>JAQFVV010000007.1:1273690-2631987 GCA_028023455.1 Epiperipatus broadwayi | reverse complement strand
TTTTACAATGTCTTTTCATATTGTCCTATTAATAAAATATGATAATGATGAGACTTGTTTAAGATAATTATTTTGTTTGTAAAGAGTTCTGTATTTAAAAACAAATAGGAAGAGTAAAGAGAGCAAGTTAAATTACGCTGAACAGTAGTAGTTCATGAATGTCTAATAATTTCCAAGTCTCATTAACTATGTTTTGAGGACCAATGGCTTTATCTCTTAGTTTAATTTTAATTAATTTTCTTATATATATTTCTTTCGCATTAGGTGTTGGAAATGTTGTCCAATTTTTTTTTTTTTTTAGTATTTTTTTTTAAATTTTAACCTATATAATAACTAGAATTATGTCACTATTCTGTTATCTTTTTAGTATACAATCTTTTTTTTAATTTTATTTTTTTATGGGATGAGGTTCCCGGATTAAAATATGTACCTAATAAAATTCTTTATTTTTGTTGTTATTATATATAATTTTTTTTTCTTATAGCTATTGTTTACTTTTAATTCATATATATATCAATCTAGTTAAAGCAACAACAAAAAAATCTTAAATGTAAATATATATTCCAACAGTTTTAGTCTTATATAATATTCAATTATTGAGAGTTACAGATTAAATTTCGAGAATGAATCTTTAGTTCTAGTGTCTCACTCTATCACAAGCTCTCGCTTTCCAATCTCTCTCTCTCTATATATATATATATGTATATATAGAGATAAACAATAAATGTAAAAATAAATACTGTATGTCTTTTGTAATATATATTTTTTATACTAGTAAATAATATTAGATTTTAAGTAAAGTATTTTTCAGAAATAACTGTACTTTTTATTATTTTTATTGACTTGTAGTTTTTTTATATTTGCCGGATCATTTATTTACTGACATCATTTTTTACGATTATTACAATATAGCACTAGTATTTTTAGTTATTTTTATTTTATAAAGATGATGGATTTATTTATCAAGATGAAGTATTACTGTTGGTTGTAGTACTTTAGGCAAAAAGAAATTGTGTTTAAAATTTAAGTTTAAATCCAGTTTTTAAAATTTGTTTATTATTTATATATTTATCTTTACTTACATTTTTCAATGCTGATTTTTTTAAACTTAATAAATATTGTTATATAATTGGAAGATTCGAGTATTAGAAATGCTAGATTAAATCTCAATTCAGGAACCTTTAGCTCTTGAGTCCAGCATTTTACCATAGGGCTAAAATCTCATAGGACCCTATGGCTGTCAGGATAACCTCAGTTTATTGATATTTTTATTTTAATTACTGTAACTTTATTAATTTGTTTATCCCGGTAAACTGCCATTAATCCGAAATCTCTGTTGGATTTATGAATTTTTTCTATTTCAATAATAATCTTCCCCTTCCTTCATAAAAAAAACCCAAACATTGCAGATATTTTAATAAATATTAATCATATTATCTAATTTTATTTTCACTTCTTTGTTTATTTGTAATAACTTTGCATAAGTGTCTTAGTACGTCTGACAAAAAATGTGTTTTTTTTTTCATCAGTTTTTGGTTTTTAAGACACTTTCGGTGTGACCATTACTAGCTACAGTTTTTAATTTTTGTTTACTGAATACATTTATTTTATTAATAACAATATATCAGTTTAAAACTCAGAATATGCTTATATTTATATTAACACAAAGTTTTTGCATAGCAGTAATTGAAATAATAAATGAAAACATTACTTTGTAATTTTATTTACTTTAAATTAGTGTTTGGATTAATGGCGGTTTATCTATGTTTGCTTTTCAACCTAAAAATATTTGCAACTATTGTTCTCATTTAAAAAAATTCTTTTCTTTAAAAGTACAGATTTTGATATTCTGACATTTACTTCTAGTACTATATGTTATGATAATTAATAATATAAAAAGAGTAATAATTAAGAATTTGACCCTGGGCTAGTTCAAGTGGTTACACGCAGCTTCAAGATTATTTTAAGGCAATGAAAAGATTCAAGTCAAAAAAAAACAAAACACTCCTATTTGTACTTTTCAAACATTTTCAATATTGACATAAGTTCTCAAAAATCGATTTTATATTTTCCGATTGATTTCTGTGAAAAATCTAATATTGAGTTGTGAATGACACGCGAGGATTTATGTTGAAAAATAAAGAAAATTTTTAATTGCCCGATTTTTTTTTAAAAAAATTCTCTAGACTCTTGGATTTTCAATCTCATTCTCTATTCTTTTTTTCGCATTTTTTATAATACTTTTAACTTCAGTTAAATTATAAACAAATGTATTAAGTTTTTAATTTTAATAAGAAAAAATTCTTATTTTAAATTATATTAGTTTGCTACAATTATCTATACACTAACACTATTATTTATTAAAATTCATTTTTAACTCGTTTATTATTATTTTTTTTTTAATAGATAATTTACCTATCTGTTAAATAAGTTTTATTAATAATATATATATTATTTAATATACAGTATCATTTAAAAATTGAAAATGTTTTTTATTTTAATTTATTAAAGTTAAATCTTATTTTATAATAAATGTTTTTTCTTTTTTTAATCGAAGCGATTTCAAAAATAAATCATAAAAAAATATTGTAATTGTAAATAGACATATCAGGCATTCTTAGGAATGGGGATAGTTGAAGTGATAGCGAAAGCACCCCCCCCCCCGCCCAATATTTTTGTTACTATTTTGCTACTATTGAACTAATCAAATTTTGAACTTCCACATTGAACGTATAAACAACTTGCTACAATATATGTTTTTTTTTTTTTTTTATAAATTATTCTTTTATAAAAATCATAAAATTAATAACTTTTTTTTTCATTTATCATTTAACAAATAAAAGATAAAACAATGGTTAAGTAGCCCTTGCAAGGTAGAATGCCTTTCATTAAAAAACAGAGAAAATGACATTATTCAACAATTGATGAAGAATGAAAATTTGAGCGCTTTTCCACTCTTGTTCTACCGCTTAAAAATAACTAGATATCCATTTACCACCATTGTTAAATGATTAATTGGCTTCGCTATGAGCCGACTATCTGAATGAGAATTATTAAGCCTGGTTAGAATCTGAAAAAAAAAAAAAGTTTTATTTTTTGTACCAACAATAATCTTAGCATTTACTTTTTAAATAATCTTTGCATTAATTATAATAATAAATTATGTATGCGTGCGCAAACATGCCGCAGATAGAAGTTAATCTAATTAATGAGCTAAACTAGTTTTATTTGCTAAATACGATACTTATTGTCATGGGTTTTTTTTCTTTTTAAAAAAGTCAGTTGATCTTTTACGAGAAATTGGGATTTCTAATAAGACCATTGTAAAATTAGAGCATTACCAAGATTAGCTAGCTGACTTATGAAAATTGGAAATCAAATCTGAAAAACAATACAAAATCTTAGATTCTTTCGCTTAATTTGTAAGAACACACAAACAAATTTAACCATAGAAGCAAAGCCTACTTTTCTTTTTTTGAAAAGAAAAAAGAAAGGTAATAAAAAATATTGGTTCAGATAAAATCTGAGAATTGTATTACAAAATATAACATTATTAGAAGTATATATCTAATAAAATTTTAACAAAATATAAGAAGCAGTTAATAGTTGGTTTCATCGCTGTTTGATTTTCTTAGGCATCGTCATTAAAATATAGATCTTAATATAAGACGTTAAAACATTCACGCATAACAACAACTTTTACTTCAAAGCCCACAACTTGGCATTCATCTTTGGACTGAGTAAAGTTTAGCCTATATCTAACTAGCCACTCAATATTGGTAATCGAGTGGATTTCCAATTATGCTTTCTTAGAATATAACAATCCCAAATTAGTCTATTTTGATTAGATTCGTATTTGTTGCTGATAATAAAAAAAAGAAAAAAAATGTAATATCATTAAAGAATCGTTTACTTTTAATCTATTTATCATTTTATTAATCCATAGTATGATAACGATCTCTCTAAATTTAATTCAGTTTCTCTATTCAATAGTATCTTTTTTTAAAAACAAAAAAAAACACACAAAAAAACGTTTATTTTAACTTATTAGTTACATTGAAACTTTTAAGAAAATTTTATAATTATATACAGTAATGAACTATTAGTACAATTACTCACGAGCTAAATCGCCCTGGGTAAACATTCAACCATGCAAGTGTAACTATGTTAACATGCCAATAATGCAAATAAGTTTTTATAAGCAAAATTTGCCTAAGGTCATTCTACAAGATAACTTTTCAAACTATGTTTTTGAAGAAACTATTCAAAATCATTAAACAATGTGTTTATAATTATGTTCTTGCAATTTTATTAATGTCTATTAGCTTCCATGTACACTTTATCATTGTTTGTGTGGCAATCCGACAGTCTCTTTCTTTAGTTGCTTTTTTAAAAAATACCATTAGAGGATCCGTGCAACTTGAATCAAATAAAAATGAACACCGAGATAACCAAATACTATATAATATGAAGGTGACGCTTCTTATTTCCCCAAAATTGCCTGAAATAATACCCTGAATCAGTGTCATCATCAATGGGTCTTTCCTTTCGAAAATTGAATGAATTATCATTCTGCAGTCATTCAATGGAATACATCTGTTAAAAACGTGTCCACTAATCTCTTCTTCTATACCGCATAAAGTACACTTATCATCATTCGACTTGTAACCTCTGTTTTTTTGTTTTTTTTTACCAAAAAGCTACTTGTGGTAAGTGCATCAAGATTGATCATAACCAAAAAATTAAAGTATTTTGGCTCCAGGCTCCACCATTTAAATTTTTTTTAAAAGACAAATATAAGTTCAACTCTTAATATTCAATAGAATCTTTTCTGTACATCAACAGAAATGAGTCCTTATCTTATCCATTCAAGCCAATGTTAAGCTTAATATGGATTTTTTGCAATCTTTTAAAATCCAGCTGAAGGCTTTCATTGTATATCTATCACCTTTTCTAGTGATAAGTCCAGACCAGTTCAATTTCAGCAATCTTAATTCTTTTAATGATGTTAGTAATTTTTACTTATGTATTTAGCTTTTACCCTTTCTTGTTCTTCCCAATAGGTATTTTCTTTCATTTTGTTGCATAGTCTGATGACTTTGGGTTTTTCTCACTACTAAATGTCCAAATAATTACTGGTAAAAATATTTGTTAAAAATCATTCTTTTGAAGTATAAAAAAATACTTAGAAACTTTTATTCCACTATTTATAGAAATAAAGTAGTCTGGGATAAATAAATGACCCCAAAATGCATTTTTGATTAAATTAACACTCTTCAGTTTTCTCACATGTCTTCATTATTGATTCTGTATTTTATTAATATTAAATTACTAACAATTTGATCTATAAGTTTTTTTAAATGTCTTTATTCATATGTTTATAGAAAGTGTGTTGGAATAGAAGTTTTAAGCACATTCAAAAATAATACATATGAAGAAAAGTGGAAATGGATTGTATTAATAATACCATGTGTTTATGTTTCATAATATATATTAATCTTTAACTGAATTTAAAATGTCTATCTAGGCTAAAAATTATATAATAATCTTTAGTCTAATAAATGATTAAAAATAATCATTAGGATATTTAACTAAAGTTGTCAAAGATATAAGTTCAGAAAGTTTGGTTATGTAAATCAAATTGTAGCAGCAGCAGTAGCAGTAGTAGTAGTAGTAGTAGTTCAATTCTATTCAATTCAATTCAATTTAATTCTTTATTTAACGTACATACCAACAGCATTTAGCCAATTATAGATTGCACAGTAATGTCATTATCATATACAAATCTAAATAAGCATTTAAAAAAACTAAACAAAACAAAAAATAATACCAATAAAATAGAAAAACAATAAAATGCACAAATAAATAAAAAGGCAATATATCAAATGAAATTAAGGATAATATTTTTTATGAGGACTTTAGTGAATTGTTTAAAATCCAGATTAAAAAATCATCATTACCAAAATCTTAAGTTCTAGATAAATGAAATAAAAGGGAAAATCTTAATACATCAGATTTACAAATTTTCAGTTCAAAAATATTGTGAGTCTGAGTACTATAATTTTGTTTCCTAATACCTAAATTAGAAAGCAAATTAGATACAGAAATATTCTGGGAAATAAATTTATGAAGAAGCTTGAGATCTTTTGTTTTTCGTCTCATCAGTAAATCAATATAGTGTTCGTTATCTAAACTATTTAATTTTGCAAATTTGTCAAAAACAGACTGAATTCTTATGATATCTGTCTCATTATGAGGATTCCATATAATTGAACCATACTCCAAAATGGGAAGAACTAAGGATATAAAAAGTTTAATCTTTGTAAATTTATTAAATGCTTTTTAAATAGCTCCTACAATTTTAAGAGATTTATTCACCATAAAATTAATGTGATTATAAAAAGATCCATTATTGTAAAATATTATTCCTAGATCTTTTTGATGATCATTTGTTATAATCTTAGAGTCCCCAATATAGTAGGAAAACCTTAAGATTTCAGATTTTCTAGAGTAAGAGACAATGGAGCACTTATCCATATTTATATCTATATAATTATATTCACACCAATTCAAGAAATTATCTATATCACTTTGAAGTAAAAAACAGTCATTAATAGAATAAATATGCTTAAAAATTTTGCAATCATCTGAATAACATAGAAGATGTAAAAATTTAATGCATGTTTTTAGGTCATCAATGTATACATTAAATAATAAAGGTGCAAGAACACTGCCTTGAGGCACCCCAGTGAAGCAATAATATGGTAATGATAATTTACTATTAAAGCTCACACAAGACATTCTATCCCTAAGAAAAGAGTCAAACCAATTAATTAATAATTTGGAAAAACCTAACCTACCAAGCTTCTGAAGAAGAATTTTATAATTAACTCTATCAAAAGCCTTGGACATATGAAAATAAACAACATCTAGCCTAGATTGGTTCTCAATTGAATTTGAAATGTGATCAAAAATAGTTAATAATAATAATAATAATAATAATAATAATAATAATAATAATAATAATAATAATAATAATAATAATAATAATAATAATAATAATAATAATAATAATAATAATAATAATAATAATAATAATAATAATAATAATAATAATAATAATAATAATAATAATAATAATAATAATAATAATAATAATAATAATAATAATCATCATCATCATATCATTAAATGAAAATAATTACATTTAGGTAAGTCAACTTTTTATCCAGCCAAACTTATACTTTATAAACAAATTCAAAGTTTTTGTGCAATAAAGAATTGGTTGGAATAACATGTATCTTTAAAATCAGTTTGAAGTTATATTTCAATTTATAAAAATTAGTATTCCATATTAATTGTGTTTGTCAAGATTATTCTGACAGTTATATTGATATCTAAAGTATATAATATTTATAGTTTGAAAAAACCAGCTCATATGAGATCTGGCAGTTAAAGAGACTGTTTATTTCAGAAATAATATGGAAATTTTGCCACTTTAAATTTTGCAAATTATTATGCTTTATCTCTCTGTATTGGTACTTAAAATATCATGTTTATTTTTATTTGTTTATAAAGACTGCCAACAGTGTGTTGCTTTGATAACAAGATGTATTTACATCTATTTCAATCTGGTTTATTTATTTATTTACATTTAAAACTAGACTTGATTTTTTTAAAATTTAAATTTAGAAATGAAAAACATTCAAAAAAGATCATATTAAGTGCCATATGAATAGCATTTTGCATATTATAAAACAATTCAACATGTATAGATTTTAGTATAAGATGAAAAATATAATCACTAGTAAAAAAAAGGAGTATTCCTAGTTAGGGTATCTTGAGTTTGCCAAATTTGCACTTACTAGTTGTGTGTTTGCAAGTTTAAAATTGAATACACATGGGTCTTGTTTTATGCAGATTATTTTAATGTGATTTTGAAGTTATGTGATTCATGTTTTTTCTTAATATCTTTCATATTTCATTATATTTATTAGATATCAAGAAATTTAAATTATTAATAATTTATTTTCACTTGAAATACTTTTTAAATATAGTGTTATATTAGTAGTTAACATGAATATGGCCTGAAGCTGTATGTAAATAACCTATTTATACTAATGAGTAAATAATAATAATAATAGATTTATACTTACATATAAAAATATCACAATAAATATTCAAAAAATTTAAACTTTTAAAATGTATAACAGAAAGAAATAATCTTTTAGATTTTTAAAATAAAAAACAAAGATTTTATAAACTGAAAATAATCTTTCTAATGATAATGTATAATCTTTTTGTTTTGATTGCAATCTCATTTTTTTAATATAGAAACAGAAAACCATTAACACAGCACAAGACTGAAAATGGTGTTAGTTGTACATCACGAATAAAAATAAAGTGGCTAACAGGTTTCTCTGGGCATGATTGCTGAGAGATTCTTGACTTCATTTAAGGAGAAGCCACAACACATCACATCACATCGAATCTGATTTCTTATCAGTTTACAAACGAACGCTAACATATAAAAAATGTAAAATTAAATACTGTAGTTAATAAAAAAAGTAAAAAAAATTTTTATTAGTCATACTTTATTTGGTTATTTTTTTAATGTGAATTTTAAAGTAATTTTTTTCTTGTTGCTTTGCTTTTATGCGAATTCTAAAAAATACAGAACCTATCCCCCATTTTTCAAGGTAAGTTAAGTCTATTTTTGTGCGATTTTTTTAATGTGGGTTTTCTGTGGAACTTATCTACCGCATAAAATGAGACCCAGGTGTACTACATTTACATTAGGGATATTTTTTTCCAGAATGCACATTTTAATAATTTGTATTACAAAGAAGTTTCAGTAGCTGACAAACATTTAGAATATTCATATTTTTATAGGGGGTCATATCTTTAGTCATATCTTTATGATTCCTCTCATCATTGGGTAATTAATAACAATTTATATAATTCAAATAGAAATCTTTATTTTAAAACTTTTTTTAACTTTTATCAAATATTTTTTGTCATTACTCATGGGGAAAAAATATAGAAATGTTTATATATTTAATGTTAGCATTATGTAATTAAAAAAATAATACATTTTTTTATCTGTTTATCAGCATAGCTCTTTAAAACATCAAAGTTTTTAGCCTTATAGTTAAATTACCCAATGCAGAGAGAGAATCGTATGATGAAGATTTACAGCTTATTTTTCTGGTTTTACCTTATTTTTTTTAAGCAATCATTGCATGTCTAGCTAGTTGTAGACAACCACTGGAAAGAAAAAACCTAAGATGGAATTTGAATTTAATTTAAAGCTAAGTTGATTATAGAGATCTAATTATTATTCTACAAATTATTTAAACTTCATATACCTTGATATATTATACATAATAAAAAAATTCTTATTTAATTTTTTGACTGCAAAAGATCATTTCATATTTCTGCTTTGGATTGCTTTATGTCCTAAATATTTAGTTATAAACAGCTTTTTTAACATTTCTAAATTGCAAATCTAGTATTTCAATTCTTCCAATCTGCTTCTAAACTATGTATCTTTAGAGTTTATTTTTTTCTCTTTTTCTTATTCTTCAAGTTTCTTTTCCATTTAAAGGCAAAGTTATTTAAAATCTCTTCAGCCACTGCAGCTCTAATAGCGACTTTTTAAATTTTATTTTATCATAATTTAATACTTTGGTTTAATCTGCATTTATATCCATACCAGATTTGCTAAAAATTTTATGTTTTCATCTTAAGATAGATAAATCTATAAGTTCATCTTTAGTAACTGTAAGATGTATGTAGTCAAGATTTTTAAATATTTTTAACTAGATGACAAAAAGGTGTTTAATTATCTTTCAGTCAATTAAGAATTCAATTTAAGTTTTATCAACAGATATAGATAATTTACATAAAGGATTTGAATATCTTCCAACCCGTTTCAGATTTATTATCGTTTCACTTTGTGTCATCAGTAAAGTGATGATAAATTTGAAACGGGTTGTAAATAAATTCATTGTTTAAATCACATCTGTAGCACAATTAAAAACCTCACTATATTTTATATTAACATGTGGGGATTTATTTAGAAGAGAGATTTTTTTTTTTTTTTAAAAAAGAAACATTCAATGGTATTTATACAACTTAAAAACATTTTAAACTGTTCCTTTCATCGAAGTCTCTCTAGGAACTATTAAGTTATCTATAGAATTTGAAATTGACATCATTTTTGTATTTGTAACATTCAATATAGCTATAGAATAAAATTTTTCTTAAAAAAAAAAAAATTTGAAATACTTGGAAAATTTAAAAATCAAAAATTTTTAATATTCTTACGCTATCCGAAATTAAACAGGAATCTTGTGTCATCATCTTGGGAATTTTAACATAACATGCTTCCCTCCTTTTTGTTTTTAATAATCAAATTGTTGTTTCAAATCATATCATCCACTTACCACAAATAAAAACATTTATTTTTAAAACTGTTTTGGCATGTATAAAATGCAGTTAGATTTCAAATTGTACGTGTCACTTATATGCATCAGTTTTTCATATTATTTATTTCAACTACGTTGTTTTTTTCTGGCTAACAAAGTGTATCTGATTTGGAAATTATTTCTTTTAATGGTGACTAAGACAGGCAGTCGACTGGTGGCCCTTAAAAAATTAAATTCATTATAGATTATATCCTTGTAAGTCATTGTTATTTTTATTTTCAGGATGAGTGCCGAAATTGTTCCTTAACTAACAAATTTTAAAAAGTGTAATGGATAACATTTGATATGCATGCGATTGTTGTATAATTGGGCTTTTTTTTTTGAAAAGTAACTTGTTAATAATAATAAAAGTTTGATTTGAAAATTTTCTTTTGTTTACTACAATTCTATATACTTTTTAACTTTTAATATAAATAATGAGCTTTAATATTAATGTATATTGTTAAAGGACTTCCATGATCCAAATCTATGAATTGGTTCGAATCGATTAAAAATTTGCAGTTTTTTCAGATAGTTAGCAATATCCAGATAATCTTAAAATTTTCTTTGGGTAAATACTTATAGACAATCTTTCTAGCTATTTATTCATTATTTGTAAATGGGTTATTTCTTAGCCAGAGAGTAAAACAAAAAACAACATAAAATCTTATCATTAACTGGTCTTTGTCCGCTTGATGAGTGAGTAGTTATTTCTTCTTCATTCCTTTTTTATAGAAAGATGCCGGAGACACACATTACATTATATGTATATAAATAAAAATGCATGCAGTATTTGGGATTTAAAACTGCTGGGGAATTAGGAAAGTATTATATATATTGGAAATAGATGAAGACTGGCCTTTTTTTAATCCTTAACTAAGTACGACTTTGTACCTTATATATGTATGTGTGATTTTTATTTATTACATCTGAAAGTTCTCTTTTATTAATACTTTCTGCAATATTGGAAATATTACTGCAGTGTTATTTGTAAGCTTTTTCTCACCAACCAACGTTATGTAATATAATACATGAAAATAAAAAGTTTACGACTGATATGAATCATTAACTTTTCCCACCAATAAAATCTTTGATAGTGTAATTATCATTTTTGTACCAGTAATAAAAATTTCGCTTATTTCACTTACAAATAAATTTATTAGTAGTAGTATTAAAAATAATTAGAACTCAATACCCGACTATTAAAACTAATTAAAGCTAATAATAATAATCACAGCTATAAAACTGAAATGGAATTTACGAACTGTTTGCTAACCAATAAAACTTCCTTTTATTCTTTTTCATATCAATACGCTATTTCTCTCCCTTAGGCATTATTTCTAACAGTCAACTGAGGGCATTTCATACTAAACTCCGTATTGTTGCATTTTCCGCGGTAAAGTTAAAAGTGTATAAAGCCAGCAATTTGTACCATTTAAAGTTAAGGTGCCCCCACAAGCGCATTCTATTTGATTAATTATCGGCGATGGACCGTAGAAAATTAATGATTTTTTGTAAAATCATGGATGCATTATTAGGCCATAAAAGCGCGGTCATCGACAAGCCGTTCTCAATTGCTTAGAGCGCAGCTTGAACCAACTAACAAAGTCGTTAAAGTCAACTTAGTAAAGCAATTGCCAACTAATCTCCGCTTGGCAGCTTCTAAGTTTTTTTTCTTTTTGTTAAAATTTTAATTAAACAACTTTTGTTGCATTTTCTGCAATGAGTTTTATAATGATGAAGATGATGATAAGTATAAATTGAGTAAAATTAAATTGCATATTTCAAACAAACTACAATAACTAATAAATTTGAATAATTATTTTATTTATTCAATAGGTTAAAAAAATAACTACAATCATAATAGAGGCTTTAGAAAAATGATTTCAGTTCACTTATTTACACCCTCGTAGTCAATAACTTACAAGCAATGACTATGATGACGTCAACAGTGTGTTCTCGCCTCTTTATTTCAATAAAGAAAAGTTTAAATTTAACAATGGCTATACAAATCAATTACGGATTGAAATGAATTATGATGACGATAAATAAATTTGGCACTGGACAAAAACACCATATTTGAGCAGACTTGGAAATTGGTTAATAATAAGAGTAATCAAGTAAGGAATGATTGTTGTTTCTATTATTTTACTGAGAAAATTGACAAAACGAAATTCCCCCTTGAGATAAAACCATGATCTATCACTTTAATTAATACTTCAATTCTCAAATAAATTATTATACAAAAGTTAAAACTCAAATATGGGCAACTATATCAAAACAAATACCACAAATCAGAATGGCTTCAAAAGATCAGTATAGGATCACCATACATTTATTTTTATAAACATCAATGAAGTGAATCAATGAATGATTAATTAAACAATTCATCATTTAGAGTTAAACTAATGATTAAAGTGAGTGTTTACAGATGTTTTGGTTATTTTTACATTGATGCAGTTTGTTATTCATTTTTTCTACCTTCTTACAATTTATTGTTTACCTCTCCCATCTTATTGTGACATTTCAAGTTACATTTTTTTATACTGCAAATTTCTCCATATTTCTTACATATAAAAAAACACCTACAAACATTTATATATGTAATTATATAATTGAATATTTATAAATACAGTAATCAGATATATTTTAAAAATTTTATCCACATAGGAGCGCTTTCGTAGTCTTTGTCAACTAACACTTTGAAAGGCTAACCTTCCCATAATTCTGTGATCTTAACGTTTGCTGCCTACCTATTAATTAAATCTGTTAAATATTGGTTACAATCATATATATAATGTAATTATGGATTTTAATACAAGATATAAGAATTAAAATTTTAATAATAATATTGATCTACCTGTTAACAAAAAACTATGGATATCAATACCATATATTTCGAATGATCAAATAAATTTTATAAGGAAGATTTATAAAGATATATGTGATATTGCATTTTACACACCTCCTACATTAAACAAATTAATAAATAATTCTAAAAATAAAACCTCATTTATAAATAAGAATTGTAACATTTATAAATGGATATGTAGGTGTGGTGGAGCACTTGCTGTTGTTAAAAAGAGTTCAGAAATCAAATCAAAATTGCAAAGTAGACAATAATGTTTCAGCATCCGTTTTTCATGACCATAATAATTCATGTATTTATGGTTTTAACTTCAATTACAATAATGTTCAAATATTGCAAATTGAAAAAAATAAAATAAAAATAAAAGAAGCTATGCTAATATACAAATACAAACATGACTTAATTAACAGGCAGGCAGCAAATGTTAAGATGACAGAATTGTGGGAAGGTTAGCCTTTCAAAGTGTTAATTGATAAATCTCTCAACAACTATGCCCAGAGAAACCTGTTAGCCACTTTGAACCCCTTTCCATTCCCCATCCAAAGTTTTCCCATATTTTTTTCTACCCTGCGCCATTCCATTTCCACAACATAATCTTTGTCAACTCCATGGCCTTTAGATCTAAACTCCCTTATCTTGTCCCAAACCCAGCATAAAAACCAATAAGCCACTTTCTGTATAATCACTTTGTTCATATTTATTCTTCCACAACTTCATTATTTGTATCCTTTCTGCTTTCAGGCATTTACATTCAATTAACAGATGGCTAATATTTTCTATACCTTCCTAACACAGCTCCCTTGTTGCTAAAGATCCCTTTCAAGCCTTAAACAGTGAACTAATTTCCTTGCTATTATGATATATTAACTTGCACCCAATATTCTGTTTACTTCTATAAATATTTAAACTCTTTTTACTCTCCATATCTCTCCAACTCCCTATTTTTTATTACTGCATCTATTCTTCTATTCAATTCCTTAACACTAAATCACTCAACAATTCTCTTAACACAATCATCCCACCTTTTGTATAAGTATATTGCCATAAATTCTTTATTTACCGAAAATTTTCATTTTGCTTACTATGAGGATAGTTGAAAGCCTCCTAAGTGGATAAATATTTTTGATTACTGTATTTATAAATATTCAATTATATAATTACATATATTGCTTTGAAAAAATACAGACATCGAAGTATAATATTATTAAATATTTATATATTCTAAAGGTTTTGTTTTTTATAGAGGAAAATGATTACAAAAAAACATATACATGAATTACTAACAACTCATACTAGAGAATTTCCAAGGCTAAGTCACGGCATTCTTCATGCTTGGTGTATTCAGTACAACTGTAGTCGATACTCGTTAAAAGATCTATATTATTAATATACAAAGACAGTTTTAGAGGCCAGGTCTCATCGTTGATTAATATAAAATTTCTTTTAAACTCTGCCATCTTTAACTGCCAGGCATTCTCTTTAGTTGAGGCAATATTCATTGCATAGTAACTTTAATTTCTTATGGAATAATGTTTTTAACTTGCGGTAGTAAACTCTTCTCTATCTTTCACGCAATCTTATGTCTATTCAGGTGAACCAAGGAAATATTTCTTCTTACATTGTATGTAGTTCGAGTATGCCATCTCCTCTAGTGCCCACTCTCTCTCTTTTAATCATCATGCAACGGTATTCAGTCTATTATTTTTAAATTATTTGTAATCATTTGGATGCAGGTTTTATTATCATTAGTAGTAATTTGACTCCACGTGTCCAAGTATAATGCATCGGGTGCCAATAAATGGCCCCTAGTTTTGAGGCCACATAAATTTTCCTTAAAAATTGTCCATAAGTCCAGCGTATTTTTCCTGAATATCAGGTCACATTTAGTAATCCACAGTGTAAAGAGAATAAAAACTGACATTCTTATAACAGCAAATTTACCATTTTCCAATGCCTTTACAAAGTTCAGACTCTCTCTACAACCAAGTTTGATGCTCTTATTTTAACTCTTAAATTGGATAGATACCGGCACTCGAAAAAAATATGACTTTGAGTTTCTTCATAATCATTACACAGGTTTTGTATCAACTTTTTAAGTACTTTGAACAAATTTGTATTATTTTCTGGTCGAATTTTTCATTAATAATATTTTGGATTTTTTAAAAAAAATAAGTACACACACATATATATATATATATGTAATATTTTTAAGCGTTTTTTTATGTGTACCATATTTTTATTTTGTTTTCATTCTTAAATTTTATATAAGATCTGGAGAGAGTGTAGTTCAGCTTATATACTATGCGCATGTCTTTATTTTAAAATATTCTTACGTAATCTATTGCTACATTCCCCAAACTTTTAGAGTTAGAAATGTTTTTCATCTCAATATATTTACAGACCAACTATTACACTGCTGCCTCACTTTTTTTAATTTGTTATAAATAACTATTATTAAATAATGCTGAAGTACTGAAAATCCCCAGCTATAAGTACACTAACTGTCAGTAACTGTAAAATGAGCCCACCTATACCCTAGCTTTCATATGTAAACATTAAAGATAAAGTGAAAGTGAGCTCATTCTATATTTTACGATTACTGTCAGTTAGAGTACATATAACTCATTGGAAATTATCAGTAGTTCCTCAATATTTCATCTACTTCTGCTATTAAAAAATTTATAAATGATATTATTAATAAAAATGTCCATAATCTATTTGATTATAGTTTACTACACACATATTGGTAGCCTCTACCAGAACATCTTTTTAACAAATTATAATGTCCATAAATATTCTAGATTTTTGTAATTTCTGCACATTTCAATATGCAGTTTAGAGACATCAGACCTATGGAATATTTTCTTCTATTTATAGCTCTAGAACATGGTGGAATACTAGGTGACAGATTGAAAGAATAAAGGTTCCTGATAAAAGCTTATCAGTTTCTTTCATTGCTTAAATCCAATAAATAGTATATGAGAAGTCATATGACATCTCACAAAGACTGTACAGGAGTAAGAAACCTTCTATGCAAATTAATTTCCAGAGCCTCCAATCCCATGAAATAAAATGTGTAAATTAAAACAAAATAACCCCTATAAAATTTTATTTAATAAAAGATACAAAAACAGTAGAACACTAAAAAATTGTAATAATTTACACATTTTCTTTTTTATTTATCTATTAATTCTCCTGGCTTTGGAGCCACATAATTACTTCTAGAAATTTTTTCTCAATGATAATATGATTCATAAAATTTACAACCAGACTTGTCTTAAAAGAAAGTCCTTATTAACTATTATAACTAAGAGAATTTTCAATTAATTTTTTTATGTTCACAATTTTTGGCCAAGTACCTGAATCATTAACATTAAAATTCAATGTTAAAATCAAGTTTCCAGTTTTTTGCTATCAGACTCAACAACTTTCTTCAACTGCTTTCTCTGTTTTGAGCTTCAAGTAACTTAATATTTTGGCAGGTTATATTCTTGACTGGTGAGATTGGAACAAACTACTGTAAATCACAGAATAAGAAATACTGAGCACACTTTGATTCAATAATAGGAGGAGATATTTAACTTTAATTTAATGCAAACAATTAATTATCATATTTGGATCTAAATATATATAATATTTAAATATATGGGTATTATCTATACTAGACTTAATGTAATTATAAGAACTTGAACTCGGGACTTTCAAATTCCCCACAGCTATTAAATCACAACTGACCGCATACATGTGAAAAGTTAAATGATCTCCAATATTCGCAATTTTGTGCTAAACCAGCACTCATCAGTTGGTCCAGATCACTATCTCCAACACATATATAGAATCACTGCTCAGTTTATATTAAGATAGCAAATCTTCAAACTTTAATGGACAAGTATGAGTTGTTATTGGTAGTTTGTCATGCCTTGTTATCCTCAATATAATTTATTATAACACCACAGATTTAAAGCATTATTTTAATAAAATTGGGGTGGGTGGATGTATAAATAAGTTTAGAAATTCTAATATTCTTGAGAAATGTAATTAAAAAAGAATATAACCCGTTACCATCCTAAACAATTTTAAACGGAAAAATATTAAAATTGTAAGGAAATTTTATTTTAAAAATATGTAGTTATTCTTTCGTAATTAAAAATAAAAAGTAATATTTACGCTGATGGCGTAAATAATAAGATTCAGTAAGATGTTTAGCCTGGGTGAGATCAACTCCAGGTATATGATCTAGATGATATATGTTGACTAACAAGATGATCTTAATTCTTTTTATATATAACAAATAATAAAGTATTGCGTAAAAGATAGGCCCTGGTGGGTATGTAATTAGATTAATGTTTTATATATCATCATTTTGCAACTTAGCATTTAAACTTTCTCAATACATTTTGATAAATACCTTGCAAATACATATTATAAAAATATCATTAAATTATGTTTTTTATTTTATTAATGTATATAATAGATGCCATAATTCTAAAAGATTTGGCGATTTGATCTATTTCGACATTAAAATTAAAATCACATTCGCAAAAATTAAAAAAAAAAAAAAGTCTTTGATTATATATTCTCATTTTGACAAATTAATTTTGTTATGCCGTAACTATTAATTTTGAAAACGCTCAAATATAAATTACTTTTATGGATTAATTACTCTTTTAAAACACAATTATTGAAAGATGTTAAGTTAATCAAGCTTTACAGATAAACGTGATTTTATCATCTCCGTCATACTGTTTTTCATTAACATCTAATAGTAACGCTTATCGGCAGGATCTGAAACGGTGTCTTTTGAATGTTTGTTTTCAAATTTCTGATTAATTCATTTTCTTGTTATATTAATCAGGAGGAGGAGTTTTGCTTCATTACGTGATTAGCTTACAGTGATATACGAAAATTTTTTCTTCCACTTTTTATTTTTTATACAAACAATATATTAGGTTGTCTAATATCCTAGCGGCAAATATTTAAACTAAAATATCAAATTAAAAAATAAAATTTGAACTTTAATGACGTCTAATACTATAGACAATATACATTTGTATTCTAGGGGGAGGAGTATTTGTCGTCAGAAATGACATCAGTAGTCAAGTCAAGCGGCAAACCCAACTTTCGGTAACATCAAAGGTGTTGTCTGAGTGTTTTATCTACGCTTTTGGCCCTGGTGTCATACAACGCTACAGCAATGACTGCATTGAATGCTTGGCATTTCGGGATTGTATATTAACGTCCACCCTGAGTCTGCTTACTTTGGCAGTTTTAGCTCTTAATTTATGTTAGTCTGCAATCGGGCTCACAGCTGCTAAATTGCTTGCAAGTTTTTCCGGCTCAAGCATGACCTGGCATAATGTGCACCTAGCGAGAACTGTCGGTAAACATGCACGATCTAACAGTAGTATTTCTAACGATAGACACCTACACTTTTATACCGACAAAATAACAATAGGCTTACGCCCTAAACACTTTCTTAAGAAGTGTGCGCCATGGGTCAGAGTTCAAAGGTTATGTTCTAAAAGCTAGCTTACAAGTTGTCTAAAGTCGTATTCTGGCCGAAACCAGTATCTATGACAATAAAAGTAAAGACAACTTCACTCTTTCTAAGCGGCAATTGATGCTAAAATCATTATCTCTTGAATTTTAAAAGATTTTATTATATATATCGTAAAAGATATTGTGCGTATACAAACTGTTTATCGTTTAACTGATTCATTGAATTGTAATTTTAAATACAACTGCAAATATATTTTATACCTTTTATTCCGTTTTAATAAACAAATGTTTATTACATAAAAATTGTAAAGTTTTCTAGTTTTTGCTCTCCTTTGATGCTTTATTCCCACGACATCATTAAAAATATGAATATAATACGGTATATATAATTAACCAAACGTTAATCAAGATGTGTACGTATAAAAGTTTTAGTTTTTAAATTCACATTTTGGCGAAAAATCTCTCTTTTCGAACAAAATAAAATGTTTAAATTCCTTACACATTATTATTATTATTTTTGGTAACAATCTACTAAACGGTAAATGCTTTCCTGCGGGAGCTTTAAATCATTATTTTTTCTTAAGTAAACGCTGATTGGAGACATTTTGTTTAAATATTATCTTAAATACTTTTATACAAGACGTTTTCTTTACAGTTAAACAAATTTACAGTATATATGTAAGTAAAAGACATAGACAAAGTGCAAAAACATATATTTAGCAGCATATTTTTTAATAATGCTGATCAAATCTTTTTAGTGTGTGCTTAATTGTAGTGCCTAATATTAAATGACTCACTGTAATCATAAAACTCACTTTCCAAAAAAATCATTTTACATACATTAATTTTAAATATAGGGGATTTGAACACAGACCTTCAAACATTCTTCAACTATCCACCCTATCTCATATCACTGATACACATGACCATTCACATCCAGAAAAGATAAATAATCACTAATATAAGTATTTCGTGCTGAACCAGCAACTCATCAGTTGGTCCAGATTATCATCTCCCACACACATATAATCAGTGCTCAGTTTATATTAAGATAACAAATCTTCATACTTTAATGGACAGGCTTCAATTTACTCCAACCTCCAACACTTCAGCCATCTATACCATTGCAAATTTGTTGATGGAAAGGCCAAATCTCAGCTGATGCCAATATTACTGCCATGCCCAGGTTGATCTCAATTCACTCTGAATCCCCATGTATAGGACCTTATCCATTTAAATACGTAAAGGATGGGCAGGATGCAGGCTTAATGTGTAATATTTGAAATACAGGCATTCTTCATATACCTGGAGTTTAATGGTAAATATAGGGATTTGAACACAGACTTTTAAGCACCCTTCAACTATCCATATTATCTCATACAACTGATACACATGACCACACACATGGGCTTTCCATCATCAGATTTTCAATGGTGTGGATGGCTGAAGTGTTGGAGGTTGGAGTAGATTGAAGCCTGTCCATTAAAGTATGAAGATTTGCTATCTTAGTATAAACTGAGCACTGATTATATATATGCGTGAGAAATGATGATCTGAACCAACTGATGAGTGCTGGTTCAGCACTAAATACGTATATTTGTGATTATTTACCTTTTCTACATGTGTGTGATCATGTGTATCAGTGGGATGAGATAGTGTGGATAGTAGAAGGGTGCTTGAAAGTCTGTGTTCATATCCTCTATATTTACAATTAAGCTCCAGGATATATGAAGAATGCCTGTATTTCAAATATTACAGTAATATTTATATACGTATTAAAAAATAAAAATAACGTAGTAATTACATTTATTTGAATATTTATTAATAATGGAAATAAAGGAAGTCTTCTAATTAAAATTTGTATTTAATAGCGCTATAAAATTGTTTTAAGAAGTAAAGCTTAAAACATCTTAAGTTATTTGTCCACTGCAATTAAACTTCTAAATTGAGGATTTGAAACTAATAAAATTTGTTTCTTTATATCTTGATCCCCCCACCCCTCTTATACATCCAATGTTTTTAATACTTTTATTTTCTATTCCTAATATTAAAATCTTTAATTTGCATTTAATTTTATTTACGTGGCTTTGTATTCTTGAGAAATAATAAGTTTAATGTTTGATGAGGAATAGAAATACAGATAAATGTCTACCAGATTTGAAATGATTGTGAATATTCAAAACTGAAAATTAAAAAGATGAATAATTGGTCTGAATCTATTAGCTTGGATAAAGTGTCAAAGAAGAAGTAAAAATGGTTAAATAAAAGTTATATTGTGATCATTTGAGAGTAAATAAAGGTTTGAAAAATATTTGAACTTGCAGCAAAATTTTTTTAAAAAAGCTGAAGGTAGAACTTTTATTGAATCATTTTTACTTATTTCTTTGTAACTTATCTCAATGTTAAATAGATTTAGACTAAATTATTTGTCTTTTCAATTTTGAGTGTTCATGATTAATTAAATTTGCATCTACCAGTATTTCAAAACAAAGATAAAAAAAAAAAGTGCTTAAAATATATCTGAATCATCGCAAATCTTCAGTGCCTATATGTACTATCCAGATGCTATTATTAATAGATGTTTGAAATGTTTAAATGAAGTTTGAATTTTTTACAAAGACATTTAACAGTTAATTCTAAATAATAGAAACAGTCCAAAGGATTATAGTAAAATGTCATCATCGCATACTTTCATGCAAATATAAATTTAATAAGATTAAAACATTGTCCAAAAAATGGAAATAGAGATTATTTGACTTCCATGAGATGTTAATGAAAAAAGACATAACTGAAATCCTAAAAAAAAACAAAACACTAAGAATAAAAAAAAAGGAAATAATAATATTTGTAAATAATATAAAAAATAATGATAAAATTCAAGACTTAATGAACAATTCCAGTTCCGTTTCAAGTCACAATTATGGATTAAATATACTTACTTATCCTGGTCACTATATAATTATCACATTGAGTGGTCATTAATATAGCCATGGAATTAAAATAATTTTTGCAAAAAAGATATTTCATCATGTTTTGTAATTAATTGCTCTAAGTATTTCTATGATAATTCTGTCAAAACTTCAATTATATTTGGAGACTTTAGGAATCAGAATTCTTGAAAGAGTTTGTTATTTCTACTAGGATATCTCCTGAAGGACAATTCAATTTTAAATTAATTATGTCAGTCAATTAATCTTAATCTTCCTGAAGGTCCTTCATTCTAATCTTGCACACATTAGGAGAAATATCTAGATGTCATTATAATATAAAGAGCATATTAAAATTTTTAATGCTCTTGTAAATATTGATATGCTAGAATAAGCTGTGTTAAAAATTTTGTTATCTGTTCCTATCATTTGACTGAAATAACTTCAACATGTCTTTAGATAGAAATCTCAGCAAACCTAAATATGGGAGAGCCACAAGAGACATTATATTTGATCACTCTTATTAATAATACATCCTTGTGTTGAGTTGAAATTAATACATTTTACCTTTGCTTTCATATATTATAGTATTTGCTTAATAAAATGTTTTCTAAGCATATGAATTGTAATAACTGTAGAATATTCTGTCAGAAAGCTTAGAGTTTGAAGAGATTGATTGACAGTCTGAAATGAATAATGGCATGTAAGAGTGTCTATACATATTCCAAAGCAAATACAGATTTAAAAACTTCAAACAATTAGAAAGGCCATGGTCTGCTGATAATGAGATTGCTATTAACATGTTCATAGAATAAAAAAAATATTGAAGAAAAAGAATACCATCTACAATTATTTAATTATGATGCTATACTGTACCTTTATTATTTTTGGTTCCTGAATAAATGTAATTTAGAAGGATTTGAACTGAGACTTTCAAGCTCCCTACAGCTATCCACTAAATCTTATATAACTCATATGCATAACCACATATGTGTGAAAAATATAAATGATCAACAGTGAACATATTTTATGCTGTACCAGCACTTATCAGTTGTTATAGACATCATCGCCCATGCATATATATATAATCAGTGTTCAGTTTATATTAAGATAGTAAATCTTCATACTTTAGCATGCAGGCTTCAATCTTTGCCACCCTCCAACTTTTCAGCCATCCATATCATTAATAATTTGATGATGGAATGCTTAAAGTTCTTGTTGATGCCAATATTATTGGCATATCCATGTCTACTTTAAGTCACATGAAGTCATGTGACTTAAAGTCAACATGGATATGGCAATAATATTGGAATCAAAAAGGTTTTGAGCCTTCAATTATCAGATTTTCAATGATATGGATGGCTGAAAAGTTGGAGGGTGGAGAATATTGAAACCTGTTCATTAAATTATGAAGATTTGATATCCTAATATAAGATGAGCACTGATTATATATATATGTGTGGGAGATGGTAATCTGGACAACTGATGAGTGCTGGTTCAGCATGAAGTATGTATATTGGAGACCATTTATATTTTTCACATGTATGTCAGTTGTATAAGATGAAATGGATAACTGTAGGGAGTTTTAAAATCTGAGTTCAAATCCCTTCTAAATTATATTAAGTTCAGTATAGGCAATATACTTGCATTTAAATATTACTGAGTAAAGGTAAATGAGTAGATACATACAGTAAATATATTTACATAAATATGCTTTCTCATTTTATTATTAATAACTAGATTATTATTGTTTTAACTTTGTATTATCTTAACTTATATATGCATAAGGGTCTATTATATATATATATGTAAACGTATAAATAAATATTAGAAAATATAGTAATTAAAATTTTTAAAAAGAACAAAAATATAAACGTCACTTAGGAGCGCTTTCGACCAACCTCTTAGTATTTGTTAGTAAAGACTATGAGGATAGTCGAAAGCGCTCCTAAGTGACGTTTATATTTTTTGTTCTTTTAAAAATTTTTAATTATTGCATTTTCTAATATTTATTTATAAGTTTACGTATATTATTTTGAAGAAATACAGACATCGATTTGTAATATTATTATATATATTTGCATATTGAAAAATACTGAGTACTTACTATGTATATTCTATTTTAATTAAAATGTATCAACAAATGTGAGCTATTATATGCAATGCATATGAGGGATTTCTGAACAAAATATTACTCCATTGAATGTAGTATTATAGCTGCAATGTAAATGATAACACAAGTGGACACTCATGCAGTTATTCTTTTCTGATTAGTTTCTAGTGAAAACAAGATTTTCTTTTGTTAGTAAAGGTGAACGTATAGAATATTAGATATTCTATAGAATTTTTTTTTTTTAAAAAATATAAGGTAAGATAATCAAGTTTTTACAAGAATGATGTATAAAGCAAATTAAAAATATTTGATAGATTGCATTTTGTGGATATTAATGAGTTTTAAGTAACATAGCTTTAAAAGGTAGTAGGATAAATTAAGAAAATAAAGACTTTTTGTCTGGATTGTCTACCTAAGAAGTACGTTGAATGTGTTAGAAAAAATTGTTTATTTTCTACAATAGTAAATATTCGAATAGAAGAGCATTATTATTTAATAAAGCCAAAAGATAAGAAAAATGGAAAGCAGATATAGAAATTAAAAGTTTGAATATATACATATATTAATAAGCAGACTATCAAGAGAAATGTTTTGCAATAATAGTAGAAATAGTTTATTTTTTAAAAAGTTTGAACAAAAGCATTGGTAACTAAAAAATATATTTGTAAATGAATTAACTTGAATTTATGGAAAATTAAATATGAATATGACTTTTAAGTTAAGGTTATTGTAAGGACAAAGATAATCCTTTGAAAATAGGATAGAAAATAACATAGATTTATTAAAGCATGATAAAGAAAAAATGTGATGATTAATATATATTTTTGGACTTATTGGCTCAGAGTTTTCTGTCTTTTAACAAGAAAAAGCCATATTTATCTGATCACATTAGGTTACCTTTTACTCCTATCAAACTACATGTCCAAAATTATTCAAAGCTTGCAATTTAAAAATTTAATACCTTATGGTTTTGAATCAAAACAAGTATCTTATATAAAGTTTATAGGACTATATTGTAATGGGATCTCAATTATAATGCTATGATCAGGTCACACTAGTAAATGTAACTGGCTTCACTTACTGGCCCAGTTATAAACTATGACGAGCATACTGAGGGACAAGTCTATTGCTGATTATGTTAACTTCACTCTGTAATATTTCCTGCTAATCATATCTAAGGTTGGCTAAAATATTTATTAATTCTTGTTGGTTATATTATTAAAACTACAGAATGCACTATTAGCAACCTAAGGATGAACTTATGCATTTTTGTAAAAATCCTGTTAGCACCAAATCATACCTTTGAGATTCATAAAGCTCACTAACAATGATACAATATTACAGCTTGAAGAAATGCACAAATGAAAGTGAATAAAGGAAAAATATATATGTAACAATAACAGTTTTATTCCAGTAGTAACATGCAAGTTATCTCTATACTCTTGCAAACAATTGTTATTACAACCCTTGATAAGACATCTGCATTATTAGATAATAAATTACACTACCTTTTACTTTTTTTTTATAAATTATATATATAAATATTTATATACTGGACTACTTCCATTATCTAATATTACATATTGAGTGTCTTTAGAAATTTTTCGACTGCATTTAATTATTAGTAATAGTACACAGGTTAGTATTTGACAACATTTTGAGAGGTATTAATATCTTCACTTCTTCAGGTATTGCTGACCTGACAAGTGATAGTACTAGCATGGGAAATGAACCTGGATCCTTATATTCTTGAAATACTGAATTTTAAGACAATGCTCTAACCAATTGAGCCATTCTGACAAAAGCAATGGTCAGTAGAAATTTCATAAATTTATATATGAGATTCCACCTGATTTCTTCACATTTTCCTTAGATCAAAGTTGATTAGTGATTTCCATACCTTATGTATAATCACACTAGATTGACTTATAGGATTATTTGCCATTGTCATGTGAGCAGCTGCTTTGAATTTTTTTCTTTGTATCTTTTCTTCTCTATCCAATATTTTTATATTTTATAAATTGAACATATGTTCATTGGTGCATAAATGGTCTGTTACCTTAGACACTTCAGTTTTCTCTCATCTAACCTCCAATTTGTGCTCTTACAATTGCTGTTCAATAGAACAACTGGTCTTACCAATATACATTCTTCTACATTCATATGATATTTCAAGTTTAGGCTTTATAACCATTAGAATTCCTTATTGTGTAATATGGCTCTAGAAAGCTGTTCTGATGTTATACTGATTGCAGATTTTCTTTAATTTTTGTTCTATTTTTAGTATGTATGGATACATTATAGTACCAATAATTTTTTATGGTTCTTTTTGTTGTCTATTTAAAGTTTTCTCAATAACAGGTGATGAATAATCATTTTTCATAAGAGTATGATCTATATAGATCTTTTCTTTTTTCAAATCACTGTTTTCTAAACAAATTCTTTTGTCTGTTCCATAGTTATAATATAACTTCATGTATTGTGTTTCTGGTGTGATTGGATGTATATGCTAAGTATTTTCCAATATGTGTGGGTTTTCTGTAAACTGTAGTTTTGATTTTACCATGATGGAGTCTTGTCTCAAGAATATCTAAGAATGCCAATTTTTGTTCATGTTCTGTCTCTATTGTAAATTTAATTGAAGGGGATATGTTGTTGAACATATTTCCAGAAAAATTGTAGTAATGTTCCACCATGTGATCATATAACAAATGTATTATTGACATAGAAAAAACAAACTTTAGGTAGATATAGTCTTTATGGCTGTGGTTTCAAGTTCTTTCATGTAAATATTGCTAATCAGAGATGGTAATGGTGAGCCCATAGTTATTACTTGATTTTTTCTGGAAGAATTCTGTGTTGTATTGAAAGTAGATTGTTGCTATGTAGAATGTTAATTGTTCCATTATACTATCAATAGAAAGAGTTGTTCTAGTTTGTAAGCTGTCATCACCATTTAATCTTTTTCTTATAATAGACAATGCTTCTTCACATAGTACATTTGTGAATAAACTTTCCACATCAAAGCTTACTAGTATGTCAGTTCTTTCAATTTTCAGATTTTCTTGATTAATTGTGCAAAGTGTCTCAAATCCCTAACAAAGGATTGGATCTGGAACTATTAATATTTTGCATAACAACAACCTACCTTCAATACAATACAGAATTGTTCTAACAAAATCAGGAAATATCTATGGGCTCACCATTGTCATCCTTGATTAGCAATATATGTGTTTCAGAACTTGAAATAACAGCCATAAAGACTACTCCATATCCATCTAAAGTTTGGCTTTGCTATGTTGATGATACATTCAATGTATGGCCACATGATGAAGCATTACTACAAACTTTCTGGAAACACATCAACAACATACCTCTTTTAATTAAATTCACAATAGAATCAGAACAAGAATAAAAATTGGCATTCTTAAATGTTTTTGTGATAAGACTCCCTCATGGCAAAATCAAGGCTACAGATTACAGAAAATCCATACATACAAGAAAATACCAAACACATTCAATTACATCAGAAACATAAAACATGGAATTGAACTATCACTATGGAACAGAGCAAAAAACCCAGCAATTTTAAAAAAGAAACTATATAGAATAAACTTTTATAAAAATTGGTTGTCCATCATCTGTTATTAAGATAACTTTAAATATATAACAAAAACAACCATCAAAAGAAAAAAAAACATTACTGTTACCATAGTGTATTCTTACATACCAATAGCAGCAGACAAATTAAGGAAAATCTGCAATCAGTATAACATCAGAACATCTTTCCAAAACTAAACTACACTATGAGATTGCGCTTTACGCAAAAAAGTGAAGCTTGTCTAAATTTTACAAAGTTATATGGCTTAGCGCTTTCAGAGACCTTGAGTCTCCATAATCATAGCCTACTTTTATGGAGACTCAAGGTCTTCAAAAGTGCTAAGCCATATATAACTTTGTAAAATTTAGTCAAGCTTCACTTTTTTGCTTAAAGCACAATCTCAATTCATTACTAACCAAAGGTGAAGTAAAAACTATTATTTTATACTACACTATGAGGAACTCTAACATTAGCAAAGTCTAAACTTGAATTGCATCTATGAAATACCATGTGAATGTGAAAAAATGTATATTGTTGAGACCAGTCACTCCACTGAAAATGATTGCTAGAGCACAAACTGATGATTAGAAGAGAAAAATCAGATGTGTCTAAAATAGCAGAACACATATGTACCAAGAAACATATGTTCAGTTGGGAAAATACAAAAATAGTGAATAGAGAGAAAAAGCTACAAAGAAGAAAATTCAAAGAAGCTGCTCACATGACAATTGTGAATAATCCCATAAGTTGACAGAGTGTGATCATACATAAGGTAAGGTATAGGAACCACTAATCCACTTTGCTCTAAAGAAAATGTAGAAAAATTAGGAGGAAACTCATGGGTAAATGGATGAAATTTTTACTCAAGCAGGATTGCTCAGTTGGATAGAGTGTTACCTTAAAATTCAATATTCAAAAATCTAAGAGTCCAAGTTCAATTCTCATGTTAGTACTGTCACTGATTAGGCCAGCACTACCTAAAGAGAGAAGAATAATGCTCCTCAAAATGTTGGGCATATACTCACTTGTGCGCTATTATTAATAGTTGAATGTAATTGGAAAAAAATAAAGATTAATTTTTCTGAAGACATATAATACTTAATATTAGATGATGAAAATAATCCAAAATATAAATACAATTAAAATACCATCATCACAAACCTTCAGAAAAACACATACAAATATATATGTATAAATTTTATTACCCCAGATGCCCATCAAGGTTGAATTGCGTACTTGAATAATGATAATTAATCATATACAAATCCAATTCTTCAAATAGAAATTAGAGAATGGACACAAATATATGCATAATATAAATATGTACCTTACTCTAAAACAAATATATAATATTTAGAGTAGGTGGGTTAATATAAAGAAAAATTGAAAGGGGTTAATGATTAACCAACTAAGGAAAAAAGAACTATTTATAAATAATTATGAAATGTAATAATAATATAAATAATTATTCTTACTTTTAGACTTTGTCTTGTGCCAGCAAAAAGACAGTTATATAAAAACTAACACTTTGATCCTCCAACTATAATAATCCTGCAGATAATTTTTTTAATTTCCCGTTTGTCAATGGAGTTTTAAACGAGTTCTTAGACCATTGATTACGCCTATGTAATTTGTGGGGAGATTGTAACTAAACAATTTTATCCATGTGGTTCTTTAATAATTATGGATTTTTCAAGTTAACAAAATGACTTATATTTCATGTTTGACTGGTCATTATGCCTCAATAGATCTTCTTTTCTTCTTTTTTGTTTAAGGCACATGTATATATTTATATATGATAGAGCTGGAATGGAACAACTAAGGTATCTCTACTTTATGCTAGGTTATTTCTTTTTATGTACAGGCTGGACAACATCATTTCTTCTTCTGTGGAGTGTCATGTGGCCAGAGATGAACCCAAGAACTTTTCTAGCAAATCACTTTTATAAAATTAAACTCTATATATATTACATATGAATCTATCATGTATTTGAATAAAAACACACTATTTATAATGTTACAACTTTTAGTGCATATATATGCAGTCTGGATGGTCTTCACAAAAAAATAATCTGGTAATCCATACTGTCTGACAACATAAATGTATTCTACTTTCAAATGTTTACTGTCAAAATGTATTCTTCTTCTGAAATAACTTCTGCCACTACAAAAGCATTGATATCATACTTCTTTACAAATTGAACTGTACCTTCACATAGGTATTAAAATTTTTAAAAATATTCCTTTCAGAATAATTTACAGGATTAATGTGAACCCATTACTTGATCCTCTACTTGGAATATATGTGAAAAGCTCTGAAACTTCTGTTTTCTCACTTCATCCTTTTTCTTTAATTGCTGTAGTGCTTTAATTTTATCCCTCTTGTAATATATTGAATCTGGTATTATTGGCAGCTTAGTTTTATATAGAATAGGTACATGTTTTTTTGTAAAGCAAGTGAACAGGAATAAAACCAGTGGACTTGTTAACTGTTCAATTGATATAGTTTACAAATTGTTTAATTTTGTTCATCAAACCATTATGATTGGTATTAATATAAACTCTGAACAATTTCCCAGCTTGCACATCATATGTTCACATGGATTTGACTAAGGATTTTAGATGTCAAAACATGTTTAATTTCTCATGTTTTGACTCACATTTGCCATTCAATGAATACAAATGGGTTTCCATGGTCTGAAATAATTTTTCCTGGTTTCTCATCATATCAAAATGTTGTGTTGGATAACATACTGGGCATTAACATGTGATATATACTGGGTAAGCAACTACCCATTGTAAAAATACATCACATTCTATTACAAGGTACTTCATCATTTGAATAAAGACAATGGGCCATAGAAATCCACTGCTAGGGTTTCATTTAGTTTTTCTAGTATTATAGGACTTAGTAATTCTACATTTAATTTATTATGGGGCTTAGTTCTCTGGCATATGTCACATGTATCGACCATAGACAAAACATTCTTATATAGTTTGACTCAGTATCTTTTTTTTTGTAGAGAAATATTTGTTTGAGATGAAATGCAAAGAAACTCACTCACGCGCATACCAATACCAAGTGAATAAAACTTAACTCTTTATTTAGGATTTAGAATTTAAAATGCTATTAATTATTATCATCATATTTGATGCTTGCATGGCTACAATATATATAACTATATCCTAATGTAAATTACTAGTTAAAAAATATTTTTTATGATTCCAGATATAAACTAATTGGATGCATTTTTGATTTTTTTTTGGAAAAAAAGGATCGAGATTGTGAATCTTCACTTTCGTTTAGCATTTATTGAATTTACTCATTGAAACTTTTGAATATTAAAAGAAGTGTTTAAATTAAAAGATTACAAGAGAAAGTATGTTAATGTTTATTTATTTTGTACGTATTGGAAGTCCAAGAATGTATTCTATATCAGTAATAGAAGATGGAATGCTAATAAAAAAAAAAAAGAAGAAGAGAAGAGTCTATTTTTTTTAAAAAAAAAAGAGTAAAAAAAAGAAAATCTTGATCTAGTCTTTAATATCAAATTACTTTCATTTATTTAGTCATGAAAATACAATGTAAATATATAAAACAGATTTTCATACATAACACCTTTTTTTAATAAAGAGTGGATAATATAGTTTATGTTCCATTTTCAAACCAAACAAACATAAGATCAACCATATCTATACAATAATGATATTTAGACTTGACCAAAGCATACATATATATCTTAAGTTTTTTGATAAAAAGTAAATGATGGTAAATTGGCAGTTCCAGCAATAACACTTGGACCATTACAGTCATGATCATAGGATGCCCAGAGAGAAAGAAAGAAAGAAAGAGAGGTTTTTAGGGAAAACAACAGCTAATTCTTATGCTATCTAATTATAGTATATTTACCTAACTTTAAACTAAAAGTAGAATCATTTTTCAGCTCAATAATCTAGATATTAAGAGAGTAATTATACTTTCAATGTTTAAATTTAAAAAGTTCCTAAAAATCTTTTAATCAATATATATATACATACCAGATGCACCTGGGCCATCATGTTTTTTAATTGGTTGCTTTAACAATTTTTTTAAAGATCTAATTAAATTAAACAAAAGATTTTAATATTACATAAATAAGTGTGAGAAATGTACCCAGCCAGAAAGCCCATCATTACCTGGCAACATACTAATAAAGCTAAATTAAAATTAAATTTTTTAAATATACCTGCTATATTTGATATTTGAATTTGATAGCATTGAGGATGACTGCTAATGACAGAATTCCTTCGCATAAAATAATAAAAAATACAGATTATTAAATATAATGGGTGGAATTATTTCAAGTATGGTTTAGTTAGGTATAGTTATTTATTTATAAAAACAAATCTGAAATTTTTTTCCCCTGACTTTTTAATTGTGAATTTGGCAGCATTACAAAAAGCATATTTTTTTTTTGTAATTGGTTGTGAATTTGACATGTGACTGCCTTGCGAACAAAGATTCACATGGATCATGTGACAATGTGGACAAACATTTGCATGGATCATGTGACAGCTTTACAAACAAAGATTCACATGGATCATGTGACAATCTTGCGGACAAACATTAACATGAATCATGTGACAGCTTTATAAACAAAGATTCACATGGATCATGTGACAATCTTGTGGACATTCACATTAATCATGTGACAGCTTTATGACAACATTCATATATTCACCAGGCAAACAACAGAAAAAATAGGGATTTTATATATAAATTGATGAGATAGTAAAACTTTAATGTGGTACCTATAGTATTTTATATTTGTTCAATGTATTGGTAAATGATGTTAAAATTGACCAATCTTAGCATGTTTTAGCTCTTATCAAATGCCTCTGAAAAAGCCAACATTCAACATAACAACTGATTCTTAATTTGAATACAAGTAATACAATCTATATTATATTAATGATTTTATTTAATAAAATCAATTTCCAGTAACTCATTAATATGCAAAGCATAATTACTTAACACATTAAAATTTTCACAAAGAATCTTGCAGATATAAATATAATAAATAATTATTTAGTTCTGTAAATATAAAATAACTAGAAGTGGTTGGTATTAATATTTCAATGCATCACCTATGGTTTTAAACAAGAGTCCAGCAAAGATTAGTCAATTTTCATATCATCTAGAAACATACTGAGTAAAGTAGAAAATACTGTAAATGGCACATTGAAGTTATAATTTGCTTCAAGTTATTTTACATGTTCTAGGGTTGAATAATTTATATATATATTTATTTAAAATGCATTCTAAATGTAAATGACACTCTTAAAACAAGATAAATTTGAAATATTTTATTTGCTCATTTTTAAAAAGTTTATTGAATTTATTGTTAAAACATATTTTTAGTTTTCTTTAAAATTGGATGGTTCACTTTTTTGCAATATATAATATTGAGTTTATTTGATTCTTAAAATGGAAAAGTTAGCTCTAATTATGGTAATCAGTTACTCAAAATCCTTCGAAAGTTAAAATAACTCCCCTCTTTTTTTTAAAAAAACAAAAAACAAAACTCAACTTGAATTTAGTCTATTGAAAGGTCAAATATGTTGGTTTGGCAAATTCGCCAAGCTTCGCAGAGAAGCAAAGAAAATAGTTATTAGCTGCAAAGTCTTTAAGAAGAGAAATTTCCAATATCTTCATGTTGACAAAAATTTGTGATTTAAATATCTTAAATTAAAAACTTATTATTTAGATTATTGTAGATAATAACTTCTATTGTCAGAAATAATTGAAATCATAGGACAATTTGTCATGATAATCATAACCAATTAATGGAAATACTATACATATGATGTCTGGTAGTTGCCACAAGATTTATTGCTGAAGATAGGAATAACAGTCTATAGTAACTGTGTAAATCATGGAACTCGATCAAAGATATTTCTCAAAAAAAAAAAAAAATTAAAAAAATAAAGAATTAGGGAGATTTAAAAATGCAGAGAAATTTTGTGAATTGCTTGAATTTATCTTAATTCAAATTCTGCAGTTATAGGTTTTAATCATTCTTTTTTTTATGGAATTAAAAATAGGCATCATTTATAAAATATTCCATGGTTATTCACAAAAAATATCCAAGCAAATAATTTTCAGATAAATACTAGTGATTAAGTGAAGTAATCATTTTTAAATAATTCGTTAATTGTGAAGGTTGACAAATTCAGACAAGATGAGATGGAACAAACACTCCAAATTCTCTGGATATGCTGCATTATTATAAATGCAATGTTTTTAATTGTTTTCACAATAATTAAATTTTAATCTTATTCACATTTATGTTAAACACTTATTTACTAAACAAAATATCTAACAGATGATAGATTTGGTGATGGACTGGCCATCTGAGCCATCAACTATTTTCTAGATTTGAACTCTAGGTCAAAGTTACAGAATGCGGTTTATGCACTAACTCTATATTATTAAAACCTTTCTAGTCATTTATGCTTGTTATTAAAAGCAGTTTTAAACTTTATTTGTTTGCTGTTTCAAAGAAAATTTGTAACTTTCAAATTTAGAAACAATTAAAGCATAAATTCATTACAATGCAAATTATTTTTTAACTAAATAAAACTAAAATTGTTTATCAAGATCCACACACAGTGATGCATTCATTATATATATATATATATATATTCATTTCACGTTATTATAGTCACCCATTATTTAATAAACAGCAGAGATAGAAGGATGTAATACAACATAGGATACTTTAGACTTTAATTAGGCAAAGCAGAGATTATAACGTATTTTTTAGAAAGCAATAAACTCATCACACTAACAAATAGGTATATAAGTATATGCACAAAAAGGATTTGTTTATTAATTGAAATGAGACTTTGATTTCTATTTAAGGCCTTAAATAAACAAAGCAGAGCAAATTTCTAATGTTTGCTCCATACGGTCTTGTCATTGCAGCTGTTCTTATTGGATGATTATTCATATAGTATACAAATATGAATGAGCTACTCACCCACATGCATCATCCAGCATGATGAGTTTAATGTTTTTTTACTTCTGAGTTTGAGATCAAGAAACACCATGTTGATTGCTCTTAACTGAAATATCAGTTGAATTTTTTTGAATGCAGAATGAGCAATTTTTTAAAAATAGTTATTTATAATCATGACAGACAAAATTAAATTCCCAGGAGGTTGTAAAATCACCCCAAGGTAGCAGTTGGTGGCTGAAGTAAAGGATACTAGAATTTCATAATTGCAGATCCAGGATGACATGTGATATTCTTTTATTTAAATACTTACAACTGCAGATCACTTTCAAATGAAGGAAGATTGCAAGAATTGGAAGTCCTATCTAATATTAATGGAACATTATTAGATTTTGTGAAATTAAAAGAAAAGGCGAAGAGAGAATTAATTTAAAAAGAGGACATATACTGTACTAATAAAAGTTGGAGAACAACATTGTGGAGATTTGTGGTATATCAGATGGAGTGGCAAACTTAATTTGATGGAAGTCAACAAATTCAGATAATTTAGGTTTATGTCCTATAAGTGCTCATGAAGATGAAGAAGTAGAAGATTTTTATATGGATATATAAAAAGCTTTTGATCAGACCAAACATTTTAAAATAATCATGAGAGATTTTAAAATAATCATGAGAGATTTTAATACTAAAACTGGCAAATGATTGAAAGATGAAAGTGTTGGCAGTAAATTTGATTATGGTGATAGAAATAAGAGAGGATACAGAAAAAGAAAAACTTCATGTATTAAATTTTTTCTTTGATAAAAATGCTAAATGGACTTGGAAGCATCCAAATGAAGATACAGAAGAGGTTATATTTTGAGTAACAGAAAATATGTATTTCAAGATTATAATGTTTTTAATAAATTCACCTCAGGAAGTAATTATCATTTAATGAGATGTAAGTTATGTGATAATGCAAAACTGGAGAGACAAAAATTGTTTTAAAAAACGGTATTTACAATTGATATTTCTAACCTTTAGAAACATTTCAATGAATTTAAATTAGTACTTCCAAATCCTTTTAAACTATTAACAGATTTTGAAGGTACTGGTTCAAACCAAATCAATAGAAAAATAACTAATACCCTATTAAAAACTGCCATAAAGATAGCTGGTGAAAAAAAGCAGCAACTGACCAGCAAAATTTCTACTGAAACAAAATTTATATATAAAAAAAGAAACATGAAAATGTATTAGAATGATTCACTAAGAATTTTGTAAAATGATACATAAAGGAATTAATAACATATTACAAAAAAAATGTGAATTAGCAAGTAATGCTACAGAAATAAAAAGTGTAAAGTAATATTTTGGTATTGGTAGAGAGCTTATTTCTGCAATAAGAAGAAAAGATGGAACAATTTCTAAAAAGAGAAATGACAACATGAAGTGTGTGAAAGAGTTCTATAAAAAAATTATATAGCAATAAAAAAACAAAAAAACCTCTCCTACAAGTACACATTTTCTGAATTTCCCAGGATTTTAAATGAAGATGTGAGACATGCAGTTAAAGGCTATAAAGAAGATGAAAACTTCTAGTAATGATGGAATTATAATTGATATTCTAAAAGAAACAGCTGAAGAAATACAAAAATGATTGGCAAAGTTATATATTAAATGTATAAATGATAAAACTACCATATAATTAGAAGAACACAATACTAATATTAATATTTTAAAAAGGCAATAAAAAGACATTAGAAATTACAGATCTATTTGTCTTTTATCAGTTCAATTCAATTTTTTTCCTATGATAATTACAACTTGTCTACAGCAAACTTTACCTTTTAACAACCAAAATAAAACAAGCTAGATTTAAAAGTGGTTTTAGTACAGTAGATCATATCCAAGTATTGAGAGAAGTTATAGAAAGGACTAAAAAATATGAGTTGCCATTATGCTTTGGATCTGTAGATTATAAAAAGGCATTTGATTCTATAAACATTTCCACAGTGATTAAGGCAATGTATCATCAAGGTATAGTTCTTAAGATATTATCATATTCTAAAGAGTATTTATCAAAATTCAACAACAATGTTTAGATTACATAATGATGCTAGGAAGATTGTCATTGAGAAGACTTTTTACAGCAGTGTTGCAAGAAGTATTTTGTGAATTAAAATGGGAAACTAAGGGAGTAAAAGCAAACAAAGATCATTTAAGTTATCTAGATTTTACAGATATTTTTTTTTACAAATAATGTTTCAGAACTTCAGGAAATGTTGCAAGAGTTATTAGATGAAAATAAGAAAATAGAATTAAAGACAAATGTTGAAAAAGACTAAACTACTTTCAAAGGTAACCTTTATTAATAAAAGATTACAAAAATTTTTAGGTACACTTACCCATTGAGGATTACACAGTGTTCAATGTAACAAGGTAAAATGTACATATGTTCAAAAACAATTACATCCATAAAAATTGCTGTAATGTGATTAATGTGTATCTGTACGTTGATGCACATGGCCCAGCTGTTGAGAAGTTAATCATTACCCAATGATCCCACCCCTGGGGCCCTGAAGTGAAGTCCCAAATGGTTCAGCTAAATAGGTGTCAAAGTCCAGCATTGCGCCAACCACCACAGCAGTTAGCAAGGTCCAAGGCCCAAGTTCACCAAGCAATAAACTCTTGACTCACAGCCAAACCATGTCAAGACCATTCCAGATACCTCTGCCTCTCAATTAGCAGTCCAAATGGGCAGGGATCAAAATTGGTCTACCTACCCAAAATTGGAAAGCCAACTTGGGAAAAAAATAAGAAGTAATAAGTAATGAGCTAGATTAACACTGCCCAAAACCCAGCCTATCAGGGTGCACAGCAGATTACCAGAGCAGGAATAGCACAGACATTGACCATGTACCCTTCCAGCAGGTATTCCGGGTAGCGGCAAAATTGTCAACAGCCCACATCATAAACCAGACACCTAACATCTGCCACCAGCCACCCTGAGGAAGAAAACAGGAGTGCAGACCCACACCCACAAAATATTAGAACAAAACTCCATTAATGTTACAAAAATTGGCAGTGGCCCAAAGCAGACCAACCGCCTTATAAAGGCACTAAATTTAAAGATAACAAATGAAACCTAATAATAGTGAGTGCAAATCAACACTGACCTATCAAATAATCCATCAAGACATCCAGTAGCTCTTCACAGCAAAGTCCATGTGAAGGTAGTGACTTTCACCCTCCCAGCAGGTATTACCAGGTTAGACAATGATCGTCGACCACCCTCTCAAATGAACAAAGCCTCTTATGACCACTATCACCACGCTTGAAAAAAAGGAAGTGCAAACTCACATCCACCAATACAACATTTAATTCATGTAGTCTTGAAATCAAGCCAGATTTACTTGCACATTTGTCTGAAGGTTTGTAATGATGGTATATTATAAGATGTGATATGTTTATTACGTTCAACAGTCACTCATAAATGATGGGAATAGTCCAACATATCACATCTTATTTGTTCATATCATCTTGCACACTGGGGTTAATGAAGCTGAATATCTGCCCTTAATCATTATCAAACTCCTGTGTCTGCAAATATTTACAGTAGCTGTTCAACCCACCAACAAAAGTCCTTCAGGGTTCACAGTGATTTTTATTTGTTGATACTAATTGGATCCTGCTTCTTTTGATTGAATTTTAGATCTTGATTAGTAATCAGTGATTTAAGTATAATCTGAAGTTTGTTGTTAAACTTAGGAAAATTCTCAATAATTATTGCTTAAAAGAGTATGATTAATTTGCAGCTTCAATGTCTCTGTTTAGGTCTAATGCAACATTTGTACTCATTTTTGTTTTTTGATCATTATTTTTTAACTCAGAAATCACTTCATTGTAATTCTGTGTTGATTTGTATATTTTTATTTTATTTTTTTTGTGGCCCCCAATCCACCGGAAGGGGTGTAATAACTTCTGTTCCGATCATTGGAGAAACATGATGTTTGTGCAGGGAGATAGCTTAGATTATTGATATCTTAGGTTATTTTCTATAATGTTCAATTTTAAAATTGAGATCAAATTAACATTTAAAACTTGTTTAACACTGCTAAAATCTGATGCAAAGATAAAATTCCTAAAACCATCACTGTTAACATAATATATCCCACATTTTTTTTCATGTGTCATAGCATCGGCCTGGAGGTGAGCCCACAACTGTCTGCAACCAACTACTTGCTTGCAAGGTGTCTGCGATGACCTCTCAGCTAACTATGCTTGACTTATATTCCACATTTTCTATGAGATTTGATGTCCAAATGAATTTCCTGTTTATTCTATCAATAAAATTAGGATTTCTAGTGTTCCATTCTTTTTAGAATTATTTGGTTTCATTTAAAATTATTTTTAAAAGGTTTATAATATTTTAATGATTCCAAGAATTATTTAAGCTAGCTTTTGTCTATTTCTAATGGCATCCATTTGCATAAAACGGCAATGATAGATAATTTCAATTATCATTGAATGAAAACTGTTCCAAAACTTCTTTGAAAGATGAAAAAACAATAAAACAGATATTCACTTACATTTTGGTAAACTTTTCTTCTACGAATCCAACAATGGACTATGACTTTGGTGAATAAAACAGGAAGCCTGAAACAATGAAAACTGGAATCCTAGGCTCCCTCTAGTGGATATAATGGATATCTCAAAAAAAAATTGATAATATGTTAGAAAAAGTTAACTATTAAATATATTGGTACAGATTATTAATACAGATCGAATCATAATGAATGAAATTAATCATAGAATTAAATTTGGATGGAGTGATAAAAATGGTTTAATATTTAAAAAAGGAAATATGCCCAAGTGTTTGAAAAGGAAGATTTTTAATATATACCTTTTATTAATTTTTACCTATGGGCTTGAAACTTGAACACTTAACAGAAGGAGCAATACAGAGACTTCAGACTACTCAGTAAAGTATGAGAATAACAAGAAGGGATCAGAAATGAAATACATGAATGAGAGAAAAAACAGGTGTTAATGACATCATTTAAAAGAATTATTAGATTGTAGTGAAGTTGAGGTGGACATTGTTAAAAGGTATGATAATTGAAGAACACTTAATACATTAAACTGGATTCCAAAGGTAACCACATGTGAGATGGATAACTGGATTAATGTCAGAAAGATTTCATCCTGCAATGGATTGATAATAATTAAAATATTGAAGGTGATGATGATTTCTGTGTGTGTATAGTATTTGCTATTCATTTATATATTAGTAATAAAAGAAAGTATCGTAAGGATTCATTAATATATTATATAAGATAATTTTCAATATTATGTAAGGTAATTTTAAGTCTAATTATTGGCAAGTGTATTAATATTATTTACAATAATAATGTGCAATTAATGTATAAATCTTAAAAACACTTGATAAAAGATTTGTTTATTCTGGGATGCAGCTGGATCATGACATTATATTAAAATAATTTAAAGCAGCATTATCCCGCAATGTTCTAAAATTGCCATAGTTAAAATTTAGGTTTAACAAATGGCTATCACAGCTTCATTGCCAGTGACAAAATGGCAGGCTAAATTAAGTACAGGAATTAACTTTATATGATAAATCTTCAAAATGCCTTAAATAATATCAGAAATTGTGTAATCCTCTAAATAAATGAATTTTTTTCTAATATCTGAATCTTTTTCTAAAGTACAGGCTTTTTTATATCTGCTCTCCAATATGTAATATATAGGGGGTTTGAATTCAGACTTTTATATGGCTCTCAACTATCCATGCTATCTCATACTGCTGATACCCTTGATCATGCACATGTCAAAAAGATTAATAATCACCAATATGTGTATTTTGCTAAACCGCTCAGTTGGTCCAGATTATCATCTCCACTCATATATACAATCAATGCTCAGTCTATATTAAGATAGCCATTCTTCATACTTTAATGAACAGGCTTCAATTCACTCCACCCCACAATTCTTTAGCCATCCATTTTATTGAAAATCTGACAATGAAACGCTCAAAACCCACATTGGTACCAAACTTCTCATCCTACCCATGTTGACCATAAGTCACTCTGACCCCTCATGTACAGGATATAATCCATTTACAAAGCAAATGAATGGAGTCTCAACATTAAATGTTGTATATGAAATTCCAAGATATTATAATAAAGAATTTGTAGACAACAACTGGAATACCTATATTAGAGCTTTAAAATAAATAACTAAAGGATACTTCATATTTATGATTACAAATTTGTTTGAATTAAAATTAAAATTAGGTAACATCTCCATTTGTGCATAAGTCATTTGTTAACTCATTAAAATCTAAAAATTACAAATGAATTTTTAGTATAGATATTAAATATATCAATCACTATTGTTTCAAGTGTTTTATAAGTGATATATATTCTGTAATAATAAGTTAATAATTAAATTTTTTTAAAGTGAAATTGCGAATGAGCAATTAAGATCATTAGACATCGAGATTGGCCTAAATTTAAATGATTCTTTACAATTCATTTTATGTATATTAAATGATTAAATTTTGCTATTTCTGGAATTTATCATAAAATAATAATGTGGTTTAAGTAAATTCAGATGAGTGAATTTATCTGTTGTTTATTTATAGAAACGATGGGCTTGAAATGTTTGTGTATTTAATATTATTTTTATATATAATGTACTCAAAATTAATTACAGATGTGAATTTGTTACGTTGTTGAAAGTTTACAAGAAGGATTCTGTTGATAATTGTAATTTATATTGTTCTGTCTTGAGTATATAGATGCAGATATGGAATTCCTGCTCTTATTCTAAATAAATGTAGATGCAGATGTGATATTCCTTTTCTTATGCTAAATAATACTGTGTATTGCTTTATCGATATATTCCATACATTGTAGTTAAAAATGATAAGGGTGTATTGATATAATGCCATTTCATGGACTTAAATATTTGTGTATGCATTTGAATTGCAGATAAATTTATTAAGAGATGTGCATTGATGAAGAGAATCTGAGTCACATTCATCTGATAATACTTCAAATGTTATCATTGATGTAAATGTGTTTTTATGCAGGTCTCATCTTTGCCTCTCTATAGAGAACTGAGTGTGTGGTATAGGATGAGTTATAATATTATTATTGGTAGTAAAACTGATATTCTTACATATAGTATGCACAATATTACAAAATGTTATACATGCACGGTTTAGCACTTCATGCATACTAGGTTATTGATTTTATTCAAGTATGTATAAGTGAGTAGGACTCATGATAACTAAAAATGATCTCATAAAATTATACTTTAATAATAAAATAAAAATTGAGATATTTAGTTTTTAATTTGCTTGTGATAGCAATCTTTCCAATTATGATTTATTTATTTTAGCTTTGGCGCTACCAACATGAAAATCAAACTATTCCTTTTAGTTGTGTAGTTATTGAAATATATTATTTCATTTATACATTAATAAAAAATGTGTTAATCAGTTTAATCATTTTATTTGTTGTCTGATTCATTATTGATTCCTTTGCAATAAGTACATAGTCACTTAATAATTTTAGAATCAGAAAAATTATGAAGAAGTATGAATTATAATTAAGCTATCTTAAAATTTTATATAATATTAATGAAATTTAAAAGTTAAAAACTAAGAAATGATCTAGATGTGATATGTTGAACTATTTCCATTATCTATGAGTGAACATATCACATCTAATAATATACCTTCATCACAAACCTTCGGGCAAATAATAAATGAATTATATTAAATATAGTATTTTTTTTTTTTTAATTTAACCTTTTTAATTTGCATCTTGCTATTAATTTTTCTTCTATAGCAAATTTAGTTCTAGAAATTCTTAAACATTTTCATTGTATTCTGTCCTCTGCTATTTCTTTCCAATGAAAGCTATCCTGACTTCTTTCTCTTAGAATATTTTTGAGCTAATCTTTATAATACAAATGTTTCTTCTATAAAAATAACGTTCAAGTTAACTACAAAATACTTTTATTTAAGATTTTTCTTTGCAATAGTAAATTTTAAACAAAAGAAGTAAATTGCCATCCCCAAGACTATAAATTAAAAGCACTCTAAATGTTGAACAAAAAATCAAGAATAGAATAAATTCATTTTATTCTTGATCTTCATTCTATTCTTGATCTGGAAGTTATTTATGTCAGAAGTTTATTTATAATAAAAAAATAAATTATCTCATGTTCAAAATTAAAAATAAATTATTCTTGATCTTTTGTTCAACATTTAATACTTAAAATTATCAAAAAACATTTAGAATACTTTTAATTCATAGCCATGAGGAGGATAAGTTACTTCCTTTGTTAGTAAATTTTATAACATCATATCCAAAAAGCTAAAGAATACATTGATTACTTTTATTATCTTACTTAATTTTTTTTTAATTTTACAAAATCTTTGTAAATAAAACTTTCTATGTCTCATTTCGATATAACGCCCTATGTACAATTAATTTAGTTTCAACAATTTGTGTGCCGATAAATAATTAGAAGTTACATTAGTTTTTTATATTTTCATTAAAAAGATCTTAATAGTAACTCATTGTAAATCTCAAGATTTCGGCTAAGTTAATTTTTTTTTTTTTTTAAGTGTCATAGCATCGGCCGGGACGCGAACCCGCAACCCGGGCAACTGCCTGCTAGTGCAAGGCAGTCGCGCTGACCTCTCGACCACCAATGCAAGACCACTCTAAGTTAATTTGTGAAAGGAAATAGTGGATTTAAATGTGAAGAGAATAATATGTTCACACTCTCAAATCAAGATACTTCAGATTGGCCTATACAAATAAGAATTTAGGTCAAAGATAAGAGGGTCATTCTTATCTTTATAAAGTCCCTATTTTGTGTTGAGGTTTGAGACCCCCTATAGTCAAAAACTACATCGTTTGGCTATTATACAAACGTTTAAGGTGCATGTGGAAAAATGTTAAAGCCTTTCTCTTACTAATTGTATCACGGATAAAATTTCTTTTTTTTCTTCTCTTTTTTAAGTAATGAAATGTGATTTCACATATGCAGCATCTCAACTTTCAATTTTTCCTTTCAATTTAAGTAATTACTAGATATTTGAATTGATTCACATATTTGCCAAAAATTACAGAACTTTTTTTTTTTACATTTACTTAAGAGTTTTTTTGAACATTAATGATTAAACCTTTATCTTTAAGTTATTTTCAAAACGATTGAAATATTTAGTAGCTAGACTTTTGAAGTTGCAAAAAGCATAATCATTTAATCTGTTCAACTTAAACATCCTACTATCAATTATATTATAAAAAATAAAACCAACTGTCATTTTAAAATAAAACATAATTCTGCTGCTATTATTTCATCACCATTATCAGACTTTTTAAACCAGCAATGTAGAAATCTTATAGCCAGGTATCCATTTCCTGACCAATAAATCCTTGATTATGGAACTTAATAAGTTATATGAATTGCTTGAAATAAAAATCCTAAGATTGTTTTAAATCTGAAAAAAAAAAAAAAATCACTAGGATTTAAACGTTTAATTATGGAGATAGAAGGCAATGCAATAACCACTATGTCATGAGATCCTTGTTTGGTCGTAATGTCCATTTGAATATGCTTTCTTATAGACAATGATTAATTCATTTTTAGGCCTTTCTTCATTGTGCATCTTAAGCTTAAAGTAATATGCTCTCTTTTTCAATTTAACCATATTTATTAATACTATTATTTATGATAACTAAAATAAGTTTAACTGTTCTTTATTCACATCTCTTTTGATCCTTATGCACTTCTTGTTTTTTTTATATATATTATCCTCAGACTATAATTGTTTGTTGCCTGTTTACATAATAGTTGAAATTTTATCAAGATAATATACAGAAAAATCTCATTCTAATTGTATACACATATATGCAATCAGTTTGATGTGAACCCATGTTATGATAAAGTATTTGTCTGTTTCGTTCCTCATATTGGTATAATGACTAGGTATTATTTTTGGATTATTGTAAACTAATTACTTTACTAAAAAATTTAAGTTAGTAGGTATCATTTAATATATATATATATATATTGTATAAGGCTACTTTATAAATGATATTTTGCTTAACTTGATCAAAATCGATAACCGCAATAGTTTACGATTCCTTTTAATTACTATTTTTTTTTAACTTTTAGGCATCTATAGTTCGAGAATTATTATAAAGTGATAGCCTATCCTTAATCTCACAAATGTCTGTGCGTGTATTTAAAATTTTCAGCAAAAAAAAAAAAAGGTTGTGGTAACTATCATCATTGATGTTAGTTTGCCATTTAACGCAATATATTCTAAAACATTACTTAAAATTTAATGAGTTTAATATATTATGGCTGCAATATATATATATTACTTCAGTAAATATAGTTATAGTTATATATTCTATAGTAAATAAATAGAATATACTATTTGTTACTTTATATATGTGGATTACGTTTTCTGACGCAAGACAGATTTAAGATCTAATCTGTTGACCAAATGATCAAACGTGAGTATGAGTATCAGTGACGCAGTTTAAATTACTCTTATCTCCTTCACACTATTTTCTATAGTTTCAGTGAGTCTTGATATTCTAAACTAACTGCTAAACAATAAAATATCTTACATTACGAATGTGAACAAAAGCTGGAAAAAATATCTTTATATATAAAATAAAGAAATAAATCATCAAATGTAAGTGCATCAAAAATAGAAATTATGATAAGAGTTGTAGGTAATATATTAGTGTCATTAGTAGTATTATATGAAGAGTGTTTTAAAAGTTATAATTTTAGGTAAATGATTTGTATATGCTATATTTGTATTACAATTTCTTTGAGCTGTATGTAACCTTACTTGTGACACATTTATATATATGAGTAACTTTTTAAAAATTTGAAAGTAAATAAACTTTTTAGGATTTTTAAAGTAAAGAAGCTTATGATAGATGCATCATAGATTAATATTAATAGTATAATTAGTGTTGATATCTTTGTAAATAATTTAATTTAAAGCTAAGACCATTTTTTTGAAATTTATTTCTGAATTAAAATTTATAATAGCTGATAGTTTACACTATATTTTAATAAATAAATAAGTATATTTTATCATCTATCTTAGGATAAATTTTGAAATCATCACTTTTATGTATTTCCATCCTTAATATACCGCTTTAAAATTTAGCGCATATCTTTCTCTTTACCTTATGTGATGTCTTAGATCTATTGCCCCCCCCCCCTTTACAATGAATTCTAATAAAATATATATATTTTTTAGCAAAGTTGAAATTAAATCCAATTTATTATTATTATTTTTAACAATATTCCCTTATTATCTATCTTTTTATATTAGTCTTTCTTATTTTTTATTATATGGTGACTTAATAGAGAAATCAAGAAACATTTAAGTACCAAATAAACAAGAAAAGTATAAAGTTAGTTTTAATTATAAATGTAGGGATTTTTTTTCACACCACTTTTTCATTTGAGAATCTTTATAAAAAGTTATTGTAAATACAGGGGATTTGAACTGAGACTTTCAAGTAACCTTCAACTATCCACATACATATGACCACACACGTATAAAAAAGATAAATAGTCACCAATATACGTATTTCGTGCTGAACAAGCACCCATCAGTTGGTCCAGATTATCATCTCCCATATATATATAATCAATGCTAAGTTTATATTAAGATAGCAATTGCCTGTATTTCAAATCTTAAAAAATTATTGTATTGATTTACTTGCGCAGATTTTTTTTTTTTAAATGTCCACCCACCTTAGAATATTTTTGAGAAATTGATTTGATTGACTAAATGGACTTTTTAAAATAGTCCACTAGTGCACAATCGATTGCAGGATTAATATTTATTTGTAAACAAAAATTTTAAAAATGCTTGATTATTACTGAATAAATACTTGTATCAGTTAAATAATAAGCATCAAATTCATAATTAAAACATAACTATAGAATTTATTATTTTTAAGTATTATTTTTTATTAAAGTCTTTATTGAAATACTAAAATGAATATTTTTAAAAATTAAAACAAAAAAAGTTTTAAAATGATATTTATCCATGTTTTAAAATATTTATTAAATGATTTGCTTAGTAAATTTTTTAAAATGTCAGTTACAATAATAAACATCAAATATATTAGTTAAAAATATACATTTGTGCAAGAATAAATAAATAAATAAATAAGTCAGAAGTTTTTATGTAAGAACTTTATATTTAAAAAAAATGTAAGTAAACATTTACAATATGTTAAAACAAAAATCATATTGATTATCAACAATGATTGTTTATTAATGTTGATATAAATGTTTGTACAAACAGTATTGCTTTAATGTTGATTACATTGGTCTTTATTTGATATATGCTTACAGATAAATTTGCATATATTCACAAAGATATCAATGCAATCAATATTAAAAACAATTGTTAATCATATTTTAAACTGTAGAATTATTCATAAAGTCACAAAAATCAACATCAGATTATTTTAAATTTTAGTTATACATTCAATTATAAAACTCTTATTGCATTAACAATGACTGTGAGCCCATGTCAGCATTAATAATCAGTACTGTGCTGATTTAATACTATTTTAATTAAAAGTTGACAATGCTATTGTTATTATTTTTTGTAATTAAGTTTATTTTTATGTACATCTATTTATACTATTATTTTATATATATATTATCTATTGCTTTAATTAATATTTTTAAGTATTTACTAAGTAAATTCCTTAATGAATAATTAATTGTTAATAAATAAATATTATTGGAAATCTTTCATCAGCATGATTTAATGCAGTGGAGGATAAACAGACTCTGGGAATTAAGATTTGGGATCATGGTTATAGTATATTCTTACCTGAACTCCCCTTGAACGCCACAACAATAAGTTATTTATTTTTTTTATTTGAAAACTTAATAAAAAAAATGGTTTAGAAGATTTTTTTTTTATATTCTATGCAGTATGTGGATTAAAAAACGAATTAAAAAATTTTCTTTTCAACAATAAATTTGTTTATTATTTTAAATAATGTTATTATACGGCTTTTAAATAAATTATTAAATAAGTAATATGTAATCGTTATATGTTTTAATTTGCTTTTCACTTGTTAAAATTTTTGTCAAGCATTGATGGTCGAGAGGTCAGCGACACCAGCTTTACAAGCAGATGTCCCGGGATAGCGGGTTCGCTTCCCGGCAGATGCTATGACACATGAGAGGGAAAAAAATATTGTTTTCGAGTTGCTTTGTTAACAATGTTTTTTTAATGGCTTCCATTTAAAAAGCTATAAAATGAGATCGTAATCAAAAATTACTTCTATGTTATTTTTTATAAAATATGAAAGTTAATGCCTATTATTTTATTTGACATTTTCTAAGTTTTTTATTTTATTTGTATGGACAATATGTATGTTTTAATTAAAATAGGGATAGGTTTTTTCATGTTAATTTTTTTTTTCTGGAGTAAAATTTTTAATAACAATTTTTTTAAAAACATTTGCTTCACGAATAGACCTCTCCCCTTATTTGTTGTTAATTTTTCTTATATTGAAATATATTTGCAATTTGTGTTTATCTGAAAGTTTGTATTGATGACATTTAAATTGTAATTCTACATAGAACTGTTTCTATCATATGAGTAAAAAGTTTAAATAAAGCTTGGATTTTTTTACAATTAATATTGGATAATGGAAATGTCTCAATATATAATTACAAATATTTGTTATTTATTTCGAACATTTTATTACTATTTTATTTCTAATAATTTGAATTTATTGAACAAGAGTAATATTATGTAGTATTTAGGTTTACTATTTTCAAACTAGACTTGGATAATATATATATAAGTATAAATTCACAGGCAAAATATGAATTAATGTAAACAAGATCAAATAAATGAATTACTAAAAAAAATTATAATATGGCTAAACATTTAAATCAGCCATTAACTAAAGTGGATGCTTTATTACTTTTACAGATTCCCATGTTGCAGAAATAATACCCAAGTACCCTTTTTACAAATTAAAGATAATCAATTGTATACACTTTATTAATTTAGATTAATAGAATGCTAATTCTGTTACAGAATAAGTTTATTCTTACAGATATATTTTTTTAAATTTAAAAATAATTACTTAAAAACAAGATTATAATCTATCATTATAAGTGAATATAAGATAAAATAAGACTGGGGGGGGGGTTTGAAGTTTTCCATATAGTTAGTTATATCATTCGTTTATTAAAAATTAATCTGATATAAAAAGTAATATTAAAAGATTGATTTAAGAAATCAATACAACGTAATACATTATTTTATTTTATTTTTCAAAACCAGCTGTCAGTTTCAACAGTGAAAAAGTCTTCCCCAGAACTTCAAGTACATATAACGCATGCTATTATAAAAATATTATACATAGAAAACAAATGATCTATAAATATTTAAATATGCATTAAAACAATTATATAAAAATAATTAATTTTACTATTTAATTTATTAGTGCCTATACATTCAATTTAATGATGAATAACTTAAATTTAGCTCATATAATGCCTCATATAGAAAGGAGCTTACTGTTAACTGAACTTGGACTTTTTTGATTTCTCTTTGATTACTTATGCAAACTGAAAAGGGCAAATTTCTTATGTCCATTCCATACGTTCTTGTTAAAGCTGTTATTATTATATAATTATTTATATAGTAAATGGATATGAATGAGTTACTCATCAGTCAGCACAATGAGTTTTCTGACATTTTACCTCTAAGTTTAATATCATGTTCTTATTCTCACTTGCCTGATAATTTTTTAATTGAAATATCAATGTAGTTTTGAGCTTATAGATTTACGAAAAATATTTTTATAGCACCAAGTAAATATTGAGTATATATACATATAGTATACAATTTTGCATGGGTTTGATAGATGCCCTGTATTCATATTATTTATAAATTCCATAACGTACATATAAGAACCTTAAATTACTCAAATTTACTATCATTTACATTGATAATCTTCAAATTTATAATAACTTTCAAGTTCAAATAGGACTTACAGCTGTGAGTTGTTTGATTTAAGACTTTGTTTTATTTATTTGAAGATTTTAATGATTTTTCAATTTTGTCAAAAATGATCATTTAATAAGCATCTAATATATACATATAATCCAGTGATTAGAGTATATTCATACGATCGTTGTTGACAGTAATAGAAGAAGTTGCATTGTTAACACTTTTAGCAAAACGGCTGATTGATCCCTAAAAATCATGGCATTCTGAAATCCTTAAGTGAAGAAGTAGACGTAGTAAAAAAATTGATTATTACATGTTTGTATGTGTATATATTTTATTCATAGGTGAATATATTTATATGAAGCAAATGGAATATATATTATATAGTGATATTTACTTTATAATCATTGCCTTCATTTTAGAATTTATATATTTACACAAATTTTTTGGAAAAATTAACTTTATTTTTAAAAATGTGAATTGAATCTTAAAAACAAATTAAAATAATAATCAGAAAATAATAATAAATTCTTTATTACAGCTATATAATCAATAATAATTTTATCCATAAAAAGCCTTTTTCAGCACCTGCTTTGGAGCCCTTTTCAAATGTTACTAATCTATTTAACGTCAACGAATTATTTCTGACATTAAAAAAATCCAGTGTCAAATAATGGAATTAAAACAAACAATAATAATATAAAAAATCAAAAAAAAATCAAAACCCTCATATATAAATTCAATAATTACAAAATAATTGATTGTATCATAACAATATGTTAAATAAATATTACATGCATTTTTTATAAAATTATATATATCATCTTATATAATTTTCCATTCATTTTTAATCAACCAATTATTAACCAAATTTATAGGAGTTAACATTAAATAGATTAGTAACATTTGAAAAGGGCACTAAAGCAGGTGCTGAAAAAGGCTTCTTATGTATAAAATTATTATTGATTATATAGCTATAGTAAAGAATTTATTATTATTTTCAGATTATTTTGTGAAAGAGCAGCATAAGGATTTTTATTTATTTTCCAATTTTTAAATTAATATATATATAAATTTCCATATGTATATACATTTCCATATGTATACATTTTCATACATATATATACACACACATTTCCTTAAAATGAATCGTATTCCCAGGAGGCTATAAAGTCACCAACCAAGGCAGAGATTGGCGGCCAAAGGCAGAAGGTGTTAAGAATCCCCTGATTGCAAGCACAGGCTACCCTTTGATGATGATCTTTTATTTAGATATTTACAACAGCAAATCACTTTCAAGTGAAGGAAGATTACAAGAATTGGAAGAACTATCTAATATTAAATTAGTCATAATTGGTTTGTGAACATAGAAGAAAAGATGAAGAGGCAATTGATATATGTCCTGTATTATAACACACAAACTTTTGAAAGTACAAGTGAAGTAGGATTCATTATAAACAAATAGTAGAAGAACAACATTGTGGAGATTGGACAGAGTGGGAAGATTAGTTATTCAACTTAATAGCAGATATCAAATACAAATAATTCAGATTTATGTCCCAACAATTTTTCATTGTGATGATGAAGTAGAGGATATTTATACAGAAGTACAGAAAACTTTTGGTCAGACCAAACAACATTTTGAAATTGTCATGGGTTAGATTTGGTAAACAATTGAAAAGACAAAAGATCTGTAAGTAAATTTGGTTGTGATAGCAATGAGAGAGGACATAGACCTGTAGAGTTTGCAAATATATAAATATATATTATGATTTCTTTTTGAAAAAAGTATTAAATGGACATGGAAGCATACAAATGAAGGTACAGGGAAATTGGATTATATTTTGACTAACAAGAAAATATATATTTCAAGATTGTAATGTTTTTAGTAAATTCAGCACAGAAGTGATCATTGATGAGTGAAATGTAAGATACATGTTAATGCAAAACTAGAGAGACCAAAAACTATTAAGAAAAACAATATTCACAATTGATCATTCTAATTTTTAAAAAACATTCCAATGAATTTCAATTAGATATTTCAAATCATTTTCAAATATTAACAGATTTTGAACAAGATTCAGATTTGAATGAAATCAATAAGAAGATAAGTGATACACTTTTAAAACTGCTACAAAGGTAGCTGGTATAAAAAAGCAACAATTGACCAGTTATGGAGATGACAATTTATGAAGAAAAGAAGGAATATGTAAAAATATAAAAATGATGCATTAAAAAGGATTGAATATTTTATTATGTAAAATGGATCAAAAAAGAGTAGATAATTATATAAGAAAGTATAATTGTGAACTAAAAAGGAAAGCTATAGAAGAGAATAAAAGTCTCAAGAGTGTAAACAACATCTTAGTATTGGTAGGATACTTGGATGGAACTATTACTAAAAAGAGAAATGACATCATGATATGTGTAGAAGTGTTCTATCAAGAATTATATAGCAATAAAAATAAGGAAAAGTACCTTTTACAACTACTCTATCTTCTGGATTTTTCAGGATTTTAAATAAAGAAATGAGATGTGCAATTAAATTTATGAAGAGGGGAAAAGTTCCAGGTAACGATAGAATTGTAATCAATATCTTAAAAGAAGTAGGTAATAAAATAGAATATTTTTTGACAAAGTTATACATACCAAATGTCTAAATATTAAAGATATACCAGATGATTGGAAAAATATAGTATTAATATTAATATTTTAAAAAGGTGATAAAAATGTTAGTAATTATAGAGCTATTAGTCTCTTATCAATTCTATACAAAATTTTTACCAAAATAATTACAACTCATCTACAGGAAACTTTGAATTTTAATCAAGCAAAAGAACAAACTGGATTTAAATGTGATTTTAATACAGTGGATCACAGAAGTTATAGAAAGGACAAATGAATACAAGCTGTTATTATGTTTTGGATTTGTAGATTATGAAAAGGCATTTGATTCTATAAGCATTTCTTCAGTGATTAAAGCATTAGATCATCAAGATATAGATAGAGGATATTGTTATATTCTGAAGAATATTTATAAAAATGGGACAGTAAAATTAGATTACATAATGGTACTAAAAAGACTAACATTGTGAAGGGTATATGACAGGGTGAATCCATATCTCCAAAACTTTTACAGCAGATTTTCAAGAAATATTTTGTGGATTAAAATGAGAAGCTAATGAAGTAAAAGTAAATGCAGATTACTTAAGTCATCTAGATTTTGCAGATGATGTAGTTGTTTGTGCAAATGATGCTTTAGAGTTCAGGAAGTGTTGCAAGAGTTATCAGATGAAAGTAAGAAAGTATGATTAAAAATAAATGTTAAAACAAATAATGTTAAATGGATTTTGTCAAAAAAATGAAAATAAAGATTGATAATGATGAGTTAGAAGTTTAACAACTACAAATACTTTGATCACATTATTACTACAGATGGAAACATAATGGATGAAATTAATCATAGAATTAAACTTAGTTGAAGTACTTTTGGTAGAAATAATTTAATATTAAAAGAAAATATGCCTATGTGTTTGAAAAGGGAGGTTTTTATAAATGTGTTTTACTAGTTCTTACTTATGGATCTGAGAATTGGAGACTTAACAGAAAAGCAATACAGAGACTTCAAGTATGGAGAGGTTCATATTAGGAGTAACAAGAAGAGATCAAAAATTAAATATGTAGATGAGGGAACACACACATCATTGAAAAAATTAAAAAACTGAAGCAGAATGTTTGGACACATTTCTAGAAGAGATAATAGATGGACAGTTGAAATCTTAAACTGGATTCCAAAAGATTGTAAAAGACCTAGAGAGAGATAGTTGGATGAAATAAGGAAATGTGCTGGTGTAATATGGAAAAAAAAGGCTAGAGATTGAAGAAGATGAATTGAACTTGGACAGATTGTTATCCTGCAGTGGATTGATAATGGTTAAAAATGATGATGATGAAAAGGAAACAAACTGATAAAAATTAAAAATTCAATTTGAAAAAGAAATGGTATTTTGATAACAAATTTATTTATTAATAAAAACAATAAAATCTGACATTTCTAAAAATAAATGCAACATTATTTAAAGGGCAGTTTATATATAAAAGAACATAGAAAAAAGTATAATAAGTTTAAATCAATCAGGTTTGATTAAATTGAGGAAGCCATATTGCTTGTCATAAGTGCTTCTATATGTTATGAATACTTTGGAAGTAATTATTTGGAGAAAAATTTATAACTAAACAAAAGAATTGTTTTTTTTTAAATTCCAAAACATATTTTTTATACAAAAATAATAGTAATGACTTAATCTTTATGAAGCACAGAGAATAGAAATCAAAGGCAACCAATAAATCTACTTTCAAATGTTACTTACTAGGAAGAAATTGTAAAATAGAATAAATAAATGAATTTTTATTTACATTGATTTATCTAATCATTGTGAATTTATTCTAAAAATAAAAAACCTAATTGCATCTAAGGTACTACTTTGGAATGCATTCTTTGGCATTTTGATTTCTAAGAGGGGTCCCCAAACCACCACGGACTCAACCAAATGCTAAACAAAGTCAGATGATACCAACTACTACTATTTCAAAGTGTTCCAATTATTTTGACCATTAGCTAAAAATAGCAATTTCAATCAAAAAAATAAAAAATAAACATGCCAGCAATGAATTTAATAAGATTATATTTTTTTCAAGTGCATCCTACTTTTTTTAATCTGCCAATAAAAAATCTGAAATGACAGCAAATTGACAATAAGTGAGTGCTTATATTTCTTTTGTAATATTCATTAATAAAATTCTTTGAAATCAAACATTTAACCAGTCTGGTAAAAAGTAAAGGTAAAATAAATGCTCTTAAATTTTTTTTACCTTAGAATTTTTTTAAGGCAGATAACTAATAGCATACATTTTAACCAAATCTAAAAATTCCAACCAGCAGATTTATTAGGCTTTGATTTATCAAACTTTCTGTGCTCACAACTTTGACTTTTTTATTCAGATGTTTTATTGATATATTTTAAGAATTTGTGGTAAAATGGAAGTTTTAATTAAATCTTAAAAAGATAATCTTTTAATTCTGCCACTGTATGCTTAGATTTTATAATCACTAACTGTATGGTTCTGGTTTATATTTGATCAAAACTTTATATACAAAAAAATGTTATTGGATATATTCCTGATACTGATAAATACATTAAGTATGTGTGGTTCTGAATTTGTCTAGGGATCTCTAGCAATGTCTAAAAAATCAACCCAGTTAACTTTAATGCTTAAAAAATGCTTGGGCTTTACAATACCCCATATCTTATTCTTATAATTTTTTAGCTGTTTGAAGAAATTTTTAGTGGAGGATCTAGAAAGGAAATCCTGAATATTATTCTATTACATTAGAAGCCATATTTTTAAGTTACTACCTATTTAATGTATTCCATAACTTTTTATACATTATTTGTGGTATAACTAATCTTCTAATAACTGTTGGAAAAGTATGAGAAAAGTAAGAAAAGTACTGCAATAAAATAGATTTAAATATGCCAGTAATATTGCATATAGTAATAATTGCATATTTAGAAGTTTAGTTTAAGCAGTTTTCTTCAGGCAGAAACACAGTATTTAGTAATAAAATATGCTAGCACTAAGAAATCTGCTCTTAGAATATCACATCGTAACCCTAAGTAGTGGCAATCAGTTTTCCTAGAAAGTTATTTCTAAAAATTATTTTCAGATTTCATTTTTTAACAAAGGTTGGAAATAAATTCAACCTTTGTTTAGATGAAAAATTAAAAGTATTGCTGGGAATTAATTAACAATAAGTTTTTAGTCTTTGAAAAATATTTTCTATCATATTTAGATTAAGTTGTATTTTTATATTTTATTGATTTTTGTATTGATTTTATAAAAAGTTTCGTTTTTATGAAATCAACTTTAATCATTAGCATAAGTAAATTTCATATACACTGCTTATAATAACTTCTTTTATATACACTTTGATGCAAAAAAATTTTTTTAATAAAACTTCTTCTGATGAAGACTGCAGGACAATTGAAACTGTCAGGAAAATAAAGAAGTTTTATTAATTTTTTTTTTTTACATTAAAGTGTATATGAGAGAACTTATTATAAGCAATATATATGAATATATGAAGAAATGCAAAAAAAGGAAAGGAGAAGAATAAGAGTGTATACTTCATAAGTAAATTTACTATATTTTATTTTCGAAAGATTGATTACTAATAAATATTTAAAAATAACTGAACTCTGTAGAAGACTATTCTGGAACATCTGCTGTAAATATTCCATTGGGGAGCATTTTGCCAAATAAATTAAAGGATATTTTATATTTTAGAATTAAAGAATCTTTTTAAAGTAGGTAATTTTTTAAAATAGAATTATAAGTAGAGATTTGGATCAATAAAATTAACACGATTTTTTCATTTGTTTTGAAGTCTGTGATCAATTTTATTACAATGCGAATCAAAAAATTTACAACCATCTTTTAAATGAATTCGGAATTAACTATAAAAAGATGAGGTAGAAAAATGCTGGGTCAAATATTATATCAGAAGTGACTTCAAAACATGTTTAAACTATTATATATATATCGACAAGCTGCTAACATTAAAATACGAGATTCGTGGGATTTGAATTGATGACCTTTGTTTCCGCTTTTTTCTTTTTTTTTGAATTTAATGTCAGTTGAGGCAGGTTTAAAAAATTAACCGAAAGTACTTCTGCGGATTTAAGGATTGTTTGTAATAGTTTGTAAACCATTAAATTTATTATTTCAATTATAATATATATATATACGTACATATATTTTTATACACATATATAAGTACTGAATACTGCACCTTTTTTTCCTTTGACAAAATGAAGAACTGTATTTATTTATTTTGTTTTAGCAAAAAAAAAAAAAAGAAGTGTTCTAATTAAAATACAAATTGAAATTTGCTATGTGAAACTTTAGAGGATTTATTTTATTTTGTAATTAGTAATTAATGAGTCTCATATTATGCAATCTCTTTATTTTAATTCTGTTTATATAAAATAAATGTAATTTTTTTATATAGACTCTTAAAATTTAAAGATGGCAAGTATACACATGTAGAATGATCTCTTCCTTTAGGAAACATGATTTGAATGTATCAAAATCAAAAATGGAAATCTATAAATTAATATTCTCTAGTGTGATTAATCATTAGTAATAATGATAAATAGATTTATGTAAAGAGGGTGGTATCAAATAAACAGTGCACACAATTTATTATTTGTAAATTAAGTTGTAATTTGAAATTAATTTTACAACAGCGTGAAAATAAAGCATTTTAAGAAATCTATCATTCTTCAAACAATTCACATCTTTCCACATTTAAAATAAAAAAAAAAAACAGAAAAGAGATAATTATAGCATTTTAATTTTACTCTTAAACTTCATTGGAATATTCTTAAGCTGCCGTTGATATTCTGATTATATATAGTTTAACAATTGTTTATATATATATAATTCTCTATTTATATAAAACTCAGTGCTTATTTTTTTTTTTTTCATGTGTCATAGCATCAACCGGGACGCGAACCTGCTAACCCGGGACAACTGCTTGTAAAGCACTCTCATACCACCAATGCTTATTTTATTTATTAAAAAATATGTTCATATATTGCATCCTGACTAATCTTGCCTGCCTGCTGTGTCATAGGGAGGAGGACACAATATCTCATATCTATAACCATTGTACAGCACTACAGGGATGTAGAGGCATGATTCTATTGATATATCAAAAGAAGCAACCAGTAATTGACACACTCAAATACGGAATTGTTATTGGAGATTTTGCTGTTGTGAGGAGTGCCACATTTTTGGCATATAACCTCTGGCTGATGAGATGTAGGTTGCTTTTTAATCCAACTGATACTGATCCTCTGCAATTCTTCCTTCAGAAATTAAGGACAATGAGAAATAGAGATGTGAAATTAGCGCCACAACTTACCTGCAAAACAACTTGGGAACTAATTAATCTGGATTGGAGAGCAGACCATTGCTCACCTAATTCTGCATCTTAGAATACAAACTCTTAATTAGTATATAATGGATTGTTTCGCTTCCCATATCTGAACAAATTTGTACTTTGTATATATAACTTTATGTAATACATAAGTAATAAAATTCTTGATAAAAAAAATAAATAAATAAACAAACACTTGAAACAAAAATCTGACATTATGTAAAATTCAACTTGTGCAAAAATTCATAAAATGGAACATTTAATAATTATTAAATTGCCTATCTCACTGGTCATAAGAAATTTTGAATAATTGTTAAATCTTATCAGTACATGAAAAAACTGTTATTACTTTTTTTAAAACTCATGAGTAAAAATATGCATATATTTTATACAATTTAATATTCTGGATTATGAAAGATTCCTCAGATATAAAGGCCATGTTAAATTAAAATGTCCATTAATGTTAAAAAGTAAAATTGTAACAGATATCAACAGAGCAAATCCTTAAAAACAACAACTTTTGAATCTAATTTTTCTTTTACTAGCTAACATACTATATTTTAGAAGTAAAATTTAGTGTTAATATATATTTTCTAATATTGTTAATTATCATACAATCTTATTAGTATTACCAGTGATAGTAACAATAACTGGTCTTAATGCCATAAAAGTATGACATTTCATTTACCAAAAGTAGTGGCTGGATCGTATCACAACCATATCTTTGTTTTGCATTCATAACATTTTACTAATATTTTGCATTTATCCGTTGAACAATAATTAAATAATTAATTAGATTGTCTCTGTGAATTTACTATCTGAAAGAAATGTTCAAGTTTCACCCACATTTGAACCTCAAGTCATGGATGTAACAAATAATTTGATGAACATGAAGCCAAAAGACTCTTTTAATGAACAGTTTTTAAAATTAGTAAATTTTTTAAAAAAAATATTCAATTACAGTTATAATATATGATCTCTAAAATGATTTGATCATACTTGTCTATTCCTTTCACTAAGGAATTGATTTTCTTACTCAATTTTTATTAAGATAACAATTTTATTATAAATTTAAAATTAACTCTAATGAATATTTGTTTATACCAAATTTACACTGCATCATGTGATTTTTTCTTCTTACTTTTAACATTTTGTATTTGGAACAGTAACTCATTCTTCTTAATCTATTCCTGAGTCATTTATTATAAGATTGAGTAATCAATAGACTAATATGCTAGTAACAAACTAGTTTCTAACTATTACTTTTTGTTGAATAAATAGCAATGTTTTTTAAAATTAATTTATGAATCTCAGAGGTTATTTAGACATAAAATAGTTAAAATGGTTTCTGGATATGTAGAGATGTTAATATTGTAGAACCTTTTATAGCATCCACTGATTTTTCAAGTTTATAATAGGTGATTACAGTATAGAGAATGAATTATTGTTTTTAATACAATATTTGTTCAGTGAATCTTCTTTGCATTGTATCAATATATATCTCTACAAAATATTGGCCAGAGGTATTTGGTCAGATAAATTCAGAGAAAAATGCTATAATCATATTCTTTTAAAATTTATCACATGATAACCATTCTTTACGCATACACAAGCTGCTTTTCACAGAGGTAAAACTCTCCATACAGTAGCACCACTCAGTGCAAGTCAAAGTAATCAATGGATGCAGAAAGGTTTGTGCTATAAAATTCCTATTTAGTGACTACTCATACAATATCTTCAGAGTAGTTTTTAGCTTGTGGTTTTGCATTAGATCCTAAGATCTAGGTGCAATGCTCTCAGATCGAAGGCAGGCTCCTTACTGATGAAAGCTACAAGCTAGAAACTAGTCTGGGGATATTGGATAAGTAGGCACTAGATATGGATTTTAAGTACAAACCTTCCTGCATCCATTGATTACTCTGGATTGCACTGAGTGGTGCTATTGTATGATGGGTTTTTGTCTCTTTTAAAATTATGTTTGTACAGCCACCTATTTAGATATTTTGCTTTTTTTTTATTTTTATAATTCATGTGTAATGTGAAAATATTGATTTTTTTAATTTAAAAAAAATCAAAGGAGGCCAGTACAATCAAATAGCAGCAAAGGCAAAGAGTTTTAGCCCTGCCATCTTTTTTTTTTTGGTTAACTTATTCCTTTATAATTGGTATCCATACTATTTGTAAGGTTATTTCAAGAACATTTTTGGAATAATTAAAATTTTTTTTTTTGCAAAGTTTATTAAAATTCATATTTATTTTTACACAATATTTGTAAAATAATTATTAAAAATTAAAAATATTCATTATTACACTTTTTTTATATGCATATATTTTATTTTTAAAAATAGAAAGCAATAACTTATAAGTGATATTAACAAGAAAATCACATCTGATCAACTCTTCTTATAAAAATTATGGATAATATGTAATTTTTATCACAGTCTTAAAATAATTTAAAATATTTTAAAAATTAGGAAACAATTTTAATATCTTAAAGCAGAATATGATAGTTTTATCAGAGATTAATATTTTTTCATTCATATATTGAAAACAAATTTCAATTAAAAAATATTTCCTTTATGTTCTGATGTTACCCTGCTTGCCATGTATTCAATAATGAAGGCATATTTTGATGTGATTATAAATACATTTTTCTTAATATTTGAAAAGTTCAAATATACATTTTTAGAATTATTTTTATTTGCAAATATACATTACTACCAAGTCAAGTTCAGTTTATTAAATTCTGATAGAGAATAATGATTTAATACTAAAATCAAAAATTGAAAGCTCACAAAAAGTCTTACCAGAAAGAACAATTGAATCTGGTGATGTGCAAAAGGATTAAAATTTGCAAATTTAATAAATTTTACAATATGACAACAGCCATTTTTTTTTATCTGAGTACTGAACATGGTCATGTTTATTAATAATGTCTCTTTGTCTTATGTTGAAAGATTCATTTTATTATTCTTTCTGAATTTGATTTATAGTATCTTGCATGATAAAATTTTTTTAAGCTTCTTGCTAAAAGTTTTGCAAAATTTAAAAACATTTGTAAAGTTGACATAAAGTAAAAACATCAAAACAACTTTAAAGAAAGTAGGGCATAAAAGTTAGTGAAGGAAAAGAATATTTGCAGAGTATGTTTAATTGTGATGAAAGTCAGAATTTTGCTATTCATTTTATTTAAAAAAATATATTAATTTTTTTTTGAATAAATATGAATGAATAACTGTATACCTAATAAAAATATATAGAAATGTCTTCTTAATTTATCATTAATAACTACATTATTATTATTATTATTATTATTATTATTATTATTATTATTATTATTATTATTATTATTATTATTATTATTATTATTATTATTATTATTATTATTATTATTATTATTATTATTATTATTATTATTATTATTATTATTATTATTATTATTATTATTATTATTATTATTATTATTATTATTATTATTATTATTATTATTATTATTATTATTATTATTATTATTATTATTATTATTATTATTATTATTATTATTATTATTATTATTATTATTATTATTATTATTATTATTATTATTATTATTATTATTATTATCTATCTATCTTAATTTATACATGAATTTTCTACATATAAAAAAGTGTCTGTGTTATATGTAAATGAGCATGTTGAAAAATATTGTACACTTGTAGATTAATAAACTATATAAATTTGACTGTAATCAAAGCTTATCAACAAAATATGAATTATTATGTACAATGTATGCAAGGGGGAATTTGGAACAAACTATGATTTCACAGTTTCCCTTTATGTGTCTGTTATCTTTTTTACTATATTGATTAAATAATGCCATACTAAGATAAATATTAGAGGAATTCTGAATCACTGATGTCAAGTAATAATATAAGAAGAGAATATTGTTATAATTAATATCATAGAATGTAATCATCATTCTTGTTTATTTCTATCTTTTTTGTACAGTTCTATTTTTTCCATCTGTTTGATTCTGTATATCAAATTGGTACAAAATGAATCTAGAATGAATTATATTCAGTTATAAAAAAAAATTTTTTTTTCAATTGAAATCTGTGCTCGACTATAAAATGATTGTAAAACTGTTCCAAGTGAGAGGTGCTATCAACCCCAAATCTAACATGCCATTTAAGTACAAAATAGCAGGGTTAAAGGGATTTTTTTATATCAAAACAAAAAATTATATAAATATAAAGCTGATAGAAAACTTAATGTTGAAGAATATATCAAAGATTTTACAGACATAGACTATAAACATTCAACATTAATAAAAATAGCAAAAAAAATATGAATTTTAATAACAAAATTGCTACCAACAGTATTCTACCCAAGCCATGGATGAGACTCCTATATATTCCTAGCAGAGTCTCATGCTAAAAAATTTACAAGACACACGTTTTCCCCTTCTATTATTAAGACCTTCTGTACACAGAGGAATGTTTGTAAGAGAAAGTTCAAGAAAACATGGGTTATTACAAGAGATCTGAATTCAATTAACAAAAAGGGGACTTGCTGCCCTTTGTCAAAAAAAATGGAACATCTGACTTTTATAATTTATATTTCTCATTGCAATAATTTGCATATTTTATAAACTATATAGTCAACCTGCTCCAAGCATTGTTAGTTAATTAATTTTGCACTATGATTTTGGCAAGAAGTCATGGAAAGTTAATTCAATGTTATTAAATTAATATATATATATATATATTTGCTTTAAAAATACTTTTTCATAGTGGCTTAACTGAGCTCAAGTTTTTGGAGTATAACATGCCTTTTGCAATTAGATACTGTATGTAAAAAATAACATAGTTTGCTAGCAATCATAAAAATTAAGTTTGTTGTAAAAGTGGACAAAATAAATTGTCTTAATATTTTTAGAAAGATGATTATAGTATTTAGATAAAATACCTTCATAAAAGATATAACTTTGCTATAGGTATCAAAAAGGTGTACAGTATATATGATACACAATCTTGTGAAGATTATTCTTGGCAAATAGCATAAGTAATGTGAAAACTATTGAAATAACCATATACAACATATATTTGGCATTCTAAAACAAGGCAAAACTCCATACAGTAGTGCCACCCTGTGCCAACCAAAGTTATTATTTGGCATTCTATCATGAAAGAAGATTGCTGAGAGACTGAAAAGTATATTTTATAAGGTATAATAATATATTAAAAAATGTAGATTTTTTAAATTTAAGAAGCAAGATTTATTATTTTTATTGTAACTACACTAATAATCAAAGAAAAAGAAAATGTACATGTAGATTTTTTTTAAGATAAGAAAGAAATGTAATTAACTGTAATTAGAGAGAAAGGGAGGTGTGATATTTCTTCTCCCTCTAATTAAATATGCCTGATCGAATGCCATCACCAATATGAACTTATTAAAAAAAAATAATTAAAGATTGTATATAATTAAACATTACTTAAATTTTGTAAAGTGTTCATTCATTTTGGTTGATGAAATTATGTTAGTCCACAAATAGAAATGAATGCTATATTAAATATAACATAAAATCATTTATTGCATTAAGTTATAATTAATAATGTAAATGAATTATAATAAAAATAAGCTTTTCAGGGGAATTAAGTTTCTGAAGAGATAAAGTAAAAGTGTGAATGGGTACTTGTGCGATGGAATCAGACCAAGGTGACCTGGAGAACTTCAAATGATTCTTTTTTTGCTTCATTAAAATTATTCATGAATTCTGCAAATTAAAGTGCTGTATTCTTCACTGAATGAAGTATCACAGAGAAAGATTATGAAAACTGTATAAAAATGTTTTGCTGCATGTTTGTTTTTACCTGTGGGGAAAATTCAAGCCAGATGCACTGTTAAGCAGATACAGTCAGGGATGCCTTCTCCCTAACCTAAATTTGAGAGGATGCCTTGATTCAAAATATTGTGCTTAACTAATTCAGGACCCTAGAAAGCTAATAAGAAAAAAAAACACTTCAACTGGACATAATGTATCTCATAGTTTATAGAAATAAGAAACTCATAGCCATGGAATATACATATTATATCAGTCATTAAATCCATTCAAAGAAGTAATAAGTAAGGTTAATGAGAGATCTATATCTAACTTATATGGTTATCTGAACTAGTAATATAAACTTTTAATGAACTAATAAGACAGATGAACTAAACTTTATTATTGTTAACTGAATACCAATTAAATTTGTAATTAAGAATATGTTATATATCTATTCTATGTAATGTTGTATTTATGTGTTAAGGTTTAATAATATTTAGTAGGATAGTATTAAAAATAATTTTATATTTATAGTATGTATTTACTTGTTTATAAAATCTACATGGTAATTTAAATTCAGCAATCTTCATTATTTAAATTCATCCATGTATGAATGCTAATACATGTAATTAATTTACTAAATCTCTGTAATTAGAAATCTGATAACAAAAAAATACTGTAATTAGAAAGAAGGAAGAATTCTGTCTATTAATTAACCTTGTGACAGTATGTTCAGTGAAGTGATTCACTGAATACTGGTGCCTGAAACAAATAAATTAAAACTGTGACAAGTTATAGTTTTTCTTTTATATTATATCATATAATATGATTCAGGGATTAGAATAATTAGGAAATATAACTGATTTTTTCTAATATTTATTTAGTAAATAAGAAAGGGAGGAAGCAATTTGGTCATATCACAAACTTTAAACTGTTACACATATGCATAGGGTAAATAGTTTAAAACCCTTTTAGTTACTGGAATCTATATAAATATAAAAACATAACAGATGAAAAAGCTACCACCCATCACAATGAATATTAGTAAGTTTTATAAATAATTCTTTCCTGTAAATAAATATCCATAAAATGTATTTATTTTATATAGAATTTTGTGATATCCATATCATAAAAAAATACATATTGGTGGATATTTTAAATCTTTTAAAAAATGCTTTTTCCAGTCATATACACATATTTTTAAAGAATTATACTTTTTGATACTAAAGATAAATTTTATTAACTTCCTTTCCATACAAGTATTTTAGAATCTGGTTTTAATACTATACAACTGAAATGACATAAATCCTGATTTAAATATGCTTTAAGTTTTCCCTAGATTTTCCAATTTTTTTAAAATTCAAATTTCTAAAAAAAAATTAAAAAATCACCATATTCACATTGTTTGCAAAGTCATAAATGAGGCTTAACTAAAATTAGAATCTACTTAGAAAACCCCATTGAAAGCAATAAATTGAACATTAGTTTTAAATGAATCAGAATAAATCATTAAGTTTTGAAGAACTTCATTATTCTTAGAAAAGAGAGATCAATCTATGTGAAAGTAGAAATTAATTTTTTTTATACCATATACTATAATATTAATATATAAATAAAATCCAGATATAGACCCATTGGAAATTAATTATCTGCACAAAAATGTTATCATGTTTTATGTGATTGTCCTTTGATATTATTTGAGTAATTTTTTTAAATGAAGTTCTTATATTATCAGACTACATAAAAAGTCACTGTTCAAGGCAATGGTGAATAATACTTTCAACTCTAATAGCTCTTGTAAAGAAAGTCATGTCTTCTTCATTTTTCTTACCTATATTTAGTTCTTTTAATTAATGTCAAAACTTAAAAATATGAAAAGGAGAAAAAAATGTTTTCTGTCCTGAATACTCATCCAATTTGTTTGACACTTTTTGGCAATAAGACAAATCTAATAATGCTGTTAGTTTCATTTAAAATGGCATTAATAGAGTCTCAAACTCACAAACTACTACTGATAAAACATGCTTATTAAAACCTTATATATACATTTGCAGTAACTGTTAAATCATTTCTACAAAAAAAAATACATCATTAAAGTTTATTTGTGTTAATAATATGATCATTATATTTGTTTATATTTGTTCTAATTCATCACTATCTATATTTTTTTTAAAATGTATATATTAATCATTATTTCAATATTATTAGCAATATTTTTTGCTTTCATTTAATAATTATTGTGTCATTTCCCACTTCATCATCTTCAAAATCCAGATGGCTTTAAAAATCTTCCTCTTTTTTTACTGTTCTTGCTTCTCTTTTTAATCCCCAAAGTACGTTATTTAGACTGCTATAACTTGTTTAGGAAAAATGAAACTATTTTGTTGCTTTTTTAATAAGTGTAATTACCACTGCTGCAATTTTATAAATATTTTTCACATTTTAAGATATTTTGGCATATGCTATGAGGTTTCAAAGCTTTAATCACCAATGAAATTTTCATAAATCATTTATTCTTTTATGATCTATAAATCTAATGCAAAATTGGATTTTAATTTTATAAATATAAGGGATTTGAACTCAGACTTTCAAGTACCCTTAAACTATCCATACTATCTTATACCACTGATACACATGACCACATACATGTAGAAAAGATAAATAATCACCAATATACATATTTCATGCTAAACCAGCACTCATCACTTAGTCCAGCTTATCATCTTCCACACACATATATAATCAGTGCTCAGTTTATATTAATTATAGCAAATCCTCATACTTTAATAGATAGGCTTCAATCCACTTCAACCTCCAACTCTTCAGCCATCCATACTGAAATAGTATGATTTATCTATCATCCAGTTTCACCTATTATGTTTCATAGTAATATAGTTTTTCTAATTCAAACCCATCCAAACTGCTCCGATTATCGAACTAAATGTTCTTATATTTTGTAATAGCAAATTTTACAGTCCACAGGAACTGAGTGCTTGGTACTGAATCCCATGAGTAACTGCACATTTGAGTCACAACCCTTATTAGTTTATGTAGCACTGTAGTCTCTGAAGCTAAGCTGCAAATCGTTAGTTCGTCTTCTTTTATATTATTCAGTTCAGCATTGATCTTAACTCCAGATCTAGTTTATATAAACAATCTGCATAGGGAGCACTCTTATTGCTCATTATGTAATATTAATAAATAAGTTATGCCAAATGTCGACATTCTTGTATGTTTATCCATAGCAAACCTTGGCATGGTGTAGCATAAGTCAGTCATATTAACCATAGATAGCCAAATTAATAAAGTGGCAATATTAATTAACTGATAAAATGTATAAGTGTAAATAGAAATGAGATTTTGTACCCATCTATTCATCACTATACAACTGCTATGTAATGTCATACACTATTGCCATAATGTTATTATTGATTTCTTTCAATAAATATATATAAAATATATTCATGTTTAGCATTTTATTCAAAGCTCATTCCATTCAACCCAATTTTCTAAATTCATCATGTTAACTTAAGTTTGAATATCTCATTCATCTAACAGCCATAGGCTTGTGTATGTGTTAGTTATGATATTAGTCATTGTAATTCTCGAGTCTTGTGCTTCACCCTTTGCTACTGCTGGCATGTGAATTAAGAAACTCTGAGTGTGGCCTCATATATGTCATCCATAGGGTAGTAAATCATGGAGCATTGGTGAAATAACAGGTGCAATCTGATTTGAGATCTCAACTCCTCATCTAGATCAGCCTTGAGATAATTTGCCAAAACTCTGGATTTTTTTGAGTGAATGCCAAATATGACTGTTACATAGGATATTGGCACCAGCATGGGATTTGGGCTTTCCAGTGTTGGAAGTTGGAGTTGATTGAAGCTTGTCCATTAAAGTATGAGGATTTGCTATCTTAATGTAAATTGAGCACTGGTTATATATATATACGTGTGGGAGATGATAATCTGGACCAACTGATGAGTGCTGGTTTAGTGTGAAATACCATTATTGGTGACTATTTATCTTTTCTACATGTATGTGATCATGTGTATCAGTGGTATGAGATAGTATGGATAGTTGAAGGGTGCTTGAAAGTCTGAGTCCAAATCCCTTATATTTACAATTAGCTTACAGGTATGTGAAATGTGCCTGTATTTCAAATATTTACTTTTAATTTTATCTATATCATTATTTAACACTTGGGTATTAAACAAATTTAATAACCTTTTTGTTTCATTGGCTATTATAACACCTTAACTGTATTAAAGCTTATTTAAATTTACAATATAGCTCTAAAATAGATATGTTAAAGTAAATTATATTAAAATGTTTATTTTCTTGACATATATAGTCTTACTTTCTTAAATATCATTATTATTATTGTTATATTTTTTTGTTCCAATCATTTGGTATATATTTATTATCAGATACTTTCCTTTATTTGCTTTATTTAAAATATTCTTCCCGCAATTAATTATTTACTTCCCTCTTTTATTTAGAGTATTTCAGTTTTCAATTACTATTGCTACTATTGTATAGTAAAGTAAACCATAACAATTGAATGATCTTTGCTTATCCACTTTCTCAGATTAACGATTTGGTGAATAAAATAAAATCATGTAAAAACAATATATTTTTCGCATTTTATATCTCTTTTGTTTACATTAAAAGTTGAAAAAATTAAAAATAATAAATGTAAATATTAAATAATAAATAGCAATGCAATTAAGTTTAATATTGGTTAGAAATGTATTTACCGAAAGTTTCTGCATACTATATTAAAATAATTTTTATTTTATTTTATTACTTTATTTGAATGCATCAAAAGAAGATACAATAGAATTGAATTGCATTTTGATTAATAGAAAGTATATATTTCAGCATTGGAATGTTTTTGATAGGTTCACCACTGGAAGGAATCATCCATTACTGAGATATAACATACCTATTAATTAATGCAAGGCTGTGGAGATGGGATTATTAAGCAAAACAGTATTGGCAGTTAATATTTCTACCCTTCAGAAAAACTCCAATGAATTTAAATTAAAATTTTCAAATTAATTAAAAATATTAACAGATTTTTAAAAGGGCTCATATTTGAATACAGCCAATAAGAAGATAACTGATGCACTATTAAAAACTGTGACAAGAATAGGTGATACTGAAAAGCTGCACGTTGTCAGTAAATTTTCTACAGGGACAAGATAATATATGAAGAAAAGAAGGAATATGAATAAGAATTGAATATCAAAAGTTTTGTAAAAGGGTAGAAAAAAGTTAATAAGAAAATATAATGGTGAATTGGCAAAAAAGCTATAAAAGAAAATTAAAAATCTCAAAAGATAATACAACATTTTGCTATTGGAGGAAAAGTTATTTCTATGAGAAGGGTAGAAGAGTTCTATAAAGAATTTTACAGTAATAAAGAACAAGAAAATAAAGTATCCCGGGCAATTATTATTTCTGCAGATTTGCACTGATATGAATAAGAAAAAATGATACAATTATAAATATCTTAAAAGAAGCAGCTGAAGAATTAACCATCTAAAAAAGTAACCTGTATTTAATTAAGAGCGGTTTTAGCACAACAGATCACATCTAAGAATTGAGAAAAGTTATAAAAAGAATCGATGTATATGAGTTAGGATTATGATTTGGATTTGTAGATTATGAAAAGGCATTTGATTCTCTAAGCATTGATTGAAGCATGAGGAATGATATTGTCATATTACAAAAAAATATTTATCAAAATGTAATAGCATGATTAGATTGCATACGATATTAAAATTAACATTGAAATTGGTGTAGACAGGATGATTCTATATCTTCACAATTTTTTACTTCAGTTTTATAAGAAGTAGTTTGTGGATTAAAATGGGAAGCTAAGGAAGTAAAAGCAAATGGAAATTATTTAAGATACTTAGAATTTGCAGTGTTTCAGAATTTCAAGAAATGTTGCCAGTGTTATCAAATGAAAGTAAAACTGAAGATCTAAAGACAATGGCTAAAAACAGTGAATTAAGTTTTCGAAAAAAAAAAGAAAAAAAAGATTGATGATTGTAAAATTAGAAGAAATTCACTTCAATACCTGAATACAAATGGTAACTTGATGATATAATTACTCATGGAATTAAATTTGGATAAGTGCTTTTGATAGAAATAACTTTAATATCAAAAGGAAATATATCCAAGAGTTTAAAAAGAAAGGTTTTTATTCTTAATAGAGATATCTTGAAGTTCTTAATCATGGATCTGAGATTTGGGCATGCACTAGAAGAGCAATTCAGAGACTTCAGATCATTCACCAAACCAGAAAGACATGTATGTTAACGAATAGCAAGAAAAGGACAACGAAATACACAAGTGAAAGAAGAAATAAGCATTTCTAACATCTTTGAAAGAATTTAAAAACTGAAATGAGCTGAGATGGGCATATTTCTAGAGGAGATGATGATCAATGTAAAACTGAAATGTTAAACTGGATCAAGAAAGACATCACATATAAAATATATGGATGAAATAAGGAAGTTTGCTGAAGTATTTTGGAGAAGAGAAGCTAGAGAAAGTGAATTAAACTTGGAGAGATTTTCATCCTGGATTGATTATCGTTGAAAATGATGATTTTCATAATATATATATAAAATTTAAGCATTAGTTCTTATATTTTTCGTTCACAGTTTTATGGCAAAATTTAAGAATTAAACTTTTTTTTTTTACATTTGTTTGCACTATTCCTTCTAGTTTTTAAATAAATATTTACGTAAGCAATAAAAAACATATATTTAAAAAAAAAAAAAAAGAGAGATAAAATCTCTCTCTTTAACTATTTATTTATCGATCTATCTTTCTCTGGCTGTCTGTCTATCTACCTATCTCTGTCTATCTATCTTTCTACTTACCTACCCACTCATCTATCTATCTATCTATCTATCTATCTATCTATCTATCTATCTATCTATCTATCTATCTATCTATCTATCTATCTATCTATCTATCTATCTATCTATCTATCTATCTATCTATCTATCTATCTGTCTATCTGTCTGTCTGTCTGTCTGTCTGTCTGTCCGTCCGTCCATCTATCCGTTTATCTATCCGTCCATCTATCTATCTATCTATCTATCTATCTATCTATCTATCTATCTATCTATCTATCTATCTATCTATCTATCTATCTATCGATCGATCGATCGATCGATTTATTTATTTATTTATTCCCGTTCCTATCTTCCCCTCTTTTTGAGTTATTAAGGGATAAAAATATATATACTTTTTTAACTCTAACTAAAAATGACACAAAAAATAAACTCAATGATTAATTAGCAATATCAATTTATTTCCTATTCTGTGTTTATTTTTAAATTTAATTACGATAGTTTTTTTCCCCCACTTTTTATAGCTAAAATTTTTAAATCAATTTTCGGCCGAATAAAGTAAAAATAAATTGTTTAGGTTAAATAAATAGAAATTTTGTGGTAATCCTGCTAATTGGTGTGCTTGCAATTGTCACATAAACATCTTAAGTTTTATTATTATTATTTTCAATTTTATTTTTATTCAGAATTAAATAAAAACCGTTAATCGTTATTTGATTAAAACCAATATTAAAATAATCAATTTTCGCAATAGTGGACCATTGAGTATGCCCTCATAATTTTATCCAGACTAAACAAAATGTTAATCAAATTGTGGGGTTATTTAGAATTAACATATATATATAGACTTTTGCACAATGTCAATATTGTTTTTAATAACCATGCTCTCTTTTGTTTTTTTATTAAAATAACTTTGTGATATCTAGATGACGTTTTATATCTTGAAGAAGATTTTATTTCTTTTTTTTTAAACATATTGTTTTGTTTTTGTCATTTTATAGACTTATTTTTATGTAATATTTTGACTTTTTTCTTTAACATTTTGCGAAAATCTATATATAGTCAATTTATAAGTTACTTTTGATTATTTCATACTCCTTTTTTTTTTGTTTACATTATCTTCTCTCTATAGGAAAATATAATGGTGAACTGCAATTTTTTTTCTTCTGGAATCTGTGTTTTTAAAAGATTATTTCACTATTGTATAATTATAATTTAATTTTAGAGAGTAATTCTGAAGATTAAAAAAATATTTATGATTATTATCTTTCGCTAGATTTATATCAATGCATATCTTACATCTTTATTAATCAATAATCAGATTAATTAATCAAACTGTAAAGCATATTACTAAAATAAATATTTTCTGTTAGTTAAAATACAACCCATCTCTGTTATTTCTTTATTTAATCAATATATCTGACTCCATCAATTGGAAACATTTGAAGCAATATTTAAAATTTTCTGTTTGCTGTGAAAATTTATATAATATAATTTTTAAACAATAATATGAGAGGAAGTAATATTACTAGTGCTGTAAAATCTAAGCCATTTGAAATTAAAACTATTAAAAAACAAAAATATATATTATATCTAATTTGTAATTAGAGGGAATTTGAACCCAGGCTTTCAAGCTCCTTTCAGACATCCATTCCATCTTATACAACCTATACACATGACCACATAATGTGAAAAAGATAAATTATTCCCAATATGGTCATGTGCATCGGTTGTATGAGATGAAGTGGATGGCTGAAGGGAGCTTGAAAGTCTGAATTCAAACCCCTTCTAATTACATTTAACTTAAGTATATATACTATATTTGTATTTAAATATATCTAATATGTTTACATTTTAAAGATTGTTTTGAACTTTGGAAAAATTTCACGAAATAATTAAATGCAATATAAATTTGATTAAGGTATTTTATTTTGAACTAGTTTAAAAGCAATAACAAGATCACCATAAATTTTCCCAAAGTTACTAATTTGTTCTATTCTTCCCAATTGAAAATATGATTTGCAGAATGTTTTTAATTATTCAAAAGTAATATATAAAAACATTGGTCAAATTATTAATGTTAAACAAAAAACTAAACTCATCCAGCAAACAACAGTTGTCCGGGGTTAGTGGGTTCGCTTCCCGGCTGATGCTAGGACACATGAGAAAAAAAAAAACAAAAGCAACAGCAACAAAAAAATATTCAGCACTTTTTAACATAAAGTTATTATTTTTTAACAAAGAAAGGCGATTTGGATGTTAAAATGCATCACAGAAGCCAAAGTATTGCTGCTGCATTTGACAGATCGAATATTGTATCAGTAATATAAATACTTTAATTAAATGGTAATAATGAAATTTGCATAATTTATTTCTGTAGAAATGAAGTGGACTTTCTATCAAAAGTAGTGGATTTTTTTTAAGAATGCTATTTACAAAGTTAATTGAATAAAAGCTTATCCATGTGATAATATTGGATCTATTATTGGAAAGTCACATTATTATTATTTTTTATTAATTTAAATATATATTTTACATTTTTTTCAAGGTTTAAATAAGAGTTTGAAAATTTGAAAAAAAAACTTTTCTCTGTAAATAGCTTATTCATAACTTTAATGATGTAACTGTAAATCTGAGATGTTAAAATTGTTATGTTAGAATAGTTCCAAAGTAGGACAACTGAAAATCCAGTATTTCCACTTGATTGTAGCTACATACTCTAAGCCAGGGGTGGGCAATTGTTTTGGCATGGGGGCCTCATAGGTTGGTGGAGGGCCGCATCGGGGGCCACTTTGTGGAAGCGAAGGTTAATGGAGGGCCGCATCTTTTTTTTATGACACAATAAACACACTGCTTTATTCCCTGTATTACCAAAGAAATATTTGTTTGTCCATTCTTTATTAAACACATGACATTCACTACCAATTTTACATTTTTTTGGAGCATTCATGGTTTCACAGAAGCTGGAAATATATATATTTGCTAATGCAAAGACAAAATTGAAATTAATCAGATCAACTGGAAAAGCACTGCACATCGTATTTACACTGCGCATGTATATTGATGTGGCCATTCTAGTGGAAAATATGAGATGAATGTTTGATCATGCAACAGGAAGGAAATCTCAGTCCAAGGTGGATTTTTCTGATTGTCTTGGAGGGGCGCATAAAAACTCTTAGCGGGCGGCCGCATGTGGCCCTCGGGCCGCTATTTGCCCACCCCTGCTCTAAGCTGATTTTGAGTTGACAATTAAACATATTTTCATTATTTTTAAAGATAAAAGCAAGAATTAATTTTAAGGGTGTTACGGCTCAACATTAGTATATCTTTAAGACTTTGTAAACCTGATCCAAAGCAATCTTTTGTTGTTGATGATGATGTTATTGTTGTTTTTTAAAAAATTAAGAAATATTTTAAGCCAAGATTAAAATAAATAAAAAAATATCCGGTTAAATGCAAATGTTTGCAAATAAATAATTTTAGATTGAAATACTATTCCTCTGTTTTTCCAGAAATGATCTATACAAAATCCAAATAAAGTTTGTGTTAATCTATTATTAATTTTGGGGCAAACTAAAAAGCGCGGCTTCTATTTTCTACTATTCCAAGTTTTAAAAGTTATTCAATTATTGAGTGGAAATGTTTTTCTTTACTGAATATAATTCCCCCCCCCCCCAAATGCCAAAAAGATTAATGACTAAAAAAGGTTAAATTGTGGGTGTGTTTTCATTATTAATGTAGAAAAGAACTGTCCAAAATACCGATAGGAGGATGCGATGAACAATTAACAAAGTTGCTATAAATATTTAGTAAATGATGCTATCACAAGGCCCTTGCTAAATTGATATAAACAATTATTGAATTTTATCTACTGTTTTTATAAAAACTTTTATAGACACCTTAATTTTTCTTTTTTATGATAGGTTAGGTCTCTTTAATAATTTAATAAATATACTGTATTTATTATTTTGGATGCTTCCTCCGATATAGGTAAGTACTTGTTATTGTACTGAAGCTTCAACTATTTAGCTATTATATTTCTTCTACATGGAAGCTCCCGGAAATAATACTATTAATTCATTTATGCGTGAGAATATTAGAATCAATATATATATATATATTAAATGCAGTTATTGTACTACTGAAGTTGGATAGTCTTGACTGAAAATAAAGCTCTGATATTTCCAGCCTAAAATATTTTCTATTTATGGTAGATCGGAAAAATTTATAAATTTTTAAGATTACTTTAAGACAAAATTAAAATAAAATACAGTGCAATAAAAATAGGTAATAATAGAATCATTTTCTAATTCATAGTAATCTTCATGCAGAGATATTTGTTATTTCTTTTACAGTTGTTAATTATTAATATAAATGTCTGTTATTTTATAATTCTTCAACCTCTTATTCATATTCTAAAATTTAAGGCAGAAGTGATGCCAATAATAACAAAATAGCTTTAGTAATTCAATGTTGAAACCACAATGCATATGAATCTTTTGATGTTAATGCGTCTTCTTTTTTGATAACATATATCTTAAAAAAACAACAACAACAAAATACAGGATATCTAGATTAGTTTTGTTCTTTTGTTTAATTAAAAATTTTCATTTTTTATTATTATCTCAACATCACTTATATTAATACAGAATCCAATTATTATGATCTTTTCATGTCTCCGGCTATTACCCTGTGCTAACCATGATAATGGGATTGCGTTTTTGACAATCATATTTTCAATCTTATTTACACTCATGCAAATCTGACTTCTTTTTTTTTTGCCTTTTTTTTTCTAACTTTTTGTTCTTTACCTATTTTTTTTTTTTGTTATATTTATTGAGATAAAATTGGCACACTCAATTATGAGTGGCTTCTAATGATGATAATAATGACTACAACTTTGAAACTATATTATACATATAATACATAATTAAAAATGTATTTTCTCAATGCTGAGTATATAATTTTAAGAAATAAAGTCCTGGATTATCATGCGAATTAGAATCGTGTACATTAATTAGTTCATGAATGTACTGAACAAAGGCAAAATTGGTTTTGTATCATTTACACGTGACCATTATTGGTAAATAATTCGTTGCTAATTACATTTTAGAGTACTTTAGCTATTAGTTCATTTTTATAAAAATTCAGTTAAAAGCGCCCAATAATTTAAAATGTTGCTGCAGTTTTTGAAACCTTACTTGATTAGTGTTTTTTGTGTTTAGACCATCAAAAAACCGTTAATATAATAAGACAGGGTTTGTATGTTAATCTGAATCAAGAGTATTTATATCGCTTGCTCTTACCAAATAGTTTGAGAAAGCTTGGATTTTTTTTTTATTTTCTTGTTAATTATATTAGGTAATATTGACATAATTTCATGTTAAGAACTTTCCGATCTTAGTAAATCAATAAAGGCGTCCCTATGTTTTAATATATAAACATTCACGCACACATCCAGTTTATTAATTTAATATGCAGTTTTATATACATATGTTTTATAAAGAATAGCATTATTTAGATACAAAATTATTGACATCGTTATAAATGCTTTACTTTCTCAAATAATTAAATTGTAAGATATATTATTTAATCTAAAAGTGAAGTTTCTTTGTAAATATAATGTTAAAGCTGGATAGCTCTATTATTATTACTGATCAACGATTGTAAAAAAGAAAAGAAAAAAGACTATGTATTTTTGATAATATAGTTTGGCTATTGTTATTAGAGTATCATTAGATATGTAGTGTAACAAATTGTCATTTTTGTGCATTTCTGCGGGCAGCAAACTAATAATAGTTTCTCACTTAGTAGACAATTATTTACAAAAAGTTCATTGTATTGCGAGTGATGATGTATTGTTTGGTGGCGGGACACGCTGTTAAACAACTGACGGCTCTCTAAACAACTTCATCGGTGGTTTGGTGGGTGCAGCGCAGACTCTTTTTCGGTGCTGCCATCTTTGATGATGTTTTGATAGAGTACGTTATAACACCTGGTGGTACTATCAAGTATTGGGTGCTAAAGTTCCTCCCCTTTTAAACCAACCTCTCTCTAATTCTATGATAATACATCTAACTATTAATTTAAAGTGGTGGATACATTAGCGTGACCATTGGCCGATCACTCGGGCATGCTTAGAACTTTTCCATTTTTATTAAATACTTTTTTTTCTAAAAAAAAGAAAAAGAAAAGAGGTTTACAGAAAAGGAACTGTAAATTGTAAAAAAGCAAAATGTATGTATGTTGGTAATTATATATCATTAATTTTATTATCTTACAAATAATATTATTTTTAAAACGGATTTTAATCAAACATTAGATTATATATACGTGCGTGTTGTGTGTGGATATATATATATGTATTCACATACATGTAAAAAGTTCATTTTATAAGTGGTTGATTAAATAATAATTCATTGTAATAATAAGTTATTTAATTAGTTAACAATAAATAAAAATTCACATAGCCAAGAAAAAAATAATATTTACGATAGTTTTAAAAGTAGTATGAGTAACAAGCACATATTTCATTAAATGGATGAGGAAAATGGTCTGAATAGTTTTATCATTTAATGTCTAATTCTTTTTATCAGTGAATGCAAATCTCCCCCCCTCACACACACACACACACAATACACTTTGACACGCACATTGTTATTATTATGAGCCATCAAGTTGACTTCAACTTTTTCCAATTCGTAACATTTTTACCGTAATGGGTAAAAGTATTTTATAATCTCTTTCTCACATGTAATTCAAAGTAATATTTATCCATTAACACAACAATGATCAACTATACAATATATATTATAGCGGGCTTTTTTAATATATATATATAAGAACTTTTATTCAGTATTCCACCTCATATCAGAATTGTTTTTACATTAATTATAAAAGTCAGTGAAATTTATTTTGTTATCTAGATCTTAATTTTACAATCATATCATAAACTTTGATTGGTCGTTTACCTTACTAAAATGTGTTTTAAATACTGAATTTCACTGTTTAAACGATTTAGTTTTTATTCCTCTAAGTTAGTGCAGTGTTTATATACCTAAAATTTATATCAGACTTTATATAACTTACTACATCTCAAAATAATATAAATAATAATAAAACTAAAAGTGTACAGACATTATAAAAGAACAACTTGAGTTAAAGTCAATGGCTTAGAAATTAATAACAACCGAAAAATGTAATTATTAATTTGTACTCTTTTCGGATAAATTGGCTGCTTTTGTAATTAGTTAGTATCTCAGATATCTATAATCTACACATTAGTTATTGAACCGATATTGCAGCTTCCAATCATTCAAATAACAAAATAAAGAAATTTTACAAAGATATTAGTAGACTTAAGTGACGGAAATAGTTACTACTTTTTTTTTTTTTAATGTATTATTAAAAAATTGTCATATAGTACAAAAATTTGAACTGTTGATGTTAATTTGGATGTATAAAAACAAACTTGAACATTTAAAACCCTTTTATAAAGAAAAATCTAATTGACTCTGGGTTATAAAACATTCCAAGTAATTACCTAAATAAAATTGATTTCATCTTGCCTACTAAGAAATAATATTGTTTATAATGTAAACAACTTTAAAACTAGCAGTGATCAAAGATTGGTATTGTCTTTCGATATATTTAAGAGATGTTAATAGTTTTAATAGTTAAAAATAAATTTTGGGGGCAAAAGTGAGCTTTTACAAAGCTATTTTTAAACATCTATCGAGTTGAATTTTACAGCTAATAGATTCTGAGAAATTGACCACCATAATCACAGAAGTATCTATCTTGAAACAAAATTAAAGATTAATATAAACTAATTGCCTTATATTGAGCTATATAACTTGAAACTGACAATAGATAAATTTCCAGTAGAATGTTAATATTCAGATTTTTTATGCTCTTTTTTGTGCTATTTGTACTTGGATGCTGATTTTTCTACTTTCTGAGAAATATATCATTATCTTGACAAGTGAGGTGACCTGAAGTTGAAGTAGATAAAGAATCGGTGACTCTTTCAAGCCTTTTCTTCTACATTTTTGGCTCACCAATGAAAGTTGTAGCACATAAAATGACCTTTAGCTTTTAAAAAGTCATATTCTTAGAATTTAAATAATTTAAACGGAGCACTGTGAAGAAAAGTTTTTAATAGAACAAAAAAAAAAAAATCGTTCGCGCGCGAGAAGAGATGAAAGAGATTTTTTATTAAAAGAGAAGTTTCATTTTAAAGTAGAATCAGTAAAATTCTTTATTGGTTGATTCATTCATTTTTTAATTGCAATTTAATACAAAACTATAAGATGAAACTAAAATTACTAATAGAAAATTATTGAAGAAGACAAGAATTTAGTCTTTAGTAATCTTTTTTCTAGATAAATTAGACATAATCATATATATTATATTTCTCTCTGTTCTTGTTCTGATAGATTTTTTTTTCTAACAATCATTAGATATTTTTTAAATACTTTTAGGAATTTTTTAAAGAAGCCAGGAGATTACTGCATTTTTATTTTCTCTGCACTAATTTTTCATTTTACTGTTTTATATATTTTAGATATTCAAATCATTTTAGACTATTATTGTTTTTATTATTCAAAATTCTCTAAATATTTTTAAATACTCTTGCTTCACATGTTACTGCACTTGTGATGTCATTTAACTAACTTATTTATTAAATAGCATTTTATTAGTTTAAAAAATAATAGTTAATAGTCTTTTTAAAATAATGTGTAAAACAGACTTTTGACAACTCTCTATACAGTAGTGTTACCCAATACAAACCATAGTAATCAATGGATGCATGAAGGTTTGTACATAAAATTCCTATCTTGTGACTACTCATTCAAAATTCTCACACTGGTTTCTAGCTGGTAGCTTTCATCAGTGAGTAGCCTTGGATATGAGAGCACTGTACCTAGATCATAGGATCTAATGCAATTTTTCCATCACCATCTTAACTATAAAGCTATGAGTCAAAAATGATAACATTTTTAATTCAAGCTTAGTCACTTGTATAGTCATATAGATCTGAACCCATGTCATCATTCATATATTTTGGTGTCTTTGGTTCTTTAATAACCATAGTCACCACCATCCCATTGGCAAGAATCATTTTAAATCACTAAACATCACATTATTACCATTTCCCATGCTTACACAAGCTGTTAAAACAGCTAGAAACTAGTCTGGAAATATTGGATAAGTAGTCACTAAATAGGATTTTATGCACAAACCTTTTTGCATAAATTTATTACTATGGCTTGCACTGAGTGCTTTACTGTATGAAGAGTTTGTCAGTGTTTTAACAGTTTGTATAAGCATAAAAAATGGTGATCATATGATGTTTAATAGGGTTTAAACATTTTTCTCAATCAATTCTTTGATTTCTATTTTTTTTTTAAAAGCATAAACAGGTGGTAATTATTTGCTATATAGAATTTTTTGTAAATTATTACTATTTTCTTTTATAAAGTTTTTTTTTTTCCCTTGTTTATATTTATATATTAATATATACAGGGACAACTATACTATTGCTGCTGGAGAATTATATAAATAGTTTAAACAAACAAATTACAAAAGTTTAATAATAATTTTAAGAGTTTATTTTATTCTGAATAACAATAATATTAATAGATAGGATTAGTAGATCAATTGTCAGTCTTAATCATATAACAATTCATATGTCTATAGACAAGTAGTATATACATATAACTTTACAATAACTATAGACAATTCCACATGATATATATTATTTCTTTTAACTCCAGTATTCAACTGTCATTTTAATTTCTCTTTAAGTAAGCACCTGATTGCTAACACCTAATCTTGAATTAGTCTAATTAAATTTGAGTGGAACTAATTTCCACTGATAATACTGGTTTACTCTACACAATTAGTTTTTACTCTATCCTTAGAGTCTCTAACTTTCTTTCTATTCATTAGAAGTTTTCTCCCTTTTCTTCTCTTTTTATTAAAAGTTGTGAAAGCATTTTAATAGATTTGCTAATTTGCATAAGTTAGGCTTTATTGAAGTGCAAATTAGCATGTTGGTTTTTTGCTGTAAATTAATTTTTGTTTTCTGCATATTATTTCTAGAGTGATTCAACATTGCCTATTCTGACTAGTCTGTACACACACATGCATATATACAACTTTAATAAAATAATTCCTCTTCACACTAGAAATAAGCATAATTTTATCCACAGATATAAACTAATATTTCTCCTTCTTGCTCTGTCGTTATCTTTTTCTGTTCACCATTTGATTCTATAGTTTTATCTTGAACTGAAGAGCTATCTAGTACTTTTAACTCCGTGTTAGTAAAAACATCAGTCTTATTTTCTTTATCTGTACATAAAATAGCAACTATATCTTCTAATATTTCAGTTTTTATGTTTTTACATAGTATGATAATATTTCCTGTTTAGGATTTGTTAAATTAAAATAAAGCATGAAAAAACAAACAAAAACTAACCTCAATATATATTTTAAAATAAAATAAAAAAATTTAACACAATGTAGATTATAAATTTTATTTTTGATGCACTTTATGTTTCATTATCAAAGGTTTTATTTTATAACATCTAATTAATAAAACTGAAATTTCTTTGCACAACTAGTAATTTTTTTTAAAAATTAACACTTCATAAATGTATTCATTTTCCATAAAAGCAGTGAAATTAAATAAAAAATTTATAAAGAAATGTAATGTATAATTGATTGCTAAAGTTTTAATAATGTAAATGATTAAATCTTTGTTTTTGCTAATGTTATAAATGTTAACTTTTGCGCCACTTAGTGAGGCCAATTGATCCTCCAAAACTCATCGTTAGTATAAAAAACAAGTAGTTACAATGGTTTCCTATGGTAAAATATTTGGCTGGTTACTTCAGCTAAAAATTACAGTATAATCTGTGAACAAACAACTTACTCTAGTATATATAGTAATTAAAAAACTCCCTTAATGTACATTATACCTTGTGTAAACTGTGCTATGTGTATTATGCAAGCATGAATTTAAAATATGTATGTATGTATAATAATGCATGTAAATCTATGTAAAAACGTCAAGCACCGGGATAGCGGTTCGCTTCCGGCTGATGCTATGACACATGAGAAAAAAATCTATGTAAAAATACCTTAAATCTTTCCATCTTGAATTGTTTATTCTAAGGTCCACTGTTGTCTTCTAAATCTTTTGATGATCTTGATTTTTTTGAAGGATTGCACCAGATGATGGCAGCCAATCTCTAGAAAAAAAGTTTAGAATGGATGGTTGATTTTTTTCTTATATGTTTTTTCATATGGGATACTGTGATTTCATGATTTTGAAAAATGTGGATACACCTACAATGGTTTGAGCACTTTGTTCTATTTTGTCTTTATTTTTAAAAATAATGGCAATGGTAAATGTGGATAAATCCATAGAAGAACAGATATCATAGCTGACTTAAGATATCCATTTCTGTTTCCAAGCTCAGAAATTTTTTTGATTTTTTTGTTGTCATATTAACTGCAGTTATGTTTCTATTTGAAAATGTATGTAATTATAAACTTTTAAGCAGAATCGTTAGGAAAAAAAAGCATCTTTTAATTGTCCAAAAATACAGTTAAATAGATAAGAAAATGAAAGTAAACTAGCAATTAACAATCTTTGTATTCTTCCCTAAAACTGTTTCTTTTTGCCCTGAATTTTTTATCAAATTTGTACTATATTATATTACTTACTTAAAATTATTTAGAATTTTTAAAAAAATGTTTAATAACAACTTATTTAATAGATCATAAAGACTTCTTATTTGTCATTAATGTGAGAGTAGCAAAATTAGCATACTGTACATTATCAAAACCTAATCGCAATGAATATCACAAAAAATATTCTGATATATTAAAAAAGAAAAAAAAAATCTAATGTATTCTGTGTTTGCATATTATAATCAATATTTAAGAGTTTTTTTTAACAATATATGCAGACCTAAATAGACAGCACTTTATATTCAAATACACTAGCTGGGGCATTTTTTTTTTTTGTCATGAGAAGTGCATTTTATTAGGTGCGGTAGACATTTTATTTGAATTGATTTAAAAACTTTTTGATTAGAGCAAGTGAAGGCAGTGATACGAACTATTTATATAAATATTAAATGTATGAATTTTTTTCAGTTTATCTGTATGCAATTTTGCTATTTTTAAAAGCGAAAATATATTTATGTTATCTGGAATACAATTTTCATTTATACATTTATACAAGTGTGATAACATTACGAGATGTTTTAAAATTTTACAAATAGACTATTTTTAATTTAGATTTAGTAATTTTTGATAATATAAAATTTATTATTATGAATATGTTTTTTTGTTCAAAATAATTACGATAATTAAATTACAATACGATGATCATTAATTTTGCCTCAGCAAAGTACTGTTAATAAAAATTTTAATCCACAAAAATAAGTAAATACAGTATATAGCTTTTAAACTAATGTACACATTTTAAAATTTAATATGATATTAATGCATTTGGTTGTTGTATGTCATTAAAATATGATTTTGATTATTTATTGTACTGAATGAATCTTTCTTAGTGGCCTCTGTAATCATTACTAATGAAAATCTTTACTTTAGATATGGGTACTTACATATTAGACCTCCAACATAGAGGGATGGTAGAGCTTTTCATATCCGCGCGATAAATATGTAAACCTGCGATCCCGTCAAATAAACCCTGCAATGTTATCTGATATCAAAACGTATATTTTTTGTGTGATATTTTGACAGTCTCAGTTATTGTCCCGATTTCAATTGCATTTGTGGTTTTTTCATAGTTTTTATTCAAGGATTTTCACTTTATTTGTACCTTTGAATTTTCTACAGTAGTAACATTCGGGGATATAACAGTAAAATTGACATTCATAAGGGAACGTAGTTGGAGGATTTGTTCCATCCCTAACAGCGACCTGCTTTACTTACAGTTGGGCTCACAAATTAAGCTCTATAGAATGGGGAAAACTAGAACTTGGCTTAGCAGATAAAACTATAGTTGATTGAAAAAACTATATGCAGGAAGTTTGTGACCACTGCCATGTTTTTTTTTTGTAACAATTTTACATTTCAGTTATTGTCCAGATTTCATTCTGACATCTTTAGTGCTATCAATTGCATTTTTAATTATTTTTTAATTCATTTGTATTAGTAGTTTTGATTCAACAATTTATTTCGACTGTTGGAAGGCCTATAAAAGTGCTGAATTATGAAGTGCCACGATCATTTCCATGTGAAACACAAAAACAACCATGTGTTACCACATGTTAAGTAAGTGTGCATTTTGGAAAAAAATAAAAATTTAACTTTTAGTCTCCATTTTGGGGAAAAAAATTATCCCCTTAAAAATAAAATAGAACCGGTAAATTGATTGTTTCATCATGACAATTCCTATTATATATTACACAGTAAGTACCATATGTGTATATTTTAAGGTTGTTTGTAATATTTTATGGTAAATTCTAACTATTGGAGGGCCTATTACTAACTGAATTATGATCATTTTAATGTGAACTACAAATACAATCATGTGTTAAGCAAGTGTGCATTTTGGGAAAAATAAAAATTTTACTTTTAGTCTCCATTTTGGAAAAAAAGTTTATCCACTTAAAATAAAGTAGAATGGAAAATTGATTATTTTATTGTGACAATTCCTGTTATATATTACACAATAAGTAGTGTATGTGTATATTTTAGAGTATTTTGGTAATATTTTAGAGTATTTTTGTAATTTACTAATTGTTTTAGTATTATACCCACAGTGCCTTTTTACATACATATTCAGGATGCTAATAACTTTGTAAATCATGAAAAAATATCATGTACATGTGGTCCATTTTGATAAATTTATTATTTTAAGTTTGTAGAAGATCCAAGTGTACAAGTTATTTTGGTCAGATCAAAAGATCAGAAAGCTGTCAGCAGATTGATATGAATATAAAAAGGTGCTGCAGGTTGAATACATGTTGTAGGTCTAATACGTAAGTACCATATTAAGGAAGACCTGATTGTCTTGCAAAAACACTGGATAAAAATTAAGTAAAATACTACATTTTCATTAATGATATTTTAAGTTTATAATCAAAATATTGTATACAGCACTAATATTGGTGTACTGTATTGTGTATTATGAATAAACTCTGTACTGTACAGTTTCATCATGAAAGTTGCAATTTTGCTTTTGGATTACAGCATTAATAGCTATTCTACAGCATCATCAGTCTTACAAATGGCCACCAAAATTTTTTTTGAATTTTTTTTACAATTGTTTTAGTGAATAATTAATTGTAAATCAAAATAGTGGATACAAATTGATGATGATCACTCAGATGTATATATATTTTAAAGCTGTCATTGTTTTGAATTTCAGAAACAAATTATGAGATTATTGATATAAAATTGAGCAAATAAACATAATTTTAACTTATGTTTAGTAACATTTAATCATACAAAATTGATTATTAATTGAATAATGCACAAAATTATTTTTTTCTCTTTTTTCCTCAAAATAATTTAAAACTGCTATAACAATATTTCACAATTATGATTAACATCTAAGCACAAATATATTGTCTACATTGAACTTAATGTAATTAGAAGGGATTTGAAATCAGACTTTCCAGCTCCCTACAGCTACTCACTCCATCTTTTGTATGTGGTCATGTATATCATTGTATAAGATAGAATGGATAATTATAAATAGCTTGAAAGTCTGAGTTCAAATCTTGTTTAATAATGATTAATGTACTTTTTTACAGCAAGAATGATAATATTCATTAAAATTTTAATTATAAAATTGATTGAGTGAATATATTATGCCTAATGTATACATTTTAAAATTTAATATTAATCTTTTCTGAGTTGTTACTGAAAATTTGCATTGTTACACCAACTAGAGAAAAAAGCTGACACTTGGATTGTAAACAAATTGAGATTTTTATATTCCTATAAAAATCTCAATCTGCTACAATCCAAAATTAAGATAGTTGACTATTTGTTTATGTAATATGGTTTAATTACATTTCTAGAAATACAAAAATCTCAATCACATAGTGTCAACTTTTTGTCTATATTAAAATCTTAGATCAGAATGAAAAGCAGAAAGTCATCCTTTTATTTATAGAGATTGTCATGACAACTGATTAAAGATTCATGTTTTAGATAAGCTTGGGCTGTTATTATTTGATTGTGTATATATTGTAAGATGTGATCCTGCATCCCACTAAGAACCATAAACACCCTTATCTACTTTAACAGTAATATCCATCATAACAACATTCTTGATATATAATGTTCCCAAAAACAAAAATGTTCACAAACATTTTAGATGAGAAAATACTTAATTGCTTATATAATTAAAAGGCAAACAAATGTGTGATAAAACCCATAACCCAAACTAAACATATAAAATTTAAATATTTATACTTACCCTTATTATAAAACCTTTTGTGAACAATTGTTTGATATACACACATTATAATAATATAAAAAAGATGATCAAATTTAGATGCAAGCAATAAAATCATAAAAAAATGTAAAGGAAGACAATAATAAATAAATTTTACTATTATTAATTCACACAGATATATATAAATAATGACATATGATGTAAATAATTAAGTCTATGCTTGATATAATATCAAACTCACTATTTTAAAAGAATCAATTTAACATTTAAAAAGAACAACCTCGTTTTGGTGATCAAAAGTATATATATACAAATGACTTTTCTTTTTGAAGATTAGATAAAAAAATTTTGCTGTCTTATCAACTTGTATATTTTGAAAGCCACGATTAAACTTGAAGGTTAACATTCATCAAAGTAAAACTTCAAGCTATAAAATTCCATTGAAGATGGATAAGAACTAAAATAAAAGTTGATGGATTTGAATTTGATAAACTAAGGGATTTTAAGTTAGAAATTCCAGAATTAGCTATAAATCTATTGGATATTTCAAGAACATTTCCAATTTTTAGACAGAGAGTTATATAAATCTTAATTTGTGATTCCAAATGAACAACATCTTACCATCCAACAAACTCAAGGATTCTAATTAACTACTTAGATAGATATGCATACCATCATGCATGGCTAAGTACAAAGTTATCTCATTGGAAGAGATTTTTCAGCCATGAAGCTGTAACAGCCAAAATTGAATTCAACTTCAATTAGCATCTATCCACCTATGCTGAAGGCAACACCAAATTTTATTTTGGATCTAAACATGTGAACTTAACAATTCAAAATATATTACACAGGAAAAAAAATTAGGTCACCATTATGCTTGTTCCAAACATTTGAAACCAACCAATTGGATTATGAACAGCAGAAATAAGGACATGCATAAGCTTTAGGACATTTTTCTTTATGAACTCTTGATTTTCATTTAGTTGACATCATACGACTAAATTTATATATATATTATTTTTTTCCCTTACCATAGATTAATGGGATATATATTCTTGATATATTAAAAAGGGGAGAAATATAGGATCAGACATGAGCTTGCTTGTGGATAAATTTGATCATCACTAGGGTTAGAGGTAAGACTTTATATTGTCCAATAATAAACACTGACACTTATACAATCATACTTATTTGTTGTTTGTTTATTGATACTAATCATTTTATTTATTTGTTTTTCAATATATGTGATTAAAAACTACTATCATGAATGGTCTTTGCTATCATAATAAAAATAAATCATAATATAAGGGTGATACCAAACTATCATCATGCTATTTAATGTAAATGAATCAGCAAATATGTTGGAAACAAAGAATTATGATTTTTCTAAATTTTAAATTAGAAATTAAGTGTGTGGGTGTATATATATATATATATATATATAAGTGGCAATAAGTTTTAACATTTTTTCTATACAGTATTGATAGTAAATGATTACTCTTTGAGGGGAACAGAGGGGTTGGATTAATAAATATCAACAGCACTAATCAAAGAATAGTTCTCTAAATGAATTAATTGCTATTGTTTATAGTTTATGATGAATAAATTGTAATAATTGTTAAATAAATATATATAAAAAATAGGTTTCAAATTAAAGTTGGTTGTTTATATTTTTCTTATTCATTTATAAATTTATTACACACTCAATACAATAAAGATTGTAATATAAGTATTCCTCGAAGTAGAATGTTGTATGTATTCTCCTTGAGTTTGAATTCTGGGATAAATGGAATCTAGGGATGGAGAATAAGGACAAGTGTGTGTGGAGGTACCTGATGTATGTTCATATACAAACATGTTTCCTCCAAGGATTCAGATCAAGGTGGTTAGAAATTCAGAGATTTAGGAATCCTAGATATGCTTTCTTGCCCACTCTGATGGTCTATCAATTATAATAATATGCAACCCAATTTGTTACAATATATAAATGCACAAAACATTTAATATTATAACTACATTTTATTGTATATATTAAATTAATGGAATTAAATTTAAATGGTAGCTATAGAAATACATAAAAATATTACTTTTTTCCCTCATAGAATGACATAAGTGAGGGAAATTTCTAATGCTGGAACATAAGCTTTAGTGTTGTTTTTCTAATATTCCTAACCATTTAAAAACAAAAATTAAAATTCAAAATAAACTAATTTTAAAATGAAAGCATTTAACTGCTTGGGACTAAGCCGCCATATTGAATTTTTTAAAATACTGGCCTGAGACACAATTTTCACAATAACTTGAGTTTTAATTATGTTAGAGCAAAACCAATTACATTGCTAGAAAGTAGAAAAACTAAGAAAAACAATAAGAATAAAATAAATAGTGATAACTATATAAAAAATAAGGAAAAAAGAAATTTTCACATCCAAAATAATTATTATTTTATTGTTTGTTCATAATTTGGAAATTAACATTAATTAAAATTCAAATTACATCTGCAGTGATAATTTCTTTGTATTCCTCACAAAATTATCTTTCTAAACATGTATAACATATTTTATCTGAGATAATCCATAGCTTCACAATGTCCAAAAGAAGTTGGTTATGAATGCTTCATTTTTATCTTGTACCCCAACAGTTCCAAATGTCAAAGGCATCTATAAAGAAAAAAATTAATCCTAATAAAAGATACAAAAAAATTATCATAGCAATTGGCTTCTTGTCTATCTAAAATAAGAAATTGTAGGCTACTGTCTATATCACTGATAAAATGAGTTTCATCTTTTCATTTTATATTTTTTATGTACATCAGTGATATTTATATTCTTTATGGACACAAGTGATGTTTATATTCTTTATACACACAAGTGATGTTTATATTCTTTATGCACAGAAGTGATGCTATCTTGTTATATTTATTATATCACATAGATATAATTTATTTGCATATAGTCCATTTGTTAGCTATAGACTTGAAAATAATGTTATGAAACATATAGTAAAACCAGAGTGACTCCAAAGCATGAACAAAAATAAACAAAAAACATGTTCAAGAATCAGAATTTGATTATATGTCTGCATATGCAATCTTTTTATACATTTGATTATTAGTTTTATAACTCATTACTTGTAAACACAAACACATTATATAAAAATAATTATAAATAATAAATAATAAATTATTAAACTTTTTAAAAATCATTATTTTATAAAATAAGTTGATTAGAACTTTAAAAAATTACGATAGAACTTTAGAAAATTATGGCAGATATAAATTTTATATGAGCATAAATAAATATATAACTACAAACTAACACACACTAATTACAAACTAAAATTAATAAAAAAGATAAATTTTTAAAATAAAAAAAAATTTAAATGTTATTAAAAAAATTAAAATTTTATACTTACAAGTCATTATGTTGAAGCTCTATTGTAGGCCTTGTTTGTGAATAACACCAGAGAAATTTTCACTTGCAGGCTGTAAAGCATTTTTTGTCTTTTATCACTTCATGATAATTACAAAAATTATCAAAAAAAAAAAAATTAAATGCTGTGGTCAATTAAAACTACTGCCAAAAATCCAAATTTCAACTGATTTTTTTGAGGTAGAGATTGTTGGAAAGCTCCGTCATTGAGCTATCAAATGATCATATTTTGTTTGACATCATGCTTATACTTTTTACATCAGTAAAAAAAAGAAAACAACACATCATCTGATGAGAGCTCAAAGAGCACCCACAGCACTCACAGTGCATAAGCAGTTAAAGCAAAAATTCATTAAACTTTTTGACTTTCCTAATACTGGTAATTATATTGTTTTATTTAACTTTTGTTTTTGTCCATTTGTCTGTGAAATTCTGTAACTCAATTTTTACCCATTTTTCAATTTCCCATTTATTTGATTGCATATATGTGTGTTCCTAATGGCAATATATTACTTAATATTTGAAAATTTTAATAATATACATATTAAAAATAGTATTTTAAAATTTACGATACTGATATTTAGTAATTATAGAATGAAAAAAATAATAGGAAATAACTTAAAGAGAAAATAATCATTAAAACAATAGCAAAGTAAAATGATAAAACACATATATCTCAGAGAACAAAGCTAACTGTAGCATTGAAGTCTTTGTCCAGATAAACAATTACAAAAAATACTCTGCAAAAAAATAAAAACTATATGCCCTATATTATTGTAAAATTCTAAATTTTACTGAGACTTCATAACTTTTTCAGTGTCATTATAATATTAGGTTATATTTAAATGTCATCTAATATTATTTAGAAATTGACCGGGTAAGATAGAACAAAAACATGCAATTTTAAGTTTATGAAGTATGGAATTTTTTTGATCCATTAAGGCAAACTAATTTTTATTAATTTTATTTAAGTGAATAAAAAAATTATATTTGTTTATTAAATAGATTTAAAAATTACTTTGGTATCAAAAAATAGCTCTTAAATTTGTAAATAAATTTTAATTTTGCTCTTTAATTTTAATATATTATAAAACTACAAAGTAGAAAATAAAAAAATATAATTTTTCTAATGTTTTTATTGAAACCAATGCACTAAAAAGTAAAAAATAAATTTTTTTAGTATTTTTAATATTATGGAACCAAAATATAGCACTCATGTTTAAAAATGATCTAAAAATATTTCTAAACAAAATAAAAAGGATTTTTAAATAGGAGCAGTGCATGCTTTCATTTTGGTTATATACAGTGGCTATGCTATGTTTTGTTATAGTCACTTTCATGTCCAAATGTATATAACATATAATAGCTTACATTTTGTTGATAAACATTTATTAGAATAAAATGTGTATTGTTATTGAGTGGCAAATGTACAGTATTTTCAACACACACACACACACACACACACATATATATATATATATATATATATATATATATATATATATAACACAGATGCTTTTTATATGAATAGTATCATACATAAATCAAAATTATAGTTCAAAAATGATCTAAAAATATTTCTAAAGAAAATAAAAAGGATTTCTAAATAGAAGCAGTGCATGCTTTCATTTTGGTTACTTACAGTGGCTATGCTATGTTCTGTTATAGTCACTTTCATGTCCAAATATATAACATATAATAGCTTACATTTTGTTGATAAACATTTATTAGAATAAAATGTGTATTGTTATTGAGTGGCAAATGTACAGTAGTTTTCAGCACACACACACACACACACACACACACACATATATATATATAACACAGATGCTTTTTATATGAATAGTATGCATATATAAATCAAAATTGTAGTATAAAAGTTTTTTTAAAAATAATAATAAATTGAAGGTACACATTTACATATATTTTACTGAGTATGTATTTAAATGTCTAAAGCTATTAAATATATACTCTGGGTGATACTTTTTTTTCAATAACTTCTTTCTCTTATAGAAACATAATATTGGTCTTGTTATTGGGAAATTAGGATCTCTCTAATTGTTTTAATGTTTTTAAATCAACTTTTAGCAAGTTTTACAATTTTGTAAAACTTTTAACATTACATTTAGAAACTATTTTATCATGCATTTGAAAAGGATAATAAAGGGAGAATAAAATGTATGTCTTTTAACATAAACTGAAAACATTTTTTTTACATATAAAATCATGTATAGCATTCTGATGTGGAAAAATGACTACTGGCATATTGTAAAATATATTTACATTTTTAAAAATAAAACATATAATTATGTTTGATGCTCAAATAAAGAAAAATGGCTGCCTGACTATTATAATATTTGTGAATTTTATTGGGTTTTTGTTTGTTTATTTACATTTTTGTTTGGTTGTTTACATTTTTCTTTGAATAACATACAATTGAAATCATGTATTTAGATATAGTGAAGTTCATGCTCCACTGTAATATTAAAAATACAGAGGAAATTTAATTTTTTATTCTTTAGTGCAATGAGATTAATAAAAGCATTTCTTATATGCAAATAATTTTTAACTGGGCATAAGTAGCACAATCTCAAATTGAGCCATTCTTCAAGAAAATTAATTCATGTTTTTTTGTACTGAAAATGCATTACAGTTATATTTAATGTTATTGATATTTTTTTCATGTAAAAATCATTGATTTAACTGTATGTAGATGAAAACAATGTTGTATGATAAACACATTGCAATGATTATAATATTTTTAAGATATCTAATTTATACTCACTAATATAATTCATGAGGATTAAATAAATAAATTATGTATTTAATATCTACTATTCATCTTTAATTCTATACTTTTTTAATATTGGTATCAGCTTGGGATTTGGGTTTTTTTTCATCATCAGATTTTCAATGGTATGGATGGCTGAAGAGTTGGAGGTTGGAGTAGATTGAAGCCTGTTCATTAAAGTATGAAGATTTGCTATCTTAATATAAACTGAACACTGATTATATATGTGTGTGGGAGATGATAATCTGAACCAACTGATGAATGCTAGTTTAGCAAGAAATATGTATATTGATGATTATTTATCTTTTCTACATATGTGTGATTTTGTGTACCAGTGGTAAGAGATAGTGTGGATAGTTGGTGGGTACTTAAAAGTCTGAGTTCAAATTCCATATATTTTTAATATGCAGACTTTTAAAATTGGTACAATGATGTTTATTATGAAATCTAAATGGGCTGTAACATTAATAATTTTTTATATTAGTGTAGAAAATGTATACAGTATTTAAACTGGAATTATAATATCATATGTAACTGAAAAAAATATATGATGAATTTATCTCACGAGATTAACCTCCCAAGCAAATTTTACATATGTCTTTTATTGGTGCTGCCAGCAATTGCAGTTAACATTAATGGTAGGAATTCATTTCAATTGCAAATTTTATTTTAAAAAAGGCTTCACATAATTCTAATTCTTTAATTAATAGACATTTCTTATGATTTCCTCTAAATGGATTATAGTTCAACATTTTATTTTATTATTAAATATTAATTCTATATTATAAATCATTTGAAAGTACAAAAGAAAAATTTTCACGTATTTACTTAGATATACTATAATATAAAAATTTCAAACATTCATGTTATAGTCTCAATTTATAGTCTGTGAAAATCTTTCAATTAATCTTCTAATTGATATAGACAGGCCTTTCAAATTAAAATTAAAACATTAGCAAATAATTTTAATTAAAAAAACTACACAGGTACAGAATGTATATAATCATTTAAAATATAAGCAAATTTTTATTTTACCTAGATAAGCTATAATATACATACAAATTTCCATTTTGCTTTATTTATATCTATCTACAAAGTCCATAAAAGTTGGTAATTTTCTATATATATATATATATTAATTCCAATATATACAACTTAGATTATTTAAAATGAAGCTGTAGTTGTTCGGAGTCAGTTTAAAACTCATTGCAATAACCTAATTATTGACAAAATCTCAATTATATTATTTAGCTAAAATTAGAAAACTCTTGAAACCAGAACTATTATTAACATATTGTTGCTACTAATGAGTAATATAGTTTTTAATAATCATTATCATTTTTGGGCAATAAGCAATAAAAAAAAATCTTGCATTCCAAATTAGGAATAATCTTCCAAATAACCAACCACTTTTATAAAATTGATTTATCAATCCCATTGGATTTTATAGATGTAATAGTAAAATCTAATGTCTTTTTTTTTTCACATTATTTTTTATTTATTAACATTTACCAAACTCGACAGCACCTTATACCTATTATGGATAATAACATAATTGGATAGCTTTGTTTTTCTTCTTCATTAATTTTTGAACATTATATACTTTTGCAATGAAATAGAAAAAAGGAAACTTCTGCTATTCATAAAATTTTCAACCTAAAGAAGTAGTTTATGCTATTTTTTTTCTGCGCAATTTGAAATGATGCTTTGCAGGAAACGTGGATGTAGACATTTCCTATATCATTAACTTTAACTTTGATATACAGTAAATTCTGTATAGACTTTACTATAGGATGAAAGGAATAATCTATAATAAGTTTATCCCTAATTATGAAACCTATGGCTAGCCAAAATATTACATAGTAGTTGGGACTCCAAAAGATTTTTTTTTGACATTGTAAAATGCTAAGATAGAAAAGATATTCACTGTAAATATATTATGAATATAATATATCATACTTTTTTTTTTTTTGGTTAACAGAATTATTATTAAATTAAATGTCATTCAAACGAAAACTCTATCTACGTTTTATTTCTTGAAAAAGATTATTATAATTCCTTTGGTATTGCTGTTGACTTAAAATAGCTTATAAATGTATAATATATATGTATAGATAAATGATTTAAAAGTTAAAAAAAAGAAACATCATAAGCACATAAACTCCTTTGGAATATTTATATGCAGACGGGGAAAAAACAAAAAAATTTTAAACGTGGGTGAGACTTATGGATAAAGTATTGCTATGGTCGAATGACAAAAATAGTCATTTGTAAACTACAAAAAGAGAAAGAAATACACAATTTTTTTTAGTTAAAAAGACAACAACAAACTATTAATAAATTGCAAAATCAAATATTAATTATACATTGAAAATATTTCAAATAAATAGAGGCGGAATGTTTATTTTGTGTACTCTATAGAAAATATATAATTTATTTTTTAAATTTAATATGCGCTTAGAAATAAAATTTATCATAAGTAAGTGCGTACATATTATGTAAGTAAGTACTTATATATGTATTTCATATGTTTACAAATAAGTCATCATCATCATCCATTATCAATCCACTGCAGGATGAAGGTCTCTCCAAGTTCAATCCATCTTCTCCAATCTTTAGCTTCTCTTCTCCACATCACCCCGGCACACGTTCTTATTTCATCCATCCATCTCACATGTGGTCTCTTTCTGGATCTTTTACAAACTTTTGGAATCCAGTTTAAGATTTCAATTGTCCATCTATTATCATCTCTTCTAGAAATATGTTCAGCCCAACTCCACTTTAGTCTTTTAATTTTTTCAATGAGGTCAGTAACACCTGTTTGTTCTCTTACCCATATATTGCGTTTTCGATCTTTTCTTGTTATTCCCAACATACATCTCTCCATACTTCTTTGAGTGGTCTGAAGTCTCTGTATTGCTCTTCTATTAAGTGTCCAAGTCTCAAATCCATAAGTAAGAACTGGTAAAACATATTTATTAAAAACCTTCCTTTTCAAACACATAGGCATATTTCATTTTAGTATCAAGTTATTTCTACCAAAAGCACTCCAACCAAGTTTAATTCTATGATTAATTTCATCCATTATGTTTCCATCTGTATTAATAATCTGACCAAGGTATTTGTAACTGTTAACTTCTTTTAACTCATCATAATCAATCTTTATTTTTATATTTTGAGAAAATCCATTAAACATTACTTTAGGTCTTTTTAACATTTATCTTTAGTCATACTTTTCTACTTTCATATAACTCCTGCAACATTTTCTGCAACTCTAAAGCACTATTTGCAAAAACAACTACATCATCTGCAAAATCTAAACGATTTAAATAATCTCCATTTACTTTCATTCTTTTAACTTCCCATTTTAATCTACAAAATACTTCTTGCAGCACTGCTGTAAAAAGTTTTGGAGATATGGAGTCACCTTATCTTATACCCCTTCTCAATGTTGACTTTCTCAGTATCATTATGTAATTAATTGTTGCTGTTGCATTTTTATAAATATTTCTTAAAATATGACAATATCCTGGATCTATACCTTGATGATCCAATGCTTTAATCACTGAAGAAATATTTATAGAATCAACTGCCTTTTCATAATCTACAAATCCAAAGCATAATGACAACTCATATTCATTTGTCCTTTCTATAACTTCTCTTAATACCTGGATATGATCTACTGTACTAAGACCACTTTTAAATTCAGCTTGTTCTTTTAGTTGTTGGACATCCAAACTTCTCTGTAGAGGAGTTATAATTATCTTGGTAAAAATTTTGTATAAAACTGATAAAAGGCTGATAGGTCTGTAATTTCTAATTTCATCTTTATCACCTTTTTTAAATATTAATATTAATACTGCATTCTTCCAATCATCTGGTACATCTTTATCATTTAGGCATTTGGTATATAACTTTGCTAAAAAAAATTATATTTCTTCACTAGCTTCTTTTAATATATCAATTATAATTCTGTCATTACCTGGAGCCTTTCCTTTCTTCATACATTTAATTGCATGTCTCACTTCTTCATTTAAAATTCTGGGCAATTCAGAAGATGTAATAGATATAGGAGGTACTTGTTCTTTATTACTATATAATTCTTGATAAAAGTATTCTATCCATTTCATGATATAATCTATTTTTTTAGTAATAATTCCATCTTTTTTACTTATTGCAGATATAAATTTCCTACCAATACCAAAATGTTGTTTTACACTCTTGAGACTTTTATTCTCTTCTACAGCTTTCCTTGCTAGATCACAGTTATAATTTCTTATACCATTTCTAACTCTTTTCCTCACCATTTTACAAAATTTGAGATATTCAATCCTTTTTAATGCATTATTTTTGTATATCTTCATATTCCTTCTTTTCTTCATAAATTCTCCAGTCTTAGTATAAATTTTATTGGTCAATTGCTGATTTTTCTACCAGCTATCTTTGTTGCAGTTTTTAAAAGTGTATGAGTTATTTTCTTATTAATTTCATTCAAATCTGAATCATTTTCAAAATCTACTAATACTTGAAACCAATTTTTTTAAGTTCTAATTTAAATTTATTAGAATGTTTCTGAAGATTAGGAATATCAACTGTAAATATTGTTTTTTTAAAATAATTTTTGTATCTCTAGTTTTGCATTAACACGTATCTTACAGCTTACTAATCGGTGATCACTTCCTGTGTTAAATTTATTAAGAACATAACAATCTTAAAATATGTATTTTCTGTTAGTCAAAATATAATCCAATTCTTCTGTACCTTTATTTGGATGCTTCCATATCCATTTCCTTTTAACATTTTTCTTAAAAATAGTACATTAAAACGATATATCTGTGTTATAATTTTTTAGCGAGATTTTATACCAAAAATATATCATCAAGCGTTGATAGCCGAGAGGTCAGTGCAGCTACCTTGCAAACAAGCAGTTGCTTGCATACAGTTGTCATGGGTTCGCTTCCTGGCCGATGTTTTGACATATGTAAAAAAAAATGTATATCATAAATATCTAATCTCTAATGATTTTGAAACTAATAAAACTACTGTCAAAATTCCTTGCACAAATTTTGCACTTCCTGCATAAAATCATTAATCAGATTAGTGATTATTATATTAATTGCAGTCTAGACAGAGATTTTACAAAAATCCATTTATCATTTCTTATAATGATAAGGGAATTTGAAAATAGTGGAGACATGAGACAATTGAAAAGTGGTAGTTGACTAAAATGTATATTGGAATTCATCTGTTTTTTCCAGATATCATTGTTTATTTGGGATAAGAAAGTATTGGATAATAGTTTTTAATTATATTTAATGAAACTTTATTAATGAAAATAATAAAAAACAACTACTAAAACAATAATAATGTTTTAATTAGTTTGTTATTCGAACTCAAAACTTTACCTAGTTCATAGATTTGATGGGAAAGAAAGGAGAAGAGAATGGATTTTTTTTTTTTTTTTAAAAGAAGATATAAGCATTTCTAACCAAAGATTTATCTTAAAAAGTTATATTAGCTATTTTAATTATTTTATATTAATTATTTCCATAAAAAAATTAACTAAATTAGAGATTATTTTTTCAAAATTTATTAATTATTATATTCCCATTTTTAGTTTAAATAGTTTCTGAGAAAAACTAACCTTTTTTTAAAAAACATAAATATTACTAACTTTAATCTTAACTTTAATTATATTTAATTAAAATAATGAAAAAATATTAAAGCAATTAATTTCCTTTTTGTATTAACTAGATAAGTTTAAATCCTTTTAAAAACATAATAAAATTATAAAAATGAAATACGTTTATAACTTTGAAAATGATAAAAGTAACAATGAAACAAATAATTACCTTTAGAAATATTTTTTCTGCTTTAAGAAATAATGTAACAAGTGTTGTCTTTTCATATAATTTAGTTTTGTTAAGTTGACCTTTGCACTATAGAATTTTCTCATCTGTTGACAATTCCTGAACATCTAAGTAAAAAAACAAAGCAATGTAAGATATATATATATATAAACACTTATGTTCTATTGGAACAATCCAATATAAAATCACAATACAAGTATCAGCAGATATAAATAAAATATAAAACAAATGTGGCTTTGAACATTCCATCATCAGATTTTCAATAAAATGGACGGCTGAAGAGTTGTGAGTTGGAGTAATTTGAAGCCTGTCCATTAAAGTATGAAGATTGGCTATCTTAATATAAAGCTGAGCACTGATTGTATATATATGTGAGATAGTAATCTGGACCAATTGATGATTGCTGGTTTACCATGAAATACATATATTGGTGATTATTTATCTTATCAACATGTGTGTGATCAGGTGGGTTAGCAATATGAGATGGCATGAAGAGTTGAGGGTCGCGTGAAAGTCTGAGTTCGAGTCCCTTATATATTACATTATATGTGCAGGTGTTGTAAGCCTGTACAGTGTATTAAATTAAATATGAAATAAAGTAAACTAATAAATAACAGCAGAAACAGAATAATAAATACTATAAATGATTTCTGAAATCCAGGAATCTTTATTTGGTTTATTTTTGGAATTTAAGAAAATATGTAAACAAGCCTTGTTTAGTGATAAGGCCAGTTTATACTGTATTTTTGTAAAGAAATATAAATTGTTTAAATGAGTTGTGGCCAGAATCTGTTCATTACCATTTACGTTAATTTACAACTTCAGTGCAAAAATATTTCAAATTATAGTAAAACTACATTACAATGCCTTATGGACATTTGTTTTTCACGCATATCACAACATACTTCAGCTTTTGACATATATTTGTCTATAAATTTTTGACAAAACTTAAATGACTATCTTAAATCAATAATAATGACAATATTAATATTATCAAAATTTGCGCATGTGAAAAAAAAAAACTTCTTTATTTACACGTCTCTAAAGCTAATTATAAAATGATTAAGGTTTCGTTTATTTAAAAAATTGTGACTAATATGCAACTTCATTCTTATATAAATGTGTTGCCCTGGTTTATAGGCTTATATGGTATCTAAAATAATATACATCTTTATTTAATTTGAACAGAACTCAGTTTGTATCCTCTTACATAAAAATATAAATATGAAGCACTTGCTCTCAAATTATTATAAACAAAAACAACAAAGCAATACTAGGATATGTATTTTATTCTTGGAATAATATCGATATTATAATATCCCATTTTGATATATATATATGCTTATTTGACATGTATTATAATATGCAAATATTTTTAATATTTACAGACACATTTTTAATATTTATCTGTTTTTTTTTTTTTAAAGCACAAATAAAAATAATTATTATACTAGTAAATATATATATGATTAAAAATCATTTATGGTCAAAGTTTGTATACATATACACGTGTGTGTGTATTCCTGAAGGCTTGTAGTGATGGTGTTCTAGTTGTATTTTTATATTGGACTATTTCCTCATCTAATATGCGTATTGAATGTCTTTAGAAAAATTTAATTTTATTTAAATATTCTAAATATTTTCAACTGTCAGTAATAGCACATCAAACAGGTTAGTATATGCAGAACGTTTTGAGAGATATTATTCTCCCCTCTTCTTCAGGTGATGCTGGCCTGACCAATGACAGTACTAGCACGGGAATCGAATCTCAGCCCATAGATTCTTTAGTATTGAATAATTACAATAAAATTTAAAATTCAACATTTTTAGCAATGTTTTATACGACTATATAAAAACATAAACAATAAAATTGGTTCTGCTTATGCTAAACTATATCATTATTTTTGTTTACTTTATTGAAGTCTGAAGCAGGTATTTTGGGATTCAAATATGATGCTTCAGTTGAAGTTTTAATGGTTAAGATGTCTATTGCTTTTATTTGTAATTCCACTTTTCACTTTTCTTCTGCAACTTTTAGCAAAACATTATAATTTGAAAACACCAACTAATAATTATATATTTTTTATTTATTAATAGATCACAAACACAAAAGTTTACTTCCTTTAACCCTCTAACAAGTTGACATTTTCTGTTGGTAGCTTTGGTATCAGTTTTTATCAATGTTGACTTTTGATTTTAATATAAAATCTGTATTCTATGCTAAATCTCAATAAATTGGATTTGATTTCTTAGAAATTTTAATTTATAACACATTTTTTTAAAAAAACAACAACATCATATTTGGAGTTTGCCACAATGGGGAAAAAAGAAGTCAAGCGTCTTACTCAAATTGACTGAAATTTATTTTTAAAATGGAAAACAAATTTATCTGACGGTGAATCTACAAAATTCTGTTATAAAATATTAAAATTGCATTTATGATTTTTAGAATATCTAAAAAGATCTTATTGTGGTATCGGTAAGTTGTGGGTCATCACTTTCATAAGCCTCATTCTGACTGTGATTGTTTTTGTTAAATTTATAAATTTCTAGTTTTATAAATTATTTAAATTAAATAATTATTACATAAAAATAATCAGAAATATTTTGCAAATTATGCAAAATTTATGACATTACTATTTCAAAAATTTTCTCAAAAGTTTGTTTCACAAACTGGAGAAGAAAAAATCAAAATCATCGAACACATGTGGAAACAGAGATAAATACACTTTGATTTCTTTACTGACTATTGAAAAATACTGACTACTTCAGATTTTTTAAAATTGATAAATCAATATTCATTAGTTTATGCTTTTGCTGTTTTTTTTTTTTAAAACTCTACAGAATTATCACTATATATTAAAGGAGCACTTCATAGTAGGAAAACTATCAGCACTATTTTTAAAATAAACAAACATGATAAATATATGGTCTCATAATCATACAATTTCTAATCACTGCAAGTCTATTTTTTATTAACATTGTTTATCATTTATTATTTGAAGAATAGATTATTATTATTATGAAAATGATAATGATGATGATGATTATAATATAAAAACAAACATATTTAATAAATATTTTTTTTTCAAAACGAAATTAATATTCAGGAATATTTAATTCTTTAATTAGACATATTTGTGTATTATATATATCATAATACTACAAAGCATTACTATGTCCACAAAATTTCGAAAATTACTGATATGTATGTGAATGCTTAAATGCATATACATATATAAGTATAAACTATCATGAGAAAAAGTTATAAGTTAAATAAGTTAAAGAATTTTAAAAGACTGATTCTTTTAAAATTAGTAAGTAAAAGATTTATTACTTGAAGATTAAAAAATATTACTTTCTAAAATGATAATAGTGTAATTAATGAGAGTAGAATGTCGTTAATGAAATAAAACAATTAAAGAAATTCGAGTTAGATTTCCTTTATAAGATAAGTGATAATCTATAAAAATAACTTATTAATTAAAGGCAGAAAGATAACACTTAAATTTTTGTCTGTAGATTAAAATAAAGAATCACCTGAGTGAAGACTAACCAATCAATTGCAGGAATTTAAAACAATGAATGCCTCAGTACTAATCAGATGAACAAGACTTCTCTTAATCATTGGAGCTTCATTCTGTGCACATGGACATTTATATTGGAGCAGATCTTCTCCCATGGCACAGTGACTTCAAGTGTGTAAAGCTGGCCTCTGAACATAAAAACAGTCAGCTAGGACTCTTAAAGGTTGTATAGATCTTAACTATTATTTGTCTATGCCTTTGGGTCTTCTTATATTAATGATTGTATATATATATATATATATATATATATATATATATATATATATATATATATATATATATATATATATATATATATATATATATATATATATATAAATGCTGTAAATGATCATATAGTAAAATTATTAAATATTAATTGTTACTATTGATTTGTACTTATGAAAGTGCACTCTTAAATCAGATAGACATAGCAATTACTCATATTATGGTAACTGGTATGAGGGCACCACTAGGCATATAGCCTAGCACTAGATTGAGAAGATTATTTCAACGATCGCAATATCAATTTATTTATGTATTATGATCACATAATAATTCCAAGGAGTAATTTTACACAGACTCTACTAATTATAATTTATGTTCTTACCAGTGGACACAATAGCTATTAATCTTATAATTAAATTAAAAAAACAAAGGCACTTAAGTATGGCTTTAAATATTTATTATACTCATTTTCACTATTAACTACATCACCAATTTCTCCTTCATAGTGCTTCGATCTAATTTAAGGCAAAATACCAATGTAATTTTTAATTCAATTACTATCATTTTAATATGTATCAATTATTTAACATTTTATATCTTTTTTCCAAGGGAACATGTGTCACTCTAATTCTATGACTGACAACAGCCCAAATTCATTATGAAGACCCTGTCCCAATAGATGTGAACTTTAAGGTGACTTACTATAAGAGTGAGCAGTATTGCACTCCACTCAAACGCTTTATCTTACACATTAAATAATTTATTCTTATCATTAATGGACAGCATAAGTTTCCCATTGTTTACTTATGACCATCAATTTTTACTTTTACAGAGTCCTCATCCCAACATAAGTTTCCAGGTGTTTGCTTATGGGCAGAATTCTTAACAGTCTTTACTCCCCAACCCCTGTTTGTCTTTCAAGATTGAGCAGTTAACATTTTAAAAATATAATCTATATAAATGTTTGAATATAATAGAAATAAATGAAACATACATAATCAAATGAATCAAATTAAGTAATATAACAATATACTCCCCTTTTTATTCAATTAAAATAACATAATAAATCCCTATTAAAAATTGCACACTCTATTGTTGAAACTTTCAATGTACAATGGGCCCAGTTAATGGAATCTAGGTTGCTATCACACTAATTAGAATAAAAGTTTACCTATGCAACAGTTCATATTTACCCTGGTCAAACAGTGATTTAAATTTTCATCAAGGGGGTACTGTCCATGTATGATCTTAGCCCATAACTGATGGTACCATCTCTGGCTCATGAACACATCCTTGGCTTCAATCTTTTCCATAGTTGGAAATCACTCAGGTGACTCCAGGTGTGGCTCAGTGACAGGGTTTTCACCAGCAAGAAAGGCCTTGATGTCCTCTAGCTGGAGAACATTTTCATGGCAAGGGATAATAACACTTTTAAAGAAAAAGTTCTTAATTCCCTGAACAAAAGAAAACTCCACAATTTATTCATTTTTCAGTGAACAGGATTCATACTTTGTGATTTATTTTTAGCTATATTTTGTCACAGTTTCCATCATTTTATTCTTGCAGCATTTTTAATTAATGAAAAAGTTCTTGATCAATTAGCACAATAGATAGATTCTAGCAATATTTTTAATTGCAAATACATTTTGTATCTCTAATTTCAACAATAGAATTAAATGCAAATCTCTCTAATTTCCTCCCAACTCACATTTTCCCAAGAAACACACACAAAAAAAACTTTAGAGAAAAAAAACATATCTCAAATCACTATTTTATCTTGAGTTATAATTGATTTAAATAAATTAATCAAATGAAGAAATCCTGATTTCTTCAAGATAAAAAAAACTTTAGAACAGATTTAAAAGATATTTTAAATTCTTTCTATAAACTATGAACAATTTTATTAAATTCAAATATATATATACATGAGATAATATAAAATACCAACTCAATATAATATATATTACAAAACAAATAAATGTTTGTCTATATGTTTATTTTTTTCACACTCACATCTGTACTTTTAACCCTTTTGGCATTCACTACTACCTTTTACTTTTCAGAATTTTCTGACAGATTTTTTTTGTCTCACACATCAACATAAAATATATGATAAAATGATTATTTCTTTTCAGAAAATAATAAATTTGATTTCATTTGATAGATTTTTTTATTTACTACTGAAATAAAATTTAAATGTCCACATTTTGTTTCTATAAATATTTAAAAAATTAGTCCATAATCAAAACAAAACATTATACACCATTGTTTCTAGAAAGATTATTTTCAGTTTATAAAATCAATGAAATATTTGTTATTTCTCATTATTTGTAAAAATGTGAATGAATATTTATTTCTCATATCTATCGAATTACACTCTAAAACTTTACATTTTTTGAATATTTATTGCAAAATTACGATATTTTCTTGTCTTTTCTTTCTCGTAAATAAAGTACCTCTTTACGTCAGAGCTAGAAGTTTTTAATTTGCTTCAGGCCATATTTATGGTAGCTGCTAATATATTATATTTTTGAAAATAAAGTATTTCAAGTCAAAATAAGTTATTAATAATTTTTATTTCTTGATATCTAATTATTTTTAAAAAAAATCTAAAACTGTAATAAATTCACAAATAAATATGTTTTTGCATCATTGGAAACTCCAATGTCATAAAATGCTGAACGTTTTACAGCCTTGTCAGTAGACAATGGCTGATCATGTCAAGGTGGGGCTTATGTCTATTTAAGAGCAGGAATTTTGAATTTCACACTTTTTTGGGGGAGGGAGAATTATTATAATAAAATATACTGTTTTACATGCATTTTAATGTATAATACTTGTGAAAAAATTCACCAGGGGGCAAATTGGCCAAAAGACATTTATGAGCTGGCCCGAAATTCAAAAAGGTTAATTCTCTCATGACTAAGTTTGGTGTCAATTGGTTAAAATAAATATTATAGCTGATATGTTAAAAAAGTCTCATTTAGATTCAAATGTGACAGAATATTGTAAATTGATTATTTTTAAAAAATTAATTTAATTTTTATATATTTTTTATTTTTCTCAATTAAGCTTAAAATACACAAAAGGAAGCTATTGTTTTGTTATATATGTAAAGGGCAGTTACATAGATTTTATGCAAAAAATTAAAAAATAATTAAGCTGTGGGCAACATTATTATAAAATTATCATAACAGAAAAAGTTCTGAAAACACTTTAAAAATATAGTAAAAATGTCTTCATATTAATATTAATGTGAGATCATCAAGAGAGAGAGAGTTTATTAAGATTTACATTTTTTAAAAGTCTTACAATATGCTGAAGCATTCTTGGATTGATTAAAAAATAATTCAAACTTTACAGAACTCTCTCATTAAAGGCATATTGCATTCCAACTTTCCTTTACAGTCAATGCATCAGCATTCACTTCCCATCTCAAATTACACAAAAACTTTTAGCCCTTAGTTTATGATGGTTATAAAGCCATTTGTCAACAATTATTGCATGACAGAACCCTGTGTGAATTTGCTGTAATGGTAGAGTTGCAAACTTTGAAATCAAAAGTCTATCATTTGCAATTCAAACTCCCTAGCAATAAACTATTTGATTATTTATTTAATGATAAAATTGGTTTTAGAATTCTAAGATTATTTATAAATTCTCAGCTACTTTGAAATTTGTAAATTCTACTTGGATTCAAATCTCAATTGTGATTTAAGAATGCACTCATATAAATATTACTTTTTCCCCTTCTTTTCTTTAATATAAAGTAAAAAAAAATTGCAAATCTTTTTTATTCTTTTACATGTATGTATAAAAAGAATCCAGTTTAATTATTGCTCTATTTAGGTGATTCAGAAAAAATGCTTAATTTAGTTTGATTATTTAAAACTTTTATTCAAAAGTCATTTTATAAAGTAAAAGAAGTTTATTTCTCCAAAATTCATTTTTTTAATTTTGATTTTTATATTACAAATAGAATTAATATAAAACTTTGATAATATTTTATTAAAAAAATATTTAAATGTAATTTGTCAGTAGTATAACAATTTTAAACAAGTTGTGTTTTTTCAGTTTTAAATGTTTTTAGATGTTTATATTAGTAATTTTATGGGAATTAATTAAAATAATGATCTTTAGCAAAATTATCAGCATTACATTGTCTAATGCTAAAAAGCATTATATCTAGTGTAAAAAATAATATAGATCCATTTTGAAATAGAATAAAAATTTATTTTAGTTTAATTTATTTAGATCTTCCATATAGTTTGAAATAGACAAATAATCCAAATTTTAATTTATATATAAATGGGGGGGGGGTAATAAGAGAGAATCTGAGGTTACAAGGCCTCAATTGGATAACCATTTGTAATAGTACACCTCATTAGGGCTGAATTATTAGAAAATGGGAAACCATCACCATCCCCAAATAAACAAAAATATAAAATTAAATATAAAAGGAATGAGTATGAGGGATAATCACAAAACTAACTATAAGTTCATAAGCATTACACAAAAGTAATATTCATTCATCATCATGAATGATTAACAATAAAAAATCAACAACCAATCTTGTGCATATATTTGAAAGTGGTCCACTGTAGACCAGACTAATTATTTAGCCACTGCCAAACCTAGGGCAAAAATACAAACAATGATTATCTGGATGCACATACTTAGGTTCTATCCCATCAAAATACAATAATAAGTCAAATAATGCTGAGATACTAAAACATCCTGATCACCATCAATGCCCTGGTTATTTAGAATCATTAATGTACTGGTCAACTATAAACTTAATTTCTAATAATAATAAATTAATAAAAATTAAATTTAGTGCATGAATTTTAAAGGATATACTTTTTGTGACATGCATCATCATCATCAACTGGATGTCCATAACATTAAATATAAATCCTTACTCCATATAATTGTTATGCACAAATTTAGCTCAGAAAGTATGAAATCTATAAACAATTACTGTGAGCAAAAGATAAATAAATAAATAAAGCAGCTTATTATAAATCACTTCAAATAAGTCTTAGGGTTACTCTATTATAAGTAAATAGTTTTATTGTGATAATTAAAAAAAATCCTAAAACATTAAGCTGTCATAAAATAAAGTCCCACACACTGAAATTTATGAAACAGAAGTTTGTGAAAATAAAGAAATTATGATTAATAACTAATTGATTAATAATAAACAGAAAAAGATATCATACTATGATATTTTAAACATTTATTTCATCAAAAATATATATTTTTATAAAAATTATAATCAATCAGTTAATTTCTATTCATAAATTAACTTTTAATTAATTAAGTTATTTTTTAAAAATAACTAAGAATTGAAAAAACCACATTTTTAAAATCAAAGATACAATCTTTGATTTACTTAGTTAACCTTTTGTTAAATTTTTAGGAAGGAAAATGAATGAAAAGAGAAAATCATGTTTTCAAACAACATTTAAATTCACAAAAAAATTAAATTTTCTAAAAACTATTTCATAATTTTAAAAAGAAAGTTGACTGAATTTTTAAAAAAGAAAATATTTCACAATTTAAAACTATTAACTTAATGAAAATATTTAAAATTATCAATTTTTACAATAACAAAACTTTTTTTTACTGTACATAAAAATTTAGTGTGCATACACAAAAACAAATACCTTTAACCTTAGTTTTATATTCTGTGGAGTTCTTTTCAGTTACAATTTCCAGTTTTTTCCAACTGACTTTCTCCTTGAATGTTTCTAGACATATACATAGTTTGTCATTTTCTTGGTTTGCAATAATTCCAAATTAAAGATAGCAATTTTCATGCATTTTTTTACATTAAACTTTTCAAGTGAGGCTAACACAGACAGAAACTCATACACTTGGTTGAAGACAAAGTTGCAGATTATTTTAGGTAGTTTTATTCCAGTGAGGGCAGGTTACATGGGGGAAGATAATGTCTAGCTTTTATCTGAATTTAGAACATGGTTTTTATTACAGAAACCATTCTTATGATTAAACTCACAGTATGTTAAAAACCTGATTAAAACTTCTGTTATTATATGCAATATCTTTGATAAGATTTCTGCAGTGCTATATAATAGCTTGGTAAAGACTTATTTATTAGCTGGATTAAGACTTGACTGCTCTCTCTTCAACAGCTAAGTTAGGAAATATCCACTTCTTACCAGACACTTGAGATCTTCTGAATTATTCACACCACCATTATTTTTTTCTAGAACAATCTTACCTACAAGCCAATCACAATCTGTCTCTAACATAGTAGTTTTTATACCAGCCAATTAGATAATTGTCTATAAATGCAATTATTCAGCAATTTTTTTACTTAATCATAGACATTAAAAAACAAGTCAAGAGCTTAAATTAACATCATAAAATTATTCACATTAGTTTCTATTTAAAAAAATTTCTTGCAAAAGAAAAACAAAATAATCAGTTATTTGTACTGATTTGATTTTTGCATTGAAGAGAGATAAAAAGAAAAGAAAAACAACAACTCTAATTAAAAATAAACTAAAGTATTAAAATGTTATTTTGTTTTTCCTTTTTTAAAAATACTCTTAAGCATAAAATTTTATCTCTCTTAAAAAGTTAAAATTAAATATTAAACAATTTATTAAAAAGTAAAAGATTTTTTTCTTTTGTTACATTTAAAAAAAAAAAATTTAAAGCAACTGGTAATTAAATAAAATTATTGAAGAAAAAAAAATTACTTATATGAATTTTTACTTTTCTCTTTCTTCTACCAACATTTACCATTTACTGTACATATTAAAATATCCAAATTACAATTTTAAAAAGGGTTTCATAATTATTTAAAAAAAAATTGTCAAGAATGTTACTACTATCATGTGGAAAGAAAAAATAAATTTTTAGTTAATTTCCAACCCATTATAATTATAAAAAATATGCATGGTAAAATTAAATATTATTTTCTCCATTAATTAAATAATCTTAAACTAAAACCTGAAGAGCATGCTCCCAACTATCAAATTATTTTTAATGTAGCCATGTAGCCAACTGGTGTTATATATATATATATATACATATATATATATATAATGTCAATAATATATATATATATATATATATATATATATATTACCAACATTGAAATTGGCACATAATAATTTTATCTAAAAATTATTAAAATAAAAATCTTTCGTAAAAGAAAACATAAAAGTTGTATAAAAGAAGTAAAGAGTTTGTTCTTATTATTCGTTAAAATAAATAGTTAAAAGTTTAAGAGTTTTTGTAATAAAATGTACAATTAATTAATTAAAGGGGGGGAGGGGGAGTTTTCCTGTAGAAAGCTAAAAATTTAGTAGGAGAAGTTAAAGAGTTTTATTTATTATAAGTTAAAATATAAATCTCTTTTCATCCAAGTTTATTAGAATAAATTATACATGTGCATAAATGTAAGCTTGTTAATAAAATCATATTGAAAAAAAGCACATGAAAATAAATATTAAAATGAAAGTTAAAAAATATATTTAAAAACAGCGGTGGCTACTAATTAAAATTATAAAAACAACATGTTTGTGATGGCTGCAAATTAAAATACCCAACAACAAGATTAAAAAGGATTAGCTACTAAAGGAATTTCGACAACACATATTGCCGGAGGATATCAAAACAAAAACACTTCGCATATATAAATAGCCAAATTTTTATCGGACATTCAGTGAGGACAATCAGTTGAGTTAATTGTATCAGAGGTCAGTTTATTATGTATCAGTCAGAAATGCAGTGTTAAAAACCCATGGGAAACATATGTCTCTCCAGCCTGAAGTCCGATGAAAACAGCCAAATATATCCGATCTTAAATAATGTCTGCATAACAGCTTGAAGAATCTCCATCAGTATCTAATTGTCTCCAGGAATAATACCAACTAATAATCATCAAATCTCTGCAGGAAAACTTCAAATCTAACTGGTTAGATATACTTCATTAGAAGCAGCAACAGCAAGATGTATCCACATTCCAAAATCCTAGGCAAACATTTTCTTATTCTCATTTATAAAGTAGCCATTGCATTCGTAAGAAAATTCATCAAACCCTCAAGAGCCATAATTACATGAACTCTATAGCACATAAAAAATGAACTATTAATTTGTGTGTTTTAAAATATATGTGTTTAAATTTTAAATACTATTTAATGCTTTATTATTATATATGTGAGTGTATGAGTTAATATGTGCATGATCATTATATCAGTGTTATTAGTTAAATTAGATAAATATAACTGTTCTATTATTAAAATTTACAAAAATATTTAAACTAGTTTAGAAATGTTAATTAAAATAAATTATCTTTAAACTTAAACTTTGTTTGTCGGTCAATTCTTTTACCAATCTCTCTTACAATTCTTTTTACCATTCTTTTGTCAATTCTTTTTATCAATTCTTTTTACCAACTCTTTCATCAATTGTTTTATCAATTCTTTCCACCACAAATTATGTATAATCTGTTAGTGATTACAAGTGGTTGAGCTAGTCTATGGGTATAACTTAGGCGTTGAGTTAGTGGCCATTGTTCAAAGTGCGTTGTTTAGTCTTCTGAATAGATAGCTGGCACCTGTGTTTACACAAAACAAGAGAGTGCTTTGAACTTGGTGTTGAACTCAACAGTCAAGAAGGAGTTATGTCCTGGAAATGTGACGCTAGTTATATATATTATAGTTATCGTTTGGACATACATACTTTCCGAGTATGTTCTTCTCTGCCTAAGAGAATGGTGTTTCGAACGTCCCATATTCAAACCCAGTATACTATATATATATAGTACCTGCCCAGATTAGAGCTGTATATTATAGTATAAAAAAGGAAGTTTATTGATCTGATTCAATTTAATTTGACTTGATTTATGAATAATGTAAGTATTGAATTATAAATGTTAACTAGGTAACTATGGCAATCTAATATTTTAAAATATGATTGTTTATTATTAATATTATCATCAAATTATAAATTGGTTGTGGTCACTTTTAAGGAAAATTATAAATAAGTGAATAAATAAATAAATATTGGAAAATAATTAAGTGAATCATAAAATGAACCATTTGAATAAAATCATTATTAATTATTTCATGTCCATTTTATTACTACATTCACAATAACTACTTACTTATTACAAAATTAAATATTTGATTTTTTATTTATGTTTGTTAATTTATTAGTTTAGTGGGATATATATATATATATTTTAAAAAATATGTATTAAAAACATACATATTCATTAGAAGGTATAGGAAATGTCATGTGAATTCTTTGTTTTTGGTAAAAATTGAAAAATAATATTGAAATTGTAAAACAGGATTTTTTTTTATTGTATCAAATGTTTTCTAAAAGTCTTCATATTTGGTTGCTGTAAAAACAGTTTTCATACACCAAAAAGTTACCATTAAGTATGGTCAAACAGTTGCCTTAGTAACATTAATCTCAGCAAGGAGAAGTTATAAATAGAAGTGAAATGCTTTAACTCTAGTTCTTATAAATTTTGTAGCATTCATCTTAAAAAATTATTAATTTTATTTTAAAAGTGATTAATTTCTAAAATAATGAAAGAATAAAAAATTAAATAATCTGCCCATTCAGTATTGGGTAGTTTTTTGATCCAGAGGAAACAGCAGAATGTATTATTTTAAAAAAACATCAAAATTTGTTGTATTGCAAGTAACCTATAAAATATTCTGTTGTTAAAATCACAGATTTCATCTATGTATTCGTGATGAATATAAACCCCATGATATATATATAATAATTCAAACAAATATATTTAACACAGTATTCAAAATTAAATAATCTATTCTTTACCAGAAGTACTTTCAATTGTTTCACTGACAATCTTTATCAACTGTTAATACAAACGTACAAAAAATAAAAACTTGCATTACCCATCATTCAATCTATTCAAATTTCCCACAATTCTGTTGTCTTTATATTAGCCGATTGTTTATTCATCAAACCACCTCTATTCCTAGATATCATCATAGCCTCTTTAATTTTACGTTTTTCACTACACCTTTCAATTTGAATAATTTTTATATCTCTATTATTAAATTTAAAACCATAATTACATGTTTTATTATGATCAAATATAATTGATGGAATATTCATATTTACTGAAGATATATTTTCTTTCTGTACACGTTTATATAATGTCTTATGATCATTATATCATTTTTGTAATGTACATTTGGATTCCCCTATATATTTTATTCCACAACCACATTCCAACATATGTATAACAGAACTTAATTCAAACTTAGAAATCTTGGCTTTGGAGTTATTTATCATATCATTTATATTATTTGAAGAGAAAAAAGAAATTCTACACAAACCACTAAAAAGTTTATAAATTAATTTAGCTTGTTGATTAGATATAAAAGGAATAGAAATCCATTTATCACTTTTTAATTTACTTAATATTTTCTTATTATTACTCTTATTTTGATTATATTTTGTAATTGTATTATAAATAATATTCCTTCCATAACCAACATTCAACATATCAGTAATATATACATTAATATTTTCAATTTTATCACTAATAAATTTGCACAAATAATCATTTCTAAATAAAAATGACTTCAAACCAGCTAATTTATGACTCATATGAACTTTAGAATTATATGGAATATAACCCCTAATTTCCACAGGCTTTAAAATCATATTATAATCAAACACATTATTATTTCTTTTAATAAATATATCTAAAAACTTTATAGAATCTTCCTTCTCTTCATTTAACACCCATTTTACATTATTAATCATATTTAACTCATTAAACAAATTAACTATTATTTCATTATGTGCACATATAAATACATCATCAACATATCTACAATATACTTTAATTCCTTTATATTTTATCTGAGACAATATCTTAACCTCATAATTAGAAATAAAAAAATTACAAAGCTGTGATACCACCGGAAGACCCATTGGCCAACCAAAATTCATTTTATAAAAGCAATCATTAAACCTAACATATATATTATCATTCACAAATCTTAATATTTTAACAATAAAATTCCTAATATTATTATCTATAGATTTTAAAAACAAAGCTCTTTCAATAATCTCTATTGATTCAATACGATTAATTGAACCATACATTTCAGATATATCAAGTGTACACATAACATCATTATTATCAATTTTTATATTTTTAATCCTATTAATAAAATCAAATGATGATGAAATCGTATAATCTCCAAATCCAAGCACATCTTGCATTATTTTTTCAATATATCTACAAGCATTATAATAAAAAACACCACCAAAATCAACAATTACTCTTAATGGATAACAATTTTTATGCAATTTTATATTTGCAAAGATTCTTGGAAACACTGCAGACGACGGATATAAACTGTAATATGTCTTTGCATCAATAACTTTTTTCTTTTTTAGCAGTCATTAAAATGTCATTAATAAATTTCATTCTATATGTATCAATATTATTTAATTCACTTTTTTCAAAACAAAGCTTCTTCATTTGATCCATAATTTTCATATTATATTCATCCTGTTTCATTAGGCACATCCGTAAACCCTTGTCCTCCTTCAAACAAATTAATTTATTACTTTTTAAAAAATTTTTAAATTCATAAATTTGTTTTAACCAAACATTATCATTTTGCTTATCAAATGTTTTATTTTTTATTTCATTAATTATTTTATTCCTATCATTTAAATCACAATTTATAACACCAAACGAATATTCAATCGCAGCATTTAATTCAATACTAGAATCTTTCCAACCTCCACCGATGTATTTAGATCCAAAATTTAAAATATAACGCTGATTAAAATTCAAATCAACTCCAGAGATATTCACATAGTTTTGATCACTAAAATTTCTTGGAAACTTTTTATTATACAAATGTTCAATTTTCCTATTAAATTTATCCATCATTTTTGAATGCAAATTATTAAAACGTATTTGACAAATCTGTTTATATTCATATAAATAATCAATATTATTAACGTAAATAAAATGATTTAATGTTCTTAAATACTTTCTATTATAAAACAGCAAATACTTACATTGGTCAATTATATTACGAAGTATTATATTTTTTAGATCATCCATAGATCTCACACTCAATTTACATAACTTATTTATTTTAATACAACAACAGTTAGGAAACACTTTAAAAATCCGACAGGAATACAAAAACTTTATTCTGCACTTTAACGTAATAACTTTAACCGTTACTTTCCGCCATTCCTTTAAAAGCCAAATTCCATTTAATTGCTTTAAATCCATTTCATATATAAATAACTACAACCATTAAATGTCTGTATTTTTAAATTATATAATAATAATTCAAACAAATATATTTAACACAGTATTCAAAATTAAATAATCTATTCTTTACCAGAAGTACTTTCAATTGTTTCACTGACAATCTTTATCAACTGTTAATACAAACGTACAAAAAATAAAAACTTGCATTACCCATCATTCAATCTATTCAAATTTCCCACAATTCTGTTGTCTTTATATTAGCCGATTGTTTATTCATCAAACCACCTCTATTCCTAGATATCATCATAGCCTCTTTAATTTTACGTTTTTCACTACACCTTTCAATTTGAATAATTTTTATATCTCTATTATTAAATTTAAAACCATAATTACATGTTTTATTATGATCAAATATAATTGATGGAGTATTCATATTTACTGAAGATATATTTTCTTTCTGTACATGTTTATATAATGTCTTATGATCATTATATCGTTTTTGTAATGTACATTTGGATTCCCCTATATATTTTATTCCACAACCACATTCCAACATATATATAACAGAACTTAATTCAAACTTAGAAATCTTGGCTTTGGAGTTATTTATCATATCATGTATATTATTTGAAGAGAAAAAAGAAATTCTACACAAACCACTAAAAAGTTTATAAATTAATTTAGCTTGTTGATTAGATATAAAAGGAATAGAAATCCATTTATCACTTTTTAATTTACTTAATATTTTCTTATTATTACTCTTATTTTGATTATATTTTGTAATTGTATTATAAATAATATTCCTTCCATAACCAACATTCAACATATCAGTAATATATACATTAATATTTTCAATTTTATCACTAATAAATTTGCACAAATAATCATTTCTAAATAAAAATGACTTCAAACCAGCTAATTTATGACTCATATGAACTTTAGAATTATATGGAATATAATTTAAAAATACAGACATTTAATGATTGTAGTTATTTATATATGAAATGGATTTAAAGCAATTAAATGGAATTTGGCTTTTAAAGGAATGGCGGAAAGTAACGGTTAAAGTTATTACGTTAAAGTGCAGAATAAAGTTTTTGTATTCCTGTCGGATTTTTAAAGTGTTTCCTAACTGTTGTTGTATTAAAATAAATAAGTTATGTAAATTGAGTGTGAGATCTATGGATGATCTAAAAAATATAATACTTCGTAATATAATTGACCAATGTAAGTATTTGCTGTTTTATAATAGAAAGTATTTAAGAACATTAAATCATTTTATTTACGTTAATAATATTGATTATTTATATGAATATAAACAGATTTGTCAAATACGTTTTAATAATTTGCATTCAAAAATGATGGATAAATTTAATAGGAAAATTGAACATTTGTATAATAAAAAGTTTCCAAGAAATTTTAGTGATCAAAACTATGTGAATATCTCTGGAGTTGATTTGAATTTTAATCAGCGTTATATTTTAAATTTTGGATCTAAATACGTCGGTGGAGGTTGGAAAGATTCTAGTATTGAATTAAATGCTGCGATTGAATATTCGTTTGGTGTTATAAATTGTGATTTAAATGATAGGAATAAAATAATTAATGAAATAAAAAATAAAACATTTGATAAGCAAAATGATAATGTTTGGTTAAAACAAATTTATGAATTTAAAAATTTTTTAAAAAGTAATAAATTAATTTGTTTGAAGGAGGACAAGGGTTTACGGATGTGCCTAATGAAACAGGATGAATATAATATGAAAATTATGGATCAAATGAAGAAGCTTTGTTTTGAAAAAAGTGAATTAAATAATATTGATACATATAGAATGAAATTTATTAATGACATTTTAATGACTGCTAAAAAGAAAAAAGTTATTGATGCAAAGACATATTACAGTTTATATCCGTCGTCTGCAGTGTTTCCAAGAATCTTTGCAAATATAAAATTGCATAAAAATTGTTATCCATTAAGAGTAATTGTTGATTTTGGTGGTGTTTTTTATTATAATGCTTGTAGATATATTGAAAAAATAATGCAAGATGTGCTTGGATTTGGAGATTATATGATTTCATCATCATTTGATTTTATTAATAGGATTAAAAATATAAAAATTGATAATAATGATGTTATGTGTACACTTGACATATCTGAAATGTATGGTTCAATTAATCGCATTGAATCAATAGAGATTATTGAAAGAGCTTTGTTTTTAAAATCTATAGATAATAATATTAGGAATTTTATTGTTAAAATATTAAGATTTGTGAATGATAATATATATGTTAGGTTTAATGATTGCTTTTATAAAATGAATTTTGGTTGGCCAATGGGTCTTCCAGTGGTATCACAGCTTTGTAATTTTTTTATTTCTAATTATGAGGTTAAGATATTGTCTCAGATAAAATATAAAGGAATTAAAGTATATTGTAGATATGTTGATGATGTATTTATATGTGCACATAATGAAATAATAGTTAATTTGTTTAATGAGTTAAATATGATTAATAATGTAAAATGGGTGTTAAATGAAGAGAAGGAAGATTCTATAAAGTTTTTAGATATATTTATTAAAAGAAATAATAATGTGTTTGATTATAATATGATTTTAAAGCCTGTGGAAATTAGGGGTTATATTCCATATAATTCTAAAGTTCATATGAGTCATAAATTAGCTGGTTTGAAGTCATTTTTATTTAGAAATGATTATTTGTGCAAATTTATTAGTGATAAAATTGAAAATATTAATGTATATATTACTGATATGTTGAATGTTGGTTATGGAAGGAATATTATTTATAATACAATTACAAAATATAATCAAAATAAGAGTAATAATAAGAAAATATTAAGTAAATTAAAAAGTGATAAATGGATTTCTATTCCTTTTATGTCTAATCAACAAGCTAAATTAATTTATAAACTTTTTAGTGGTTTGTGTAGAATTTCTTTTTTCTCTTCAAATAATATAAATGATATGATAAATAACTCCAAAGCCAAGATTTCTAAGTTTGAATTAAGTTCTGTTATATATATGTTGGAATGTGGTTGTGGAATAAAATATATAGGGGAATCCAAATGTACATTACAAAAACGATATAATGATCATAAGACATTATATAAACGTGTACAGAAAGAAAATATATCTTCAGTAAATATGAATACTCCATCAATTATATTTGATCATAATAAAACATGTAATTATGGTTTTAAATTTAATAATAGAGATATAAAAATTATTCAAATTGAAAGGTGTAGTGAAAAACGTAAAATTAAAGAGGCTATGATGATATCTAGGAATAGAGGTGGTTTGATGAATAAACAATCGGCTAATATAAAGACAACAGAATTGTGGGAAATTTGAATAGATTGAATGATGGGTAATGCAAGTTTTTATTTTTTGTACGTTTGTATTAACAGTTGATAAAGATTGTCAGTGAAACAATTGAAAGTACTTCTGGTAAAGAATAGATTATTTAATTTTGAATACTGTGTTAAATATATTTGTTTGAATTATTATTATATAATTTAAAAATACAGACATTTAATGGTTGTAGTTATATATATATATATATAAATGTGACAGATAATGGTTGTAGTTATATATATATATATATATTGTGGAGATTGATGGTGTATCAGACAGAGTGGCAAGATTAGTTATACAACTTAATAGCAGATGTCAAATGCAGATAATTCAGGTTTATGCCCAAACAAGTTCTCATAGTGATGAAGTAGTAGAAGATTTTTATATAGATGTACAAAAGGCTTTTGATCAGAGTAAACAACATTTTAAAATCGTTATGGGAGACTTTAATGCTAGAATTGGTAAACAAATGTAAGTGCTGTAGGTAATTTTGGTTATGGTAATAGAAATGAGAGAGGACATAGACTTGTGGAGTTTGCAGAAAGAGAAAAACTTTATATTATGAATTCTTTTTTTGAGAAAAATGTTAAAAGGAAATGGACATGGAAGCATCCAAATGAAGGTACAGCAGAATTGGATTATATTTTGACTAATAGGAAATACATATTTCAAGATTGTAATGTTCTTAATAAATTTAACACAGGAAGTGATCGTCGATTAGTAAGGTGTAAGGTACGTGTTAATGTGAAACTAGAGAGACAAAATTATTAAGAAAAACAATATTTACAGTTGATATTCCTAATCTTCAGAAACATTCTAACGAATTTAAATTAGAACTTAGAAATCGGTTTCAAGTATTAGTAGATTTTGAGCATGATTCAGATTTGAATGAAATTAATATGAAAATAACTGATACACTTTTAAAAATTGCAACAAAGATAGCTGGTAGAAAAAAGCAGCAATTGACCAATAAAATTTCTACTGACACTAGAGAATTTATGAAGAAAAGAGGGAATATGAAGATATACAAAAATGATGTATTAAAAAGAATTGAATATCTTGAATTTTGTAAAATGGTGCGGAAAAAAGTTGAAAATGATATAAGAAAGTATAATTGTGAACTAGCAAGGAAAGCTGTAGAAGAAAATAAAAGTCTTAAGAATGTAAAACAACATATTGGTATTGGTAGAAAATTTATATCTGCAATAAGAAAAAAAGATGAAATTGTTACTAAAAAGAGAGATGACATCATGAAATTGGTAGAAGATTTTTATCAAGAATTATATAGTAATAAAGAACAAGTACCTCCTATATCTATTACATCTTCCAAATTGCCCAGAATTTTAAATGAAGAAGTGAGACATGCAATTAAATGTATGAAGAAGGGAAAGGCTACAGGTAATGATGGAATTATAATTGATATATTAAAAGAAGCAGGTGAAGAAATAGAATTTTTTTTAGCAAAGTTATATACCAAATGTCTAAATGATAAAGATGTACCAGATTATGGGAAGAATGCAGTAATAATATTAATATTTAAAAAAGGTGATAAAGAAGATATTAGAAATTACAGACCTATCAGCCTTTTATCAGTTTTATATAAAATTTTTACCAAGATCTACAGAGAACATTGGATTTCCACCAAGAGAACAAACTGGATTTAAAAGTGGTTTAGTACAGTAGATCATATCCAGGTGTTGAAAGAAGTTATAGAAAGGACAAATGAATATGAGTTGTCATTATGTTTTGGATTTGTAGATTATGAAAAGGCATTTGATTCTATAAACATTTTTTCAGTGATTAAAGCATTGGATCATCAAGGTATAGATCTAGGATATTGTCATATTTTGAAGAATATTTATAAAAATGCAACAGCAACAATTAGATTACATAATGAGACTGGGAAAGTCAACATTGAGAAAGGTGTAAGACAAGGTGACTCCATATCTCCAAAACGTTTTACAGCAGTGCTGCAAGAAGTATTTTGTGGATTAAAATGGGAAACTAAAGGAGTGAAAGTAAATGGAGATTATTTAAGTCATTTAGATTTCACAGATGATGTAATTGTTTTTGCAAATAATGATTCAGAGCTGCAAGATATGTTGCAGGAATTATCAGATGAAAGTAGGAAAGTAGGACTAAAGATAAATGTTCAAAAGACTAAAGTAATGTTTAATCGATTTGCTCAAAATATGAAAATAAAGATTGATTATGATGAATTAGAAGAAGTTAACAGTTACAAATACCTTGGTCAGATTATTAATACAGATGGAAACATAATGGAAGAAATTAATCATAGAATTAAACTTGGTTGGAGTGCTTTTGGTAGAAATAACTTGATACTAAAAGGAAATATACCTATGTGTTTGAAAACAAAAGTTTTTAACAAATGTGTTTTACCAGTTCTTACTTATGGATCTGAGACTTGGACACTTAATAGAAGAGCAATACAGAGACTTCAGACCACTCAAAGAAGTATGGAGAGATGTATGTTGGGAGTAACATGAAGAGATCGTAAACGCAATGTATGGGTAAGAGAACAAACAGGTGTTACTGACCTCATTGAAAAAATTAAAAGATTGAAGTGGAGTTGGGCTGGTCATATTGCTAGAAGAGATGATAATAGATGGACAATTGAAATTTTAAACTGGATTCCAAGAGATTGTAAAAGACCCAGAAAGAGACCACATGTGAGATGGATGGATGAAATAAGAAAGTGTGCAGGGGTGATGTGGAGAAGAGAAGCTGAAGATCAGAGAAGATGGATTAAACTGGGAGAGACCTTCATCCTGCAGTGGATTGATAATGTTTGATAATGATTATATATATATATATATATATATATATATATATATATATATATATATATTGTAACCAGACACCCCATTCAACCTCTTAACCTCAGTTGTAACTATTTCCTGATGAGCATATTGTAGGAAGGAACCATCGATTGGCTTTCCCCAATACAGATGTCACTCTCCCTATGATAATATTTCCTGCTCATCGGAGGATGTAGCACCATAGAGACCAGAAACACCTAGAAATTTGTGTGTTTGGTTTCCCCCAAATGGCACCACTAGAGTTCCATCTCATTCTAACCTGACTTACCTAGGTCTAGTTATGCCAGACATAGCTCAGGAGGCATGAGATTCTCGTGAACAAGTGCAATGAATGACACATGTTGTAACATGAACAACTGGATTGGTTTTATATAACAACAAATTTATTTTAACATTTGTTAAGATCATTAGTTTTTCTTAGTTATTTTGGACAATAAGCCCATAAAGTTTATCATTAGTTCATTCTTGACATAGTACATCTTTAGGATCCATTTTCTGGTATGCACATATTTTCTTGGGTTCCCTTGATCAGTTACTTCTCATTGGTGATGTATTTATCTGTGGTGTCCTTTAATTCTTTAGTTGTGATTCAAATACTATTCTTTGATCCATGTACAGCTATACTTTACTGACAAGCATTTGTAATTCCTTCTCTTATAGATGTGTATTATTTTCTTAAGCACTTCTAATTCTTCCCAGTATAACTGTGTTTGGACATAACATTTATTATTCCACCATCTATAGATGTACCATAATTATATAATATTTATATTTCATTCAGATTGATATATGTGGCATATATAATTTATACTAGTGCAGATGTATTTTGTTTACATAATCATTTATGATTTATTCCATTAAAGACATTTTGATTATAAACATATAAGTATTTATTCTTTATTTTCACACAGACATATTTGGTATATAAAATGTATCAGCATTCAGAATTTATTTTAAGAATAACGTATTTGCATATAAAAATATAATCATTTATGATTTATTTCAAGAAAGATGTATTTTGATTATAAACATATAAGTATTTATTCTTTATTTCAAGACAGATGTATCTGGTATATAAGATGTATAAACATTTATAATTTATTCCAACAAAAATGTATTTGCATATGACAATATAATCATTTATTATTTATTTCAAGGAAGATGTATTTTGATTATAAACATATAAGTATTTATTCTTTCTTTCAAGAGACATTTGGTATATAAGATGTATAAGCATTTATGATTTATCCTAATAAAATGTATTTGCATATTAAACTATAATCATTTATGATTTATTTTAAGAAAGATGCTTTTTTGATTATAAACATATAAGTGTTTATCCTTTATTTCCATACAGATGATATTTGGTATATAAAATGTATAAGCATTTATGATTTATCCTAATAAAATGTATTTGTATATAAAAATATAATCATTTATGATTAATTTCAAGAAAGGTGTATTTTGACTCTAAATATATAAGTTTTTAATATTTCATAAAATTGTTACCTTCATTTTCATCTGGTGTGTTCATCTACTACAGGTCACTATTGCATTTCAAAAAAAAGGTTGGTTTATTTAAGCTGAATGGCATTATTTAATTTCCATTGGTATTCACCCAGGCACAGCTAGGAGATTCATGGCTGTAGACAGAGAGAGAGAGCTATTACTGACTAGCCTATCATCCTTATGCTTCTCATATTATTACTTTTCTTTTCAACTTCCAACAACTGTAGGGTTCTCACTTAGTAAAACTAGATTTCTCAGCTGGGATAAGCTGTGTGGCTGAAAATATAATATTCCAAAGATGACTCTGCATTGAAATCACTTGACAACTAAACAGCTAAACAACACATAGATAGCACTTTTTAACTTCAAACTCCACTATTTATACCCTGATAAAGTCTCTGGATTAATGTAGCATGACTCCACTGTATCTGATTTATCAAATAGCTTTCATTTAAGCCCGAGTGCTTTTCTCTTCTTGATGATTGGATATTTTAGTTTTAGCGGGAACAGATGAGAAATTAGGCAGATTATCAAATTTTGAAAACAAGGCAGCGATTATTACATTTTGTATACAACATCGGCTCAAAAATTAAAAATATAATATTTTAATAAAGGCCAGTTTAAAATGCTTAAAGATGTATTTATTTCATGATTTAAAAATTATAAAAATCAATAATGAAGATTTATCTTTTTTTAACGCTTAATTATTATTTAAAATAATGATTTTTTTTTCTTTTCTTAAATTTAAACATTTTGCTTTTTTTATAAGATTATTGAAAAGTTGGTTTTTTTATATATATATGTCTGTTTTACTTTAATCAATCACTTTAGGTGAAAGGGGAGAATAAATCTTAAAATATATTCGTGAAACAATGCATCTGTTTTAATATATATGGATATTATATTTTTGATCAAGGAATTTTATAAGATCGATTAATTTAATCTGTATGTGATATTAAGCAATTGAAATTTCACCTTACTGACTTGGAAAAAATGGTGGCATTTATCACTTATTTGGACCATAACTGAATTTTATCAATGAAAGGAAGTCTCTTCATATATCATTAGAAATAATAATAAAAATAAAGCCAGTGTTGAGCAGATTTGGCATCAGTGAAGTAACTGTTATTTTTGGAAGGTTGGATATATCTATACTTAAAAAAATATCAGAATTTTAAAAAAAAGTAATTGAATTCAAATCCTCGATTATTATTATTCATGCGTGTCTCTTCTCTATCTCAAGATGGATTATTTCTTTGCATTTTGGATCATAAACAATAAAACAGGAGCTGTAGTGAAATGTAGTAGGTAAAAAAAGAAAAATAAAACTTTCAATGTAGGTTATGTATTATATATATTTTTATTATTTCAAAATAAAATATGTGTTTATCTTTATTTTAAAATATAAAATGTATTTACCAATAAACAATGTATATTTAGGTGTTAATTGATAAGCTATCTACACAATAATAGGTTGGAGAAAATTTTTTTTTTGTTTAAACTCTTATTGGATGATATAAATTAATTCCTGATTCAATATTTTCAAATATTCATTTTCTTTTGATTTAAAATTTAACTTAAAATATTCATATAGAAGAGTCTAAATACAATCAATTTTATGCTAGTTTGATTATTTGGATAATGCATATTAGTAAATAAATAAGGTCAATTTTATTTAATCATATTGATTTAATCTCATGTTGATTCTACATTTCATTTGAAGACTAGGGAAGGTATCTTGAAATTTCTCCTAGAATTTTATTGTCCCCATTGTCTTACAACATATTTTGTCATTCATATATATTTATGTATTACTTATTATTGATTTTTTATAGATCAAATTTATTACATATTAAAGAGAAATTGTATTTGTATTTTTTAACTGGCTACAATTTTAGTCAATGGCATCATCATCATCATTATCAACCATTATCAATCCACTGCAGGATGAAGGTCTCTCCAAGTTTAATCCATCTTCTTCAATCTTTAGCTTCTCTTCTCCACATCACCCCCTGCACACTTTCTTATTTCATCCATCCATCTCACATGTGGTCTCTTTCTGGGTCTTTTACAATCTCTTGGAATCCAGTTTAAAATTTCAATTGTCCATCTATTATCATCTCTTCTAACAATATGTCCAGCCCAACTCCACTTCAATCTTTTAATTTTTTCAATGAGGTCAGTAACACCTGTTTGTTCTCTTACCCATACATTGCGTTTACGATCTCTTCTTGTTACTCCCAACATACATCTCTCCATACTCCTTTGAGTGGTCTGAAGTCTCTGAATTGCTCTTCTATTAAGTGTCCAAGTCTCAGATCCATAAGTAAGAACTGGTAAAACACATTTGTTAAAAACCTTCCTTTTCAAACACATAGGCATATTTCCTTTTAGTATCAAGTTATTTCTACCAAAAGCACTCCAACCAAGTTTAATTCTATGATTAATTTTCTCCATTATGTTTCCATCTGTATTAATAATCTGACCAAGGTATTTGTAACTATTAACTTCTTCTAATTCATCATAATCAATCTTTATTTTCATATTTTGAGCAAATCGATTAAACATTACTTTAGTCTTTTTAACATTTATCTTTAGTCCTACTTTCCTACTTTCATCTGATAATTCCTGCAACATTTTCTGCAGATCTGAAGCATTATTTGCAAAAACAACTATATCATCTGTGAAATCTAAATGACTTAAATAATCACCATTTACTTTCACTCCTTTAGTTTTCCATTTTAATCTATTTCTTCACCTGCTTCTTTTAATATATCAATTATAATTCCATTATTACCATCTTTATATATATATATATATGAAAAACAAAACAAGTTTTATATACGTAAAAACCTGCTATCGCTTGTATTAATGATCAATAGATGGAGCTTTACCAAGACCTCCAAACAAGCGTGTTTGTTTACATAAACGTCAGAGTCAATATTCACTGTCTCTTTCATTTTGCTCCACCCTCAGATCAGCTGATTATATATATATTACTATCATTATTAAGTTAACTGAAATCTAATAGACTTGTCTAATTGTTTTATAAGTATGCAAACTAATTTATAACAATAATACAGAGACAACTCTCCATATAGTAGTGTCACTAAGTGAAAGCCAGAGTAATCAATCGATGCAAGAAGGTTTGGGCATAAAATACCCATCTAGTGTCTACTCATCCAATATCTCCAGACTAGTTTCTAGCTTGTGGTTAGATCTTAGGATCTAGTTGTGGAGCTCTCAAATCCAAGGCTTCTCACTGATGAAAGCCATAAGCTAGAAAGTAGTCTGGGGATATTGGATGAGTAGGCATTAGAAGGGGATTTTATACCCAAACCTTTTTGCATCCATTGATTACTCTGGCCTGCACTTAGTGTTGTGACTGTACAGAGAGTTTACCCTCTGTGTAAACAGCTTATGTAAGCATAAAGAATGGTGGTCATGTGATGTTTAGTGGTTATAACAATAAACTTATAAAAGTCAAGATGATCTATATATAAAAAAAAACTTCATTTTTCATTTGATCATTGAATCATAATATAAAAATCAAACCAATATTGGTAAGTGTAGTATGGTTATATACATGTATATTTTATTATATGATTATTGTTAAGCCTAATTAGATATAAATTTCATATTGTCATTACATAAAAATAGTTGTTTGCTTTATGCCATTGTATAAATAATATAATTAGTTCACAGTTAATTATTAATAGCTTATCTTGTTCAGTTACAAAGATTTTGATAGATTTTATTTTGTCTTTGGTCAGAATGATTTGCCTTAATTATCTTTAAAGTTTATTAACTATTAAATCTTAAATTTTATCTTTGACTAAAATAAAAGACCAATAATGTAATTGTCATAAAATCCATTTTAATAATTGATTGATTGGAAATTTAAAATAGATAGATAAGATTAGCTGATTGTGATTCAGTAAATATCTAATAGAGACATATTGTAAAATATCCAATAGAAACAAACTGTATGTTTGATATAATGATGTGTTTGGATATTAAAAATGCAAGATTATGTAATAGGTTCATTAATAATGTGTTCTTGTTAATCATTTTATTTCAGTACATCACTTTATTAATAGTAATATGTTGAAGTAAAGTAGAATATAGATAGTTTAAAATTATTCAACATTTTATTGAACTTAATATAAAACTAATTAATGATTTATTTTTTCTTGAACATTAGAGATATTGTAGGTTTATAAAACATTTTCAAAATGTTGTTATAACCATTTAGGAACTAGTTTATTTAGATAGGAAATATATTTAAATTTTATCATAAATTTACATTAGTATATGTAATATATGATTAGTAAAGTATGTTAAAACTTAATTGTTTATTGATTTGATTTTGATTTTATTCAGTTACAAATTAAATTGGTAGCTTAGACATATATCATTGTTGAGGACAATGATATATGATTTCATTGCTTATTGTAGATTTAGATTTGGTGATATCTGAAGTGATGATCTTGTTTGTTTTCTTTTGTTTTAAGTGCTATCTGAATAAATTAGGTTTCAATAAATATTGTCATCAGTATAGTTATTTATTGGAAACATTATTATTGCATAAAGTAACTAATGGCTGAGCTACTTTATTTTATACTGATTTGCTCTGTTATAAATAATATTTAAACCACAAGTGTATTTCTTCATTATCATTTACTTAATTTTGTGTCAGTAATAAATGGTTATGTAAAAATTGTAGGCAATTTATTTTGTTTCATGACAAATGCCGACCAAACCAATGTAGAGGGATAGTGTCATAGAAGATAAATTATCATCCCATGACAATATCAATATATATATATTCTAACCTCCCCCCGCGCATCCTCACCCCAAAATATACTGTTTATTACGAATATTACGGGTTCTAGCTCAGTTAACAAATAAATAAATGAAATATTCAGCATTAATTAAAATGATTACTAGCTCTAATTTTTAAAATACAAATACGGTTCATTTTTTAAAATGAATTAACAAATATTTACAATTTTCATGAGACATGGAGTGACAATACGGGGAACGAGATAGACTACATTGAGCCATTATCCACACGATACTACCTCAATGGCATAAGAACACTATCCCCCTTTTTACTTTTTACTAAATAACTAACTCATAGTATTCTTACGACTTTCTGAGCTCTATACACTACGATTAAAATAATAATCATATCTTAATTTTCTTTATAACAAGAATCTAGCTCAATTAAATAAAATGAAGTAAAATAAAATAAAATCTCAGGTTCATAAATTGTATTCTAACTGATTTAAAATTACAGTAGTAAAATATGAAAAGGGAATTTTATGTCATAATCTACTACACAGCAACTAATAATAATAAAATAATAATAACAATAATAATATAATATAATCTTATTTCTTCCTAAAATGAAATAAATAAATACGTACGTGGTAGTATTTTAATAATTTGACAACAGAATACGTGTGGCAACATTAGCATATAATTTAATGTAATATTGTGGCAACCGACTTATGACCAATAAATAATATAAAATTATGATCTTTTAATTTTACATACCAATAAATTCTCAAAATTATTTTAACACTTTTATGTTTACCCTTTGTGCAAAATTTATATGTCTGTTTCAATTATAAATGTATCGTGATTTCATGCATCCATGTGGAGAAATAACAACTTGGACACAAAACTTTAAAACAAATTTAAAACAAAGTTTATTAACAACATAAATAAATTAACAATATTTTTACACTATTTACATTGGATATCCCTTACTCTCCTATCTCAACTTAGTTTAGTAGTTTATAAAATGAAATCAAAATATTATTTACTTTTCCTAGTTAAATCTTATTTTTTAACACTTAAGAAAATACAGTATTATTACTTGATTTATTATTATGGTTAGCTTATTACAAAATGCATTTCTTATATGATTATCACAAATACTTTGCATCCCTAATATTATTAAAATTATATTTTTTACAAAATTTTACATTTGTAGTGAAATTCTACAAAACAATAAAATTTAGTTTCATATTGGTTGTATGGAATCTTACAAAGTCAAAACATTATTCTACATTCGGTATTAGGTTTTTATTGTTCATTATCCGATGTTTATTAATCCTAATATTCTCATTCAAGCCTTACTTCGGATGATATAATTACAACTATTAATATACCATGCACAAGTATATGTTTATTGTACATTATTTAACTATTTCTTAATAAATATGCAATACTTATTTTCTAAATATTATTTAAAACATTCAAATTTTATTATCACTTTAAAAAAAACAACAACTTTGTTTAGATTTCTCTTTCAAAAATCTTATATTCATTTCCGAATTAATTTTACAATGTATTATATGATTCTTTCTCTCTTTATGATATTTTGGACTTTCAATTTTAAAGTTACACAATTCTATACATTCCAGCAAATAAACTATTCTTACATAAACGATAACATATCTTCAGTTCTATTTTATTCATTATTTCTTTGAAAATATCTTTCTGACCGATGCAGATTCACAAAATAAGGATAGCGAAGATAGATGCATAGGATCAAAATACAACTAGAATATTACTCGTCATATACCTTGACAATCATGGCACAGTGAATTAAAAGATACTATAGAGGAGTGACCTTTACCTGTCTACCAACCTCTATTATAGGAGCGATGTTAAAGCTATTTCTTCAGCTTTATTATAATATCAAAAAGTTTAAAGATATGCAAAACACTGTCCAAACCATATGTGTTCAGTTATAGGGCCTAGTTAACTATACTGAAATCACACAAAACTAAATATGATCCAAATCCTTTATTTTTCCTATTTCTTAAACAAAAAAACATCATCTTGGTTTCCTCTCCACTAGTACTTCCAAGTCACTATCCGATCTTATTTCTCAAGATTTTTTCTATACTGTACATCGACAAATACATATCTGCATTACTAACAATAATAAAATTCATTTATTTTAAAACTATTCCACTGTTCTATAAGACAGCTTGCTTACTACTTTCCTCTGTATATTTAGTCATACAAACTATTTGAATATCTGAATACTTTATCACATGAAAGTTCAAAAGAATCACACAATTGTTCTGTTAAATTATATTATTAATATACTTTAAATAAATTATTGTATGCATATTCCGAATTACTCCTATCTCATTATATGTTAAAAATGTTGTATAAAATGTGTACATATAATTTAAACTTTCACACTTCATTCTTAGGTCAATAGATGATCTAAAAAAAATACATTATGCATTATAAATAACTATCAAAATTACCAAAACGATCTTTATCTTCTCGATCGCGTTCCGTAGGCTTCACCATCCATTTGATCCTTGTAGATATAAGATTCACATCCATACACTTTATTTTTAAACAATATTTTTATAATTTTATCAAGTTATTATATTTAAATTTTAAAATTACTAAATTTATGTTTTATGTTTTCCCTAATCTCACATAACATTTTATATTTTAAAATAAATTAGTAAAAAATATTCCAAACTATATTTACTGTACTTCTTCATCGAACTTTCTTGAAAACCGTTCATATTAAAGCTAAAAAAAAAATGTTTATTATTTCTTCTTCAGTCACTTAAGGTTCTTCTCCCTGCTTGTTCAATTTTAAGGCAAAACAATTATTGCTCTGTTTAATAAATATTCATAGATGACAATCCTTGGTTTTTTAATAATATTTAATACAATTATTAATTATGATATCAATTAATCCCGTAAAGAAAACGTCTACATATTCTCTTCTAATATTTTCTGCTAATATTTTCACCCGCGTGACTTCTATGATGCATCTTCTAGGTACTTTGATTTAAATATTCAGTAAATTTTTCTGTTTCCATGGATCCATTTTCATTAAGTAATTTAAATTTATATTTTCCAAATCAAGCATTCCTCCAATGACCACTTTATACTATTTTTTAATTCCTCTTAGAGAAAGTTTTTCTATTCTTTTTTTTTTCACAAAAAAAAAATAATGACTCTTTCATATCATTATTCGGTAATTTTTTTTTTACCTTCTTTTAAAATTCTGGTACTATATACTTTATAATGTTTCCTTTAAAAAGACAAACATTCTTTCTCCATTATAACTTTTACAGAATTTTTTCCTTATGATAAACGCATCTTAATTTTTCCATAGAGAAGAATAAAATAACTTCAGAGTAGCCTTATAAATTTGTGCGTCATAATTTTTCCTGACGGCAAATAACTTCTCTTTTAAGTTTTCCGTATAGCGTCCAAATTATATTCCTCTGAGTTACAATAATAAGTTTCTGGTTGAGCATAAATAAAACTGTATCAAGGCACTTTACAAATATTTTTCCTTTGTCATAACTTCTACATACTGTTTTCTGTAGTATTTCCATTTTACTGTAAGGTTTTGGCTAAACTTGAATAAAATATCCTGGTAAGAAAACTTTTAAAAACTAGCCCTCCATGTAAAGGTAGTTCAAAATATTATATTTAAAAAAAACTTCTAAAATAAATACAAAATTTTAAAATTATATCACTTTTCTAGCTTACGATCTTATACAGCTAAAAAATATGTTACTCCCTCCTTCACTTACACATTACTTTCTCCCGCTCCGTCTAATTCTTATATTTTGTCTGCTAAAATACCTCCGTTGATTGGTTAATGACTTTTTTAGCGCGAACAAATTTACACATTTTAGTTTTATAATAGATTAAACCTTTTTAAAATAAAGAATTTATGACATCATGTCTTAAATATTACTTAGAATAGTATTTTTAAACTCAATTACAGTTTTATCAAAATTATTTAAATTTTAAAACAATTATTAAAACAACATTTAATACCTATTTTAATATTAATATTTAATTTATCTTGTTTTTATTTAAACAAAATATTAAATTTTTTTTTTTTTTTATTAACTGTATTCAACTTTTAAACACTACTTAAATATTACATCATTTAAACATTTAAAATAACTATTTAATATTTCAACATTCATTTCAACGATAGACAGCAATTACATTTAGTTCCATAATTCACAAACTTTATTATTATATTCTAACAAGCGTGTGTGTGAAGGTATATAATATACAGTCACATGATTACTAACTTTATCAGATGATTTTTTAATTTACGTCTCGGTCTAAATTACCAAAACTGATATATTTTATAAAAATTTGGAAAATAATTTAAAAATTGTAGAACTAAATATAATTCTCACCATCCTAAAGTTTATTTTAAAATATACTCTATTAATTTTGACTATTAAATATAATTATAACACTACATATAGCATTTATTTAATTTATTAGTTTTAAAATATCATACTCAAATTATTAATATATTTTTAACTATTTATAGCTGTGTTATTTTATATGGCCAGCTTTTACAACCATAAGCAAGGATATAATTAAGCTTTATTTAACTGTTTCTTTAAAATAATTCATTACACTTTTATATATCAGGTATTTTCAGCCTTAAATTGTACTATAAAATCTAATCAATCATACAATTATCAATATATTACACAAACGTATCTTAAAATTTAAAATTTTTTAGCAATTGACCATTCTACCTTATTATGACCTATAGATAAGGGCACAATATATATTGTACCGAGATAGATCAGGAAGGAGTGTGCTTTCTACGGAGTTACACATAATTTTGAAAAAAAAAAAAAATTGATAAACGATTTGTGTAAATATTTAATAAAAAATAAAAGGTCTTATAGGGTAAAATAAGAATAAAAAGATTTTTTTTTCTCATAGACAGGTTTATCGTTAAAAGCATAAATTAGACAGTTTTATAAAATATAATTTTGAATCGTATTTAAATAAAACCTAAAGAACTAAAATTTGATTTAAGATTGCTTTAAGAAAAAAAAAACAAAAACAAGGTGGAATTCGTTTTGTCTTATAATTATAATAAAAAAAAAAAAAAAGGGAAAAATATATGTAATCAAAGGAATGTAGTGAACAATGGGAGCTAATGACGAACATAAGAAATTTCCATTAAACGGCTAGTTAGTGAAAATAATTCTAACAAAGAAATTGAAATAACTCTAACAAAGAAATTGAAAATAACTTTAACAAAGAAATTGAAATAATTCTAACAAAGAAATTGAAATAACTCTAACAAAGAAATTGGAATAAAGAAATTGAAATAACTCTAGCAGAGAGTACAAAGAAATTAAATGACCAATGCAAACACCAGAAAGTCAGCACGGACCGTAACTGAAACACCAGAGGATTAGTTACATATTGTAGATTGAATCCGCAAGATAAGGACCGTAAAATATAAAAGGGCGAATTTTCTATTGTATTATTAATTAAAATTATTTTTATAGATCGAGAGCATTGAATATTAATATACGTCTCAAGCTAAACATAATGCTGCACTGTTAAACCCATCGTGTGAACAGCCGGCCGAATCCTTCCCGCAATATCAACAGCAAACAGTTCAAATGTTGATCATGGTCGCGTAAGACAAGAAGGAGATGGAGTGTCCATGTGGAGCCCACAGGATCCCAACGACATCGGGAAAAGGATCGCAAAGAGTTAGCGCTAACTGACCGAATGAAATACTATCAGAAGCAATGCTCGGAACCGTGCATAAGGGAGAAAGCTAGGTAATGTTTATTTCAATTTCTAATTCACTAATTAAAAGCCGTAATAATAAATGGAATAATAAACTCTGAACTTTATGGTACGAACAATAATTATTAGTTGTCTTTAGCTCCATTAGCCAGAGATTTTATTGTGACTGTGTGTATAATTATTTTTTTTATGTATTTATAATATGAAATTTTGATTGTATTAAATATTATTTGAACTTGAATGAAAGTGTAATTAATTATATTATAAGAACAAACGAAGTGTAATAGCGTAAATGGAGATGCATGGGTTAGTGATTACTTAAATTAGATTTAAATTAAATAATTAAATAAAAGAAAAGGAGAAAGCGAGAAATTTAGCGCAGAGAAAGATTCATAAATTGATTTTTTTAGGTAGGCGGATTATATTTAATTGATTGTTGTAGCTGAGCTAGCGGGAGCGGGTACTAGATCATATTGGTCAAGCAGACTTGTCGACAAAGGTCGGCTGGCGCCCATTGGATTTTTTCCTTTAAATAAATAAAAAGTTTGATTGGCTAATATGTAATCTAGTAAACGAGTGTTAATGTTATTGGCAAATGTTTGCAAATGATATTGATTACTCTACCCGAGGTACCGACAGCCCCGTGATAGGATTTTGTGTAAGAGGGAGGTACAAAGTTCTGATCGAGTCGTCATTATAAACATTAAACATTTTATTGATTTTATATAAATAATGTTTTTATAAAATTTACGAGATGACGTGTAAAGGGCTAGGTATAATATATATATATTAGAAGAGAATTGAACTCACACTTTTAAACTCCCTATAGCTATCCACTCCATCTTATTCTTATACAACTGATACACATGACCATACACATGTAAAAAGGATAAATGATCTCCAATATTTGCCTTTTGTGTTTAATCAGCACTCATGAGTTGGTCCAGTTAACCATCTCCCACACACACACACACACACATAAATATATATATATATATATATATTTATATATAAGCATAACAAATCTTCAGACTTTAATAAACAAGCTTCAATCTTCTCCACCCTCCAACTTTTCAGTCATCCATATCATTGAAAGCCTGAGTATGGAATGCTGAAAGCCCTTGTTGATTCCAATATTATTGTCATACCCATGTTGACATTATGTCCCTCTGCCCCATCACAAATAGGACCTTAATATGTCATTTAAATATATAGAAATGGAGAGTTAAAATACAGGCTAAATATGTAATATTTAAATACATGTATATTGTCCATTCAAGTACTCTATAGCTACCCACTCCATCTTATACAATTGATACACTTGACCACATGCATGTGAAAAAGATAAATAATCTTGCAATATACATATTTTGTGCTGAACCACTCATCAGTTGATCCATATCACCATCTCCCCCCCATATATATATATATATATATATATATATATATGATATATATATATATATATATATTCAGTGCTCACTTTATATTAAGATAGAAAATTCTCAAACTTTAATAGACAAGCTTCAATTTTCTTTATCCTCCAACTCTTCAGCCACCTATTTCATTGGAAATTCAAGGATGGAATGCTCTTTCAGAATGAAATATGTATTTGGAGATCATTTATCTTTTTCACACTATGTTGTCATGAGTATCAATTGTATAAGATGGAGTGTTAGCTATAGGAAGTTTCAAGGTCTGAATTCTAGTACCTTCATATTACATATTTAGTCTATATTCTTCCTACCCCTCTTCTAAATATTTAAATAAACATACTAAGGTCTTATATGTAAGGGGTCAGAGTGACAAAGACAAAATGGGTATGGCAATAATAATTGGCATCACGAAGGGCTTTGAGCATTTCCAGTCTTGGATGGCTGAAGAGTTGTAAGGGGGAGAAGATCAAAGCATGTCCATTAAAGTTTGAAAATTTGCTATCTTAATATAAACTGAGCACTGATTGTATATACTTTGGGAGATGGTGATCTTAACCAACTGATGTGTGCAGGTTCTGCACGAAATATGTATATTGGAGATTATTTATCTTTTTCACATGTATGTGGTTATGTGTATCTGTTATATAAGATGTAGTGAATAGGGAGCTTTAAAGTCTGAGTTCCAAGTCTCTTTTCATTGCATTAAGTTTAGTATAGACAATATACATGTATTTAAATATTATATATATATATATATATATATATATATATATATTATATTTAAATATATATATATATATATATATATATATAGTATAATAAGGAAATGAAAGATATTCAATTAGTAGTCAAATACAAAATAGTCATAGATCACATGACCCCCATTTTTTTAAGCTTGTAAGATATAAACAATGAGCATTGCTAATTGCTCAACAAGCTTTGTGATAAATGCTTAGCCAGAGAAAGCATTTAAAATATCTCTGATGGGTTGGTATTTTTAGATCTAGTATCTGAAGCTACCCTAGTGCTTCTCTGAGGAGTGCCAAATCATGAAACCATTGGTCAGAGGTTTGGGGGGGGGGAGTTCCTGACAGAGCTATTTTAAATGCTTTCTCTGGAATAAGCATTTATCACAAAGCTTGTTGAGCAATTAGCAATACTCATTGTTTATTCAATTAGTATTTTCTATAATATACATTTCATTGTGCTTAGAGATTTAATTTTATCTATAGATGAAATGTCTATTTCTAACTTATTAATATCAATAGAATTGTATAATTTGCTTATTCTTTGCAAAGTATAGTTTCTAAATGCAAATTTTAGTAGTTGTTATCTCTATTTTAGCATGATACCTTGTATTTCTTATTATTTAGTAATTAAATTCAAAAGATCTCTTATTAACTTAACATTCTTCTATTTAGTTTTTTACCCAAAAATAAAAAATATATATTTCCAACTTTTGAAGTACTGAATTAGTGCAATTATATAAATGTTAAATATTAATTTATTATCAAATAGCAACATTCACACTAACCCTATTTATCTCTTACAATTATTTCTTAATATAATCTATATTTTCTTCATTTATACATTTTTATGCCTTTCATAGTTCTTTTCAATGTCTCTTTTGTAATTCCTTTGGCCCAAAATATATATTTGAATAAAATTGTTATTCTATTTGAAACATTATCAATAGCATTTTTTTAGTTATTTTATTCAACATTTATAGATTACTAATATTCTGTTTTCAATTTACACTTTTTATCCTACTCCAAATCTGTATATTTGAGCCTTTTCTCCTTGTTCATGCATCAGAAGTAATACTTCAAGCACATCATTAAACAAATTTATTTCAATTTAGTTTCAATGGAACACTAATAATTTTCCCAATTTTATTAAAAGCCTACTTATCCATTGAAATTATTATTTTGTGATGTATTTTTATCAAAATGCAACAGATTGAATTAACCTTGAATACAGATGTTCAGCTGGACGATATAATTTTCCCAAAACTATTTTTAAAATAAAGTCTCTCATAAAACAAAAAACGTATTTTCTATATTTTTTGTCTTGTTATACAGAAGGTCTTTATTCTTCAGATTTGATGGGTTTCAGGAAAATGACATGAAAAATTGAATTAGTAAACAAAAGCAATCAAATTCCCATATTAATAATGCTCATGGTGTTTAGTTAGTATAATGACATAATGACATTGTGATATTTAATTTTATAAATAGACGTAAAATACCCATAATGACCACATAAATATTAATGTTATATATATATATATATGATTAAATTTCAATGTTAAAATTTGTCCATAATGTTGCCTTCTATATACAAAATAAATAAAAAAAACTGTATTTCAATTTTGTTTTAAATTGATTATTTTTAATTAATATGCAAATAGCCAACTGGCATCATATATAAATAACATGACAATAGTCCTCATGCTTATACAAATCGATAGAATATTATAAATCAAAATAAAATTCTATTTATTGTTTAATTATAAACTTATTTTGACAACAGATTGCTAATATCCTACTGATTTGTTTAACCTTAATTTCTGTGGACTTCGGAAATAACATGGTAGTTCTCCCATTTTAGATAACTTTACTGCTGTTATCTCAACTAATAGAAATTTAGTTCTTTTTTTTATAGCATTAAATCTGCAGTTCTGAATTTAGTATTAATTAAAAAGAATTGAAGAAATCAATATGTTCTGTCAGCAGAAATTTTCAAAGATCTTTACCTTGTTGTTAATGAAAGTAAAAATTGCTTCCAAGGCATTAACAGTTTTCATTCTTTATAATATTGTCTTCACACCATTTGTGAGATTACTTTGAAAAAAGTTTTGGAATACAAAAAATATTTCTTATTATTTTTACATAATAATTATTTAAACAAAAATAAAACCTATGCATTTTGATTTTATTTATGTATGTTTTATTTGGTAAAATCTTTTCGAAATTATGAGAATTATAAAAGATTTTAATGCTGGGTTGAATAGATTTATCACAAATCTATGTTTATTCCTTCACATTAAAAAAATTTTAAATTAAAAGATTTTTTTTTTCAAGAATTATTTCCTTCAGATCACCAAATAACATTGTACATTTTTGTTCTTAATACTACTCATTTTTTCAACATTTGCAAAGTCAAATATCCAATTTATTGAGTTTTAATATAAAATAAAGATTTTATACAGAAATGAAAGGTTGAGTATTAAATAAGACTGATACAACAATAGAAAATGTCAGATCTGAAAGAGTTCAACTTGAAAAATGCAGTGATGTTATAAGAATAAGCACAAAAAATCAACTTTTATTTGAAATAATAATAACAAATTTAAATAAAATAAATGCAAAATTAACATTTACTTTTATTCCACTCATAAACTGTAAAAAGAAAACATTTGTTTAAAAGAAGACCTAAAGTAAAATTTCATTAACCCTATAAAATTTTTTAAATTTATTTTCAAGTAATTAATAATGAATATTTGGACAGTATTTTCCAAAATTTTTATATTTGAATAGATAAAATACATCCAATAATGCAAAGTATCATAGTAATAGTTATGATTTCCATTTAGTCTTTTATTTTCTTATTTTACAAAGTTCAAATATTAACTTTTAGAATGTCTATCAATTGTAAGCTAATATTTGAAATAAATAATATAAAGATTATCAATACATGATATGAAAAAAAGTTTAATATTATCAACAAAATATTTGAATATGGAGGGGAAAATCTCACTAGAGCGTATGAGATAAAAAGAATGGAGTTGGAATAGTAAAGAGTTAAAATATTAAAATTTTTAATTTTTAGAACCTCTTAAATTGTTCTAACTTAATGTATGCAATGATGGATTTATCCATAAGTTGATCTTTTTTGTTAATGTTATGTTAGAAGTTATTATATTCTATTTTTTAAAATAAACATATAAATATAAAATAATACTGTAATAATGTATATTTTTAACTTTTTAATAGCTATTACATAATTATTATTTACATAAATAAGCATTTATTTTATAATGTCTTGCGTGCGATTATAATTACAATAGAATGACAGCCTGTTAAGCTAATTGCGCAGATGCTGTGAGAATGTTATTTACAAATGATCATAAATCTAAAAATAGGCTTGTTTATTTTCAAAAAAGCATGGTAGTCTGATGTTTTAACATTATTGTAAATGACATTAGTGTGGGTTTTTTATAAAAATAGTTTTTGTGGGACTATCTTTTTTATATTTTAATTTTTAAAAAATTCTGAAAAAGTTAGTATGTTATGGATAGTCTTCTTAGATCTAAGGCATTCCTTTATGATTTAGGACAGAAAAAGTGCTCAGAAGACATTTATTTTCTTCTGGTTTAGTTTATAAGTGAAGTTTTTGGAATAAAAAATATGATTATTTGCTTGTTAATAAAATAGTCTTGATTTTATTTTTGCACACTGGTTTGTTGATTGTTATTTAAAACAAAAAGAAATATACATGTTTACTTTCAATTTATTCATTTATTTTTCATTTTTAGAATATGTTAATAAACTTGACTATAATATAAAAAAATAAACACTTCAGTGTCTATTATGTCAATGTTATGTATGTGATGTTAAAATCTTTTCAAAGATTGTAATTATTATAAAGAAAATATTAGATTTTAAAGCAGAATTTGATGGATTTATCATAATTTTACTTTCTTCATTTACATTAAAATAATAATAATTTGTTCATTTTCTGAAAGTGTTTAAACATTAACATATTTGATGATGTTTATGGTACATTATTATATTTTAAAAGCCAGTTTTTAAATATTTGAAAATATTGAATGTGATTTTTTTAATATTATTTGTTTATGAAATTAAATTAAAAAGAAATCAAGTTCAACTTACTGAGTTTTTCCATAAAATAAAGATTTTATATATTGATGAAATGTTGTGCATTTAAAAAAACTCTCACCAGGTGGAATAAAAGAAAATGTTAGATTTCATAAGAGTTAATACATTTTGTTAAAAAAAGGAAGTTTTTTACCCCAAAATAATCTGGCAAATGATCGCAAATTACAAAGGATCATGACTATCAAAGTCAACATGTATTGGAGGGGTAAATTCTTTGACTTTGTTGCTATTCAGATCTGTGAGCATCTTTAAATTGTTCCTTGAATTAAAATACACAGTACATAAGTTTACTAATTTAACATCTCAGACTGAAGGTCTTTATGCTGATTTTAAAAAGGGTTCAAATTATTGAAAGTCTTTGTTAAAGTTAAAGTTTGTAATATTGACTAATTGAAATGAATTCTTACCATTGAGATAAAATTATTGTTTGCAGAGCCAATGATAAATTATTGTAAAAATGAATTAAATGAAAAAAAATGCAGTAATTAATTGCACATTTCAATTTTTTGACTTATTATTTGAGACTGTATTTTTGTAAAAATAAATAACTGATAGTGCATTAATTAAAGTACATCAAAAATAAAAATTTAAATTAATTAAACTTATTTTTATATATATGTTTCATTTTATTTAACAAATCTAGGATTTAAAAAAAAAAATCACAATAACTGAAATCTATATATAAACCATTACATTTACACACAGTTTAGAACTTCTTTTTAAATTAATAGGATATTTATTTTTAGCTTTTTATTTGATTTCAAGCTTTGTTTTTTTTTTTTTATCAGCTATATTTTGAATCTGAGATAATGAATTACATTTTTACCATAAGAAACATGTTTGATTTTATTTTATACAAGATTCTTGATTTTTAGGCACTTTAGGAACCAATTGATCTCATTTCCCAATGAATCACCCGAGTATAATGAATTTTAAGTAATTGTTCACCGTAAAAAGAAATCCTTATATATATATATAATATGAAAATATTACCACAGAGATTAAATATGCTAAATGAAATTAAGTAAACCAAGTATACTTTCGATCAAGATATTATATATATATATATATATTGCAACAGGGCAGGCATAATCAAACCCTGTTGCGATAATTAGACAAATACGGATTCGTATACTTAATGTATTATTAAAAAATATATATCTTATTACTAACGTATTATTAAAAATATATATTACTTTACTAACAAAATTAATATTTACAGCTTGATGTACAATCAACGGTCATTTGCGCGGTCGTATTGAATTGATTTAGTTATTTTAATTAAAAAGAACTCATAGAAGAGGTATGAGGGGTTATACACTTGCTCTTTTTTTTTTTTTCTCTTTTGCCAAACCTAGCTATACACATCACTATGTACATGTGTGAGTGGGTTTTTGAACCATTAAAAATGAAAATTCACAAAAAAAAAATCAAAAAAAAATTTGTTTGATAAACTTTTAAATATATACATATTAAGTCAACAAAAGAACTTTAAATGTCAAGATGGAAGACTAATTTTGCAGAACAATGGAAGTAATTATTATAAAAATCATGGAATGTCTAATACTAATTAAATATTAATTGGAAAGAAATAGGTGTAAAAAGCTTTTGTGGTGCATTTTAACAAAGGCATACGGAATGTGAATGGAAATATAATTGAAAAGAAAGATAAATTTGATAATTAAAAAAAAGAAAAAATAATTAGGGATTAGTATAAGTTTGAAGGTAGAAGAAAGCGGATGGTCAACATGATATACATTTGATAAAATATGGTCAGGCTGGGGTAGAGGCTTCAACATGCAGAGGGTCCAAATCCTTTGCCCCCGAATGTATAGCAGCTGCTGATAGCGGAGAAGGGACATCAAGCCCGGAGAATTCGCCTCAATATGCAACAAAGCTGAATCACCAAAAGAGGAAGAAAATAAATAAATAAAATAGACTTTAGCCATGGAACCTGAACTTAAAAAAACAAAAAACAAAGTCCGTTCACTGACAAAGGACCGGAGATTCCCTATTCACCAGGTGAATTCGATCAGTTCCCTGGGGAAATGCAGGTATTTTTTTTCTAATTACATATATATGTCACTTTTAGTAAGCTTACTCCATGAAATTGAAAAAAAAACTGTTATTTGACACAATTGAGAACTTAAAATTTATTTTCTTTTGCACAGAGGGTTCAAAATTATTTCCTACGGGATTTATTAGTTTATAAAATTAATCCACAATTAAATCTTCGGTGCAAAATACATATTATAGCATATTTGTGTGTGTGGGAGTTTTGGTAAGAGAAAGAAAAGAGCAAACAAAAAAAAAGAAACTAATATGAATCTTTGATTTAAAAGAGAAAAGAGACATTAATTTAACTTATATAAATAATATATATATATATATTTTGAGAGATACGTAGATGTCATTACTAATAAATATGTTTAAAATGAATAGTTTTTTTTGTGTTGTGAGTTTTTTTTTTTTTAAATAAAAAAAAAAGGAGAGGGTTATATCTACTGCCAGTAATTTTACCACCCATCCTGAGCCAGAGCTAGTCCAGGGCATTTCCATATTGGTATTCCAGTTCTCTCCCAGCATAATTCTTATAGAAATATAAGATTGGTGCTTGAGGTCATAAATTGATGCTCATAAATATGCTGGGCGATAAAATGGAATAATATTATAAATATTTTTTTTAAACATATGCATATACATGTATTGTTATATACATACACACAATCTTTCAAGATCATATATATATTTTATGCACATATATAAAATCTTGAAAGATTGCGTGTATGTATATAACAATACACGTATATGCGTATGTGCTCAACAATGCATTTTTGTTTCTGAATACATAATAGAAATCCACTGTTATCTCAACTGAACCAAGACTGTCACTGCAAACTAGACTGAAAAAATTGCAAACTCAAAACTGGAAATACACACTGACTCTGCCCCTCCTTTGTCCATTTTTCTCCACCCAATCTTAATGCTTTACCTCTGCCAAACATCCAACTGTCTCTAATTTAATATAATGGTTTATTTTAGATAATGTAGATAGCGTAAATATCTTTTCATTTAAAGAAAAAGTTTTCGGTCAATTCTTTTTTTTTTTTTAAAAAAAAATTAAAACGCTTTAACATACGTAATTTAGCTTTTGTATAGAAAATTTTTTTAAACAAGAAACAAAGTATTTATTTACTATTGTTTCTTAGGTCCAGCCCCAAACCTCTCTCACATTACGTAAACAATATTCTTGTTGGTAATATATCCACTTTGTGTAATTCTTATATTCGTATAGGTTTGGCGCTTGGTGTCCGTTGGACAACCATAAATACGCATTGGGGGTATATTACAGTTGTGAGAATAACCCATAAGTTTAAATCATAATAATTTTAAGTCGAATCAATTAATTAAATATTAATACACCTTATACATATTCAATAGTACATACGTGTCTAGTGAGAGGTAAATAGGGTTTTGTTATAATGGTGACCCAACAAAAGGGCATCGAAGAGAAGTAGGTCAATGAGGGAATGAAAAAAATAAAAGAAATTAGCATGAATTTTTTTTTTGAGAAAATAAATAAATATATACATATCGGTTTTCTCAGATCATTATTGTTTTAGCTAAAAGAAAAAATTAGGAAAATGGAAGTTATATTATATTGGCAGAATTGGATGTAGTTAATATTGAGTTTTATAAGAAAAAAAAACTTTTTAGGCTATATGAAAAATACCAACTGAGTGTAGAATATAAGGGCGTTTCATAAAGTAATCAGTTTAGGTTAGACTTGTTTTTAAAGAACTTTCAGTTTGTTATGGATTTTCTTTTTTGTAAATAATGAATGTAAATGTTTTTCTTGTTCGCGATTGATTTTTTTTTTTTTTAAAAAAAGTAATACAGATATTTTAAAAGAAAAAAGTAAACGAGTGTTTAAGTGGTTAACACTTTATAATTAATCCATTTTAATTAAATACAAAATAATTATTTGGCTTTCTGTCACTTATTACTATAAGATGTCATAACCAGATAAATATAATTTTATATATATATATATATATTGAATTAATGTCATTTTAAAAGAAATTCGAGTAATGAATTATATTTAATTTACACCCACACAGTAGCTATGATTTTAATATATTTTACACTTTTTACTTTGATAATCATTTTGACAATTTTTGAATTTGAAACTAACTTTGAAATGAAGGTTTTGATATAACAATAGTCTATCTATACTAGTTTTCAAAGTGAAGTTTTATAAAGGTGGAAAACAAGAGTAAGTCGAAATAACATAGTGAAATATCGATTGGTCCACAGTAAAATTACAGTAAAATTATAAATATATATACTTAAGAAATATTGAAGGCATAAGGAAGTCTGGGAAGGGGGCAGCACTGTGCTTTGGGAGGTTTGGAGGTTCGGAACCTAGCATGTAGAAAAAATATATATATACATCACATAAAGAAGATGGAGTTGATAAGAATAAAAGTATTTGGGGGGGAGAAGGAAGAGATGTCAGTAGATCACCTTAGGAGTTTGCAAAGATACTTTGTGTGTTATGGAACACCAGACAAGATGAGAACAATAATAGCATCTTGCCACCTAGAAGGACAGGCTGTGGATTGGTGGAACTCATTGCTACACCAACCACAGACATTTTTAGATTACAAGACAGCCCTGGAGAGAGCTTTCTGGAGTAAAGAAAGGCAGGACAACATTAGATCCCAATTTATAAGAGAGAAGTTTCAAGAGGATGGACCAGAGGGATATGTGCATTTTTTTAGGCATCAAGTAGCCACATTCAGGACATTAGAAGCATGTAATTTGTCAGAGAAACAGATTGTGAAGATGGTCTGCCAAAACCTGCCAATAAGAATAAGATTGATGCTAGAGCAAGATGGAGACAACCCATCTAAAAAAATAGACAATATATTGAGTCAAATGGAAATAAGTGCAGAAATGAGACGGATTCGAGAAAAAAAGGAAGTAGACCAAGGAAGAGACATAATATTCAGACAGCACCAGATTCAAAACACATGGGGAACCTAATTTGTTCATGGGATGGCCGCATACCGAGTTATGCATGCCAAACATGTCCGAAAATATGGATAGCAGCAGGACAGACAAAAGTAGAAGCACTTATTGATTCAGGGAGTTAGGTCTCTGTAATGACAGAAAGACTGTATTATAAACTCAACCAGAGAACAAACAAATATACCTGTTCTACCATTAAAAACTGTACAAGTGGTGATGGCCAACAACAGAAAGGCCAAGGTTGAACCCAAACAAATATGGCTGGATGTCAAAATCCAGAGGAGTAAGTTGCCCCCATGTATTCCTAATCATGAAAAATTTGATTTGTGATGTCTTATTGGGAACTGACTTTTTATACAAATATAAATGCAAGTTGAACTATGAAAGTAGACAAGTCATGTGTAATGGAGAGGTGGTTAGATTTATAATGGATAGCACAGACAGTTCAATAGGGGCTGTGCAAGTTGCTGATAAACACAATGATGACTTGATAACAGAAAAAATAGACCAGGCAAAGATTGCTTGGGGAGAAGGGAAGGAAATACTAAGAAAGATACTGAAGGAATACAATCAGGTATTTTCAGACAGGCCAGGTGTGATCCCAGGGTTTGAACAAAGGATTCAGGTAAATGAAACACAACCATTTAAGGCAAAATCATACCCAATTCTGCAAAAATATAGGGAGCAGGTGAAGGAGCAGATAGATCAAATGTTGGAATGGGGTATTATATAGAAAAGCTCTCCAGCTTATTGTAACCCGATAGTCATTGTCAAGAAAAAGGATAATTCCATATGGTTATGTCTCGATGCGAGGCAATTGAATAAAGTCACAGTCCCAGATTATAACATACCACCACCCACGCAAGAATTGCTTGGGAGATTTTAAAGGAAAAAAATTCAACATTTGATCTGACAGCAAGCTATTGGCAGATAATGCTGCACCCCGAAGATCGTAAGTATACTGCCTTTAGGTATGATGGCTGCTCATATCAGTTTAACCATATGCCATTTAGCCTGATTAACAGTGAGGCCAGTTTACTGAGATGTTTAGACCGGGTATTATCTGATGAGGTCAAGAAAATAGTTACAATGTATGTGGATGATGTATTGGTGACATTGGATACTGTGGAAAAACATATACCAAAGATGTGGAAATGTTTTTAAGGGAATGTTGGAATAAAGGGATCAAGGTAAACCTGAAGAAAAGTGTGCTCTTTCAAGAGGAAGTTACATTCTTGGGCCACCTTATAGGATCACAGGGTGTCTGACCACACCCAGATAAAATCTCAGCTATTGAAGGTTTCCCAGCACCTAGGTCCAAGAAGCAGATACGGTCCTTTTTGGGTATGTGTAACTTACTAGAACCATTTTCAGGAGCAGTTTGCTCAACATATGGAACCACTAGTTAGATTACTGAGAAAAGATGTAGTGTGGGAGTGGGGCAAAAAGCAAAGCCAGGCATTTGAGAAGGTGAAGCAAGGATTCATGGAACATGTAATGCTGTTTTTCCCTGATTTTGAGAAACCCTTTGTGGTGCAGACTGACAGCAGCAGGTATGGGCTGGGAGCAACAGTATCACAGACTCAAGAGGATGGTCAGGTGAAGGTGCTGTATTTCCTAAGTAGGCTGCTCAAGGGTCCTGAGCGTCATTACACTGCCACAGAAAAGGAAGCTTTAGCCATTGTTTGGTCATTCCAAAAACTCCGCACATTGTTGTTGGGATCAAAAATAATTGTGGTTATGGATCATAAGAGTTTAGAATTTATTAACCAGTTATCTGACAAATAGTCAGTTGGTGCTGTGGAGGCTATATCTCCAAGAGTATAATTATGTGGTAAAGCATTGTAAGGGGGCAGATAACATTGTAGCTGATGCTCTTAGCCGTAACCCAGTGCATTTGCCATCATGTCATCTTAAAGCTGAAAATTTATATGTGGCAGGAATAAACTTAAGGGTTAATGACGGGGTAGAGAATGATCTTAAGAGATTGGCCCAGCATCAGAGGAAGGATGCCCAGTTAAGTCAAATAATCACACAACTGGAAGGGAACACAAGAGAAAACGATGATGAGTCCAGATGTTGGATCAACCGATACAAACTTGACCAAGCTGTTCTCCAATACAGAATGAAAAGGAGACCGGAAAGTTGGAGACCTGTAATACCCCAGCAAATGCAGAATGCAGTGGTGACTCATGTCCACCAAATATATGGACACTATGGGGTGTGGAAAAGTGGCTTAGACAGTGGTTTTATTGGCCAGGCATGCATAAGACTGTTGTGAGAATGATCAGCCAATGTGAACTTTGTCAAAAAACCAAGCCTGCTAATAGGAATTATGCAGGTCCAATGAGCTCCATAATTCCAAAGAAGCCACATGAGATGATTGCAATAGATTATTATGAATCATTGCCAGCCTTTAGTAGAAAAAAATATTTGTTGGTAGCGTATAGTAAATTTGTGGCTGCATATCCCATGACTCAAGCAAATACCCGAAACACCATACGTCTCCTTGAAAAGGAATATTTTACAGTGATAGGAAAACCTCAAAGCATCCTCTCAGATCATGGCACACCATTTATCTCTGGAGAATGGAAAGCATGGGTTCAGAAGTCAGGGCTCCAACACATACTGACATCAATTAGGAATCCGCAATCGAACCCATGTGAGCGGGTGATGCGTGAGTTGGGTAGATTGTTTAGGACATACATCCCAACTAATCACTGAGGATGGGTTAAAAAGATTCCAGAAATACTGAACTACATAAATTGGGCAGTTAACGAGTCCACAGGGTTATCTCCTGTGTGGCTACAGTTTGGCAAACATGCCCCTAAATTAATCAAGGCCAAAATACCAGGTCCAAAGGAAATGCCAATAAATGTGGAGGAGGACCAAGAGCAGGCTTATTGTACACTTTTGAAGAGGAGTCAGGAAAAAAACAAACATACACTAGAGAGGCCTCATCGGTTTAAAGTTGGCGATCTAGTCATGGTGAAAACCCCACATGTGAGTGAACTGGGGAAATTTATCTGTAAGAAATTTTGCAGTTTATATGAGGGACCTTTCCCTATTGTTAAGTGCAAAGGGGATAATGCATTACTGGGCAGGAGGTAAGGGGATCATACAATGCTCATTCCCTCAAGCCCATGCCATTACAAATGGTTCACGATATTTAGGAGCCATTCAAATCCATAGACCATATTTGAAGGCTTCCGGGAGGGGGGTATTGCAACAGGGCAGGCATAATCAAACCCTGTTGTGATAATTAGACAAATACAGATTCGTATACTTAATGCATTATTAAAAAATATATATCTTATTACTAACGTATTATTAAAGATATATATTACTTTACTAACAAAATTAATATTTACAGTTTGATGTACAATCAATGGTAATTTGCGCGGTCGTATTGAATTGATTTAGTTATTTTAATTAAAAAGAACTCATAGAAAAGGTATGGGGGATTATACACTTGCTCTTTTTTTTTTTTTCTTTTGCCAAACCTAGCTATATACATCGCTATGTATATGTGAGAGTGCGTTTTTGAACCATTAAAAATGAAAATTCACAAAATAAAAAATAAAAAATATCTTGTTTGATAAACTTTTAAATATATACATATTAAGTCAACAAAAGAACTTTAAATGTCAAGATGGAAGACTAATTTTGCAGAACAATGGAAGTAATTATTATAAAAATTGTGAAATGTCTAATACTAATTAAATATTAATTGGAAAGAAATAGGAGTAAAAAGCTTTTGTGGTGCATTTTAACAAAGGCATACGGAATGTGAATGGAAATATAATTGAAAAGAAAGATAAATTTGATAATTAAAAAAAACAAAAAAGAATTAGGGATTAGTATAAGTTTGGAGGTAGAAGAAAGCGGATGGTCAACGTGATATACATTTGATAAAATATGGTCAGGATGGGGTAGAGGCTTCAATGTACGGAGGGTCTGAATCCTTTGCCCCCGAATATATAGCAGCTGCCGATAGCGGAGAAGGGACGTCAAGCTCAGAGAATTCGCCTCAATAAGCAACAATGTTGAATCACCAAAAGAGGAAGAAAATAAATAAATAAAATAGACTTTTGCCATGGAACATGAACTTAAAAAAACAAAAAATAAAGTCTGTTCACTGACAAAGGACCGGAGATTCCCTATTCACCAGGTGAATTCGATCAGTTCCCCGGGGAAATGCAGGTATTTTTTTTCTAATTACATATATATGTCACTTTTAGTAAGCTTACTCCACGAAATTGAAAAAAAACTGTTATTTGACACAATTGAGAACTTAAAATTTATTTTCTTTTGCACAGAGGGTTCAAAATTATTTCCTACGGGATTTATTAGTTTATAAAATTAATCCACAATTAAATCTTCAGTGCAAAATACATATTATAATGTATTTGTGTGTGTGGGAGTTTTGGCAAGAGAAAGAAAAGAGCAAACAAAAAAAAAAAAGAAACTGATATGAATCTTTGATTTAAAAGATAAAAGAGACATTAATTTAACTTATATAAATAATATATATATTTTTTGAGAGATACGCAGATGTCATTACTAATAAATATGTTTAAAATGAATAGTTTTTTTTTGTGTTGTGAGTTTTTTTTTTTTTAAATAAAAAAAAAAGGAGAGGGTTATATCTACTGCCAGTAATTTTACCACCCGTCCTGAGCCAGAGCTAGTCCAGGGCATTTCCATATTGGTATTCCAGTTCTCTCCCAGCATAATTCTTATAGAAATATAAGATTGGTGCTTGAGGTCATAAATTGATGCTCATAAATATGCTGGGCGATAAAATGGAATAATATTATAAATATTTTTTTTAAACATACGCATATACGTGTATTGTTATATACATACACGCAATCTTTCAAGATTATATATATGTGCGTAAAATATATATATATATATGGAAAACGGCAGATCCCATTATAATATATATATATATATATATTGAGATTGATTCGACTCATAACTTATAATGTAATATGTGTGCATGTATATATTGGAAAGCTTAAAAATGAAAAGTGAAAATGAATACAGGCAAAACACATGTATATAATTTAAATCATATTATTAAACCATAGTTTGACAATACTGTAGTTCATTTAAAATCAAGTATCAAGGATTAAATAAACTATTGTAGTCTTCCAGCACAAAAGAGCATTTATTTTATATTAAATAATATAGTACTTAAAATTAAAAATAACAAAATGTAAAAATGCAATCATATTCTGCTTTGTAATAGGGTTATTTTGTAAATTAATCAGTGATAATTAACTTAATGCGTCATAATTAAATGTTTAACTTTTGAGAAATAGGTGCAGTAAAATTTTGTGCGTGATTTTTTAAAATATTTGTTGTTTTATCGTATTGCAACATAGTTTAAGAAAAGTATTTCAGCTATTATTTCAAAAAAAGTAGATCACTTCTGACTTTTGGAAGATAGCAATTACCAAGTAAATCTGCACCAATGAAAACACTGACAATTAGCCAACAAAACAAATAGAAGTATAGAAGAAAAATAAGACAAATTATATTGTAATGTCAAAACATCATGAAAAAAAAATCAATGAATTTATTGGAAAGTTAAGATTGTAGTACTAGACTTAAACAAGTATACCAGCTGGATACAAGCTTGCCTTGAAACTTTTCTATATGAAACTCTTTCTAATAAAAGCCTGTTAAGCCCAATAGGGATCAACTTTAATTTTTAATGCCATTTCTCATTTATAGACATAACTGATCAACAGCAAATTTATTTTCTGTATTATGAATAGAACTGGGAATTATATAAAGTGAGAAGAGAAAATCAGAATAGTAAAATTTGAAGAGGACTGCTAGAATTTATATATTTAAAATGCTTATTTATACCATATTCGAATCTTGTTAGTATTCACTATTATTTTGCTTTATTAAAATTTAAATTGCTTGATTTTTTCTTCTTCTATGTATTGTTAATATTAGTATACCAAATTATACTTTAATATTTAATATATGTGATAACTGGATATCAGTATATTAGTTGTAAGTGTGATGGCTAATTATTATATTATATGTGAAACAGCATTATGGGGCATAAAAGCACATAGCAAAATAGATAGATTGATGATAGTGCTATATTTTTAAAGCTTAGGTGATGCTTACAATAAATTCAAATGATCCTCATCACATTATTCTTAGAACTTTATTGATTAATCAACCACTATTTGTCTATAAACTCTTTTATTCAATTGAAAATTAAAGTTTGACTTTTATTTTGTCTATTTCAGTGTAAATATCCCATATCACATCCTGTTACAAATGCCATGTTTGGCTTGAATAGCCATTTACTACTTCTACATTGTGATTTATTATCATATGCAATTAAATTTTAATGGATTTTTAGTCGTAAATCTTAAAAATTTTAATAAAATGTTTGTAAATGTATTTTCTAAATAATTTAACTATGATGTAAATAAGCAAGCAACCAATTAAAAACTGAATTGGAAAACTGAAATCATGTCATCTAGTATTAGAATTTTATAAATATTTTCATATGAAACAGAGCTCTTTTATAGAGAGTTACACATAATAATCAGAAGATTTTCACTAACACGTAAATGCTGAAAGTTTTAATCAGATTTTTTTTATGCCTTTTTTAAAATAGAGTTTATCTGTCATGTAAACCAGCAAGCAACCAATTAGAAACTGGACCAGAAAACTGAAAGCATGCTGTCTTGTGGTAGTATTTATTTATCTGATTCCTTATAAGTCATTAAAGTCTGTTTCAGTCAGACTGCATTTTAGGGTCATTTTAATTTATTTTCAGTATCTGTACCTGATATTTTAAAGTGTGAGAGTGATAAGTTGTGGTTTTGGCATGTATATATATGTGTGTCTGTGTGTGATTTAAAAATGAATTTGCTATTAAGATAAAAGGAGACACTTCACGTTTTCTTTGAGGCTTTAAAGAAACATGAAATAGATCTAATTCCTTTTATGTGATGAAATGTAGTAAAAGAAAGTGAATAAGCTGCTTTACAACATGCATGGAGTTTACTAGTTTTAACCTTTGAGATAAAGACTAAATAATAAATAATCTTCTTGTTAGATAACTGAAAATAAGTCGGGCTTTCTTAAAGGTACATTAATGTGTTAATATGAAGGGCTATTCTTTTATAATACCATTATAACAGATATAAATTATGACCTCGATTTCTGGAATCAGTAATATTGTCAGTCAAAGCTACAGATAGAAAATGAAAGCAGATAAAATTCTTGAGTTATATTATATGATAATCTTTTATTTATCTAATTACAACTATAGATTATTTTCAAGTTAAAATCATTAAGTTGTATTGGATGAGGATTATTTATTTACTTAAAATCAACTATAGATTATTTTCAATTATGGTCACATAAATTGAAAGAACTTTTAATATTAAAAAATATTTTGTCTGATTTTATAAAGTTAGAAAAAAGATGAGACAAGTGGTTTGAAAAGTGGATTTACATACAAAAATATTGAAAAACAATAGAATAGGATACAATATATAAATGAAAATAAAATGCAACACTATAAGCATTAATACATCCAATGTAGAAGAACCCTTATTACTTATTCGACTTATTGAAAATACCAAATGCGGATTAATTTAGGTTTTTGACTCTGCAAGTTCTTTTACTAATGAAGAAATAAAATTATTTACAGAATATTTTGAATAAGAGAGTAGAATATTTCAAAATTATCAGTAGATATTTTTAATGCCATTATTGAAAAATAACTAAAAGACAAAAGTGACCTGGATAAATTTAGTTATGGAGACAGATTTGAGAGAGTACATCAACTTGTTGAATTGATACAAAAAACTTTTGATTATGAATTTCTTTATTAAAAAAGATGTGAAGCAAGAACAGACTTGAAAACACCCAAATTGAAAATAACAAAGTTGGGTTATCTTTTAACTAGTAGAATATATATATCAAACAGTAACCTATTTAATAGATTAAATACAGGAAATGATTATTGATTAGTGAGACGTATGATACTTGATAATGCAAAACTAAAGAGATAAAAGTTATTAAAAAATTTAATGGTCAAAAATATTTCACTGAATTGAAGCAACTTGCAAATTTTAATTTAAAATATTAATTAAATCCTTTAGTGACTTAGACTTGAAGAAATTCAGTAAAATTAAAGATAAGTGATACTCTAATAACAAACTGCTAAACAGATAGATGGCTATACAAAAAAAAATAGCAATAAATAAACCAATACATTTTTCGTTGAGACATGGGAATATATGAAGAATTTGGAAATGAATCATTTAGAAGAACCATAAATATTAAGAAAAAAAAGTTAATGATAGCATATAAAATAGGAATTAACTATAAAAAAATATGAAATGTCTTAATACTGAAATAAAAGTTGTTTAATTAATAAACTGAAAAGATGAAATTATTACTAAAAAGAGAGAAGTTATCATGAAGTATTTAGAAAATAATTTTTCAAAATAATAGAAATAAAAGATAAAAAAGAAAGTAATAAAGTAGCTTCTACAATTGCAATAACATTTTTTAAAATTCAAAGTATTTTAAATAAAGATGCAAGACAGAGATAAATGTATGAAAAATGGAAAAGCTCTTAGTAAATAGTGGAATCATGATTTAAATATTTAAAAACAATCAAGTGGTAGAAATATAATTTTTTTTTTGGAAAAGCTATATGCCAGATAAATGATAATGTGTTTGGAAGAATGTAATAGTAACAATAATATTTAAGATGAAAAAAGAACTTTAGAAATTATAATCCTATCTTTTTTATTAGTTCAATATATCGTTACTACAATCAGTCTAACACATATATGGAGAACGTTAGGACTTATACCAACTAAAAGATCAAATTAATTTTCACTTCCAAGTATTATTAGAAAAAATTATAAAAACAATTATTAAATCAATTGAAGGCATCTGATTTTAAACGCAACCGTTGTGATTAAATTTTTGAAGCTATAAGCTAGAGAAACCAAAGATGTGGTCCAATTCTACAGAATATTTATTAAAATGCAACAACACTAATTAGCATGATGATATTAGGAAATTAATATTGATAATGATGTAAGACAGATTTTTTTTTTCATATTTTGAAAACTATTAAAAATAGTTTCAAAGAAATTTTAGTCAAAGAAATAAAAATAAACTGGAGATTCATTTAGATTTATATTAATGATGAGATTGTTTTTTAAAAATGTTTCGTGTTATATTATAAGAATTATCAAATAAAAACAAAAATATAGGACTAAAGATATGGGCTAAAAAGATTAAAGTAAAGTTCAAAAGTTTTTTTTTTAAAAAAGAGAAAATAAAAATTGAAATAAAGAATTAGAAGTTAGCAAGTGCAAAAATATCTTAATCAGACTATCAATATAGATAAGAAATATATCTAGTAAAATTAGGCACAAAATTAAAACTTGGATAGAAGGTTTTTAGTATTAAACAAAAAAATCAATATTTATCAATGCCTATGTGTATGTATGGATCTGGAATTATGGCATTTACTTAAAGAATAAAAATACATCAGATCACACGGCAAAGTTTTTTTGTCAAGTGTTCAAACTTCTTTTTATCGGGGATAGGGCTATTGATCTGAAATAGATCTGAGCTAGTGTTTAATGTTGAATAGTTAGTTTATAACCTTAAAGTTGTGAACGCTATAGAATATGCTAAAAATTTATGTATTATTTATTTACATATTTAATTTTTTATAGTATTTTTTATTATTATTATATGCGACCATAATGTTGTCAAAAATGAACTCTTTAATCAATCGATAAATTATAATTAAATCGAAATAACAGACAACTCATTGAAATAAAATTTAATTTAATATCATCATCATCAAATCGATTTTTATTCTAAGTAGATGTCACTTTTTAAAATGTATCTTATAAAAGGAATGTTATACAGCTTTAAACATTCAATAGCAATTCTATTTTATCAATTAAGAATCTATTACATAAACATACGGTATATTCGGAATCTTGTATTATAATTAACAATCTATAAAATGAATACTTTTTAACAATATTATCTGATTACTTAATTATTGTCATATTGCAATATATATATATATAATGCAGTAATAAGTAATGAAACCATTTATTCATTATTAAGTGACATTTCTCCCTTATATATATTTATATGCTCATATGCTTTGACATATGGGGAAAAAAAATTGCACAATAACAGCAATTATTACGTTTTAAACAAATGAATAAAGATACCCCCCCCCCCCGGCAAATAATTTCCAAGATATATTTCTGTTAATCTAGCTTGGTAAATTGCCCAGATCATCAAACTTTTTTAAATATCTCGTTTTTAGATAAATAAAATCAATAATTGTTGATAATTATTTGTTAAGCTTAATATTTTTATGTTAAAGTTAGCCTAAATAATGGATTTACTGATCAACAACTTAGTTTAATTATAATCTACATTTGGTATAATTTTAATATAAAAAATCTAGTCTAATAAATAGTGCTATATACGTATATATTATGTTTTTTTGTATGCCTTCATGGCCAGCGTTCGTAAGTTAAACTTAATTGTCTTATAACTATATATATGTACTATTATTTATCCGACTGTTAATTCTATTAAACTATTTGTATAATCATTTGGTTTCTGCTGTCTATTTACCTGATGGTTAAGCCGAGTGAGTGGCTGTACACAGCAAATAGTTATTAACAACATTGATATATTTATGTGTCAAAGCGTTGATCGGGAAGCGAACCCGGGCCGGCTGCTTGGAAAGCAGCTATGCTAACCGCTAGGCCACCAACGCTTGACAACATTGATATATTTATCTATCTAAAAGGTAGTAAATTCTCATTAAAAATTATACAAGAGTAATATATTTATTGATTAAGTCGTAACAAAAATATTACTCCATATATATATATACGTGTGCAAATATAAGTGTTTAATGTAGTTAAGTCAAATGGGACAATTAAGCAAACGAAAATTTCAACCAAGAGATGACAGCTTTTAAACATCTCGGTGACAATTTGTTTTTAAATTACTTAAAATTAACATAAGATCTTTCAAAAAGATATGTATAACTGTTTATTATCTGAATAAAAGTTTAGTACCGAAGTTTTTTTGCCATAACATTAATTAAATAAAATGCATTTTGTGAATGTAAAAACTTAGTGAAAAATCAATAATAGAAACCATTTAGACTGCATATTTGTGTGTTTGTGTCTGAGCATTTACGCACTTTAAATTTTCTGGAAAAAAAAACCCAGATTTTTATCCCAAAGAGTCAATAAATTGAAAAGTACTATTTAAAATGTATCCAGTAAGTATTAAAATATTTTGCTATCAAAACAAAATATTAGAATAATATAAAACATTTTGAGAATTAAATTTTGATATTTATTCAATTGAAAGCAAAATAAAATCTATATAATTAATATTCACATTTTCTTATATTCCCAGTTATTACAACAACGTAGACAGATTATAATTGATTTTGTGTCTATGTGTGTCTAAATTTCTAATCGTCGAATTAGTATTGCTATCTATCAATCCATCTGTCCGTCTCTCTTTATATACATATATATATATATAATCTATATTGTGTATTTGTTTAAATGAATATAATTTTTGTAGAAATATGCATAGCTTCTATTAAACAAAAAAAATTAATGCTGATTTAAAATTTGCAAATATTTATATATGCCTTTTAATTGCAATATTTAATTGTATAAAATATTTAAAACGTTATATTAGATGCGGTTTGTTTTATGTAAACATATATTTATTTATTTGAAATATCGATCAATAATTTTTAAACAGCGTTAAAGTTCAAAATTTTATTATAGAGTTGTAGCCTTTTTTATTACTGCTCTTTAAGGCTGTGTTAATTGTAAGTTTTGCAAAGTTAGTATTATAGGTCAAAGTTTGGTTCATTGGGCCGCTGGATAAAAATTGTCCACAACGTATATTGTTACAGCAATTATCTCGGAACTGCTTGGCTTTTCCAAAAGGATTCATTGGATTAGCGAAAGTGACACTTTAATTAGATCCGATAGATTAGGCCACCAAACAAAATCCCAAATTCATCGGAATATAATTAGATTACAGTTACTGCAAGCTTTAAAAAATCTTTCCTTTAAGAAAGGTTAATACTGCTATTAAAATTTTTTAACCAAAGATGAAATAAATACAAAACTTTTTATGGCTAGATTCATATTATAAGCAGCGCTGTATTTGAGAAAATGTTAAAAGGTCTTATGTGTGTGTGTGTGAATGTGAAATATAACAAACAAATAATTGGTAATTAGTATAATTCTGAATTTGCGTTTGAATGAATATTTTTGCGCTTAATTTTTAAATCTTCGTATATTATATTATTTATACTATTGAACACAATACTTAAATTTGGACCACGTTGTATTTTATATTCTTATAACAAGGATAAGTATAATATATATATATACATACAAAATCCCAAATAAATAAATATACATTTATATCACCAACAAAGTATCTCAATGTATGCATTACATTCTAAAAAATCTAGATTATAAAAATTTATTCTATTAATTAATAAAGTTTTGTTAAAATAGATTTTAGGATTTATGCCTTGATTAAAAAGAGTTTTTATTTTAACAGTTTAAAAAATTAATAGTGAAGCAAAAAAAAATTATCCCAGGTAGCTTAGGTAAATAAAATATGCAGAAGTATAGGTAATATACATTGAGCTATGTTTAATTTAAAGTTTAATTTAAATATGTATATATTATTTTATAAAAACAAGCATTTTTATTTTTTCATCTTTACTAATATAATTTTAATTTATTTTTAAAATAATTAAATAAACGCCTAAGAAAATCTGTGAGTTCTTTAGATTATTATTATTATTATTATTTTTAATTAAAAATTGCAAAGTAAAAGAAAAAACTTATTTGTTTTTAAATACAGAACTCTTTACAAGCAAAATGTTTATCTTAAACAACTCTCATTATTATCATATTTTATTAATAGGACAATATGAAAAGACTTTGTAAATAAACAAATTGGAATATCTATATAAAATAAATTTATTTGAATAAAAAAAACCTTTTATTCCTTAAACTTTTGGGGGATTATTTTATATATTTATTTATTTATTTTTCTTCCGTAGTTTGTAATTAACCCTAAAGAACTGTACAAATTACCACATTATTTTTTTTGCTCTAGTCAAAAATCAATAAGTTATTTATAAATGCTTGGATTTAAAATTCATTTAGTTTTGTTTTTTAATACAAACACGCATGCACATATGGTAACATTTTGCGTTGGTATACATTTACACACACACGTATTTATGTGCTTGAGTTTATAAATATATATATAGTAAAAAAAATCTCGTTTAATTTCTAAAATTATTGCACTTTTTTTTTCTGAGCACAAATTAGTGCAATAAAAACCTCATTCCTGTAATTGTAATCCCTCTAAAACGTAATGAAGTAGTTTTTTTAATTTTATAACTTTACTATCTGCTCCTTAGTCTTTAAATATAAATCTTTTGCTATGTTTTCTATTTTGTAGGACTCTTTGAGGGGGGGGGGATTAGAAAATGATGATGCATAGATACGTAATACTGTAATAGTACAATTAAATTTAACCAGAAAAAAAAAAAAAAAAGAACCGTCGCTTATTTCAAAATTTATATTCTTTATAGCTCTTTATATGTAGATATAATATGCTGTTAATTTTTTTCTATATTTTTCAGTTTATCTAATACTCTAATAGTACAAATAAATTTACTATTATTATAATTTTTAAAAAAAATCCTAACTTAAACGTTACTATTTTACTTAACCTTACAAACATATATAATTTATTATTAATATTGTTTTCCATCTTTCGAATTTTTCTGATTATCTCTCAAGTTTTTAAATACCTATAGTTATTATTTTAGTCCGTCTTTTTCTATATAAATACGTATACAAATAAATTATTACTAAAAACAAAAATATTTATATATCTATGCATCATGTACGTAAAAAGAAGGAAAGTTTGAAATATATGTATAGTGTTTATGTAAATAAGTAAATGTAGTTTCAGTCATACTTAAACACGAATTCTAATTTACACATATGTTGTTTCGTGTGTGTTAGCATTGAATTTGAATAATATTTCTGACGCCGAATACATTTGATTCACTAGTAATAATAGTTTTATATATGGCCATATTATTAATTATATTTTTCCGATAAAAGTTAATACCTTTAATAGCTTATTATCGTTAATTTGAAATAAAAAGAAATTGTATAACTGTTTAGAGAACAATGTCCAAATCAATAGTCTATCTTATATATGTAGGTTAAAAAGGTAATTTTAAATTACACGACGAGATTAAATATTTTAAATTTTAATCCAGTAAAATGCAATTTATAAATATTTTTAGAAGACACGCAATACGATAAACATTCAAACGCTCGCGGTAAATAATCGTTTTTAGTTAAGTATGATTTCTAGTACGGATATTTTGACTACTGTTAAGTTTTGGCTTTTTCTTTCAAAAATAGAAACTGTTTAAACTTTACAAGAGTTGAATTTATAGCAATAATTTAAGATAAATTAACTTTTGAGAATTTATTCTCATTTATATGACTCTTATTTAAAACTGCTTAGATATGTTATATTTATTTTTTCGGACGTTGCATTCTTTTGCTTTACGCTAGCAAAATGTTTTTATATAATAATAAAATAAAACATTTTTATTAAATGTAATAATTAGTTTGTGAATGTAAATTAAAAATTAAGTTTTGTGTTATAATAAATTACATTACTGCTTGCATTTTCACAATTGTTTATTTTTGTTCATAAAAGGAAATTTTCAACATTATTGGACATTCTTCTGATAAATTAATTGGTCAGTCTCGATAAAAATTCTTATTTAATTGATAAAATCATATTGATTTGAAAGTTAGATTACTTTTATTCTCAGTAGTCTTTACATGAACTCACATTAACTTGATTTTGTAGCTAAAATATACAGATCTTTATTTATTTTCTTCTTTTCTTAATTAATTACATTTTCATTTAATTTTTTTTAATGAAAATTAAATTATAAAAAGAAAAGTGTGTTTTTTAAAATTACTTTCTTATTAGATACGAATGGATGGAGAGGGTGATATTTGATTCGCATTTCTATTGGAAGGTTTTTAATTTTCATTAACGTGAGCAAAAAATCAGAATCAAGATATACCGGTAACATTTTAAAGTCTTTTATCCTAAAAATCGAATACAGTAGCTTTGTAATTTTTTTTGTTTTGTTAAAAGTTTATTTTTTTTCTCAATGCTGTTGGCAAATATTTTTATTTTTAAATTTAACCATTTTACTTAAATATTTTTTGCTTTATAACTATCTCATCTTCACTTAGCTTTTGTATTTTTATATAATACTGGATATGCTACAGTAATATTGTATCTTTTCTATGTATATTTGCCTATAAGGCTTTGTGGTTTTAAGATATTAATCCATCTTCACTTTTTATATTTAATTGCAATTAAGCAACTTTAAAACAGTCACCCACTGATTACCGAATGCACAAATATATATATGCACATACAAACAATTTTTTAAGCACTTTTAGTATCTAAAAATATACTTTATTCACAGATTTCTATTATATAAGCAAAATAAAGAATTTCTGAGCAATTCATGAATTTTGTTTTCTCTTGTGTGATTTATCTCGTATTAAACAAAAATTAATTAATTCTTGCTTAATGATAAATGCATACCTCTCTAAAACTTTGATTAAATCTCATTACAACCCAACAAGTTAGCTTAATGTTTTTCTCATATTTTTTTAAACATTATTTATTTAATTAATTAGGATTGTGATTTATATTCATAAATATGTAATTAATCAATTCATTTATTTCAACATACTAATATTTTCTTCAGTTGTAATCTAAAATTTCAAAAATTTTAAATCATATTTTTTGTGCTGTAAAATTAATAAATTTTAATTTAACATTTTTTAAAAATAATAATATTCCATAATTAAAGTTAGTTGTCTCAATTAAGTTCTGATTAATTATTACCAAAGAATAACACGTGCAGCTTTTCATTGTTTAGAACTATTTAATTTAATCACGATTTTTGTGCTATGATATCTTAACCACTTTATTTTTTCTATACATATACAGAATATGATTGATTTTCTTTTTTTTTTTTGTAATACAAAATAACTGACCTAAAATTGGTTAAATTATTACTATATTGCGAAGGTGAAAATGATTTTAATTATTAAAATATAGATTACAATTTATATATAGTGTATACGATGATGTATATGTGAATGCTTTACATAGAAGAAATATTCAACTATTTAAAAAAATGAATTTTATTTAAAATATAATTATTTTTTAAGGTAAAGATATTATATATATATCCTTATTTATATATGCAATAGCAAGGAAATTGTTTAATTATAGGCAAAACATAAAGGATCTGATGGTGCAAAAATAACATCCCAATTGCCATGTCCTTAGAATCTGAAATAAAAATCCAAGCCAAATTACTTTTTCTCCAGAGATTTGAATCTCCCCCCTCCCCTTTCAGGTTGTCTGATCAGTAGTACTTCAATTGCCTATTCAACATTAATGGTATTTAGCTAAAACAATAGAGGAAAATTGTTCGAATAGCAAGTCTAATGAGTACCATTTCTTCTCCACTGTTCTTCTACAAGAGGCTGTTGGAAAGACCCCCCCCCTTAGTAAACTATTGATTTGTTTTTTTTTAAAAGCAGTTTATTATTATATTTTAAATATAGGGGATTTGAACAAGTACCCTTTAACTATCCGCCCTATCTCATACCACTGATACACATGACCACACACATGTAGAAAAGATAAATAATCACCAATATTCGTATTTCGTGCTGAACCAGCACTCATCAGTTGGTATGAGATAGTGTGGATAGTTGAAGGGTGCTGGAAAGTTTGTGTTCAAATCTCCTATATTTACAATTAAGCTCCATGTATATAAAGAATGCCTGTATTTCAAATATTTATTATATTTCAATTAAATTCAAAGACATTTCATTATGATTTTTCCTTTAAAAACTTTATAAATCATTATTAATTTGATTAATTCAAAAGAATAAGTCATGGCATCTTTAATTTAGGTAATGTCTCATAAATTTTTATCTGAGGAAAATGTAAATAATTTGCCTTACATATAGAAAATAGATATTAATAAAAATTATTAATAGCTTTCTCTTGGTTTGAAACTGTAGCCAATAATACTGCATGGAATGTTCTAATCTCACCATTGAACAAAGTTGAAATAAATTCTCAATTAATAACTCTAACTAATAAAATAGTAAAGTAATTTAATTAATATTCTAATTAGCAGTTTTATAATTAGATTAGTTATAAAATTTAAGATTTTTTTTTTTTATAGATATTACTATTGATAAATTAATTGCCTTCAAAAATAGCAGGAATAGTACTCGATTGCTTAAAATTTGCCTGAAGCAAATAAAATATTGAATTCTAAATATATTATTATTATTACTATGTTTGGAAGAACAAATATTAGTTTAAAAAGAAGAAGAGAAGGAAAATACAATAAAAGACAATAAGAAAGCAAATTGCAAATAAAATAATTTAATTAATAAATTAAATTAAAAGATTTTAACAAAACATTTTAAAAAGTTTGCCAGTCTTTAGGAAAAGAGGAGCTTAAAAAAAAAATTAAAAAAAATAATGGAAAAGTTTTTGAATATGAATATTAAGTGGTTAAGTGGCTGTTACTACTACTAGTGTGTGTGTGTGCGCGCGCCCGCGAATATACAGATTATTAAATTTTTGTTCTTGTAGTTATTGTTGTCTAAACTTATCTTCCATATAAGTTTTTGATTTCAGGCAAAGTTTTTATGTGTTTGACAGAATCGAGTTTCAGCGAAATGTTAAAGTTATTTACATTTGGCAGTAGGAGAAATATTCTCTCGAATATATTTATATAATGTTTCATACTAAAATTTTCTAATGTTACAAACATATAAACCCACATGGAAAACACGATGTATATGATGCCATCTACCAATTATACTTTCTATATCTTGTCCAATAAGTCAACATTGTGAATGCTAATTCTCATTTTGATCAACTGAACTAAATCTTGACAAATTGTTACATTATTAGTCATTAATAATTCACTATAAAATTAATACTGCAAATATTTATATCAAGCTATTTTTGTTCTGATAGTAGACAAACCTTTGATTTTGTTAATTTATTTTAAATTGGACTTTTTTCTATTTATTTATTATACTGGCCATTAATAAACTGCTACCATTCTTTTTTAAAAAAAGTAAAAAAAAAACACCCCCCCCCCCCACTAAAAATGAGTTTTGTAACAAAACAATCATTAGACATAAATAACCTTATATAATATTATTCTGGTTAGTTGAAATTTTTTTGAAGCATTTTTTAATTTTTTCTACAGCGATCTTTACACTTTAAAATACTCCATCTTCTTGTCTAATAATCTCAATGAAAGTAATCAATATGTCTGTCTCTCCCACAAAATATGCCCGAATTCACTATAGAATAGTTTATTCCCACATATGATCAATTAAAGAAGATATGCCATTTACAATAATTAGTCTAGAGACTATTATTAATATCACATCTAACATACAGACAAAATATACCAATTATCCTTAATAATTTTGCCATGTATTTTAATTAAAACTTAATTATTTTTTTTTTGTAATGCGTTACATCTGATAGAGGGCAAAATAATAGAAAATTGAAGATTGTCTTATACCTCAACATCAGATTTCTCTTTTTTTTCCTACTTAAAAAACTATCAAAATGTTTAAACTCACTTTCATATGTTGAAACCATCCAAATTATACATTTCTGAAGATTTTAGAATTTGACTTTTTTTAAATATGAATTATTAAATCAAAGCTTTTATAGTTCCATTCAAAATACTGAACGTTCTGTAGACTATCTTTTAAATTGGTAAGAATAATACAGTTATCGGCATATTGCTAATACAGAATTTAAAAAGATAATGTTATTGGTTTTTTTCCCATTTTAATAAATAGAAATTAAAAACTCCATCATCAAATTAATATGTATTTTTATGAAATCCCTATAAACAATTCTAAAATCGTTATTATAAAAATATAAAAAAATAAAGTTAGATTTCAAATGTTTCACATTTTTCATTAGCAAAGAAAACTTTCCTGTTTTACTATGTAGAAGCTGTATAATACATTACATTTCAACAGACAGATAATTTCAAACATTGCCATAAAGCAGTATTAAATTAATTGCACCAAATGTTCTGATCAAATAAACAAAAGTACTATAAAAATCACATATTTTCTCCTGATATTTTTTTTTTGCACTTATCTGGCAACAAAAACTATGTCTGTAATACTTTTTGAATTTTTAAAAATCATAACAGAGTTTCTGGTAATCACTTATTTACACTGAAAACATTTTGGTCAATAAAATTCTTGAAAATGGTGGCTTTGTTGTAGTAAATAATGTGATATTCTTTCATAAATACTATGGGTTTTTTAATTTGTATAAATTGAAACAATAGAAACATTATTAAAATCAGGTAGCATAGTTTCAGATATTTCAAACTCCTAAAATTTTTAATTAATTTGAAGATAATATTTTACCAAACATATTTTTCAATTTCAGTATATTCTATATTTTTTATGAAGCATTATTAGCTTATCCTTCTTTATGCATTAATAAAATTATAAAAAATTAAACAAATCCACCTTTCATATTACTGTTATAATGCTTATTTTATTAAAATTAATCAACCTTTCGGTCTTGATTGACCAGCAATTTTCTTCAGAGCTATAAAACAACAGTTTGAAATTGTTGACTGCTGTTGATATTGGGGTTGTCTAAATGCTGACTGGTTTTTAATGATATGTATATATAAATACATATAAATTGTCCATACTAAACTTAATGTAATTATAAAAGACTTGAACTCAGACTTTCAAACTCCCCACAGCTATCCAATTCATTTTATACAACTGATACACATGGCCACATACATGTGAAAAAAATAAATGATAATAAAAAGTAAGTGTGTTTGTATATATGTGTGGGAGATGGTGATCTTCACCAATTGATGGGTGCTGGTTCAGCATGAAATATGTATATTGAAGATCATTTATCTTTTTCACATGTATGTGGTTATGTGTATCAGTTGTATAAGATCCAATTGGATAGCAGTGAGGAATCTAAATTCAAGTTTCTTATAATTATATATATATATACACACCTGGGTCTCTTTTTACACGGACTTATTTAACACGATTTTGAAGTTACGCGATTCGTGTTTTACCGGAAGTCGATTTCCGATAATGCGCTATTACTTTAAATAATAAATTTTGTGCACTTACGTTATATTGAAAGTAATAGCACATTATTGGAATTCGACTTTTGTCTTAATAATTTCAATATTTTCAGTGCTTTATAATGGTAAGATTTTATGCTATAATGAAATTAAAATCATGATTTCCACATTTTATGTATACACATATTAAATTTTACAAGATTATAATGTAAATTTGTTCAAACATTGTGCATGTTAATTTTGCATTTTAAATCACATTCTGTTTTTGCTTTTAAAAAAAAAAACATAATTATTATTTTCTTATTAATGACACTAATCATTAATGTGCTCTTAAATTCCAACAAGAGCTAAATGGTTGTATGTCTGGATATTGCAAGCTTCATAAACAAATAATAAAATCATCGTCTCAAAGATTAATTACTAATTATGTTGTCACCAGAAAATCATAATAATTAAAACGTGTATAAAAAAATGTAAATTACTGTACTGTAAATTATGCATAAAAATATATTATTTTGAATAAAATTAAATATTATAGTTAAAAAGTTTGTCTTGTATCAATTTTTTTCAAATTTGAAATTTTTTATTAGTCATATTTTATTTTCTTATTTTTTTTTTTTTGCGCGAATTTTAAAGTAATTTTACATTGGTGCTTTGCTTTTACACGAATTTTGAAAAATCACAGACCGCATTCCCCCCTTTTCAATGTAAGTTAATCTATTTTTGCGTGATTTCATTTGCGCGTGTTTTCTGAGGAACCTATCTATCGTGTAAATTGAGACCCAGGTGTGTATATATATATATATAATGAGCATATTAATAGCTCTAAACAAGCTTTCCTGATAAATGCTGAAGAGAAAACATTTAAAATTTTTATCTAGAATTATCCCTATCCCCAAACCAGTTTAGAGATGTTGGATCTCCTCAGTGAGGCACTAGGATATTCAGACATGAATACACAAATATTTTATCATTTAAACAAACACCTTAACAGTATATCTCCTTATAAATTGACTCATTTTTTATATGTTCTTCCAAATAGAGTCTGGAAGTTATAATTGGCTATTTATTAGTCTGCTTTCAGAACAGATTATATTTGTCTGAATAATGAGGTTTTTTAAAAATTATTTACATTATCTCATCCTCCTTGGTCAAGATGCAATCTTCAGTGTGTATATAAATATAACAGATCATAGACAAAGATGGTACCACCTTTATTGTTAAAGGAGGTTGCCTTGTTAACAGGTTGATATTGTTGATAGCTTAAGGGATGATTGTTATCATATTATATATATATATATATATATATATATATATATATATATATATATATATATATATTAATTAAACTATACATACAAATATTATGCCTTATCATAATTCTGTACTTATGTATTAGATCTGCAATCTGCAATGTATTAGATCTGCTACACCTTTTCACATTTGTATCAATTCACTGATAACTTACCAATCTTGTGATCTGACCAATTAATGTGTTCACTTGGATTTTGTAAAACTGAAAGTAATAAATTCATCACAAGATTTACAAAGTTATTAGCAATCTGAATACATATGTGAAAAAGCATAGCAGTTCTAATACATGACAATAATTGCACCAGACTAAATCTAACAATACTAAAAATATTAATTTCTAACAATATTAAAAATATGAATTTCACACAAAAATAAATCTGAAAAAGTTTTATGCAATTCCCAATGTTACTTTAAATATGGACAAAACAATCACTAAATTATATAACACAAAATATACACATATGGTACTTTCCATGTAATATGAACTAGGAATTGTCATAATGAAACAATCAATTACTTTGTTATCTACTTTATTTTAAATGATAAAATTTTGTTTCCAAATGGAGATTAAAAGTAATTTTTTTTTATTTTTCCCAAAATGGGGACTTACTTAACAAGTGATTGTGCAATATAATACCTGCACAAGATTCTTCACCAGAAATGTTAATAAGTAGTAAATGTATTTTTTCACCCCCCCCCCCAAAAAAAAATAAATTACTACACTTTTATTATTTTTTCAATATGGTGGACTAAATTTTTGATGTCATCCAGAATGATTCACATGAAAATGATTGGTAAATGGCAGCTCGTAATTCACCAGTTTTATAGGTTTTCTAATAGTCTGAATAAATTGATTATTCCTCTTCCATATTTTGTTTGTGGCTTCCCATCAAAATTGCTACTGTTTTATCATAAATTCTCATGATGAAACACTCAGTCTCCCTGCACAAGCCCTCAAAGATTCACTGTTCCAGAAGAATTTGTTCTGTTTGATTTTTTTTTCTTTTTGTGCAAAAGGCTCTCGTCAATTTCAACAATTTTGTTTGAGCCTTTAATTTTATGTTTTTTTCTCTGCTAAATCAAGCTCTGCTTTCCCCCATTCTATGGATATTAATTTGTGACCCCAGCTTTTAATTATTTGGATCACCATCAAAAATGTAATTCTGGAACCCTCGAACCATGTTCCTTTATGAAAGCTGATTTTATTGTTACATCCTTGAATGTTACAACACCATTGCTTGTCTGAAATGTGGATGTACTTGACTGCATTGATTTCAGTAGTGGGTAAACTCCAAATGTTGCATCATTTTGTATTGTTTTTAAAAAAAAGAAAAAAGAAATTGTAATATTAAGCAGAAAATTGGAAAAAAGAAATCAGCACTGAAGTAAAAAATACTTTGAGAAGAACTTATCTGAACAAAATCTGAACAATAAATGAAAGTGTAAATTTATCACATTATTTAATGAGATCGTAAGGTCAGATATTTACTATGAATGTGAAATGGCATACCAGCTCTCCATCATTGCAGGACTAATATGTAAGTACTCATAATTCTAAATGATGACCCATAGCAAGCTTATGATCAAAGAAGATCAAATTATATTTGTTATTTTGGTTTGTTCTGTTGCATAAGTATATGTCTGGACATTCCTTATATATCTATTCACCTATGACTTTCCATAATACACTGAATTACAAAATCAGACATTGCATAAAATTAAAAAAATAAAAGTTAATAAAAACCATATTTTAGCATTACTGATATAAAATAACCTTATTGTTCAGTGCCTCAGGACCTTTCCATTAATATAATTCTGGACATGTTGAAGCAAATTAACTACAATCCACACAAAAGTGATTTTATAATAGATGTATTACAATGGATTGATAAGGATATAGTAGCATTAGAAAACTTGACATTTTATAAAATGGAATGCAAATGTCTTAAGGGGCTGTCAGTATTACACTCTCAAAATTAGAGAATACTATTATCTCCAAATATTTAAATTCTTTATCTAAAGAGGTTTATATGAGATATGTTAATGTTTTTATATGTGCATCTGAAGACATTAAGAATATACTCTTGGAGCTTGAAGATATATTGCTTCTGCAATAGATAATATAAATGAAAGATAAAAATCACACTATCAATTTTTTGGACCTGTACATCCAAAAAAAAAAAAAGCAATTAAAAATTCAATTTCAAACTGAATCTAAAATCTATTCAAATAAGAGCAACTATTCATCCCAAATCAAAAGTCCATTTATAACACAAACTTGCAGATTTGAAATGTTTCTTGTACAAAAACATGAATTTATGCAAGTATGGGACTGATAAGAAGAACAATATCAATGCTTATATCAATGATCTCGCAAACCTCAGATATAGTTGAAATATGCTTATAAGAACCATTGGCAAATTCTACATTAACTTAAACAAAAATAAAATTACACATAATGTGACAAAGGCATGAATAAGATATCCATATGTCCCTAAAATATGAAAAAAAACTAAGGAATATATGTGCTAACATTTATAGGATCGGCTTTAGATCACCTGCATCATTACAAACTTGTTAAATAATTCAAATGACAAAATATGGGACACACTCTTTAAGTAGTTTACAAAATTACTTGCAGTGACCCATTTTATAATTCTGTGTATTATGGAGAATCATGGGCGAATAGATCTTTAAGGTTCACACAGCATACATACTTATACAGCAGAGAAAAACAAAATAACAAATATAATTTGATTTTCCTTGGTCATGAGCTCACTATGGGTTATACCTTCAGTCCTACTAATGGGAAAATGGTTTGTGCTGAAAGAGTTTATAGAAAATGAAAATACAAAGAGACATGGGTGATTGCAAAGGACTCAAATGCAATCAACAGAAAAGATTTATGCATTTCATAGAAAAAAAAGGGAATATTTATTTGCCTCATTTACATAATATATTACATCCACATGTGGTCATAATCTTCAACTGCTAAACAAAACAGCACCATGATTCTGGAAATAGTTTGCCAAAAGCATGCTTAGTGCAATGTAAAAGTTTTCAATATTAACTATTATCTTTTCTTAATACTCAATTATAATGAGTTTATAATAAATATAGTACATAAATTAAATACAACAGCCAATATATATATATATATAGTGTTGACTGGTTTTTAATGATATATATATATATATTATAACGTTTTCCATTTTACTAGGCCTCTACACGCTACGAGTGATCAAGCTATGTCAAAAAAGAAGAAAGTTGTATTTCTATTCTAAAAACATAGCTATATTTCCTGATCAACTCGGCCTATTAATTGTTGAGAATTATGCTATCGACGAAATCAGCTTCTAATTTATTTAATATGGGTGCCAGGACCTTTAATTCTAAAGAGTCTGCTGACTTCATCATATAACATCTCGCAAATAAAAAAGAAAAATACTTTTAAACTAATAGGTATTGCATCATACCGTAATGAGAATTATTTTTTTAAGATTATTATTCCTGGGCTTATTCAAACATATTGGAAAAAGTAAATTACATTTTTAAATCTTATTAAACTAATAATAAATTTAATAATAAAAAATAATAACTATTATTAATAACGCACAAATGAAAATTGATATTAGAAATATTTTTTTATTATAACAGACTAAAAATCTGTTTAAGTTAAGATTAAAAATCTGTTTAAGTTAAAATGAGAATTCCTAATAAATAAATTAGAGAGAACACATATAATTCAGATGTGAAATATTAATAAAATAAATAACAGTTAAACAATTAAAAAGTTCTTGGTTAAATAAGAGTCTCTTGATCAATTAAATTAAAGTCACTATCAGGATCCTTTTATACGTATATTTTTAAGAATTGTTTGCGAACGCTTAAATTTGTCACAATCAGGATAATGAAGCATAACTTACCAGTAAGTTTTAGTGAATTCACGATGGTTGTAGATAACTATGCATAGTTTTTCGGGATTAAAATGAGCTCACAGCCTTTGATTATTAGTTGATCTTTAGGTCCATTCTCCTAGTCGGTCATGAAAGCTTTTCTGGTATACATCTCCAGGCATGATGTCTTCAGAAGCTCCGGTTCACTCCGACATGCCAAATTACTTCAGCGTAGAGCGATCTTGGATATATTATTGTTATCCAAGACCAACTAGAGAAACCAATGAACAAGATGTTCTTCAAACTGACCTCTGCCTTTTATACGAGAGGCCCAGTTTTCCGACTTCTGCACATGCTATTATCATGGCGTTTTGTGTTTATAATCTTATAGAGTCTTTATCATTTTTCAATTACTAAGTTCACATTTTTTTATCAAGTTTTTCAGCCATGTTTAATTAGCTAAAATATTTTTCTTTTAGCTTATCTTTTTACTTGCTTTTGGAATTCTTTTGTTCTCTCCAATTCTACTTTTATTTCTAATTACATTAAAAAAAATATGAAAGAATAATTTAACTTTCATTGTACGTTTTTTTTTTTTTTTTTAAAAAATTATAGTCAAAAAAAAATCTAAATTTACTTTTATTTTTTTTTTAGTTTTTACCAAATGCCAATATATTTGCAACATATATAAATAAATGTTACAATATATATATATATAAGTGATTTGAACCAGACTTTCATACTCCATTCAGTTATGCACTCCGTTTTATACAACCAATACATGCAATAAAGGTAAATGATCTTCAATATATGCATTTCTTGCTGAACCAGCACACATTAGTTGGTCCAGATTATCATCATCCATGCATATATAAATGGTGATTGATTTATATTAAGACAGTAAATCCTCAAACTTTAATGGAAAGGCTTTTAATCTTCTCCATTTCCCCACTCTTCAGCCATTCATATCATTGAAAATCTGATGATAATGTGTTCAAAGCCTTTGTTTACCAACATTTGTTGTATCATACTCATGTTGATAATAAAGCAATCTGTCCACCTATATATAGGACTTTAAGCTCATTTAAATACATGTATGAGTGATTAGATTGATTTATGGTCATTATGCATATGATATAACAAAAATTTGCAAACAAAGGCTTTGAACATGCAATTATCAGACTTTTGATGATATGGATGGCTGAAGAGTGAAAGAGTGGAGAAGAATGAAGCCTGTCCATTAAAATTTGAGAATTTTCTATCTTAATATAAACCTAGCCCTGATTATATATGTGTGTGGGAGTAGATGATCTGAACCAATTGATGAATGCTGGTTCACCACAAAATACATATATTGGAAGATCATTTATGTTTTTTATATGTATGTGATCATGTGCATCATTTGTATAAGATGAAGAGCATGGCTGAATAGAGTTTAAAAGTCTGGATTCAAATCACCTCTAATTACACCTAACTTAAAATATGACAAACATGTATTTAGATGTTATATATATACATAGCTTGAATGTGTGGCATTATCAATTTAAATCAACTTAATTAGAAAACCCTTAACCTAGAATCACTGCCCCAAGCCAAGAGTCTGTCAGTTGTTCTAGGTTAAGTGCTTTCTAATTAAGTTGATTTAAATGGATACCTACACACATTAAAGATTTCTACATAAAAATTCATTAAAAATATTGTAGTATATATATATGTGAAAAACAAAAACAAGTTTTATATATGTAAACTTGCTATCGCTTGTATTTATGATCAATAGGTGGAGCTTTACCAAGACCTCCAAACAAGCATATTTTTGTTTACATAAACGTCAGTCAGCAATCACTGTCTCTTTCATTGGCTCCACCCTCAGATCAGCTGATTTCAAGCTGATTTGCTATCATCAGTGAAGGATAGGAGTTAGAAACTAGACCTAAACACTAACTCCAAGCATTTATGCAAAAAGTTTCTATCAGTTTGCAAGCATGAATCTTTTAGACATATAAATGTCTTCAAACTCAGCTTATCAAGCCAGATAGCTATATGGGTCTGATATCAGTTCAGTTTCTCCACATAGTCAAAGCTCCTGCAATATATATCATTGCAAGAAACGTTAAAGGTACATTTATGAAAAACAAAAACAAGTTTTATATACATAAACTTGCTATCACTTGTATATAAAACTTGTTTTTGTTTTTCATAAATGTACCTTTAAAGTTTCTTGCAATGATATATATTGCAGAAGCTTTGACTATGTGGAGAAACTGAACTGATATCAGACCCATATAGCTATCTGGCTTGATAACTTGAGTTTGAAGACAATTACATGTCTAAAAGATTCATGCTTGCAAACTGATAGAAACTTTTTGCATAAACGCTTGGAGTTAGTGTTTAAGTCTAATTTCTAACTCCTATCCTTCACTGATGATAGCAAATCAGTTTGAAATCAGCTGATCTGAGGGTGGAGCAACGAAAGAGACAGTGAATGCTGACTCTGATGTTTATGTAAACAAAAATACGCTTGTTTGGTGGTCTTGGTAAAGCTCCATCTATTGATCATATATATATATATTGGATATGGTATATATATTTATATACTGGATATAAATGGAGCACAATATCTATATAACTATAGTTTAATTGGTGAATGTATATACATATAATACAGCTATTTTTGATACAATGTGGTTTGGCATTCTACCATGAAAGAAGATTGCTGAAAGAAAAGTATATTTTATAAAATATAATAAAATAATATATAAAAAAATCTAGATTTTTTAAATTTAATAAATACGATTTATTATTTCATTGTAACTATGCTGATATTCAAAGAAAAATAAAATATACAGGTAGACTTTTTTTAAGATAAAAAAAAAAAAATGTAACTGTAATTAGAGAGAGAGAGGGAATTCTGATATTTCTTCTTTTCCTAATTAAATATGGCCAATTGTAATGTCGATAGTCAATATGAACTTAGTAAATAAAATAAAAAAATTAGAGATTGCTTAAATTTTTTAGTGTTCATTCATTTTGGTTGATGAAATTATGTTAGTCCACAAACAAAGTGAATATTATATTAAAGATAATATAAAACCATGTATTGTAGGTAAGTTATGATTAATATTGTAAATTAATTATACTAAAAATAAGCTTTGCAGGGAAATTAAATTCTTCAAGAGATAAAGAAGAGTCTGAATAGATATTTATGTGGTGGAATCAGACCAGCGATATAAAAAGGCAACCTTGAAAACTTTGATTCATATTGTTCATGAATTCTCAAATTAGAATGGACTATTTTTTATTGAGAAGAATATCACAAAGAAAGATCCAATGTTTTGCCACATGTTTGTTTTTACCTGTGGGGATAATTCATACCTGATGCACTGCTAAAAAGATATGGTTACCAATACTTTCTAGTCTAAAGTGGAGAGGATGCTTTGATTCAGAAATGTTGTGCCCACATAATTTCAGGGCTCTAGCAAGCTAATAAAAAAAACACTTTAACCAGACACAATGGATCTCATAGTTCATATAAATAAGAAACCCATGGCAATGGTATATACATATTGTATCAGTAATTAAACCCATCTAAAGAAATAATAGGGAATATTAATGAGAGACCTATACCTAATTTTAATATTTATCTGAAGTAATAATATGATCTTTTAATAAAATAATAAGACAGATGTAACTAAACTTTATTATATCTAACATAATACCTAATTAAATGTGCAATTAAGAATATGTGTTATATATATATATATATATATAACACATATATAAACATCATATATATATATATATATATATATATATATATATATATATATAATGTTTTCATGGTTATATGATGTAGATAATACAATATTTTTGGGTAAGAACCGTGTATTATTTTGCATTACAATCCAATATTTCAATGGACTAGCAACCGCCATTATCAAGGTTAACTTTTAAAAGTACAAACGTTAGATATCAATGAATAATATGACTCAGTGCAAGATGAAAAGTGCTATTCAACTTGAAGTAGTTCAGCATTCACAATATGAAGCATATCAAAATGTTTATTTCCCTCAGTTTTTTCACCTATTAATTTCAAGTTAATATTAGATAAAATGAGAGGTTTCCACATAGCTGGAATACGTTGTGCTTCGTCAGCCCTATTTAAACCAGTAGGTCTCTTTAATATTTCAATTGACTCTTTCATGGTTCTTAAATCATATCTTTCCAAATTAGCAAGTATTTTTGTATTGTCAAAATCAGGTTTGTGACCAATTTCTAAAAAAATGGCAAGTAACAACTGATGTGCTAATTTTTTGATTAAAAGCATTTCTATATTCCTTAATTCTGACATTTATTTATTGACCCACATAGCTTCTTGAGCACTGCAAACATGGAAATTCATAAACTCCTTGGTGTTCCAAAAATATTCTGTCTTTAGGTTTATATAAAAAATCACCAATTTTTTTGCCAGTAGAAAAAGTAGTCTTTATATTAAAACAAGACAGTCTTCTACTGATTTTATCAGTAACCCCTTTAATGTAAGGTAAAATTACTCTATTAAAAGAGGGATTGTCAATTCTATATTTTTATTATAATTATTAGAAAGTAGAATATTTTTTGTAAGTTCTATTTTTTGAGTAAGATGTTCTTTATCAGATAAATTATAAGCTCTAGTGAAAAGATTTTTAGCTACAGAAAAAATTTGTGCAGGATGATGATGAGAATTAAAATCAAAATATCTGTTTGTATAGGTGGATTTTCTGTAAACTGATATTGATAATGTTTCATCACATTTTCTTGCAATTAAAACATCTAGAAAAGAAAGTGCTCTATTATTTTCCACTTTCATAGTAAATTTAATATTTGGATGCCAATTTTTTATAAAAACAATAAAAAAATTTAAGACATCAATGCCATGAGGCCATATGACAAAAGTATCACCCACATATCTAAGCCAGATAGAAGGTTTTTTAGTAGCTGCACATAATACTTGACTTTCAAAATTATCCATGAAAAGATTAGCAATTACAGGTGACAGTGGAGATCCCATAGAAAGTCCTTTAATTTGTTTAAACTTTTGAGAATTCCAAATTTGCAGTGCTCAAGAAGCTATGTGGGTCATTCTAATAGATGAATAAATATCAGAATTAAGAAGCATAGAAATGCTTTTAATCAAAAAATTATCACATCAGTTTTTACTTCCCATTTTTTAGAAATTGGTCACAAACCTGATTTTGACAATACCAAAATACTTGCTAATTTGGAAAGATATAATTTAAGAACCATGAGATAGTCATTTGAAATATTAAAGAGACCTACTGGTTTAAATAGGGCTGATGAAGCACAATGTATTCTAGCTATGTGAAACCTCTCATTTTATCTAATATTAACTTGAAATTAATAGGTGAAAAAACTGAGGGAAATAAACATTTTGATAAGCCTTATATTGTGAATGCTGAACTACTTCAAGTTGAATTGCACTTCTCATCTTGCACTGAGTCATGTTATTTGTTGAGATCTAACATTTGTTCTTTCAAAAGTTAACCTTGATAATGGAGGTTGCTAGCCTGTCGAAATATCGGATTGTAATGCAAAATAATACATTGTTCATACCCAAAAATATTGTATTATATATATATACATACTATGCATTGTTGTAAGTGTATGTTAATGTTTAATAATCTTCATAGTATTAATTAATAATATTGTATTTATAATGTGTATTTACCTGTTTATTAAATCTATATTGTAACTTAAATTTGACAATTTTCATTATTTAGATTCCTTTATATGTTAATGCTAATACACATAATTAATTTTTAAACCCCCATAAATAGAAACCAGATAACAATTACTTGTAATTATAAAGAAGAAAAAAATTATCTCATTAATTAATCTAGCAATAGTGTTTTCAGCTAATATGATCCACTGAACACTGAGACCTGAAACAAATAAATGAAAGCAGTATGACTCATGGTTAGATTAACCAGAAAATATAATCATGTTTTTTTTTAATATTTATTTATTAAATTAAAAAGATTTGATCATATTACAGATGTTAATTTATTATACTTGTATTTATAGTTTAAATGATTCAAACCCCTTTAGTAACTGGAATCTATATAAACATAATAAAATAACAGATGAAAAAACTATGACAGTACTATGGCACCCAACATGGGACCTCAACTTGATGCAATGGCCCAAAGTGAGACTATGAAAATAAAACTCATAACCTGAGATAAGTCATAATTTGTTTTTTTTTTTAAAAAAAGACAAATATTTTTTTTTGTCAGTTTTAAGTGTTTTACGCAGCTGATGTGTTTTAGCAGGGAAATAAAGTAGGCCAATAAATTATAAAAATAAGAATCAAAGAATAAATGTGATGGCAAGGGGAAAGGGAATCAGAGAGCATAATATTCATTAAAATGCTAAACAGTTTTAAATAGAGCTAAAGAAGTAATTTAAAAAAAAAGGAATTGTTTTGACTTTTAGCAAAAAATAAAATCAATATAATATATATGAATTATTATCAGAAAATAAAATCAATTTGTTATATATATATATATATATTCTGCCCTTGTCATCGTGTGTAGCTCCACTACACCTCAGGCCAATCACGTTGAGGGCCATAATCTAACCTTTTCTAACACATCAGGCCAATCTAAAATAAATATAATATAGTGAAAATCACCTAACCGGGTTCTAGCTCTAATAATTAATGAAATATTCAATTAAATGCTTTACTAGCTCAAGTTTCTTAAAATTAACTTAGGTTCTGTTTTAAACTAACTCAAATAAATATTCAGGAATTCATGAGACTAGAAGTGGAAATACGGGTGACAAGGTAGATTACATTGAGACAATATCCCACAGGATACCACCTCAATGGCATAAGAACACTATCCCCCTTATACTACTATTACACATAATAACTACATAGTATTCTTATGACTTCTGCAACTTCTAATCACTAAGACTCATTTAACAATTAAAGTATTAATCTTTTATCTCTAATAACAATAATAGTAATCATCTAGCTCAAATGAAATAATCTCAGGTTCTTAAATTTATTTGCATGTTAATAACATATGGTAGCAAAATATGATAAGGGATTTTATGTCATAATCTACTACTCTGAAATTAGATTAATAATAAAACAATAATAATCACAATCTTCATTGCTTAATCCAACTAGTACAGCTTTTCTTTCATCGCAAATTTATAACCGTAATAAATTAGTTAATAATCTAATATCCCCTTTTTTTATCTTTAAGTAATAAAATAAATTAATAAGTGGCAGTGTTTAGATAATCTGATAAATAAAGCAAGTGGCAACTAATAGCATATAATTTAGCAAAATATTATGATAATGGATTGATGACCAGTAACGCAATGCAATTTTATAATTATTTAATTACAAGAACATCAATAAATATTTAAGATTAAACATACTTCTCTATTTATCTTTTGTGCAAACAATCATATACTTAGTTTAATGGTTGTGAACATACCCTGTGAATTCATGCAATGATGTAGAGAAAACAAAACTCAGACACAAGTTTTAATAAACAAATTTTAAAATTTTATTAACATCAATAAAAAAAAATAAATAAAACAAACAAATCCATTTACATCTATTTACAAGGGATATCCTCATTTTTCTTTACACTACAATAGCTGAATTATACACATTTATATTTCTTTTATCGTTAATTAAACTTATTATGCCTTTTAAAAGTTATTTATTTATTTCTCATTAGGTTTATCATATCACTTATTTTAACTATTTTATGGGTAACACCATTCTTTACCTTTTAATATTAAAGTTACTGTATTATAAATTATCTATGTGGATAAACATCATTTATAACATCATAATTTTACAATCAATATGGTTTTTAAAAGAAAATTACATTTTCTTGTAACTTTATATAAGTCACTCCGCATATTATTCAAATATTATTATTACTTTTAACGTTTGTTCTCCAATGCTCGTAAACTATAATACGTTTATTCCATAAGCCATACTCATGTATAATACTATAACACGGGTTTAATTATCACCTGTTACAGTTTCACATATACTATAATTATCGAATGTTATTGTATTTTTTAAATATGCAATACTTATATTTTTTAAAATATAATTAACAATAAGAAAACGTGAAATTATATTTAATATTTTTGTATATTTCTATTTGGATATACTTTTATAAAATTATAGTTCATTTCTTAAAAAAGAATTAAAATAATTCTCTAACTCCTTCCCTTCTTAGGATATCTGCATCTTTCTTTCAATAATCATAATCTACTCTTCGTTAATACTTAACTATTCTTATTCCAAATAATAGCATGACATACATTCTAAAATATCTATTGTTTCCCTTTTAATAGACTTATCATATAACGATGTAGTTGCAAGAAATACAGATAAAGATAGCGAAAGATGTATAGGATATCGGGAAGATAGATAGATAACTTATCCGCAATATACTTCAAAAAATGTATGGAACAGTGTGAATAGGTCCGACATTCATTGTCTAATAACCTTGGCGATAAGCATGATGTGGCAGCTATTTACTCAGCTTTACCAAACATCTAGTATGACTCACAAGAAATATATAAAATACCACTGTCCAAGACAACATGTGTACCAGTCGTAGGGCTTTGTTAACTACGCTGATTAACATCTAAAACTACCTATTATTTCATTCCCTGTAGCATCCTAGTTTTTAATACATCCTCTTGGTTTCCGAATCACCACGTACTACCAAGTCACTACCCAAACTATCTCTCGAGATTTTTACTGTATCCAACATCGATAAAATACTAACTACCTTTTAAAACAATAAACAAAATTCGCTAATATAAAACATTTCCCTATTCCATAAGAACAATTTGTCTTGCTTTATTACACTGTAGGTTCAACATCTACGTTTTGTTAAAATAACATTTAAATATCCCAATCGGAAAATTAACAGAAAATATCACATAACCATCAGTTATATTGAACTATATTAATAACACATAAAATGATTATCGTATGCATATTTTTAAAAATCTAATCACATCTCAAAGTGTTTTAGAGTGTTGTTTTCAAAAATGCGTTTTACAACAATAATAACAATAAAACTTTTGCGCTACATTCATTCGATTCTCAGCTGATCTAAATAAATAAAACATACATTATATATCATTAATAATTATAAATGTTACCAAAAACAATCTTTATCTTCCTATCAGAGTTCGTAGTAGGTTTCTTTCTCTTCGAGCATCGCAAATATACAAATTTCCACATACATACAATTTTATTTTAAAATTCAAAATCAAAACATATTATTTCATATAATGTTATATTACGAATTAATGTATTTTGTTTTCCCTATCGCTATCTAAAACTTAATGTTTAACTTAGATTAGTAAAGAAAATAATTCAAACCATAATCACATATTTTTCTGACGGTAAATCTTGGTTAGTCCCATAATATTTATTATTTCTTCTTTTGTCCGAATGTTCTCCTTTCTGCTTATTAAAGTTTTAAATAAATTAGTTCATTTAATAAACTGTTTAGATGATCTTTAGTTTTAGTGTTTAATCCAAAATTATTAGAAAACATTTTATTTAGTTATCCCACGAAGCTTTTTAATGTTCTGGCGAATATTACCTCGGCGCGTTGATGCATCTTTATTTCTAGTTAAACTACAATTATTTAATAATTACGGTACCAATTGCATTTTCCATGGATCCAATATTTTATATTTCTCTTCTGTAAAATTTTTTTTTTCTTTAGGCAAGTGTTTTCCTTGGTAAACTTCACTTTCATTCATTATTATTTTATATACACTACTTCCGATCTTTAACTATTTTCTAGAGTATTTTCTCAAGTCATCTTAAAGAAAGCAATTCAAACTATTTCAATATTAAAATTCCTTTTGTCCATTTATTCTTATATGAATAATACTTATTTTTATTTTCCATTATCTTCATTAACTTTGCGCACAATGTCCTTTCATTGATTTTATACGCACGAAAACAGCTTTCATAGTGATACGCTATATAAACTATATCAACGAATAACATTAACATATTTGGAACATTATAAAATTTACAACTTGGTTTTAAGAATCTATCCATTTTCTATTGAAAACTCCGATTATATTTCGATAGAATCCACTGGCAGGTTACTGTAAAGTTAGTGAAACATTACTATGAAAAACTTTTTTTAAAACATTTTATTCTAAGATTCTCTTCGGATGATTTTTAAATTGTCAGTTGGTTTCTTTCAAAGATATTATTAAAATTATAATAAAATTGACTAATAAATTGAAGAAAAAAAAAAATTTAGAGAGCTTAAAATTTTACCTCTGCTCTGGAGTCAACACATTTTTGTTCTCCCCCGTTTATACAATTAGTTGGCGCGATTTTGGTTGTCTGCCAAGATCTATTTTTTATTGGTCAATCCCTACTTGGATTTATAAACAATTTCTAAAGTTTTAAAATCATGATGTAATAGACTTAAATGTTAACTCATTATTATTTTTAAATCAATTATTATCTATTACAATTTAACTACCTTTAAAACAATTTTGAAACAATAATTAATAAAGGTGTATACTACTTATTTTTATTATGATGTGTGACAATTCCATCCACTTCTATAATATACTATTTAAATATTTTAATTATTAGTATTAATTTAAACCGGTGCTTATACATAGAATATTTCAGACAGTCACGTAGTCATTTCCGGTGTTTAGTCTAATTTTATCTGTCTTAATAAATTTGCTACTTATATTATATAAAATAATTATATAAAATTTTGAAAAACAATTTAGAAAAATATAGAATTAGATACAATTCTCACCATCACAATACTTATTATTAAATATATCATATTAATCTTTTACTGTTTAATATAGTCTATAATTTTAAATACTATATAATATTAATTTTAAAATTTTTTAGTAATTGACCATTTATAACCATCATTGACCTATAGAAAAGGGCACAATATATATATATATATATTGTAACGAGCACAGACGTTCGTTACATTGTTTGTTTTTGTTTTTTTTTATATTATTAAACAAGTTAAAATAAGAAGTTCCCATTTAAACATTTTCTTTAAGAATTAAAAATTGAAATTAAATATCATCTTAAACTTGTATATATTAAATCGCACAGATAATGAAAAATTATTAAAATAAAACTTTATTAAAGAAAAAGTATTTTAAAACTAAATTTTAAAAAGATTTGGAGATAAAATTATATCTTTAAATTTATCTTTAAATATATCTTTGATTTGGAAAACTGGTTAATTAATCAGAAATGGAAATGATTGTTAATTAGTTAAATGTAAACAAGCCTTGGGTATTTAAATGTAAAAACATCAGTCAGATAGGAAAACAATAGAAACAAATAGCCAATGAAAGAAATCCATCGGGGAATCAGACCGCAGCGAAAGGACCATCGCATCGGTGACGTAATGTAAATTTAATCCTACACAGTAATATAAAAAGGATAAGTTTGGAAATTATTAGGGAGTGATCATGAGTATTACGATGTGACAGATAGGGGTTAGTGCGGAGGTGCGGGGGAAGAGATTGAAGGACGCACGTTCAATCCCTTCAGTTTTGCTAGTAAAGAAAGAGAAATGAACTATCGTTTTTCTACATTGAGGACCAGTTAAAACAAAAACCTCCGGATGGATAAATAAAGCGGCCAACAGAATACCAATTTTAGGACAGCGTGGGAATTCACGTTCATGGCAAGCAACTGATAAAGATGGACTGTTTTAAACCGTAAGAACTTTATAAATAATGAACATTAAATTAAAACTTTCCATATTTAAATGATTGCAATATTATCCTATCTGACCAACTTAATTTATTAATAATGTTATTTGATGTATTTATTTATTTATTTAAAATCATTTCCATTTATTTAATTTTGTTCTTTAAGTTTTATTATGATTTCTGTTTTCCGTTAAGTTAAATTATATAAATGTTAAACTTAAGTCGGGCGTGAATGGCTGTATAGTTTGTAAAGTTATATTAAGGGAGGGTAATCTTAGGTTATTCATTTCGTAGTTGAATTGGTTCAATGGATTGGATATATTTGTGTAATTAGTAGATGTAGTATGAGGTCCGCTACGGGCAGGATTATAGATATACGCCACACACCCTCTGTTTGCCTATGGATGGGTTTGTAAGTTGGTAGAAGACCGCAGTCCATTCCTATGGAGTTTTTTGTTTATTGATCTACTTGCCAACAGATGTCACATTCCTGTTGGTGGAGAGTCAATCTCTTCTCTATTTCTACTTATTGTTCAGATGTACATTCCTGACAATATAGTATTTTGTGTTGTCGTATCATGCTACATTGAATACATGAATGTATCAGATGGATTGGTGCCAGTTGATTGCGAAATTTGTTGCCTAAGGTTAAATCAAGGAAGAATATTTTCTTTTCAAATGCAGACCTATGTAGTCCATTCATACTCGACCCTCTAAATAAATAGTAAACTCATTATTTGCAATCTACTTAAATTTAGAATTAAAGATCAATATAAAATTATAAACGTTAAATTTATTCCTCAAAATTTAAATATTATTTTATATGTGCGTAAATAAATATTTTTATGTGTTAATTTCTGGCAGTGGCTTTTATTCTTTTATAGTTAAGATATAAAATTTATAGATTTTTATCTCTGCGTCTCTGTTGAGCTAGTGACTTGGGCTAACGGTCGGAATATTTAAAGAAAGTGGAATCTTAACAGCGCGTATCTGCCTACTTTATAAATTTTTCTAGGCTCAAATGCCTAGATGGCGCCCTTGTAGTGCAGATATTGTTTTTGCGGTTAGATTCGATCTTCACATTCATTTCGATCGTTATAGTTGGGCGCCAATTATAAACTATACAGCCATTCACGCCCGACTTAAGTTTAACATTTATATAATTTAACTTAACGGAAAACAGAAATCATAATAAAACTTAAAGAACAAAATTAAATAAATGGAAATGATTTTAAATAAATAAATAAATAAAAAAATACATCAAATAACATTATTAATAAATTAAGTTGGTCAGATAGGATAATATTGCAATCATTTAAATATGGAAAGTTTTAATTTAATGTTCATTATTTATAAAGTTCTTACGGTTTAAAACAGGCCATCTTTATCAGTTGCTTGCCATGAACGTGAATTCCCATGCCGTCCTAAAATTGGTATTCTGTTGGCCGCTTTATTTATCCATCCGGAGGTTTTTGTTTTAACTGGTCCTCAATGTAGAAAAATGATAGTTCATTTCTCTTTCTTTACTAGCAAAACTGAAGGGATTGAACGTGCGTCCTTCAATCTCTTCTCCCGCACCTCCACACTAACACCTATCTGTCACATCGTAATAATCATGATCACTCCCTAATAATTTCCAAACTTATCCTTTTTATATTACTGTGTAGGATTAAATTTACATTACGTCACCGATGCGATGGTCCTTTCGCTGCGGTCCGATTCCCCGATGGATTTCTTTCATTGGCTATTTGTTTCTATTGTTTTCCTATCTGACTGATGTTTTTACATTTAAATACCCAAGGCTGGTTTACATTTAACTAATTAACAATCATTTCCATTTCTGATTAATTAACCTGTTTTCCAAATCAAAGATATATTTAAAGATAAATTTAAGATATAATTTTATCTCCAAATCTTTTTAAAATTTAGTTTTAAAATACTTTTTCTTTAATAAAGTTTTATTTTAATAATTTTTCATTATCTGTGCGATTTAATATATACAAGTTTAAGATGATATTTAATTTCAATTTTTAATTCTTAAAGAAAATGTTTAAATGCCAACTTCTTATTTTGACTTATTTAATAATATAAAAAAAAAAAAAACAATGTAACGAACGTCTGTGCCCGTTACAATATATATATATATAGTAATGGGACTTACAAACTACCACCCACCTGCAATGAACTACACCATACTAAACCTAACCAAGCAATTGTTAAACAATTGCTTACTCTTTTTCAAATACAGATATATACACTAAATACTGTAATCAGCAAGTTATATATTTTTTTATAAAGAAAGATAAAGTTTTAAGTTAGACACTAAAAAAATAAATACACCCACATATATATAGACAATATGACTAACCAAGAGTATTGTAAGTCATCAACTAATCAACATTATGATGTGAACATAAATAAAACATACAAGATAATGACCCAATGTCAAGCATATTGCTAAGCAACCAGACTTGGAAACGATAATCCCAATAAATATTTATTTTAATAACATTACATTGATGTACAATTATGCAATAATAGACAAATACAGCAAGCAGAGAAAGTCACCATCTGGATAACAGTATTATTTTTTTTAACAGAGCAAGATGGACATATGTGTTCAATTTTGAGAACAAATTTCAATCGCATAAAAATAAACAGTAATTTACTTCATTCATCAATATAACCAAAAACCTGAAATACCTTCAAGATATGAAAGTAAACTGAATGATTTGAGCTAATTGTTAAAAAGAAAACTTCAAATTTACAAACAAATCATTGCAAGAGAATAAGTAAATAACCACCAATAATCAGCAAGGACAATTTTTTTGCACCATTTCCCTATGCATAACAACAACCCTAGAAAAACTACACATTCTAATGAGGGTACTGCAATGTGGTCTGGCTAAAAAACTATGCTGTAGGATGCTGAATGCAGCTCTTCAAGCCCATAGAAGCATTATGATGTGTGAGATACCTTTCTTTATTAAATACTGCTCAATGACAATGATCGTCAGTGGATCTCCTGCATCTTTTTCAAAGGAAATGAACCGGACAGCATTGATGATCTACAATCCCAGAGTGAGTGCACATCAATTAAACTTATGGACAGTACACTACCTGAGATCTACCATCAGGAGGAATAGACTTTGAACATGATGGACAGTGCTTGCCAGATGTAGAAATTGATTTTTTTAAAAATTTTATCCAATTGATTTGTATTTTTATTTTATTTATTATTTATCATCTTAATTTTACTTTTCATATTTTTTTCTTTCTGTTTTCACATTTGGAAGTTTATATTTCAGAAAATGAGAAAGTTTATTTTAAGCATAGAGGGGGGAAGAGTTCGATTTCATAAACATTTTATTGTATAAAATAAAATTTAAGTATACACACCCTCCAGTAGCTTGACATCATTCGATTGGGTGTGCAATAAGGTAAAATCTTGATGTTGTTCCACATTAAAAGCTTACAGTAGTGATAGAACAGAGTTTTCATTATTTGTTAAATGTTTTACTAACACTTGTTATATATTCATTTTTTCATCAACATGATAACTTTGTTAAGTGTATGGTCTCTCCTATCAATATTAGGGAATCACATATACATATAGAAGAGGGTCCTCTCCTCCAAGAAGGATGATACTCATCATGAATCAGACAGCAAGCATTATTCTATAATACAACTGTGCATAAGAGTAACTAATAAGTCAGATTTGTGATCTTCTAAAAATTTTTTTTATTATTTTAAACTTTTTTTTAAAGTGTAATAGCATCGGCCAAGATGCGAATCCACAACCTGGGCAACTGCCTGCAAGTGCAAGGCAGTCGTGCTGATCTCTCGACCACCAATGCAAGACTATTTTAAACTTTTGTAAATAAAAATCACCAGGCTATGGATTTTTATCACGGGATTTGGGGATGAGGATATTAACCACATTTAACTCTTAAGGTGATAGAAAACCATCCTTGATTCATATTATTATATATGTAAATATTGTTAAAGTAGCTTCATTATTTAATAATTGTTATTAAGTTGTTTCAATCCATTTGGTATATTGATATTGGAAATATTCTGTGAAAGTGCTATAATTGATCCTCACTTATATAGAGGTGCAGTAGTCATTGATCTGAATAGGTTCATCCCTGAAGAGAGTCAAGTATGAATTTTCCCTGAGTTCAAATACTGAGGCATAATGAAGTCAGTCAGAAAGGGGGGTGAGATGATGATGAACTAGCCTAAATCATCAAGATTTAATGTGTGAATGTAGGTTATCCAACTGGAGGTGGATGTGATCATGGGTTAAGTTTTTCATCATATCCTTGCCAGTATCATACCCAAAGATCTTAGGTCTGGCTGTAGTTAAATGAATTTTCCTCTTTTTGTGAGAACCACCAGTCTGTTACAACATATAGAAGTTATTAGCAGAAAATAAAATAATAATAGTATTCATGTATATGAGATTAAGAAGTGTCAGGACAATTAGAGACAGGAATGTCAGAAGACAGTGGTAGAGAAACAAAAAAGGTTATTTCCCAGTAATACTTGAAATGTTTAAGGAGTTAATGAAGGAATTCAGGGCTGAAGTGAAAAAAATTAAAGAGAATAAAAAGTCCTCTAAGAAAAGAATGTTAAAGAGGATTGATGAGGTAGTCAAGAGGGTAGATGGTAAGATAAGTGATTTGGAGGAAAATGTCAAATGGGTCGAGTCAGAGCTGTACAATCATGAGCAAAAGAATGAAGAGAAAATGCAAGGTTTGGGAAGACATTGAAAAAAAGCATAATAAATGAATGTAGCATGGACATCAAGATTTTGGTGGATAATGAAAATGATAGTCATGTTTATGTTACATATGACCATTTAGGTGGAAAAAGCAGCACTGAAACCCATAGGTGGAATGTTGATAGGAAAAATTGTGATAAAGAAGAATGGAAGAAATACTTTGTGCAAATGCTAACCTAACAGTTAAAAAAAATTATAGTAATGATGGCAAAGTTGTGAAAATGATTTTCTTACAAAAAAAAAAATTGCCACAGGAAGTTTAAAAGTAAAAATATGGCTTAAAACCAAAGGAAAATCATATTGTAAAGTTCACAAGAAAAATAAATAAATTTAAAATTAGAGTTGGACATGATATAAATGATCTATTCCAGAGGGAAAGTAGTCAGATATTTTTTGGGTCATGCCAAGTGATCTTTTCATTGGTGAGCAAACACCTGAAAAGGGATAAAAATTAAAATTTAGGTGGTAAAGACAGCCTGTACACTGAAGACCGTGGATTTGCACACCAGAAAAGAAACATGGATATACAAAAGGGCAGTATGTATTATTTGTCTTTTGAAAATGTGAGAAGAGATACATAAGATTAATAATGATTTTTTTTAAAAAAAGAGAAAATGATAATAATAAATATGACTTCAATTCATGAATTAAACAAATTTATTAAAAAGAAAATTATTTTTATTTTTTGTTATTAATGACAAAGGTATTTGCTGTCCTTCAATGATGAGGATGGATATGGTGTGGTTATTAGTGTTATTGGAGTGGCATGGCCATACTATATGGTGGAGTTTAATATCTCTGCCTGACCACAACAAATAATTGCAGGTTTAAATTCATTTCCAGGGTTACCCATAAGTCTCAAAGAAGCAGGGCATTGTAAATCACTAATAGTGAATACAATGGGCCAGAAATCATGAGCCTATAAGACACTTGAAAATCCAATGAGCAAGGCTTTAATGTGATGTAACAAACCTGTTTTTCCTCAATTCCTTCTGGATTGTTGTGTTCATTGCTGTGCACAAAGTGAGATTGCTCTCCCATTGTATATGCTGCATTGTATACCTATGACCTATCTATCTTAGCTATCACTGTTTTGGAACCATCATGCATACTTTCACTAAATTATGACTGAATAGAAATATATAGAATGGTCTCAACTAGAAAATTTCAATAAATATGGTAAGCGTAATGTAAAAGTATTATATAGGATATATAAATTATCACTTGTAAGTCCATTAAGCATGGTCAGTCTAAAGTAACAGTTTTATATAAAAAAAATATAAATTATCATTCCTATTAAATCCATGAAACCTGAGCAATGTAACTTAACAGTGATAAATAAAAAAAATTATTTTGAAAGTTTTTATTAAGAATTATAGATTGAGAATGAAATCAACTAAGGTTATCATGACTTTGATTCTTTCCCTCGATTGCAGAAGTATTGCACCAATATTTTTGATACAATTTGTGTTTGGCATTCTACCATAAAAGAGGATTGCTGAGAGAAAAGTATATTTTATAAAATATAATAATAATATATAAAAAATGTGTATTTTTTATTTAATAAATAAGATTTATTGTTTTATTGTAACAATTATGATAATCAATGAAAAATAAAATGTATATGTAGATTTTTTAACATAAGGAAAAAATTTAATTAACTGTAATTAGAAAGGAAGGGATGTGTGATATTTCTTCTCTCCCTAATTAAATATCACTAATCGGAATATCTATTACCAATATGAACTTAGTAAATAAAAAAGGAAAAAATTAGAGATTGTATATAATTAAACATTGCTTAAATTTTGTAAAATCTTCATTCATTTGACTTGATGAAATTATGTTGCTCCACAAATAAAAATAAATGCTATATTAGAAATAATATAAAATCATGTATTGTAGATGATTAATATTGTAAATTAATTATACTAAAAATAAGTTTTGTGGGGAATTAAATTCTTCAAGAGATAAAGAAAAGAAGAATGTGAATAGATATTTGCTTGGTGGAATCAGACCAGCGATATAAAAAGGTGACCCTGAAAACTTTGTTTCATTTCTTCTTTGCTTCATTAATATTGTTCATTAATTCTGCAAATTAGAGTGGTGTATTCTTCATTGTGCAGCAAATTGCAGAGAAAGATCCAGAAAGCTGTATAAAAATGTTTTGCTACATGTTTGCTATTACCTATAGGGATAATTCATACCTGATGAACTGCTAAGAAAATATGGTCACCAATGCCTTCTTTCTAGCCTAATGTGAAGAGAATACCTTGATTCAAAAATGCTATGCCCACATAATACCATGACCCTACCAAGCTAATAAAAAATACAACACTTCAACCAGACATAATGGATCTCATAGTTCATATGCACCTATTATATCAGTAATTAAACCCATTCAAAGATTGAGAGCTCTAAACCTAAGTCTAATGTTTATCTGAACTAATGTAAACTTTTAATAACCTAATAAGCCAGATGAACTAAACTTTATTCTTGCTAACAGAATGCCTAATTAAATTTGTAATTAAGAATATGTCTTTTTATATATATATATATATATATATAAAAGACATATTCTTATATATATATATATATATATATATATATATATATATTGTTTACTAAACCTATGATGTAATTTAAATTTGGCAGTCTTCATTATTTAGATTCCTCCATATATGAATGCTAGCTAATACACTAATTTGTTAAACCTCCATAAATAGAAGTCAGATAACAAAAACTTATAATTATGAAGAAGACAGAAAAATTTCACCTTTATTAATTAACTTTGTGACGATGCGTTCAGGTAATACTGTCCACAAAACATTAGCACCTGAAACAAATAAATAAAAGCTGTCACAAGTTAAGTTTTATTTTATATAATATAGTATAATATGACTTAGGGAAATGGACCAGGAAATATAATCACATTTTCCCTAATATTTATTTATTAAATTAAAAAAATTTGGTCATATCACAAACGTTATTCTGTTATACTTGTATGCAAAGTATAAGCGATTCAAAACCTCTCTAGTAACTGGGATCTATATAAATATAATAAAAAAATATCAAATGAAAAAGCTACATCCCCATACAATATATATATATATATGAAATAAGATATTTTAAAAAATGAGTCAATTTATAAGAAGATAAAATGTTAAGTTTTTTTTTTTTTTTAAAGATAAACTATTAGTATATTCATGGAGCATAATATATAAATGTATAGTTTAATTGATGAATATATACATATGTATGGTATGTATACATATATATCTATATGTAATATTCAAATCAATATATATATATATAAAAAACAAAAACAAGTTTTTTATACGTAAATCTGTTATCGCTTGTATTAATGATCAATAGATGGAGCTTTACCAAGACCTCCATATCCATTTGTGTGGCACAATGTATATACAATCGACAGAAAGGAATTAGACGAGCAGTAGTAGAGTGTACAGTGTGTGCTAAGGTGTATCATTTGAAATGTTTGATAAGAATAGGAAGGATGTAACAGGTTTCTGGATATGTAGTCAGTGTGCAAATGTGATTAAAGAGGTGAGAAAGTGGTTTTTAAGTGTAGGTAGTCTAGAGAGAAAGTCAGAGGAGAGGGAAAAATGTAGTTAAAGAAGATAGAACAGAATATGGTTTTAGTGGAGTGTCAGAAAATATGGGTGAAGGAAGTAGTAATGCAATGGAGATGGTTAGCATGAGAATAAGTAAGATAGAGGAAGAAATGAAGGATGTAGAAGTAAAGTTAAAATTGTTAGAGATGAAGTGTGAGGAGATAAAGGAATTATTGAGTAGAAATGATAAGGAAGAAATGGATATGGAAATTCAGAAGATGGTAGAAAAGGTTAAAGATGGAGTAGACAAAGTAGATTATGAGGCAGTATTGATAGGAGATTCACTAATAAGAGAATGTGGGGATATAATTGCAAGGGAAAATAAAAGCAGGTATGTTAGAGTATGTTTGCCTGGAGCAAAAATTAGGGATGTGACAGATAAAGTAAGAAAGCAAGGTAGTAGAGATGTATATGTAATGGTAGGGACTAATAATTTGTTTGAGCCATCAGAGAAAGTAATGGATGAGTATGTAGAATTGATTAGGAATTTGAGAGAGATTAAAGGAAGAGTAGGAGTAGTGGGACTATTACTAAGATTTGATAAGAGGCATTTGTTAGATAGGGCATGTTCTATAAATGAGAGAGTGAAAAAATTGTGTGAGAGAAATAATGTTGTTGTGGATGTATGGGATTGGTTTATTGGAAAGAGGGAGTTGTATAGTAAAGATGGTTTGCACTTAGGAAAACAAGGAAGTAAAGTTTTAGGGAGTCTGATATTTAAAGAATATAATTTGGGAAACCTTTAAAGGGGGGTGGGCTTTTAAATTGTAATATTATCAAAAAGAAGAAGAATGGAAGGGATATAAGAAATAAGCAAAAGATGGTTGATTTAGATATAAGTGTAGATGTGGAGAGGGAATGGTTTTGTAAGATTAGTGGTAAGAAAGTTTGTTATAAATGTAATGGAGAAGAAGGAAGCAAAAGAATTTATAAAAGAGTAGTTAGGAAAGAAGAAATTGTTAAAATTGGGTTTTTGAATATGCAAGGTGGTAGGAGACCAAAAAAATGGCTGGAATTAAATAAAGAAATTGAAAATGAAGGGCTTGAGGTATTAGCAGTAGTGGAAACTCATCTAAGAGAAGAAGAAGAACCTATTTTGGAAGAGGTAGTATGGCAGGGTATAAACAGAAAAGAAAAAGAAAAAAGGGGTGGTGGTATAGGTGTTATATTGAAAAATTTTTTAAATACTGTTAAATGTCAAGAACATTTGTGGTTTGAAATAAGGTTGTGTAGACAAGAATGGATGGTGGCTGTAGTGTATATCGCCACTGGAGATAGTCAAACTGTAATGGAGTGGATCAATCGTATATATGAATGCCTAGTTAAGGATATACAGAGTTTTAAAGAAAAGGGGAAGAGAATAATGGTTATAGGGGATATGAATGGGCATATTGAAGAAATTGATGATGTAGATAATAAGAATGGTCAGTTTTTGAAGGAATTTTGTCAAAGAGTAAATTTGAGCATTGGGAATTTATCAAATGTATATGATGGACAATACACATGGTCTAGGAATAATGTATTTCACACAATAGATTATGTATTGGTAGAGAAAGAGGGAATGAATAAAATACAAAAAATTAAGGTGTTTGATAATGAAGAGAGAGTGTGTAAAAGTGATCATAACTTTATTGTAATAGAAATGGTTAGTAGTGTGATGGAGAATAGAAATAAAGGTAGAAATAATAGTGAAAGATGTGGATGGAGAGTGAATGATAAGAATAAGTTGGAAGAGTATAAAATAAAAGTTGAAGAAGCCATGGAGCAGTTGGTTGGGGATGAGTATAAGGACTGGTGTGGTGAAGTAGAAAAAGTGGCAAATAGGGTTTTAGTCGAGAATATGAAGAAGAATAAAAGTAATAAAAAATGAGAGTTAGTAAAAGTGTAAAAGAGAGGAAAAAAGCATGCAGAGAATATAAGTGTGCTATTAAGAATAAAGAAAATGAAAATGATATTAATGCTAAATGGGGAAAGTACCTAGAAAAGAAGAAGCTAGCTAAAATGGATAATCATAGAGAGAGGATGAAGTTAAATAATAAATTGTTGGAGGATTTTAATAAAAGTGGAAGAGATGGGAGTAAAAAATTTTGGAATTACATTAAAAGGAGAAATGTAGGGGAAAGAGAGATAGTATTAATAGATGATGAGGGAATAGAATGTAGCTCTAGAGGTGAGCTAGAGAAAATCTTAAATAGATATGTAATGGATATAGAAAAGATGTTAGATGTGAAGGAATTAGTGATAGAAAACATGAAAGCAGCTAGTAGTGGGAATATTATGTTCACAACAAATGAATTGAATGAGGCAGGAAAGAGATTGAAAAGTGGAAAGGCGAGAGGTTTAGATGGATGGGCAGCAAAGATGGTAATGAATTTAGGGCATAGAGCAAAAGCAAAGTTATTATCATGTTTTAATAAGATGGCACAGAAGACAGTTTTTTCGGATAGTTGGAGTAATACAAGAATAAGATTATTATTTAAAGGAAAGGGTAAGGATCATAGAAAGTTAAATAATTATAGACCGATAGCAGTAACATCAGTTTTATAAAAGGTTTTCACATATATGGTAGCTGGAAGAGTTGTTAAATGGATGGAAGAGAATAATGTAGTGGGGGAAATGCAAGGAGGTTTTAGATCAGATAGGCATATAGGAGATAGTTTGTTTGTAGTTACACAACTTATGGAGATGAGTAGGAATTCAGGTAGATCGTTATATATAAGTTTTATAGATATAGAGAAAGCATATGATAGAGTAAATATAAATAGATTATGGGTAAGATTAGCCAATTTGGGAATGGATGAAGCTTTAGTAAATATTATTAAGAAATTATATGAAAATAATTATTATACTTACCAATTAGGGGATATAGAATCAGTTAAAGTTAAAAATGGAGTGGGATTAAGTCAAGGATGCCCTATGTCACCGATTTTGTTTTTGTTGTTTTTGAGTGAAATGGAAAAAGCAATAGAAAGACTAGGAAAAGGGGTAGAGATACCATTAATAGGTGGCAAAGGAGTATATACTTTGTCGGGTCTTTTTTTTTTTCAGATGATATTTTTTTATGTGCAGAAAGAAGAGAAGATATGGATATTATGTTGAGGACATGTGCAAGGGTGGATAAAAAGATTGGAATTAAATTTAGTGAAGAAAAATCAAATATAATGATGGTTAATATTGGGGAAAGAGAGGATGTAGTTTTTTTATTGGGGGATATAAAGTTAAGTATGGTGGATAGATATAGGTATTTGGGAATCATCTTATGTAATCAGGAAAATTGCTTGGTTGAATGGGAGAAAAAATTGGTAAATGAAGCAAAGAAAAGAAAAGGTTTGGTGAATAAACTAACAGTATTTTCATATAATAAATATGATGTAGCTAGAATTGTATGGAAGGGAATTGCAGTAGCAGGGTTAACATATGGTAATGATCCATTATGTGTTAGTAAAAGGATTTTAGATTATTTAGAGATAGTACAAAGGGAAGTAGGAAGATATGCATTAGATGCAGAGATGTGGACAGCAAAGGAGGCAATTCAAGGAGAAATGGGACGGTCAAGTTTCTATATGAGAGATGCAAAAGTAAAATAAAAATGTTTGGTGGGTTGCAGTTTATGGATAGTAAAAGAATAGCCAAAATAGTGTTTAATTGGGTTATGAATAAAGGGCAGGTAACAAGATGGGTGAGAAAGGTAATGTGGTATGCAAAAGATTTGGATAAAGAATTTATATCGGTATACTTGTATAAAAGGTGGGATGATTGTGTTAGGAGGATTGTTGAGTGTTATAGTGGTAAGGAATGGGATAAAAGAATAGAAGAATTAATGAAAAATAGGGAGTTGGAGAGATGGAGAAGTAGTATGGAGGGTAAGAAGAGTTTAAATATATATAGAAGTAAACGGAATATTGGAAGTGAGTTAATTTATGATAATAGTAAGGAAAGTAGTTTATTGTTTAAGGCTCGAACGGGATCTTTAGCAACAAGAGAATATACATGTAAATGGAAAACTATGGGTGATTTAGCGTGCAAATTGTGTAAGGAAGGTATAGAAAATATTAGGCATCTGTTGATTAAATGTAAATGCTTGAAAGCAGAAAGGGTACAGATAATGAAGTTATGGGAGAATGGGTATGAACAAAGTGACAATACAGAAAGTGAGTTAGTAGTTTTTATGCTGGGTTTGCGAAAAGATAAGGGGGATTTAGATTTAAAGGCCATAAAGTTGACAAAGATTATGTTGTGGAAATAGGATGGGGTAGAATATGGGAAGACTTAAAGTGGGGAATAGAAAATAAAATGGCTAACAGGTTTATCTGGGCATAGTTGCTGAGATATTCTTGACTTTGTTTAAGGAGAAGCCAAATACATCACATCACATCATCACATCACAAGCATATTTTTGTTTACATAAACATCAGAGTCAATATTCACTGTCTCTTTCGTTTATATATATATTAAAATACAGTAAAACTCACATAAATTATAATTATTTTACTAGAAGTACTTTCAGCTATACATTTTGTAGTCTTTATCAACTGTATAACATTGAATAATCAAAACAGACAGTTTTTCACAATACCCATAGTTCAATTTAGTTTAGTTCTTCCACAATTCTGTTATTTTAACATTTGATTTTATTATTTGTTATATTTTATCATAATAAATCTTGTCAATATGGATTTAAATTTGATTATAAAATATAAAAATTATGCAAATTGAACATTGTCAAAATAAACATAAAATTATCATCATCATCATCAACCATTATCAATCCACTGTAGAATGAAGGTCTCTCCAAGTTCAGTCCATCTTCTCCGATCTTTAGCTTCTCTTCTCCATATCACCCCTGTACACTTTCTTATTTCATCCATCCATCTAACATGTGGTTAAAATAAAAGAGGTTATATTGATTTCAAGAAATTGTCAAATGTTAATGAATCAGCAATCATCAAATGTTAAAATAATAGAATTGTGAGAGAACTAAACTAAATTGAATTATGGATATTGTGAAAGGATGTCTTGTTTTGATTATTCAATGTTATATAGTTGATAAAGACTACAAGATGTATAGTCGAAAGTACTTCTAGTAAAATAACTATAATTTATGTGACTTTTACTGTATTTTAATATATATATAGATTTGAACATTACACATATTTTGGAAAGAATACAGACATCAAACTAAATTTATTACATCTACATATAGAATAAGATAATAATAAAAAAAAGAGTCAATTTATAAAAAGATAATATGTTTGTTTAAATGATAAACTATTAGTATATTCACAGAGCATAATATATGAATGTATAGTTTAATTAATGAATATATACATATATATGGTATGTATACATCTATATATAGAATAACATTTTAAAAAATGAATCAATTCATAAGAAAATAAAATGTTAAGTTGTTTGTTTAAATGATAAACTATTAGTGTGTTCATGGAGCATAATATAATGAATGTATAGTTTAATTGATGAACATATATATAGTTGCAAAGAAATCAAGTCACGAGCTAATTTAACACCACACTGAGGATGCCAGAAGCAGAAACCTTCTGGGGTTGGGGGATATTCTGAAAGCTTGTTAAGAGCTATTGGCAAGCTCATTATGTAATATATATATATAGTATATACACATCTATATAAGATATAAAAAATGAATCAATTTATAAAAAGTTAAAATGTTAAGTTGTTTGTTTAAATGATTAACTATTTGTATATTCACGTATTTATGTATATCTTATACCTTTAAAGAAGATTGCTGGTCATTTCAAACTATAAGGTTGATTAATTTGAATAAAATAAGAATTGAAACAGTAATATGAAAAATGGATTTGTTTATTTTTAAACTTCTTCAAGTATTTCATATATCCACTGGTCATTTCATTTTTTAAATTTACCAAGAATTATTTTAATCATTAGATTGAATATCATCCAGATCTAAATGAGTAAAGAGAAAGGATAATTCATTAGACAGTATTCACTGAAAAATATTTGATTTCTATTTTTTTGTCATGGTTCACCCAGTTATCATTAAAGTCTTTTAATGACTGTCATATTGTTTGATATGCTGGTATCATGGCGAATTTGTAACTAAATATTTTGAGTCAAAACTTAACAGACACTTACTAGAATATAACATAATTTCCCTTTGCTATTTTAGACTTATTACTTTTTTTTTTGTTGTTATTCAATAGTTTTTGCATCATTTTTAAATTCAAGTTATGTTTTAAATGTTTGTGTATGCGAATTTATATAAATATAGAATTGTAGAAAAATGACTTTTAATATTTTACCTACTGCGGATCAAAAACGCTTCACAGCCTTTTCCCATAGGTTAATTAATAATTCAGCAATTTTTTGTTTATGTCATCCATCTTAATCGATTATTGTTACTTCTTTTTTAAATTTTGTTTTTTAACCTTTTCATTTTTATCAATGTTTTTCTACTACTAAAACACACACATTCTGCTTCTATATGTATATAATATTCGACAAAATAATATATATAGATATAATAAAATAATATATTGGAATTAACTAACAATATTCACTATACCAAAATTTATTATTAACACTTTTCTTTATTACTTTTTACAAAGCTTTAGTTAATTGTAACAATTATATTATAACGGTTTTTTAGAAACTTTGTAAAAAATAATAAAAAAAAGTATTAAAAATAATGTTGGTTGAATTGGGCCATGCAATAAAGAGAAAGATTAAAATGTTCAATACACAAATATATAAATAAATAAGTACAACTATAGTCACTCACTGACAAAAATTAAAAAAAAAAGTCTTTTCAATTAATTTCAGTTTTTGAAACGCAGGCTATAATTTTTATTTATTTATACATTGAAATACTAAAAATAGTAAAATTTATTTCATTGTCTGTTTATTGTGTGTGTGTGTGTGCGTGCGGGGATTTTCAATATCTACAATTGAATGTTTCAAATGTAAAAATAATATTCATTATAATTTCTAAAAGTATGAGTTTATAGGCCAGGGAAGAATGATGTTTATTGAAAATAAATGTTTACTGAAAAAAGAAAATAGCAGTTGCAAAATAAACTTGTAATGTACATCAATAAACGATTGGGTGGGGCATTTATTTATTTATTTAAAAATAAGACTGAAATATTTTCTATTACAAGGTAAGCAATTCTCAGAAAATTAGCTACATGAATTTATATGGGTAATATTCAAAATAATTAGTAATGACAACAAAATTAATAATAAGAATAAAAATAAAATTACTAATAATACTGTATTAGAGATGAAGTAAAAAAAAACTATTTAGAGCATAATCTAACTAAAGAAAATTCATAGTTCAAAATCTCTTAAAAGTCATTAGCTGGAGAGATTTTATCCGTTTCTATGTAACTCTGAAATATGAGTGATAATTATAATTTCTAGAATATCAAAATATAAAATCATATGCCACTAAACAATTTTGAACATTTAAAAAAAAATGTTCCTCAAAGTAATGCACAAGTCTTTATAAACTAATAGGCTAGCAAATCTTTGGTCGTTATCATTTATAAATATGCTGATAAAAAAGTTTTACTCCAACTAACAAATTTTCTGTGCTAATGATAAAGTTTCAAACATGGTAAAATGTAAATTTAATTCATAAATTTGAAACAAATTCAAACTTCTATATAATTTTAATTATTAAATTTTGAAATAATAAATTATAAAAAGACCAAACATAATTATATCACTTTTTTTTCCACATCAGACTTAAAATATATAAATTAAAAATATTAATTTATATATTTAAAAGATGAATAACTATTAAAATATAAATAATGTTGCAGCTTAGCTATAGAGCTCATCTATCTAGCTTTTTCCATGTGCCTTAGCCAAAAGTTAATAAGGACACAAAAGAACCCCAAGTAAAACCTAGTGTCACAATATGTAAATAGATAGATCTGATCGAATATATCGTTAATCCAATTTATTTTAATTTTTTTAAAACAAATTGTGATTCTAATGCTGAACTATCAGCAATAAGGTTAATATATATTATAATAAAGATAATAAAGTGTAAAGATGATAATATATTTTATAAATAACTATAATAATCTGCAAAAGTGCTTAACCTTCTGCAACTGAAAATCATTTACGTTTAAATTTAGCCAAAGTAAACATTATCATATTATGTGCCAAGATTTATGAATTTTAATTTTGCATATTGACTATTCATTAAAGCTATCCTATTTCTATTTATCAAAATTGCTTCCTTAATTATTTAATATATAGGGTATATGAGCATAGACTTCCACACGACCCACCACTTTCCACACTATCTCATAACACTGATACACTTGAACACACATATGTTGAAAAGATAAATAATCACCAATAAACGTATTTCATGCTAAACCAGCAATCATCAGTTGGTCGAGATCACCATCTCTACACATATATGCTATAAGTGTTCAGATATATATTAAGATAGCCAATCTTCATACTTTAATGGACAGCCTTCAATCTATTCCACACTCCAACTCTTCAACCATCCATCCAATTGAAAATCTGATGATGGAGTGCTCAAAGGCCACCCTGAGGCTGAGATTCTTGTCACACCTATGCTGACCTAAGATCTCAGCTTCAGGGTGGCCTTTGAGCATTCCATCATCAGATTTTCAATTGGATGGATGGTTGAAGAGTTGGAGTGTGGAATAGATTGAAGGCTGTCCATTAAAGTATGAAGATTGGCTATCTTAATATATATCTGAACACTTATAGCATATATGTGTAGAGATGGTAATCTGGACCATACATATATTGGTGATTATTTATCTTTTCAACATATGTGGGTTCAAGTGTGTCAGTGTTATGAGATAGTGTGGAGAGTGATGGATTGTATGGAAATATGTGCTCACATACCCTATATATTACATATATAGACACATGTATATAATAGCCTGTGCATTTCAGTTACTCCTTAATTACTATTTTTTTATTATGGTTTTTTTTCTCATGAAGACTCCTAGTATTTTTCATTTTGAAACTGAAAATAAACTTGCATGTTTTTTGTGATTATGGAAAACAGATGCCTTCTTAAGTCATGACTTATTTTTTATAGATATGTATAACAGCTGATACTCTTTTAACCTTTTCTCAGGATTACACTTTGATTTACCTATGTGAAGGCCTTTTAAAATTCTATTTCCAATATTACATTTTTGTCTCATAAGTATAATATTTTTGTAATTTTTTACCAATCTATTAACATTATGTGGAACACAAAATAAAATATTAAATAAATATTTCTCTCTATATATTTAAATATAGTTTGAGCATTCAAAACATAAGGAATAGATATTCATTTTTATCATTACTTTCTGATTCTTTAAATTGGTATATTTTTTCTAAATTGATATAAAGTGTAATAAATTTGTTTATTATCATACCCCACTTCAATCAACTCTTTTGTAAATATTTCAATCTTATGTGATATTTCATAATCATAATTTCACATTGCAAAATAAACAAAGATCTCTTTTACCATCTTAAGCAAAACTGTTACTTTTGATTTAGAATTATCTCTTGAAACATATAAATCAAAATATTAATTGCTTTATTCATGTGATTTTTAGTTTTTATCACTGCATTCCTTATTTCAACTCCATGCATCAGTGCAGAAATTCGGACAATTCTCTCATTGTTCATGCATTTCACAAACAATCTTCATCTTTCAAATAAGCTGGAGGTATCAAATACTTAAATCTTTATAGCAAGATATTCTTGTTAATTGTACCATTCTCACAAAAGGTAATCGATAAGAGAGGTTTAATGAGAAAATATTATGCTGTCATTTTGGGTTTGGAGATTTATTTGTAGCTCATCTGATAAGCAAAGATTGTATGCAAAATACATGTATATTCAGAGAGTTTCTGCACTAATGGATGATTGTAATATGGTATAGTTGGGAAGAGAAATTTACTAATAAAACTGACAAAAATTTAAAAAATCTTTTAATATATATGGGTGTATTGTATAAAGGACAGAAACTATAAGAAGATTTTTTTATGTAGTAATCTGAATAAAATTTCAGCTATGATGTAATGAGGTGGCAACAAATTAAAACTAGCATTGAAATTTTAAACAGTTTGAAATAGTAATAACAATGGTATTTACATGAGCATGTGAGCCAGACCAATACTATTCTTGTTATTAGATCAACTGATTTCAGTGAAGACTGTCAGTTATAATTGGTTGTTAATTGGTTAACTGAAATTTATCTACATTATTGCAAAAAATATATTTTAATGTTTATATATATATATAATTCCAGAACAATCTTTAATATATATATATATATATATAAACAAACAATTTAACAAATTTTTTTTTTACTGTTAAATTGTTTGTGTATATATTATATATGATATTTTTTATAATGGGTATTATACTTTTACACACACACACACACACACACACACACATATATATATATATCACTAGATGGAGCTTACCAATAGCTCTAATCAAGCTTTTATTTTAAGAGAAAAAAATTCAAAATCTCTATCGGGATCCCTATCTCTAGACCAATTGGTTTTGAGCTTGTGGCTCACCTCAGTGGAGTGCTGGGACTCTAGAAACTAGATCTAAAATACCAACTCAAAAGTGAGCATTTATAAAACACGTTTCTATCAATTTGAAAGCATGAACCCATCAGACACGTAAATGTCTTCAAATCCAGCCTTACAAACCAGATAGCTATATGAGTCTGAATTCAGCTCAGTTTCACCATATAGTAATAGCCTCTGCAATATATAGCATTACAAAAATCTTCAAAGGTACACTTATAATAATTAAAACAAGTCATAAATTTTGTAACTTGCTTTTAAGCTTGCATTTTATGATCACTAGATGGAGCTTACCAATAGCTCTAATTATTATAAGTGTACCTTTGAAGGTTTTTGCAATGCTATATATTGCAGATTACTATATGGTGAAACTGAGCTGAATTCAGACCCATATAGCTATCTGGCTTGTAAGGCTGGATTTGAAGACATTTACATGTCTGATAAGTTCATACTTTCAAATTGATAGAAACATATTTTATAAGTGCTGACTTTTGAGTTGGTATTTTAGATCTAGTTTCTAGAGTCCCAGGTCTCCACTGAGATGAGCCACAAGCTTGAAACCAATTGGTCTGGAGATAGGGACCCAGGTAGAGATTTTGAATTTTTTCTCTTTTGGCACTTATAAAATAAAAGCTTGATTAGAGCTATTTGTAAGCTCCATCTAGTGATCATAAAATGCAAGCTTAAAAGCAAGTTACAAAATTATATATATATATATATGCATACAATTATAAAGATTGTAATAATATGGTGATTAGCTGGTTTGTCAGTTATTTCCAATACCTAGAGTTTTAATCTGGGTGGAATATATTAATTTTTTAGGGTGCTGAGAATTTTCAAGCAAGTATAGAATTCTTTCCTTAGATGACTGGTTCTTAATCAATTTATTTCATCATTCAAACTTTGATCAGTAAATAAGTAGTAGCTATATTCTCTAGAGTATAAAATTGAAAAGAAAAGTCAGTAAAACCATTTGATTATATCGATCACTATTGCTTTTTTTTTTAATTATTAAAGATATTTAAGACTATTAAATACATATATATTGCAATTTACTTTACAAGAGTCAAACTTTTTGCAATCACAACTTTACCACTATTCATATACACACATATATATTATACCAGCATACATTACTCACACATACATATAATCAACATATTTCATTTTTTAAAATGAAAAACCATTGTTGAAATACTAATTCATTAATAGAGACAATTGACAAAGTGATGATCTCTAAGTTCACATGCAATTTATCGAATTAAAGGAAATGAAATTAACTTAGTGATTTAATATAGAATTGTAATATCACAATATATAATATGATATGCTTTAACGAGCTCATGCAACTATATATAAAAAAAATCAAATTTTTATTAAAGATTCTATCTTTTCAGTAATATCCTCACAAGGATTTATACTGTGTTCAATTTAAAGAACAATGTATAGGATAAAATCCATATTTTTGAATGATTTAATAAGAAAGCTTATTAGAAGAAATTTTTAATATTTCTTAAAAAAAAGTAATTTCTAAAATTACTTAATTTGAACATATTTTCATATTCTATAAAGATCGTTCTAATTGGAGTTCTAAATATAAAGATCATTTTAAAAAACATTTTAAATTAATGAACTTTACGTTATAAAAAAATGCTAAGTGAATATAACACCAATTTTATTGTAGGATATATAAAATGCGCTTGTCTAGTTAAATATATATATGTGAATAACAACTTTTGCCAAATGCCTTTAAAATTATATCTAAGCTATATCTTCGAAATGGAATTATAATTGTTAATAAAAGAACTCTGTATAAAAAAAGATGCTATCTATATGCAAGGAGGAAACTAAATGTCAACTTGAGATCTCATTATCTTCTTCAATGCATAATAACTAAGGAATTAAGAATTGTATTTTTGAAGGATTTTCATTCACGAATTCCAGGAACATCTAGGACTATTGCATTAACTTTTATAAATACCATTTTTAATTTTTAAAAATTATAATTGATGAACATTAATCTCATTTCCTTTATCATTGAATTCATTTCATTAAAGAAATGAATAAGAAGAGAAGATTAATAATTTAAAATATTTATTTTTATATATTTAATAAAAATTTAGATATGGGATAAGAAATATTAACATGGGAAAGGTATATAAATATAAAAGGGATCGAGTGAACTTAGAGGTAAGAAATTAAATTATTTTTTAATTTACATATTATTATTTTTTGTATGACATGACACTACTTTGTTTGTACTAATTCAAATAGTCTAATAACCATTGTTTATTATAGTTGGATAAATGATTAACATTGGTATGAAATATATTTATATATTTTTTTATAATTAATAATCATAATTATATAGAATCATTTTAATGGATAAAAACATTGTATACAAATAATTAGATTATTATTTGTATAATCTAATTATATAATAGTTTTAATATAGTAGTCTTAATATTTAGAAATATATATTTTATATAAATTATAAAATCATGTAATGTTATAAATTAAAAAATATATCTACCGTGGGTAAATATAATATATTTATATTTAAAATATAAGATATAAGATAGTACATATACAAATAATTCTTATATATTATAAAGTTTAAGTTATTTATTTGTTATATAAATAATTATTCACATTCATATCTGCTTTTTCAAACCAAATTGTGCAAACGCTTTTTGCGAGTGTTAAATAATAAATGAATACCCTCTGACCCATACAAGATATAGAATTTATGCAGCAATAAAATGAATCCTCTTATTACTACGACTCAAATATTTATATATGAGCAAATCTGAAGTACTGGCACAGAAGGTGTGACTATAGAACAGTCACTTTGAATTACTATATATAACTTATGAATGAATGACGCCGATGAAATTTACTAGAATTTACTGAATGTCATTCCAACTGAAAATAATCATATATATAAATCAGCATTTATTTTTTATAGCGTCTGTATACAATTGTAATCACATTCATATCGGCTTTTTCAAACCAAATTGTGCAAACGCTTTTTGCGAGTGTTAAATAATAAATGAATACCCTCTGACCCATACAAGATATAGAATTTATGCAGCAATAAAAGAATTTATATATATGATTATTTTCAGTTGGAATGACATTCAGTAAATTCTAGTAAATTTCATCGGCGTCATTCATTCATAAGTTATATATAGTAATTCAAAGTGACTGTTCTATAGTCACACCTTCTGTGCCAGTACTTCAGATTTGCTCATATATAAATATTTGAGTCGTAGTAATAAGAGGATTCCTTTTATTGCTGCATAAATTCTATATCTTGTATGGGTCAGAGGGTATTCATTTATTATTTAACACTCTCAAAAAGCGTTTGCACAATTTGGTTTGAAAAAGCCGATATGAATGTGATTACAATTGTATACAGACGCTATAAAAAATAAATTCTGATTTATATATATGATTATTTTCAGTTGGAATGACGTTCAGTAAATTCTAGTAAATTTCATCGGCGTCATTCATTCATAAGTTATATATAGTAATTCAAAGTGACTGTTCTATAGTCACACCTTCTGTGCCAGTACTTCAGATTTGCTCATATATAAATATTTGAGTCGTAGTAATAAGAGGATTCCTTTTATTGCTGCATAAATTCTATATCTTGTATGGGTCAGAGGGTATTCATTTATTATTTAACACTCGCAAAAAGCGTTTGCACAATTTGGTTTGAAAAAGCCGATATGAATGTGATTGCAATTGTATACAGACACTATAAAAAATAAATGCTGATAAATAATTATTATGTTTTATATTAAACTAAATGAAGTCTTTTATTTATTTACTTGATTTTATAAGATAATATCAAACATTTAATATACAATCATTGTTGATTATTATATTAACTTCATGAAACCCATTTTAAATAATTAATGAGATTTATTATTATTACTCTAGTACATTGATATGAACCCCTGAAGAGAGTCAATTGTTAAATTTCCCTGAGTTTGAAATCTGAGTCTAATGGTTAAATCTATTAAGGTGAAGATTGATTTGATGTGGTTTAGATATAATTTATATTAATAATCTAATAAATTATTTATTTGGAATATAGTTTTATAATCAAAATTAAATCACATCATTCATGGCATCCTATATGAAGATCTTAAATCTGATTATAGTAAGATGTGATTACTCCAACAAAAGAGATCTTATAGATTAATGGAGAAAACTTGTTTAGTCTAAGATGGATTATCAATTGGTAGTACATGATCATTTTCTGGCAATATCAATATCTAAATTTATCTCTGTCTACATGGATATAATTTTCTTATGACTATTCTTTATTATAATAACAATCCATGGAAATATTTTATTCAACATATGTATATTCTAATAATTTTAATAATTTTATAAATAAAAAAATGCTATTAATTATATAGCACTAAGAAAATGATTCTAGACATTTTTATGGGATGCAGCATTTGAAGTTTATTATCAAATAAATATTATTATTATCATTATCATCATCATCATCATCATTATTATTATTATTATTATTATTATTATTATTATTATTATTATTATTATTATTATTATTATTATTATTATTATTATTATTATTATTATTATTATTATTATTATTATTATTATTATTATTATTATTATTATTATTATTATTATTATTATTATTATTATTATTATTATTATTTTATTATTATTATTATTATTATTATTATTATTATTATTATTATTATTATTATTATTATTATTATTATTATTATTATTATTATTATTATTATTATTATTATTATTATTATTATTATTATTATTATTATTATTATTATTATTATTATTATTATTATTATTATTATTATTATTATTATTATTATTATTATTATTATTATTATTATTATTATTATTATGCATTTATAAAGGATTTTGAAACTGTCAACTAAGAATTGAGTTGAAACTGTAGGGAAAAGAATAGTAAATATAAAAACTGATTCATTTAATTCTTTTGACACTTTGTATGCATAAAGTATAGGATATAAATTTAGATCACTTTTTTTTTTTTTTTACAAAATGCATATCTGTAATCTTTAGAAGTTTGTTTTGAAAAACTTTGAAATTAAATATTTTTCATTGAGGAAAGTAAAAAAAATCGGTTTGGCCAATTAATAATGTAAGTGTCTGTTCCATAGATCTTTTTAGTGACTAAAAAAGTAAAATCTTTTTAAATTTTAATTCTTTTTTTTTAAAATTCCTTTCTTCTTACATTGTAAAAATAAAATTACAAATCATTCACATCATGGGGTATCAGTATTCTTATTTGTCTAAAGTGTAGGAGGTCCTGCACATAAATCTCACAACATTCTACAGGCTAACTTATTCATTGCTCTAACTTCAGAGGACTCAAAAACAACTTTTCTTTTTTCACTTTTTTAATTACTTTCCAACATCTTTATAAAGTATCCTTTATAATTTCTTCACTTCCATCTCTATGGCATATCCAATTTCTTATTCTTTTTATAATTCCCTTTATAAATATTCTCTTTTCTTTTGCTCTCTTCTGCACTTGAACAGTCCAATTTTTTTATCAAATTTATCGTTTTTATTCTCCAGTAATCATAATCAAAAATATCCAATCTTTTTACATTCCTTCTTCAAATTATTCAAATATTTGCTCCAATAGATCAAGATTTTTTTAAAAAATTTCAAAATAATTATTACTATTTAAAAAACCCTATTTAAGCATTGCAACTCTCTGCTCTAATATTTTACTACTAAGTTCATCCCCAGAGAAACAATTTTCTAAATATTTAAAATCTCCATTCTGTTCTAAACAGTTTCATTTAATCTTCTATTATTTAATCATTACTTTAGACTTAAATTTATTGATTTACATCCCAAATTTTGTACAATATCATAAATATTAAAAAAAGAATAATTCTAATATCTCTAAGATCTTCCTTGTCATCTCTTTTAAAACTTAAGCAGTTATGAACTCTTGTTAATTTCATCAGCATCAAAATTAATCTCAGCAAAAAAAAGAAGTTTAATAAACATTAACGAAAACAAGATAGATCACAGGTTGTCTTATATTCATTTGTTTATCAATTAGTGAAAGAAAATATTAAACTTTATACATATTTTTAATTCATGTACACATTTTTTAATAGACATTCTTTTTTAAAATATCTTTCAAAATAACTGAATTCAATTACACAAAAAAAAATTTTTTTAAAGGTTTAATTAAATATATTGCAACGTCTCTGCCGCTTCCCCCCTCTTTTTGTTTCTCTATTCTTTCTAAATCCAAACTGATGTAAACATGATTAATATAATATAATCCATCGATTCAATATCCTTAATAACATTTTAGCCAGTAAATTTAAAATCCACACATTCTCCTCTTTAAAAAAAAAAAAACGAGATTGTTGAAAGGCAATCTAATGACAATTTTTTTATTTATAAAATTATATTGCAATTGCTAGTCAATTTTCTATCTTTCAATAAATAAAATCATCAAATAATCATTTGTTCAGAGTCATGTGATTTTCTAACAAGAAACTTTACATTTGGAGTCAGTTATTCTATTACTAAATTAAAACACACACGGCTTACTTTCTGTAATTCGATAAAAATTTCAAATGCCTTTTCTTTAACTGACTTTTATCTTGTCCCACTTTCTGTTTCTATTAACAAAGAAAAACTTGATAGTTCTATTATGCAAGTCACTTTTATACTTTTTTTAATATTTTTATTATATTTATTCTCTCTACTAATGTCTCACAATTTTTGCTTCAACTGTTGTTACTTTCTATGACTCTATAAATTAAATCAAAACCATATTTGGTTGTTTACTATTATTGTTTTTTTACCACTTTCTTAACTTTATTTATTGAATGTCAAATGATAGAAAACAGCATTGTTTATTTTAAAAAGTTTCTTTGCATAGAGTATTGTGGTTAAACAATAAAAAAACTTTTTGATATTCACCAGTAAGAGATTATCATTGCAGTCCATATGACAAAACATAAGTATATCATATTAGACTATCAAATTTTCTTTGAATACTTACCATCAACTATTTATTTCACTTTTTAAAAAAATATATTACATAAATTTTACTCATCATATTGCAGGATACTGAATTCAGAATTTGCATTTGATGGATAATAGAATGATCTTTATATGTAAGTGGTAATTTCAAATTTTCAATAACCAGTGACTATTACGTGCTAATAAGGTATTACCATTGATTCAACATTTCTTTTGTCACAAATAATTTTTTCTTTCTGTTTTCTTATTTTCATTCTCTCTTTTCTGTATTGTTTATATATTACAGCTATCAATTACTTAGGCTGGTATAAGTTTTGTTTATAATGAGCTTTTCATGCATTAGTTTTTTTCTTCATTGACAGTGATAATGGAATTGTGTGTGTGTGTGTGTGTGCAACCCTATTTTCAACTTTTAATTATATTAATAAAAATTCTGATTTCAATATTTTCAATTTTTTTCTTTAATTTTTTATTTATTCCAAAACTTTAGGAATGGAGAAAGCGAAGATAAAAACAGATTTATTTATGATCTCGCATATGGTAATACAATAAGAAATGGTAGCATTATTTAGGAATTCTCTCCCTGACCTGCTACAAATTTAGAATGATCTAATAAAGATAATATAAAGGTAGCATATCTTACAAAGTCAGAGTTATGTAAGTGGTAGAAATATAGCAAAATAGAAGAGAGCTGTTGTAATAGTGATATATAAGTATTTCAGCTTTTTTCCCCTAAATATAAAGTGCAAACTTTTAATGCTGATTCTTTAATTGCTGAATGTAGATCGGTATTTATAGCTAATATCCCTCTTCAAATTTTTGATATTCATATGACAATTAAAGGCTATTATTATTCAAAGACTAATATTATTCAAAGTTGGTTCATTTTATTGTAGTTTAAGTTTCAGTATCGATTAACAAACTACAGAAGAAAAAAACTTTATTTTTTGCAGTTTTATATTGCTTCATGAATGCAACAAAAAATCTGTATTTTTCTTTTTTAAAACTTTGATGTGCATATTGATAAAAATGATAAATACAGCTCAAAAATATTGGAAATACTAATATTGACTTTCTGAACTTGAATTGTCTATTATTATGTAATTTTTTTCCGAATTCACGAATAGATTATTACAAAACAATGGCGTATTTTATACTATATAATTCAATAATACCTTGCTCTTCTAACAGGTTAGGAACAAGCATTACAGGAAGTCAAAAATAGGTGAATATTTTGTTATAAAGCCTTTACTTAGAGTCACAACTTGTTTTGGCTGACATTAAAAAAGTAAACAAATAGCTGTGTAATATATAAGAAAGACTGTGAGTCCTAAATACAGCAAATAGAAATTAATAATAATAAACAAATATAGACTCAGATTGTGTAGTAAATAAAATATACAAAAAGTAAAAGTAAGCAAAATTCATCTCTTTTAAAATCCTTAAGAATAATTTATTAAGCACAAAAATTGTATTTTCAATGCTTGATCTATCTAGCATTGATTAGAAAAATTTATTTAGATCATTTAAAATTCTTTAGCCACTTTATTGTTTACTATAATTACAGAAATAATTGTTATTCCATATTAATAATATATGATAATATATGAATAAAACGAATGAACAATTTCAAAAAATGTGGGCAACAACGATTTCTATTAAAAACAGAATGAAAAGGGAATCCATAAAATGTAGAGCAAATTAAATGCCATCAGATGAAAAAGCGAGAGGGCACAATTTTGAAACATTGTTATAATTTAAATCGTTAATCAAGCACCTGAAATTAATGTTTTCAAAGTAAAGGTATGTTTGTAGTTAAGAATCAAAATGTAAAAGAAAATATTACACATAATAGATACAGATCGTTGGTCTTTTATATATTACTACTCTCCAATGTTTTAAACAATGTGATATTTAAAAGTAAATGTTATACAAACATATTGTTAGAAATTGGATATTCATTTCTTAGAATCATTTAGTACTTATGCTAAGTTTCAATGCAGCCAAACACTAAAATTGCGTGGCATTAGATAAATCTATTTTTGCTTTCACTAAAACGAAATATTTGACTGATTCTCTGATTATTATTTATAAGAAAATAAACCATATTTAGTACGTCTAAATAAAAAAAAAATGATTGTGAAGCTGTATAATCAATATAAAGATTTAAAAACAAAAGTTTAACAAGATTAACTTATTTTCCTCAATTACCTAAAATTAAATTTTAATTAATATCAAAAAATAACTTTCCTGGAAATATGATTGAGATTATTAAGTTGTAATCAAAATACTTTTTAGACAGACAGAAATGTTCCCACATTAATCTTTTGGATAGTTAAGTAAATACTATCACATGAAATATTATTATAACACTCAAATGGACTATTCTGCAATGATCTCCTGTTCCTTTTTTTATTCCTACACCAGATATCATAAGAGAAATTGCCTCAGAATATTCACCATCTAAAACTCTTCTCCAATCAAGATACTCTTTCTACATGTTCAACTAAGAATACTCAATTAAAGAATTATCAGATAATAAACGAGTCTTATGAGATTCTAAACAAATTTCTTTTCCCCAAAATTCAGCACTAATGTCAGCTGGGTTTAATCTTCCTATAGCAACTGGAATCTCATTTATAGATTCCGGACAATTTATATTTGTTACATCACTGCGTTATAATGGAATTTTAATAGTCACTGATTAAACACAGATCGTAAACCACATAGATAATGCCTACGAAATTTATGGCCATAGTGACAGATTTAACAAAGCCATTAGTGAACTTATTTCTTGGTCGAAATTTATTTGTTAATAGTTAAGCTGTCTAAAAAAAATCCTCTAGATAAATAATTGAACTAAAACCTGCAAATTTGCTGATTTTTTTTTTATATATATAAAATAATTTCCTTGACTTCTTTTATTTGAATATCCATCTCATACTACTCATTTCACTGTAGATGCTAAATGTAGTTAAAATTTAAAAAAACAACATAAAAGTCGCAGTTTCTAATAGCATCCCCGGACAAGTTTTAAATATAGCGTGGAATAAATTAGCTTTTAAAGCTATTATAATTATTTAGAAATATAACAGCCTTTAAAGTGTGCTAACTGATTTTAAGAATGCTTTTATGTTCTAATTTATAAAAATAAAGAAGTCTATAATAATCATCACATCTTCTTCTGTTTGAGCTTTCTGAATCGAATCTCAGTCGGTCAATTAAAATATTTAATTAACATTTCAGGATGTCTTGAATGATCTATTCTGAGCTTCATTAGAAGAATCTATATTTGTGAATAAATCATCCTATTTATATATTTAATACTACTGTTGCAAGAGTGGTTATTTATTTACAGAATATAATTATATAATAATAAATGAACTCAGATATTGTAAATAATATTAAAGAGATATTTCAGATAAATTCTAAGTTTTCTTTGTATGATTTTATTTAATTTGTAAATGATATTATTAAGGATATGTGAAATGGTAGTTTGATCCATGTGGAGTTTGAAATTTTATATAGATAGCTGAAACTTTTAAGTATATAATAATAAGCTTAGAATTTTTTTCAAGCATCGAGTATCAAATCAGTCTTGCTATCTATTCAGTTATTGAATGGGAAATGGGGTAAAAAAAGATAAACCATGAAAATTCTTATCAATTACATATAGCTGACTAGATAATCACGTCTGTTTTTACATTATTTTTTAACATTTGTGACACAAGAAAGTTAGAAAAACCTTTTGACTTTTGTGATCTCTTTAAAGCCATTACTTTTTTTTGTCTTAATTCACTGGATTTAATTAAAAACACAATAGTTCAGACTTGAATTTTTTTTTTTAAATTTTCTGACGTTTTATTAGTTGTCTTTCACCCACTTTCTGTTCCTTCTCTTAGAGTTAGTACGGTCTTATGGTTTAATAAATGATTATCGATGATAATTTTACTTATCAATATTTAATATGTGGTAGTAATTTTATCTCTGAATTTGAACTTTGAATATTATCTTGTGTAACTTACTTAAAAATTTGGTTAGGATTTACAAAATAAAGTATATTATGAGATAGATATGAGATTTCGTGCATGTATACAGTAATACATTTATAAATCTTTTCACTATATAAATTTTAATGTTATAATTGACGTGCTTGAGTATTGAAGATTATTATTATAGTCTTAAATTTTTATAGATCAAAACAGCAACGACAGTGGTAGTAATGCTGATTCGGATTGTGATTCTGAACCTGGATTGCCATTAAAAAGAAAACAAAGGAGAAGTCGAACAACATTCACAGCTGAACAGTTAGAAGAACTTGAAAAGGCCTTTGAACGAACTCATTATCCAGATATCTACACTAGAGAGGAGTTGGCTCAGCGTACCAAGTTAACCGAAGCCAGAGTCCAGGTAATAAAAATTATTACAAATAAGCAATTTAATTTAATTTTGTCATGCACAGCGTTTTTATATAATTTAATTATTTTATCTATATTTTTAATATTTTCTAATATATCTATATAATGTGTTTTTATGAAGTGTGCTATATATGCATATATGAGTTAAACGGAGGGAGGTAGTCAACTGAGAGAAATAACTCTTTCAGTTACAAAATTACTAAAAATAGTTATTCCATAAAATAATGGAAATGCTGTATTTACAAATAAATTTCACTAAGCATGTAGGCAAGCAATTGGATCCTATCTATTCTTGATTTTTGTTAACAATGTGTTAGTTTTTCCTAGCTTAATCCTATTTAATTACATAAATTTCATGTTTGTAATAACTTATTTATAATGAAAACCAAATTGAAATTAAAAAATCGATAAAAGATCAAATTGTTAGTTCAAATTTTAGTTAGGAATAATTTTTTGCTTTTTTTAGAAAATGCTTATGGTAAAATATATTTTGTATTTTTGAAAAAATACATCTTATTGTCATTTGATTCTGTCCACATTCAATTTTTGTTAGCTTTAAGGTGTTAAAAATAATTTAGTTTCTCAAAAAAAAAAAAAAGATTACTTAATAATAACTCTATGAATTTTATGGTAATATTTAAGACATTTCAACATAGATAGCATCATATTATATATATTGATGAACAAAAAAGATGTTTTTTTTTAAAAATTTTACATTCATTGTTGATTTATATGCAAAAAAATTTGTATATATTAGAAAAATTTCCATTTTTTTCTTTTATACAATAAGTATTATTTTATAAAAAAAATTTGTTTTACAAGGTTTAAAATGCTTAAATATATCCACATTTATATATCTTTTTTAATTTTTATTAAGTAATATATATATATACATATACGAACCATGATACATAATCTTGATTGAAGACAAATTTCAGACACCTGTAATTACACTCATCCCTAATATCGCATAGTTTAACAATGGTAATAGACCATCCAATATGAAACACATTGAACTTGACATTTGTTAAACATTACCATTTGAGATTATTACATCACTACTTTCCCAACTTTTTAGTTAGCATGTGTTGTCATTTACAATGTCAAAAAGTTCTTGCAAACTACTGTCCTCATTTTATGTGAATCAAGAAACCAATACTATTCCTAACTTGTAATCTGCATCGGTGTTTCCCAATTTTCATCCATTAAGATCAACAAATTATCCTTGCTTCGCTCCTGTGATTCCATCCTCACAAATCTTTTACCTTCATTACCAATCTCTTCATCAGTTTCTTTTTCATTTATTCTACTCTTTGCTCTAGACCCTCTCTCTGCTTCTTGTAGCCTCCCCACTAGCTGTTGAGACTCTAAAAATCTAGACCTATATTTAGCATTGAAATATCTGCTTCTCCTAGTCTTAGTTTTAAATTTTATGTTTGACCACAAATCCTTTACATTTCTCTCAATCTTCTTATTTTCTGTACAATCATGGCCCATTGTTCACATGCATGTCCATTTAGAGTCTACAAAACACTTATATTCACTTGGCCTTAGTAATTCTGGTGACATTTTGTCCATCCAACCATTACCAGACAGTGTACAATGATTAATTCTTGGCTCTTTTCCATCAACTAGTGGCTTACCACATTTCTTCAATTTATCCATTTTTGGCTTTTTCCACTCTTCTTCTTTATTACCTTTGTACTTCTCAACCCTGACTTCTTCTCTTGCTTCCCACTGAAATGGAAATTTAGTTCTTTATCTCCTCCATCAGCTTGCAAGTCTGTGTTTTCTTGAATCTTCTTTTCTGCCATAAAAGGCAGAAGTTTGTATGTTGCTAACACTGATTTATCAGTAGCTATCTGAGCTAGTTTTATTGAATGTATATTTCCCCCACTTTTGTCATGTCATTTCTCCCTTTGATGCTTTCAGCCTCAAATTTGAGCTACTCAGATCCAACCTCCAATGTGATAGAGATCTTCTTATCCTCATCTTCTTCCAGCACACTCAGAACTCTTAGTTGATTTATAGAGAATTGTAATTTGTTTACCTTTCCTTCATAATTGTTAATCAAAAAAGGCATTTTTTGATTACTTTCTAACTGCAGAATTTCCAATGGTGGGAGAGTTTGCATAATTGTACATTTGTGATAACCAATTCCACTTTTCCCACATGTTTTACATATTTTTGTGGGGCAGGTCCTAATCAAGTAAGATCTATCCCCATAACCATAACATTGAGGTTGTATGCCTCTAACTGACACATATATTGGACACTTATCCTGTTCCAATACCGATGGTATATCTATTGGATTTATTCCTTTATTCATCTTTACATCTTTGTACTTTAAACGAAAACAGATATTATAGTTTTTTAGATATTTATTATTATATATCACGATTATTGGCAGATTATAGAGTTTTCAATATTACATTCTAATATTATTAGAGATAAAATTGTTAATCAGAAAAATATTTTGATTCAAATTTATTAATGAATTTCTTTTTAATTTATTATCCTGCTTCTGGCTGCAAAAAGTTAATAATAACGTAGACACGTAGACTTCTGCTTTAGGCTCTCCAACTCAGATTCAATGTAGAGATAGATATATTTCATATTATAATTGGTGTAAAATCATTTCCTTTTTTTTTTTTTTGTTAAAAAACAAATAAGTAGGTTTAAAATAGAAATAGTTAAATTTTGTAACTAATAAAAAAGGCTAAAAGGAATTTTACAAACCAGTTATTAATGTGCAAATTATATATTAACAAATTTAAAATTAAGAGAATGAAATTTGATTGCTTTTATTTGTAACCTCATGCTTGTTTTGTTCATTTATCATGTATAAGCAAAATTAATTCACTCTTGAAACGGTTGCTGGAGATGCTAGCATTAAATTATTACTATTTCTTTCATATTTTATATTTTACATGCTACTATGTGTCATATATTTAAATTGTCAAAAGTAAGTTATGATTGTTAGACTATAGAGTATAACTCTCATCATACCAATCACGTTTTTTCTTAGTACACATTTTATTTCTTTATAATTAATTCACGTTATTACTAATTAATGTGCTTTTTTTTGCTTTTGGTTTTGCATTTCAGCCATTTCAATAATCATTTCTCTAAGTAATGTCCAATATATTCATAAATAAAAATAAATAAATTAATATCCATAATTAATCTTTTTTTTAAAAAAATCACTATCTTCACTACCTAATTAAGCATTGTTGACTCTAATTTTTCAATTTATCATTTCTATTCTCTATAGTCTATAATCTTATTTTATTCCTTTTCCCAATTTTCCAATTTTTATTCATATAATAAATTGCACTCCAAATAAAAAACAAGTGTTTTTTTTTAAAAAAAATCCAACTTCAATAGCTTACAAAATAACCGACTTTCGTTATTAAAATCCTATTTGATAACTTGCAATTTTCAGTTTTGTTCATCGAATAATCAAAAAAAAAATCTATTTTACTGTTTTTCTACTTTCTTTTATGACCTCAATATAATCATTACACAAATGTAGTCATTTGTTTTACTAATTCGATTAATTCTGAATAACATTTTAAATTCTGTCTGTCTGTCTGCAAAACGGTCCTTTTCTGCAAAAAACGCGAAAGAACTTACGTAATGCACGTTCCTATCCCCAGTTCTAGTCCTATACTCCACAAAAATAACATATTAGTTTTTTAAAAAATAAATATTAGATAAATTATCTATTTCTGTTATACACTCTTCTTAATTTTACTATCTTTTGGTTCAAAGCAAATAGTCTTTTAGTCTTTTTTTTCTTATAATCTAAATATTTCATCTTCAAAAACAAAGCAAGAAAACAAAAATTATTCTACTAAATGTTCTTTTAAAAATAAATAAAACAAATATTAACTGCCAATTATTACATATATAAATTCTCAGATGTATATTAATTCTTTTTCATAAAATGTTATAACGTGGATAAAAAAAATTACAACCTTTGTGAGAGTTGTGTTGGTGATATATTGAAAAATTGAACAGAATTGATTATTTAATACATTTAAGATTAAAAATGAAATAGGGTATATGTGAGTTAAGATCCAGATGTTTAGCACTTCTAGTATAGTGTGAGAGGGTGTCTAAAGTTTTTCCCCAGATAGATAAATATACTATTGGATCTTGGTGACTCGGTAAAAATTAGAAAAAAATTGAAAACTGCTTAGCTGTAAATATAAACTTTCTTTGCATCTCTCAACAATTATTATCCACAGTGCACTTATATTTTTAATATATCAGTCATTAAGTTCAAATTGCTTTTAGGCACTAACCTGCTTAATTTGTTATAAATATGACTACTAATTTTTTCAGTTGTTTAACTAGTTTTCACTTTATAAGAACTAACAGAATGAAAGTAGCAAAAAGAATTAATTAATTTATATAATCAAACTTATATCAAAATACACATATTAGTAGACAACAAAATGTAAGAGTGAAAAGTTATATTCTCTACATTTTAATATGTGAAGTATTATTCCTGACAACATTACATTACTAAATAAGCTCTAGTGAGAGTTTAGGTAATATTCAAAAACTGAAACAGCAATTTATTCATCTCTAAATAACTGTTAAATATGACAAAGAGTAAAATTATTGTCATTACTATCAAATGTTTTGATAATTATATGAATAGAATTGTGGTTTACCAAACATTATTTTATTTTTCTGACGTCCAATTCAAATATTATTAATAAAATATTAAAATAAATAAATAAAAGCAAGAGAACAACAATAACAACAACAACCTTCTACACAATAGGAATTTTTGCTGGAATTAGAGCTAGTAAGTTTATCTCGTATTCATTATGGTGTACTAGATGCATTTTTATATATAATAAAAATCCTAGAAAGCATCCTAATACAGTTTTGGATTAAACTGGAGATAATTAGGGAAACAGACAAAAGACTTGCCCCATATAACATTTTTCATGATACCTGATCCTTAATGAGTCAACAACTGAGGCGGTGTTAACGTGATATAACCTAATTGCAAAAAAAAATGCTATACAAATATATATATGTGTGTATATATATATATATTTAATCTTAAATGCCTTTTGGAAAAAAAGCAGATACTAAAAAATTAATATAACATTATGTAACTTGTATTTATTTATGTAATCTTTTTATTTATTTAATATATACAATCAAATTTAATTTTAGATAACTTTTTATATAGTTTCTAATCAATTATATGTAACCGTATTGATGTAAAGTTGTAATATAACTAAGCTTTTTGTAAATATGTAACTATTTTTGAATTTCAATAAAACTCCTTTACAAACTAATAATAATAATAATAATAATAATGATGATGATGATGATGATGATGATGATGATAAAAAAAAGAAGAAGGAGGAGGAGGAGGATTGAAATTAGTACTCTTAAAAAATAAATTAAAAAAATGAGATCAGCTAATGCAACCCCATTGATGGCCAATCATCATAACAACGAATGTTTTTTAACCTGGTTGAACAAGGTAACCTTCAGAATCAGGACTAAACCAATGTTAATTAAATAAGAATTTTTCATATAAGTATGTGTAACCCTAGAATAGCCGTATTTGGTGTAACCAATTGATACACAATAAAGTTTGCTTTGAAACATAATAATAATAATAATAATAATAATAATAATAATAATAATAATAATAATAATAATAATAATAATAATAATAATCATCATCATCGAATGGTTTTATTCAACAAGAATATACAAAAAATTTGAGTGGCCTGAATTGTTAGACCTGGAATCAGGAGGGTGTTATCCTCCAGAATCTGATACTCTACCAATTACGCTAGAAAAAAAACCAATAAAGATTAAAAAAAAAACCCAACATATTGTCAAATGGAATTTTGTTAAAGAATTGAAGTGAAACTGAATGGAATGATTGAATGCAGCAATCAAAAATCATTTACACCTAAAAAAAAAAAAAAGATTAAGATTATTTGACAGTGTTATAAGTACTTCAACTGAAATAATTGCATGCCCGATTGTTATTCTATCAAATTTATTGTATGGATGTAAGAGAAAGATTATTTACCTTTTTAACTCAAAAGAATAAAAAAATTATATAAGAATGTTTCAAAAGCAATTAAATTTGTTTTTTAGCTTTCAGGACTGACGATATCGTATTTATTGTCACAAAAATATATCTTCGAAACAATGAGCATACAAGGGAATGAATAGTACGAACTTCCCATAAAAGAAATATTTAGGTAAATTTATGGAAGCGGCAGACTCCATTTATGTTATAAACATTGTTTTAAAAATACTCTAAAGAATATATTACTGAGTGCCCTTTATTAGAAGGATATAGTTTGGAAAAATAGAGATCTACAACTAGATATTATTATTTATAATTTTTTTTTCATATCTGCAAATGGTGATAAGACTTTCTATAGTGATTGACCGATGTATATATTTAGGAGTATAGATCTTTTTTAATTCAGACAGAAGTACATCATTACAACAATAACTTGGATTTCTTATGGTTTTTATTTTTAAATAGTGAAAATTTGTTAATGTTTTTGTTTCAAACTCACCATTATTTCTAAGTAAGTCTTAAATATTTAATTATTCCAAAAAATAAATAACATTCACATTATATTCATCATTTTTTCTTTTGATAATTTAATTTTTGCATTTCTTTTTAATTGCAAAGTTAGCTGCCTTATTGCACTATACTGAAACATCAAAATATTGTCCGTTACAAATAAAAAGAAAACTAATAGCAATCAATTAATGATAAACGATGCTTTATTTTGTTTTTAAAAGAACAATTTATGCTTTTCACACATTAATAGAAAATGACAATCGAAAAGTATTTTAAAATCATTGACTTATTTTGGTTTTATAAGTTGGCATACTGTGAAATGTTTTCTTTATTCTGTGAATTTTCAATTTAAAAAGCTTCTTTTTTGTTAGAGCATTATCACGAGTTCCACGAATATTTGACCATAATGTATGAATTCTGTAATTGAATTATTAAGCCGTTATTATCTTCATCTCTTTAATATTGTTAACTATTATCATTAATTAAAGCAGAGAAGAAGAATAGAGGTACTCTGATGAAGACTGCTGGACAGTCGAAACTTTAAGGAAAATAAAGAAGTTTTTAAGAAAATTTGTTTGCATTAAGGTGTATATGAAAGAAGTGTTATAAGCAATATATAACTATTATCATCCTGAGAATGATGAAGATCTTTCCAAGTTTAATCCATTTTCTCCAATATGTGACCTTTCTTTTTCATATCAGACTCCATATGCAGTCTCTTTTAGATTTGTTGCATTTTCTTGGGATGCAATTTAAGAATTTGATTGCTCATTTATCATTTTTTCTAGCATGTTTATCCCAATTCTCATTTCAGTCTTTTAATTCTTTGAATGATGTCAAATAACTTTATTCATTCACCCAAGTATTTCACTTTTTATGCTTTCTTGTAACTTCCTATATACCGAATCTTCATATTAGCTGAGTTATCTGAAGACTTTGTGTTGATTTTCTGTTAAATGTCCAGTTCCAGATCTATAACTAAGAACCTGTGAAATATTTCTGTTAAAAACTTTTATTTTCAAACAAATAATCCATTTCCTTTTAATATTAAGTTTGTATCCTTTCAAATTTAATTATATGACTAATTTCAATCATTATGCTTTAATCTATATTAAAAAGTAGTTATTAATTTATTCTAATATATGATTATCAATCTTTATTATAGTTTTGAATTGAGAGTTTCACGTGCAGTTATTATTACATCTGATTGGCTATCACATAAGCATTTTAAGGCGCTTCTGTCAAGGTTTTAACCTTGTACATTATTATTAGATATCTGCAGCACTTACTAAATTTATATATTTACATTTGTTACTATCATTTCATTAGATTTAAAAATTGCTTTGTTGTAATTAGTGAATTAAATATGAAGATGTTGCAAGCTTCACATGGGTCCCATCTTTTTCTTAAGTTCTGGCTTGTGTTCTTGAATTGAGAGTTCCATGTGCAGTCATTATTACATCTGATTGGCTGTCACATAAGCATTTTTAAGGCACTTCTGTCGAAGGTTTTAGTCTTGTATGTTACTATAGTTTTTAAAAAAAAAATCATTAAATTTTACTTTAGTCTTTTTACCATTTATCTTTAGTCTTTTTTTCTTACTTCCATGTGATTATTTTTGCAACATATTGTGAAACTCTGAGGCATTGATTGCAAAAGCAATCATTTCAGCTTAAAAATTTAAATGATACAAATAATCTTCATGTATTCTATTTTAATTTGACAAAATACTGTACTTATTATAAAACTGTCTTAAAAATTTTGGAGATAAGGAATCACACTATTGATTACTTCTATCAATGTTAATCTTAGCATTAGAATGTAATGTAATCTCTGCAGTTGCATTTTGATAGAGGTTCTTCAAAATATCATGGTTTTATATCTTGATGATCCAATGCTTTTAATCACTGTAGAAAGGCTTATGGAATCAAATGCTTTTTCATAACATATAAATCCAAACTGTAATGGCAACTCATATTTGTATTTGTTTCTATAAACTTCTCTCAATACTTAGGATATGACCAGCTACGATAAATAGATTCATCTTGTTTTTTTCTTGGTCTGTTTGAATCCAAAGTCTATTATAAATTAATTGTAATTATCTTAATAAAGAAAGATTATGTATAGAACATCATAATAGAAGATTAATAGGTAAGTAGTTTCTAATAATTATTCTTTATCATATTTTTTTAAATAGCAATATTTATTGTTGCATTCCTCCAATCATCTGACACATCTTTATCATTTAAACATTGGTATATAGTTTTGCTAATAAGTTTTCCATTCTCTTCACTTGTTTCTTTTTTTACATATCAATAATGATTCCATTATTTACTGGAGAATTTCCGATTTTCATATATGTAATTGCATATCCCATCTTTTTATTTAAAATACTTGGCACTGTAGAAGATGTAGAAATTGTAGTTTTTTTTTATTAATAAATACCCAATTCTCTGTAAAGTTTTTCGATCTATTTTACGATTTATCCCAATTGTTAGTAATAATTTTATCCTTTTTTATTGTTAAAACATTTTTTCTTCTAATACCAAAGTGATGTTTACATATTTAAACATTTATTTTTTTCTGTAGCTATCCTTGCCAATTTACAGTTATATTTTTTATATCATTATTAATTCTTTTTCATAATATTTTGCTCAACTCACATTGTCTTGTTCTTGTGGAAAATCTATTAATTAATTGCTGGGGGGGGGGTGTATCGGATATCTTTGTTTCAATTCTTAGTAAAATATAAGTGATCTTTACTGATCATATTTATGTTTAAATCATCATCAATGTTGTTAATATTTTAAAACTGATTAGCAATTTCTTTAGCAATTTCTATTGGAGGTTTAATAAAATGTTACAAAAAAGAAATAAAGTCAGATGTCATATGACCTAATTTAAACAAGCTTGTATTACAAATATTATATAAAGAGCTAGAAAATAAGCTTTTAACAAGCTTTGCAGAATATCCCTAACACCAGAGCAGTTTCTGCTACTGGCTTCCTCAGTCTAATGCTTGAATATCCTAGCATCTCACTGAGGAAGCCAATAGCAGAAACCAGTCTAGGGTTAGGGATATTCTGCAAAGCTTGTTAAGAACTTATTTATGAGCTCTTTATATAACATTATTAGAATGTTTTTAAAGATTAAGAATATCAACTATTATTAACATTGATCTTTTTAAAATAATTTAACTCTAGTTTTGAATTAACACTTATTTTTAAGTTTCACTAATGGAAGCTATGTTGAATCTATTAAGAACATTACAGTTTTAAAATATATATTTTCTAGTAGTCAAAATATAATTCAATTCTTTGTTTGCAAGCCCATTTCCATTTAGCATTTTTCTCAAAGAAGGATTATAATGTATGAGTCTGTGACCTCTCTGTTTTATCAACATAGCCAGATTTACTGACAATACTTTCAATTTTCAATCATTTTCCAATTTCTATGACAATATTAAAATTTTGTTTGGGTTGATCAAAAACATTTTTTATATCTATATACAATTCTCTCCTTCTTCATCACAATGAGAACTTGTTATGGCATAAACCTGAATTATCTGCATTTGTTATCTTCCATTAAATTGAATAACTACTCTTACCATTCTCTCTGATTTACTATCATCCTCCACAATATTGTTTTTCTACTTTTTCTTTATAATAAATCCCATTTTAATTGTGATCCCCACATTTGTGCCTTTTATATATATATATAAAACACATATCTACTTTTCAAGTCTATTGTCTCTTCAATGTCCCACTTAATATTAACTATCATCATTTTTTACTTGAAAGTGATCTGCAATTGTAGGTAGCTAAATAAAAGGTTATCATCAAATAGTAGCCAGTGTCTGTTATGAGGAAATTCTTAGCACTCTCTGTCTTATTTAATAACTATATATTATACACTGTATATATATATATATATATGTCTATGGGCGCGCGTGTGGGTATAAAATTGTATAACATTTTTAGAATTGCTCATTTTTTAAATTAATTTATGATAATTCTATATTTAAATATTTTACAGAAAAGACTAGCTCCTATATAATTCTGAAAAAGTATGTTTATTGATTACTAGGCAAATTACTTTTACTAAAAAATTTAAAAAATATTGAATGGCTTTATTGCTCAAGAGTTTATAAGAAGGCCAGGCGTTTAGAAGTGTCTGCTCGGAATCGATCCTAGGACCCCGCATTCCAGAGTGTGATAATATCATTACGCTAGACCTTACAGAGCACTAAAAAGTAAGAGCGTATTATTAAGGAAAAATTACTTTTTGATAAAGTAAGGCAAAAAAAAAATAATAATAATTAAATAATAAACCTACTATAAAGTGAAACTATTAATTGTTTGTTATGAGATCTAAAAGAAAAAAATGGTTATATACATCCTTTTTTTTTTTTTTCAATTCCTTTGTAACAAATGACAGTGAATTCATGCTGAAGGTGGATGTAGAGGAAAACTAATATTTTTATTATAACAGTGATACTACCTTGCTATTTTTTATATTATGCAACATTACAATTAATAGAATTCTAAATTGACTAATGAAGATATATAATTTCTCTGTTTACAAGCATGTACAAACAAAGCATTATGACGAAGCGCTCGATCATCACCAACGGTGATTTCCCATTGCATAGTATCCTTAACACAATTTATTGTAATTTCACAATATGCAACTACTTTTCGGGATTTGGAAAAAAAGTGTTTATTACATTACAAAATGTAAATCACATTCACAAATATTATTTATAGAAAGTTATCTTGTTAGGTTAGCACAGCTGCCTTACAAGCAGTTGTCCCAGGGTTCGCTGCCCGGCCGACGCTTTGACACATTAGGAAAAAAAAAAAACGCCGAGCCATTGGAATTTGAAGGTCCATACATATTGCTCATTTAAAAATCTTTCGATTTTTATCAATTAATTGTCTAATATTTCACTTATCAAAATGGTTTATAGGCTAACATTAATTCAGTAATTGAATTTTTCATAACTTTTGCTGACAGGTCTTTGTATATTGAAATTTTCAGTTAGTTTTCTTTTTTTATCTCACTTTATTAATTAAAAAATATTCCAAATAACGGTTTTTAAATTATTCGCTTTTGTTTTGCAAACTGAATGCATTCAAAGGTGATAGTTGACGTCAGACTTTTTTTTTCTAATTAAATTCTGTCAAAGACAAATAAATAAATTATTCATAAGGTCACAAATTTTATTTTTTGAAATGATTGTAGTAATAACAAGCTCAGATTTAATAAAATTATTAGTCTAAATTTAATTAATAGTTTGAAGTCGATGCAATTAAGCTATTTCTAAATTACATGCAAATTTTAAATTCGGTTATCTATCACTATAAAAATGATGTGACATTTTAAATAGAATCACCACGATTAAAATAAATGAGATCATGCTATTTAATCATGTTGTCATTGTTAATTACTTAACAAGCTTATTTTTATTAGTTTTGATTTTAATTAATTAAACGGCAACCAAGATAACAATGTAATTATATAGTCACACCCTAGAGTGTATTAAATATAAACCAGTCTAAAGCATCCTGCCTCCCCCATAAAAATATTTGACCAAACCATATATCAACGAATTGCTTACAGCATTTTAAATATTTCTTTAATTTGCTACAGAATAACTCAATTAAAAAAAGAAAAGATCGGATCCATAAGTAGGATATTGTAAAATGATATAGAAAATCAAAACTTTGACAGCCAGGATTACATCTTTCATAAACAAATCAATGAATTTCAATTATAACAATCGGCCGTCAATCTCTAGAAATATATATATATTTTTATTATAATTATTTTATCAAAATCACTTGTTGATCTTTGTATATGTGCACGCCACACACATACAACATTTGCACGCGCGCTCACAAATAAATAAAAAATCAAATTTATCTAACGTGAATTTATATCATAACATTATACTTAGACAAACACAATTTTATTTTAAAATTCATTTTATATTTTGCGTAAACATGCGAGCAACTTTTATATTTACATTTAAATTCAAATGTCTAATTTATGTATATATCCAAAATATTAGATTGAATCTTTAAAAAGTTGTTTTATCTTAAAAAGATAAAAAAAATGTAGACAGGAAAAGCAAATGGTTACAATATATAAATATGATTCTTGTTATCAAGCAAATGCGGAAAAAAAAAACCCGTTGGTGACCGAATGGTTAGCACAGCTGCCTTACAAGCAGTTGTTCTGGGGTTCGCTTCCCGGCCGACGCTTTGACACATAAAAAAAAAACTCCGATGAATAATTCGCATATAGCTTTTAATGATTTGATCAAGGCGTTTGATTTCATTAATCGAACAGGATTGCAAGTTGTTTAAAATTAGTTAGTTGCCTATGTGTATAATACAGTCTCAATGTGATGAAACAAAACTAAATGTTACAGAAGAATAACCTGAAGCATTTGAAATGAAAACTAGTATTAAACAAGAATACCTTCCAACTTTGTTTTCGATTTTTATGTCAGGTATCTTTATAATTATTTACAGGCCAGCGATCATCCATTAAAATGCAAATAGTTTTTATGGTGAAATTTTTAATTTGAATCAGCTAAAACAAATACACAAACTTCATCTTATTGGTTTCTCAGTTTATAATATTCTGATGGTGCTACCCTTGCCAATTCAAAAGCTATCAGCAGAATATATTTAATATTTGAGTGCCACATATGGAGACTTTAGTTTAGCAATTAATGCCAAAAAAAATAAAGCCTTTTATCAACCAGAAATGAAAGGAAAATCGTCAGCAACATTTAATTTGAATGGTTATCACTTGAAAAAGTGAACCAATTAAAACATCTTAACAGGGTTTTAAGAATAAAGCAAGCTTTAGAATTTGAGTTAAATACAGAACCCAGAGTGCTGTTGCTACTTTTAATAAATTAAAAGATAGAATATTTTATTGCAGTGATTAGTTGAATATAGGATTGTTATTTTCTTTATACTATTGCTTGAAAGTGAAACTTGGAATACTTATCATTTATAACATAAGGAAAAAGTACATTTAAAAGTGTTCTGAATAAAACTCTAAAAACATGATGGCAAGATTATAAAATCAATCAATACATGTCTACTATTGTAAAATAACAGTTTTGGCTGAACCGAACATATGAAACTAATAAATGATACAATACTTTTTTAAATTAAAAAAAAAAGAGCACAGTTTTCACAAGAAGCAAATCCCATTTATGCTACAAAGTTTATCGTTAAGACTTTATAAAAAAAAGTGCAACACTGATTATTTTCATTAAGAATTCATGGCTGAGGAAAATCACCTATCCTGATCAATCCTGCATAACAATCAAGCTGGCCTTCGAGATGAGAATATTTGGGACTATCAGATTGGTGACATACATAAACTTTGCCATATGGACTGCGAGATGTAAGGTGCTGTTTGAGAAAGGGGTTGATCACTCAATTGAAGACCTTGGTGTTAAATACCTCCTTAAAGCAAGGGAAATGGACAAGAGAACCTGTGTTTCTTCATTGGCTGATCAAACATGGGGCCAATTGAGGATATAGGTCAGCCTTTGACACTTGGTCCCATTGTTTGGTTTTCTTAAACTGTAGTGACTGTTTTATTTGCTCCTTAACTATGTATTATATTTGATTGTATTTTGATCTGTGACTCACTGATTTTTGTATCCATATTACATAAGTATATTTATGCAATTCCATTATTGTATTGTAAATTTCCTTTTATGAATTTTCTAGTATTACATTTTGTTAGTCACCTGAACATGTTGTTATTTGATGGCCTTGTTTATCAGCCCTACCTAATTCATTGTTTTTCTAATGACAATCATTCTCATCCTTTGTATGATCCTAATATGAATTGTTATATGATTATTTTTAGCTTAGATGAATTCTTTAACCCCTTTCTCATAGAAGCCTACCTGCCCATTTGATTTACCATATAATATCTATACACATCTTGTTTATATTAATTATTCAATGATGGAAACTATGTACTTAGTTTGATTTATTGTCTATGTTCTCTTGACGGTGTAATTTCATCAACCTGTGTATTCTTGAATTTCTCAAATGTGATTCTTGTAACTCATGGGATACTACATATATGCTCCCAGTTGAATTTTGCAATTTACTATTTTTCTTGTATTATGCTTCTTCTGTAAATAAAGTTTACTTTGGAAAGAGAGAATTCATGGCTGAGGAATGAAGAGCTGCAATTATGTGAGTGTTAAAAACCTTTAAAAAAAGATATTATTAATATTATAGAGGGAGCTGGTATTCTGATAAAGGTGTATCACGTGTCGACAAATGACATAAAATTCATACTTTTTATGCAATTTGTTTTTAAGGTACTAGTTGATTAGACTCACAAAAAAAAATCAAATATGAACATTCCCAGGCCATTTTTTTTTTTGTTTTTGTTTGGTTTTTACCTATTTTAAAATAGGTTTTTTTTTTTTTTTAAAAAAATAATTTTTTTAAAAATAAAAATAAATCAAAATTATTACTTTTTTAACTATTTTGTTGTTATTGACACATTAAAGACTTTTGAATATTTTTTTTTTGGTTTTCTTCTTTTTTAAATACATCTTTTTTCTGGTTTTCTTCTTTTTTAAATAAAAATTCACACAAAAACACAAACAACAAGAACACAGAATTTGTACTTTTTAAATACTTTTTTTTATTATTAACATCAATAAAAGTATGGTTGCACATGTAAATGGTATTTTAAACAATGCCATCAAATGGCGTGCGTGTCTAATCAACGAGTACCATTTCTAATTTTCCTTTTTCCCTTATGATTTATGAATTATAATATTACTAATTAATAGATATTTTATATCAGAATTTTAATTGAAAATGTCTTTTTTTTTATTGTTTATAGAAAATGTTATTTGCTGCTTTCCATAGATTTGAAAGCAAATTAAATTAAGTTCTTCTTTTATATATATCTTTAACTGAATTTTTTTTTTTGCATTAGTTTTACAAGAAATAAATATGAGTGATTGCAAAAATTGCAAGAATTTTAATTTTGAGTAAGTTATATATAATGTAATACATTATGTAACATTATTTCATTTGGTTGCTTGCTAGATTGAAGGAGTCTACATATCGAAATATGAGTGGAAACAATAAAAAATTGAAGTTATAGTAGACAATGGCTAGAAAAAAAAGATAATTTATATGTAATAGAGGTATATGTGATGACCTTACTGATCCTATTGATGCAAATAGAAGAATCTTTTTAAATGAAGCTTTAACTAAATATGGAACAGAAATAAATGTAAATATCATGAATAATTTTTAGAATAATTTGACTAATCAGATAAACCATCAAAATTTTAAATCTGATTTTGTTATCATCTATATTTTCAATTATGGAAACTGTTCCATATAAAAATTACAATCCTTCATACATCATTAAAAAGTGATTATAAAACAAATTATACAGAAAATACTTACTGAAATCAAATTATTAAATTGGCAAACACTTTAAACATATCTTGAAATCTAAAACAAGATTGTTTTTATGTTAACTGTTTCTCAAAAGTAAGCTGTGGTATTGTTATCATATTTGACATTTTAAGTGTTACAATGGCACTGTGATCACCATTTTGGTGTGTAATAGGCTGCAGTGATTTTTGCTAAGAACTTTCCATTTTTAATGTATTAATTTTAAAAAAAAAATCCAAGAGATGTCAGCAGTATACAGACATGAACCTTTATCTATGACTGACAGCATATTCTATTGTTCTTACAAAGCTATGAAGGATGTGGTGTTCTGTGATTGGCTGATGCTTTAGATTCATTTCTTTTGTACGTAAATGCCACAAAAATGTAATTTTTAGTAATTGTTAATGACTATGATACAATATTTTTGGAAAGACATTATTAAAACAAAAACTACATCACTGGGTGAGTTGTCTTTGAAAACATTTTATTTTTAAAAAGACAGCTCTTAGAACTTACAAAGTCTGTTAAGAAAATCAGAAATTACCACAGAAATAGCCATTAGAGGTTAAAAAGAAAATTGTTTTTGTAATTTAGGGTTTTTTGGTTGCTTTGATAATAACTAATTCTAAATATATCATTTTTAATAACATAAAATTCTAATTTCTAATATTTCATTCTTTTAACTTTTTTGAATAGGTATTATGAAGCCAGTAATCATGTTTTCCTTTGTTATCAGTAAGACGTTCAGTTAGATACTTATTTTCACAATTTTAAAATATTATTTTTTTATGTTTTAGAGTTTTAATTATTAGATGGCTTAAATATTCATAATATAGTTTATAAATGAATATTGTAATATATATATAAAATTTAATTGCACAAAAAATATCAAACATGGTATCATAGTAAAAATATTCATCTCTAGAGTCTATTCAAAAATTTGGGGGTCGTGTTGACATTAAAAGAATTAAAATAGTTTATGCTGGTAATTATAGAATTTCTCTATCTACTTTAATAAAAAAAATTTTAAAAATTAAAGCTTGTATGATAATATCCTACAAAATTGTTTTGAAAGGATGAAGTGTCATTAACTTTTTTCAGTCAAGATAAAGAAAGAATTTACTTAATTGTTGTTTTTAAATTCCAGGATATATTATAAAAAGGTGGATTTGAATCATTTGTAAGGCTTACAACAGATGACAGCATTATTATTATGAAGGCAAAAAGTACAGCTGTTGCTAATGTCACAATGGTAGAATTTGAATTCATATGGAAGCAAGGGCTAGCTTTTTTGTGTTTCATAGTCTACATATGTGTGTATTAGATGCCATGCCTAAAGTCTACCAAATTATAGTGACTGAATTCCAACATGTATTAGATTTATACTTTTCCTGAAGATGTCTATAAGCAAATCTACTGTTTTAGAATGGACCAGCTTACCAAGAGATTCCATAGGTTTTCTGTAAGATTTTTATGCTATGTTGCTTGCTGATTAATATATATTCAGAGAAGCACAAACATATAATTGCTACTGGTTGTATGTATGTATGTATATATATATATATATATATATATATATATATATATACATATATATATATATATATATATATATAATGTGTGCAGTTAATGGATAGAATATTTATTTTAAAAGTAAATAATTTATGTCTAAATTATTCAACTAAAACTAAGATTCATTTCCAGTTTTATTTTATTGAAAAAGAAAAATTCCAAAAAAATTTTTATATTAAAGAACAAAACAACTTGCTAGAATATTTTTAAAGATGGTTGCAATTAATTAAGAGTAACCTGAAAAAAAAAGAGAAACTTTTATGAATGACTGTAGAAGAATCAATATATATAATTTAAAAAAAAATGTTTTCCTTAAAATATACTAATAATTTTTGATTTGTAAGAATGTAATAGTAATATGCATGTATGTGGGCATTGGTTTTATGTATATATGTTTTGTGGCATTGATTTAATTATGTCTTGTGAAAATATAATACTGTTTAATAAGTTTATTATTTATTAATTAATGAAATATCATTAGAATATAAATGTCAGTGTGTACACACATTAGCATGGGTACCCATATATATTAAAATCAGTCATCATCCACTTATATGATTAAATTAATTCATTTATGTATTATTAAAAATAAATTTTTAATTTTTTTATAAGTCTGTGACATTTCAAATATGTTTATTTTATATTATACAGGCCTGTCTGTATGTTTATATATAAATGTGTTTTATGTAAACCTATTGAGATATATGCAAATTACAATGTAATACCTTTTTTTCTGTATTATTTTAATAAAAATCAGAATGATGAATTTATATTTATAGGATAGCTTAATTTCATTTTATTATTATTACTAATAAATGTATATTTCACTAAGTTATGCTAGTGAATTATTTAATCCAAAAATATTATAAATTATTAATAGGTTGGTATTATCTCTTGTTCACAGTAATAGTTATAGAACTCTTGCCACTTGAGTTGGATTCAAGCATAACGGTCAGTTATATAGATTAGAATTTATGTTTAGTGTTTATGTTTAGTGATGATGATTTCATTACTTCTCTGATGCTGAATGATGCAAAGGGATATTCCTTAAAGTCCATGCACTACATTTTATTTAGTTTTTATTATTAGAAATTAAGTTTATAGTTGGCCAGTACATCAATGGTACTAAATGGCCAAGTCATTGATGATGATCAGCATGTTTCTGTATGCCAGCATTATTTTTTAATTGCTATATTCTGATGGATTCACACTTAAATTTGTGCATTGGCAAGGGCTAAATAATTAGCCTGATCTGTAGTGGATCACTTTTAAATCCAGTCACAAGGTTTACAGTTGATTTTATTTTTTTGATCATTCTTGATGTTGAATGATTATTATTCTTCATCTGTAATGCTGCTGAGCTTATAATTCCTTCTTTGCTGATCTCTCATGCAATCCTTCATCATATTCATTTTCATTCTTTATATATTTATTTTATTTGTGGTCAATAATAATGATGATGATTTCCATCACATCAGGTGCACACCTGACTTCATACTATTACAATATATATATATACATAAATTGGATCAAATATATTTTAATATTTTTGTTTTTATAAATTTTTAATAATCTTATTTAGTTTTTAAAAGAGATAAGAAGTGTAATGCATAAATAATTATAATACAAGATTCAAAGTAAAATCCTATAAGAAAAAAACAAAGTATAAATAATTATGACTTTAAGTATCAAAATGAAGGAGAAGAAAAGTTATCCCATAATAATATTGTTTTTCAGTATTGTTTTAACTTCTTTAAAGGTCTCTAATTTTTTTTAAATTTTCTGGTAAATAATTTGACATTTTAGGAATATAATGATTTTTTAAGTCTTTTACATATTTATTAAAAGTTGTAAATTTGTAAACATCATTATTTCTTAGACTGAAAGCTTATTAGTTTTCTCTATATATTTCTTATAAAAATAAATTATTAAAAGCAACTACATATTTTAATGATTTATCGAAGTAAGAAATGTTGTATTTATAGTATACACGTGATAAATCATCATTATTAAAAATTAAACTTATTAATCTTTTTTGAAATTTGGTTAGTCCTTGTAAATTATAATAAAGAAGTTAAACCATAAAGTGAAATTCCATATCTGAGCAATGATACACTCAATGCTTTGCAAATAACAAAATATTCATAGAAAAAAAATAATTAATTTTATAAAAAATGCATATAAAATATCTAAAAAATGTATGAAATGTTCTATGTAAGTGTTCCATGATATTGTTATTAATTATAATTCCTATACCTTTAATATTTGATACTTGTTCTATTTTAACATATTCATTTAAGGGAACTTGAACTCAGACTTTCACATGACTCTCAACTATCCATGCTATCTCATACTGCTGATATATATACACTTGATTACACACATGTAGAAAAGATAAATAATCACCAATATACGTATTTTGTGCTAAACCAGCATTCGTCAGTTGATTCAGATTATCATCTCCACACATATATACAACCAAAGCTCAGCTTATATTAAGATAGTCAATCTTCACACTTTAATGGACAGGCATCAAACCATTCCAAAAGTCTGGGTTCAAATCCCCTATATATTACATATTGGAGTGCAGGTATAAAAAAACCCGTACTGCAGAAAAATTCATATTCATTTAAGTAAAATGAATTTTTACCATTTCCACATTTTTTAAAATAAAAAGCCAAATTATTAGGTCTGTTTCTTCTTTTATTTGGTAAACAAATTAACATACTTTTTTTAAAGCATTAATCGTATCATTGTTGAAACATTATTTTTGAATCTCATGAAAACGTTCCTCACAATTTCTTTCAGCAAGATCTACGGATTAAAATTATGCACATTAAAGCAGTAATATGATAAATAAAGCCTTTTACTTTAGCATTACTCAAGTCATTGTTAACTATTAGAAATGAGAAAGAACTCAAAACAGATCTTTGAGAATCATCATAAGTTAATTTTCTTCTATCAGTTTAATTTAATGCATTAGAAATTTTTGTGATTATATATTTTTCATATAAATAACTTTTCAAAATATGTACCATGGGTCTCTGATATTATAATTTTCTAATATCTCTATTAAAAATGGATAATTTATCATATTAAATGCCAAATTGAAATCTTAAAAAATTAAATTAACATCTTTTTTATTATTTAAGACAGATATATCAGTGAAATCTTCCAGGAGCATTGCAGTATTTTTATTTTCTAAGAATTAATATAACTTATATCTAATAAAATCTATCTTATTTTAAAAAATTCTCTATCCTCATATATATACATATTTAAAATAACTTTCTCATTCATGATAAAATTGAGATGGTTCTATAGTTATTAAAGTCATTTCTAATTCTCGATTTATAAACAGGATATACAATAGGTATTTTAAACAAATATAGAAATTATTTATTAAATAAAAATAATAAAATATTATCAAGAATATCAGTATTATCAATTATATCAATCATTTTAATTCCATCAATCCAAAAATGGACATTTGTTTTACATGATTTTATAATGTCATATAATGTAGAATTGTCTAGCATAGGAATGTAAATAGAATTAACTTGTTTACATATATTAAGATTATTAAAGTTTCTATCAATATGTTTACATTTTTTTTTATTCTATCAATAAAAACATTATTAAATCTATTTATCAGTGAAAAAGAATTTTGCGTAGGAAAATTCAAATTTCTATCTGACTTTGTACAATTACTATCTATGATTTTATTAATACTATTTCATGTGTTTTTCATATTTCCTTTACGCTTTTCAAACATTTTTGGGTAAAAAAAAATTTTTTTCAGACTTTATAAGAGAATTCACTTCACCTAGTTTTGTCACTTTTATCTCTTTTAATACTTTTTCCATAAGTTGTTATTATTATGCCGTATTTTTAAATTACTTTAGAAATAATCCATGAGACATAATTTCCTTTTTTTTTAAAATTTCTTTCAAATATAACTAATGAGTTATTATAAAGAATATGAAAAATTTGTAGAAATTTTTAAAATTTTGGAAAATTCCTTTATGTTTTCTATTTTTCTTAATTAATGACCAATCAGTTAATTTCAAAACATTTATTATTTTAATCTATAACTTTATATGTATTATCTCTCATTTCATTTTTAATCTTAACATATAAGGTAATAAAATAAACATCTGCAAATTTATCTTCAATTACTATTGAAATGCAATTTTTAAGAATGTTGGTATTTTTAAGATCAATACAAAAAAAAACCCACAATAGAGTTATTTACAGCTCTTTCTCTTCTTATAGTAGTAATTAGGATTATTTTTTTAAAAGTCAATATTTAAATTACTTGCAAATATAATATCTTAAAGGTGAACCCTGAGGTGATGGAAAATCATCATCAACCCCAGTCAATGAATCATATCCAAATATACAATGAACATAATAATAAATATGAAAGAGAGATCAGCAAAGAGCTAATTATACCTGTGTGTGCATACATTTGAATGTGTCTCAGGTAGACCCACATATATGTTAAATCAGTCATTATTTATGAATTATTAAAATGAAGAATTGATTTTTATTTTGTTAGTTAATGACAGTTGTAATATATTCATATTAAATTATTATATAACACATCTGAGTGCTGCTATATATTATTATTCATCTGTAATGCTGATGAACTTATAATTACTTCTTTGCTGATTTCTCATTTTATTATTCATTATATTCATTTTTATTCCTTGTATATTTATCTTATTTGTGTTCAATAATAATGATGATGATTTTCCATTCATCCCAGATTTATGCTTGACTTTGTACCATTACAATATATATATATATGGCCATCTTTTTTTGTATTTTTTCTTACTATTGAAGTGATCATATATATATATATATATATATCATTATCATCATTATCAACCATTATCAATCCACTGCAGGATGAAGGTCTCTCCAAGTTTAATCCATCTTCTTCGATCTTTAGCTTCTCTTCTCCACATCACCCCTGCACACTGTCTTATTTCATCCATCCATCTCACATGTGGTCTCTTTCTGGGTCTTTTACAATCTCTTGGAATCCAGTTTAAAATTTCAATTGTCCATCTATTATCATCTCTTCTAGCAATATGTCCAGCACAACTCCAATCTTTTAATTTTTTTAATGAGGTCAGTAACACCTGTTTGTTCTCTTATTCATACATTGTGTTTTCGATCTCTTCTTGTTATTCCCAACATACATCTCTCCATACTTCTTTGAGTGATCTGAAGTCTCTGTATTGCTCTTCTATTGAGTGTCCAAGTCTCAGATCCATAAGTAAGAACTGGTAAAACACATTTGTTAAAAACCTTCTTTTTCAAACACATAGGCATATTTCCTTTTAGTATCAAGTTATTTCTACCAAAAGCACTCCAACCAAGTTTAATTCTATGATTAATTTTCTCCATTATGTTTCCATCTGTATTAATAATCTGACCAAGGTATTTGTAACTGTTAACTTCTTCTAATTCATCATAATCAATCTTTATTTTCATATTTTGAGCAAATCGATTAAACATTACTTTAGTCTTTTTAACATTTATCTTTAGTCCTACTTTCCTACTTTCATCTGATAACTCCTGCAACATTTCCTGCAGCTCTGAAGCATTATTTGCAAAAACAACTACATCATCTGCGAAATCTAAATGACTTAAATAATCTCCATTTACTTTCACTCCTTTAGTTTCCCATTTTAATCCACAAAATACTTCTTGCAGCACTGCTTTAAAAAGTTTTGGAGATATGGGGTCACCCTGTCTTACACCCTTTCTCAATGTTGACTTTCCCAGTATCATTATGTAATCTAATTGTTGCTGTTGCATTTTTATAAATATTCTTTAAAATATGACAATATCCTGGATCTATACCTTGATGATCCAATGCTTTAATCACTGAAGAAATGTTTATAGAATCAAATGCTTTTCATAATCTACAAATCCAAAACATAATGACAACTCATATTCATTTGTCCTTTCTATAACTTCTCTCAATACCTGAATATGATCTACTGTATTAAAACCACTTTTAAATCCAGCTTGTTCTCTTGGTTGGTGGAAATCCAATGTTCTCTGTAGACGAGTTGTAATTATCTTGGTAAAATTTTTATATAAAACTGATAAAAGGGTGATAGGTCTGTAATTTCTAATATCTTCTTTATCACCTTTTTTAAATATTAATATTATTACTGCATTCTTCTAATCATCCGGTACATCTTTATCATTTAGACATTTAGTATATAACTTTGCTAAAAAATTTTGTTTCTTCACCTGCTTCTTTTAATATATCAATTATAATTCCATCATTACCTGGAGCCTTTCCTTTAAAATGCATTTCTCACTTCATTTAAAATTCTGGACAATTTGGAAGATGTAATAGATATAGGACATACTTGTTCTTTATTACTATATAATTCTTGATAAAAATATACACATATATAATCTATACATGCATATATATATATATGCTTCATTTACATATTGTTGCCATAAAGTTATAATACTAAAGCATTTAAAAAAAATAATGTATAAAAGAAATTTAATTTTATCATGACATTTAAATTTTTACAAAATTTAAGATTATGTGGGAGTAAGGGGGATTCAAGTTAGCAAAAAAAAAATTAATTAATTAAAATCAACTGATGTTCAAAAGAATGTATGAATTAAAATTTTTGAAAACTTATATTTTAGTGTATCATTGTCATTACAGTAAAAGTTGACAAAAATGTGTAATTACTAGGGGAATTAGATAAAATTCAAAGGTATTCAGAATTTAATTAAGTAAAATGCAATTAGTAAAATTTTAAAATTAAGTAGATCAAGATGGAAATCAGTAAGATTATTTGTAGATAGTAAAGAAAAGAATTTTCTCTAAGTTTTAAAATTAATTAATCAATTTGGAAAACACCCAGATGCCTTTAATTTGAAGGATATATATATATAGGCAGGGAAGAAAAAGTGTTAGTTCTTGTAATGTTTTGTAAAGTTTTTGTTAAAAGCTGTTATAGATTACGTCATGCCATGGTCAGTGATTATAGTTTGCCAATTTTTCTGACCATCTCCAAGAAGGAGTGTGAGTATGGGAGTCCTCCTGGTACTTATAAAATGCAATGCCACTAAAGTCCCTGTCTTCAATTGATGATCCAATTTGCTGAATACTATGCCATTGCTATCAAGAGAAAGCCCCAGTATATAATGTTGCTGAGTGACTGGCTAGCCAATATCCAAGAGACCTATGAACTATATTGGGAAGTTCAGTGTAGTGTTTTACTTTCTATAAAAATCCTTTGAAGGTCTGTTAACTTTACAAATTTCAATTTATCAGTAAATAATTCAAGCTTCTTTAATATTCTGCTTTCCTTGCTTAAATAATTATTTATTAATCATGTTTAAAATGTGTTCTTATAGTACTATTTAAAATACACTTATTGAATTATTAACATATATTTTCATATTGTAATATATTATAACAATCTGGATTAGAGCTACTTAATGTAATCTGCACTACAGGGTGCCATCTAGGCATTTGAACCTAGAAAAATTTATAAAGTAGGCAGATACGTAAGTCAAAAAAATTTTTTTATTTTATTTTATATATTTTGATATCCGGTCATTAGCCCATTGTCACTAGCTCAGTGGAACAGCAGAGATTTATATTTTATAAATTCTTATCTAAGAATAATTTTTTAAATAAGAATAAAATAAGCCACTGCCAGTAATTAACATACAAACATTTATTTACGCACATATATATAAAATTTAACATTATTATTTTAGCATGTTTACATTTTAAAATTTAATTTACATTTTTAACTTTGATTTTAATTTACATTTTAATTTTTATAAATTTACATTTTAAATATTATAAGTTCGCACAGACAGATTTATAAAATGTGTTTTTAAAATGTTGAGTTTTTAATGTTGAATATAGATCGGTTACATAGATTACACGGTCAAAAAACATTTTAAAATAAACATAAACGATCAAAATACAAAGTTATTGATACCGTCAATTGCATAGAGAATAAAAGAAATTCATCATAAGATACCGCATTGGCACCAATAACTTAAAAGACATCTGAAATAAATACATCTTAGATACTCACTGTAAGGTATCAGTGTTTACCGAATGTCTATATATTTTGATCAAATATGAAAACCAAAAACATAATTAACCGGTAACGAACCCATGCAAGCGTCTATACCCAACTTAAATTTAATGCATTTTTATTTAGAGTGTCGAGTATGAATAGACTACATAGATTTGCATTTGAAAAGAAAATATTCTATCCTTATTTAACCTTAGGCCAAAAGTTCGCAGTCAAACCAGCTCCAATCCATCTGATACATTTATGTATCCAATGTAGCATGAAAATATGACAACACAAAATACTATACTGTCAGAAATGTACATCTGAACAGTAAGTAGAGTTAGAGAAGACATTGTCTTTCTACCAACAGAAATGCTACATCTGTTGGCGAGTAGAACAATAAACAAAAAACTCCATAGGAATGGACTGCGGTTCTTTGCCGACTTACAAACCTATCCATAGGCAAACAGAAGGTGTGTGGCATATATTTGCAATCCTGCCCATAGCAGATCTCATACTACATCTACTAATTACACCAATATATCCAATCCTTTGAGACCCAATTTAACTATGAAACAAATAACCCAAGATTACCCTCCCCTAATATAATTTTACAAATCCATATAGCCATTCACGCCCGACTTAAGTTTAACATTTATATAATTTAATTTATCGCACAACAAAAATCATAAATAAACTTAAAGAACAAAAAATAAAATAAATGGAAATGATTTTACAAAAGAAATACATTAAATAAAATTATAACTAATTAATAAATAATGTTGGTCAGATAGGATTCTTTTTCTTATAAATTAAAGACTGAGAATGTTTATATTTTAAAGTTCTTAGTGTTTCAAATGTTTTTAAAGTTCTTATGATTTTTAAAATGTTCCTCTTTATCCACTGCATGCCGTTTGGAATCCACATTAAATCCCCTGATGATCCTGTTGTCCTCAGTATAAGAAAAGCGATGTTTCATTTCTTTTTTTTTTTATAACAACTGAAGGGATTGAAGAGTGCGTCTTTTCAATCCCTTTTCCTTCAACTCCACACTAACACATATAGTCACATCTCCATAATCTATTATTCCACTCACTTTTTATAGTAGCCTTTCAGATCCAGTGGACATTACATCATGACGATGTGATGGTCCTTTCGCTGAGGTCCGATTCCATTGTTTTTCATCCATTGGCTATTAATTTCTATTGTTTTCCTACCTGACCGATGCTTATACATTTAAATGCCCAAGGCTAGTTTACATTTGACTAATTAAATTAATCATTTCCATTTTTTCAATAACATTAATTAATTTGTTTTGTACAAACTTAGATATATTTTTATTTTTAAATCTTTACTGACAATTTAGTTTTAAAATCCTTTTTCTTTTTTTTAATAAAGTTTTATTTTAATAATTTTTTTCATCTGTGCGATTATATAGATATGAGTTTAGTATAGAATTTTAATTTTCAATTTTTAATTCTTAAAAAAAAAAAGTTTTATTTGCGAACTTTTATTTTTTTCATGTTTACTAATAAAAAAACAATGTAACGACGTCTGTGCCCGTTACAATATATATATATATGCTTAATTAATTTGATATTTAATGAGAGATTGAATATTCGTAATATAATCGATCCTTCTTAAACATGCTAGACTTATTAGTTAAGAATCAGATGAAGGAGAAAATTTTAGTAAATATATTTCAATGACTAAAATATTTTGATGTTATCTAAAGAAAAGTCCAGTAATGAAATAAAGGCAAAGCATTTAAATCATCTTCTGACATTGATTTTAATTTGTTTGTTTTTTAAATTTATTTCAAAATTTGTAAATTTTACATAAACAACTTTTATAAACATTAAGATACAATGTTTTTAAATAATTAGAATAGCAAATAGTCTGCAACAACTCTATTTCTACAGTTTGCTAATGTTCAATTCCCTTGATGTACATTCAGGCTGGCTACTACAAAAACGGTTCACAATAGGCAAGGTTTACATGCACTTTGACTCCAGTTCAGTTTAGCTGCACATGAATGCTTCATAGTATAGCACTGCGACTGGCCTTAAGCTCCTTACAGCTTCTGTCTCTGCAACAGTTTATCAGATACTTCACTTGAAAACCACTGGAAACTCAACTCTTTATTCAGCTGCTATCCAGATGGTTTCCTCAAACTACAGTCTCCCCATTTCTGTGGGCTCTTTCAGCTATACCCATGGACTACATTTTCACTGATGCTGTACATTAACTGCAAGCACTGATGCTAGATATCTCCTACTGGAATTGAACAAGAATGTCTACTGGAGATGCACTCAAATACTGCCTGACGTAGTTGTTACCCAGTCTTTTTATAGATTTCTGATAACTGCAGCAATTAATTACATTGTCCAATAAGATAAGATCTCTTATCTAGAAATATTTGCAATCAGCAAATATTTCTTGGAATTATCGTTTGCCATTACATTAATGCCTTAATTAAATTCCTCAGTTATCAGTGCACGATCTAAAAACAACCTCTCGAATAAATACTAGTTTTTCTGGAGTGCATAAACTTGTATGCAATTTTTACAAAATACAACAAATTTGTTATTTCAAAATTTGTAAATTTTACATAAACAACTTTTATAAACAACTTTCAATTTTAAGTAAAATTAAGTTTGACTAAAATAAAAGTTAAAACTTTTATTTTTAAAAGGGACAGATATAATGTACACTGGTAGATATGATATTTTTAAATTTAATGAAGCTAAAACTTTATTTTCTTTTGACGAATATATGTGTATATTATAGATACTATAGTTTAATTCTATAAAATTTTTAATACAATTTAATATATAGATTATAATCATCAGACTATCATATCAATAATTCATCATATATGTAAGACCTATGTGGCAGATCACTAATTAAGCAGGGGATAATTTTATCAGCAGAATTTTTTTATATATATATAATAACTATGTAGGCCTTCATTTATGTCATGACCGTTCACATTTTATTTTACATATATATTTAATTTTAAGACCAATTATCTGTTATTTTATATAAACTGGTATTGCTAGGTTATCTAACTTTGTATTTAGTTTATTTCATTCCTACAGCAGATGCACATTCCTGCTTTAGATAAAATAGAATAGCTGGGTTCCTTTTGAATATGATCCATGCAAATGTGAGAATATTCCTTTCTATTTCAGATCCAGAGGACCTTTGTTTTGTATCACCAATTAAGCAGTGGATCATTCCTGCCTGTTGGTGAAATTTATTAATGGTTATGGAGAAGTTTCTCATTTCTTCATACCATGATTCATTTATTTCAAAAAAACTTGGGTATGGCCTTGCAGAGGTGAGCATATTCCAGTCTACCTCATTATGGAATTGGTTTCTTTATTAACCCAGTACTGCCTTCCTTGTGTATAGTCAAGCCTAATATTTCAGCATTTCTGGATCATGATGATAAGAGCTATGTGTTCATATATATTAACTAGATTTCTTAGAGTTATTTGACATTTTCTTGGGTATTCTCAATTTAGTATCAAGTGCCTACTTAAGGAATATCTGCCCAAGAGATCATCAAATCTACCATCCAAGATATATATTTGTGTATATTGAAATTTCTTATATATATATACAATCACAAATTAAATGTTATGTAGTCCCATATATATATATATATATATATATATATATATATGGGCGATATATAGAGCATATATATATATATATATATATATATATATATATATATATAGTAACAGGTGTCAAAAAAAGGGTTTTAACTGGTTGATGGAAAATCATCATTGTATCCCAGAAATAAAATGAAATATAAATATCAATAATTTACAAAAGTATACACAAATTAGATATATTTAAGGGAAGCATGAGATCAAGAGATCTCAGAGATCAGCCATTCATTCCTTAGAGCAACTAAAATATAATTATCCACCAGCATTATCAATAAGTAAAAATCTGTGTAAGTAAATACTCAAGAGAAATAACCATCCATCATCATCAATGGAAATAAATGAATCAGTACAATAAATCAACAGTCAACCTTGTGACTGGATCGGAAGTGGGTCTTCTTTAGACAAGGCTAACTATTGAGCTTTTGCCAGCTTGGGGCAATTATTGAAACAACTTGGATGCACTACTTAAGTGCTAATCCATTAGAATACATAATCAGAAAATATAAACAATATTGCTGGGATATTAAAACAGGCTGATCATCATCAATGCTCTGGGCACTTAAGTACCATTAATGTACTGGCCAACTATAAACTTAACTTTTTAATAAGACTAAACTAAAATTAAAGGTAGTGCATGGGCTTTAAAGAGTATTTTCTTTTGCATCAACCAGAATGATGATTGATCATCTCTGGATGCCCCAAAGCACTAAATACACATCCCCATTTATATATTCATCCTGTGTTCAAATCTAGCTCAGAGAACATAAGCTCTATTACTGTTATGTGCAATAAATGATGATTTAATACAATTTTTAACAATCGAATAAGTTTATTAATAACAATAAAAAACGAATTTAAGGTCTTATAGGATAAGGCTTTTGATTTTGAATAATATACAATAAAAAAAAATTATCACATTTGTGCCTTGCAAAATTACTATACAAAATTCACATTGTTACAATGATTTACATAATTAATACATTAGGTTTACTTAAAACCCACTCAGCACACAGGCATGTGGCTTGATACAAAATGAACATGTTTGAATTGACTTTTAATTTTAAAAAAAAGGTGATTAAAATTTTACCTATAAGTTATACTTGACAAGTATTGGTATATACAATACAATTGACAGATATACACACACATACATGCACATGAAATTTCTGAACATATTTAACTTGTTCTATAATAATACATGATTAAGCTTTTAAATTATATTTTAAATAATACAAATACTTATGCTAGGTTTACCAAAACATGTATATAGAATTGCACAAATTATTAACAAATTTAATTTTGTCAAACAATAAATAACAATACTTTTATAATTAATAATTCCATTTTGAATATACATAAAATTTACATATTGTACTGGTCAGTTTGCATAATTCATACAACCAGACCTGAAATTCCAGGCCTGAATACCTCAAGTCAGATCATGTACAAAATACATGTCAGGGACACTCTCTAACTCTGCCCTACAAGTTCAAACTTAGGTCTCTTTATTAATGAACAGAAATACTGATGATACAAGTGATATTCAACTCTCTCTGGCCAGCAGCACAGCAGTAAAACAAAAAGACTCTAATTAGGCAATTGGTTAGATCTATATAATAGTTATCGATAACAAATCAAAAAGACTCTAATTAGGCAATTGGCCAGGTCTATATAATAGTTATCAATAACAAATTGTTTATGTCTTATGTGTATAGATATATGTGTGTGGGAAAGCATACTCACTAGTATAGGCAATGACTCCAGAGTAAGATTTTAAATACAGTTTAATAATACGCATATTCTGTGTTAATAGATATATATGGTTTGAATAAATATGAAAATTAGCCTCACATTACAACATTTACATTTACAGATTTCATAGTTTTATATGTATATTAAAAACATGTATATTATATTCTTTAAATACATTTATTTACAGGATGGTCTTATATGTATATTTAAACAGATATAATTTTATTTAATACATTTATTAACAGTGCAGTTTTATATGTATATTTAAACAGATGCACCTTTATTCAATACATTTATGAATAGGGTGGTTTTATACATATATTTAAACAGAAATGATTTTATTCAATACACTTATGAATAGTGTGGTTTCATTGGTATGCCACTAATTCTTTATTATTGCATTAAAATGCAAAAACAACTTGCATAATATAGGCGTCTATAACATTTGAACAGATTTACATTATAATCTTGTAACATTTAATGGGGAAATCCTGATTTTAAGTGAATTATGAACTTCTTTATGGCATAAAATTTATTACAGTACTATTATAAAGCACTGAAAATATTGAAATTATTAGATGGAAGTCAAACTCTGATAATACGCTATTACTTTAAATATGACGTGAGTGCGCATAAAAGAAAACCGCATACAAAGACATTAAGAAGAAACATGAAATGCATAACTTCAAAATTGCATTAAATAAATCCACATAAAATGAGATCCAGGTGTATTTTATAAAATCCAAGATGGAAGATGCAACCCTTAAGATTTACGATTGTACTTTTGTTATAAACATTTTGTCAAATCTATTTCCAATCTGGAAATAGATTTGAATATATTTTTTTAATGTTATCTAACAGTTGCATCTTTCAAAAACAATGGACAAAGAAATGTAAAATTTCTGTTAGATTAAAGATTATGTTTGAGCTAGAGATAAGAAATGGAAAGCATTCTTCAAATACCTGGGCAGGAGTATAAAATGGCTGGGTTTTAAATCACAAACAGATAGCTACTACTGAGAGAACTGTGTTGTCATCAATACTTTATGCAACTTTGAAATCTAAAATAATGATAGAGTAGACACCAATCATCTTTCGGACCCTTTTGGGTCTTTTTTCCCGCTAATGTACCATCTAACTGCTGCCCTGAAATGAAAAAAAGCCTAAAGAGGAACTCTGTAATGCTAAATGAAAGCATGCTGTCATGAAAGAACTGCCATGCATGAGCTGGACATTTTAATATGGACTCTTAAAATGGTGCAAGGTAAATTATTTCAAACTGCCACCATTGAAACTAAATCTAGCTTGCCTAACTAGTCTCAAACTCTACTACCAATTTCTCCTAATGTATAATTTAATTTTGTAACTTTTCTAATATGTAAATTGCTCTCAAATAATTTCTATAAATTTAATTCTCTCTCATATGCTCTAACTTTCTTTAACTTTGGTGTGGTCATTTATTTATTACTTGATTTTATATGTGTGTTTTTATTATTAATATGCCAATCTCAAGCAATCTGATGAGTTGAATTTCTAAAATCTTTTCTTCTTTTTAAGTAAACCTTTATGAATTAAGGTTATTAACATCCCCTTAAAACATAATGCATCATTAATTAATACACTTGCTAGATTGTTTTTATGAGTCAACATTTTGTTTGTTCTAGTATAAAAATTTGTTATTTGCAACTCTGGATTTTCTACCCAGGGAGAATCCAGAACTTAGTCTAATTAATGCTCTGAAACCTTATTTCTTTTATAAATGTTATTATTCACTTCTGAAAAGATGACTTATTATTTGTTTTCTATATAACTGCTAGTTTTACTTTATTTCCATACTCTTATTAAATATTCAGTTGTTGTAAAATCCATGATGGTGGGATTGAATTATTTTAAATATCAGAAAAAGAGGGGGGGTCAAATCTAAATGTATATTTTGGTAAATGAAATCTAAAATCTTGTATATACATTGTGGCAGCATCATGCATTCTCTGTATAAATTATGGTATTCAAACTAGGGTCATTTATTTTAAAGCAGTAAATCTTAATTCCATGTCGTTAGTGACATCCATTCATACTGCATTACTGACATTAAGCATATCTTCATGAATATATATATATATATATATATATTACGTGCTTCTAATCTTCTAATGTGGGGGTTATGACAAGATTGAACCCATAGATTTCTCATTATGTCCTGTCCCATGGGGATTTATTTCATATAAAAGACCTCTGGCAGTGATTCCAATGAAGTCCTGACACACACTATGCATATCAACTTATTCTATATAAAAAGGCCTCTCATGTTGGTTATACCAGTAAAAATCTGGGTCACGCCATGCCTATTCACTTTTTTCTAAAAGGGAGTGTTAGATTTTATTTTTCATCCAGAAGCACAGCCTTATCTTCGAGTTCTCTGCCTATGTCAGTACCGCCACTTATTCATGTTGTTATTTCTTTTGCTGATGACCTAATTTTAGTGCTGTAGTAATATTAAAATTGTGCTCTGCTCAAAATATATATAAATGCTAAATATTACTAGCTAGATTAATTACTAATATTATTTTAGTTTTATTATACACCCTATCATCATAGTTTGTTATTTATCTATTTAAGAGTATTTGCCTTGGGGAAAATAAAGCATTCTTCTTACCAGTGCTAATTTAAAGAATTTTCATGAAGTATTTTATCATATAATCAAATATGTGTATATATATATATATATATATGGCGTGAAAACAGTTTGTATTATATCTGTAATGAATCTCGGTATGTTCCCCAAAATAATGTTAGTCACCAGGTTTTAGAACCATAATCCAAACTGTTAGTAGCAGTTTTATGTGAATTCTTTCTAATCATCAACTGGGATCTTAATATTGGACCCACCAAAGATGTGTGTTTATTTATAATATATTATTTAGCTAATAAAGAGTATGTGAGAAATATAGCACGAATGACAATATATAATTATCGTTTGGTAGACTGCTTGCTCATTCATGCACATACTAATGTATGCAATTAATTTATAAATGCATGTATAATAATTTGTCATTATATTAAACTATATTTTTATTGTCTAACTTGTTTGAGTAGTTCGAATTCCCTTTTCTCCATTTCCAAATGTACAGCCATGTGTATATACATATAGTTAATAGATGTCTCATTGTCTTCTTCGGTTTGCTAGTGGGCCAGATTAAGAATTAATTCTCACATGCCATCACTATTATGTTATTCATTCAGTGTTAGATTTGGGGCTTGTGGAATGGGTTCAAATCCAGGATGGTCCCTGATCTAAATCTCAGGCTTGACTGAGTTTGAAGTACATTTCATCGAGTTCCAGCTCATGTTAGATGGATAAACAGGTTTTGACTGGTACATTACTAAAACTAAAAATACTCTTGCTGATAAAAATAGTAAGAAGAATTATTTACCTGTGTTCTTGTAAGATAATAAAAAAAAAAGATCCAATATTTGTTTTACATTTAAAATTAAAAAAATGTTGGGGGTAGAAAAAATTTAAATTCAAAATCCTATTGATAGAGAGACAATTGACTGACCATCTTATAAAAATGATATGATGAAATTGTAATTTTATCTCTAAATATTTTCTATCTCATTACAACAATATTTTGATTAAAGTATCTCATGTTTTCACCTGTATATATTTGGCCAGTTTTAGAAGCTCTCATTACTGACTCTAATGTTTAATTTATAGAGGCTGGAAATCATTCACCATTATGATTGCAATAACATTTATAAAAACAATAGTGACTGAGTTGGAAGATTGTGTAAAATGAAGTCATGAATGAGTTTAAAAACCTTCCAAGCTTTGATGAATTGAATTTGTTGAAATGATTAATAAAGCAACTATGGAATATAATGAAGATCACATAAAAATTTTAACAATTGAAAAATTACAAGACCTCATTGAATCATTATCAGAAAAACAAAACAATGAACTAATTGTGTGGACATTAAATATTATTAATGAAATGTTTCAGACTTCACATAGTCTAAAGTTTTAAATTATGAAATATGACGTTTGATTGGCACATGAAATTAAAATTATGTGTAGAATCTTTAAAATATTATAAGATGAACAGGAACATTTTGAAAAATTGATAAAAAGACTACTTCTTATCACAATATATTTTTAACAATATTTTTGGGTATGTACCGGCAAAAAATAAAATAAACTTTATCTGCTTCTAACACTATTCCAGATTCTGTAGAAATGGATATACTTAATTCATTTGCATTTTTTAATGTTCTAACATCATCTAAAGCAAGTTATGACTCTCCACCAATAGCCTGACATTCTGAATTTCATAATCATCAATTTTTATCACAAGAAAAATAAAGAAAGATACATTATTTTACTTATTTATTTTGAGAGAGTGAATGATCAAATGAACACATTTTTGTACATTATTGTTCAATTGAATTTTTAGACTTAATGCCATTTTTGAAAAAATCATTTCAAATGGTATATAAGCTAAACTGGCTTTTAATGTTGCATATTTTTGCCAAAGTCAATGAATGCAAATCAACAATATCATAGATAATATATTAAGTAGACCAATTATTGTAACTGACAAATAGTAGTTTTTTCTTGTTTATAAAAAATTGATATCTGGGTTACATCATTTCTGATCCTATTATACATCTATAAATAGAATAAGATCTAGTTTTTAGATTAGTTCTCATTTCACCATAATATACTGCATAGTATAGTATAGAAAGCTTGATACTTATTCCACTGTATTAATCAATCACCCTTAGAATTGTTGGCACACGTTTAAAACTTATAAGTAAACAAGAAAGTTCAATTCACCTTATGAGATTAAAAATATAAATCAAGAATTTTTGCTTTTCAGATGGATTAATCATTCAACTTTTATTAAATTTTTCTATATGATGATTTTAAACCATTATGACATTACATGGTATTTCTTGCTCTTAGACAATCTGTTAACACAATAGCAACTTTCTCATAAAATATTGTCATATAGTGCAAGATATAGTAATCAATGGACATTAGAAGGTTAGTGAATCAAAATTCCTATCTAGTGCCTGCTCATCCAATATCCACAGACTAGTTTTTAGATTATGGCTTTCATCAGTGAGAAACCTTATATCTGAGAGCATTGCACCTAGATCTTTGGACCTAATGCATCCTTATAGAAGCCTCATTTTACCTTTTTAGTTAACTATAAAACTATGAGCCCAAACTAAAAGCATAAGAAATGATGATCATATGATGTTATAATGGGTTAATATCAATCCTAGCCAAAGAAAGTGGTAGCTATGGTTATTAAAAATCAAAAATAGCAAAATGTATAGATACTGAACTGGATTCAGACCTGTATGATTATACAAGTGAATTGGCTTGGATTGACAACATTATTGTGTTTTCAATTTGGGCTCATAGCTCTATAATTAACTAAAAAGATAAAAGGTGACTGCAGGAGAGATGCATTATATCCGAAGATCTAGACACTGCTCTCAGATCCAAGGTTCCTCATTGAAGAAAGTCATATGGTAGAAACTAGTCTGGTGATATTGGATAAGTATATACTAGATAGAAATTTTAATGCACTAAATTTCTATCACTCAGTGATTACTATGGGTTGCACTAGATGGCAATCTTGTATGAAGTTGTTACATATGTTGGTTTATTAACCTTTTTGTATAGAAAAATTGAACAATTACCTATTTATATTTTTCAATACTTACATAAGCTTCATATTTATATAAAATTGCATTATGAAGCAAAAAATCTAAATTCAGCTATTTATGATCATGTTGATCCATTAGACAGGCTTGTTAATATATAGATTCCACAATTATTTAATGATTAATATTATCATGTACTTTGTGCAACAATAAATTAAAAGATTTTAATGTTGGATATGATTTTCTTTCTCAATAACCATTAAATGTCACAAAAATTGTTATGAATTGCTTTACTTAAAATATCTGCATAGTGTTGATTTGCACATTACTGAAAGCCAGTTTAGCCTATAATTTTTAAACTGATTATTTGATAACTAAGTCTGAATATTCAATTGGATAAATAATAATTACAATACAATTTATATTTATGTTTAGTATTTTGATTTATTTTACAACATATGTAAATGTTTTTCTCTCATTGTATTAATCCAGTCTTTTTTCTGAGTTGTTTAGTTTTTTGAATATTTTATATAAACTTTATTAATTATAAATTATGAACAAGTATTAACAAATGTCCAGTGGGATTTTTTTTAATATGACATAAGATGCACAGCTTATATAAAATAGTTGTTTTGATACTTTCTGAAGACAGATACAATGATTTAATTTTAAAGTATAATTTATATCACTTTAAAATAATGAACAACTAAGAAAAATATTGTTTTGCCAAATTTTTCTCATAGTATTTCTGGGTATAATATATAGTTTAGGGCATATAATGAGTATATTGTATATTCTTTTAAAATTAAATTGTAACATAGGATGTGTATATATTGCATATACATGCTAAAACAATATCAATTCTAAAAATATTTTTTATTGGTGTCTTAATCTTTATATTGTGTACTTTTATATGAGTATCAGATTATATATATATATATATATCTTTATCCCAGTTAGTAAAGGCAATAGATCTTCTAAAACAGGGGTGTCCAAACAAGTCGATCGTGATCCACTGGTCGATTGCAAAGCCATTTTTGGTCGATCGCGAGGCCAATCTGACAAGAGCTGTTGGGTAATGGGTGAAACAAATTAAGTTAAGATTTTCAAGTTGTTTTTTTTGTTGTTCTAAATTTTTTTCCAATTCTAGATAGGGGAAGTAAGTCCACTAAGCCGTATCATTATTGAAAATAATATTTTTAATATTGATTTAATGTAGCTAATTTGAATTAATAAATATTGTTGCTTTAATTCCCCTGGAGATGAGTTTTTTGGCCCGTTAAATAATTGTTATTTTTTACTAGGTAGATATATAAAAATAGTATGTATTTCACACCTCCCTCCATTTAAACTACGCCTATGACAACAAGTCGATCACAACATATTTTTAAAATAAAAAATAGACCTTATGAACACAAAAGTTGGCCATCCCTGCTCTAAAATGTCTGATAAAGTAAAATCTTGCATAAAATAAAAAATTATAATAATTCCTATGAGGGTAAAATTTATTCCTTATTTTAAATTCAAAACATAGAAAAAAACTCATAATAATTTTACTAAGCATATTATTAAAAAAAAAAAACTAACCTACGAATAAATACACTACATAAAAATATTTTGGTAGCAATCATTCTAAAAGAAAAAATATATATATAATTTTTTCTTTAAGGATCCACCATTTAGTTTTCCTAAATCATGATTCAGTGAATTAAAATAATGCATGAAGAAAAAAAATTTACCACAATGTACGCTTAAAATTTATTTTTGCTGAATTGTTAAAATTTTTATTTTTATAATTTCTAATCAATAAGATTGAATCTTTTTTTGCAATGCTGTTAATTTGTTTTTTTATATTGTGGATTTTTTATATACAAATGCTGTGAAATTAAATAAAATATAGGTAAAGAAATGTAATGTACAGTGTAGTTTTAATAATATATGGAAATAATTAGATTTTTTTTTTCTTTTGCCAGTATATGTTTATGATGGTCTTACAAAGACAGTCAGATGAAATTTAAATAAAATACCTTAGTCATATTGTAATTCTCTAATCAAAACAATATCTTATTGTATATTTTAGTGTTATTTTCAGAAAATGTAATTTTAATGAAGTTACTATCCTATGATATCATATATCTTACAAAGTACCCATCAAAATGGTGTTGTTTTTTTTTAAAAATGTTTTGCCTTTTTTTATTTAAAGATCATAATAGCAAATAATCGATTGTAAATCTAAATAGTGGGCACAAATTGATGAGATTGCTATGCAAAATCCTTGCATAAAGGTTCATCACTATGCAGAAAAAAGGTATATATATTTTGACAGGAAAAATAAGTGCTAAAATCTAAAATCTTTAAGTTTATGAAATATAATCTTTAAAACATTATATGTATGAAATGTTTATAATAAAACTATCAAAGGCTTACATGGTATATATAAATATATTGAAAGCCTAATTTTTTGAAATTTTTCATTAAAAATAAAATGGTATAGAATCTATATATTTGAAAGTTAATATTTTGGTTAAAATATATATTAAAACAAAAAGCATAAAATATTATATGTATGAAATATTAATAACAATATCAAAAGTATAAATTCAGATAATATTACTTTCTCCAAAAGTCAAACTACACATTTTAAAAGTCCCCTTAGCAACAAGAATATAAGCTCAAATAATATCAACAAGTTAAGAATAATATCAACAAGTTAAGAAACCCAAATCCTAACTAAACAGATAAAAATGTCCGCAATGATGCACAAAAATTCCAGGTTAACTATGATATTATGAACAATAATATCAAATAATATTCAACTGGTATTATTTGCTCCAAAGTTCAAAGTACAAATTCTAAAAAAACATATGCAGATATCATCAGCAATAATGTACAAACATCCAATAGTAACAACAATGTAATCCTAAACACTTCAAGGCCAATTCCATGTTTACACAAAACTACTCTCAATGACATTGCAGATGTGGACTTAAAAATATACAATAGCTCAACCCCTCTCCCACCAGTGATTAATTATCAAAAACACTAAAAAGTATTAGTGACAGATTTCTCAGCACTATCTCCTGAGGTCTTCATACAACATTTAAGAGATTTTTTTCACCCTTGTCTCTACTGCTATGAGTCACTGATATGAATGTATTTCTTTACAAGTTCCCTTGGAAACTTCTCTATGATGTCATTACAAAGCACGAGATGTGGGCTTTAATTAGTTATTTAGCTGATCATTGAAATCCTAGGTACCTAGCCATTGAGTTTTTACAGGTTACCCAAAGGGAACACTTCCAATGTCAAATCAAAACACTTGAAAACTATGCACTGATAACAGTCAATTCAAATTGAAACAATTACATCACTGGGAGAAGGGGAGGTTCAAGAATACTTATTTCAGATACACTCCATAAGATTTCCAATAGATGATGTAACTCTTTGATAAAGTCACATTTTGTAATCAATTTTCTCAAGAATAAACTGTACCTATTCCAGGCAACAGTTCTGAATTCAAAATTCAACTTCCATCTAGAGATTGACCCAAATATAATACCTATCAAAATTCTCAACCAAAAGGCAACACTATGTTTATATATTCATGGTCTAAAACATCAATGCTATGCCTGTGGATGGCAGGGTCATTTTGCAACTCGGTGCTTCAACCTACTAGTTCTACCTTCAACAACAATTATCACTAAAACATATTTTCAAACAACCAGTCACCCATTAGAATCTGGCCACTCCTCAGCTAAGCTTGCAACAATAGCCAGGCTGATGGTTCAACAACATTTTAACTAGCAATACATCCCACATCAGATATACAATTAATGTCAATGAATTCCACCCTCACACTATAAAAATGTCTGTCTATCTCCATTGTGTATGGACATACAACTTTGCACCTAGAATATAGTCAACCTGCTACAATGCCCATCCAACAAGTATGCCAGGTTATAGCATGAATGTCCAGCCTCTTCATGAGATGGACCCACATCAAAACACAGCACAGAATCAATACATCATTAGAAATAAAACTTCAATAAATATCATGAAAGCAATTCCACCATGCCACCCATACCACATTCTTCCACATCCAATCTAGGCTGCCTAAGAAAAATAACCCAACAAATAAAAACTAATGATACAGACTACATATCATTTCTGAGATTGTTGACAACCACTATAAGACTATGCAAACCATGATCTCACCACACCACATTAATCATTTACCTTGCTCATCTCAAAACCAGAACCAACACCATTCCAACATTATACCCCCTCCAACTAAACTCATCAATTACCCCCAGTAGTAAATAATCAACAATTTCACCCGAGATTGTTCATTCTGGCAGCAACAAATACTATTTCAGTCTTCTGCTTTCAAACCCCCTCTCTGGCAACATTAACCCTTTTTATACATGAAACTAAAAATAATAGTGCTCAATTCCCACAATCTCAATTCATCATCAAAGCTATATAAATTACTGCAGTGGATTACTATCATTCAACCATATCTCCCTTGATTATTGGAAACCAAAATTTACAGAGAATCTGAATTGACCTCGCTAAATGATATCTATAGACATACTTTCTGTTCTTGCTCCAAAGATACATCTTCACCATCAGCAGGTACTGGTATTCTTATCACCTTCGATTGTCCATTCAAGTCTCTTAAAATTTTTTATATTGATGAACACTTACTAATTTTCACTTTTCTCCACCATATAGTAGCACTAAACATAGTATTTGTCTATATCTACTCCCAACTCTATTCATCACATATATCATCCAAACCATCACTTGCAACTATCTCACATCGAACCATACTAATAGGTGATTTTAATCTGGATTACCCAACTTTTATAAAGAAATGGCTTCATCCCTTAAACTTCCCACTAACAAGTGCCCAGGACTTTCTACCATCTGATTTAATTACTTTTCACAACAATAGGCAGGCCACACTCATTGTCCTATGTTTTTACTTTTCAATGTTGCATCATCTAATAGAAGTTAACATCAACCCCACTCCATTTTCAAATCACTCTGCCCAAGCAGTTACACATAACCTTAATGAACTCCTAAAAACATTCATTCAATTACACAAAACAATTCACATGATTCTTTTTTCATTTACTACTGAATGTTGAACAAGCTATACCAAATAGTTATAGACCAAGTTCGGAAATATCTTGCCATTATACACATATTATTATTTAATATACAACACTTAACATGATGGATACCCTCAGCTCTGTATTTTCTCTAACATTCACTGATGAGTTACATAAGCAAATTGTCATTACTAAGCCCACCCACCCACCAAATATGCCAGCAATTAATCAGGCTCACTGAAACTTACCATTATGTTTGCAAACAGTTGAAGAACTACTTTGCAATCAAAAAAAGAAAAAATTGCCTATTCCAGCAGCATATATGGACAAGAGCATACATGTGCTGAGCATTGGATCACCCATCCTCATCAAAGATCCTATGGCACTTTAAACTGACATTGGTGTATGTACTGGGCATAATATGATCCACACTATATACCTGCATTTTAAAAATAAACTTCAAACTCACTGGCTATGTATAGTGGAAAAGGTTTGTATCCAATTACTATAGTGCCTTTAACTAAAAAACCTAAATCTACATCTGATCTAACCAATCGGAAGCCTGTCCTTCACCACTATCCATTAACATATTTGAAAAAGTAATCAAGGATTAAAATGAGCCACACATCCTTCCATTATTATCACAGCTACAGTTTGCGAAAAAGGGCTTCTCAACCAGCAAATCAGCACTCACATATATGACAATTCTAAGCTCAGTTAAAAAAAATATAAAACTCCCATTGCAGTCCATCTTAACATATAGATAACTTTGATTATATCTCAATTAACCTACTTATTCAAATGCTCTCTAACACTACCATCTCACCTCCTTCTGAATTATGAGTTGCATATCACTCTTAATGGTAGAAATTCTCCATCCTTCAATCTCACACAGTCAATATCATAAGAGTCATCCTTAAGTCACATTACTTTTTACAATCTATATAAATCCACTTTTACGACAAATACAAAATAAAATTACCAGAATCCAAATTCCACTCACCCAACAATATATTCCCTGCATAGCCTACATTGATGGCATCTATTTTCCTGACTTCTTAGAAACAATTCCCCATATTGAAAACCATTCTGGATGATTACACAGAAAACTATAAACTGCCTTTTAATCCCAAAAAATTGCTGCATGGACCCTATTCACAAAGAAATCATGTTCCCAAGTTTCCCAAACAAAACCCATGCCATTCTTATGCCTTCCAGTTTACAAAGGCTCCCATTGATATGAGACTCACAATATAAACCAAGTTACAAGATTTTGTACTGCAAATTACTAACTCATTTTTAAAGGTATATCTATCAATTTACTCCAAGATACACTTGTTCAAAACTTTTGCTATGGCAAAATTTTTGCTATGACAAAATTGCATACTGTGCACCTTTTATAAATTTTCAAAAATGTTCATTTCTGCTATCAACTACCTATGCAATAAACTGCTCTAGGACCACAAGACCATATCAGTATCTATAAAATGGCTCATCCACCAACTTTGTACAATAGTCTAGGATTTCACAGTATTTGAGTGTTCTAAACACAAGAAGCCATTAACTTAATAACAGCTATTACCAACCAGTTCCAAAAACTCCAGTATCTGCTAAAAGTATCCTCTACAGATAAACCTTCTCATTCAATGCCAATATCTCACAGATCATATTCACTCAATTCTAGATATTACCATCAAGATCAGTTTCTCCTACAATTCCAAATACACTTAAAAATGGAACTAGAACTGAAATTTTTTGATGTCCTAATTGGACTCAACCTGCACACCCTTCTAACATTTATTTTTTTGCTGTGTCATCACCTGAACTATGCCATGAAGCTGAGGAGATTCAACAACATCTTTTCAATAACTACTGAGTTCTAAACTTCACAACGCAAATTATGTTAAATACATACAGACAGCCTATTACTTCCACCCACCACATAATTCAGTACTTCCAATGATTACACATTCCAAACAGAGAAAACAAGCAGTTATTGAAGTTCAGCTTGACATCAATGCAGTCTTTGATTCTGTCAATATTAGTACACTATCAAACCTTCTAAAACACCACCAAATGTCTACCTCTACCATACATATCATAGACAATCTCATGTTGAAGAGAGAAATAGCTGTCTCTCTGAATGGCAAACTATCACCTTTCTTCCAACCCAATACCTCCATACCACAAGGATCTCTCCTCAGTGCCCTCATGTTTATAGCCTATATTGATCCATTATTGAAGGCTATTGACAAACTACTTTCTGGGATTTTTATTCCTATATTGGCATGATTGATAAATGCCATAGCTTATATGGATGATATTATCTTCCTCCTTCAGCCACATACTTACCTCAGTTATTCTCTATATTGGACTACTATACAGTAAACTGTGACCTCACCTTTAATCCTAATAAATCAACCATATGGAAAGTGTGCTCAGTTCAAAAGCTCATAACTAAATTTTCAGCCAACCCTCAGAAGTTCTTGAGATTTGCAATATATAAATCTTATACTCAAATATCTAAAGATATCCAAAATAATATCATTAACTCCATGAAGAGACTTACCAAGTGCCTATCCAAGGTATACCTCTCCTTGCATGGTAAGGTAATGCTCCTTAACATGAAGATCATGGCCAAGTTAAACTATTACTTGCCTATCATCAAAATTACCAAGATATTCATCAGGAAAATAAATACACTGGCAGCCCAGCTGTTTTGGGGTGGTAGGGTTGTCACAATAAGTATTGACAGAATGCAGATTTATTGGAAATACAACTGCTTATGCTATCACTCTATTCAAGTCATCCTTGTCCAAAAGACATTTAACTTCATCTCCATACTTTCAGATATCTGCAGGTAATCCAGCCAATTGCCCCATGGATAGACCACCTCATAAGACTAGTAATTTCCTAGATGAAGCAGTTGAATTAATCAAAAATCATATGGTTATCACAAATGACACATTTGGCAACTGGATTAGCATTTGGGAGACTCATGGTAATTATCCCCATACAACCTGAACTTGTGATAACTAACAAGAAAGTCATCTCACTCTTCAGTTGCTGGTCCATGGAGCCAAAATACTTGGATTTCACTATTAAAATAAACTTGAACTCCATAAACACTAACTGATTTTTTTGTCTATAGACATGGCATTAACAAGATTAATTCTATCTGCCCCATTTGTCAGATTCACAATAAAACATTTGACCATCTGTATTTTTATATTGGACTATTTCCATCATCTAATATGTGTGTTGAATGTCTTTGGAAAAGTTTAATTTTTAGTTAAATATTCCAAATGCATTCAACTGTTAGTAATATCACAGCAAACAGGTTAGTATATGCACCAACTGTTAGTAATATCACAGCAAACAAATGTTAATAATATCACAGCAAACAGGTTAGTATATGCACTAACTGTTAGTCATATCACAGCAAACAGGTTAGTATACACACAAAGTTTCGAGAGGTATTTTTCTCCCCTCTTCTTCAGGTGTTGCTGGCCTGACCAGTGACAGTACTAGCATGGGATTCGAACCTGGGTCCTTAGATTCTTGATTATTAAAATTTAAGGTAACACTCTAACCAATTGAGCCATCCTGCCAAAGGCAACAGTATGTAGTAATTTCATATACTTATCTATGAGGTTCCTCCTGATTTCTCCACTTTTTCCTCAGAGCAAAGTTGATTAGTGATTTCCATACATTATGTATAGTCACACTAGGTTGGCTTATGGGATTTTTTGCCATTGTCATGTGAGCAGCTTCTTTAAATTTTCTTCTTTGTACCTTTTCTTCTTTATCCAATATTTTTGTATTTTCCCAATTGAACGTATGTTCATTGGTCCATACATGGTCTGCTACCTTAGACACATCTGTTTTCTCTCTTCTAATCATCAGTTTATGTTCTTGCAAGCGCTTTTGAATGGGATGGCTGGTCTCACCAATATATGTTCTTCCACATTCATATGGTATTTCATAGATGCAGTTTTTTCTTTGCAGCATTTCTAGTTTAGGCTTTGTAGATGTTAGAATTCCTCGTAGTGTGGTATGGCTCTGAAAAGCTGTTCTGATGTTATACTGATTGCAGATTTTCCTTAATTTGTCTGCTATTTTTGGAATGTATGGATACACTACAGTACCAATAATTGTCTTTTCTCTTGATGGTTCTTTTTGTTGTCTGTTTAATGTTTTCTTAATAACAGCTGATGGATAACCATTTTTCTTAAGAGTTTGTTCTATATAGATCTTTTCTTTTTCCAAATCACCAGTTTCTGAACAAACTTCTTTTGCTCTGTTCCACAGTGATAGTATAACTCCATGTAAACTCTTAAGAAAAATGGTTATCCATCAGCTGTTATTAAGAAAACATTAAACAGACAACAAAAAAAACTATCAAGAGAAAAGACAATTATTGGTACTGTAGTGTATCCATACATTCCAAAAATAGCAGACAAATTAAGGAAAATCTGCAATCAGTATAACATCAGAACAGCTTTTCAGAACCATACCACACTACGAGGAATTCTAACATCTATAAAGCCTAAACTAGAAATGCTGCAAAGAAAAAACTGCATCTATGAAATACCATGTGAATGTGGAAGAACATATATTGGTGAGACCAGCCGTCCCATTCAAAAGCGCTTGCAAGAACATAAACTGATGATTAGAAGAGAGAAAACAGATGTGTCTAAGGTAGCAGACCATGTATGGACCAATGAACATACGTTCAATTGGGAAAATACAAAAATATTGGATAAAGAAGAAAAGGTACAAAGAAGAAAATTTAAAGAAGCTGCTCACATGACAATGGCAAAAAATCCCATAAGCCAATCTAGTGTGACTATACATAATGTATGGAAATCACTAATCAACTTTGCTCTGAGGTAAAAGTGGAGAAATCAGGAGGAACCTCATAGATAAGTATATGAAATTACTACATACTGTTGCCTTTGGCAGGATCGCTCAGTTGGTTAGAGCGTTACCTTAAATTTCAATAATCAAGAATCTAAGGACCCAGGCTCGAATCCCATGCTAGTACTGTCACTGGTCAGGCCAGCAACACCTGAAGAAGAGGGGAGAAAAATACCTCTCAAAACGTTGTGTGTATACTAACCTGTTTGCTGTGATATTACTAACAGTTAGTGCATATACTAACCTGTTTGCTGTGATATTATTAACATTTGTTTGCTGTGATATTACTAACAGTTGGTGCATATACTAACCTGTTTGCTGTGATATTACTAACAGTTGAATGCATTTGGAATATTTAACTAAAAATTAAACTTTTCTAAAGACATTCAACACACATATTAGATGATGGAAATAGTCCAATATAAAAATACAGCTAAAACACCATCACCACAAACCTTCAGAAAAACATTTGACCATCTAGTTCACTTTTGTCCTGGCCTTTAGAAATCCAGAAGGATTATAATTAATAACCTCAAAGTAAATTATTATCTGGTCACCTCACTTAGAGATAGTATCAAAACAAGATCAGAACCAATCATAAGACTAATTCATTAATTATGTATTTTGGACCACCCACTCCAAAATAATCTTTAATTCTGGACATATTCAGGAAGATGATTTTATAATTTAAAAAAACTAATAAAAATTAAACATTGTGACAAGCTCCTAGCTCCAAATGTTAGATTCTCTGAGACATGGGATCTTATTACATTAACAGGATAATTCCTTTGTAACATTTGATTTGATCCCAAACTAAACCTTCTCTGAAAATGGGATTTCAATATCCTATAGATCAGACTTTTTCTATTTAATCAGTAAATAGAAATTTGGATACACTACTTTTGTGATATGCTGCATGAAATTTCAGTGTCACCGAGATGTCGGTATCTTTCCTTTGGTGAAGCCTAAGGCCACTAATCGCCATGTAGCTGAGTGCAACATCTAACAGGACAATATGGGTGATTGATCAGTCTACATGCATGGTGGCAGTAGATAATGACAACAGATTATTTCTTATCCCAATTATTAACATATTTCAATTTATTGATTACATGGTATAGATTTTATACTCATTTTACTACATATAACTAAGTCTTGTATTTTATTATTTCCATTTACACTTTGTAACATTGTACATTCTTAATAAATTATTGAGATAATCAGCAATGCTGATCAAATTTATATAACAACAAAGAATCATTATACTTGAAATACTTTTGTAACTCTAGCAAAACCTTTGTAAAATCTATGTAACACATCTTGAAACACAATAGTAATAATAATTAATAATGATGATGATAATAATAATAAATGCTATTATTTTTAACTTGACAAGAATCCACACAAACTCAAAGGCTGTACAAAAACATTCAAGAAGAGGCTTAACATAACTAATATCATGATTGCAAGCCAGAAACTCACAAAGCCTAGCATTACTCTACTAAAAAAAAAAAAAGAATTCAACAAAATGAACATCATAAAAACCAGTAATTGATATATAATAATAAAACATATATAATGTTGCCAGCAGGAGCATATTCCAGCTTACAAAACTAATATCTGAAGAATATTAAATTGTTACAAAGTATATATGTGAATAAAAATATGTATATACATGTGTATAAGTTATAATCTAATGTACAAAGTAATACAACATTGAAAGACAATTTAAATCAAACCAATGGACTAACAAATCCTAACAAAAGCCATGTAAATTTTGTAATATAAGCTATTATAAACAATTCATCTCTCATCCAGTTTATATCTGTAAAAACTCAAAAAGCATTTATTTAGACACAGTATACATAATCCTCATGAACACCAATGTAGGCACAAGAAAGTATTAATGTAACTTTGTTTTTTAATTTGAATAAAGTTCCTTTTTGAATAATAATAATAATAATAATAATAATAATAATAATAATGATGATGATGATGATGATGATAATAATAATAATGTAGTTTTATATTAGCGTGTTGAAACCGCCTGAGGGCGCTGTTACTATGCTAGCACACAGAAATATACTGTTTAGGCGGCCTCTACTATTGAACATTCTATTTCTAATGTGTAACCTAGAAATAGTCTGTTGTGCATGCTGGCTGTGACTATTTCTATGCTAATGCACAGAAACATGATGTTTAATCTGCAGCAGAAGCCATCATGTCAGTTTATAGCTCAGATTTGTGTTACACATTTTTGATGTGTGATCACATTTCACTTTTGCATACAGTATTGTTTGAGGGTGGCTGGAATTTCCAACTGCCAAAACTATTTTAATATTTATTAAGACCTTCTTCCCCTCTATCTCCCATGTTTTATGAATGTCTACTAACAATTATGAGCATAGTCTCATGCTTCCTTACCCCAGCTTTCCTGCTCAAAAAATTCCGCAAATGTAGGTGCAAGCACGATTTCTATCAAATCATGCTCTAAGTCATGTTTGTGTGAGAACAACTGCAATCTTTGTAAAATAGCTGAATTAAAGTTTCTAAATGTCAAAGTTTGGGATTTATCTTGTTCCGAAACTGATGTCATCACATTTTTACAGCATTATGGAGTAGTGGCATGTGTGAAGAAGTGTTCATGTGGAGAAGATATGAAATTATATCATTTCAGAAGCAATCAGTTCAAATGCAAGGCCGGTTCATGTGGGTGTCAGTGTTCAATTCACTGTGGCTGGAGTGATCACGTCTTGATTTCATGAAGATAGTATGTCTCCTGTACTATTGGAGCTATCAGGAGCTGACAGTGTCAAAGGCCATTGCCAACTTGAACTTGCCTCCAGGCTACCTTGTGCACTGGACCAATGGACTCCACAAGCTCTGTCATGAGAGTTTAATGTCTCAGCCATGCCATCAAATTGGTGGCCCGGGCTCGATTGTTGAGGTTGATGAGATCTTGTTTAGCTACCGAAAGACCAATGTAAATATTCGTTTGTAATCTAAAAAGTTATTCAACCTTTGAGTTGCATTCTGCTAATTCGCATATTAAGAATTCAAATCACCCAAAAGGTTGTTTTTTTTTTTTTGTAAATGTATTGATTTCATCAAATAACAATTAAATATAAATATTTATTTGTAATTAAAAAAAAAAAACGTTGATTTCGTAGAATACCAAACCAAAAATAAGTAATGAAAAGAATAAAAAGTAAGTACTTTTTAAATTCATTTTGATTTATGTATTTTTTTATACATTTATTTGATATTATTTTTTATGTGATAACAAACAAAAAAGCAAGACCGAGCCCTGGCAACATTATATTTATGTTTGTTTACAAACAAACCATGCCCTCAGGCGGTTTCAACACGCTAATGTAAAACTCCCCAATAATAATAATAACAACAATTATAATAATAGTAGCAGTAGCAATAATAATAATAGTAATAATAATACTAGTAGTAGTAAGAATAATAATAGTAATTATTATTATTATTATTAATAATAGATACATTAATTTTAAAGTGTATATCTGAACTCGATATGATAATTTCTAACCTAATAAATAATTTATAATAATCTTTGAGATATTTTTTGGAGAAATATGAGGTTATTAGATTAAATTGTAAAAATATTAATTATGGGGGACTTAATTTGTAGAATATTAAGTTTAAATTTAATGGCTTAAAACAATTATTAAAAATAATTCAATGATATATGCAATTAGCATTATTATATTTTGGATTTTGCCATAATCACTAAGTATCACTTTATTCATGTGAATATTTTCTGGTCATTGAAGATCAATAAAAATTGAATTATCAAATATATATAAAAAAATAATTAAGATAATTTGTCAAAAGAAATTATGCTAGAGATTATTATTTTAAAAATTATTACTTGGAAGGATGTATATATAATAGGAAGATACTTTTGATAACAGCAGAGATATTTCAAAGTTTGCTGTTTGATATTGTATATAGATTTATTCCCAAGGATGCGTTAAGTCTTCAACATACATTAAATATTATTTTCTTAAAAACTTAATAAAAATAAACTTGAATTTGTAAGTGCCATGCAAATTTAGGATTTTTATTTCAAATAATTAGTCTATGCACCACTGAGTAATAATGCACCAAATTAGTGATCAAGAAATGGGTAATGGTGAAAAAAAACCCCAGAAAAGTTATAAACCTTTCTCACTTAATATTTGTCTTGCCTGATGAAAATAGACTATTTATTTTTTCCTTTTTAAATAGATGCTGAAATCCATTCCCCTTCTCAGCAGTGGACCACAATAAATAAGGTACCTATGAGTGATTTACCTACTTGTATACTTAAAAGTAAAGTAGTTCTTATGTAAGCCCCCCCCCCCAAAAGAAGAAAAAAAAATTACAAGCTGAGCAACATCCAGATAATAAGATGTGTGTAAAACAATTTTAAATGTTTCGTTGCAGATCAAAGATCTCTTCCAAAATAATGAAATTATCTCTTAATAGAATAATCAATGAGCTGTTGATAGTTTTTATGCATCATTTTGTTTTGTTTACACTTAACTAAAATTAGTTAGATATATATTTATTAAAATAGGCAAAACTCTCCATCCAGTATTGCCACTCAGTGCAAGCCAAAGTAATCACTGGATTCCAGAAGGATTGTGCATAAAATCTCTATCTAGTGCCTTCTCAGCCAATATCCCCAGACTAGTTTCTAGCTTATGGCTTTCATCAGTGAGGAGCCTTGAATCTGAGAGCACTGCACCTAGATCTTAGAATGTAATGCAACTCTTCAGCAGCCACCTTTTATCTCTACTTAACTACAAAACTATGAGTCTAAAATTGAAAACACAATATTTTCAATTCAAGCTCATTAGGTCTGAACTCAGTTCAGCACCCATACATTTTGATGTCTTTGGTTCTTTAATAACCATAGCCACGACTATTCTATTAGGCAGGATTGGTATTAAACCACTAAACATTACATAATCACCATTTCTCACCGATGAAAGCCACAAGCTAGAAACTAGTCTGGGGATATTGGATGAGTAGGTACTAGATAGTGGCATCCATTGATTACTCTGGCTTGCACCGAGTGACACTACTGTATGGAGAGTTTTGACTGTTTTAATAACAGTTATGAACAAGCATAAGAAATGGTGATCATGTGAGCATATGATATATATTTATTGTATAATAATTGGATGATTCTGTCAAAAAAATCTAAGCTCGCTAGGAAATTCTTAGCTGTCAGAATAAATTTTCAATTATTAGTGTAGATTCAAAACCCAGATAAAACAAGCAGATACATTAAGCAACTATTCTACGAAAAATCTGTCTGTATTTACTTAACGTTAACTGTAAGCAGAAGAAACTTAATTGCTCAGATTATATTACCTGAAGAAATATATATTATTTGATACAAGAACACGTACTAGACAAATAAAACCAAACGGTTTTAAAATTGTATCTTATACTTTTCAGAATCATCCTAATTACTTTCCTGCAGAATATTGTGAATATTATAAGAGCACTTTTTTAAACATTATTTACCATTGTTCCCAGAGTTTTATTTTAAGATTGTTCAGGAACATCAAAATTACTTTTCTGCAGAATATTGTATATATATTATAAAGTGCCCTTTTTTAAATATTATTTTTATATTTTTTTTCGTTTTTAAAAAATAAGTCTTTAAATATTATCACTGCACCTGTTCAAATTCTTGAAAACAGGTATAAAACATGTAAGCAAATGATTAATTGTTTTAGATAAATCAAATCTAATTACATTCGCTACTAAATGTTAAACTATATTAGAAATTTTAATACGTATAAAATAATCGTATCCCATTTCAGTGCCATTTCAGTTAAATATTTATATAAATATAATTTCGTGATGGGTGGTGTAAACTACTATTTGCACCTTTTGCTGATATGTTCATTATTGAATTCATAACTGACATTTTACCTGAATTATGGCTTTATGCCAACTACAAAATTGCACCTTTACATCTATACACCTTGAAAAATCTGACAGTTTTCTCAGTTCATTTTGACGTATCAATACTTAGGTGGTCTGCCCGCAAACTAACTTATTATGAGGGGGGAAAATGGCGGAACATTTTGCCAGAAGAAGAATAATATTTTAAATTAGACAGCTTCAACTAGTTTTAGCGCACAACTTTAAAAACGTATTTTTCAATTTTAGAATCTTTTATTATGTATATTATAGCAATTAAACAAAGTTAAAAATGCTATTTTATATAAAGCGTCTAAGCTTGTGCTAATAATCGCTTTTTTTACGGAAATTAATAATAACCGCCTATATATGAAAAAAGTAATAACAAAAAGAAAGGTTGTGTGCGTGTATGTGAATTTTTAAAACTTCATTTCTTATTTTATCCATAACATAATAATAATAGGCCCAATTACTAACAGTTATTCAGATTTAATACAATAAAAGGATAACGTGCATATTAATGCTTGAATGTACTATATATATATAGTGAAATTCTGGCACGGCTTAAAATTGTTTTCTGTGTATATATATAGTTGTGTTAATTTTAATGAATACAACTGATTCATTACTGCGAAAATTGAAAGAAAGAACAAAATCTCTTAATAAAATCCAATATATTAGATGGCTCAGAAGTTTTTTGCTTGTGATTGCCTAAGATATTCTTAATTCTGAAATTTAAAAAAAAAAATATGTCAAATATTTAAACTACTAAATTTAGATATATATATATATTTGATAATTACACTTCATATAATTATTTATTTTACTGCTGAAATGATGCAAAAAATAAAAATATGATAGAGCCACTGAAGTAGACGTTTTATATATCAAATAATATAAATTTAAATACTGTAATTATTTTAAATTGCCTATTGCAATAAAATGTACTAGAATTGAGTCCACCAAGATTTAAGACATCTACTAAAATTTAAAACAGGCGATGCGATGCACTATGGCTTCTCCTTTATCGAAGTCAGGAATCTCTCAGCCACTATGCTCAGAAAAACCTCTTAGCCACCTTACCTTTCCATTCCCCACCCTAACTCCTCTATCCTGCTCCATCCCATTTCCACAACATTACCTTTTTCCATTCTATGGCCTTTATGTCTTTACAAAACCTAGCATAAAAACCAAAAACCCACTTTCTGTATAATCACTTTGTTTATATTTATTCTCCCATAATTTCATTATTTGTATCCTTTCTGCTTGTAAGCATTTATATTCAATTAACAGATGTCTAATATTTTCCATGCCTTTCTTACATAACTTGCGGACTAAATCACCCACATTTTTCCATTTATATGTGTATATTTCTTTGTTGCTGACGATCCTGTTCAAGCCTTAAACAATCAACTACTTTTCTTGCTATTATCATAAATTAACTCATACCCAATATTCTGTTTATTTCTATATATATTTAAACTTTTTTACTTTCTATACTAGTTCTCCATCTCTCCATCTTGCTTTTTTATTTATTTATTAAATAATCTATTCTTCTATTCCATCTTTTATATAAGAATACTGACAAAATCTTTATCCTAATCTTTTGCATACCATACTACCTTTCTCACCCATCTTGTTGCTTCTCCTTTACTCATAATCCAATTAAATATTATTTTGGCTATTCTCTTATTATCCATAAATTGCAATCAACTAAATATTTTCATTTTGCTTTTTGCATCTCTCACATAAAAGCTTGACTATCCTATTTCTCTTTGAATTACCTCATTTTCTGTTCACACATCTGCATCTAATACATGTCTTCCTATTTCTCTTTGTACTTTTTCTAAGTAATCTAACACACTGTTACTAATACATAATGGTTACCACAAGTTAATCCTGTTATGGCCATTCCCTTCCATACAATTCTTGCTACATCGTATTTATTATATGAAAACACTGTTAATTTCTTTATCAGTCCATCTCTTTTCTTTGCTTCATTAATCAATTTTTTCTCCCATTTATCCAAGCAATTTCTCTAATTACTTAAGTTGATTCCCAAATAGTTATACCTATTCACCACATTTAACTTTATATCTGCCAATAAAAATTCTTTCTTTTCTCTTTCCCCACCATTTGGTTTTTCTTCACTAAATTTAATCCCCATCTCTTTACCCACTTTTGCCCATGTCTTCAGCATAACTTTTGTATCTTCATTCTGTGCACAAGAATATATCATCAGCAAATAAAAGACCCAATAATATATATATATATATATATAATATATATATATATATATATATATATATATATATAAATGGCAATATATATATATATATATATATATATATATACTCCCTTGCCATTTATTAATAGTATCTCTATTCCATCTCCTAGTTTTTCTATTGCTCTCTCCATTTTTCTCAAATATAACAAAAACAAAATAGGTAACATAGAACAACTTTGGCTGAGTCCCACCCCATTCTTAATTCTAACTAATTCTATATTTCCAAATTTATATGTATAGTAATTATTTTCATACAATCTCTTAATAAGATCCACTAAAGCTCCATTCACTCCCAAATTTAGTAAATTTATCCATCATCTATTTCTATTTATTCTATCAAATGCCTTCTCTATATCTATAAAGACCATATATAACTGTCTATCTTTATTCCTATTCATATCTGTAAGTTGTGTGACTACAAATAAATTATTTCCTATACATCTATCTGATCAAAAACCTCCTTGCATTTTTATCACTATATTATTTTCTTCCATCCACTTTAAACCCTTCCAGCCACAATATATGCAAAAACTTTATATAACACTGATGTTACCACTATCAATTTATAATTGTTTAACTTATCTGATCCTTACTTTTTCCTTTAAATAATAGCCTTACTCTTGTATTGTTCCAGGGTATCTGAAAATTCTCTCTTCAGTGCCTTCTTATTAAAACATGATAATAGATTTAATTTTACTCTATTTTCCAAATTCATCAGCATCTTTGCTGCCTATCCATCTAAACTTCTTGCCTTTCCATTTTTAAATTTCCTCCCTGCCTCATCCAATCAATTTTCTGTAAAAGTAATATTTCTATTACTATATGCTTTTTGGTTTGTTATCAATCTGTCTTTCACATCTACATCTTTTCTAAATACATTACATAATTATTTAGAATTGTCTCAAATTTTTTTCTAGAGCTACACTATTTTTTCCTCATCATTTAGTAATACTATTTCTCTCCCCTCTACATTTCTTCTTTTAATATATTTCCAAAATGTCTTATTCCCATCTCTTCCACTTTTATTACTATCATCCAATAAATTTACTATTTAATTTTATTCTCTCTATATAGCCAACTTCTTTTTTAAAAATAGTTTTCCCATTTAATATTAATATTCATTTCACTTTCTGTTTTTAATAGCACATTTATAATGTCTCCATGCTTCATTCCTCTCTTTTACACTTTTACTAATTCTCACCTTTCTATTACTTTTATTCTTCTGAATATTTTCACCTAAAACCCTATTTGCCATATTCTACTTCACACCAATCTTTATATTCACCCCCAACAAACTCTTCCTTGATATATTCTTCTAACATATTATTATCATTTTTTCATTCTCCTGCCACGTATTTTGCTATCATTTCTACTTTTATTACTATTTTTCATCACATTACTGACCATTTCTATTATAAAGAAATTATGATCACTATTACATGCTATTTATTATCAAACACTTTAATTTTCTGTATTTTATTTATTCCCTCTTTCTTTACTGATATATAATCTATTGTGTGAAATATATTATTTCTAAACCATGTGCATTGTCCCTCATAAATATTTGATAAATTTCCTATGCTCAAATTTAATCTCTTACAAAAAATTTTCAAAGGCTGTCCATTCTTGTTATCCAAATCATCAATTTCTTTAGTATGCCCATTCATATCCACTATAATCATTATTTTCTTTACTCTTTTTTTTGAAACTCTATATAGTCTTAATTAGGCATTCATATATGCTACTGTCCTACTCCATTATAGTTTGACTATCTGCAATGACCATATACACTATAGCCACCATCCATTCCAGTCTTCCTAACCTTATCTCAAACCACAAATGTTCTTGACACTTAACAGTATTTAAATATTTTGTTGACATAACTCTTATACCACCACCCCTTTTTTTTTCTTTTATATTTATATCCTGCCATACCATGTCTTCCAGAATAGATTCTTCTCTTAGATGTGTTTCCACTACTGCTAATACCTCAATCTCTTCATTTTTAATTGCTTTGTTTAATTCCAACCAAATATATACTAGCATTATATATTTATAATTTAAAAATAAATGATTAAATTATTAATAGAAATGAAAATAGAAAAAAAATGTAATATGATGTAGAGTAGTTTATTTTTGTTTTAAAAGATGCAAACTCGGAAAATAAAAAAATTGCCTTATATTGTTTGTTTTTTAAAAACTAGAATAAAGTTTTAGTATAGAGAGCAAGTGGAGGACAAATCTAGAAAAAGATTTAAAAATTCTTTCCTTTTTAAAGAAAACTTCTTTTATAAAGTAAAAATAAATTAAAAGAATAAGTGTGTAAAAAAAAAAATAAATGTTAGTGAAAACTTTCAAAAATGCAATTAGTTTAAAAGATTACTGATTGAATTAATTAAAAGAAAAACATGTAAACTATATCATAAAAGCAATAGTATATTAATCTAAAAAAAGATTAGATAAAATGCAATGTAAAAACCAATTAGATTAATGAAATGTAAAAATTAATTAAAAAAAAAAAGATTCAAGTTATGATCAAAATTAAAAATAATGATAAGAAATTAAAACAATGAAAGAGTTAAGATATAAAATGACAACTTGGCTATTGTTCTTTAGTCCAATCCATTCTTCATTCCTGAGTCTGGTCTTCAGTCTGTAATTTAGTTGGGTCTTCAATCTGTAATTCAGTCCAGTCTTTCTGGTCTTCATTTTGTGATTGATTCATTACATTATTCATTGCTCCAGAGATTCAAAAATGTAAGGACAAATAGAATCATTCATTACTGCTATGGAAAACATTATTCAAGGCTGCGGATGTAGCAACATACATTACTAAACAACTTTAGAAGTGTTCAATTGGGCTTCAGGCCCCAAAAGTCCTCCGCATACCCTCACTGAAAACTGATGCCAAAATGATGAAATAGATGCTGCTGCAAACTTTCTCTCTCTCTCATTGTCAAGAGCAAGAATGGAAAACTAAGACCTGAAACCATTGATGGAGATCAAAAAGCAACCAGTTCAAAAGTAACACTAATGTGAACCAAAAACAAATGAATTATGTTGTCTAATATCATGAAAACCTAGGTAATAAATAATTGTTTATAGACACTTTATTTGTAAATGAAATAAACTTTAACAAAGGACTATGATGAAATTTAGCCTGATTAATCATTTATATTTTTTTATATAAATTTTCATATTATTGTGTTATTTTATATTATGTTAGATATGTCTATGCATGAATAAATACTAATATTTGCTTAATTATTATTTGGTCTATTCTCTCTCTTGTCATTGTGTCACCATAAATTTAAAGTTATAAATAATTCATGTAAATAATTCATATATGTTAAGTAAATGTGCTGAACCCTGGATAAGAATATGAGCTAGCTTAGAATATGTCAAGCATTGGATTGTGTACCTGTCATCCAAAGCATGCCAACTATATAATGTATGGTTAAATGGTGCCTGAGTTTGATGCTCAAAACAAATAAAATGCTTTGGATGGCAAGGTTTGAATCCAGCAGTTGAGGTAGGCCACAAACTGGAAATGTGATCATGTTATGTTTTGCATAGCCCAATCTGGCCATGGGTATCATTGATGGCTATGCTATCAATGGTATTCTCCCCTCTGCTTGAAGGACTGATCCATCCTTGTATTAAATATATAAAATAACAATTATCAAGAAGTTATGTATTGAGCTTAATAAAGCTTAATTAAAGTAAATGTTAAAACTTATTAATTAAAGTTATGTTTAAAAAAGTATTTAAACCTGGTTAAGAGGCTAGTTATTAGAAGCGACCCAGTTTAATATATAACTGAACAATGATAAAGATATATATATATATATATAAGAGATTGTCATCTGGGCCAACTAATTAGTGCTGGTTTAGCATAAAATATGCATCTTAGGGATCATGCATCTTTTCACAAATCTTTGATCATATGTTTGTGATTACACCCATTCACACAGTGTTGAAAGTGGATAAAAACCAGTGTCTGCCTTGTATGAGAGTGGTGTAATGAAAATTACAGTACAAAAGTGGATAATCTCTAGTCTAATAAATGACTAATAAAAATTATTAATATACTTCTATTAAGTGGTTTATGTCAAAGTTGTATGGGCAGTAAGCTTGACCCTTATCAATTAAACTGTAGTGATTTACTAGCCTAATGGGATTGGGGTTATGGTAAATTATTGTCAACCTCAAGTTAAATATTTCAATTAAAATTATTTAATATAAATTTAAAATACATAACTACAAAATATCAAAGTAATGTTTAATATCAAAAAATATATAAGTAATCTTATCACTCTGAGATGAGTTCAGTTAACTCACAAGATTCACTATAAGCATAATTAACTAAATTCACCAGCATTATCAATGAGTATAAGTAATACTCATTCATCATCATGAATTATCAACAATCAAGTAAATCAACAGTCAATCTTATGACTGGTTTTGAAATGGGTCTCCTGTAGGCCAGGCTTACTATTTAACCATTGCCAGTTTGGAGTAATTATTTAAACACAATTTGGGTGCACCAACATAAGTGCTAATCCATCAGAATATATAACTATAAAAACAATAATGCTGGGATATTAAAACATACTAATCATCATCAATGCTCTGACCATTATTACCATTAATGTACTGGCCAACTATAAACTTAATTTTTAATAGAGACTAAACTAAATAAAATGTAGTGCATGGACTTTAAAGAATATATACTCTTAGCATCAACTCAGGATTATTCATCATCATCATTACTGGATACCCATACACTAATATCTATCCTCTTTTATATATCAGTCCATTATGCATGAATCTAGCTGAGATAACATAACTGTTACTGTGATCAAGAGATGATGCAACATATAATGTTCTAAAAAGTATTTAGAATCAAGCTCACTGGAATAATTTTAACAAAAAAAATACAAGTTTATTAACCACAATTTAAAAAAATGACTTTCAGACCTCTAGAATATGGCTATACACATATAAGTCTTCTGATTTTGATCAATATATCAAAATAAAAACTATCACCTTGTGATTGACAATACTTCATAATGGGTTTCCATAAAACATACATAACCACACACACACACATATATATATATATCTGCACACATATGTGTGATATAATATAAATGAACATATTTGAATTGTCATTTAACAGTATCAAAAATGATTAAAATTTATATATAAAAATAAAATTCAATTTATTACATTGTGATTTACATATATGTTCTAATATATAACACATAAATATCCACACACTGACATGCAGTACAATTTTTGGATATATTTGAATCAACATATAATAATACAATAAATTATTAAAATTTACCTATAAATTTTACATATGTGTTTACTTGACACTCATTAATATATACACACATAGACATGTGACAAAATTATTTCTGAACATGTTTGACTTGTCATACAATAAAAATACATGATTATACTTATATTTGTCTATATGACACACATTGATAGTTACATACTGTAATGATCAGTTTGCATAATTCATACAACCAGACCTGGAATTCCAGCCTGAGTATCTTGAGTCAGATCATGTACAAGATATATAAGTCAGGAACACTCTCTAACTCTGCCCTACAAATTCAAACCTAGATCTCATTACTTATGATTAGCAATACTGATTATACAAGTCATATTCAATTATTTTTGGCCAGCAGCTCAGCAGTAAAGCAAAAAAAACTCTAATTAGGTAATTGGCCAGATCTATATAATAGTTATCAATAATAAATTGTTTATGTCTTATGGATACATATTAACCTAATGTGTATAGATATATGTGTGTGAGAAAGCATAATCAATAGTATAGGCAATGATTCCAGAGTAAGATTTTAAATATAGTTTAATAATATGCATATTCTGCGTTAATAGATATATAGTATGTTTGAGTAAATAGGAATATATTAGCCTCACATTACAACCAAATACATTTACATATTTCATAGTCTGATATGTATTTTAAAACAAGTATCACTTTATTTAATACATTTGCTAATAGTGTGATTTTATACGTATATTTAACCAGATATAATTTTATTTAATCCATTTATTAACAGTGCAGTTTTATACGTATATTAAAGAAGATATAACCTTATTTAATATATTTATTAATAGTGTGGTTTTATACATATGCCAATAATTCTTTATTATTGCCTTAATGGAGTAAAAAGGGTTTACAGTAATTTAATTGAATAATATGCTAATTATTATCAGCCTAATGTTACAAGAAAATATATATGTTTTATGACCAATCACTTAACCTGGGAATATATTATCAACATTTTATTTACATAATAGTTTATTGTGTTAGGACATTATACATCAATAAAGATTTTTATATTTCAGATGAAATGTAGGGGAAGGGTATACTGAGCCTTTTAATTATCCAAAATTGGATACTAGCACATTAATTTATAACTTTAAATATAAAATTAAGCAATAACATTTAAATATGTATACATCAGCTCGGAAGGATCACAACATAAAACTACAAAATTGAATAGGCAGGGTTTAATAAAGAAAAAATAAAATAGGGTAATGGTGGTGCTAATGTGCAGGCTGCTTTTATATTAAAGAAATCCATTTGCAAGACGTGATAGTGTGCTTATGAAGTTATTGCATGGGATGCAATTTTTATTTCACATCATATGTGACTGACTTGCCACACTCCAGATTTACAGAGATCGTTCACTGAAACAAAGAAATATTCAGCCTGGATGGGAACACTCTGATGGTGCAAAAATTTCCATTATTAATCAGGCCCATGGTCCAGGGTCAATTGACCTATCATGGACTGGAAGCGATGAATAAATGGCTCGGCTCTCTCCCGATGCCTACTTTGAATGAATAGCACACAATCAGGAAATAGACCGACATTAGAAATGCTTGGACAATATATATAAGTTATTTCTGATGCTTAAAGTTAATCCATGGTATAGCTATTCTTTTTTTTTTTTATGGCATGATCAAATTATTTAAGCTGACTTATTTAAAGATACGAACATTGGGAAACGTATTTTGAAATATAAGATTGATTTTCTCACTTTAGTAATTTTCTTTTCTTTTAATAAATTTAAAATATAGATCCCAATTTCCCCCCACTCTATGCCATCTAACTTTAACTTCAACATTATTTTGGATTTGACATAAAGTGATAAAATTTTAATAGCATTAATTTACTTATTTATATGGCTAAGAATATCTGGAGGATCATTATATAATATATGAGTATTAATGTGGGTGATTTTTAAAACATAAAAATGACATATGAAATATATATATAAACTTTACTTTTTAATTTCCCAAAATTTGTGATTTTAAATCATTTACTTTTTTTTTATTAATGTGGGAAATGTATCCCCCCTCTGTCAAACTGCAATAATAGTATACTAAAAAAAATATTTGAATCTTTCCATCCCTTCAAATGTACAACTTTATAATAAACAACTTAATTAATTAAATGATGCTCCTTTTTTTTTAAATGACAGAAAACTTAGCTACATTTAAACACATTTGCAGAGTTGGGGAATAAATTAATGGCATATGACATGAATGAAACAAAAAGAAATATAAATTATAATTATATAGAAAATCAATGCCTCACCATTTTTAAATAAGAATTTTGCAAGGCTAAGAGAGAATTATATGATTAGTTTTATAAAGAATCATGCAGAGATTGGATTAAATATTATTACATAGTTAAGTTACTTTTATAAAAATACACATTTAGTTTACATTAAATTTAATTTTAGATAATATATATAAGATATAGATGATAAGTGTGAGGCGGCACTATTACCTTTATAATACTTTCTTGATTCCATTCTTGTGTGACAGTTCCTTATATTTTTTGACATGGTTTAAAATTAACTGCAGGTAACATACTTTTCCAGATCAAGTTCAGGGCACAGTTAAATAGTTCAAGGTTTCATTTAAATTTGAGAAGCATTTCCATAGAGAGTGGTGCAGGAACGGCAACAACGAAAGGTGCGATGGTTTTGCTCCTCGGTCATGTCTAAGGGAACGAGCAGTGTGAAATTATTTAAGCACGCTCTTTCTAAAAAAAAACTAATGATTCAGACTAAGCTAAAAACAATTCAGACTCAGATTTTGATTTTGATATTTTGATTGAATGAATTTTTGATTCAGTCTCTTTATCAATCCAATTTTTGCACTATTTATACACTTCCTTGGAATGTTACAATGCACTTTGAACTTGTGTCCTGAAGTGATGTATAATTTTGGTACAATAGCTAATTTTCTACAGCAAGCCCACTTTTGTTTTATAAGGAATTTAAGATAATGCAATCCGTCTGAAAAATTCTTAAATGATTGTTTTATATTCTATTTTAGTATTTGTAAAGATCTCTTAGATAGATTAATTTTATGTTAATGGGAAAGTGACTTTTATTCATAGGACTTTTCATTTATTTGACTTACACTAATTAATCCCCCCCCTTTTTTTTTTCTTTGTTTTAAATTTTATAGTAATGTTTCTAGAAATTTCCAACCCGATTGCATTATCTTGTGCTACCATGATGGATAAAATATATAAAACTTTAAATACATATTTCCCAATTAATTCATATACACATTATTAAGACATTGAAAGTGTGTATATATTGAGATACCATGATGGATAAAATATATAAAACTTTAAATACGTATTTCCCAATTAATTCATATACACATTATTAGTACATTAAAAGTGTGTATATATTGAGATTAAATCTATCTATTGTTGCATGTCCATGACTCTAGTGATTCACTTGCTTCCCCAAATTGTTAATTTTATTCTATCAAAATGGGATTAATATTGAAGTGAAAAGAATAAAAATTCTGGGTAAATAGTGAGTTCATGTACAAGCATGGAGAGATAGACTTTGAACCCTGTTAGATGGCACAATGATGATTGATACTCATGAAGCATAATCTGAGCTTCAGATTATCCACTTCAATACAGATGTGCAAGATAATTGATGAATATATTTCAATCATCATATAAAATATAATAAATGATTAAAATTTTAAGTTATTACATTTTTTTGTTGAAATTATATAAAATCCATTGTTATTTTATTAGTAAGTTTTTCTCTTTACTGATTACAGTTTTCTTTTTCTTTTAAAAAAAATCAATTATTGATTGATTAATTATAAATGTTTTTAAATTTAAAATATAGACTTTTAATGTCTTTTTTTCAATAAGATTTAAAATAATATCGTTTTTAATCAGTAAAATATCTTTTCATGGTTATTTCTGCATTGAAAGTATATAAATTTCACTTATCCATTTAAAAAAAAAAAACAAATATAAAATCATCTTATAAATAAAATCTTTATTTTAGATGTTTAATTTAAGTAAAATTATTTACTTGTATTTTAAAAAATCCTTTTTAAGGAATTGCTTAAAATAACACACCAGAATTATTCATCAACTGATGGGTTCTTTTGATGGGAGCCAGTCTGGGATTGTCATCATTGGGAAAGAAGGTAACTGTTGGCATGCAGTTATATCTAGGATTGAATAGATTTGTGCAGGCTAATAAACACAGAAATTGGGTTATGCTTTCATGTGAATCAAACTCTTCCATAGAGAACTATAGATCAGCTGCTGGATTTGCCTTCTTTTTCTTCTGTTAGATCTTCATGAGGGCCCTGACTCTCCAAATGCCAATGATTCTTTTTTAAGAACTCTCAAAAAAACCAATTAGTGACAAAAATACATTAATTAAAGACTGTTTTTATCTTTTTAATTTTTTCAAATCACTTTTAATTAAAAGCTACTTTTGGAATTTTATCAAAATAAAATCTACAAAGATTTTAAAAAATAGATAATAGAAATGTTTATAATTATCAGTTCTATTTTATCATAAAACATGCTTGTTTTTAATTTCAAAATCATAATAATACAATATTAATTAGATCTTTTTAACTGTTTAATTTATAATAAAATTTTATTTTAAATTCAAAATTATTTAATCTTTTACTATGATTATTCCAAAGAGGTGTAGAAAGTATCTGCAAAATTTTTGTCTGCGTTTATTTTTATTTTTCCTTTCAACTTTATTTATATATATTTGTGCACACACACTATGTTATTGTGTGCCATGTGACTCAACTGTTACACTATATATACTGAACAGTGATAAAGCTATGTGTAAGAGATTGTGGTCTGAGCTGATTGAGTGTAAAATATGCATCTTAGGAATCTTGGAGATCATGCATCTTTTCACAAGTCTTTGGTCATATGTTTATGATTACACCCATTCACAAAATGTTAAGTGGATAGAAACCAGTGCCTACCTTGTATGAGAGTGTTGTAAGGAAAATTACACTGCGGAAGTGGATAATCTCTAGTCTAATAGATGATTAATAAAAATTATTAATGTACTTCCATTAAATGGTTTGTGTCAAAGTTGTGAGGGCAGTAAGAATGATCCTTATCAATTAAACTGCATTAATTGGCTATCTATATATGCCAAACAGGGATGAAGATATGTATAAGACATTGTGATCTGGGCCAATGATAAGTGCTAGTTCAGCATAAAATGTGCCTCTTGGGGATCATACATCTTTTTATATCCTTGATCATATGTTCATGATTACATACCTCCACAAGGTATTAAATGTGAATAGATAGATACCAGTCCTTACCTTGCATAAGACTGGTATAATAAAGTTACACTATAGAAATATTCATTAAGTGGGTAATCTCTAGTCTAATGAATGACTAATAAAAATTATTTATATTACTAATCAAATCTTATTTGTTAAACAATGTAGTAAATTATTTTAGACAAGTCATTTTTATTACTGTATTTCATTACAATTATTAATTACTATACAGTTAGACTACAAACATATGCAAATAATTTTAAATGAAAACCTCTTTATAATCAGTTTTATTCAGTATATATATTTAGATAAATTGCTAAATGAATATTATTTTGATTAGATGGAATTCTACTCAAAGTATATAGTAGATAAAATGATAAGTTATATAGTAGATAAGTTTTCACAAAAGTAAATGGTCAATTGTATTTTATTTGCTGGTGATACTGCCATTCTTGCAGATATTGAAGCTGAACTCAATGAATATGTAAAACTAATAAGGTTTATATTTAAAAAAATTGAGATGTTTTCAACTAAGACTAAAACAATAAAGATCAGTAGAAAAATAAAAAGACAGTTAGCATTAGACAAAAAGTTTTAAAAGAGGTTATCTTTTAAATATTTGGAAAAACTTGAATAACTGCTAATAAAAAAGATAGTCGAGAGGTCAGCACGACTGCCTTACAAGCAGTTGCCTGGGTTGCGGGTTCACGTCTCAGCCGATGCTATGACACTTGAAAAAAAAAAAAAGTTGGAGCAAAAAGAAAAATTTGGAATTAAAAAAAAAAGAATTTAAATATTTTTTGTTTGAAGTATTGCTCTATATAAAACAGAAATGCTGCCAATTAGAAAAAATTAGTGGGGAAAAAGTTGAAGGCTTTAGGATAAGAATTTAAAGGAGAATAGAAAAATAAATTAGAAAGTCAAAAATGTAGAAGTAGTAAAATAAGTAAAAATTATTTTTTTTTTTGAGAAAAGTATATAGAAAGAGAAAAATTGGATTGGGTATGCATTTAAAAATGGAAAAGTAAAAAAATAGAAAAAGAAAAAAGATGATAGATTATCTTAAAAGTAAAAAATGGAAAAAAGAGAAAGTCTGAAGATTACAGGACCTTCAAACCTATGATAAGTGGTATTATTGGCTGAATTACTACTTTCCAATCAAGGAAAATGTATACTGTTGTTGTAGCAGTAAAAACACATTATAGGTTCATGGCATAATGTATAAAAGGCTGACAGAAAAAACGATATGATGCTGTAGCCAATAGAGAGAAATAAGAAAAGTAATAATCATTTTTAAAAAATGAAGAGAAAAAGTATTTAAAATAATATATAAATCTTCTGAAAATTCCAGCTTCAGTTCTGAAGATTTTATAATCTAGAGAGAAGCTAGCTTTTCTGTTTCCAAGTGTTGCTAGTAATTTCAATAAGGTACAAAATATGGATTGTATAAGATAACAATAAATTATAGCAGGTATACATAAAATTAAATCTAACCTTTGATAATAGAAAATTACAATCCCTATTTTTCAATTATTCAAGTAAGAATTATCAGTTTGACATTCAGAAATTGAGATAATAAAACATTAAATTCAGTAATAAACCAAACTGTAATGAAAAAACATTTTTAAAAATAATGCACAAGTTTTGTTTATAACAATTAGTAAATAATATGTGTATAATCTTATTTGAAGGTTCATGGTTAATGATTAATACACGGGGATTTCATGTCTATTACCCGGGTTTCAAATCACTATTGTGCAAAACTTGGGAGATTCTTTTTAAGAATTTAATTAGACACAGTGTTTTTTTTTGTTTTTTTTTTTGTCAAATAACCAATATATAACCAGCTTCCTAAATACCCGATATTGTTCACTAAATTTGTATTTCCATATTCTTAACTATATATGCAAAAAACATTCAAACTTTTTAAGCCTTTTTTGTCATTTATTTTTCTAGAGATTATTTTTTGAGATTTTGCTCTGCAATGGCAACCTAAAGACTGGATTACTTTTTAAGCATTTCTTCTGAATTTACCCATTATGAAATACGTAATAATAAGATTATTATTAATGCTTATTTTATACCGGTAGCTCCTAAAAGCATGCTTAAACTTTTTTCAACTACACCACCATTCGTGGAATGCATCAAAATGTTTCATTAGCTTAGTTCATAATTTACTTCCTCCTATGAGTTACGTTTCATTATTACAAATAGCATTATTCTAGGCTGCTTATATTTTTCTGTTAAGTAATTTGTTAAAAAAATATCTTATCAAAGGATATTGTGATCAAGATAATAATCATCAATGATGATTTGATAATGATTTTCATTAGCTTTTAAAAATTATTATTTTGTTAAAAAACAAAAAAGATATCAAAACTATATTTACAAAAGATATTTATAAATAAAATGATTTTTCTTTCTTATTCTAGCCCAACTATCTTTTTGGATTGTCTTGCGTTGTTAGCCGAGAGGTATCGCAGCTGTCATGCAAGCAAGTAGTTGGTTGCAGACGGTTGTGGGTTCGCGTCCCGGCCGATGCTATGACATATGAAAAAAAAAAAAAACTATCTTTTTGGATTCTTTTTGTCCATTCCAAGAAGCCTGAACTTAACTCCAGAAAATCACAATAATTTTATTAAAATATTTTAAGATTAATATGTCAGAATCTTCAGTTGTCTTCTTTGTGTTTTAGGCTTTTTTGAACGGATTGACCTCCGATAGTAAATAGTGTTTTTATTGAGAAGGTTTATTAAACAAAAACATAATTCTAATAAAAGCCAATATCTTATTAAAGGAAAATCTTGGAAATTCTCTTTTAAAATCTTTTGGAAGAAAAAATAAAATTGATATTTATACAATTAATGCGATTCGTCTTCTAATTTCTTTTCGACAATAAAATATTTTTTTCTGGTTAAATAATATTTATATTATTTGAATAGTATACAAGCGCTTTAAAACGCTATTTGAAGAAGCTGTTAATAGCAAATAATCAAAATGGGTTAATCCAGGCTAACCGCTTTCGAGTGTTATCCCTCATAATCATAGCCAAAATAGTAATAGTTGGTGTGATATTATTAAATGGTAATATATGCAAATGTATATGTAAATTAATCAGATTATCCATTTTCTGGAGATAGCGAAGCATGTGTCGCGTCTGAATATTTTATTTTATTTAAATGTTTATCATTATTATTTTAAATTTCATTTCAGGTGTGGTTTAGCAATAGACGAGCGAGGTGGAGGAAGCAAATGGGAAATGCGCAGATTGGTGGTTATAACCATTTACATATTCCTCTAAATTATACTTCAAGTAATCCTGCCTATCTATTACCTGATACATTTTCTCCGCCAGCCCAAGGTATGTATATTCTCGTTCTATCTATCTATCTATCTATCTATCTATCTATCTATCTATCTATCTATCTATCTATCTATCTATCTATCTATCTATCTATCTATCTATCTGTCTGTCTGTCTGTCTGTCTGTCTGTCTGTCTGTCTGTCTGCCTGCCTGCCTGCCTGCCTGCCTGCCTGCCTGCCTATCTATCTATCTATCTATCTATCTATCTATCTATCTATCTATCTATCTATCTATCTATCTATCTATCTATCTATCTATCTATCTATCTATCTATCTATCTTTCTATCTATCTATCTATCTATCTATCTATCTATCTATCTATCTATCTATCTATCTATCTATCTATCTATCTATGTATCTATCTTTGTATGTCTTGTCCTCTTATCTATCTATCTATCTATCTATCTATCTATCTATCTATCTATCTATCTATCTATCTATCTATCTATCTATCTATCTATCTATCTATCTATCTATCTATCTATCTATCTATCTATCTATCTATCTATCTATCTATCTATCTATCTATCTCCTACCTACCTACCTACCTACCTACCTACCTATCTACCTACCTACCTACCTACCTACCTACCTATTTGTCTGATTGTCTGTCGGTCTATATTTTAATTTCTTTTGTAAATATTTTTTTTTTTAAAAAAAAAACAACTTTAAACAGGTAAATGTAGAAAGTTAGAATATTGTGATAAGAGGAAAACTAAAATCTCAAGCTAATGCTGACAAAATGTTTAATTGTTGAACTCTGTTGCCCAATTATGACACAGAAAAAGGGGAAAAACTTAAAAATAAGTAGCTTTGACACACACAGTGCTTAAATTGTGTTATTTGAATATAGTCTACTGAGAATAGATTGTATAGATCTGAGAATAAAATACTTCAGTGGTTTCCTGATCATTTTTAAAAATATTTAATTCGTTAATTTTTGTTTCAGTTATGTACATATATTAAAGAAGTACAAATTATTTTTTTATTTAAATTATATATGAATTATTAATATTGAAGAGGAAGTCCCCTCCCATAATGCGCTATTTCTTGAATATTGTAAATCTCTGCACACTCACCCACCAGTAAGAGTTTTAAAAACTTAAGTGAATCACTTAAGTTTAGTGTGTACAGTGTATTTGTATATACACAAACTTTCACTGACCATTCTTAAACCAGGGCTTGAGTCTATTGTGTGCCTGATGTTATAATCAAATATTGGTATAAATTTAGTTAACTTAAGTTTTTAAAACTCTTACTGGCATGTGAGTGCACAGAGATTTATAGTATTCAAAAAAATGCCATATTATCGGAGGTTGACTTCCTCATTAATAATTACAAAAAAAAGATTTACATTTATAAGTCATATAAGTCTTATCATGGTTAATAATGAGACTCTGTCTTTCTCCTGCAATAGGTTAACTAAATTTGTACAATTCAATATTTGATTATAATATCAGGCACACAATAGACTCAAGCCCTGATTTAAGCATGGTCAGAGAGAGTTGGTGTATATACAAATACACTCTAAACTTAAGTGATTCACTTAAATTTTTAAAACTCTTACTGGTGGGTGAGTGTGCAGAGATTTATAATATTCAAGAAATAGCACATTATTGGAGGTTGACTTCCTCTTTAATGATTACAAAAAAAATTTCAGGATTTTATAATAATAGATTTATATGAATTGTTAATATATATTTAATAAAATCCTCAGGATATTTTATAATTTAAGTGTTTAATTTTTTTATTACTTTTTATTTGTATAAGTATAAAAGATTTTTTTTTCATCCAATAGCTTTTTTTATAAGTTGGCTTACATTTACTTCAAAAAAAATCTGAATACTTAGGATTTTAGTATCAATACTTTTCTAAGAAATAAATTCTTCATTTTCAAAGAAACGCACATGGAAAATTGTAATGATCTAACGCAAATGATCAATAATTGGAAAAAAAAAAAGCACTTCTTTTTAAAATTAGTGATTTTTTTTCTCATGTGTCATAGCATCAGCCGGGAAGCAAACCCTAACCTGGAACAACTGCTTATAAAGCAGCTGTTGCTGATCTCTCGACCACCGATGCTTGACTTAAAATTAAAATTAGTGATTTACTATCTCAATATTTCATTTTCTCTAATTAAAATAAAAAATTGTTCCAGGTGAGTCTCATTAACATATATATATATATGACTTTACAAAATATATATATATATATTAAAATTTTATAAAACTAAATTCATTTTAATTTCCACCCACTTTCTCTTTCACACTCACAAAGCATAATTAACCTACAACTTTTTTTACATAAAATAAATGGATAATACCAACAATAAATCTTTAAAATACCCCAAAAAATTAGCTTTAAGATTTTTTTAAACATACTGTAAGATATGAAAATAATATCTATATATAAACTTTTCTATGCCCTTAATATTAGTTATGGTTTTGTAATAATGACAAATATTTTAATGGCAAGAAGAATTTCTGGATATTATTGAATAATAAATTGTATTTTGTGTCACTAATGATAATAATTGAAAAGGGAAAAATCAACATCATTTTTTATATGTAACATGCATAAGTTAATTTTATTTTACTTTACTTAAAAAATAACAAATAAATCTGTGAATTTATTTATTATCAAGCTTATATATATATTTTTAATAATATTTTTAGAAATTGTTTTTGTTCTTCATTATTCTACTTTACACTAAGGTTTCAAGAAAGCTTACGCCTTTTCTTTTAGCTACCCATAGTCATTAAATTATTGTTAGATAATACAAATTTATGACATTGTTTAAAATTAATTGTTTGCCTACCAAAATTTATTTTTATTATACCATTTATATGATGAAAAGAAAGAACGCGTTATTGCTATTAGTGTAAAATCTAAGGTATTTTAAATAAAAACAGGGGCTAAAAAGGATTGTATCTGCTTCAACATTGTTTTCAATTTTTATGACAATGGTCTTTGGGATTGTTTATAGATGATGTAATCATACAGAGGGTAAAATACAATATACATTTGATGGTTGAATTTTAAATTTAAATCAAATAAATGCAAAAACAGCAATATCTTGGATTCTAGATTACTGGATGCTGAGGTTGTGCTATTTTTGCCATTTCAAAAGATTATTTACACAATATATTTAATATTTTGAATGCCACATTTAAAGATTTGGTTTAACAATTAATGTTTAAAAACTTAATTTGTTTATTAGCCAGTGATAGAAGAAAAACCCATAGCAACTTTTAGTTTAGATAGTTATCAGTTTGAAAATGTAAACCAGTTTAAATATTTTGTTAATGACAACATAGATGATGAACACAACACAGGCTCCAATGTGCTCCTATTTTTAAGAAGTTAAAAAAAAATTTCATCACAGAAAAATAATTACTGCAACTAAATTAATTATACATAGAGCATTTTATCTCATTTATTGTCTGGAATGAAAACTTGGACCCTTTATTGTTGTAATATAAAGTCATTGGAAACTGCTTTGTAGCATTTCAAAGCTATATTGGCAAGATTGTAAAACCAATCAATATATTTTTCAATTTTCTGAATGTGATACTATACAGCCCACTATTGTAAAATCACACTTTCAAGATTTCCTAAAAGAATGTTTTAACGTGAATCTGAGATCTGAGCATAGTTTTTATAGGAGAGATACATTCCATCAGCATGACAAGGATTATCTCTAAGAAATTCTAATAAAATGGAATGTAAATTGTTTCTATTGGGAAGATGTAATAGAGACATTGGAGAGCTACAATTAGACATGGTGTTAAAGTATTTCAAAAAGAAAAGTTTTCTGCTGAAAAAATTAAATAACATCATAAAATGTTAAGCAAACAGAAAAGCCAGCATGTTGTTGTATATATGGATATAGTTAATGTTCACAGATTGGTTTGTATAATCATTACAAAAATCATTTCTAGACCAGTTAGTTTTTTTTCTCTCTCTCTTGTCTTTTTTTTTTTTTTTTTTTTGAGTTAGAATAACCATACTTATTTACGAGGTACTGTTTATAATTTTTTTCTTATGTGTATCGGAATGTTTTTGTAATTACAGAAGCACCATTTAAAATATTTGAATTTTAAACTTAAGCCATAATTTTTCAAGATTAGTATTTAGATCTCATGTATGCAGTTTTATCAGGACTCTGATAATAACTGCTCTTGGTATTTTTTTATTTACTAGATACATTTTTCTTTTATCACTACAAAAATGAACAATATTTCATTGACACAAATGTAGTTTTTTATCAATTATTGGCATTCTTTGTTTATTACTCTATATATTTGATTACTCACTATATACTGAGAATGCATACTTTTCCATTGAGTTTAGGTCTAGATATGATAATAGAAAGGTGTGTAGGGATGAATAATCTGAGGTTCCTAGCCAACATTTTTTGTGGTATTCTGTGTGAATAAATCTGGTGGAAATTTACATAATATACATTATTTCATTATACATTTAAACTTCCAATGTGAATGATTGCATGATAAATACAGAAATTCATTTATGTAATTAAAATCCAAACTTGTCATATAAGTTGGTCAGTGAATATACATATATGCTCTATTAATATTTGAAATACAGACACTCTTCACATACCTGAACCCTAATTGTAAATATAGGGGATTTGAACTCAGACTTTCAAGCACCCTCCAACTATCCATACTATCTCATGCCACTGATACACATGACCACATACATGTAGAAATGATAAATAATCACCTGTCCATCCCTCTATAGTCTATGTATTTAAATGGATAAGGATCTATACATGAGGGGTCAGAATGACTTGAGGTCAACATGGGCATGACAATATATACTGGCATCAGCATGGGATTTGGATTTTTCATCATCAGATTTTCAATGGTATGAATGGCTGAGGAGTTGGAGGCTGGAGTGGATTAAAACCTGTCCATTAAAGTATGAAGATTTGCTATCTTAATATAAACTGAGCACTGATTATATATAGGTGTGGGAGATGATAATCTGGAACAACTGATAAGTGCTGGTTTAGCATGAAATATGAATATTGCTGATTATTTATATTTTCTACATGTATGTAGTCATGGGTATCAGTGTTATGAGATAGTATGGATAATTGAAGGGTGCTTGAAAGTGAGTTCAAATCCTCTATTGTTTCCGTTGGTTTTGTCTGTTCATATAACAAGATCTAGCATCTAGACAAAAGTATCTCAAGTCCAATCATGTGCAAGATACATATGTAAGGAACACTCATGAACTCTGCCCTATTTGCCTATTTTCCAGATCTACCAAATTATGAGCAACAATCATGATAATACCGATCTAATTGATCTCTTTCCACTGTCATCACAAAGCGGAGATACAAAGAGACTCTGATTGGAAATAAATGATAGTGAAACATTTTAGTTTAAAATACACAAGTTTGATACATTTAAAGATCGTGACCTTTCATGTTAATTATATATATACGTTTAGCGGGAGATCATCTAGTCAGAGCAAGCATAATTTATTAATCCAAATATAATATTTTAAATAAATGAAACAATGATTCTGCAAGTTATTATATATGTATGATTTATTAATTTAAGCAAAATATGTGTGAGTTATATTTCTCCGCGTTAGTCTTCACTGGCCTCTTTAGATTATATAACACGGTATTTACTTTTATAATTTAAAAGTTACAGATAGATTCATTACTTTATTATTTTTATTGTGGCTGATTTATATACCAATAATCAATAAACAATAATATTTGCAAATAGTTTTAATAGCGCTATTCGAGTAAGTAAAGGAATCTTAAATCCACCCCTAGAAAGAGGAACAAAATATAATACTTGACTGAATATTTGAAATTAATAACTTTATTATAAAATACACTTTACATTAATAAGTGGAATAATCTCAGTTTATACTGAGTAAGAAAACATGTGTGGGAAAGCTAATCTAGAACATATATAATTGCGTCGAAAAATGACGCACACATCAAAATAATATCATTTAGAAATCTGCTTAGTAGAATCAGAACATTACGGCTTATGGATATTCATAGGTTTTATTTGGAACTAGAACAAAAAGGGTGGTGTGTGCATGGTGTCATATTTATGTGATCCATTCACAGATCTTTGAAGGTCCTTCCAAAAATTCATTGAAAGAAATAACAACCGATATATGTCTGCAAACTTTGGCAGAATCGGTTAATGAAACAAAGAACAGTTTGCTGTGAGTTTTTATAGGCCAGTTTTTACCAGAGCAGTTTTCATATGGAGCTAGCTCAAGCGACCAAATAAGTCCCCAGGGGGGTTAAGAGCCTGGTTCTTGGACTTGGAGATATGAGACGGGGTTCGGTTTTTCTGATACACCCGTGGAGAATGAAGCACAAATATATATAAACGAACAAGGAGACCAGTATGCACGCAATGCTCGAAACAACACTTATAAAACTTTAAAAAAATACTTAATTAATTAATACCTATATATTATGGAATATCTCACATAATGGTATAATTTAAAATACTAAATAATAAGGGAGAATTTAAATTCATTAATAAAATGTCCCCCTTCCCGTTACATTAATTTATATATAAAACTTCCCATAAACATTAAAATAGATATGAAAATTCATTTCTAAGTGCTTTGATGATGATAGTATACACCATTATCTATATAAGAGTTAGGTGGTGGTTATTGATTTCATAAAATAAAATGTTGATTTAATTTCATATAAAACGGATTTGAACTTTTAGTCTTAACGCTATTATTTTAAAGAGAAAAAAAACATTTCTTAGAAAAACAGATTTCTACTGTTTCTCGATAAATACACTATAATATAATTAAGTTTTTTTTTTTCAAAATCTGCAAGTGTACGCTGTAATTGAAATAACAAAGAAGCTAAACTGATCTCCCCATGAAAAAAAAGACGGGGATTTAAAAGAGAGAGTGAACATTCTTGCAAATTTAGAAAATTATTGGCATATTATTTAAAATACAAACTATAAAACATAATAATCAAAATATGAAATATTTGTTGTCACATGAAAGTGAAATAAGAATTATTTACTAGAGGCTAAATGATAGGAGACAGATTAAGAGAGTTTATGGAAAGTTGAACATATTTTTAACAATAAGGTTAAGAATTTGCAAATTATATTAGTTAGATATTTCTGATCTTCTTATCAGCTAAAAAATGATCACATTATACTTAAAAGAATGGTTAGACAAGAAGTACAGTTTTAAATTTAGATTATAAATGTAAACTTATGATGAGTTATAGCAGCAACATGGATTGGTTACCTTGTTTAGTATTGATGGCGATTCTTGGATTTGAAAATCCTGTGGAGACTAGATCTAGTTTTGTTCATGTTAGTCAGGCAGGTAGTACTTTTATTATTCAGGATATAGATTCATAGTAATAGTTTATGAGTATCTGGATCCTGGGTGGGTGGTGTAGAGAAAACAGGCATTCTGGAATGGTGGTAAAGGTGAAGTTTTTACCTACCCACAATACATTGTGTTAAAGGCATGATAAGCATGGATTTTGTTGGCCATTGGTCACTCAAATTATTTGCTCTTCTTGAGTGTTCAAATCCAGCAGTATTTATATGATTTTAAAATTATTCTGTAATGCTTTTAACTGGTTCACCTAAAGCAATTTATCTATGTTATCGACCAGCAAGTTGCATACCAATGCATATCTTTGTTCCTATAAGTTTTGAAGACAATGCAATCCTGCTAAGAATTTTTTGAACGATGTTTTAAAATATAATCTGAGATTTTAAAACAAATTTGAAGTGGATAAAATTTCCATTAATGGATTTTACATTATTTTTATAAAATTATAACATTTTAATTCAGACTAATGATTTCCAGTTAATTGACTTAATTGCATTCGAGAATATTTGGCAGAATTGCATCAGCCTTTTATTTTCTGACTGCCATTACTAAAATAAATAATAAAATTTAATAAAATTTAAAAAATACAAATTAATAAAATATATTTTGATATTATAAGCCCTTTACAATGAATCTCACATCACCTATGATATATATTGTAATGGTCAAATCTGTACATTTGTGCAACAAAATCCAGAGTTTTAGTAAATCATCCCAAGACTGTCCAGCATAGAGTGGTACAAACCATGTTGTCTGATATAGCCCCAATTCCTTTACTAATGCTCAAAGATTTACCACCTTGTGGATGACACATATGAGGCCACAGCAGCATTCTCTTTCATCACATGCCGGCAGTAGAACATCGGTAAAACACAAGACTATGGGAAATTGAAATTCTAACTAGTATAGTTATATAGATGATGTATGTGGCAGAACATAATTTATCAAATATGGATTGTGATTCTTAACTAATGATTAACTAATCAATAATGACTTACCAATGAGCAACATTGAGACATGAAACAAAAGTTAAATTTAAAATTAATTTAATGAAAACCAAATAATAAAATTAATAAATGAAAATAATGATTATAATGTGGCTATATAGGTTGTCTCACTCGCAGGTGATTAAGTTAGGGATACAATTTAACATTTGAGTTTTGGGTTCACATGCAAGTGATGATTGAGAATATAATCATTTATGATTTTCTTAGTTACACGTAGCTTTAATTTACATATGCATATGTGACAATTGAAATCACTCACAGGTGACATTAATTATTATGGTTACAAATTAGTTACATTATTATATTTATCATATATATGTATATCACTCATTGATGATGATTTTAATATGAGTATTTACTGTTTATATATAGTAATTCCAATCATGTGCAGGTGATTGTAGTTTGGGTTACAAATAATTTAATTTACTTTGCTATATATATATCACTCGCAGGTGATGAAGAAATTATACATTTAAAATTACAGTTTCATGAGCTTTAATATTACTTTATAGATCGAGGTTAATTTGATCATGACTATCTATGCCTAGTTTATGCTATATAACAGGATCTAGATCCTCTTTAGAGCTAGCAGAAATGATTATAAACATTTATAAAGAATATCACATTTTATTAAGCGCAGATACTTAATATTCTCTATATAGCTTATGTGCCTATAAAATTAGACTCGAATTCAGATCAAAGCTGATAAATACAATTATTATGGCGGGATGAACTGATGATTGGCAGTCAGAATTCAGATACCAAGGCATATAGAAAATATAAGATCTAAGTCCCTGGGTTTCAAATGTGCCTTTTCAGGGGATTTATACCAAGTAACGGTTCTATTTTCACCATACTCATTGCTGTGGAAATAAGAGACCTTTTAGTCCAGTGATCGAACAACTAATTAAACTATGGGAGCCTCATGCTCCATTTCAGAGAATGCAGAATGGGGTGGGGATAGCCAACTGCCATTTGAAGGAGATAGTTGTCTGAACTAAGAGAGTAATGGTGTAGCTTTTACACATACACCCATTAAAAAATATACATAGCAACAAATATATACACCATAGCGTTTTTTAAAGACACATTCGCACCACTGATTACATTATTATATAATAGAAATTAGGATGCTAAACAATAGTTTCCTTCATGAAACTACCGTGGATCAGTTCATTATATAGCATCTATAATTATGCTATTAAGGAAAGCTTATGAATCTATTTTACAAAGCTATCTATATAGGCATTTATAATTCTAGGGAGTACAGCATATTATAGAGAATTACGATATAAAGTTATAACTTTATATTGTATTTCATCACTCTAGCTAAATATTAGTTAAATATTATCTCTAAAGCAAATCTATCTTAAAGTAGCTGTAAGCTTTTAATTATCTCTTAAATAAGACATTTTATACCTTTCAAAACAGAGTTTCTTTTGTGCGTTAATCTACGCAATATTACATATATGTGTGAAAAAATTTACTCACTTCTCACTAAGCATTTAACTAAGAGTAAAACTCCCTTTTGAACAAATATAGCATAAACAAATACATAATTGAAAATAATAACAGTTGGTGTAGATTTAACTAAAAGAAATGTAAGTTTAAAGAGGAGATTTCACGTAAGTGAAATCTGGAGTTTGGTTTTGTTTTAACCTAGTTTAAAAAGAAATTGCAACACAATTAGTTTAAATCTGATTGACTCAGTTCAATACAATTTTAAGTTGTGTACAAGAATTAATAAAGGCAAATATTCTCATTATGTGAAAATGTGTAAAAGCAAATATCATTAAGTTAAAATATGTAAAATAACTTAGAAACTTAATTATCATTTTAGAATAAAGCATTTAGAATTATACGTAACAGAAGTTATGACAAATAATTTAAAATCAATCGATTTAAGCCAGTTAAAACTAAGTAACTTTTAATAACTCAGAATAAGCTAAATACTTTGAAACTAAATCAATCAGAGATAAATCAGCAAACCAACAAATAAATTAATAAATAAATGGAGTACGTAAATCAATAAATAAGTTATTAAACCAGTTATCAAATCAGTTATCAAATCAGGCAAGATTTTAAGATTAAAATAAAGAAAACAAAATTACATTTAAGAGGTGAGTTTAAGTACATTATTACTATGGCCATAGATTTTAGATTTAGCTAGTTTTTTTAGCAATTATTGCATTTTAGTTGAATTATTAGTTTTAAATGGAGAGAGGTTATTACCACTCTCTTTTCTTTCTGCTGGCAAGTTGGTTTCATATTGAAAGGCTCTGTCAACAGGTATCTGCTTCTATCCTACAGTTTTCATCTTACTGCTCTCCGCATGGTAGATCTTCCAGGCTCCAGACAGCAAGGGAGTTGCTATTCTAGCCCACTATCATCATCACCAATTTTAACATAATTTGTCAACGAGTTGACTTAGAATAATGTCTGAATGAGCTAAAGATGGCTGCAGAGGCTTATATTATCAGTTTACCCCCCCTCTCCCTTGTCATAGTAAGTTTTTGGATCTGTTTTGCTAATTTTCTCGCTGTATTCTAAGAATTGTGGAATCACACTGTGTTTTATTTCTTGCAACTGGGTTTACATCTGGTCATCCACAATTTTTCCTTAATTACTCAGGATAATTTATTCATATCTTATTCTACAAGCTATTGTTACTTTTAATTTTGTAATTGGGTCAAAATACAGCAAAAAAGTTTAAGTTTTATGAGGTCATCTTTTTAGAAAACAAATCTACAGATGGAAAACATCTGGATATATATGTAACTCGAACATTTAATTTATTGATATATGCAGAATTATACAATGCTTTCAAATATTACTTTTAGAATAATTATTCTAAATAAAGAAATTTATAATGTTTTAATTCTATTAACATTATTCTTTTCTGCATATATGTAGTCTCTTGTTACACATACAATGCAATTTTCATTTATTTACTACTAGAAATATATATGTGTGTATATATGGGTTTTTACATATACAGGTACAATTTTTTATACTGTAGGCTAAGATATATATATACACACACACATGACTAATATCTTTAGGTTTAAATTCAGTCTGATTTTAATACAATATTAACCTGATATACGATAATTTGGTGATAGTTACATAAATAAAAATACTACTATAGTATATAGTATGTGAAACAGGAGGATTGATAGATCTGCCTGTTTCAATATGTATCCATTACGCACATATACGAATAATATAATATAAAATATTTATTCATTTAGAATATTTAAATTAAGATATTAACTATCCACGTCAATGATTATTTTTAATAATTAAGCAAAAAATGCATTAATAAATGTGTATATATGCATAAGGATGGAGTTTTAATATGGTTTGGTGGTGGCAGATTCTGAGTGGGCTGTGAAGCTCAATCTGAGTATCAGATTGACTGCTTCAATATATGCTCTATTAGCTATATAATTGGAAAACCAATATGTGGCTATACTTGCAGGCAAGCTATAACCATAGTAATTATTTTACAATAGATATTATTAATAAAATAAAAACAAAATAAATATAAAAAAAGTAAAATAAAGTAGAATCCATTAAAGATATCGTTTTATGTGGTAGATAGATTCCACAGAAAACACACATTTAAAAAATCACACAAACATAGACTTAACTTACCTTAAAAAATGGGGGATAGGTTCTGTATTTTTCAGAATTAGCATAAAAGCAAAGCAACAAGAAAAAATTACTTTAAAATTTGCATTAAAAAAATAAGCAAATAAATTATAACTAATAAAAAATTTCAAATATTTGAAAAAAAAAATACAAGACAAACTTTTTAACTTTTTTTTATTAACTACAGTATTTAATTTTACATTTTTCATACATATTTTAATTATTACCACTAGCGTTTGTTTGTAAACTGATAAGAAATCAGATTCGATGTGATGTGATATGATATATTGTGGCTTCTCCTTAAACGAAGTCAAGAATCTCTCAGCAATTATGGCCACTTTATTTTTATTCGTGATCAACTAGAAGTCTTGTGCTGTGTTAATGGTTTTCTGTTTCTATATTAAAACAATGAGATTGTAATCAAAACAAAAAGATTATACATTATTATTAAAAAGATTATTTTCAGTTTATAAAATCTTCGTTTTTTATTTTAAAAATCTAAAAGATTATTTATTTCTGTTATATATAACAAAATACATTTTAAAAGTTTAAATTTTTTAAATATTTATTGTGATATTTTTTATATGTAAGTATAAATCTATTATTATTATTTACTCATTAGTATAAATAGGTTATTTACATACAGCTTCAGGCCATTTTCACGTTAGCTGTTAATATAACGTTATAGTGTTGAAATAAAAAAAAGCATTTCAAGTCAAAATAAGTTATTAATAATTTAAATTTATTGATATCTAATAAATATAGTGAAATATGAAAGATATTAAGAAGAAACATGAATCGCATAACTTCAAAATGGCATTAAAATAATCCGCATAAAACGAGACCCAGTTGTATAAAGAAAAAAGATATAGTATATTGATCCTAAAATAGATGTACTTCTATTAAAAATTCATTTTTTAAAATTAAAATTTTATTTAAGGTGTTTAAATATTATCTATTTATTCAAAAATATGTGATTTAATGCAAAAGATTGTCATCCTAAAACAATCTGGGTTTTCATCTGGGCTGGTAAAGTTGGATTTTTTTATCCCCATGTTCTAATAGAGTTTAAGGATTGTTTTTTTTTTCAGAAATCTGATACACAATCAACTCAGCTACCATTTAGCATTGAATAATAAATGGATATCTGAGCTATTCTTAGATAGGTAGAAAATCACTTGGCAGATCGAAAGAGTAATGCTTTCTTCTTTACTATTTCTTTTATGACGAAATGTAGGTGAAAATTTTGCTCCGCTATAAATTATTTAAAAGCTTCTTTATTATACGACTAAATAAATATTTAGCTTCTCAAAAATAAAATGTAAATAAATTGATATTTGTAATGTAACAGTTAAATGAGTGTGTTTGCACATTAAATATTATTAATTAAAAAGTGTTGTGCAAATAAATAATTTATGTATATTTAGTAACCTATTTCAAGGTTCAGAGCCCCCCCCCCCCCCATTTTACATATGATATCGTACTGGCTAATTCTGTCAAATTCTTCATTTACAATGTAGAAAGAGGAATTAAAAAGGTTGAAAACCTATCACTTTTGTAAATCAAACTGTCTTCATTTATCTTTCGAGTCTGTATACTAAAGAAACTTGGTAATACGAGCAGGAGATGCGCATCGAGCGGCCTCTTTGAAACATCTCATTTGATCAGACCGAAGAGCGGTTTTTTCCCCGCACTTTTTAAAAATTTCTATTCGTTGCGCAATAACAAAGACTAAGTTTATTTATTTGATTTAATTGCACTATATTATTTCATTTATATTTTATTTATTTTTGTCTGAGACAAATGTCTAGAATAAAGTATTGTAAGCTTAACAGCGACAACAGTCTTAACAAATATCACCGTTAAAAACAATAGAAAAATTATTTAAATTAAATAATAATTGAAAAAAAAAAAGTTAATGTTTTAGTTTTATCTAATCTATTTTCTAACCAAAAATCTTTCTCACGTTCATTTTTATCATTTTGATGTATGTATTTTTTAAATAATTTTTTTAATGTATTTCCACCGGGTAAGAGACTTCCTTATCTTAGAAATTTCTAAAATTCTTTTGGTAGAACAGATTACGTCTCGCAAATGAAAGATTTCAAGAGTTGAACTAAAATTATCTGCGAAAATCGCTCGCGTGAATATCCCAGTAAAAATAAAACGTAAATAAAATAGATAACTAGTTGCTATTTTGGCACTGACATTTAAAAAAAAAAAAATACTGCTGAGCTTTGTAGTTACAGTTACGATTAGTATTTTCATGCCTATATTGTTTGGGAGCTTTTTTTGCTACTCCCACGGCGACTTTTTTTTTTTTTGATGGTATATTTGTATTGAAACTATTTTCTGAACATTACATTTGGAAAGTTGTATTCTATCTTATTGACATATATAGTTGCTCCAATAACTTCTAAATGTGTCTGATAATCTTTACAATTGATTGTTTTTTTTGAATTCTGAATCTTGAAACTCTGATTTTGTCTAGACTTTTTTTTTTTTTGCCATTATTATTTCTTCAATTTTTTATTCTGAGGCAAAAAGTAATGTTGCTTGAAAAAAGTCTTACTTTATATAGAACCTTATCTATAAATGGTGAATTTAGTAAAAAAAATACCAAGTATTTATCACAATTCTACTTTATGATATTGCCAGATAATCATTGGTTTGTTGAATAATTATCAGTTCCTCTGTTATTTTTCTTCTTACATAAAGAACTATTTTGAATAAAAGTAAAACTAACTTCTGATATTAATTCATCTGTAGATAATATATAGGGGGGTTGAACTCAGACTTTCACACGACCCTCAACTATCCGTGCTATCTCATATCGTTGATACACTTGATCACACACACGTCGAAAACATAAACAATCACCAATATAGGTATTTCGTGCTAAACCAGCATTCATCAGTTGGTCCAGATTATTATCTCCATACCTATATACAATCAAAGCTCAGCTTATATTAAGATAGCCAATCTTCATATTTAGATAAATACATGAATGCAGTAAAATAATATTGTTGCTTTATGATTTAGGGCATAGAAACTTTATTACTTGTAAAAAACTTTTTGAGTTATCAAAAATTAAAATAAATAAATAGTAACAGTCTTTCTCTAAAAAAAAATTTTTTTCTGTTGAACTCGTCAGAGTTTTTTTTAATAAAAGTTACAGAATTAATTAAAGGGGATTTGAATACAGACTTTCAAGCTCCCTTCAGCTATTCACTCTATCTCGTATAACTGATACACATGGCCACACACATGTGAAAAAAATAAATGATTTCTAATATCCGTATTTCGTGCTGAATCAGCACTCATCAGATGGTCCAGATCATCATCTCCCACATATATATTACATAATATGTACATGTTATATTAAGATAGCAAATCTTCAAACTTTAATGGATAGGATTCAATCTACTCCACTTCCAACTCTTCAGCCATCTATATCATTGAAAATTGTACTTGTACTTATTCAAATATTAGTTTAAATACACTTTAAAACAAGCTAATACTATTAGATGTCATATAAACAAAATAAACAATCAAAACACAATGTAGGTCAAACTGTGATTTGTATACTCATTGTAAAATTTATTCTTTGAGCTAATTTTATTTTTCAATCTCTGTGGAGTTAGAATGACTATACTAGTTTTTTATAAGTTGTTGTTAATGCTATATAATATAAAAGATAAGAATAATTCTCCACTCCCCTATCCTTAGTATTTAAACCTCATTCTTAGACTGGTTTATGACTTATGCCTTTATCAGTGAGGTCTGGAATTCCAAATTAGAAGGCATGCAGATAGGCATCCAGCAGCCATGCTTAAACCCATTTTACCTGTCAATCTAAAAACTTGAAATTCAAATGAATTTGAGATTTTGAATCTAAGCCAGCCTGCTTGAACAATTATATAGATCAGAAACCAATCCAATAACTATATGTGTCAGTTCTGTTAAAACTTCAAAGACCATAGACATTTTATATCCTGGCTAGAAATGTTAATAATAAATTATCAAACTACAGGTTTGAAAATTAATATAAATACAAGAGCATAACTTCATTCTAATGGCATTTGCCTTCCTTCCAACTTTGAATTGCACACATTCATAAAGACAAAAGCCAAGAACTTGTCTAAGAATAGGAATTTAAATACTAAGAATAAGGCTTTTTTTAGTCATACTAACTAATAATTCAAGCTTATGCTAGACAGCTGTAGAGTTGAGAATTTATTTTGTATTATCATATTGTCTTAAAACAATAATTTATGGTTTGTTGTTATCAAAATTCTTATCAGAAAAAATAGGTTACCTATAACTAATGGAGAGCTGAAGGTATTAAAATATTATGATGATAAGTGTAATGGTAGAATGATATATTAAATATGTATTATAATTCCTTGATTTCAAATAAATATTTCTGTATTGAAAGTTAAATAATTCAAATATGTATGATAATATTACCCAAGCAATGATGATGATGAGAATTTATAATGTATTTTCAAGTCCTCCCAAAAGTGTTTAATTTGTTATTCAGTTTCAATAATAATGAAAAAAAATTCTCAAGTGTCAAAACCTTTTAACTAGAAAGTTTACTATTGAAAAACTTATTAACACCCAATCATCATCATTTACACCCTATTACTGCCATTCCTAAATATTTCCTAAGTGAATTGCATGATTTCTCAGGGTTGTGGATGTTATTAACATATTGGATGTTAAAAGCACAATGTTTGGATTGAGGTAGATAAGCAACACAAACTAAATGGATTAATAAAAAAAAAATAACATAGTAATTTATTAATACATAATGCATAAATAAAAACTGTTGTGTATATATTTGTAACTATTAATACATATACAAAATATAAAATATTGTATTTCTCTAAAAATAAGAGCTAACCAAAAGTAAGCCATAGTATGCATTTTCAGGATACTGATAATATAAGCCCTACTCCAAATATAGGCCCTTGTTAACATTATAAGCCAGATAGATGGCCTTTATTTGCCTGTTAAAACACACAATGGACATATTAAATTATAAAGTAATGAATATATAAATAAATAATATTATTAACATTACTGTTTTAAATAAATGATAATATGAATTATACGTATGATACATTATGTATTTTACCATTGACAGTTTTCAATTAATGTAATTCTACTTGTATAGAGAAACAATTTTCAGTGCTGATTTAGTTTGGGCTCATGGCCATTTTGAAATCTAAAAACCAGCCAAAATCACCGCTAGTAAAAATAATACGCTTTATTTTATAAGAGCATATAGTATAATCTTTTAGTATTTGGAAATTATAAGCTTGGTTTGATCAGACTTCTGCAACTTTTGACTGATACTTGCATCGGCCAAATCATCCTTCTCCATCCCTGCAAATTCTGGCGCTTTGCACCATCATATTTCAAATATTTTATGAAGGTAAATTAAAAAAAAAACAAATCCTTGATAAAATAAAGCATATTATTTTTACTAGCTTACAATTTCTAAAATATGAATTTAAAGTACTTTTTTTTCAATATTTATGTGATTTATCAGTTAGATATGTTAGCGGTGATTTTTAGATTTTCAAAATGGCTATGAGCGCAAACTAAATCAGGATCCAATTTTCTGTCAGACAAATTAAATAATCAGTTTATTGACCTTATAAATGGTTTAACAAATTTTTAAAATTTTATCTACCACAATAAGCAAGCCAGTTTATCGGATTATTTATAATTTCATTTTTTATATTTTTAAGTACTTATTTTATTTATATTTATTACTTATATTTAGAATGCTTGATTTAGTTTTAGTTTCACTGTGGTAGTTTTTAAATATTTAAGATAAAAGAAAAATCAGTTTGCTTTTTCAATCATTTTTTCCTAAAATATTTTAAATAATGGAAGTGATTTTAGTAAATAGTTTAGATTAAGTTAAATGGTAAATCTTTTTCCTAAAAAAAAGTTTTTTAAAAAAAATATCCAAACAGAACTATTATTATGAGTAATTTGGAAACTGTTTTACAATGAGCACACTTGATAATTGATGGATGTGGTTGTGTTATATATGAATTTTCATAATTTAATACACAATGTTTAATGTACATACTTAATGTGCACATTTGAAATTAACATTTTTTGAATTTTTATGCTTGTTACTCCTGACTCATGTTACAATTAAGTCTTCAATTAACACTTAATTTAATGGTAAATTTAAACAGAATAACATTTTGATATCCAGGTAAAATGAATGAAAAAAAAAAGATCTATTCAGGCAAATACAAAAAGGGAATTGTAAAGAGAAAAGATACTTGAATAAATGTAGATTTTTGTACACGAAAAAGTAAGACATTCCTTGAAAATAAACACTATAGTGTCTTTTGGAGGAAAAATTAATTTAAAACCTTGATTATTTGGGGGTGGGGGGACATAATAGTAATAAAACATATTTTTAATTTCAGTTTAAAATCTTATAATAGCTATAAAGATAAGATCTTAATATGTGAAATATTTAAATAGTTCCAAACCATGATTGTCTGAAGATATTATGCTTTTAATAGATTTCCATATTTCTTCATTAATTCCTCCAAAGATGGTAATTCTTCTCCTTGGACACTGGTGATGTTAGAGAGTAAAGATGGAAGCATTGATGATGTTATGTATGGTATAGTATCAGTGTAGATTTTAGATAGTCCTTATGACACTATTTATTTATTTCATCATGGCATTATTAAAGCAGGTACTGGCTGATTTTTGGCAAACTTCAATGTTAGTTACTGGATCTGACTGCATTTTCTGGATATTTTGACTGGTATGATTTTTCATTGTCTAGCTACACATGGTAGATAGTTCTCTGCTAGATAAAATCATCATACTTGCTGTTATAAGGAAAATATTGATAAGACTAGGAAATAGTCATTAAGACAGCTATTCAGTGGAAAAGAGTTTTAACTAGCAGGTTCTCCTTTCAGCAATGGATCACTGAAACACTGCTTCTTGAGATGAGTCTTTAAATAAATTAAAATAGACTGGACTGCTTGGAATGGATTACCTAGTTGTTTGTTTCAGACTTATTTTTATCTATTTGATGTTGGGTTTTTCAAACAATGATATATGTCACAGGTTAGTGAAGATCTGACCTGTTTATTCACAAATAACATGTTTTTTGGAAAACAACTTTTTTATTCCCTTCACATTTTGAAAACAACATTACAGATATTATATAATAATTTGATAACAAATACATTAAAAAATAGGTTTTTTTTTCTTTTCTCTCTCAATTTACATTAGTCAACAATAGGAAGAAATATAAAAAAAAAAAATGCCAACATTTAACTTTAAATGACAACTTTTAAAATATTACTAATTCCAAAATTTAGTATCATTTTTAGATTCCCATGAAATTTACTATAAAAATGTGGGAAATTTTATTTAAAACTCAAAAAAATCAAATACAAAAAGTATAAAATGCTTCAGATTTATATAAATTACACAATTCAAACTTCTTGTTTGTTTGTAATTTATCATTAGGTTTTTCACATATTACAAACTAAATATAACTAATTATTCTTTCAATTTTTTGAACAGTTCTTATATTTATTATTCAATTGTAGCAAAAAGTTTTTTATTAAACATTTTTTTTATCATGCAGCTTTGTAATATAACTAATTTGAGCTGCTATCAAATTGTCATAATTAAAATCTATTTTAACTGTCATCTAAAAACTTGAAATTCAAATGAAGTTGAGATTTTCAACCCAAGCCAGCCTGCTTGAACAGCTATATAGATGAGAAACCAGTTCAATAACTATATATTTTGTTAATAACAAATTATCCAACTACAGGTTTGAAAATTAATGTGATAATACAAGAGCATAACTTCATTATAATGGCATCATCATTCCTTCTAACTTTGAATTACAGAGCTTTTTCATAAAAGCAAAAGCCAAGAACTTGTCTAAGAACAGGAATTGAAATACTAAAATTAGAGCTTTTAGACATACTCTCTAATTATTCAAGCTTAAGTTAGACAGCTGTGGAGTCAAGCACTTTTCTTGTATTATCATATTGTTTAAAGCTAATAGTTTATGGTTTGTTATTATTAAAATTCTTAACAAGGGAATATGGTATCTATAACTAATGAAAATCTGTAGGAATTAAAATATATAATTACTGAAATGCTTTTAAAGCTGTAGCTATTAAAGCAGTTTAACTTGGAGTCAAAATCTTAGGCTGAAATGAATTTGAAATTTTTAGCCTAGCAAGTAAAATGGAGCTATAGATATTTTCTGGATCCTTACCTGTATTCCTATTAACTTTGAATTCCAGACCTCATTAATAAATGCAAAAGCCAGAAATTACTCTGAGAATGTGGATTTAAATACTAAATAAAGGGATATTTTATGTCTGGTAACCATTGATTACTCATACAATATATGGCACTAGAGTGAAGACTGCCTTGCTGTGTTGATATGGCTGATTTTTGCTCAGCAAAATAAGTTAAAAGTTTTATATATTTTTAATAACGTATAAAAAATTTTATTGCTAGGAAATATTTGTTTAGAAAGTGGATAAGAAAAGAGAGTTGAAGCACAGAGAGATAGATTTAATTGGGTTTGAAAAAATTGAGAAAAATATTTCTAATGTTGGAGAGTGATCTGATATGCTGACATTTTAAATATAAAGAAAAAAATATTTTTTTGTTTACTATAATAAGGGCTTAAAACTAAGGCATACATAAGATTAGTTGGATTTTAGGAGGTTGCTATTAAATTTTTTTTTTTCCATTTAAGTGAGAGGGTGATTTATTTGAGAAAGAAGATAACATTGAGGTGTGAGTTTAGAGAACACATGTTTCTCGGTCTCCATAATAAAAAAAAATATTTTTTTTTATAAAGAGATTTGGCAGGTAGTAGACAAATCATAAATTTAAATATAGAGTATGGGAATTGGAAAAGTAAGGAAATATACATTGCATTTGCATCCCACAATGTATGTATGATGGTCAAAACAAAACTAGTCATGCTTTGGTAATATGTACAGTATGTGATAAGATTTTTCATCTGAAGTGCTTAAATAATATTAGAAAGAATATAGAAGGTGTGTAGTTGTGTACATCATGTACCAATGTGATAAAAGAGGTGAAAAAATGGTTTTTAAGCATAGATCATTTAAAGAGAAAGTCAGGAGAAATGAATAAAAATGTAGAAAAGGATGATAGAATGAAATATATTTAGTACAGTGATAAGAGATATAGATGACAAAATAAGTAGTGTGGTGGCAATAGTTAGGCAAAGAATAATTAAGATAGATGAAGAGGTAAAGGATTATAAGTAAAACTAAAAGCATTAGATATGAAGTATGAGCAGATCAAAAAATTAATGAATAGACACAATAAGAAAGAAATAGATAAGAAGTTCAGAAAATTATAATAGAATGTTACAGATGAATTAGGGAAAGTAAGCTATGAGGCAGTCTTGATAGGGGACTTACTAATTGGAGAATGTGGAAATGTATTGCAAGGGAAATAGAAATAGATATGTAAGAATATGTTTGCCTGGAGTTAGAATTAGGGATGTTACAGATAAAGTAAATAAATAAGAGAGAAAAGATGTTTATATTATGGTAGAAACAAAAACTATCAGAGCCATTAAAAAAAGTAATGGATGCGTTACAAAGAATTGATTAGCAGTTTGAATAAAGTTAAAGGAAGAGTAGGAGTGGTAGGATTACTACCAAAATTTGACAATAGGTATATGTTAAATAGGGCATATTCTATAAATGAGAGATTGAAAAAATTATGTCAGAAATAATGTGATGTTGGGATTTTTTTTATTAGTAATAGGGTGTTATACAGTAAAGTTGGATTGCATTTAGAAAAGCAAGGAAGTGAAGCATTAGGGGTTTGATTTAGGAAAAATATATTATAGTTCAGGAAACTTATAAAGGTAGGGGATAGGGTTTAAATTACAGTATTATAAAAAAAGATTAAAATGAATAGGATGTAAGAAGTAAACAAAAGGTAGAAGATCCAGATATAAATACAGATGTGGAGAGAATGGGTCTGTAAAACTAATGATAAACAAACTAATTATAAATATAATAGAGAAGAAAAAGTAAAAAAAAATTATCAAAGGATAGTAAGAAAGGAAAAAATTATTAAAATTGGATAGATGGTAGAAGACCAGAACAATGGTTGAAATTAAATGAAGCAGTTAAAAATGAAGGGTTTGAAATATTAGCAGTAATGGAAACACATCTAAAATAAGAACCTATGCTGGAAAATTTGGTATTGTAGGGTATAAATAGAAAAAAGGAGTAGTGGAATAGGAGTTATGCCATAAAAATATTTAAATACTATAAAGTGTCAAGAACATTTGTGGTTTGAGATAAGGTTAGGAAGACAAAAGTGGATGGTGGCTGTAGTGTATATGGCTACTGGAGATTGTCAAACTATAATGGAGTGAAACAGTAGCATATATAAGTGACTTTTTAAGGATATACAGAGTTTCAAAAAAAGGAAGAAGAAAATAATAATTATAAGGAATATGAATGGACATATTGAAGAAATTAATGACTTGGCTAACAAGAATGGACACAGCTTCTAAAAAGTTTTGTCAGAGAATGAGTTTCAGCATTGAAAATATATCAAATATTTATGAGGGATAATACATATGGTATAGAAATAATATATTTCACACAATAGATTATGTATTAGTAGATAGAGGGGGAATGAATAAAGTATGAAAAATTAAAGTGTTTGATAATGAAGAGAGTATATAATAGTGATCATAATTTTTTTATAATAGAAATGATTAGTAATTATATGAAAAATAATAATAAAAGTAAAAAAAAATAGTGAAAAATATGGATGGAGAGTGAATGATAAGAATAAGTTAGAAGAATATAAAATAAAAATAGAAGAAATCACGGAAGAGTTTGTTGGGGATGAATATAAGAACTGGTTTGGTAAAGTAGAAAAAATGGCAAATAGGGTTTTAGGTGAGAAAATACAGAAAAATAAAAAGTTAAAAAAATGAGTATATTAGTGAAAATGTAAAAGAGAGGAATAAAGCATGCAGAGATTATAAATGTTCTATTAAAAACAAAGAAAGTCAAAAAGACATTAATATTAAGTAGGAAAACTAGTTAAATAAAAAGTTGGTTAAAATATATAATTATATATAGAGAATAAAATTAAATAGTAAATTATTGGAGGCTATTAATAAAAATGGAAGAGATGGGAGTAAAAATTTTTGAAATATATTAAAAGAAAAAATGCAGGAGGGAGAGAAATAATATTATAAATGGTGGAAAGAGGTTGTAGCTCTAGAAAAGAAGTAAAGACAATCTTAAATAAGTATGTAATGGATATAGAAAAGATGTTAGACATGAAGGACGGAGTAATAACAAATATAAAAGCACATATCAATGGAAATATTAGTTTTACAGAAAATGAATTGAATGAGACAGGGAAGAAGTTGAAAAGTCAAAAGTCAAGAGGTTTAGATGGATAGACAGCAGAGATGATAATGAATTTGGGAAATAGGGCAAAATTAAATCTATTATCATGTTTTAATAAGATGACAGAAGACAGAATTTCCAGATAGCTAGAATAATACAAAAGTGAGGCTATTATTTAAAGGAAAGGATAAGGACTGACCAGTAGTGGTAATGTCAATGTTATATAAAGTTTTTTGCATGTATGATGACTGGAAGTGTGGAAAAATGAATGAAAGAAAATAATATAGTAGGAGAAATGCAAGGAGGTTTTTAAAATGGTTAGGCACACAACTTATAGATATGAGTAAGAATACAGGTAAGCAGTAATATATGATATTTATAGATATAGAGAAGCATATGATAAAGTAAATAGAAATAGATTGTGTGTAAGTTTAGTAAATTTGGAAATGAATGGAGCTTTAGTAGATCTTATTAAGAGATTTATGAAAATAATTACTCTACATATCAATTAGGAAATATAAAATCAGAGTTAAAAATGGGGTGGGACTAAGGCAAGGATACCTTATGTCACCTATTGGTTTTTTGTTATATTTGAGAAAAATGGAGAGGGAAATAGAAAGACTGGGAAGGGGGTTAGAAATACTATTTATAGATGGCAAGAGACTGTATACATTATAAGGTCTTTATTTGCTGATATTTTCTTATGCACTGAAAATAGAGAAAATATGGAAATTGTGCTGAAGACTTGCACAATGGTGGGTAAAGAGATGGGAATCAAATTTAGTGAAGAAAAATCAAAAGTAATGATGATAAATGCTGGAAAAGAAGAGAAAATTTTTCTTGGGGGATATAAAGTTAAATGTGGTGAATAGATATAACTATTTAGGAATCATCTTGAGTAATCAGAGGAATTGCTTGGATGAATGGGAGAAAAAATTGACAAATGATGCAAAGAAAAGAAAGGGATTGATAAAGAAAGTAACAGTGTTTTTATATAATAAATATGATGTAGCATGAATTGTGTGGAAGTGGCAGTAGCAGGGTTAACTTATGGTAATGGTGCATTATGTGTTAGATTACTTAGAAAAAGTACAAAGAAAAGTAAGGTGATAAGCATTAGATGCAGATGTATGGATAGCAAAGTAGGAAATTCAAGGAGAAATTAAATGGTCAAGTTTTTATATGAGAGATGCAAAAAGCAAAATAAAAATGTTCAATAGATTGCTATTTATTGATAGTAAGAGAATAGCCAAAATATTATTTGAGTTATGAGTAAAGGGCAGGCAACAAGACAACTGAGAAAGGTATTATGGAATGCAGAAGATTGGATAAAAACTTTATGTCAATAAACGGTCGTGGTTTGCAGACTGTACTGTCGGTCTGCTTTTGAGGCCCCTACCCTGTATGTTCTGTGTGAAAACACAGAAATAGCGCCTCTAGCGGCGACAGTACAGTCTGCAAACCATGACCCAATAAACTTGTACAAAAGGTGTGATGATTGTATTAAGAGGATTTTTGAGTGTTATAGTGACAAAAAATGGGATAGAAGAATAGATGCATTAATAAAAAAATAGAGAGCTGGGGAGATGGAGAACTAGTAGGAGAATAAAAAGAGTGTAAATATGTATATAAGTAAACAGAATACTGAGTGTGAGTTAATTTATGATAATAGCAAGGAAAGTACTCCACTGTTTAAGGCTCAACAGAACCTAAATGGAGAAATGTGGGTGATTTAGTCTGCAAGTTATGTAAAGGAAGGCATGGAAAATATTATGCATATGCTAATTGAATGTAACTGTTTACAAGCAGAAAGAGTACAAATAATAAAGTTGAGGTAGAATAAATATAAACTAAGTGATTATACAGTATGTGAGTTCTTGGCCTTTATGTTAGGTTTGGAAAAAGATAAGAGAGATGTAGATATAAAGGCCATGGAATGGACAAAGATGATGTTGTTGAAATAGGATGGAGCAGGATAGAGAAGAATATAGAAAAAACTTAGGTTGGAGAATGGAAAGAAAAATTTGTGTCTAACAGATTGAGGTTTTCTGGCTGAAAGATTCCTGATGTCAATAAAGGGGTAGTCATATCCCATCACATGTATTGTCATATTATTTGACATAGTAGTTGATTTGTTGTTAAGGTATATAATTTAATTATTATTTTATGAAACCTAGTATATTTTCAATGAATTAGTTTACTATTCATGATTATCATATATATATATGTGTGTGTGTAATAGATGATGTCCCACTATTGCTGCACATTTACAATGTTAATAATTATTTTCTACTGTATGCATTTTTGTTTCAGTTTTTTCCATTCATCTGTCATGTGTTTTTTACAACTTCAGTTACCTATCTATTGTCTAACAATATGGCCATTCCAGCTTAATTTCAGTCTTTTAGTTTTTTAATTTTCTTTTCTTATTCCAATGTAAATATTTTCATATTTCCCTATGTGCTTTTAAAATATCTGTATCGACATTCAGTTAAAGGTAAAAGTATTAGTAATTATTTCTAATAAAAGCGTTCTATTCAAAATATTTGTGTTTGTTTAAATTTGATTTAGTCTTTTTAAAAGCATTAATCTTTGGTTCTGTTTTTTTCTTTCATTTGATGACTTTAACTATTTCCTGATGTTCTGAAGCATTATTTGGAAAAGCAATCACATCATTTGTAAAATCTAAATGACGTACATAATCTCGATTTATAACATTTTCTTTATGGTTGACACGTTGCAGACTCATCTTTGGTCATTCTCAGGACTTGGCTCTAAGTGTCTTTATTAAGCTTCTTGATCAAGTCTTCATGATGATACTTGGGTGAAAGTTTTATTTTCCTCTTAATCTTATTAAGATACACTTTTCTCTACATTGACTTTTTCAAGTTTCATTCGGAATGCTATGTAAATTTTTATAAAGTGTAACTGTATATTACTATGTTACTATGTTTAATAAATATTTTATAATCTCGATTTTTATTCCCTTTGTTTTTCATTCTAATTTAAAAAATACTGTCTATCTGGTATGAAAATTTTTAGAAATATGGAATTACCTTGTGATCTATCCTTATTAAATTAGTCTTCTTAATGTAATTTAATTACTATACACTTTTATAAATATTCTTTAGAGTTGATGATATCTAAGGTCATGATATTCTGAAATTTTACTGAATTCAAAATATTGATATGGAAATCAATATCTGTAATCTACATATCTAATCCAAGCTAAAAGCTCATATTTGTTGATTCTTTCAATAATTTTTTTGCAATATTTGAATGTTATCTAATTCTCCTTCTTTGTATTGGACTGAATCCAAAGTTCTTTGTAGATAAGGTGTAGTGATCTCAGTAAAAACAGAACTCCCATAAAAGTGATTAAAGCTGCAACTTTTAGTATTTTCTTTTACTTTTATTAATTGTATTTTTCCAATCATTTTTTTATGTTGCTAGAAAACTATCAATTATTAGTCCTCTTTATTCATTTAGACATCTGGTGTTTAGAATTATCAACAATTTTTAATTTATTGGTCTGCTTTTTAAAAATATCTCCATAATTCCAAAAGTTTTCTGGAGTTTTTCTTAGATTTAATTACATGTCAAAATACTTTATTTTTGTTTTTTATTATAGAAATCTTTTACACATTTCATTATATGATCTTTGTTTTTAATAACTATGCCATTTTTTTCCTTATTGCTGAAACAATTTCCCTCTCCATGCAAAAATATGATGTACGTTTGAAATTTTTTTTCTATAGATTTTCTTGTCAATTCACAATTACACTTTTCTGTACCATTGTTAATTCTTTTTTCCTATTGTTTTACAGTATTCCAGATTTTCATGTTTAATTAATAGGTCATTTAAAAATATTTTTATGTACGATATTTTCTTATTTAAAAAGAAAATTTACTACATAATTATTGTTTTTTTTTAATATGCTTTATCTGTATAAGTCTTATTAAAAGAGTGTTAGCTATCTTTTTATTAAATGTTATGTTAAAAAATTTAAAAACTATTTATACATTTTGTATTAAATTCACTGAATTATTTGTGAATATTAGAATATTAAATCTTATTACTATAATTTCTAATAGTTTTGTCTTGCTAGCTTTGCATTATATAATATTAATCCATGATTTTCTGTCGATTTTATTAATTACATTACAGTCTTGAAGTGCATATTTTTTATTAATCAAAATATAATCAAACTCTGTTGTGTCTTTATTTAGATGTTTCGATATCCTTTTTTGTTTTAGTTTTTTCTCAAAAAAATAAATTTATAATATTCAGATTTCACATTTAAGTCTATTTCCCTTTTCATTTCTATCTTCATACACAATTTTACTTAGCATATATATTATATTTCAATGTATTTTTAATTCTAGTATTAAAATCTTCCATAATAATTTTTAAAAATTGTTTTCTGTGATACAGAGCTTTCTATATATAAATATCTTCTAATTTTTTAAAATCAAAATTAAAATTTTCTAGAGCATAAATCTGATTTATTTGCATTTGGATGAATAATAAATTTTGTTACTCTATCTGACATAAATTCTATCTCCACAGTGTTGTTCTTCCAATTTATATTTATAACTAACTGAACCCATGGCTTTTGTAGCATTAGTAGAGTAAAAGAATATAATGTAATATGTAGCTATACTCCTGCATGAGTTGTCAACATCAGTATAGCAAAAAATATAACAATCAATTATACAGCTGTATTTGATCAACTTTTAGGGTCTTACTATAAATATATTTTTCATGTGATAAATTAATTTTAAAAAATGGCTATGAAATTTTAATGTCATGGTATATTGAACATATTCCACTTGCAAGTGAGAAATTAAATGCATAGTATAAATGATATTTAAATAATTTCAAATACATTTAAAAAATCAAATGTTACCTACTTTACTAAAAATTATAATCCTCTCCATTTCTGTAATTTTTTTTAAAAAATAATGATTTATTTAAACAATTGATACAACTTTATACAATGATGATTACATGAATACCAAGAAATGTCAAAAGCTAAATGAAAGGTGAATCCTGAGATCTGTCCATAAGTCAAGCCATTTAGATCATGATTAAATATGTTAACTTTATTGTTGAGGTAGATGGTGTGATCAATCCACTAATTGGTAGTCATTAGATAGTTTGGTAGAGTTCTCATATATAACTGAGCTTATTTTGGTATTGCTTTGATGAGGCGAGACTCAAATTTTATCATTGATATCTTTGCAATAATCAGTGAACCAACATGGAGCCCCAGATTGTTAATGCAGCCAATCTGGAGCAAGCATTTTATTTCTGGTGATATTACCCTTGATGAGTGTTTTAAATGCTTGAAGGATGCTGGTGTTCGCATTGCCCAGAACAAAACTGCATCTCGTTAGCCAGATGGCAAAGGATAGGTAAATTGCTTATCTAATGTTAGTGAAATTGCCAGCTTTAATTGCTTGCTGGATTAAGAATGCATCTATAGAACAGCATTTTACCTTCTCATCAATGAAAGACCTAAGAATGCTGAAAGATGGACAATCTAGGAAAATGTGGTGAATTGTTTCCTCGTCCCTCTGACAGAGTTGACATTGAGAACTAATTTTGTTAAAACCCCTTTTCATTACGAGGAATTGATTAGTGGGTAGTGATGAGAGGTTTAATTTCAGAAGAAAGTCAATAAATTTGGGTTCCAGAAACCAGTGCTTGGCTTTTTTGATCAATAATTTGTTGTTTAATCCAAGAGTATTATGGAGAGCTGAGAAACAATCTTTCTTTAGCCTATACGTTTCCCAGTATGACTTTTTTTTCATTGAAGTTGCTTGGAGTTAAGTTTATACAGCCATTGACATGTGTCCAGATGTCAGTCAACCATCCTTTACTATGGGGAGGTGGCATGTTAGTGGATTGAAATTCTTGGATTAAATTGGTATAGTCCATTTCCAATGAATAGTTGAGTAGCAGATTTATTGATTTTTGCAAGTATAATGTAGCAACCAAGTGTAGACCAAGACCGTTCAGTTTTCTAGGCATTTGGGCTTTTGCCAAACTTATGACCACAACCTTCCTTTTCCACAATAGCTTAGTACATAATGAGCCTATTTGTTTACTGAAGAATTTAGTAGGCTTGATGATTGGTTGATAGTAATTGAGTCTTGTAAACACTAGCATGTTGGGGAGTGTGATTTTACCAGGAATTGAAAGTGAAATACTAGAGAGAGCATTGATTGTTTTATTGGTTTTTTGAAGGATTGAATTTTGAATTTCTCTAGTCATGATAGTTTTTTCTTTTGCCATGGGGAATCCTAAGAAAAGCTGTGGCTTAGCTGTGAACCTGGGTGGAATTTGTTGTCCCTGTTTTAATTCTCCAGATGGAAGATTTACTATTGTTAATTTGGAAGTTTAATATTTTGGCATGCTTGTCAATAATTGTGAAGGGTGTTGGAAGATGAGCTTCACTGGGAAGAAAAATGGTAACATCATCCATGTAGGAGATATGGTTGATTTGTTTTTTGATGGCGGGAACATAAATGCCTGGCAAGATATTCTCGATGTCCTTGAACATGGGTTTGATGTAAGTTATAAAACATAGTGATGCTAGGGGAGAACCCTGTGGAATCGAGATATGAGTCTAAAACCTGTAGACAACCTTCAAGAAGTAAATATGGAGCAATTTAGTAAAAGATTTGCTATTATTCTGATGTACACATTGGGAATCTGATACTCTCACATCATCCGAAACAGTATGGATGGTATTACTGAGTCAAATGCTGAGGAGAAGTCCAGTTGTATGACCAGTGGATTTGACTTATTGGTTTGTCTGATGTGTTCAGTTAGTAAAAGAAAGTGCTGAACTGCATCAATGGTGGATGATCCTTTTCAGGCAAATTGAAAAGATAAAATATGTGAGTAAAGTTGGGGTTGAATCCAGTCCTTTATTAAGGATTTAATTGTCTTAATTAGCAATGGTATTATGGAAATAGGTCATAGATTGTTGAGTTGTGTTTGGCTGTGGTATAATTCCATATGTTTCCTGTTTGAAAAGTATTGTTTTACAACTTTATTTTGAAGTGTGAATGAATTCTCTCCAACATTTCAGGTCCACTATAGCATTTTCTGTTAATGATAATCATAGATGGTGTTGGTCTAGCAGCTGATCCAAGTGCCCATCGAATGTAGCTTCTAGTCCAGTTATGACTATTCACCAAAAAGATTTTGGACCTCATTGTAGCAATGTATTGAGCTAGAGCTTTTTGTTTTTCATGATATTGAGTTTTTAATTCCAGAATTTCTTGAATTTTGGTACTTGAGAGGGGTAGTGAACTTAGCCTATTACTAATTGAATCAAGTTCTTTTAGAAGTTGATTTGGTCCCTTGGATCTTTTTGTGTGAAAGTTAATGAGGGTGCTCAAGATTCCTACAAAAGCAGACCATGCTTCCACAGGTGGCAAAGTAAGTACTTGTATTTTATTTAGAAGGATATATGCTTCTGAGAATATCCATTCCTGTGTTGTGGCTTTGTTCAAAAGTCTTATAGTTTTTGTGTGGTCTGAAAGACTTATCATGTTGGTGTCTAGTTGTAGTGAGATTTTTATAGCAAGGTGGTCTGAGAATGGCACTAATTGCAGCTTGGCATGCAGGTTATAATGAAGTTCAGGGGAATAAAAAAGAAGATTAATTAGCGATTGCTTGTGTTGTGTGTAAAATGAGAATGATTGAGAAGGAAAGAATTCTTCTCCACATAGCAAAACTTTGTTGAATAAGTGGAGGTATTTGTTAGTAAACTGATAATAGGACATATTAAAATCCCTGAATCAGATTGAAGGTGAATTATTGGATGAAAGCAGGGCATTGATTTTATTAATCACTGTATGAATTAGATTAGTATCATTCTTGAGATAAAGGTAAAATTATGTTTATGGGGTTATTATTAATAGTAATATTAATAAATAAACGTTCTTTGCTAATGTGAAGAGTTCTTAGTTGCCGATATTCCAGATTTTTATTGATTAGGAATGCCACTCCAGAAGAAGTAGTATTCGAGTGTAGATAATGGAAATAACCATGTTGTTGCATTAATTGCTGTATTTTAATATTGGACTGAAAATGTAACTTGGTCTCAGAAAAACATACAATGTGTAAATTTTATTTATTCAACCAGTTTTTGATTGCATGTACCCAATCCAGTGAAATGAGCCCTCTCACATTAATTCCTGCAATTTTTAAATGCATTGTTGGATTATATATAGGTGTGGAGATTGCTTTATTCTTCTGAGAACTCATCATCCAATAAGATTAGTTGACCCTCAATTACTTGTGCTGTTTGAGTCAGAATATCCCAATTTTGTACTGTTGTTTTTGTTTGATTTTGGTCTAGTGCTTTGTTTTGATAATTTGTATTTGAGTTGATCATATTTTCTTTTTGAGATGTTGTACTTAGTTGAGATGTTCTGAGACTCATTTCTTTTTGTTCTTTTCTTTTCTTGGTTACTTCTACTTTTGAATGCTTTGTTTGAAGAGTTATGCAAGTAGTTGGTATCAAGATCAGATTCTGCAGTTGAATTGATTGTTTCATCATGCTGTGATTCAGATGAATCTTGTGTTTTTCTTTTGTTGTTTGGTATTGTTTGATCTTTCAGATTAGTTTGTAGAGATGGATGATTGTTTTGATATTTGTTGCTTGATTATTGTTTGTTGTTCTTGATGTGTCTGTGTTTCTACTATTTCATGTTTTGATCCAGTTGTTGAATGATTTTTGGAAGCTGTGAGGGTATGTTGCAATGTAATACTGCTCCCACAGCCTTCTTTTGTTTTCTCTTGGGTTATGGCATCTGTTAATGTTTGTGAGATTTCAGTAGTGTCTTCATTGACTTGATCTTGTTCATTATTGCTTGTATTAGTTGTCTGTTAAATTGATGTGAATTGAGGGTTTAAAGCTTTTTGTGGACATTTATGATTTCTAGATATATTTAAATTGCAGTGTGCACATATTCTTTTTGGACATGCCTTTAGAAGGTGAGTACATTCCTCACAGCTGAAACACTGAGGCTGCACACCTCGAATTGAGATAAAAATTGGACATTTTGCCTCATCTAGTGTAACAGGAATGTCTAGTGGAGAATAATCTGGGTTTAATTTAAGCAAGAAGGCTGCACTGTTTGAGGGCAGGTCAATGCCTGCTCTCTTTTCTGTTATGAATTTGAAATTTGTAATATTTCCAAATTTAACTAGAAGTCATTGAAGGTCATTTTGATTAAAATTTAAATAGCAATTTCGTGCTAATCCATGAATAATTCTGGGATTGTTCATGTCTATTTTTATGAGATATCTATTTTTGAGGTAAAGTTGGTTTCTTTTAAATTGTTCTTTTTGTAATATATTGTAAAACTCTATTACTAAGTATCTTTTGTTCGGATGGTGATATATTCTTTTTACTGAATCACTTAATTGTTGACTTTTGATTAGCTCAAAAAAGTCATCTATGGGGAATGTGAACAAGTTGCAGTAATCATTAGAAGTGGTTAAGATTAAAGTAAGACCACTATGGTAATGTAAGAAAGAGTTGAATAAAAGTGGAGGTATTCTGGAATTAAATTCCTGGCTTATCCCATGATAATTATTCATGCTTGTTTGTGAGTTTTGAGGAAATGCTTGAGATCTATGTTCATTATTGTTGGATGAGTAATATTCTTCCACAAAATCAAGGATATTTGATTGTGTGGTAGATTCATCTGTTATTAAACTTGTGGTTTTAGTTTTGTTTTTGCTAAGTGCTATCGCATATGATTGATTGCTTGTTTGAATTGTTGGACTTAATGTATTTTGCAATTGACTGTTAAAACTTATATTATGGTTTAACATTGTGTTATTACAGTACTGAAATCTTTCTATGTCGGAGTTGGGTTTAAGACTGGGAAATTCTAGAAGATAAGGTTTTTGTCCATTTAGTGCTTGACTGTAACTTTGATCAGGGCTTATCACATTGGAAAATGAGTCTACATTTTTTTGACTACTTTGTTGTGACAATGTGAATTTGTCAGAAAGAGAGTGAGGCTTTGCATTTTTATTTATATCTACAAAGGGAGCTTGTAATATTAATTATTTGTCGATCATTTGTCTTGAAAAGGTTAACTTCTCGATGGCCGGGCCATGTGGATCCACATACAGATGGACATTAATCACATTACAGCAATTTTTATGGATGTAATTATTTTTGAACATATGTACATTTTACCTTGTTATATTGAATCACTGTATAATCCTCAATGGGTAAGTGTACCCAAAATTTTTGTAGTCTTTTATTAATAAAGGTTACTTTGAGAAAAAAAAAAAGATTTCATTATGGAAAAAGTTGACTTGATTGTTTTACTGGAAGTATTTTCTATTGTTTCTTTTTGAGGGCTCATGTTAAGCTTTTCAAATACTTTTCTAATATTATGGTCGCTAAGTAATCTCATGATTTTGTTTGGCTTCTGTATTTTCTGATCAAGAAAATTTAGTTCCCTGTCCATTCTATATTTTAGTTAATAAATATAAAAGTTAAATGTTTACCTGATCATTTCCACCTCTCCGTAGGTAAAAAAAATTCAAAAAACTATAATAATTTAGTATTTTAATGTTGAACGATCTGCTTAGATTACTACAATGGTGGCTTTCTGGAAGTGACGTCTCTATTTCTGTAGTTTGTATTTGAATACAAAAAGCACAATATTTTTTGTACCCATATTTAAAAAAAGTCCAATGTACATTAATTAGTGCTATCTTTTTTTTACACTATTATGAAGTCATTTAAAAATGGTTATGATATGGATGCATTTTTATATTGCAAATTAGCATGATTTTTACAACAAAGCAAAAATCCATAGCCTATATAACACTCCAAAGGAAAGAAAGAAAATTGTGAAAGATTCATTAAGATTAGTGTGATATTTCTTGAATTATTAAATAACAAGCAAACTTTCATATTTATATAGTAATAGGAATCAGAATGAATGCTATTCTCTGTGTTATTTATATCCACTTTTTAGGTCAATTATCTCTCTACATTTTTTTTAATTTTACAAAAGTCCAAAATGTCTTATTTAATATTATTTTTCCAATTTATAGACTCTTTCTTCTTTGACTGAAATTAAAGTTGTGGGTAATTAAATGAAAAACAATCATTATATGGTAGATTAGATTTATATCCCAGAAGCTTTTAGCACCTCTTGTTTTTAATCCCTAAATTGCTGTCTCAGTTGATAACTTTACAGCCTTTGGGGTAAGAAAGTCATAATTTATTTTTGTTTACCATGATTGTAAACATAAAAGGAATTGAAATTCACATCACAATTATCTTGCCTTTAAAAATGATCATTTAATATCTCAGTTAAGAGCTATCAAGCTTTAAAAAAGACCCTGGTACTTAGTTTTAAATTTTGAAGTAGAAAGCAGTAATGCCACTACACTGGATGATGCATTTTAATCAGCAGTATATTCATGTTTCCTTACTATATTACATAATAATTGCAACTACAAGACTAGAAGACAAGAACGTATGTTATGATTTGACCTGGAACAATGTTTTTTCAATTAATAACAAACTTTTTTTTGTACTTATGTGTGAATATATATGTGCATATATATATATTCAACAAAAAAAGAGCTAAAAAATTTGAGAAAATTTGTTTAGCCTCAGGGATTGTCAGTTAGTATTAATTGATAATTTCTTGGAAACATCAAATATTAAAATTTAATCTCTGTTTATATGAATATTAACTCTTCATTTCTATTGTATATATATATATTGTACCGAGGTGTATCATGACCGAATGTTTTAGTATTTTTTAAAAGTAAAAATATTTAAGAAATTTCGTTTTAAAAATTAAAGTAAAATAAAAGTTTTAAATGTTTAGAACAAAAGATTTAGGATAGGGGGTTTATTGTTAAAGAAAGGAAATAAACGATTGTAAAAGGAGGGTAACATTTTAGAAATAAAAGAAAAAAAAGGAATTAAAATAAAAAATGATTTAACATTACTTTTTTAATAAAAAAAAAAGTAAAAAAGAGAGGGAGTTCATTTTGTCTTATAATAAAAGGATTGAATATGTGCATTTATAAATAGATTTTGAATAAAGGAAAGAAATTTTAAAGGACCATGGAGAGCTAATGTAATAAAACAAAAAGAAATTAATTAAATGGAGAAGAAATTAACAAAGAAACTAAAAATTAATATTCACTTAAACCAATGACCAATGTAAAGGATCAAAGACTTTTAATAAAAGAAACAGAAGTCCAATTGAAGTGAAATCAAATGTACAATGGATCCGCGAGATAAGAAGCGCTGGGTATAAAAGAAGCAAACTTTGTAATGTTAGATTAATTAATCAAAAAAAAAAAAATTAATCAAAAAAATTTAGAATCAAAGAATCAAAAGATAATAATAAAATAAAGTTGATCGGAAAATAAATAGGATCAAATAAATTATTAATGAAAGTAGAGAGAAATTTAATTGGAAATAAACTGATTGATTCCAGAAAATTGCAGAAGCTACTATTCGAAGAAAATGATGCATTGCTGAACCCATTGTATCATGCAACTGGCCGGAGCCTTCTCTGCAGCACCATCAGCAGATAGTTTGAAGGACAAACCATGTTCGGGTGAAGTCTAAGGAACAGCGGAGTGTCCATGCCAAGATCCATGAGTGTCATATAACATCACAAATTAAGGAAAGATCTATGAGGAGTTAGCAATAACCGGTTGGAACCAACATTCTACAGAAGCTACATTTTGTCATACTCACATCAAATCAAATTCAAATCTTGGGTAACATTTCATTTTTCTTATTCTCCAATTCTTGATCTTTAAGCCATGGTAGATAAGTAAATAAAAACTTTTAACTTTTTACAACTAGTATCTTCAGGATATAAATTATATTGGCTCCATTGTCCAACTTTAATTTCAGAGTTATTAATTGTGTGAATTTTAATTAAATATGTTTTGTATTTTTTATTCTATTTCAAATATATTAAAATATTTATTTAAATGAAAAGAGTGTGCATGATTGTATTATGAGACAAAGTGATTATTTTAAGAAAAGGGAGTGGGGGTTAAATTAGTATTGAAATATTTATTACTAGATTAGTCATATGCTTTAATATGGTATAAAATGCTCATTTAAGAAAAAGGAGTGAGATTTAAATTGTTATTGAAATATTTATGTTAATAGAATGAACGTACACATTTATTATGAGATAATCTGTTTAATTTATGGAAATAGAGCAGGGATTGAAATATTTAATTGTTATTGAAAAGTGATTTAAGTTGAAACTAAAAGAGTAGGGAGTATCTTTTGAAATAAAGATTTTGAATGATACCAAAGTTTTATCGTGCGGTAATTTTTTTTATTATTAAGAAATAGAATTTTAGAGTGGGCAATTTTTAAGACAGCTACAATTTGATAAGCTAGCTGGGATTTCAGATGCTAGATTTGTTGCTGGTCAAGCAAACACATTAATTACTCCATGATTAACTGGTGCCTAAAGGGATCTCCTTAAAATAAATAAAGTGTTTGGTTGGCCAGTGTTTTAATTTAGTAGCCGAGTGTTTATATTATTGGTAGCTTGCTGCCAATGATATTGCTCACTCCACCTGAGAGACCAGAAACCTTCAGAGATAGGATAGTTTTTTAATGAGGGAAGAGTAAAAATATATTTCTATTTTTATTACTATTAAAAAAAGGAAGGTGGGTGATTCAATATATATATATATAGGGGATATGACTCAGACTTTCATGCACCCTTCAACTATTCACACTATCTCATACCACTGATGCACATGACCACACACATGTAGAAAAGATAAATAATCACCAATATAAGTATTTTGTGCAGAACCAACACTCATCAGTTGGTCCAGATTATCATCCGTCACACATATATATAATCAGTACTCAGTTTTATATTAAGACAGCAAACCCTCATACTTTAATTGAAATGGTATGGATGGCTGAAGAGTTGGAAGTTAAAGTAGATTGAAGCCTGTCCATTAAAGTATGAGGGTTTGCTATCTTAATATAAAACTGAGCACTGATTATATATGTGTGGAAGCTGATAATCTGGACCAACTGATGAATGCTGGTTCAGCACAAAATACATATATTAGTGATTATTTATCTTTTCTAATGTATGTGGCAATGTGTATCAGTGGTATGAGATAGTGTGGATAGTTTAAGGATGCTTGAAAGTCTGAGTTCAAATCCTCTATATTTACAATTAGACTCCAGGAGTATGAAGAGTACCTGTATTTCAAATATTTATATAGACATATAGATACTTTATATTACTAATAATATAAAGAGATTTATAAAATTTGTAGAATAGTTTTAAAACAATGAGGCTTTTTTTAGATCTTGTGTCTAGCACTTTACTATTATGCTAAGCTGCTCAGCACAAGAAATTATCAATATTGGGATGAAATAATAAGTTGTGTTAAAGATGTGGCAACAAAGGAAACTGGCATTTTTATTATCAACTATTACTGCTTGGTTGTAAAGCCTTATTGCCTAATTATTTTGACTTACTTTCATATGAAGACCATACGAGTACTATAGCTGTTTAAAGCCAAATATAGAGAATTATCGTTTTTGAAATCTATAATAAATATTTTAAATATCAATTTTTTTATTCTCAAGATTAGATACTTGCTAACCCTTTAACTGCTAATTATATTATTGGTTGTATGAGGTAAAAATCAAATCTTTTAATTGGCCAACTCACAAACTGAAGACAAAGCCTATTGTTAAAACATATTCGCCTATAATATTAAATTCAACTCAGATACGTTTATAAAAAGTATATTACTAATTTTTCAGGTTATGAAAGAGAACGAAAGTTCTTTCAAAAATAAATTGCTATTTATTTATTATAAAATATATTCAATTTCAGCAAATATAAAGCGAATGTCTAAACAAAAAAGTGCTGACGCAAATGCTTTTTTTCAATTTTATGTTATGGAAAAGTAAAGATTTCTTTTTGCTAAATCTTAAATATTTTTACTAAAATCTTCAATATTTTTCGAAAATAATTTTGTTTTTTTAGTATATTTTTTAAAAAACTATTTTAATTTCTCATTTTATATTTTTTTAATACTTAAATTACATTCGAAATGAAAATCTCAGCGTTTTTCTTTATTTTCTTTGATCAGGCGGTTTCTTTGTTCTTTCCAGCCAATCAGAATGTCTTTTTCGGCTGAGAGCCGGCTGACCACCAATCACCGACAAGGTTCTTCTTTGTTTAGTTTTAAATGCGGTTTTTTTTTATTTTTTACTTGTAAAATAATTCGGAAGAGGGCACCATCTTACAGAACTTTTAAAAACCTAATCAATAACTGTCAAATGAATATTCTACCATTAAAACTAGCAGAATTAGAGTGACGTCAGATGTCGACGAGATGCCTCGTAAGAGGCGGTTAAAGAATTGCTAAAATCATTTGCTTAGTACTTTTTTAAAGTCAATTTAGCTTTTGGGTTTTTTATCACGTGGTTAGACTATCTTCAACTCTTTAATTAATATACAAAAAAGTTAAAGATGAATTTAGTATTATCTACAATGAATCCAAACCAAAAAATCCGGTTCCACATATTTTCAAACCTATTTCATACTTTTCTAAGTTTCTTGTAATTTATAAATCATTTTGAAGTCTAAACTTCACATCCATAGATTTACAATTAGTAAGAATATTTGCTTATAATCATTTTATATCTGAGAATATTTTTCATGAAATGAACTTGTTTGTATATATATACACGCACAAACTATATACGATTTTAGCGCATTCTGTTAAATATATAAATTTATATATGCTATAAGGTTCGTTAAAATCAGCATGTTGTTTACCTTTATGTACTCTAGTTGCAGTTATTACATACATTACACATTTATTCACAAGTATCAAACTTTCTGCATACAAAGTTTTAACACTAGTCATTTCAGATACATTAATGATTATTACTAATCATTTATTAAATTAGAAAGATTGACTCTTGTAAATCAAAGTATAATAATTTGATGATGATAAACACTGAAAAAACAATGAAAGTATATGACTGTAACTGGACCAAATGAAAAGATATAGTAATGCATAAAATATACATTTTGAGTGTTATTTGTCTTTTTCAAATGTCTGTATTAATATAAAAAACGATTTAAGTAGCCCATTAGAGGGCAAAGTTTGAGCTAACAGCAATCTTTTAAAGTAGTGAAAAAAAAAAAGATTTCTCACTAGGATTAACAGAGTAAGAATGGCGGAAGTTTTAATAATATATCTAATATACATAAAGAGTATCATGCTATAGCAATTAGCATTTTAACTTGCTGTTAATCTGGGATTCAAATTTAAAATTGGTAAAACTTAGAAAATGTTTTAGATTCCAAATAGATGTAAATTTTTTTCAAATAGTTTATACATAGTCAATCTAAATTAGATATCTAAATATTCTTAGATAAATTATCCAGTGTGTGGTAGATATCCAGATAATCCATTAGAGAGTAAAATAAGAGCGGAACAATGTTCAAACTTTCACCGTTCTCATTTCAGAAAACCTAGGGTGTAACATTTTGTCTTTACTAATCCTCTAAAAGATTGCTGTCAGAGAAAACTTTGCCCTCTGAGAAGCTACTTAAAACTTTTTTTTTATATTGTTCTGACTAATTGCTGTAATAAATTTAATGTCAGATAATAGACTCTTCATCTCGAATTGCATATAGTAATTTCAATGTCACAGACTTTTAAGATTAAATTCATTAACTAGCTGATTAAATTTCATTAAGAAGTAGAAAAAATTATTTCAAATTTATTTTATATAGCCTTTTTAATATTTTAATTTTTCTATCGTAGTTTTTTGTTTATTTTCAAAAATTTGGCAAATAATTAGTAAGATAATCTAGAATTTCTTTTATTAATTCATTCTTACTATCTCACTTCTTAATATTTAGACATTTTGGAATTTTCATATAATCAAAAATATGGCTTCTCCTTAATATATTGTCTTTTTGCTGCTTTTTATATGGTTATTTTATCTAAATCATTGACTATCATTTATTTGCATATACCATAGTTTCTGATTTTTGAAAGTGGTGGAATCCTAGCTATTACACTACTGTTTAGTATTTTCTAAGATAATAAGATCATTGTTTTAAATGTTTTTATCATGAAATTATAAATAATTTTAAAATTATAGTTAGTAAAGTTTGAAGTTGCCATTATTCAAAATATTCACTGAAGCTATGTTGTTTTTTTTCAACAACAGTTTAACATACATTTTGAATTCATCTTTGGGTCAAATAGAAAATGCTTTTTTCCCCAGGTTCTTAAAGAAAATCCAAAAAAGTTTACATAATCAAAGATAAAAGACTAATAGTATCACCTAATAGATACTTACATGGCTTCTGTTTGTTTTATATATCTTTATAAGAATATGATCAGCTGTTTGAAAAGGTCTGAGATATTTGTTCATGGAGAAGCTAAACACAATTGTTTTCATCATTTGAGCAAACTGTGATTTTTTTCTAGAAAGAGTTAATCAAAAGCTAAAGATTACTATTTTACCTAAAATGATTTTATTATCAATTGATTGAAACTTTGATCTCAGCATACCACTTTGTTGTTTAATGCCATGGACTTCTAAACAATTGATTATTTGATCATATTTATTAAGATGCAAATATTTATTCTTTAAAGAATCTAATTGATGTTACCTTGAGAGAATTTCTGGCAGTTTAATTTGCAATAGTTGATCATCTTATTGAAAATAATAATTGATCTTTTAGAGGATATTTTGGAATTATTCTAAACATATACATATATGTAAGCATGAATAATATTGACAAACATAATATTAGTATACCTACAACATCTAGACATTATCAGCAGAAGCTGTTATGCACCTTCACATATGCCTAAACTTGAAAGTCATAATTATAAATTGAATTTTTAAAATAGCTTATAATTAAATAAAATGGTTGTTCAAATATTTGCATAGATAAATTCTTGCCATAATTAATTTGATATAAATATATACATGTAATATTTGTTAATTATATGAATATATTTGTAATGAAATGGAAATGTTTTATCAACTGTAGTATATAAAGAGAATCACTTAAACTAAATGTTATCTATTAGGAAAAATAGCAGTGATATATTAAAATTAGTAAAAGGCTTATCTCTGAAATTAAGATCCAATGCCACGGATTGATAAAAGGTATATTAGTTTTTCACCATGTTTGATGATGTCTGCTTATTTCAACAAATACACACTTATTAGTAAATGTTTTATTCTCACTACTTTAATGCCATCTGGTGTAAACTCTAGTAATCAATAGAAGTCAGATGGCACTACTTAATAAATCTTTATCTAGTGATGTCCTATGCAAATATCCCAGACCATGTGCTCTAGCTTATGGTTTTTATTAGTAAGGAATTTTTATAATTTTTGAACCATGCACTTAGATCTTTTCCTCTAGTAGCCCATTTTGTTATACTCTCAAGATATCATAACAAATTAAAATATTTACTAATTTAATCCAACCTAATTTGCCTGATATATCAGATCTAAAAACAGCTCATTTTCTATACAATATGATGATTTTACCTTTTTCAATTAGTTGTTGAAAGCTTTTTAGCATAACAAAAAATTAAAAAATAATTGCAAGAAAAAAGTATATTAGATCCAAAAAAATTCCAAGTGCTTAAAAAATATAAAAACTCCTCACAGATAAAACCCATAAGATAGAAACTAGTTTGGGGATATTTGGACAGGACAGTGTTGGATAAGGATTTATTAAGCATACCATCTTTCATCTATTAATTACTCTTGCTTACACTAGATGACATAAAAATAAATGAGAATAGAAGAAAATATTAGTGAATATAAATGTATAAGCTAAAATCATGTGATGTCATGTTTATTTATTAAATTTCATAATAATAGTATAGGTAAGCTTTTATAATTTGCTTAATAAATAAAATAAATGATAGAATACACTCAGTAATGTTCTGTGAGTTCATAACTTAAAGTTATAAAGTGAACAAATGTCATAGAGCAGTAATGAATGGTTTATAGCATCAGGGTTTTAAACCAGTCATTCATTTTACTTCTAGCTGAACCTAATACCATAGTGCCTAATTTTTGTAATCACCCAACAGTTAGTGCATTTAACATGCTAGAATATAGTTATTAATAAATAATTATGTGTTCATCATATGTGAAAATTTGTTAAAGAATATTAAATAATTTGCTGCCAGATATTTGATAAGTTAAAAAAAAATATCGACTACTTCTGGGGAATGGAAAATATGAACTATGCAGTTTTGCTTAGATGTTGGGAAAACAGAGAAAAACTTTTGACTATATGAATATGTTTTGCTATTGAATGACTAAATGATTTTCTACATTCAGAAAACTGTTCCCCAAATAATTTTATCATATATATATATTATACAGTTTATATATCTTTATTAACTTTTTATCAGCTGTTTTTTTAATTGGACATCTAATAACTGATTCTTTGTCACCATTGATAATGTTTATAATAATTTTTACTACAAAGTTTCAATATATATATATACAATTTTTTTCTAAATTAGCTTATTGCAGAAGTAAAACAAAAGTCAATGATCATCTACGCTGACTAAATGTGAACTAGAATATGGTTTTGTAGTAAATTTTAAATATAATACATGTATAAAAGCTAAAATAATTTACAAATAACCCACTGTATGGCAAATGTCTCTCCAGTATCTCTTTATTAGAGAAATAGTAAAAGTGGAGGCAATGCTTACAGTCTAAACGAATGTAGATTATTAAGCACTTCTTACTCTCTTTCCTTATAACTCTAAGTAAGAATGGTTCATTAGACTTTTATATTTCAGTGATTGGATGACTAACTAAATTGACTATGAATAGATTTATTAGGTGGGGGTGGGGATACTAAACTCATTTGAAACCTAAAAAAATTCCAATTTTTACCAGAATTTAAATCCAGATCACATGCTGAAGATAAACAGATGCAGTGGGTTATTTATTAAAAAGACTGTTTTATGTTGATAAGTGCGTTATCTGTTTTGAATTTGGAACTTTGTAAGATTATTAAATATATAATTAAAAAATTACTTTATAAATTGTAAATAGAAAGTTTGTTAACTTTGTTATATAATATTCTTGATTTATTTAAGTGTTTGCCCCTATTGCTATAGTGTCTTTCGTTAGATTCTATTTATAATCTTAGATGAGTAAGTAGAAAATGGATCTCATTTTTCATTTATTTGTAGTTTGATTCTATAATATTAGGAAACATGGTGAGTGTAGTAAATGTAAGTTTTTGTGTTATTTATTAATAAAGTTGTCTGACCAGGGTATATTTGTTATGTGATTAAGAGTGGATTTTTATAAGATTATTAAAAATATTAATAAATAAAGTTATCGTTATAATATTCTCAGTTTATTTAAGTAATCACTTTTATTATTATATTATCTCAATCATTGTCTATTTATAATTTTAGTTTGGTACATTAAAAGTAGGTTTATTTTCGATCTATTTATGTATTGTGCTCTATAATATTAAGCAGTATGGGGGATATGTGGGAGTTTTAGGTTGTTGTGTTATACCTATATATGAAGATGCTTTTGTTCATTGTTACTTTTTTTTTATAGACCCCAAAATTTTCTTTTAATGGTTTATTTATTAAATTTAATTTAATTATTAAAATTATTCTGATACTTAGAAAATATAAGTTACAAATTTCATATAATATAATAATTTATCGTGCATAGTGCATAATTAATATAACTGTTATAAAACATAACTGTATTTTTATTTTATTTTAAATAACTTTTTATAAAATTGTGCCGAATAATTTAATCTGAAATAGGTATGAAGAAAGGCTTGTATTTTTAATTAAATAATAATAATGATAAAAGCTAATTATTGACCAAATATTTTGATAAGTAAGCATTTATCATCACCAAGTCATTGACAAGCATGTACTTAGAGCAATTAAATTGCTTACCATAAACAAAAACAGGAAAACAGATATAATGTTATAATAAAGAAACATTACATTTTTAAATTGTTAAAACCAATCAAAATGGCTGCCATACAACTACATAATCATGTTGTTGGCACTAAAACCTATTCTATCTCATAAAAAAAACATAGGCCAGCATCCTCAAGAACAATTTACATGTCAGAAAAACCAAAGATATTTCAAGTCCATTAATAAATAAGCCAATTTGAAGTTTTAGAACAACCAATGCAAATGGCAGCCATAATCAGAAAGATTTTAAAGTCACATATAAAATTTAGTGCACCAACAATCTGCCATTAATTTAGTTAATTATTATATTATTATCATTAGAAGAATATTCATGCTTTCTGTCAGATAGTTACATATATTTGACAACCAATATATGCCACTACTTTGCAAATTTCTCTCTTTTATATTTCTTTACAACACAAATATATACATTAGAATTCACATTAAACACTGAGTGAAAGTGAATAAACATACTTAGTGATAAAATAGGTTGGCTTGAAGGTATAAATTTAATTACTCAAGTTAAAAAAAAATCCAGCCTTCTAGAAAGATCATGCCACAAATCATCTGAAAAATGATTTTCCCCCCAAAATCATTAGATGGCATTTACTAAGCTTATGACACTCGTATAATTAACCTAGATTATATTGGGATCTTCACTTTCAAGTAAATAATACATTATACCCATTTTCCAACCAGTATTAATTGGCAAGCAACTATATTAAAAAAAATTATGCTACCCATTTTCTCAAACTACTAACTATACATAGTTACTAAGTAGTTAGATTATGGATACTCCAACTCATAACTGATTTGAATTGTTAAATTAAAAAATTGAAGCTGTGAAATTTTTTTTTATTTTGATGCATGTAATGGTTAATTAATCTTTAAATAGGAGCAAAGATCTATTGTCTTTTCAAATAAAAATTTTCCAACTGCTGGGTTTCTTCTTTAAAGAATTTTTTAATCTAGAATAGCTAGATAACTATTTATTAGTCAATAATTAATAGCTATCTAATTTAGATGTCATTACATAAAAGAAAAAAATCATATAATTTAAAAAAATATCTCAAATGTCACCATCCAGATTAAATCCTGGTTTGTGATCAGAGCATGCAAATGATTTTCTGTACTTTAATATATACACATGTATAATTTATCCAGTTTTGAATCTCTGTTGTGAAGAATGTCAAGTACAACATTTATGATTAACATTTCATTATGAGCTAATGAATCAGTGAGCAGAAAGTTTTACTATCAGAATATAGAAGATTATAAGTATGGCTTTGTAACATTTTTAACAGTATTATAAATTAGTTAAAAGTTTTAATTTTTGTTATTGTTGTCACTTAGTACTTTCAATAAAGCATCTCAACAAAAATATATTCAATTTATCAGTTTGAATAGTCATCATTATCTAATATTTTTGCTCTGCATGGTTTGATGCAGTGATGGAGTGATGGTCCACAGACCATGTCTGGTTTTATCATTTCTACTCAAACTTTTTATTAACTCTTGAACAATAAAGTTATTTGATTATTTATTTTATTGACTAGAATCAAATGCAGTCATAGAAAAAGCATGGATAGAATAATTATTTGCCCGTGTTGTAATAAGAAACTACGATTTTATTCATCAAGTTTTGGTAATGAAATCATCATATAGCTAAAAACAGCTTTAATTCGACAGAACATATCCTCCCCAGCATTCTTCCACAAAGGGATGATGAAATAAAAGTCAGAATAGTCATTGATTGATTATTGTTATTTCAATTTAATTATCTGTACAATATTGATTAGTAAATTTTAATAAAATATTAATTATAAAATAAATATTACAAGTTAATCTTGTTGGTCCTATATCCATCCGCTAATGGTCTAAATATAAAAACAACAATAGCAACACAACAACTGTAATATGATACAGTCTTTTCACAGCTGATTTATACTTTAGCTAAAAGTAACTTGTTATGTATTAAAGTCCAATGACTCGAATAGATTGATTAGTTTCTTAACATTATAAGTTCCCAAGCTCCAACTGAATTTCAATCTCAGGCCATAGACATTACATATGATTGCACCAGCCATTATATTATGAGACCCGTCATATCAATATTCATACTAAGTTTAATTTGGATTTTTAAAACTATTTTTAAAAATAATTTAAGTCATGGTTTAAAATTAATATCTACATATAAAGTAGAAATAAGTAGATAAATGTATAAGAAAAAGCTGAAGATAAGTAACCGATCATTATAAGACTGCATATATGTGTTATTTTTGTCTCATTTTTACTATTAATGGATTTATTTATTTTCTGCATTTTATCTAAATTACATAGCAAACTTTCCGCTTGGTAATGTAATATAAAAACTTCTCATTCTGAATACTTTTATTATTGTTATTTGTTATGTTTTGTTTCTTGGTAACTGCTGGTAAACATTTGGAGTATATTCTAATCGACATTAATGATTTAAAATACGTGTAAATATTTATAAAAAGTCATTTAAAAATGAAAGATAATTAGTGTTAATTAAATTTATCTATAATGTGAAGTTATTGCTGCTTTTGTTAAAATTATCGATGTCATTAATATTTTAAAAATATTATGTATATATTTGTGTATGTACGTACTTACAGAGTATGTATATCTATGCATTCAGGTTTTATATATATGAAACAGATTGTTCTCATGATTAGCGTGCGCGTATGCATATATATTTAAAACTTAAAAGAAAAAGTAAAAATGAGTAGATAAAATTTACATATATAATTATTTAAAACAAAATCTGGAATAACTGAAACTTAAATAATAATAATATTTTTTTTTTTTAAAGTGCCGTAAATTATTTAAAAGATTTCTATTTCTGATTTTGATAAAAATAGAAAACTTTTGGTATAACAAAAAAAAAAATATTCAAAATAGTTTTTTCTTTATAATGCACATTATTTGTAGAGTTAATTCTATAATCTGTTTTTGCTTAAAAAATTTAAAAAACCAGAATTATGATAATTTAGTTATTTTGTTTTTTATTAATCAAAAAGAAAAAAAAATACTGTTAAGCCTCCTATTTATAATTTCCACTGTATCTATTTTAAATAGTGGGATTAGTTTAAGTGAAGTTAGAGAGAATACAATATGTATATAAAATAACCTTCAAAAATAGTATGCTACTAGTTTCCCCATTGGTTGAGTTTGAATTCCCAGAAAAGTATTAAAATTGCTTCTTTGTGATGCTTCAAAACCATATGTTTGCAATACAGCTCCACTTTCTGTTAGTAAAGCTTGAAAATTATAGGGGCTAAACTGAGTTCAGAGTTACCAGAATTATTATGATTTTCTATTAATCAAGGCATATCACAGTGACAATTTTTATAAGAGGCCAGCCTATTAATCAAGAAACTCCAGCACTATATGTTATATATAACTGTTTATATATATGCAGCCACAGATGAGAGAAAATATTGTCAGTCATATATATACTGTTATGCATGAGACCTATTTCATGAACATATAAAACCACAAATGAAAAAAATTAAGTTATTGTGAAAATACATATATGCTGCATATATTAGTTAAAGAATCTTAAAAAAATCAATTTTATTGGACTTATTTTACTTCATTTTTTTTAAAAGAGAGAAAACATTATACTAATTGTAGGCAAACAATTATAGAATAAATTAACTAATGAAACAAAAGTGCCCAGCAAGAATAAAAAATATCTAACTGGAGCAAATTTTAATATTAGTTAAAGGCCACCAGAATATTGAAACTCATGTTCTTAGAATTTTATTGTCATTCATAGAGTTAGAAAAATATAATGAAATGTAAATTTTAATAACGTGGATAACCTGGGTTTTGGATTGATTCAATATTTTTGCACTTTTGATTACAAAAATAATTTAGTTTGAAGGCTAAAGAAAAACTGATAATTAATAAATTAAATATTTTTATGTGTGTATTCATATTATAATTTACTATTTATACATGATTAAAATAGAATAATATTGGTTTGTAGATTTATTGAAATTAGGAATTGAATTACTATACACATCTAAAATTATTAATTATTTATCTATTAAAATAAAATATTTATTGGTTTATTGTTATTTATTAATATCAGACATGCAGATGTGTGCATATATGTGTTTTATATTTAATATCATTTACAATTTTATGTATTTAAATAAAATGAGTCAATCTTTTTCCCTCTGACTATGAGTTAAAGGCATTCTAAATATTGAACAAAGAATCAAAAATAAAGCATACCTTTATCAACATTGTTGATAACTAAAATTAATTTAATGTTCACATATTAAATCTTATTGAATTATTATACTCAATGCATTAAATAAGGTATCTGCAGCTATGTATAATTGATTATTAGTTTAATAACTATTAAATATCATACCCCAACTGGATAATATATTAATTTCACTCTGAATTACCAACAGTGTTAACAAGAGTGTGTTTATAAACATTAGAGCTTTAAGAATATGTGAATTGATTCTATTCTTGATCTTTTATTCTACATTTCATTGTCTGAGGGACTTTCTTAATTCACATATATATTTTGAGCTAAGTTTAAGTTAATGTTATATATTTGTGTACTACAATTTAATGGGACAATATACAACATTATATCCTCTGTGCATTCTGGGGTATTCTGATAGTGCTGTTATTATTTCTGGATTTATTTATTTTTTTACTATTTTGCAGTTATCTATAATGTATATTTTCTGGTTTGCCTTTTTTAACAGTAGAGATTACAATTCAAATTATTAGTTTAAAAATGTGGATATTAGTATTATACAGATATCATAGAAATGTGCAAATGGCATTATTCAAAAAATCTAAAAATACTACTATTTGATTGTATCATAATACAAAGAAACTGATATTTTATATTCTCACTCTTTTATGAATGAGTGTCTTTCTTTTGTTATTTCAAAAATAAAAATTATAATTTTTCAATAATTTATTTAAACATTTCTGCTTATTTATGCAACATATGTGAAAAATATTTACTCTAAATAAAAAAAAATACATGATTACAATTAGATTTTATTTTTAAATGCTTGTTTGTAAGAAGATAAATGAAATAAAACTGTAACTATAACAAACGGAAGTTGAGATTGATTCACTGAATAAGAAATGCTTTCATAAATGTTGGTGCAGAAATTTGTTGTTATATTTTAATTACAATGAATGCAATTTTAAATTTTAAAACAGAATTTTATTGCATTTTAATGTCCAAACAAAAATTAATTTTCATTTTCAAAATAAAATTTAAATAAATAATTTCTTCCATATGTTCAATTATTTTTAAAAATCAATAAAAAGTACAATTCAATATAAAAAGAATTATTGTAATATATAGGGTATATGAGCACAGACTTTCATATGACCCACCACTCTCCACCCCATCTCATAACACAGCATGAAATATGTATATTGATGATTATTTATCTTTTTGACATATATGTGTTCAAGTGTATCAGTGTTATGAGATAGAGTGGAGAGTGGTAGGTCATGTGAAAGTCTGTGTTCATATATCCTATATATTGCATATATAGACACAGTTATATAATAAGCCAGCATTTCAGTTAAAAATAATTATTGTTATTTATTTATGATAATACTTTATTTTTCCACTTTGAAAAGTTCAAATATTATTTTTTTAAATGTCTTTTATTTGCAATAATATAAATATTACTAAAATTTAATTTAGAGATATTATGGTGTGTACCTATGGCATGCATGCCAGGAATGGCACTATGAATTTTTACGGGCAAGTGCATGAACTATTGACAGATAATAATTTTCTATGCTTTAAAATAAATTATTCAGTATTTTTGTTTCTGAAACTTGTACTAATAAAAATTTAATATAAACTAAAATAAAGGTGAAATAAATAAATATTATATTAGAATTCAGTTAAAATTGAATTCTGATTAGAAACAATAAATTACAAAATTTATACATATGCATATTGTAACCTGACAGGTCTATTATCCCTCTTTTGGATAATTTTATTTCCTGATGAGAATATTGCAGGAAAGAACTACTGATTGGCATTCCCCAATGCTATCATCACTCCCTACAATAATATTTTCTGCTGATCAGAGGATGTAGTGCCATAGAGATTGGCAACATCTAGAAAATTATGTTTGGTTTCCCAAATTGTACCACTACAGTGCCATCTCACTACAACCTTATGTAACCATGTTGAGTTATTCTGGACATAGCTCAGGTGACATGAGATTCTTGTGAATCAGTGCATTAATTGATGAATGGTGCAAATTGAAATAAACAAGAGGTATTAGTTTTTTTTTGTAACAACAATTTATTTAACACTAATAATATTTGGGTATTAAGTTCTTAAAATGAAGAAGAAAAAGTTTATTGACAATCTCTACTCTGGCTGCTGTCATATCCAAGTGTACATCATGGTTCTTCTCCTTGATCCTCCATGGTTGGGAATTATCCTTCTTGATTGAAGTTCCATCATGTGCATAGATACATATCCATGGGTATAGAAGCACTTGATTTCGGTCCATTTGTATAGAAGCATTTGATGTCAGTCCATGTATATAGAAGCATTTGATTTTAATTCAAGTTTATAGAAACATTTGATTTCAATACAGGTGCATAAAAGCATTTTTCAGTTCACATAAATATTAGCACACATTTACTGCAGGCATGTGGATATATATCCTGTAGAAGCATCTTTAATTTTACTTCCCAGATTATGTAGATGCAGTTTTGAGTCATTTATTTGGAGTATTTCCATTTCAATTCACATATTATACAGATGCGGGTTTGAACCACTTAATTTAAAAGTATTTCATATTACACATTAGACAGATGTGGTTTTGAGTCACTTGAGTATTTTCACTTTATTTCACATATTATGCAGATATAGATTTGAACCACTTGTTTAGAAGTATTTCATTTTACACATTAGATAGATGCAATTTTGAGTCACTTATACAGGAGTATTTTCACTTTATTTCACATATTGGGTTTGAACCACTTATTTAAAAATATTTCCTTTGTAGCTTTTTAATTCACATCTATTATGTATTCAGGTATGTTGGTACATATTCATTATTATTCATGTACCTAATATATCAATTTTATTCTATAATTTTTTAATTTACATTACAAACATTTCTTTAATGTATGTGTGCATGGATTCATATTTAATTCACTCTATCACAGCATTTTGTAAAATAATAAATGTCACTTTATAACAATAATTTCATTTTATGTTGACACATACTAGTATGATGTTTATTATAGAATTGTTTTTAAATCAACAAAATTATTTACTCCAGTATGCTTCATTTAGAATTTAGTCATTTAGAATAAATATGGTTTTATTTTGTATTTTTTTATAAGCAATCAATCTGAACCTTCATCTGTTAGTGGTTTACTGAAAATATTCCAATTAATAGGGGTTTTCCAAGAGCTGTATGAGTTGATGGTCAGTTAACAGGTCTTGTTTTTATCTTACTTTTATTGCTAAACCAGGTGACAGAGGAGAGAGAAAAGCTATTTCCTTTTAGCCAGACATTTGAAGGTATTCCATTTTAATAATATGTTTCTTCATTATTTAGCTATGCAGTAGTTAGAGGTTCCTTTCTTGGTTAATGTTTACAGTGCTCCTAGCTTCATTGGGCCAGTATTCATACAAACTGCATTTTATTATGCAGTACTCATAATGGTTAGTCCACTAGTAATAGTCTTGATACTTCCAAACAATATTTTTGTTGATTTTTTTTAGCAATATCTACTCCCCTATTTATGGTCTTATGCTTTTCCTATCAATGATTCTTCAGATTTATCTAGCACTAATTCTATTGGTGATGATGACCTTTCTTTGAGGCCCATGTCTTCATTCAACTGTTTATTGGCCATCCACTTTTAGCCAGAATAGATCCTTATAACTCTTATCTGATCTGTTTTTTGAAAAAAATATCAATTAACTTTCTTGCCTATGGCAATCTTTTTTAATTAAATGTTAATTATAATTTATACACATTCAACTCTACAAATTATTATATGAGCAATATTTTAACTTGACTTCTGTTTCTTACTTTTTTTTGTTTCCTTAATTTTTAATCATTTTGGGTTTTATAATGTACATGAAATTTAATTCTAAATCACTTCACTTATTCATTTCTTCTTTTGACATTTATTTATTGAAGACTGTGTCAGCTTTTCACTTTAATATTTCAACAATTTTTAACTGGGGGGGGGGCTTTAATCAATACATGTAAAACAATGTGTCTGTTTCATTACCCTTCACTAAATTTTGGAATAAAATTGCTGTGACACACAATTTTATTCCTCACACTTTCCTTATTCTTTTGGGTCTTTACTTGATTTTAGGTAGCATTGATGAAGTAAGGTGTAATGGGGAAAGAGAATACATGAAGTGCAGCTCCAAATGCCATGATAAGTAGATACCCAAGCATGGACCATCAGTCCACCCTTCAATGTGATGTCACGATAAAATACCTCAAATTTAAGCACTACCTATCTGGTACCTGGAGAGATCTCCAAAATGAGTAGTAGCCAGAAACATATTTAGCACTGAGCCAGCCATGCTCATCTGTGAGTCTTAGGGGCTTGTCCATGTGGCTTATTTATGAGTACCTATTAACATTGCTGGATAGTTCTGGATAGTGCTGAGTCTATACTTTGGAGTGTCATAAACACAATGCATCTAGGCATTCTGCTCATCCATCCATCCACCACAACATGAAAAATACAAATTCACACATCACTACTTCCCTCTCATAAACTTCTTTCATCAGAAGTTTTATTGATCAGAGTGGTAGCTGCATCCTGGTTTGGGAGACTGAGGATCATGATCAGTTCTCCAATAATACTCTTTTGTGTTGTACAGTGATGTATCTCTAGTTTGTCCCATTTTGGACATTTCTCAGGCCAGACATCATCCTGGTGGCTTGTTTTTCTACCTGCATTTCTTTGTAGCTCATCATCACTGTTTGATCATTTTACAATTCAGGTCTAATACAGGCTATGAATTTTACCTGAGAAATTTTTCTTTTTCTCTTTCATGCTGGCACTTCATTTCTTCTCCTATACCCAGTAGGTGTATTATTGTTGCTGTAATATTGTGGAGGTGATTTCCTCTTATAATGGATAGCACCTATTCTTGACCCATTCTCCATCTTGAATGGGGTTTTATTTAGCTGCTTGGATCCATCTTTATGAGTCACTGAGGAACTGCAGTTGTCATATACCATTAACAACTCTGCCACTTGCTCAATGGATCAGTGATCTATCCCAACATCATCTCAATGTAACTAGGAAAACTGTAGTGAATCAGCCTGATAATTTGGAGATCTGACAAAGAGTCGGTTTTCAAGTCCCCCAATTTGGCCACTTGCTTTCTAAAGAATGACATATAAGGTTCACCAGATGGACATTTTTCCCAGGACACCTTATCTTTGATATTCTCTTGACAGTTATCACTCCAGTAACAGCTTACAAGTGCCTTTTTAAAATCATTAAAATTGGTGGGTTGGCTAAATAATGAATACCACCATGCTTGAGCCACACCCTGCAAATGGCTGCAAGCTATTGCCAGTTTTGCCTCAGACATTACATTAATATTGAAGTACCAGTCTAAACTTTTATGTACTCAATAGGTGCTTCATTAGAGCCTCCTGAAAATGTTTTTATCTTGAGAAATTAGTTTACAATTCCTGGTGTATAGTTGTTTACTCATACTTCTTGGTTAATTTTTTTACAATTCTCTTCTCAAAATTACCTTTGGGAATGTTTCTGTTCCTTCCTTTACTGGCAATGTAGAGTTGCTTTTTATCTTCAGTTATCTCACTTGGGTGGACAAGCTGCCCACCTGCTCCTACACAGATTCCTGAACTCAGCTTCATATCCATGGCTTTGCAAAGTTGGGTCATCTTGACCTCTTGTTAAATTAGGGACCCTTTAACTTCATCCATGACCTCTTTATTAATTTTCAATATTTGGTCATTTATCTATTTGATTATTTGTTCAAGCTTTTCATTTGACTTTCCATTGCTTCTGTGATTGTTTTTTTCTATTCTTTGGTTTGCTTCTATTGTTTGCTTCTTATCCTCTTTGTTCTTCTCTTTTTCTGTTATCTTCCTTCATCATTTCCATTTGCTTGACTAACATGGAAGCCTCTTCCATGATCTGTGATTGTTGTTGATCATCTGATTTGGAATCATTATCTTCTTGCTTTGTTCTTTCTCAGGAAGACTCTTCTTAGTTTTTGTGCTCATCATCATTTTTCTTTTTGCTCTGGTTATCATCTATGTTCAAGATACAATTTGTTCTATGGTATATTTGCTCTTTGACAAATCTCTATTATTGGCATGCTTTGTTTTATTGTTTAGTAATGTTCAAGATACAATTTTTTTATGATATATTTGCTCTTTGACAAATCTCTATTATTGGCATGCTTTGTTTTATTGTTTAGTCAGCCTTTCTTTCTCTTCACACTATGGTTTAGTTCATGTTCTTTCTCATGCCTGTTTCATTCTTATTTACCATTTACTTTACTTAGTTCTCTTAATTTCTCCCCTCTCTCTTTTTTATTTTATATCCCCACACCATGTGCACTGTTCACATCCACAGAATCATAATTGCATCTGCCTTGTACTCTTCCTATTCTTCTGTTTACTTCTTTTATGTTTATAGGCAGACTGGCTAAATTAGGCCTCACAATTAGGGTGTCAAATGTAACCTGATAGCTCCATTACCCCTCTTTTGGATAATTTTATTTCCTGATGAGAATATTGCAGGAAGAAACTACTGATTGGAATTCCCCAATGCTAGTGTCATCTCCCTACAACAATATTTCCTGCTCATCAGAGAATGTAGTCTCATAGAGATTGGAAACATCTAGAAATTTGTGTGTTTGGTTTCCCAAATGGCACCACTAGAGTTCCATCTCACCACAACCTTACTTATCCACAACAAGTTATTCTGGACATAGCTCAGGTAACATGAGATTCTTGTGAATCAGTGCATTAATTGATGAATGATGTGAATTAAAATGACCAACAGGTATTAGTTTTTTTTTTAACAACAAATGAAAAAGAAGAAAAAGTTTATTGAGTATCTACTCTGTATGTTGTCATATCCATGTGTACATTACAGTTCTTCTCCTTGATTCTTCATGATTGGGAATTATCCTTCTTGATTGAAGTTCCATCATGTGCATAGATACACATTCATGGGTATAGAAACATTTGATTTCAGTCCACATGTATAGAAGCATTTGATTTTAATTTAAGCTTATAGAAGCATTTGATTTTGATCCAGGTGTATAGAAGCATTTTTAGTTCACCTAAATATTAGCACACATTTACTGCAGGCATATGGACATATATCCCGTAGAAGCATCTTTAATGTTACTTTTTAGATTACGTAGATTATGTTGAGTCATTTATTTGAAGAATTTCCATTTCAATTCACATATTATACAGAAGCAGGTTGAACCACTTATTTCGAAGTATTTCATCATACACATTAGATAGATCTGGTTTTGAATCACTTATATGAGAGTATTTTTATTTTATTTCACATATTATACAGATGCAGGTTTGAATCACTTATTTAAAAGTATTTTATCTTACAAATTAGATAGATGTGATGGTAATACAGCATCTATTGATTCACACTGCCTGATGGCACTGTTTCTACTCTAATCCACATAAATATGCTGTTTACAAGGCTGCTCATAGATCTTATGGCCTGTAAACTGTTCAGACACTAAGATGTTGAAGTGCACCCTTACCCCAACATCTCTAGTATGTTGAAAATTATTAGCGATGAGCATGTGACACTCTCTATAGACATTACTCTTGACTATTGTATAGCATATGATATGAAGGCTTCTGTAGTTGTAATGATGAAAACTATATTAGAACGGATTTTTTTTTTTGCTTAAATGTATTGTAATTGATGTGAGTTAGTAAAAATTGTAAAGAAATTCTCAAACATCCCTACTTTCATTGTCAGGGGTTAGAATTCACTAAATGATGAGTGTAAATTACAATTCGGCAAAGTTCACGAACAAGTCGCGCACTTTCTGAGACTTTTTGAAATCAAAACAGTTCAATGGCAGATGACTGTTTGGCATTGTAGTTTTGAGATTGACCTGCTACAGAAGCAGATGAGGTGGCCTTCCTTCAATCCAAAATAAAAAATGTTTGCCCCACCCAGAAAAACTGTTTTTTGTGGTGGTTTAATGAAATTAAGGCATTGTCAAACATCTGAAATGGAATGTCAATTGCATCAATGTTGACCAAGGTGTTTCATTTGCTCATGGAATGGGCTTTGAGGGCTGCCTGGGATTCAGCTTTTCGCAAGCGGTATGGCTAATTTATTCTTGAAGCTGGGATCAGCTTACAGTGAAGCATATTACAGCTGAGTTGGGAAGGTGTCAAAATGCCATAAGGAATATGATGACAGGTCTTAAAGAAGTCTGTCAAGAAAGCCTGGTTTCTCGATAACAAAAAAAAGTTTTTTCAAAAACAATCAAAAAGGCTTGGAAAACCAAAAAAAAAAAAAAAAAAGTTTCTTAAAAAAAAATAAATAAATAAAAAAAAAAGACCGGACAAAAAGAAATGTTTGTTTCAATTTAAAAAAAAGTAAAAAGACAGAATATTTTAAAAAGGCCAACCTCCTCCTCCCATTTTTTTGTTATTTTTAAGAAATATACATCAAACCGGTTACAAAAAAAAAAACAACAACAACAACAAAAAAATAAAAATCAAGTAAAGCCAAAAATTCAAAACATAAATCAACAATATTTTAAAAACAGCCTGGTAACATTATATCTATTCATTTTTCACTAGCAACAGCACCATCGGACACTGTGGATCAATAGATGCTGTACTACCAATGTGATTTTGAGTCACTTATATGGGAGTATTTTCAATTTATTTCACATATTTTACTGATGTGGATTTGAATCATTTTTATTAGAATTTCCTTTATAGCTTTTTAATTCACATCTATTACATATTCAGGTACATGAGTACATATTCATTATTATTCATGTGCATAATATATCAATTTTACTCTATAACTTTTTTAATTCACATTTCAAACATTTCTTTAATTTTTGTGTGTGTGGATTCATATTTAATTCACTCTATCTTAACAAATTTTAAAATAATAAATGTCATGTTATAATCAATAATTTCATTTTATGTAGACACATACTAGTATGAAGTTTATTATAGAATTGTTTTCAAATCAACAAAATCATTTTTGCATCTTCAGTTTATCTTTTAATAACATTCATATTCTGCTACTACTCCAGTGTGTTCCATTTAGAATTTAGTCATTTAGAATAAATATGTTTTCATTTTGTATTATTTTATAAGCAATCAATCTGAACCTTCATCTGTTAGTGGTTCTCCATAAGTCTTCCAATTAATAGGAGTTTTCTGAAAGCTACATGTGTTAACAGTCAGTTAACAGGTCTTATTTTCATCTTACTTCCATTACTAAACCAGGTAACAGAGAAGAGAGAAAAGCTATTTCTTTTTAGTCAGACATTTGAAAGTATTGCATTTTAATAATATGTTTCTTCATTGGCAGTAGTTATAGGTTTCTTCCTTCATTAAAGTTCATGGTGCTCAAAGCATCCATTAGGACAGTATTTGTGCAAAGTGCATTTCAATATGCAGTACTAATGATGGTTAGTCCATTAGTAATAGTCTTGATACTTTCAAGTGATATATTTGTTGATTTTCTAGCAATATCTACTCCTCTATTTGTAGTCTTATGCTTTTCTTATTAATGATTCTTCAGATTGATCTAGCACTAATTTTATTGGTGTTGATGACTTTTCCATGAGGTCCATGTCTTCATTCAACTTCTTATTGGCCATCCACTTCTAGCAGGAACAGATAACTGATAACTCTTATCTAATATATTTTTTTGGAAAAATATCTATTAACTTTCCTGTCTATGGCAATCTTTTTTAGTTACACATTCAGCTCTACAAATTATTACATGAGCAATATTTTAACTTGACTTCTTTTTCTTTCTTCTTTTTTTTCTTAATTTTTAACCATTTTGGGTTTTGTAATATACATGAAATTTAATGCTAAATCACTGTCACTTACTCATTTCTTCTTTTGACATTTATTCATTGAAGACTGCATCAGCTTTTCATTTTAATCTTAACAGCTTTTAACTGGGGAGGGGGATGACTTCAAACTATACATGTGAAACAACATGTCTGTTTCAATATTTCAGTAAAATATTTTTTAATTCTATGAAATAAATTTTATCAAATCATACAGTAAGTGTACTAAAATGTTTTTCTGCCAGAATCTTATTTTTAGTCTAAACATAGTTAATGCTATTTTTTTTAAAGTAATCAAAATTGCAAACAAAGTTATGAAATACATGATACAGTGCCATCAAATATAATTTAAATACCAATATAATTGCTAAGCAATACATATTATAGTTGTTGGGTTGAAGAAATTTTTTCACAAAAACGTTTTCATTTTTGCTGAAGTTTTTCTGCAAAAGTGAAATATAAATTAAAATGTTCAGCCAAACTTAATCTGGCAGTCATACTGTTATGTAAATAAATTAATAATCCTTCAACATAAGATTAATAAATAATTTCAAGAGTTATTTACTGTGAATATCAATAATATTAATAGATCAGATTAGTAAATCAACTGGCAACTTGCTAGTTGTTAGCAATATCAGTCTTGGTTGTGTGACAGTTCTTATCTCAGAAGATAAATATCACACAATATCTACATATCTTTAAACTTCCATATTACTTTTCCTTTAAGTATCACTCAAGTAAGCATCTTACTGCTCACACACATCTTGAGTTAATCGAATTAGATTATGATTGGAATTGTTTTTACTGATAATTTTTATCTACAAATACACAATCAGTTTTCACTCTATCCTTAGAGTTCATTAATTTGTTTTCAACTCTGTGCTTCTAACTACTCTTTTTTGTTACTACTTTTCTGACACCATTAGAAATTTTGCGCATATTATTTTTTTATTTTGCTTAATTTCTTAGTGTTAGACTTTATTTAAATGCAAATTAGCATGTAGCTTCTTGCAGTAGACTAATTTTTTTCTGCCTATTATTTTTTCTAGAGTGACTCAACACTGTCTATACTGACTAGCCTGCACACACAATATTTGAAAACTATTCAGTATACAACAATGCATCCCCTTCACTCTAGAAATGAGCATAATTTTATTTACACAAAATAATCTTGTACTTTATTTTGGTATCTACTTCTTTCTAACAGATCTCATCAATGTTAATGCATCCTTTTTTGCTCTATAGTCTTCTCTTCTTGTTCACTATTTAATTTTATAACTTGTTCTTGAACTAAAGAGTTATCTGTTGTTTCTAGCTTAGGGTTAGTAGAATCATTAGATTTTATTATTCTTATCTGTAGCATGATGTAATAACTATACCCTCTAATGTTTCATTTTTCTGTTCTCTTATGTGGTTAACTTGACATCTTAAAAATTTTCTCATCTTCCAATTTTATTTCACATATTTGTGCAGATATAATTCTACTTATTATTTTTGATAGCCATTTTTTTAATTACATCTTTTATTCATATAGTTTGGTCTACTTTAACTGCAACGTTTTCTAAATCTTTTTTATTTTTTGCTTCATCTGGTACTAAAGCTAAATAAGTGTGTTCTCACATGATAATTGATTAATAATTCATGGATTTTTTTTGACAGAGTTGTCTATAAAATGTTGCTAAAATATTGCTGTTATAAGTTCTTTATGAATATCAGCAAATTCTTGTTTATTTAACATAGATTTCAGCTGTTATACTACCTTCTCCACAATTCCATTTGACTGAAGGTAATAAGCAGGTGTAAGTATATGCTGTATTCCCTTCGGAGCAGTGATGTCTATAAATTTTTTTGAGCTGAAACCAATGCTGTTATCCATTGCAATAGTTTCAAGCTGCCTGTGTGTTGAGAACAGTTTGTTTAAACTTTTATCACACTATCTGTGCTGATATCTTTCATTAGATGATTTTCTATCTACTTTGAATATGCATGTATGATTACTAAAAATATATTCAAGAACTAGCCCAGCATGATCTAAATGGATTTTTTTATCCACTCATAGTCAGATCGGGATATGAATTTTTTAGTTGGTAAGTTTGATCTATATCACCATTCAATTTTAGCCATCAAACATATAAATAAGCTAACTTTTTTATTCTGACTATCCCAAGATGTCCTTTATATAATAACTATAGATTGCTTTTCCTCTCCTCATGCAGTATCATTACACAGTCTGTCATAAGAATGCGTTCATGGCAAGTCAATAAACCTTTCCAGAGTCAAATAGTTTAGTTGTTTAAAAAACCATCCATATTTTATCCAATTCTTTATCATATTATTCTCTTTATTTCTTTTAGTCCTCTCTGCTATAGTTTTGCTATTAATTATTTCACAATTTAACACATCTATATAATTAATTTCACAAACATATGAATTTCACATACTGCATGCTTTATCAACTTCCCTGGGTCTAAATAACAGTTCATAGTCATACAAAACTAATATCTTTTATACATATTAATATACATTGTCTGGCATGATCAGGGTATTCTTATTTTTACCAAATATGTCTAACAGTGGCCTATGGTCAGTACAAATTTTAAATGACCAATCACACACATATTGGTGGAAAATTTTCACTGCAAAACTATGGTTAAAGCTTCTTTGTCTAACTGGCTATAGTTTTTTTGACCAACAATATATAATGTTTTTGATTTGTAATTAACAGGACATCCATTGGCACTATATGATAGTATGACTCCATCTCCATATTCAAAAGTGTTTTTGTTACTATCACTTTTTGTTGCTTATTCAAGTGGATTAACAAAATTTCAGAGGATAAAGCAATATGTTGCAGTTTTCCCCAGTTTCATCTTTGGTTTTTTTAGAAGTTCATAAAGGAAGATAGCTACATGTGATTTTCCTCATAAACCTAGAAAAGGTTGTAACTGCTTTACATTTATTGGCTTTAAGGTGTTTTTCATGCGTGTAACTTTCTCTGGGTTGGATATTTCCTGTTTTTGGTAATAATATGTCCTAGAAATTTGATTTTTCTTGTTGACTGTATACATTTCTTAGCATTTAATCTTGCATTAAACTTGTTTATGTTCTTTCAGACTATATATAATCTTTCCCTTAATTCTATTTTGTTTTTAGCAGCTATGAGAATGTCATCCAATTGTGGTATAATTTCTTTTACACATCTCAGCAATTTCTCTATTTTTTCTTGGAAGATATTAAGTGCTACAGTTATCTCATAAAACAGTCTATTAAACTTAAATATATCTCACATGTGTATTTATCTGCTGTTCTATTTGTAATTGAAATTTGGTGAATGCCAATAATTTTGCAAAGTGTTTCACTTTTTGTAATGATGCTAATACTTCTCTTAGGCTTGGTATGGGATGCACATGTCTTTGTTAATATTTTTATTAACAGTAATCTGGTAGTCACCACATATCCATACATTTTTAGTACTGCTACTATCTGCATAGCCCAGGCAGATTCTTCTATGGGTATATTAATGTCTTTATTTCTCAATTTATTCAATGATTTTTTAATTTTCAGTTTAAGAGCAGACACACTCTTATTTGGTTTATATATAACTTGTTGTGCATTATCCATTAGCTCAGTGTCAACTGGTTTCATCTTAAACTCTGTTGAGTTAGATTTAAAAAGTTGCAGAAAATTATTTTTATTTTGGCCTTCTACATCTTAATCCCCAGAGATTTGAACCAATTGCATTCTAATATTTGACTAATATTTCTTGTAACTACATATAATAATAATTTTTATTATGATTATTTACCATTACTGGCATTGCCACAAATCTCTTAATAATTATTGGATTTCCATTTACATCTGTTGCTGCCACTTAATTTTTGCTCTTTTCTTAATAGTTGCCCAATCTTGTAGCAATATTTAATCAGATCCCTTTTACTTTATAAAGATTAATTAAAAAACACATTTAAAAAATGTATTTTTGCTTTTGTTAAGAATATATGTCTAAGGTTAGAATATAATGAAAAGCTACAGTTGATCCAGTGTTATAATATTTCAAAAGTACAATTCACTGATAAAAGTTAAAAAAAAACTATAGCAAGATGTCAAAGAAACTATCTAAAGAGCCAGAATGTGATAAATATTGTAGGTATTAAAAAGGCTTCCTGTCTCTATTATTTTTTGTATGCCTTATGGCTCTAATTGTAAATAATAATTATATTAATTGTTATCATTTATAATACGATGTATTATTATTATGTATATCAAATTGCCATATGTATATAAGTGTGTAAATGCTATCAATTCTAAATGTATAAATTAATGTTAACATTATTAAATAAGAAATAACTAAACATGCTCATGGCTTCAGTTTTATTGTGCTAGATTAATAATCGATACATAGCACAATTTTAGCCCTAAATCATCAAAACATATAGTCAGGCTACACTTACATATCAGATGCCAAGTGAAAGAGGGTAGGTTATAGAGCTTATGATATGGCATTAAGAGACTTGGCTAGAAGCTGCACATATGGTGATTATTTCAATGAGACCTTATTGGTCCAATTACTATGGGGGATGAGTGGTGATAGACTCCATCAGGAGCTGTTGACCACCCCTGATTTGACTTATGCAGAAGCAATCAAAAAAGGGAATTAAGAGTTAGTAATCAATAATGTAAAAGAATTTAAAATGTTAAATGCAGGTAGTTTAAATCAAATGTCAATCCTAAAAATGAGAAGGGAATGGAAAATGAAAACTCAAATTGGGAATGTTTTCACTGAGGAAAGGCTGTTCACCTTGCATGTAAATGCAGCAGCAAAAACATGAGATGTAACAATTGTGGAAAGGTGGGACACTTAGTGAAAGTCTTCCAAAGTAAAATTAAATCAAAAGTAAATAAGAGATTTCTTGAAAAGCAGAATGAAAAAATCTGAACAACTCACTGAAATCCACAAGACAGAGACCAATAATTGTGAACAAATAATGTTAATAATAAAAATACATGGAAAATCAGTCAAAATGGAAATAGATAGTGAAGCAGGCATATCAGTAATATCTCAGAGGGACTAGGCCATCCCAAGTGAAGAGGTAAAAAATAAGCAGAGAATTTAAAGTATGGGGAATAAGGGTGAGAGATGCAACTGGGAATCCCTTTGACAATCATATTAGTCAAAGTAGTGGCAACCGCAAACTATCATCACAAAACCATAAATTTATATATTGTAAAAAGGGTACTCATCTTATAGCTAAAGAAGTGCTATGGATGGATTTCATGCTAAAACACATAAAAATGTTGTTTCCACGGCCAACACGTTCGAACCCACATTTTCTATAATACAACTTTTTGGCTGTGCTACAGAATGCAGGCTGCTATGTCACATCGCAGGTACAGCATGTATGTCGCATCACAGCAAATATATTTTCCGAATTCACACAGTTTATAAAATAGTTACGGCTTGATGAGATAGTTTGTATTTGAATTGAATGAAAATGTTGTTTTCATTGGATTTTTTTTATTTTAAAGTATTGAAATGTTCAGATTTTTTAAAGTAATAATTCTAAGACTTTTTACAATGTACTCTGTTGAATTTTTAATTGGAAAAATGTTAAATATCTATCTTTTTAGTGAATTGCAATTAGGTAACGCATCAAGTAACGTACTGTTCGTAAGATTCCACAAGACAATTCTACCATGTGTATATTTTTGAATTAAAAAAGAGCGGTACCAAAAAAATATCCAGTAAGAAAAGTACAAATATACACAATTTTTTGTAAATTTCATAAAAAACAAATATTATAAACATGTTTATTAAGTAAAGAGGACATTTATATGTGTTTGTTGTTGTTTAAAAAAGTTTGAGTTTCTTTCTTTTGTCCGAATACATTTACGATTTTGAATTTTTTTTATTTTAGCATTACAAACAACAGAACACTAACCCTAAAACTAACACTAACCCTAACCCTAAATCTAACCTTAAACCTAAGCCTAAAACTAACCCTAAAACTAACCCTAAACCTAACCCTATGGATTCCACGAACAAAAATGTCACTGTTCCATTTTTTCATTATGGTCCGGGCCTTTATTTGCTGCTTCTATATTGGACAAGCTAATTCTTTATTCCTTATCTAATTTTTATCTGACTTTTTAATTATACAAGTGCCCCAAGGCTAGCTTGCTTTTCAATTAATAAACAATCATTTCCATTTACAGATTACAGGAATTAATTAATACCTGTTTTTATTTTTACTTACGTTATTTCTTTGTAAGAAAATTTTTATATTTAAATCTTGTATTTTTTTTATAAAAAAGTACGTTCAAATACTTTTTTTTATTTATAAAAAAAAAATATTTTTAAAGTTTTGCATCTGTGCGAATATATATACGCTTAGCAAACATTTTAATTTTAGTGTTTAGTTTTTTTTAATACATTTATTTTTTATTTGCGAACTTAAAAGTTTTTATTTCAAATTAATGTAATGGCATATTTATATATCATTACAACAGAAAACACTGGATTTCCACCAACCAAGAGAACAAGCTGGATTTAAAAGTGGTTTTAGTACAGTAGATCATATCCAGGTATTGAGAGAAATTATAGAAAGGACAAATGAATATGAGTTGCAATTATGCTTAGGATTTGTAGACTATGAAAAGGCATTTGATTCTATAAACATTTCTTCAGTGATTAAAGCATTGGATCATCAAGATGTAGAACCAGGATATTGTCATATTTTGTAAGAATATTTATAAAAATGCAACAGCAACAATTAGATTACATAATGATAGTAGGAAAATCAACATTGAAAAGGATGTAAGACAGGGTGACCCCATATCTCCAAAACTTTTTACAGCAGTGCTGCAAGAAGTATTTTGTGGATTAAAATGGGAAGTTAAAGGAGTGAAAGTAAATGGAGATTATTTAAGTCATTTAGATTTTGCAGATGATGTAGTTGTTTTTGCACATAATGCTTTAGAGCTACAGGAAATGTTGCAGGAGTTATCAGATGAAAGTAGGAAAGCAGGACTAAAGATAAATGTTAAAAAGACTAAAGTAATGTTTAATAGATTTTTTCAAAATATGAAAATAAAGATTGAATATGATGAGTTAGAAGAAGTTAACAGTTACAAATACCTTGGTCAGATTATTAATACAGATGAAAATATAATGGAAGAAATTAATCATGGAATTAAACTTGGTTGGAGTGCTTTTGGTAGAAATAACTTGATACTAAAAAGAAATATGTCTATGTATTTGAAAAGGAAGGTTTTTAATAAATGTGTTTTGCCAGTTCTTACTTATGGATCTGAGACTTGGACACTTAATAGAAGAGCAATACAGAGACTTCAGACCACTCAAAGAAGTATGGAGAGATGCATGTTGGGAATAACAAAAAGAGATCAAAAACGCAATGTATGGTTACGAGAACAAACAGGTGTTACTGACCTCATTGAAAAAATTAAAAGACTGATGTGGAGTTGGGCTGGACATATTGTTAGAAGAGATGATAACAGATGGACAATTAAAATTTTAAACTGGATTCCAAGAGATTGTAAAAGACCCAGACAGAGACCACATGTTAGATGGGTGACTGAAATAAGAAAGTGTGCAGGGGTGATGTGGAGAAGAGAAGCTAAAGATAGGAAAAGCTGGATTGAACTTGGAGAATCCTTCATCCTGCAGTGGATTGATAATGGTTGATGATAATGATTTTATATTGTTGTTGCAGAACCTTGAAAATGACTGTATGAAGATAAAAACAGTTGAAACATTAGAGTTTTGTATTATAAAGTTTTTGAAAAGAAAAAAGAGGATTTTTAATTTGCTGATATTATTACTTTAATTATACCAAATAGATATTTAATTATTAAACTAATAATCTAGATTAAACACAGAGCCATTTAAGAAAAGTTTAAATATTTATTATATTTTTTTCTTTTATTGATAACTTTCCTAATTCTTTTTTTTTTTAGCATACCAGACTGACTCTATCTGTTATAAAACAAAATACAACCGTAAATTTAATCTCAATCTTTATCATTTTAATACATACGAATAATTTAATGTATATTCTTTTCTCAAGGGAACATGCACCATTACAAATCCTCAGAATGACAGTGGCCCAAATTGATTATGGAAACCCTGACCAAATGGGAATAAAACTCTAGAGCAGGTTACTATAAGAGTATGCAGTATTGCAAGAGTCAAACCCTTTCACTTCATTGTTAAATAATTAATTCAAACTCTTAAGATATGGCACAAGTGTCCACTGTTTGCTTGCATCCATCAAGCATACCTTTTTCAAACACCAGATTCTGTCATAAAGTTCCTGTGTTTACTTATGGATGGAACTATTAACTGAACTTTACCCCCCAACCTTCATTGTGTTTCAAGATTGAGCAGTGAATGTTTTTTTTAAACACATATTTTGAATATAATAATTGAGGGAAAATTATACAGAAAATAACAAAACAATTTTGCTTAATAAAACGTTAGCAATGTAAAAACCTATCCCCATTTTTAATTAATACAAAATTATATAGATTTAATAATACCTCTTAAAACCTATCTCTACTGTTGAAACATTTACACACTTAAGTTAATGGAGTATGCTACTCTATTATGCCAATTCAAAGTAAAGTTCTTTAGAAAAAGTTCATAATTACTCTGATCAATCAGTGGTTCAACTTTCTTCAGGTGGTCAAAGCTCTTATATGGTTTTTCTTGTGACTTCTGGTTTGAATCCTCAGTTGTTTAATTGTTTTTCTTTTTGATCTCCTTGGCTAGCTTCATACATCCATTCACTTGTTTGATGTTCACACAGATAGCTTTAGGTTTGGCTATGAGACATAAGTCCTCCAGGGAAAAGTTCTGATGTCTCTTAGTCAGAAAACATTTTCTAGCCACTATTTAATATTATATTTTAATTTCTGTCCAAGGTACTTTCAATATACAAGTACAAGTAGGTAAACAAAAGGAAACTCTGTATTTTATATAAAATATTTTTTTTACAAATTGGATTCACACCTAGCATTTTATTTTTAGCTACATTTTTACAGTTCTGATTTTTGTCCTTTTATGGTCACTTTTCCTTTTTTTTAATTATTGGAAAAAGTTCTGGTTCAATTAGCATAGTAGATTACAAAATACTTTTAATATCTGAAGTTTTAACAATAGAGTTAATTTTTAAAATCTTTACTTTTTAATTCTCCCAACCTATGACTTTCTAAGAATTACAATTTAAAATAATAAAAAAAACTTTTAGTAAAAATAAATTTCGAGATCTATTTTTGTCTTGATTTATAGTGAATTTAAATAAATAATTACAATGAAGAAACTCTGATTTCTTTGAGATAGATAAAAAAAAAAAACTACTCAAAAATATTTTAAAAATTGTTACTTTAAAATAAACTAATAAATAAACACTTTTAATAAAATAAATATGTAAAATTAAAATATCATCTCATTATTTTAAAGTTATATTTTGGCACATGCTCATGATTTACCAATGATTTACACAATTATTCTCTAGAGTTTAAAGTACAAATTTTATTAGAACTAATTAATTGCATGTTTATAATTTTAGAGGTATTTCATATATTTACCAAATTAATTTGTGGTTGTATTATTAATATATATGATATTGATCATTTGGCATGGTCTTGAATACATATTTCTAAAAGTATTTAAACAGATTATATTTGTGCAGGTGATTGTAAGTTCTTTGATTAACATCTAAACTAGTGTCACCTACTAATTAAAATTCAAAATATGTATATATTGTGCCTACTAAAATGTGAGATGATTATCAGTATGTGGTAAAATGTCAGATAATTTTTTTTGTTTGATTTTGATGGAGGATATGTTAACTTATGAAGCATTGATATGTGTTACTATGACAACAATAATATTGATTTAAAATGTTTATTATTAATTGTATTGTAAGATTGTAAATTGACTTTATTCATTTCAAACAGGAAAATGGATATGTAAATAATAAAGTATATAGTTTGGATAATATTATTATTCTTTTGTTATATTTTTTTGTTTTCATTACAGCATTAACAAATGTGAATTATAAACAATACAAATAAATGTTTAATATTTCAAATACATTTGGTGTTTTTTTTATTTTTGTAATACTGGAAAGATATTTATAATATATATATATATTCAGTATAATGTAGTGGTGTAGTGTAAATTGTTTAATTTATGTTAGAATATAAAATAGTATTGGTATTGTGAAACAAATTTTTGTTGTATATAATAATTCTAAAATATTTATTTTTGTTTGTTATATAATACAATTGCTGCAGATACACTAATGTCAATGAAAGTTTTTTATAAATAGAACTGAATAGTTTAAACTCACTCTCATTTTGGCTTTAAACAGAAGCATGTATGAATTTGTTTATATGATTTTCATTTTATTTACTTTAACAAGTATATAGTTAACTGTACAAAATGGAGGAATAAAAAGCAACATTATCTTCTGATGAACTGGGTAGGATGTTGGGAAAATTTTATGGAAAAATGACAATTTATTATAAAATGAAAAATTATCAAAATTACTTTATTACATTATAAGCCATCAAAATATTTTTCTCCATTAGAATGGATGTTACATATACTTTAAATATGGAATGCAAACATCAGATGGTGTACAAGAGCCATATCTATATCCTTGTGGTAATTTTATTAGATTGATTGATCAATTTTCTTTAAGATATAAATCAGTTTAATTTCCCATCATATCATCCTAGATAAAGCTACCATCTATTCATTCATAGTATTTTGGAATAGTACTCATTCATGAAAGGATGTCTCTTCATATCATCATGAATATAAACTAATACTTCTATGTGTAACAATACATAAACAAAATAATTATTTGAAAGAATAATTTTGATATATATATTAAACATCAAAATCAATAAAATGTACTTTGGATGTAAAAGTTTTCACAAGTATATTATATCTTCTCTAAAACAAGGACATACTATTAGTTTGTAGTTTGAAATAGACATCAGATCTGTAATGCTATTTTGAAAATACAGTATTTAAAGACTATCATTCAGGTCATTTGTTTATATTTATCATTACTATTGCTATATATTTTTTTTGTTTCTCTTCATTTAAAAATGTACAGTTTTTATTGATAATAGTATATAATTTTAAGTTAAATAGTAATCTATTCACCTACCAAAATATAAGAGAGTTACATTTTCTTAAGTTTAAATGTATACATTGTGGCATAATAATAATTATTTTAATATTTAAAAATATTTCTTTTTTATTTATTGATTTTAAATTAATTTCAGGTATATCACTTATATTATAAGTTCATAAAAGACTTTATTGCAATAAATATTCACTTTACTTTGTTCTCTTAAATGTATGTTAAGAAATAACTAGATTCATCTTTGTATATATATATAAATTAATCATATATATTATATAAAGTATAGAAGAAAATGTATATATCAAACTCACTTATATCTTGAAAGTATAAACATTCCACAACATAGTTGTGTTATACAAATATATGCATTTTGTATTTGGTATTAAATAATTGGAGATTAATAGACAATTGCATATTTAAATATGGAATTAATGTCAACTGATAATCTGTTGTACATGTAATTAGGTCATACGTATTGTTTATGGTCTATTTATCATATATATATATAATACATATTTTGCGGGTTCATCCGTGTTAAAAACTTTTAATATCAATATACTGACGTTTCGACTTGGTCACACAAGCCATCCACAGAGTTATAAAAAGGTAGAAAGATGGTTGTAGAGGCGCTACAATCACTGGTTTGAATAAAACATTAAAAATCCCACCAATAGCAAAAATGTTAAATTTAAGAATGTTTTTTAAAGAAATCTTTCCAAATAGGAGGAAGTTTGCACATATCATCTCGCTTATTGATACAATCTGGCCTTTTAAGTATCTCAATGGCTTCTCTGATTTTGCATTGGTAGAGATTATCACATCTCCTATTTGGAAAGATTTCTTTAAAAAACATTCTTAAATTTAACATTTTTGCTATTGGTGGGATTTTTAATGTTTTATTCAAACCAGTGATTGTAGCGCCTCTACAACCGTCTTTCTACCTTTTTATAACTCTGTGGATGGCTTGTGTGACCAAGTCGAAACGTCAGTATATTGATATTAAAAGTTTTTAACATGGATGAACCCGCAAAATATGTATTTTATATATTTAACCCATGCAAATCTTCGTTTTAACATATATATATATATGGTACAAGAGTGTTGGAATTTGGCAATATTTAAAAGCTAAAAGAAATAAAAAATATAAATAGTTCAATAAACACTATTTAATTTTGTTTCTTAGTGTAATTATTTTTTACATACATACAATGAAAATTAGTTGTGTGTTGGGATTATCCATTTAATTGAAATAAAGTTAAAATTGAAAGAAATAAAAATACATACAGATTGTTAATTCAGAAAACAGAAGAAAGAAATTCCCAATGCAAGTGATGACCATTAGAATAATATCCTTCTAATAATAATTAAATATGGAACTGAAGGAATTTATAGAAAAAGAACTTTGTAGTTGGAAAGTAAAAAGAAATGTACAAGATTTATCAACTTGTATTCTGATAAAAAAACAAAAGATGAAAATATATGTGCAGAAATCTCAAAACTAGTCATGATATGAAATAAGGGGACAACTTCAGAGCTGGGTCTTTGGGTGGTGGTTGGGTCCTTGATGGAGTTAGAGGACAAGAGGGAGTAATTGTGGTTTTTTATCCTCACAACCATAATAAAATGCCTCCATTCAAGACTACTTATATGTTGCATCACTTCATCATGCATGAGTAAAAACCAGAGTATTTTCTGATACTTTCACTCACAAAAAGGTCACCTAAAAGCTTAAAGTCTAGACTTACCTTACTACAGACTAGAAATATAAAAATTTTGCCAGAATGGAACCAAAGTTAACTATGATGGAACCCTTCATTAACAGATCATGCATGATATTATAGTCAATGATCTACACAAACCCAAGGAACTTACTAGTAAGATATTAGTCATACAATAAATTGTACCTGATTAAATACATGCACAAACTAAATCCTAACTATAAGTTTACCATATTACTAAAGAGATATTCATTTTTCCAATTCTTCAAATCTATCTCATCGATTGATTCCTAGAGAAAATTTAAGAAGAAAATTATAATATAGTGTTAATTATTTGATTAACATTATTATGTGGATGTGTGTGTGTATGTTCCTTCCATTTTATTAATACATCACAATTATTGTCTGATGTTTTAGTTTATTTTTTAAAATAAAACTTATAACCCTTTCATTTACATTCTTAATTTTAGTTTGTTAAGATTTTATTATTGAAAAAATATTTTGAGAAATGTATAAATTACCTATGCCAACATAATAACTGAAACACACAGGCTTATATATATATATATAAAGAAAGTTACTGTTAACACTAACTGAAATAATTATAGAAAATATACAAACCATTATACAATTACAAATATCCAGTAACGCCCTTTGTTTAAAGATCTATATCTCAATAATAGCAAATCTTTAAACAAAGGGCGTTACTGGATATTTATAATTGTATAATGGTTTGTATATTTTATATATATATACCTGTGTCTATATATGTAATATATAGGGTATATGAGCACAGACTTTTACATGACCCACCACTCTTCACACTATCTCTAAACACTGAAACACTTGAACACATATATGTTGAAAAGATAAATAATCACCAATATACGTATTTCATGCTAACCAACAATCATCACTTTCATTTAATAGTTGAATACTGGGAAGAATTCCTATAAGAGAATCTATACCCCATAAAATGCTTTTGAAATACAAGAGATTTTTTCTTTCCCATGTGGGTATTGTTTTGATATAAAGTGGTCAGGAAATATAACTGACTAATGGTTTAATCCTCTTCATTAATGTCAATATGATTCAATACAGCCAAATAGGGTTTTGTAAAATATAGTTATTCTTATGGGATATGCTTAAATATATGATAGAGATGTTTGGTTCATGATCATCAACATTATTAAAATGGATTTTAGTCTAATACATATATGTTATGTAATGAGCATGCCAATAGCTCTTAACAAGCTTTTCCAAATATCCCTATCCTCAAACCAGTTTCTATCTCTGGCTGCCATCAGTGAGATACTAGGATATTCAGACATTAAATTTAAAAATACCAGGCCAAGTCTCGGCATTTATCTAATAGTTAACTATTAAGTACAAAATCTGAATTTTTCAGACATCCATATGTCTTCACATCCAGCTATCTAACTTAAATAGCTATATGGGACTGAACTAATTTCAGATACAACATATATTAATAGTTTTAGCAATATAAACTACCAAAGACTCAAGAGCAAAATAATAATTGCAAAGAAATCAAGTCATATATCACGTGATTTAATTTAATAAGCTTCTACTACAAATGTTATATAATGAACATGCTAATAGCTTTTAACAAACTTTCTGAATATCCCTATCCTCAGACCGTTTTCTAACTTTGGTTGTTGTCAATGAGGTACTAGGATATTCAGGCATTAGATTTAAAAAATACCAGATCAAGTCATGTGATGTATGACTTGATTTTCGTTGCAATATATATATATATATATATATATATATATATATATAAATGAACAACAGCATTAGCAGCCACTTCAATATTTGCCTAATTATAACCCTTCATTATATTTTATTTTCAGACATATCCTTCATATGTATCTTTAAAATCTCATTGATATTATCTTTATAAGGGCAATGAAATCTGTCTCTCATAAAAAATCTCAATCAAGTTTATCTTATAATCCATTTTTAGGAAGCATGTTACTATTTATTAGCTTTTCATAATCATATCTAATCTAGTAATGCAGGTATGCAAGCAGAAACTCATAGCACCTTTATGGTTAGCACCAATCATACATTCTCTTTTTCACTTGTCTATTCTTTTTCATTGTTTCAATTTTATGCTCATAATGATAAATACTTTTTATGCTTATTTTCATTGTGACATACATTCAAAACTGATACCAAAATTATTCACATGTTGATAATTTGTAAAGGCAGAGTTTTAATTAAACAATTTTATAGCAATGTTTTCAATTGCTTTGTTTTTTTTTCTCATTTATTTATTTTTATTATCTCAATTATCAAAATTAAAATATATAATTAAAAAAATTAGAATTTTAAGTATATTTTGGAATTAGACTCTCTGGTTATGTATTTTTCTTTTGATTGAACTCTTTTATAAAGAGCTGCTCACAAAGCTCATTATCAACAGAATCTCCGAATATATTAAATGTAATTTTACTTTAATATTTAAAAAATTTTTAAATTGTATAAGTAACATATTGAAAAAATGTATGTATTTTACCATATATATATATTAATCTTATGAAGACTTCTTTTGATGTTAAGGGTAGGTGGGGTTTGAAATGAATTATGGGAAGGTTTGTTTGTTTGTATATATATATATATATATATATATATATATATATATATATATATATTTCCTTTAGTTTGATTTTCACTTGAGAAGGTCTATTTGTAGTAGATGAAACCATGGTTGTATAAGAATTTTGGTAAAATTTTGGATATAATCTAGTATTGTATTGTTTTATGGTTTTGCAAACACCAATTTGTAAAAACGCTATCAATAAATTTTCATAGTGTGGAGTGATGATGAGATTTTATGTTAGAATTCAATTCATATAATAACATATATGCAGTAAATTTAGCCTTAGATAAATCAAGTAATTCCACTATCATCAAACTTATCCTTGAGCTTTTAATATTATTTCTTATAGACAATGTTATCCTATCATTGATTGCTTTTGTATCCACTCTAATGTGTAAATAAAGTTTAATTTTTGAAAGTATAATGGGATTAATACATATTTATCTTTTATAATTAATACTACCAGACTTATTAGATTTTGATAGGAAAACAGTAACTGCAGTGCGCAACTACTCAAGCACATATACACACACATTCAACTTTTAGTTACTGACTCCAGCAATAAAAAACAAGAGATTATAGTTATCTTTAGTATAATCAAGATGTTCAATCAAAGAAAATTAAAAAATTGACAACAATAAATATATACATATATGAATTGATTGCTTATAATTTAGTTATGGATACGAATAAATAAATTATACAAAAACTTTACTGAAGAAACAAAAGTATAGTGGAATCAAATAACTATTTCCAGAATACCAGTTATTACATCATTAATTTACATTTAGAATAAATCTATTCCGGATCCATGAACAAAATTCACATTATCCAAAATTACCATTTAAGCAGAAAAAAATTAAAAACCCAAATGTAAAAATACATATAAAACTAATCACTGCATACTAAATTTATATTTTAATGAAAATTACAATTTACCTTTTAAAAATATAAAATTAAAACTAGCCAGAAAAAAAAAAGGAAAATAATAAGACCTTTTCAACTACTGACGTAAAAAACATTTTGCTAATTTATTACAAATAATAACAAAAAGGAAAATATTCATAAATTGTTGCTTTCAAAACTTTTGCTTTCTTACAAGACAATGTTAACCCTAACCTATTATTTAATATAATTATAAAAATAGTTATAATAAAAATTAATGTTATTCATTTTATATTCCTCCTTCTAAAAGTATTTAAATTCTTTATTTAAAACCTAAATAATAATCTCAATATTATTATCCTTCAACAAGGTTATATTCAATATATTATGGAAATTATTAATGCACCAATAATTATTGAAACTCAATTTATTCTTAATATAAATAATCTTAAAGAGGGATTAAAAACTCGAAATAAATTTACTATCACTCTCAAAAAATAATTTTAAGCCAATAAACATCACATGATCATCATTTCTTATGCTTGCTTATAACTGTTATTAAAACAGGCAAAAAGTCACTATATGTATTGCCACACTGCAAGATAGTTTTGTAGTTAAGTAGAGATAAAAGGTGGCTGCTGGAGGGTTGCATTAGATCCTAAGATCTAGGTGCAGTGCTCTCAGATCCAAGATTCCTCACTAATGAAGGCCACAAGCCAAAAACTAGTCTGGGGATATTGGATGAGTAGAAACTAGATGGGGATTTTATGCACAAATCTTCTGGCATCCATTGATTACTCTAGCTTGCAGTGTGGCAATATGTATAGTGAGTTTTTGCCTGTTTTAAAAAATAATTTTATTAATTATTCCTATTTTCTTTATGTAATAAACATAAACTAAATATATACATACCATTAAATTCTTATTCATATTATTACTATTCAATATAATGGATATATCTTAGGAATTATTTGAAATTTGAGAAATTTATATTTTTATAAATTATACAATGATTTCATAATCCAATTAATAAAAAAATTTACTTCTCATTTTCACTATAATTTTACCATGCCTTGCAATACTATGGAATTCAGTTTTTTCTCTAAATGCAGTGAATTGTACTTTACTGCAATACATTTCTTCTCAGTAACAATATTTGTATTAATAGGCATAGCAAAAATTCTGAAGCACTTGCTAATCTTTTCACAAATGATTGGTTATTCAAGCTACCTCTTGCCATTTGCTTTTGATTAATTCACATTAGCAAAACAGTTTTCATTAGTTACATAACCTTACAATATATAAGGGACTCAAACTCAGACTTTCACATGACCCTCAACTTTCCATGTCATCTCATATTGTTGACCCACCTGATCACACACATGTTGAAAAAATAAATAATCACCAATATATGTATTTCGTGCTAAACCAGCACTCATCAGTTGCCAGATTACCACCTCCATATATATATACACAATCAGTGCTCAGATTTATATTAAGATAGGCAATCTTCATACTTTAATGGACAGGCTTCAAACTACTCCAACCCACAACTCTTCAGCCATCCATTTCATTGAAAATCTGATGATGAAATGTTCAAAGCCCCTGTAAGTGCCAAGGTTGTCATTCTACCCAAGTTGATGTTAGTCATTCTAATCCCTCACATACAGGAAAATAATTCATTTTACATACATATGTAAGGGATGGGCAGTCCTTTAATGCACTATGTTTCAATATGTATCTTAATACACTGCACAGGCTTATGCACACCTGTAATGAAAAATTCTCAAGCTAAAATTGACTTATTTGTTTACTTTTTATTTTATTGTTTATATAATTTTTTTATTGTGGAGAAATGCCATATTGAATTTTTTATGCATCTGTTAAAGATATAATTTTTATAATAACTTAATAATAAATCATGAAAATAAAATAAATATTGAATGCTACAAAAAACAGACATATGATAGAAAACAAAAAAAAGCTAGTAAAATATAATAATTATAAAAAATCATTGCATGATCTTTTTTGTTAATGCTTACACAAAACTGTTAAAATAATAACAATTTTTTTCCACAATAGTGCCACCTAATGCAATCTCTGCAGTAATCAATAGATTCTAGAAGGTTGTCCACGATAATCCTTATACAGTGCTTTCCCACTCAATATCTCCAAACTAGTTTCTAGCTTATGGATTTGATCAATGATCAGCCTTGCATTTGGAAACAGTGCACCTTCATTTTTGGAACTAATGTACCCCTCCAGAAATTAACTCTTTTCTTAACTATAAAGTTATCAGCTCAAACTGAAAACAATAATGTTTTCAATCCAAGTATTCATATAGATCTGAATCCAGTTCAGTATTGTACTGTATTTTTTTTGGTACAAGATCCACATTGGCAATTTAGAATCAACAAATTCCTGAAAAGAAGGAATAATATTTTTTATTTTGAAATATCATCTGATTATATTTTTTAGACAATGTAGGCTATATTTTTTTTTAGTTAAAGAGATTAAAAAGAGAAATAAAGAGAATAACCAACTCAATGGGGAAAAAGATGACTTTGTGAACAAAATTATTTTAAATTTGTCAAAGTTAAAAGGATCAGTTTACTATAAAATAATTTTTTCTACAAGGTCATATAAAAAAATGTGCCAGGCTACTCTCAACAGCTGGCTAAATCATTGTAATATGTATGAATAGAGAAGATCCATTTGTCGATGTTTTTTTCTTTCTGAAGTCATAAAATGTTGAAAGTGAAGCCACCATCTACCTAAATCTTAAATGTTAAGAGAAGAAACATACCTATTGTTCATATTATTCCTTTACAAATTAATATTTAAAAATGTAACTAATATAATTATATTTTCAATGTTTATTTATAATGAAAAGTAGTTTTTCATGAAGATAATTAAATTGATTATAGGCTTAAAAAATATAGAATATGAAATTATAGATACTCAAAGTTATTATAAAACCTTTTACATTAATGAATATTTTTTATTTCAATATAAATTTTTTAAAAAATAATCTTTCACTAAAAATTCAATAAAAAAATACTAGAAGTGAGATGGTTATGTTTTTTTTTGTTGTTAAAAACTACAAGAAATTATTTACATGATATAAAAGATATAAGCCTAATATGCAAGTTTTTTTCTGGATTCTGTAAATATAATATCGACAATTCAAACTGATGGATTATATGTGCAAAAAAGTAATTAAAATGATATAGTAATTGACTTAATCATAATGCATTTAGAATTTAAATCACTGACAGTTTTACAGATTTCTCTTCCAATAAATTTTTCAGATTTTTCTGGCTCATGAAGAAAAGTAATATGTGAATTTATAATTAAAGGAATTTTAAAAAGAAGCTGAACAAATTGCAGTAACAAAAACTAAATTCAAATAAGTTCACAAAACATATTAATAATGTCTGATGCTGTACTCACAGCTGAAATACTGTAAAAATCTTATACATTTGTTTTATATCAGACAGTAAAACATATTGTAACATTTTTTATTTTAGTCAATATTATTCATCAATTTTATGATTTCATAGTTAATGCTCAGACTTTTATCAATTTTTGAGGGCTTTTGTTTGATTTTTTTAATATTAACATTATCGGGATTTTATATTCAGTTTTTATGGCTCATGAATAAAATTATTATAGTATATATACTTTGGAAATTTTTTTAAAAGAAAAACATATACAATATTTTCATCACTAATGATAGAAAATAATGAGAAATGAATAGTCCTTAGAATTTCCCAGAACTTTTACAGTAAAATTTTTTTGATGCTAACATTAATTACATTTTAAATTTACTTTTATGGTTTATAACTAAAATTATTGCAGTATATATACATAGGGAACATTTTTAAATAAGTAAATATATGCAAAATTTTTACCACTAAAGATTGAGTTACTAATCTAAATTGATAGCTAGGATTTAGGTGGCAAAAGTATCTACCACTATTGCATTTGTTTTTTAAATATTAATTTAGTGAGAAAAAGTGTTCATTTTACTAATTATCACTGTTAGCTTAACCATTATAGTACTATAAGGAAGCTAAATTTATTATTTCTATAAGAATATTTGATCCATTATGATATAAAAGAAAACATATATATATATATAATTATTAAGATACTAATGATTCTATGCCATTTTCATCTCATGACAAATTATCTCATTAGATTTTATCACATTCAATACATTACTTAATATTCCTTGTGTACATATTACTTATACTTCTCATGGATAATTCAAAATTATTATGCAATATTTTAATATGAAATATATTTATTTAATAAATAATCTTTTTAAAGCAAGTTTTTTTTTTTACATTTGATAATTTTTTTTTTTTTTTTGTAAATAAGTAATATAAATTGTAACTCTGTGTAGTTTTTTTATTTTTATTTTATAAGTAATGATTATAAAATGTTCCACTTTCACTTTTTTTTGTGACATCATTAATCGTTTTTTTTTTAATTTTCCAGAATTTTAAACTAAATATTTTTTTCTATTGTGATAAAAAGTTCTCACCCATAATTTAGAAAATATATAAAGAAAAAATATACAGATTAAAATAATGTAACAAAAGCATAATTTTTAAAAATCTATTCTCATATGTTTTAGTAGTTTAAAAGTTGCGTAATTTATTAGTTTGCCATTAATTATTTTTGTTTGTAAATTTACAGTTTTAATTTTTTATTTATTTGGCAAAAAATCACTTATTAATTATAAAAAAATATGAAAAATTACTTATCAAATATAAATAGTTAATTATAATAATTAGTTTTAAAATATTGTGTAATAATTTTGAAATGTGATGAAGATATTTTGACAATGATGGAAAAACAAGTAATGATGGACTAAAATGTCAGGAAATGAAGAAAAATGTTAAAGAATTCGTATATTACCCACAGCTTTGAATAAAATTATTTTATACATGCATTTGTTAAATAATAAAAATTATATGGAGGAATCTTCAGTCTTGACAGTTTTTATTTTTGGTTTTAATTTTATGATTGCATTAATTACATTTACTATAGTCCTTAGATGAACATCTGAAATTTATGTTAATTAATTCTTTACAAAAGTTTTCAATAGTTTGTATTCAAAATAGAGATAATAATTTTTATAAAGGTTATATGCATATTTTATTTCAAAAACTAGAGGATTACTTGTTATAATAGCTTGTGTAACCATTAATTTTAAAAGTGAATATTTTTTGTAGACTATTTACTCAGTTTTTAATTCAAAAACGAAATAACTTTTTGTAGGTTTTTATATAGTTTTTATTTTTAAACTAGATAACAATTTTTTATTTGCTATTTTTAATTTCATAGTCAAGATAAGGATTTTAATAGGTGAGAGACATAAAGAAAAAGAATATGACTGATCCAAAAGGTTCTTTTAGACAAATATTAATTCAAAATTTATGTACTACTGAAAGCATGTGGGATAGAGTTCAATCATAATGTGGAATTGCTAGTAATGTCCCTTTTTGAAATACTAAATACTCAACTTTAATTTTCAACTCAAAAACTGATTACAACAAAATGATGTAAAACGTTTTTATATTGTCTAATTTTTTGGGAGAAAAACCTTAAAAAAAAAAAAAAAGAAACAATCTTATGTTATTTATTTACAAATGCAGAGATAATTATTTTTCAGATCTATTGAATAATATTCTGTCATTTAATTTTCAGTTTTATTTTTGGTTGAATGAAGTCTTAGTTTCTAATTTTATTTACCTATTATTACATCTTTTTATTAAAGATATGAATTCAATAAATGAAATTAGCCTAAAAATGAAATATTAACATTGCCTTAAAAAAAAGGATTGATAAACAAATATATATATACAAGTAAATAGTCAAATACGTAAGGCTTCATTTTAGTCTGCAGGCTATTAAAGTGTTTTAGAATGAATAAATAATGATTGTTTTAAAAATTAATATTTTTTGTAGATGTTTTAATAAAGTGTAACTTTGAATAATGAAAATTCTTTTTAAAATTTTAAAATTGAATTGAGAATTATAAAAAAATTAAGAAAATGTTGGACAGAAGGCATTTAAATTTATCTTTCTAATGGCAATTTACTGATAAAATATTATTATATCTAATAAAATGTAATTATAAATTTCCTATATTTATTTAAAATAAATACGTAACCATTTTATATAAAACATAATAAAAAATAGATAAATTATGTATAAAATTTTATCTTTGTTTTAATTAGAGAATCAAAATGAATTAAGATAAAAATGTATTTGCATTCTTTCATCCTTACATCATATGATTGCACGTTCTTTTATTTTTAATTGGCTTTAAATAATTTTTTTTATGTGTCTTATCACTATATTTAGAATTAAATGTTCTCAGTACCCTTGGATAGCCAATGGGATAAAGTAAAAGTTAAAAAATCCTGTTTACAAAAATATTTACAAAGATGGGACATTACATAATTATTTATTTATGATTAATCTTGTCCATTATAATTACAAATATATTACTGTATTATATATGTATATATTATAGCCACAAAGCAACGAATATAGCCATTTGAATTCCAAGAAATGAAAGAAATAAAAAAAAAACTGCTCTAGAATTAAATTTTACAATAATTATACAAACCAATCTGTGAAACACAAATAATTTCACATCTAAAACAAGCTGGTTCATCTTGTTTCTTTTATATTTTGCAATTCTGTCTTTGAATTTCATCAGCCACAAACTACTATGTCTAATTGTAGCTATCCAATATATTGTCTTTTCTGCCATATATTTGAAAACAATCAATATTGCTTTTCTTTGGAATATTTTTGAGATAATCCTTATACCATAGACATGGTCTATCTCATCCATGGCAACCATGTTTCAATTTATCATAGAACATTATTTTAGGAAGTCTTACATTGTTTATCCTTTTTATATGTACAACCCAATGAAAGTGCAATTTTTACAGTAGTGGATTGTATAGGAATACAACTAGTAAGTTGACAAACATATTGATTAGTTATATGATTTAGCCATTATATTTTTAAAATTTTGTTAGAGCATTCTTAAATGACATTTTTTTAATGCCTTTATTTACATTGATAGGGTATCCATGTCTCATTTCCATACAATAAATGAAGCCAAATAACAGCTCCAGATACAGTTAACTTAGATGCATTAGTTATTTCCCTGTAATGAAACATTATTTTTTAATTTATTAAAAACAGTAGCACAGGGGTTCCCAACCCTATACTCATTGGCACAAATTCACCCATTGACTGATTTATATGTGTCCATCACTATTTGATAACCATAGAAAAGATTTACTTAAATTTCATTTTAACCAGTTACCAGAAGCCAAGAAAGTGATGCCATTATTGCAGATGTAATGTTTTTCAAGCAACAGCAATGCAATACAAGTCAACAGTTGGTAATTAATAATATAATATAAAAACAAAATCAGCAATATGTGTAGCAGACATAACGCCATCTACAATGCCAACAAGAGTTCACACTGCAGCTACGAATTGTAATCATTATTGTAACATGTTTTCTGTTAAATTTGTAATTCAAACAAAATTAAAAGTATTTTTTTTAGAAATATAATTTTCTTTATATTTTATTTTACTAGTATTTATACAAAAGGAAGTCTTAAAAACTCACAATTACTTTGCCTAAATTTATAATACAAGGAACAGTTGTGAATTATTAAATCTTAAACACATTTTTCTTAGTTTTGAAAAAAAAAAAAGATAATTTTAATATAACATTAAATTTTTTGTTGTCAATGGCACCTGAAAACTTTTTTAAAACCTAATTTTTACTGACGTAATTTAGAAACTAAAAAATAACTTTATCAGTATTATGAAAAAATAAAAGAAAAATATTTTTTTAATTTTTTAATTTTTCTAATCTGTTCTATATAAATACTATAAATATAGTTTGAAATAAGATTGTGCCTGTCACTTATCAGTATTTTATAATGTGCTCTAAGATATGAAAAAATTGGGATACCTGCAATAGTATATTGGAATCTGTATTATATTTCAACATCTTAGCTTACTTTTCTACTTATAAAACTACCAATGTATTTAAATTGCTTTACATTCTTAAGTTAAAGTTGCTGCAGATTTTTTTTCTCTCACTATATGCAGTTAACATTATTATTTTTTTGTAAGGAAATACATTGAGCAACAACATATTATAAATCTGTGTTAAACCTTGACATGCAAATCCACCTTTTTACTCATAAAATTTATTTTCATCTTCAAGTTCATAACCATCCAAATTAAAATTTGTTGCAGATTTTTCTTCTATCAATGGCTGATAAAGAATTTAAGTTTTTGGAACATTAATTAATAGATCAAAATCTTTATATGTTTGCATTTGAAATATTATGAAATTGTTAGATCGGAAGTCAAATTACAATAATGCGCTATTATTTTAAATGACACATCCGTAAAAATTTAAAAAACTTAAGTGAATCACTTAAGTTTAGAGTGCATTTCTATAAATACACCAACTTTCACTGACCATGCTAAATCAGGACTTGAATCTATTGTGTGCCTTATGTTATAATCAAGTTTTGAATTGTACAAATCTATTTAACCTATTGCAGGAGAAAAACAGTATCTCATTTTTAACCACCCATGATCAGACAAACACAACTTATAAAAAGTGCTGAAATTCTTGAAATTGTCAGTTCAGAAGTTGAACTCCAATAGTGACTTGATTACTTTAAATATTATGTATATTACATAAATTATATTTTGGATTAGCGCAAATAGCATAATCATCAGCATACTACAAATCTAGAATCCAAAAAGAATGTTTTAAAGTAATTAAAATTAAAAATTCCACCATCAAACCTGTATCATATCCCAATCATTCTTTATTAATCAACCTATAGTCAATTATAACTATTGTCATAAAAATTGAAAACTATGTTTGAGAAAGTACACACCCTTCATTAACACCAATTTTCATTTCAAATACCTCCGATTTTTTATCTATAGTAATAATATTTCCTTTCATTTCATTATGTAGGAGCTGTATAATAGGAATAAATTTTGATGGACAATCAACTAATATCAAATAATGTTATAAACTGTTTAATTAACTAAATCAAATATCTTAACCAAATCAATAAAAACAACTGTTTCCCGGTACTTCCATTGCAATTAACTGGCAACAAAAATCACATTGAGTCTGTGGTAACCATTTATCTGTGACTAGAAACAACTTATACAAGAAAAACACTTTTGCTATATTGGATAATAATAATATTTTATGATATTTAATGTAATCATGTCTATTTCTTTTATTTTTTAAAAATTGTAACAATAGAAGCATCTTAATAATAAGTATTACAAATTTATGGTTCTATATATTTCTTTAAAAATGTCAATATTTTGAAGCTAACATATCACCATGTCATATTTTAAAACTTTCCAGGTATCTGAAGTGTTCCATTTTTAAAAGCTGGATATCTTTGTCTAACTTTAAATGAGTAGATAAAATGGGTATATCATCAAAAGTTTTCAATTCTTATATCATTATTCAAGAGATTATCAAAATACTTCTTTCATCTATTCAAAATAGCATTATATAAGAAAGTACCATTTCTGAATTTAATAGAAAATTTACTGTTTCTCATGTCCATATGTTGCTTTCAGAGCATGCTTGTGTCTTATTTGAAGTTTTAATTCACCACATAATTATGAAGAGAAATCTATATTTCAGTAATATGACAGTCTTGTAAATTCTTTATGTTTGGCTAAACAAAAGTTATTTATAATATAAATAAATGATAGCAAAGTTTAATGTCACATTTAAAAAACAAACTATAATTTCTTCAATAAATACATAATTTTATTTATGTTAAAATGGTAAAATTGTTAAATAGTGAATGCTAGATTCAACACCCAAAGATGCATCATGCTTTCCTTATTAGCAATGAAGATAATATCATATTGAAATTATTATGTAGAATCTGAATTTTATGTTCAACTGACCACATTACTTTTTTTATCCATTATCATTGGTCTATATATTTTGATGATATAAAAACTCATAAAATTTTATGTTATAGTTTTGGAAAAGAGTGAAGAGCAGTAGAAAAATATCAATAAAGGTAAAATGATTGGTTAGTGGTATATTTCCTGGCTTCTGACAGGTGAAATAATGTGTTATGCTAGTTGTGGATTGCATAGCTAAAAAATTTCAAATTAGCTTCAGAAAATTTTTAATGATCTGGAATTTTATACCTAAATTTGAACACCAAACCATAAGCACTAGTTACTACATAATAGCAAGTCCTAACACTGACTACTAAAAGTGAAAAAATATTATTGTCTATTATTCTTATAATTAATTATTGGACAATCTTTGTTATTGAAACTGGCTAAGAGATTGATGAAATCAATAATAATTTAGAGAGAATAATGAGTTTTAAATCAGGATTTTTAATTCAAATTTTTTGAATTAATTCATTAGGAGAGTACATTGCTGCTGTTGAGAAATAACTTCATTTTGAATTTTTGAGAAAGAGGAATATTAATCAGCCACTTGAAAAAGTTGCACATGCTTCAATATAATGAAAAATAGACTTTCATCATTCTAGATTCTGTTAGTATTTAAGGTCATAATTATTTATCTGACCTCCCACTAAGCTTTTAAAATAATTTGCATGATTAGGATAATCAATAAATGATTTTGGTAAGACTTCTACATTATAATAGAATAAACAAGGCAGACAGTTTTAATTGTCATCCTACAGGCAAGAAGAAGATATTGGAATAGAGATTACACATCAGTTCTAAAGTAGTAAACTAATTATAATTCAGAGTTTAGTGGCAATAGAGAGTTGTGAAGAATTAAAAGCTCCTGGATCAAACCTCATCTATTATTTTTTATGCTTAAAAATCACATTACATCCAGAGATTAACCTTTCAATTTTGCATTGATTTAATATAAGTTTCTTCTTTAAATATCTAATCCAAATGAATGTGTAGTATATATATAAACTTTGCAACAGAATTTTTTTTGAGATGGTTGAAAAAAAAAAAGGGTCAAAAAGTTAAAAGAGTTGATTGGGAAGGCCCACTCTAATGGTGCAAATCAAAGAGTGGATGCTAGGGATGACAAAACTATAACCAAGTCAGTGTGAAAGTAATGAATTTAAATTCCCTCCAATATCTCAACCATACATGCACTCATTGATTAAATCTGACAAAGGTCAACTTAACTGTGGCAGTCTGGGCCACATGAATCTCAAATTTTCTGGCTTTAATGTCCATGGTTTGAACTTGATGGGAAGAATAGAATCAATTACAAATTGGATTTACCAATTTAAACCTCATATCACCTGTCTTGCAGAAACTAAGCTTCACTCATGCTAAAATCCACAATCACTAATTAAAATTGCCAATCTAGGGTTCTTTCATCACTTGACTTCAACTCACCTCTCTGCAGGTATTGCAATACTCATTCCTAAATATTCACCATCCAAATCATATAAAATAAATTTCATCAATCAATATCTCCTAATCACAACATTATCTTACCAGACCCCTAAGTTGAACATTGTCTTTGTTTACCTCAAGAGAGACTTAACGTTAATTTACTCATTAACCTTTTAACCGCTAATTATATTATTGGTTGTATGAGGTAAAAATCAAATCTTTTAATTGGCCAACTCACAAACTGAAGACAAAGCCTATCGTTAAAACATATTCACCTATAATATTAAATTTAACTCAGATACGTTTATAAAAAGTATATTATTAATTTTTCAGGTTATGAAGAGAACGAAAGTTCTTTCAAAAATAAATTGCTATTTATTTATTCTAAAATATTCAATTTCGGCAACATAAAAGCTATAATATAAACAAAAAGATCGACTTTTACATTATAGAAAAGTAAATATTTCCTTTTACTACAGCTTCAATATTTTTACAAAAATCTTCGATATTTTTCGAAAATAATTTTTTTTTAGTTTATTTTTTAAAAATTATTTTTAATTCGTCAAATTATACTTTTTTTAATACTTAAATCACATTCGAAATGAAAATCTCAGCATTTATCTTTATTTTCTTTGATCAGGTGGTTTCTTTGTTTTTTCCAGCCAATCAGAATGTCTTTGTCAGCTGAGAACTGGCTGAGAGCCAATCACCAATAAGCTTCTTTCTTTGTTTAGCTTTAAATGCAGTTTTTTTTTATTTTTTACTTGTAAAAGAATTCGGAAGAGGGCACCATCTTATAGAACTTTTAAAAACCTATTTAAAAACATATTGAACGAATATTTTCGTATAAAAACTCGCAGAGTTAGAGTGATGTCAGATGTCTACGAGGAGCCTCGTAAGAGGCGGGAAAAGGGTTAATCCAACAAATAAATTTATCTCTCGGATCCAACCCCTATCCTACACTAATGTTTGGGGACTTTAATACTACTTACAATCACTTCCAGATACATTCATCTCATAAACACCCCACTTATATGTGCAGAGGGCTTCTTTCCCACTGAAGCCTTCTCCTACTACACTAAGCAATATGCGACCCTCATAGATTTGGATTAGTACTCCCCAAACCTCCATTTCATCATTGATCACTCCCTCAAACCTGTTCCTTTCTCAGACTACCTGGCACTAGTGATCAATTTGTCAATTGACCAGTTTCCATAGTCATATGAGGCTTGAAGTCATCTATTCATATCCTACTCAAAACCACTGCCCCAGATGCAATTTTATCTGAGTGTTACATATATTTCAGAAAAATCAACATATGTAGAGGTGTGGTTCACATTCATCTATACTTTGAATACAATAATTTCTTTTTACACAGCCTAGGATCTCTTCCCTCCTACACAAAATGGATTTAATCAGCAACACCTTGAAACAGATACCTGCAGTCCCTGCTTCAATAGAGCTAATCCTTAATCTTAAGCAATGACACAAAATGAATGAACAAGCCATTGCTGACTACATAAAAAAAATCAAGAATCTTCCTAAACCAGCACCATAACTGGTCCAGGGGTTACATTAGGTGAGCTCTGGGCCACAAGGATAAAGTAAACACACCCTCCTCTATCATAATTGACAATAAGCTCTATGCTGGTAACAGCATGATCACACAAATTCTTAACTTTTTCAAAGTCAAATTAACCAAATATCCTCATGAGTCAAATCATCCTAATCTTAAGGAATCCACAACTATAAATCATGGCATAACTGAAAAAGATATTAGTATGAAACTATCCTCTATGCTGAAGAAAATGCATCTGGGTCTTAATGCTATCCGATGATTTATCCTTCTTCACCTTGAAACATTTTCAGTTCCAATCATAGATAAAATGGTTGATCTCATATCTACAAAACCCCTTGACATAGGTGAACTGTACCCTATAGGGATGGTGCATTTTCTCAAGAAGGATACATTACCTCACCCCTTTGAGAATCTTGGGCCCATCTCTATGACACCATTAATGATCAAGGTAGTGGAATTCATAATCATGGATAAAATACAGGATAAGGTCTTTCCATTCATATCCCAGTACCAGTTTGCCATGAAAGGTTCTTCAACAACTGATGCAATAGCATTATTAAAGATAGTAGTGGATTACACCAGAATCATGGGGAAATATGAACCAGTAGTCATTCAGGTGGACATTGCTGGTACCTTCAACTCCATCAGAACATGTTGCTTCATCAACCTTCTTGCCAAACATGATATCCCATCTGGGATAATAAATATATAGCAAATTTCCTTAACAATAGGGGCATTTTTATCTCCCTGAATGGAAGGATCTCACCATCTTTTATCCCAACAAATTCTATTCCACAGGGATCTCCTCTGAGTGCCCTGCTATTTATAATCTAGATTAACCCTCTGTTAATTAAACTTAAACAAGACCTCTCTGGAATATTCATACCCACCCTCAATAGATCAATCCCCCCTCATAGCATACATGGATGACCTGGCTGTTTTTCTCTCATCACAAAGACTAATCCCAAAGCTTGTCAAAATTCTCCATTCCTTTTCTTCCAAGTTGGGATTTTCCTTTAATTTAAATAAATCTTTGGCATGGAAGTTGTCTTCTGGAAACATCATCCCCTCTCCTTTTACTGCCATGTCCCAAAAATTTCTGCTCTTCCCAATCTACATCATCTTTTATCCCAACAAATTCTATTCTGCAGGGCTCTCCTCTGAGTGCCCTGCTATTTATAATCTAAAGTAACCCTCTATTAATTAGACTTGAACAAGACCTTCCTGGAATATTCATACCCACCCTCAATAGATCAATCCTTCACATAGCATACATAGATGACCTGGCTGTTTTTTTCTCATCACAAAGACTAATCCCAAAGCTTGTCAAAATTCTCCATGCCTTTTCTTCTGAGTTGGGATTTACCTTTAAATAAATCCTCAGCATGGAAGATATCCTCTGGGAACACCACCTCTTCTCCTTTTACTACCATGTCCAAAATTTTCTGGCCTCCCAATCTACAGCTCACTCCTTTCAATAAGGAGAAACATGCAGGACTCTCTTCTCCTTATCCAAAGTTTATTTTTCACTATATGCAAAAAACTTCACTGCTCAGAATCCTGGTGTTCCCAGGGATCTCTTATTACATGCTGATTTATTAATTTTTCCCAAAGATTCATTAGAAAGATAAATTCACTATGTGGAAGACTTATGTGGAAGGGCAAGATTGTCGCCATCAGCCTGAGGAATCTCCATAGGCACACAAAACTCAATGGGTTATCATTGCACTCTTTTTTATCCTTCTGTTTCCAGTATACACACATAACATCATTCTTAACCTATCTTGACATTTTTTGGAAGCTTCATACTTTACATCTGTTTGTCCTACAGACATCCCCTCCTTCTCTTGTGAGGTGTTGGTTGGCATCCTTATTGTTAAATATTGCAAAATTTATCCCTCTACTTATTCAGGTTAACTCACAGAAAATTTTGTACTGGGATGCCTAACACCTAATTAATGAAGAAATCTCCCCAATCCCATCATTGCTAACCCTTCCCAATCATTCAATAATTAAAAAAAGTTTAAAAGATGGCATCTCGAACCAAACTTTTTTTATTTTTTTGATTGCCCACATGCCATTTTCTGGTCTATCATAGAAGGTTCTTATGCTTGGACCCAGTCTGCCCTTTATGTAAATGGGATGAGACACAATAATACATTTTCTGAGCCATTGTACATTATTCTAATAGGACAGAGACTTTATTGCATCCATATACAAAACTCGAGTGCCTCTCCTCACTGGACTGATTTCTAGCATATCCAATGGGATATTTCCATCCATAAGAATCATAACTTTTCTGCTGTTTGCCTATTGTTAAACTAGATCTGCACTCATTTATGGCCATGGTTGACCATAAAAAATTACTTCTGGCAAAACTTCAGGCCATCAGAAACAGAGATTAAAAATTAGCTCCAACATACATCTACAATGCTACATGGAACCTTGTAGCAATGAACAATTTGTGATTGAACAGTTGATTTTTTACACCCAGACTATTGATACTGGGCTACGTGACCTTTATTATAGTATCTGTTAACAACATAACTCTGTTATTGCAATAATGTAATTCTTTGAGCTCACAATAAAATTTCTTGATAAATATAAAATTTATCCAGTTAAAAAAAAAAGTTAAACTTATTTTGTAATTTTGTGCAAAGATTAAAATACTGTATTTACTTACTTCAGAAAACATCTCTTTGGGAAAAGTTCTTTAAATTAAACATATATTCATGCATTGATAATTTCTTTCTCTTTTTTATTACCATTTTATGGTTATGGCATTTAATTACTAAATCAAATGAAAAATTGTTTAAAACAGGGATTTAAAAATATATCTGTTTATATGTGCTACCTATTTTATTATAAACATTTTTAGTTAATTTAATAAATAAACACAGAAAACAATTAATTTGCCTGTATATAAACAAGGAAAACAATTAATTTGCCTGTAAAACAATTATTTTTATTTATATTTTCTCTATTGGTATTTCTTTTTCTTTTCCAATCTATTTTTTTTTGCACATTTTAATTCATATTAAACATGGTTATTTACAGAAACTTCTACAATTCACCGACCACATGCTTTTCCATCAAGTAACCTTCATCAAAGCGTAGCTCCAAATCCTTCTTGTGAAAACAGAAATAGTTATGGCTATTCGAGCTTTACAGATACATTTTCTACAGGAGGTTCTGCTTTATCTGGACAGGTAGGTTTTTAACTTTTGATGCTTGTTTGTTTGTTTGTTGTTTGAAATAAATAGAATAAAAAATGATATAACTATAAACATTTGAGGTTGTATTTTGTTTTGAAGATTGTTAATGGCTAGTGCAAACTTTTCATTTTTGTTAGATTTATAAGAATCATATTGATTACTTATGCTATAGAATTTGTAAAAAAAAAAAAGTGATTTAAATCATGTCATTGTTTCATTAAATAATGACAACTTTTCAGAACTGGATATGTATATATCCACACATATATATTTTTAAAATAGCAATGTTATTAACAAATTTTGGATTAAAATAGCAATGTTATTAACAAATTTTGGATTAAAAATTCAAATTATGTTTTATATATAGATTGTCTAAACCTATTTTTTAAGTACAAAACTCTTCATACAGCATATGCAAGCATATGAAATGGTGATCATGTGATTATTTTTAAGTATTACTGTATAGCTCACCTAAACTTCAAATAATAAGCTTGTTTCAAATTATTACCTTATCAGATTCAGCATTAATTGCTACAAACCAATGAATATATGTATAGATTAATGACAGAAATAAGCTAGTAGATGAAGATACTCAGTGAATCTGATTGGCAGTCCATTAAGAAGTAAAAACAGGCAACAATGATTATTATACCAGTTGTCCCATATTTTTAAAAGCAGTAAGACATGTACACAGTTGAACTGGAAGCTGTTACATATCAATCCTGACATAAGACATTTGCCACAGTACATCTGGGAGTATTAGGCACATCCAGAAGAACACCTGAGCTCCCTTTCATTGATAGTTGTTTGCAATTAGATATTATTCCCCAATAGTAGCAGATTTTTATATAAATATGTATTGTATATAAGTTCTTAATAAAATATTTAATCTTGAAATGCAACTCTATATTTATCACAATCATATACAAACACAACAATAGATTTGGTCCAGTTCAACAGAATGACTCTTAGGAGCTGAAGAGAATTGCCACGATTATTTAGTTTTGTGGCAATTGATTTTTTCCCTTATGGTGGGGAAAAAAGTTTAATATAGCTAAATTGGTTCATTGGAGGAATTCAATCTAAGCTATCTGCAGAATTGACCAACCTACATTGATTAAGTACTTCTTTACTTCAAGCAAATCAGATTAAAGAATGAAGTAAAGTTAGCAATATTCATAATGATTTGTGTAAAGGACATATACAATTTTGCACTAATAGTCAGTAGGGTTGCCATCAGCTGAGCTTGATTTTGACAAAGCACTATATCTACTGGCAGAATTTTTTGTTCAAAACCTTTAACAATAATGCAAAGAAATCACTCAATATCTTTACTCAAGAGGAAAAGGAAAAAATGAAAGATTTTGCCACTATGCTTAGGAAGCTAGTGGTGAGCTGTCATTTTGGGGATTTCTTAAATGAAGTGCTAAAAGATCATTTAATCTTGCAGACTGTGAGGTCATGAGCTTTTGATCAAATTATTAAGTGATCCAAGTACTACCTCTGAGTCTTCAGTCTCACAAGCAACATTGACTGAATGGACCACAATTTAGACCATCCCATTAAATAAAAGTAGCCCCAGTATTAAAGCTGTCTATCAGAAAACTAGATTGTTTAAAATTTTTCCCAATCATAAATCTCGAGTTTTAGAAATCTACTAGAAATAATAATGCTCTGAGAGTTTTTTTAGGTGTAACAAACTAAAACTTACACATTAAGCATGTCTGTTTGGGAAAAAACCCAATCCATTCTAAAAAACCCAGTGAATGTGAAACAAAATTGTTGAGAATTAATATCAAGAAAGGTAAAGTTGTGAGTGGCACAGACTTAGTCTTTAAAACCTGAATTATTATTAATGGTATATCAACTTCAAAGAACTGGATTCTAGATCTGCAGTTACCTTGTGTCAAAAATACATGAGCTATTATTATTTAAAAAATAGAAATAAACAATAGCTGCAACCTAGCAGTAAAACAATTACTAAACACTCTCATAGAGTAAGCCAAAGTAAAAATCACTATAACAAAAAACAACAATATTTTTGACTCTAATTATGTCATCAAGTGAACATAGTAATTTCATAGGTCACGACAGGGTCACTTACTTAGGATATATGATGATCTAAGTGAATCAGCTTATAAACTTAGGCAGAGTAAAAAATGACCACCCAAAAATGTTTAATGTTACTGTCCACTTAATCTTAAGTTAAAATGTAAAACTAATAAGCTGTTGTTAATCTTGAGAGTTAAAGTGGAAACTGAGCTTGAGAGGCCTCAGAGTCATTGAACTTAAAATCTCATCAGAATTCACTTCTATAATTGCACCAATTGGCAAAAAAAATGGTGATGCACAGATATGTGGTGATTATCAATGTACAGTCAACACACCATTGGCAATTAATAATTATTCATCACCAGCAGACAAACAGATACACATTGTCTTATGAAAGAATCTTCACAAAAATTGATCAGAGATATGCTTACTTGCATCTACCAGTTGATGACTGATTTGCAAGGGCATTAATAATTATTACCTATAAGGATTTATTTAAGATAGACCAGTAGCTTTTCAGAATATTAATCACATCAGCAATATTCCAGAAAACTGTTAAGCAACTTGCTTCTAAATTATCTGGAAGTCCCACTTACCTTTTCTTATAGTTTAAATTTCTGTTAAGATGATATTTTATCAGTTACAACTATTACTTGTTTATATTATTATTTATTTTTCTGCTATCTTAAATTACTAGATAATAATAAAAATAGCAGAACCTTAAATTATTTTTAAACCTGTATTATAATTATTCAGGTGGAATTCTCTCTCTTTTCTCATAAAATTTATCTACAGTAAATCTTATTTTTATTTACAAATATACATCAAATAATATGTTTTCATTGTTTCTGCCTTGCATAGTTTGGAGCAATGGGAGGATGTCAGACTAAAACTAAGAGTCTAATGTTCTTAACCCAATTCTGTCACATCTACAACTCAAACTTTTTATGAATTCTCAGCAATAGATCATTATTTTATTGTTTTTTATTTAAAAAAAAAATAATTATTTTTTTATATCCATGCTAGAGTTTTCCATCAAAAGCAGAATGAAATATCAGAAAAGTATAGTATTACTGGAAGTTGCTTTCCACTCTTTTAAATCAGTTTTGTTTAACATGTACTCAAACATTTAATAGAAGTATATTAATAATTTTTATTAGTCATTCAATCAAGTAGAGATTATTCATTTAATGAATAAGATAGGTATATGTGTCTATCCACTTTTAACACTTTGGAGAGGGGGGGGTAATCATAAATTTATGACCAAAGACATGTGAAAAAGATATATGATCCCTAAGATGTACATTTCATAATAAACTAGCAGTCACCAGTTGGTCCATATCTTTATCATTGTTCAATACATATAAATAACATATTACTACATGTTAATTGATAAGTGTCAAACTTACTATGCTTACAATGTCAACACAAACCACTTGGTAAAAGTATATTAAATTTTTATTAATCATTCATTAGACTAAAGATTATCAACTTAATGAATAATATTTTTGTTGTGTAATTTTTACTATACCATTCTCATGCAGGACTGATTTCTATTCACTTTTAACATTGTGTGAAGGAGTGCAATCATAAATATATGATGAAAGACATGTAAAAAGGATTATGATTCCCAAGATACACATTTCATTCTGAACCAGTAGTCATCAGTTGGCCCATGTCATATTCTCTTACACATATTTTTATCATTGTTCAGTATATAGTGAAAATCACTTTTTCAAAAATATATTCATTAAGTGGATAATGAATATACTTCCATCAAATAGTTTATGTCAATGTTGCAAAGATAGTAAGTTTGACACATTAATTAAACTGTAGTAATATGCTTTCTATATACACTGAATAAAGGTAAAGATATGTGTAAGAGAATATGATTTGATCCAACTGCTGGACTGCTAGTTTTGCATGAAATGTGCATCTTGATAATCATAATTTTTTTTTACATCTTTGATCATATGTTTATAATTACAATCCTCTACAAGGTGTTGATGAGATGATAAGATGAGCTGCACTGCAGCTTCTCCTTTTTTGGAGTCATGAATCTCTCAGCTACCATGCCCAGGGAAACCTGTTAGCCACTTTACTTTCCTGTTTCATTCCCCACCCTACGTTTTTCTCATATTTTTCTCTATCCCACTCCATCCCATTTTCACAACATAATTTTTATCAACTCCATGGTCTTTATATCTAAATCCCACTTATCTTATCCCAAACACAGCATAAAAACCAAGAACCCACTTTCTATATAATCACTTTGCTTATATTTGTTTTTCCACAACTCCATTATCTGTATCCTTCCTATTTGCAAGCATTTACATTTAATTAACAGATGGCTAATATTTTATATGCCTTCCTTACACAACTTGCAGACTAAATCACCCAAATTTTTCCGTTTAATTGTATATTATCTTGTTGCTAAAATTCCCATTCAAGCCTTAAACAGTAAACTACTTTTCTTGCTATTATCATAAATTAAACCACATCCAATATTCTGTTTATTTTTATATATATTCAAACTCTTTTTACTTTCCATACTAGTTCTCCATCTCTCCAATTCCCTATTTTTTATTAATGCAACTATTCTTCTATCTCATTTCTTGCAACTGTTACACTCAACAATTCTGCTAACATAATCATCCCACTTTTGTATAAGTATATTGACATAAATTCTTTATCCAAATCTTCTGCATAGTGTACCACTAAACATCACATGATAACCATTCTCCATGCCTACACAAGCTATCAACACAGAAGCAAAACTCTCCATACAGAAGATAGAAGCCAGTGCCTACCTTGTGGAAAAGTGGTATAGTGAAAATTACACTATATAAATATTATTTATTAAGTGAATAATCTCTAGTCTAATCAATAACTAATAAAAATTAATTAATTTTAATTAATTTATTTTAAAAAATTTGAGCCCGAAATTAGAAGTTGGTAATATGTCTGGTAGTAAAGTTAAATAATATTTTCATTATATATGTTCTAATTAAAGTACATTACTATTATATATCATATACAGGATAAACCTAAAAGAATAAGCTATATGAGCACGGACTTTCACACAATCCACCACTCTCCACTCTATCTCATAACCCTGATACACTTGAACACATATATGTCGAAAAGATAAATAATCACCAATATATGTATTTCATGCTAAATCAGAAATCAACAGTTGGTCCAGATTATCATCTCTACACACATATGCAATAAGTGCTGATATATATATATACAGTATATTAAGATAGCCAATCTTTATACTTTAATGAACCGGCTTCAATCCACTCCACATTCCAATATGTGTTCAAGTGTATCAGTGTTATGAGATAGAGTGGAGAGTGGTGGGTCGTGTGAAAGTCTGTGCTTATATATCCTATATATTAATATAGGTATATAATAAGCCTATATATCAATTACTAAAAGAATAAGATAAATCTTAAATAGTTCATTGATAGATAAAGATAACATCAGCAAAATATCTCGTCACAGTTTTGAATAATACTGGAGAAGTAAACATCTTTCTGAAGCGATAATTAGTGAATTCTTTTACTTTCCTTTAACCTAGATCTAAGAAAAACGAGCTACTCATTTACCCATCAATAGTGAATATGTATGTTTCTATCTTCTGTTCTTTATCATTATAAAAATTCCGATTAAGAAAATAATGTATTGCAATGTGTTGAGAAATTAAACACTTTGCCCCGTTTATTCATTTGAGTCAAGCAACTATATCTTCTTTTTTCTCTGCCTTAAGGACTCTTGGTAGAATTTGTGTTGTGCTTTAAATAAATTACCTATTTTTAAAGTCTGATGGTAAAAAGGGTAGAATGATTGCCATGTTAAATAACTTTATAGGTGCAACGACGTTGTGTTTATTTTGTTCTTTAAATATTATTTTAAATAAATTCAACTAAATAAACATCTAATTCACGTGTTTATTGTCATCTTTTAAACATTGTTAATCATTTTAGCTGATGACATTCAATGATAATTAATATAATTATTAACATAAAGCAATTAGATGAGATGAGATAAAACATTGTCATTAACTCTATTAATAAGTCTGCTCTTTACCAATAAAATCTAAGCTTATTACTTATTCATAATTGTTTGTTAACAATTAATATGCCATATATTTACTTAACAATAGGAAACCATTAACACTAGAATTTAGTGTATTGATTAAAATATTAAATCCAAATAAAATCGCTCTAAATAAACATTTTTAAATATGCATTATTTTAGCTAAAACTTAATTCATTTTAATAATAAATGTATGTCTTATTTAAATAATTATTGTCCCTTCCCCTTTGCTCAGTGTGAGAGACTGGCTGTTAATAATATTACTTCTTGAAATATTATGTGCCTATGGGGATTTTTTTTTTTCAAATAAAGTAAAAAAAATTTGAATTTGAAAATGCATCTTAAGGAAAATCACATTTTATAGAATGGATCTCAATTTCAGAATTTAATAAAATTATTATGCTATACATTAATAGTAATAGTAACAAGTCAGATGTCACATGACTTATATATAGCTTGCACTTACAAATATGTAAAATTAAGAGCGTGCTAATAGCTCTAAACAAGCTTTTTTTTATTTTTTTTATTCATGTAGTAGCATTTATCATGAATAAAAAAAAAAAAAAAGCTTGTTTAGAGCTATTAGCACGCTCTTAATTTTATGCTATACATTAAAAAATTAATATTAAAATGATTGTTATTAAAATGGTTGTCTAGTCCTTAACTCATTTTCAGACAGAAAAGTTATATAATAATTAGCTTACATTGTTTTTGTTTTGAAAATCTATTTTTTCCTATCTCTTTTTTATATTTTACATTATTTTATTTTCTATTTATTTTTCTTTATCCTTTTTTAAAATACTATTTCTAGTTTTTTAATTTTATTAACTTCCATGAACCACTCTTTAGTTTAAGATAACCCTTAGATATTCATATACTGCATTTCTAATAGTTTTTTTTTTTTTAAATTTAAACTTATTCATTGGTTCAATCTTTTCTTTATACTCCTACATCATATGTTAAATTTAATGATAATATCTTCTTTAATTTCAGCTATAATTTAGGTGTACTTCACAATAGTATTTTAATACCTATGCTTCTTAACATTTATATCAAGGACTTCAAGGATTGCCTAAATATTTCTTATCTTCTATTTCCTGCTGGTGACAGAAAATCTTTAGAAAAATCACATCACTAATTAATTGTGTTCTTCTGAAAGATATTGATAACTTTAATGTTTGGTATGAATTAAAATAATATATCAGTTAACAATTTTAATAGTTATTCTCTTGTTTCATTTTTTAAGAAGGCTGGTTTTATTTACTTTCTTTATTTTTTATTAATTCTCACAAAATTAATCCTATTGCATTCCAAAAAGATCTGGGAGTCTTATTTTCTAGTAATAGATTCTTTCTTCATCACATAGAAATGATTGTTAGCAAAGCCTTTAAAATTATTGGTGCCAACTTTAGCACAATTATTACTTTGATGATACTACAAAATTCAAAGTATCTTTATTGCTAGTTCTGTCCTTTATTAAATATTGTCCAGTCATTTGGGATTCTAACTATAATCAAGGATGTAATTTATTACAGTCAGTGTTTAATGCAATCTGGAAAATAAAGTTGATCTTCATCTTTCTTCTAGATGGAAATATAGAGATCTCAAATTTCTTTTCAAAGTTATAAATCAGTAAGTTATTCTACCTGATTTAATTTTAACTATTATATTAAGTCTCATGAGAAGACCTGCTTCTTTCTGTTATATTTAATCTTGTTGTGCCAATGTGCTTAAATTTACTTCTTTATTCAGACAGCTTTCTTTATATAATCAGATTTTTACTAATACTATTCATTTTAATTTAAATGCTAAACAATTTTACAATATTCTTAAACTTGAACACCATTTTAGATTACTTTAAATTCTGTTTATATACTTTTTCTTCTTTAGTTATTACTGCCTTTTATTATTATATACACTATATGAAATCTTAAAGCTAAAATAGTCAATAAAAGGTACTACTGTATTTATCAGTTTGGCATAGCTAGAATTAATTGTTTGTTCACTTTACACTTTCAGGGGTATCCAGTAACTATCTAAAACAAAATGACTAAAAACTAGCTATGGTATTTAATATTTCCAGTGTTGTTGTTTTTTTTTATTTTAAAGAAAGATAATTTTGTGATAAATTTTTTTGTCACAATATTTGCACTTTATTTGTTAATTTTTTTATATTTATTAAGTGAACTTTGTATTATAAAAATGTAATAAACATAAATTAAAAAAAGCTGTAAACAAAACATTTTTTTCTGAAAAAGGGTATTTAAGAATTGTCAATTTCTTACAGGCATGTAAAGTAGACACAAATGGATCTTGGTCCTTATGTAATTGATAGCATATAAATTCATCTAAATACAAGTCTAGGTGTTATTGCATGGTTTCATATTGTTTTTGCCAAAAGAGTGACAAATAAAAAGTTGCTGAAAATGATTCCCACATGTCTTGTTTACATGTTAAAATCTAAATAAAATAAAAACATTTGAATAAACATTTTAAATGAAATTTTTAATAGTTTTATAAATTATTTTTAAGTCAACTATTAACACATATTCTTTAATATAAAATTGAAGGGAAAAATTGTACAGGCTCTGAAAGTATATAATTTGAATAAAAAAACCACTTCTGGTCTTGCCAATCTGGTAAATACAAAAGTATCCAATAAAATAATTCAATTATCCCAAATTCAAAAATTAAACAAGATTAGTCAAAACATAAAAAACTAAACAATTCTTTAACACAATAAATGGTTTCCCTGCAAAGCAGACTTTTTGAGTTTTTTGCTACTTTTGTTTAACCCTCCTTTACTCTAACAGTTTTCTTTGTGCTCATTTGCTACAAGCTTTCAACTTTCATTTTAATATTAAACCATTATTATACAACAGAATATAATAAATTTGACTTCATTTGATAGGTATTTTTGTCTAGAAATTAAGTAAATTCTAAAAAATCACATTTGATTTTCAGAATTATTTTAAAAACTTAGATTTTAATCAAAACAAAGCACTGTTTTATCATTCATCTTTGGGAAGAGCAAATTGAATTTGAAAAATGAATGAAATCTTTTTTGATGTTTGTTTTTAAAACATAAACAAATAATTATTGATATTTAGTAAATATATCAACTTATACTTTAAAAAATCAAATTTTTTTACTAATTTTTATGATATTGCTATATTTTCTAACAGACTGTTAGTGATGGAATTCTCTAGACAATCCATATTTACTACCATCATAATTTCCATTGTAACATGACTCAAAAATATATATAAGCTTTTATATTTAAAAATGAAATACTTCTGCAGAAAATAATATATATTCTTAATTCCTTATAAGTATGATACAATTATGCAAAAATAATGATAAAATTTCCAAAAAAATCCAATTGTCTCAATGTAATATTACATAGTTATTGCAAAGTTCAAGACTGCCAAGAATACAGTGGATTCTCCTCTTTCGAGAGCTTACCATACATTGAAATTCCTGCTTTTTTGATTATCCTGACATCTTCAGAATTGTTTTGGAATTAAAATATTAGAAAAAAAATACATGAATTTTAAAGTTTAAAAAAAAAAAGCTAGCAAAATCTGTTAGTAGAGAGTTAATGATGCAAGTTGAATTTCTTGACTTCTGATCCAAATGCAATTCAGAATAAAAACAAAAATGATTAATTTTGAATTTGGATTGAGTTATTTATTTTGTATTAGTACATCATCTTTACTATTTTTATGTGAAACCTGTAATTGGTTATAAGCTGTTGTTTGCACTTCAATAAATGCACTGAATTTCAACTTGTTGTGTTTATGCATGATTATACTAATCACACACTTGTATAATATATAATAAAATATTTATTTATTAAAACAAATATACAAATACATATTTATAATATATACAACTGTTATACCTTTGCTTGATATCCTTAAATTGGTTTAGTGTTTAATTGCCATGCAACTATTAATGTATGGAACTTCAGGTACTCTTTTATATTTTTCTATCACTTCCAGCTATCCTGTGACAGCTCGCCTCATGCATATGTACAGTGACATTTATAGCTGTCATGTGACAGCTTGCCTTATCACTAAATTACATTTTAGCAGTTTTTAATTCTAACATGAATTTGCCTCACTGCTTTAACTATATAGTGTACTGGTTTTCAGGTTTGACAGTAAATTGTTGTTTCCTAACTTTAACTTCAACTCAGCTGATTATTTACAGCCAGATCCTATTCCATAATGCAAACAATCAGATTCACTGAGCATCATCCCCATTGACCTGTTTCTACTATTGGATATGTTGTCTATTCAAATATCCATTGGTCCATCCAATCAAGATAAAATGGAATCTGGATTAATCCATTAATTGAAAGTAGGTTGAGATTATGACAATACTTATTCATGACTATCTTTGTGGCATCATAAATAAAGTTGAGGGTATTTTTATATTAAAATATAGCTTACTAAAAGCTGATAAATAGCAACATCAATTGAGTAAAAGCTAAGGCAGCTTTAAATAACCCATTCCATGGTCATTCTAGATTTTTTTTTTTTAGATAAGTCCTCATGGTGAAAATAATACCAGATTAGGCAAATCTGAGGGTCAGAGTTGTTTTTCCCTCTAAACTAGAATTCGCTCCATAAAAAAAAAAAATTTGTGAAATTTTTTTTTTTTAAAAAAGTGTTTTATTGAGAGGCATAAAACACTAATGTATTGACTATCTTAATTTGGTTGTTTTTCTTATTGGACATATTTCAGTAGAATAACCTTTAATTAAACACTTATTACTTATCAAAGTATTGTGTTTTGCTGCTTCATATCTCAATACAAACTGAGCAAAAAATGAACCAAGATACAGAATACAATCTTTACTTGGTTTAATTTAAACAGGGTTTATATTGTCCCATTACTGGAGAGGAAAAAGTGAAATAGATTTATGAAAATAATTTTACGCATGTAATTTGTGCCATATAAATTTACTTTGCATTGTAGAATAACTCTGTTTGATATAAAAATTGCTTTAAAACCATGACTAACATTATGTAAATCATCAATTCCATGCAATCTTCATATTCAGAAAAGTCATTTAATAGAATATGTTTTCTATTAAATGAAATCATGTTAGATCAAATCCAAAATCAACATTTCCTAAAGCAGGATGTCATATGGATATATTTTAAGGAAATTTGTTATAGGTATACATATGACCATTTTGAGTTTTGTATCAAATGAAAGCATGACATAATTAAAATAACTAAATTAGTTTGACAGCAGACATTCCATCTAGTCACCAGCAGCCATTATAGACATAGCTGCAATAAAATAGGTACAAGCTAAAATAGACCAATTGCAACCTATTTTAATGGTCATCTTCATCATCAGCCATTCGTTTAAACTAAAAATTATAATAAGAAAGCATGAGTTTCCAAAAACTTTTGCAATGTTCCTATGATTTCAAAGAGACCAAATCTTGGATTATGATATTGTAGGAACAGTGAGAGATGACAAGATTTGTCCCATGGAATGGTCAGTGATAGGTCATGATTGTTTTTAGACATAAGTGATTTTTGATTCTGTATTTAGTAATAATAATAATACTGTTAATGGAAGATTCTTTGTTGATATTTAAACCACCAGAAAGCTGTTTGAATTTTGAAATTGCAGACAAATATCCTAGAAAACATAACTTTTAAACATGTGTAAACAGTATTCACAACTACAGATAAATTGATTGTGTTAGTCAAGCGTTGTTAGTTGAGAGGTCATCGCACCCGCCTTGCAAGCAAGTAGTTGGTTGCAGACGGGTGTGGGTTCACATCTCGGCCGATGCTATGACATATGAAAAAAAAAAATTGATTGTGTTAAAGAATCTTTTACTTTTTTAAGTTTTGGCTGTTTTTGTTTAATTTTGAATTTAGAATAATTGAATTATTTTATCGTCTTTTTTAGCTTTAGGCTTTTCATATTTACAATGCATAGTATATAACAAACAACCAATTAAAAAGTGTATAAATAGAATATATTTAAAGTAATCAAATAATTGTGTCTAAATTAGGGCTAATTAAAAATGATTAGTAAAATTTTGTTTTTTAGCTAATATTTTAATGTTATATAATTTTCTAATTTATTCATCATTACTAGCATGGTGTTAGTATTTAATTTTCTAATATATATACATGCAAAAAACAAAACAGCATATAAAATCTATTAGTTTTACAAACATCTTTAATTCATTGACAAACTCACAATATATTGCCAAAAACAAAATCAACTACTTATAGCATGTTATAAAAGAATTCAAGTTCATTAGGAGTTTGAAAATATTTTCATGTGGCTTTTGCAAGCAAACTTTTGGGACTTTATTTTTTTAGTTAGATAGATTGAACATATGAAAGTGCTGGAAGTCATTCAATAAGAAAGGTTTGCTGAAGTAAATAAGAAATTAGAAGATCCTGCAAAAAGATGGTTTGAATAATTATGCAAAACTCATCTTTATTTTATTATTCCTCCCCCTACAGTCTTTATTTTTTTTAAAAGTCGTTTGGAAATAAATAACAATCCCAACTTATTGTACTATTATACAGTTATTTTTATTAAATCTTGACTGTTTATAAAACTTTAATACTATGAAATCTAAATAAACTGAGGTAATTAGCACACTACAAGGTTAAGTCAACCAGAATTCCTAACTTAATAAAATCAGGCACATCATTCTAAAAGCAAAAAATAGTGACAGACACAAGTGCCCTTTTTGAAAATAAAGATCCTACTTACTTTCAAATAAGTTGCCTGTTATCCAGAATCTTCCTTATAATAAGCAGTCTTACCTTGAATCTACCATAATGTAGGTCTGGAGTTATTATGCCATAATAAGCATTTATTAATGTCTTCTAATTCAGGTGGTGTTAGATTCAATGACAATTCATTGATGAATTTAAACCACTAAACATCACATGATCACCATCTCCTGCTAGCACATAACTGTTATTAAACAGGCAAAAACCTCTTCATATAGTAATGCCACTTTCTGGCATCCATTGATTACTCTGGTTGGCACAAGGTGGCACTACTATATGAATTTAAACTAAATTATAGATTTACTGTGTTGTTTCTATATTTGACATTTATGTTATTGCCAAGTTAAGTTATACCTCCTAAAATATTTTATTACTTCCTCTGGTGGTTAAAATAAAACAACAAGCAAATATTCTACTTTTAAAACAATCAGTTTTTTTTTAAAAAAATTCACATAACCGTAATTAATTAGAGGGATTTAAATTCAGGATTTTTCAGTCCATTTGTCCTCTAATCCATCTCAAGCAACAGATACACGTGCGAAAAAGATACATGATCCCCAATATATAAATTTCGTGCAGAACCAGCATTCATCGTAATTATTAAATCACAATATCAATCCTCATCAATAATTATAGTAATATCTGCTGACAGTATTGTTTAATTACTAAATCTGTCTGTGCTATTATCAACGTAAATTATGACGATGAGCATCATACGATTTACCATTTTTCTTTCAAATGACTGTATTTGATAACCTCTAATTTCAAATTCAATTCTAAAATTTAAAAAAGAAAGATTTTTTTTTTGTTTGAATTTATTGTTAATTTATCACAAATAAATAACCGAAGTCCTTGCTTAGAATAAATTTAACTCCTGACAGTGTTATATTAAGTAGTAAAGATTGAAAAATTGTATTTTGATGCGACACGTCAAGACCGAACTGCTGTTTGCCGAATAGTTTTACGTTGCAAGTAATACGGTCAGGCGAGGCTAGGCATGCTGTAAACATTAGATTATTTAAAGGGGTCAGAGAAATCCTGCTAAGAAGATTAATTATGTGTGAGACAAAGGCCAGTAACTTGATAAAATTGTAGAATTAGGTAGCGCTAGTTTTTTCTCTTAAAAAGCTAACTTCTAAAATTTAGCTGCTATAATTAATTAAACTGATACTGTATCCTTTCTCCCATTGTTATAAATATTAGTGTGCGTCTATATATGTGCATGTGTATGTATGCTTTATTTAAATAAATAACTCGATGCTTAAGCAGTTCTCAGTTCGAATAATTAAAAGTTGAATATATTGAGTGATTCGCAAAAAGCAGGCTTGTAGATTCTAAAAGACTTTTAAAATAGGAAATGATAATTGAAAAATTTGTGTTTCTGTAAATGTATCAGACAGTTACAACTTCTTAATTCTTAACAGATGTTTATTGGAAATCTACATCTCTGTTGTTTTTTAAAAATCCATTCTAAAATGTTTGCCTCCAAATTTTTTTGAAAATATCTAGATAATGGCACTGCTATTAAAAAAAAGGAATGCTTTTTTTAAGTAATCGATTGATTTGATAGGTTGTTGATTAAAAAACCACCATATTTTTTTTTAATGAGGTACTATTTAAGTAAGATGTTTATTCCTGATAGTCATATAGATTTTTTTTCATTGCGTTCTGATAACCGTTAATCACATAATTGAATTCTGCCAGATTACAAGCTGATCGCATACTTTCTGGTTATTTTCAATTTAATATTTTATTCTTTAGTTTAAATAGAATTTTTTTTAAAAAATGCAAAAAACTAAGTTTCTTTAATCTGATCAGTTTTGAAAAAAAGATCTTTTTTTTTAATGAGAATCACTTCATCTATCCTTTGTATTCAGTAGAATGTTAAAAGGTCTCACTTCACAGACAAATTTTTTTCACCTCAAAAGCTTCTTTATAAAATGAACTCTATCCTTCTATGACCAATACACATTATTAATAATGATAATATTATTACACTAATAGCATCTAATGCCCTAAGAAGTCAATAATTCAGTCTTGTAATGAGTGGTTCTAACTAAATAATACATTAACAACTTTAAACCACTAAACATCACATGACCACCACTTCTCATGCTTGCACATAACTGTTATTAAAACAAGACAGTTATGTGCAAGCATGAGAAGTGGTGATTATGTGATATTTAGTGTTTTAACACCAATCCTGCTTAATAGGATAGTGGTGGCTATGGTTGTTAAAGAGCCAAAGACACCAAAATGTATGGGTGCTGAACTGTGTTCAGACCCATATGACTATATATACTATTGAGCTTAGATTGACAATATTATTGTGTTTTCAATTTTATTCTCATAGTTTTGTAGTTAAGCAGAGATAAAAGGTGGCTGCTGGAGGGTTGCATTAGATCCTAAGATGTAGGTGCAGTGCTCTCAGATCAAAGGCTCCTCACTGACAAAGGCCATAAGCCAGAAACTAGTCTGGGGATATTGTATGAGTAGCACTAGATGGGAATTTTATGCACAAGCCTTCTGGCATCCATTGATTACTCTGGCTGATACTGTATGGAGAGTCTTGCCTGTTTTATTAGCAACTTTACTTACTTTGTAATAAAACTGTCGTTAATGTTTTATATTTTTAATATATGAAAAGAATTAATGGATGTAATACAAATAAAGAAACATCTTCAGACTCTCAAACTATCATGCTTTATATCAGTCTGTATAACCAAATTTAGGTACAAAAGATAAGATAACCATCCTTATCTTTTCAAAAACCTGTATCTTGTGCTTTGGATTGACATTATCCATCAAGACATCGTTGAGCTATTATAGCAACATTATATCACATGTGCTTAGGGTGTAAATCTCTTCTGTTTAAATTAAAACTTAGTTCTATACAATCTTGATGGAAGATCCACATAATAATAATAATATGTCATAGTAATGCTGAGTTCAAAATCAAAGCATTAGAATACTATAATTATTTTTTTTCCTTGTATATTTTTCTGTAAATAAATAATTAATGTTGAATACAATACAGTGGTATATTATTATATTCTTTTTCAAAAGTAGATTTAGTCATCAAAACATTTCAGATAAATGTTCATTATTAGTAATGTCTTCACTAACTACTTTAATAAAATTAGTATTACTCAGTTTGGTCATTTGAAATGTTATTGTTGTTGTCAATATTGAAAAGATTTAAATCAGTTTAAGTAATTAATAATCTTATTGCTAATAAGCTGAACCTAAAAATAAATAACTTTGGCAAAAGTTAAAGTCTAATAAACAGGAATAGAATTGCAATGCTGCAAACAATGATGAAAACAATGCACTAATATCTTCCAAAATAAATTAAATAAATCTCTTTGCAATGTAACTAAGTAATAGGTTATTATGATTAAGAAAGAATACTCATATAGTTAAATTTGATAATAAAAGGAGTGGACTCAAAATCTAAATATTTCAGTTTTTTTTTTTTTTAATTTGTTCAACTGATAGAAACTACTGAATACAGCTGGATACTTTGGTACCCAAAAACCATATGATCTACTGGAAAACTAAACCTGAATAAGTAAATAATTATTAGTAATATTTTACCATTTTTAAACACAATTTGTTCCACTATTTTAATAGTTAGAGCTAGATAGTGAAGCAAAATAAAATCCTAACTAGCAATTGACTAATCTGGTGAGCATTCTTTTCTTTATGCTTTGTTCAAAATGGTGGTTTAAAGGTGTTTACCATTATTAATTCTTTTAAATTTTCAATTTCTTTATTTTACATTTTACAAGAAGTTCCTAATAATGTATAATGTAAAGTTTCAATTAATTCATAACTTTTTTTTGATAAACAAGTTATATAATTTAATTTAAACCACAAAATATTCATGTCATCTCCAAAATAAAAAACACTTAAAACAGGTTATTCTCAGAAAAAAATAACATACTAAGTAAAATACAGTGGGATCACTGTGTCTATTGTTACAATATTGACTGAATCAACCATTATTTATAAAAATATACTTAAAAAAAAGCTACATTTTAATTTTTTATTGTACATTACAACTGATATATGATTAAATTGCAAAACTTTATATTGTATTGCAATTTTCATGAAAAAGATTTGTAAGTTGTTGTTATATATATATATATTACCCCATAACGATTAATTTGGATTTTTAAAATGTTCTTTTAAAATTTTATTCCATTTTTGTTACTTATAAATAGTTTGTTTACTTTAGAGAATTTTTTAAAAATTATTTTTGTTATATTTTAATTTGCATAACTTTTTTTTAAAAATATTCGCTTCTGTAAATGTATAGGTGTATTTACGTATTTGCATGTGTTTTAAAATCTTTGCAATACTGAATAACAGAGGTGCTAAACCAATCAGTTTATCAAAACATGCTTTTTATTAGAATTTTCTTTTCTCACAATTTTTGTTGCAACAAAAACATTATATATAAAATTAATCCAAATTAAAAAGTTCTAGAACTGACGAATACTTGATTACTATTTACAAATACTACCTCTTATAATCCGGATTTTTTAAAAATCTTGCAAAAAAAGTATAATATCCATAATCTCATTAATAATTATATTTTTTAATTTTGTTTCTATTTTATTATAAATATTCTCATTAATAATTGAAGAATTTGTTGCTCTCAAATGAAAAACATCCTCCAGAAATGACGGAGTTAAATGCTATTCATAAATTATAATCTAGGGCATATTTTTATTTCCTTCTGTTCAATAAACATTGAAATCAAATTTTAAAATTACATTTTCCTCAGTATATGAAGAAATCTAAAAGACACTCTATTTAAAAAAGCTTACAATTATAAAAAAGAAGGATTGTGCAGTATTCAATTTTTTTTTGTCATAACACAAATTTTAAATTGAAATGTATTGTATGTGTATACTGTTTATATATATTTTCAAATGATGTTTCTGTGTATACCTAGAATTTGATATTATTCATGAATTTACATAATCTGTATAATGGTTTCAGAATCAAAAGCCATCCATGGATACAATCATGCCATTCTTTTCATTTTCATTTAAACTTTATTAAAAGTAAACTCATTGAAATAATTTATAAAAAATCCTCAAATCCTTTTTTTTTAATTATAGCAAACCATTAATTTAACAAATTTTAAAACAAATTAAATATTTTTAACTTACACCAAAATGATTTAGAAAATAGCACTTTTGTATTCTGAAAAGAAGATATTTAAATTTTTTTAAAACCTATTTTTCATTTCCTTCCAGTTTGTCTTTTTCCCAGCAAAAGGGTACTGAGTGAAAGCTAATTCCATATAATTTTTTTAATTTCATTCATATTGTATGCAGTTTTTATCCGTTATTTGTGTTTATTAGTCATTAATTTTATTGATAGATATAATCAAAATATTGTAGCTGGGTTTTTTTTCTAATTTGCTTCGATAATTTTTTTTTTTTTTTTTGTTATTTAATTTTTTGTAGAAAATTTTATGAAAATCTTGTTTTCATTCAATTATTTGTGATTTTCTGAATTTGTCTTTTTAAATGTCAAAACTCTTCTAATCAAATCTTTTAATCATCTCAAATATTTTATAACAATATATACCCAATGTATCTCTAGTTTTATTTGTAATCTAATTTTTTAGACTAAATTCATGAGCTGTATATAAGTTTTTGCTTTGGCTATTCCCCGCTTTATTTCTGGTTAGAACCTGGGTTATTAATAACTATATTAAAAGTATATAAAATGTCTATTATGTCCAGCTCAGTTATATCAATTTTAATTTTTCTATTCATTTTCTCTTTTTTAAATATTATTGTTTTTGTGCTTGTTGTGTCTTAAAGTAAAAGGCTAAAGTTTGTTGTTAAATTGACACTATTTACATCAGAGTTAAAGATTAATTGCATTTTCCTCACTATTAATGAGTGCTTGCACACTTTAATACATTAGTAGAGTACTAGTGTTTAGAACATAAGGACCTTGGAACAATTCTAGATTTGGCATTTCTTATGACCCTCAAACTTTTTACGAATGCCCCAAAAATAAAGTAATCCGATTACTTTACCCTGCATGACTTTATGCAATGTAAAACAGTTAGATTCTGGGTTATAAGATCCTCAGATCGATTCCAGTTATGGTTCATCTGATGGTTTCCAACTTCTGAAAAATAAAGCCTTTCTGATAAGTCACAAATAAATTTTTTTTTTTTTTTGTCCTAATACATTTAGCAAGAAATGTATTAAATTAAAATTACATTATAATTCCAGGCTGCTTAAATTGGATTATAACACTTAGAATCAAAACAATCCTAGTTATTATGAGAATTTTTATATTATGCATTCCATGGTAGTTCTTAGTAATGAATTGTTTAATTTTTCATCTGGAGTAAAGTATGACTTAAATTTTTTTATACAGCTTGATGCCTTTTCCAGTTTTTAGAATTCTTCCTTACATCGTCAAATTATTTTCTAAGCTAACTTCCATATGATATCTATTTAAATATTCCTTTGCAATATTTTTTCTGTTTTTCTTATGATCTTTCTTTTTTGTAATATTAATCATTTGATATCTAAGGGGTTTATTCTGTATTTCTTTATTTAATTAACCCTATCATCCACTTGCTCAAGATAATATGAAAGCATCTATTGATAAATGGATGTAATTTCTGATTTAGTCAATAAGTTATTTGCTATATTTCACATGCATTATAAAAAAGCATATTTTTTTGTACTATCAAATAGCTGCAATTTTTATTTTATTTTTAATTTTGTAAATATATTTACTTGTTGAAATTTGATAAACTTGTTTTTTAATCTTATTTCAATATCTTTTGTATTTCACTTTTAGATAGAACTTTTTTTTTTCTGGTACACCAATTTTCATTTTTATTTAGTAACAAACAATTTTAGATTTATGTTTAAGTTAGTGTTTTATTCCTTTGATTAAACTTGGACAATATCATTAATATATCTTCTCCCAAAATATCTTCACCGGTATGACAAATTCTACACATACATATAATTTTTAGTACTTACATGTTAGTCCGGTGGTGAGATTTTATATACGTATTCATCTGGCGATAATTTTCTAATCTTGCAATCTCATAAAATAATGTCTGCATGAGATTTTCTGATAAACTTAATGCACCAATTTTGATAAATGATAACTTTATTTAATTAATACAAAATGGCGATCTATAACTTTATTTAGTGGAAATAAAAAAAACACATATTTACGTTTTGAATCGAATCGAATCGAATTATTTGCAAAAATGAAAAATAACAAATCTTATTTCATCTATAACTGTATTTAACAGACATAAACGAACACATATTTACGTTTTTGTTTTTTTACAAGAAACAATGTTGCAACAAACAAACTTTTAGCAATGTACATTTATTCTAATAATAAAGAAAAGCAAAATATTGTTTTTTACAATCACTGGGACAAACTGAAGTTTTTATGTCCTGCAAAATGCAAACAAAAGCATAGCTATGATTTATAAGAAAATTTTCTTATCAGGCAGCAAGTTGTCACTTTTGTTTAACATGCTACATGTACAAATTTATGGCCATCTTTTGGAAGTAGTGGACGACTGCATGCATCATCCTGATAGCAGGCAGTTTCCCAATTTTAATCATTTTTTTGGATACAAAAAGTCATTCAAAAACTTCACTAGGCAGGAATTAAATCTGGACAGCAAATCACGTGTCCACCTTACTTTTGCCAGATGATCAATTAATCATCTCAGCATTTATAATAGAAATTAACATGACTTTTAAGCTGATTATTAAAAAAAAATTTTTGAACCTTGGAAATAAACATAAAATATAATGCAGGACCTTGATGAAGATACTTTAATGCATTTCTAACAATCAGGATCAATGTATTGATTATCATGAAAAATCATAAAAGATAGCATCCATTTTGTATTGAAATTTATGTGTTCATTTTAATACTACCAAAAATATTTTATATATACATAAGTGCTTTCATATTTTAATGTTTTCACACAATAATTCATGCTGCTATATAGATATTTAACAGTTTATATAAATGGTGCAATAATGTTGCTTGAACAATATGTAAAGGATTCAGTCTAGTACACAAACAGCTATCCAAACTATACCTAAATCATTAGAGTGTAATATATTAGCTTTAAATTGTGTTAAGTACATAAATAACACCTCAACATGGTGATTTGGAATGATTTATAATGTTATATTTGCTTTTATTTATTCTGATATATATTATAATGGTATCGAATAAAAAGGGGTAATATGAGATGGGAAAACATCATCATCACCACTGAATAGTCACAATTAATTAACTCTTCAAAATAATAAATACCAAAGGAATAAATATATAAGTAGCATGAGACTCAGGACTGAACAAAGCTATAAGTAATTATAACACTAATAATAAGTTACAAGTTGCATCAGCAGCCTTATACAAAAATAATCAAGTGATCCCTTGTGACTGGATTTAAAAGAGATTCAATAGTTAGTACCAAACTTAGGGCATAATACACAACAATCATCTGGATACACATACTTAAGTAACAAAGTATCTATCATACAAAATAATGCTGGGATCCTGATATATGCTGATCATCATCAATATTCAGGTCATATAGAACAAGACACTCTATAAATTAATTTCTAATCTAAAAAGATAAAGTACAATAAATGGACTTTAAGAGTAACACCCTTTCCACCTTCCAGAGAACTATCTGGATGTTCAAACATGAACATAATCCCCCCCCCACATATAAATAAATAAACTGTTATGGCTTTAAAGCTAGCTCAGGATCACAACATCCTAAAGACTAAGACATAAACCAAAAAGATAAATATACAAGATTACTCTAATTTGAATAGTGTTACTGGAATAATTTACAAATTTCTAAAACACTATGCTATTATGAAATCAAGCCACACACTCTGCCAATTCATAGAATAGATAGATGGAGGAATAGACATTAAAACTTATTTTTAAACAATTATTTAACAAATTAACTAATAAATAATTTTAAAAATTAACAAATGACATGATAATATGATCATTTCAATTTTTATAAATTTTAACAATATATATAATTTCATAGAGCAAGTAATCTTAACTTATTATTGACTTTTATTAATTTAATTAATTAATTTTTACTTTAAATAGAATTATTTCCTTCTTCAATGATTGAAACTATAAACATTCCAAAGATAAAAAAAATAGCTAAAATTATTTTTTTCTTTTCTTGTGAAAATGAAAATCTACACAATTACCTTTTGGAAGAAAAGTAAAGAAAAAAAACATTTCAATAAATAATAAAAATTATTCAATATTACTAATTACTACTTATTTTTAAAAATATCTCTAAGTGTGGATGTAGGTACTATACCTTAAATTACAATGTGTTTTTCTTTTGAGTACTTCTTCGGTAGTTATAAATTTCATTTTTATGTTGATTTTTCTTTTTGCAAGCTTCTTCATTAACACATATTTTTGAATTAATGGGCACAGTTAAATTTATATACTTTTACAATAGAATATTTTTAGGCTTCACACAAGTTGAATATATCTATTTTTTTACAATGTACTAACTTTCAAGTTCAGCTAACATACAGAATGAGACAGTCATGCTTTTGGATGGAACTAAAGCTTGTTGCAGAGTACTTCAGGGGTCTTTTTCTTTGCTTCTAAAAAAAGTTTAACACATGGCTTTCCTTAAATATATCTTAAACATCAATTCTTTTAAACAAGTAATGAGATGAGTCACTGCTCTTTTTGCAACTAAATTTCTGCTACTGCTTTTTTCAACAGCTGAATTCAGAAAGACTGCTCTTACTGATTTCCTCAACAGCTTCATCAAAAATAGCTGTTTCTCACAAGACACTGAGATATACCACTTTAACCTACCATCTATATTGTTTTTAGAATAGTCCTGCATTCATCCAATCCCATCTTATCTAATATATATCCCCATTAAATCCTGAGCAATTTTGTCTCTTTTTACAAAAGGTTATTTAGTTGTTTTCCTACTTTTTTTTATTAATTAAAAAAAATTTCAATCATAAAAAATTTCACTGTAGTTATTCTCTTTTATGCCAAAAACAAAACAAAACAAGATAATCCTTTAATTACTCTTTGATTTGAACAATACTGCCATTTGTGAGAAAAGAAAAAAGACATTAATTAATTAAAACAAAATTTCTTAACAAAATGTTAAAAACATAAACAATATTTAAAATATTATTTATTTATCTTTTATAGTTATTACTATTTTTAAAAATAATTGAAACTAATCAATAAATTTGTGAAGAGAGAAAAAAGTATTTATCTTATACTTTTAAACTTAAAACTGGTAGAAAAAATTACTAAAGAAAGAGAATAAAATAAATTATTTCTTACTTTATTATTTTTATACTTTTTCTCTCTCTCTTTTACACTGTGCTTAACAAATTATAAATTTTTATATTATTTTTTTAAAAAAATGTTTGGAATTATCATATCACTTAAGAAATGCAAAACTTTTAAATAAGTTACTGCTTGACATTATAAAAAAACTGAGAAAATTAAATCCTATCATTTCCCTATTTAAACATTACTAGTTGAATAAACTTGTAATATTTGATATGGCCAGAGTTTGTCACTGACTATAATATTACTACATATATATTGTAACAGTCATTCAATGTACCAGGTCACTGCATATCTGGAAAATTTGTTTACCACGATCAAAAGTGGATAGTGATGATGGTTTGCACCAATTAGACTCAGGGAGACAGCAAGATATCTTAAATATTGTTCAGACAATTGAGAAAATAAAAGCACTAAGACAAATCAGCAAAATTAAGTTTAAACTAATGTGAAACTTTTATTACATTCAATAAAACAAAACAAAACAAAGTAAATCTAACAAAATATGATCATTTGACCTACATTTTTATAAGCGTATCATCTCAGAGTGCACATGAGTATAGTAAATATTAAAACATTAAACAGTTTGGCAGTAAAATTCATTCTCTCACCTACAATTTAAAAAGAAAATTGAGAATATTTTCCTACTGGTGATTTATAAAAATCAATTCTAGTTTCTTAATTCAGAGATACAAAAATAATAGAAATAGTCTTGTAGGAAATTAACAAACAGCATGAGACAAGCATTCTCTCGTACATTGGGACTAGAGACATAATTTGTCCACAGGATAGCTCATAATATACCATATTCAAGGTAATTGACGGTTAATTCCACATACAAGACATGAAGAATGATTACAATCTTATGTAATCTAGAAAACAAGAAACAAAATCTCCAATTTCAGAAAACTAGAACAACTAAACATGATAAACTGTCAGCCAAAAGATTTGCAGTCTGCAGCACATGCAAACTAAACTACTCAAAATTAATTTTAGGATAATACAAAAAGGAAGAACATGTGAGATAAAGACAATTACAAAGCACTGCCAAAGTATTTAGAAAGAGGAAAATAAATAGAGTGACAAATTACATATATACAATATAAATTTACAACACTCTCAGATAAATAAATTTAAAGCAAACTGGAATCTTAAAACTAATATTTCAGTATGCACTATAAATACAATATATTTCACACACAAAGAGACAAAAGTATAAATAAAATGATTTTGATATAAGATAAATTTATACTTAAGTCTACTCTAGATTGAGCGGAGGGTTTACTAGAAATTAGAATTAACCCTGGCAAGCATATAAAAAAAATTACATTGGTGTTGGACAGTTTACTGAGTACTCAGTTGGTTTCAGGTAATATTAATAATGGTGAAGTCTTTAAATGATTTGTTCTTTAAATGGCAGCGAGTATGGAGGCAGACTTTGACACAGTTTGAGTTTAGGTTTTATGGCATACTGGAAAGAACAACAAGGAGGTCAGGATCCATCTTAGGTTGGCTTAGCATGGCATACTGGAATTTTGCTTATCCAAGGCCTAAAATTTGACCATCTGATGAGAATGCATTATTAATTTAGACAGCTAATTTTGAAAATTAAGTGGGCAGTCTAACAATAGGATTACATAAATAAATTTCTGGTAGCAGGTCTAGAAAAGAGCAGCAATATGTTAAAATCAATGGTGGAAGCTTATGTCTATAAATATTTTGGCCAAGAATAATGTCCTAAACTCATGGCTATTTATATGTCAAGGGCTAATTTATGACCATGCTCAATCTAATTAAAATCTCACCAGGGGCTTAATTTATTAAAAACAAAATTAATTAATATACTATTAGACCTCCACCCTTTTTAGATAAATTAAAAATTAGAATAGATTTATAATTAAGCAACAAGAATGTAATCATTTTTTGATTTTTTTTAAAAAAAACTTTTCATAAACAAGAATGCAATTATAAAAAAAAACTTTCCCAAAAAATAAAACAAAATGTTAGTTTTTTGTCTTTTTTAAAACTTTTACAAAATTAACTTAAAACATGTTTTTAAACAAAACAAATTACAGAAAAGAAAAGAAATGTGTGTGTGAATCTTTAAAATAGCTGTCAAAGTCACAATTGGAGTTTTAAAGTGGATAATATCTGGTTCAATATATATAGAACATTATAAGACAGATTTAATTAGTGTCAGCTATTTTTCTGCCACACTTGACAAACAAATAAAAAGATTTAATGATAGACACAAATTTGATAAGCCGGCTAATTTTAACTCTAGGATTGATATGCCTTATATTCCTAAAATCCATTCAAAATTAATACCCATCTTAAACAAAGATTTCAATGTTGGTTTTAGATGACCCTTGTCACTTAACAGACTCATTAATAATTTCAAATATAAGATCCTTAATGACAATAAGGTTCAACTGGTATATGCCCTAAACTGCCAATTTTGTAATAGTAAATATTATAGAGAAACTTATACAAACTTAAAATCAAGAGTTATGCAACATGTGCTTACATCTCAGTATTTATTGACCATGAAAAAAACTGACCATTCTTTTAAACATTCCAATCCTAGAAGCCTAGCATATAATCAAAAATGCCATAAATTTAAGAGCTAATTGAGTTTTCCTTACCAAACACTGGTCATTTAATTTAACAATATAGTTAATTGCCTGACTGATTTTCACACAAAGTCTTGCTTAGCATTTAATAAAATAAAATATATATTTTTTATATCAAATTTATCAAATCTCTTCATCGTAATATTATTTCATTACTTTATTACATATTATCTATAGTATATGCTCATTATATATATGTGTGTGTGTTTGGGCAGGTGTGATTGCTTGATAAGTAATTTGGGAAGTCTTTTGGAAAAATACATTGTGATCAAATAATAAAAAAGTGACTTGATCATTGTTACTGAAACTTGTCATTGCTTTCAACTAATTCTTAATTTAAAAAATATTAAGTGTATATAATATATTTACATTTATCTTTGCTTAGCAATGAATAGTGCTATTTTATGTAATTTTATAGAATCAAAGTAAAATAACTTAAGATTTTGTGTTGTTTACAAATTCTTCTTTTAATCTTCATATTATCATCTTATTGCTGAAAATTTTTTCAGGTCTTGCAAAGTAAACAAAAAAATTATTGTTCAAATTGTCAGTTCTTAATCTGTTTAGCTAGTTTCTGATATAAATCAATAAATAGATATCTAGCCATTATTGGCTAAAGGGTGATGGTCCCATTTTAATCTGGATTGGTTAGATAAATGTTGACATTTTGTTGTTACAACTGGTGAGTGTGCTGAATTTATATGTGGGATAAGTAAACTACAACTAAGAACTTCATAATCTAGGTGAGTTTCAATCTTCTGACAAAATAAAACTGATAGCAATATTTTTTTTTATTTCATTTGCAACAATAAAATCTGGAACATATCTATGCCAAAATAATGCTTTAGCACAAATTCAAAATCCATTAATGGAAGCACCAAACACTCATCTGTAAATCTTTAATTTTATATTTTAGCTCAGTTACTTAGTAATAGTAAATACATGACATAAGGATGTCTATTTACCACATAGTAACATCTATGAAGACTTTTAAGCTACTCATAATCAAATGATAATGTCAGTTGTAAAGTAATATAAATGTTCATATCACTGTCTAATATTAGGGCATGCATGCATGTGCCCAACAAATGAGAAAATTATTTTATATGATTATGCAAATAAGAATGATTAAATATATTTAAATGACTCTAGTAAATGAATACAACGAACATAGAAAAATATATGTAAGCATTTAAAATCAATCAAATCATATATATTTGTACAGCAGACATAACTAACTTATAAAATTGCTCAGATATAGAACATTTTATGTTTACAAGCAAAATAAAATCAAATAAATCAGTTTATGGAATCTCTAATTTTAAAAAATAACTGATACGCTTTCTTGAAAAAAAAATTTTTTTTGGCCAGATATGTTGAGTTGTATATATTGTTTTAAATTCAGTAACACCATTTTTTGTTACAACTGAATATAAAACACTTTTTTCTTCAAGAGATATTCATTGGGTTTATTTTTTGTAAAAAGAACTGATGTTTATTACTGTACTATATATATTGTTTTATTTTAGTATTTTAAAATGTTCATGTTTTAAAATGAAAGATATGCAATTTCCATTATAAATCAATAATATTAAAAACGCTATAAAAGTGTTTCTCAAATTTTATTTTATTTCAGAAGATACACATATATAAATATGCTAAAACACTTTTAAAAAATTATGTCTGAAGAGTCAAATGTAAATATACTAAAAAATATTATTCATGGGAGAAAGAGACATCATGCATTAAATAATTAAAAGTTATACATTTATATATATATATAAAAAATTAACAGTGCCAAAATTTCAGTAATGCTTTACTTTCATTGAGTACATAAAGAAAAAAAAAAGATTTTATTGTTTATCAACAAATGCAATTAAGTTTGAGTCTTTTAACTCAGAAACCTCCAGTTCTTTTAAATCAGGTTTATTGTTAAGAAAAATATCAATACACACTTGAATTCAATTTATTTTTAACTTCAATAAGGGCTTTTATCTTGATAAAAAATGAATAAAATCTGAACTGCTTTAATATATGCAACTCTATACAATGAAACCATGAACTATGCTATATTTTGTTCCATTCCTCCCCTCCCCCACATATAAATATATATTGCATATAATAGCTCACATTTTGTTGATAAATATTGATTAGAATAGAATGAATATTGTTTATTGAACTGCAAGTGTACAGTCTTTTCAACATACCTATGTATAAAACATAGATGCTTTTTATATGTATAGTATGCATATATAAATTAAGATTATAGTATAAACAAAATGGTAAATAATAATAATAATATAGTTTTATAAATCGAGGGGACACATTTACATATATTTTACTGTGTGTGTGTTAACTCACTCATTCACTGAAGCAAAAAGAAAAAAATTACCATATTTTTATTTTTCAAATAAAATAAATGATTTTATAAATATGCTATGGATGATTTTTTTTCAGTAACTTTTTTCTCTTATGAGAACATAATATAATAGTGATCTTTTTATCAACAAAATAGGATTTTCTAATTAGTTTAATGTTTTTAAATCAGTATCAACTTTTAGTATGTTGTAAAATTTTGTAAAACTTTTAGCATTAAAATATTGTATTACACAAAATACTTACATGAAATTCAGAAATGATAATAAAATGTTTGCACTTTCCACATAAACTGAACAAAATTTTCTTAATACATATAATAATTTGTAGCAGTCTGAGTTGGAAAAATGGCTACAGATGTATTGTAAAATTTACTTATAAATTTTATGTTTTTTTAAATCATGATTGCATATAGTGCTCATAGAAGAAAAAAGACAGTTTGAAGCTATCATAAAATTTGTAAATTTTAATGGCTTTTTTTTTACATTTAAAGGGGGAGGGGCATGTAATTGAAGTCATATAGTTAGATAGTGTAGTTCATGGATCCACTGTATATTAGTTTCAATACATGCTACCATCAGTGAATTTTTACACCTATGTGTAAATTATCTTATATATGTACATATAACCAATATATGTATATATAATTACTAAAGTTATTTTTAAAATTAAATCAAACTAGTGATCACTATTCTGTAGTTGTCAGATAGTTTTCAGATTTAAATTTGATTACTAAAATCCAAGTATTTCAAAACAAAAGAATTAATTTTAATTTGAAAAGAATAGGGTTATAAGTTAATAATACTAAAAAATTCCATTCATAAACATTAAAGAAAAAAGAAATTCCTGGCTTGGTTATAACTACAAACAATACTGCTCTACTGGCAAAGTAATTGAATAAGAATAATAGCACACTGAAGAAAGAATTAATTGTTACCAATTTCTACAAAAAAAACTTTTTTTTAATTTAAAAAATGAAAATTGATATATTAGATAATATTTCTGCTTCACATTATTATTATAAACGGTGAAAGTAAAATTTGTTAATGTATTTTAAAATTTTATCAAATTTAACATTTTCGTCAATCACTTAATCTTTTATATATTAACATTTTTTTGTATGTGTATGTTCATCTATCTATTCAATTATTTTTTTCATGTTCACACTTCATTTATTTGTTGATGAATTAATTAATTTTTGTATTATTTCTGTTTCATATTTCTATGCATCGTAAATACTTTTTGCAAAACAACAAAATTTAAAATAAGTTGTAATAAAATCTAACTAATGGCAATTGGCCGTGCATGGTTTAGAGGATCAGATTCTAGTGAGTAAGCCTCTCATTCTGGCACTTCCTGTGGAAAAACTTCTTATGAACTCCTAGGCAATAAAGTCTTTCAATTATTTATTTTTCTATTTATGTCACCAATCTGCTTATTTTTAATTTTTAAAGTTATTTACTTTATCGATATCTATTTTTTCTCATTCTGTTAAATTATATTTTTTTGCTTTTCTATTAATTTTTTTACTCAGTAAAATCGTTATTTTTTTATTGTTTAGGAAGTCATGTGACAAGTACATCACTTCTATTAAATTGACCAAACTGATAAGTTGTTTTTTTTTTTTGTTTTATGTAACTGAGAATCTATCCAGAAACCTTTACCTTTAGTTTGTCACATACTACTGTTCAAAATCACACAGCGCATACTATTTCATTTTTAATGTTATCCATGTTATCCTTTCCACATTCACATTTCTAAACTCCATAATGCACAAGATGTACTATCTAAATTATTTTGTTCCTTTCTCAATTAATTAATTTATGTTAGAGGTTTAAACTCAGACTTTCACATGACTCTCAACTATCAATGCTATCTCATACTGCTGAATACTTGATCACATATATGTGTGGGGATGATAATCTGGACCAACTGATGAGTGTTAGTTCAGCACAAAATATGTATATTGGTGATTATTTATCTTTTCCACATGCATGTGATCAAGTATGGCAGCAGTATGAGATAGCATGGATAGTTGATGATCATGTGAAAGTCTGAATTCAAACCCCCTATATATTAAATATTGGAGTGCAGGTATGAAAAAGCCTGTACTGTAGAAAAAATTCATATACTTATTTATTTTAATAAATTATTTTATAAGAAATTGTTGTTGTCGTTATTATTATCATCTAGGAAGTTTTTTTTAAAAATTAAAAATGTTTTTATGAGTTGTAGTATTCAAAAGCTGCATATATTGTTTAAATATAAAATCAGATATTTTTTTTTCTATCAGACTTGATTTTTTTCTTTTTATATGTTTGCAAATTAGTTTAACCACTGGATAAAAAGTTAAAAATATATTATTAATTAAAGAAGAGCATTTTTCTCCAAAATTAATACAATTTATTTTTGAAGAAGGGGGTGGTTCTAATTGTTCTCACATATATGTTTTGTCAGAGTAGTAGGCAGTTTTGTTTGATATATACTTATACTTGTTAAAATATGAACCTCACTTCTATATTATAATGGTATGGAATGTACAGGGTTATGTGGGGGTGATGCTAAAATAAATAAAGCAACTATAGCTGTCTTTTTTTAAATTTAAATCACAGCCAAAAATCAACAGAAGACAATTTAATGATATATAGCAGGAGTGGCCTACTTTTGTGTTCATAAGATCTACTTTTTATTTTTAAAATGTGTTGCGATCGACTTGTTGTCATAGGTGTAGTCTAAGTGGAGGGAGGTGTGAAATACATACTGTTTTTATATATCTATCTAATTTTAGGGGATTTGAGTTTCCATATTTCTTTATATTCTTCTAGCTTTTATGCTTATGGGCAGCCTAGATAGATCAGGCCTCACTATAGGGTGACAAATGTAACCGGACAACACCCAATTCCACTCTTCATTGGTTTTAATTTCTTGATAAGCATATTGCAGGAAAGAACTATCGATTGGTATTCCCCAATGCAGACATCACCCACCTACAACAATATTTCCTGCTCATCAGAGGAAGTAGTGCCATAGAGAATGAAAGCATCTAGAAATTTGTGTTTGTTTCCCAAACAGCACCACTAGAGTTCCATCTCACTACAACCTTATTTACCATCATCTGGTTATGCCAAACATAGCTCAGGAGGCATGAGATTCTTCTGAGCAAGATGCAATGAATAACTAGTGATGCAAAAATTGAACTAAACAATTAGATTAATTTTTAATAACAACAATTATTAACAATAATTTATTGACAAGTTCTTCTAATATAGTTCACATAATGAGAAGAAGTCTAGAAATATTTCAGGTAGGTTATTCAAGCAAAAATCCATTTTTTAGTTCTCATGATGAGAAGTCTAAAAATACATTTCAGGTAAATATACGTATAAAATTAATATACAAGTATTAATAATTACATTTTGATGGTGATAGAAGCATTTCAAGTAGGGATGCAGATAATTTATAAATGTTCATAATCACTTTCTGATGTTGATAGAAGCATTTCACACACACACACATATATATATAGTACCAGGTTCTAATATGTGTCTTTCGAAACACCGGCCTCTTAGGCAGAGAAGAACATATTCAGAGAGTATATATGCCCAAGCGATAGCAATAAAATATATATAACTAGCGTTACATTTCCAGGACATAACTTCTTCTCGATTGTTGAGTTCAACACCATGTTCAGAGCACTTTTTTTTGTTTGTGTATAAACACGAGCACCAGCTATCTATTCATGAATGAATAAATAACGCACTTTGAATAATGGCAACTAACTCAATGCTCAAGCATCCACGACTAGCTCAGCTGTTTGTAATCACTAATAGATAAAGATTTGTAAAAGAATTGATAAAAAGAATTGACCGACAAATAAAGTTTAATTTTAAAGACAATTTATTAACTAACATTTACTATTTCAAACATTTTATAAATCTGATATAATGCACGCATATTTTAAATTAACACACTATAATATAGCACAAATAATATTTGATCTATAAAATCATATAGCATTCACAAACATGCACATCAATAGTTCATTTTATGCATGCTTAATAGAGTTCAAATTACTTGTCTCTGAAGGCTTTACGAATTAATACAATGCAATGGCTATTATAGAAATAAGAATATGAAATATTATTACCTAGGATTTTGAATGTACACGTAGAACTTCATTTTATTTGGTTGCTGCTTTAGATGAGAATATTTCTATTATGAATACTTCCAGCTGGCTGGGACATTTCCTTGATGAGTTTCCATATTATTCATGATTATTACTATTGGAGACAATTAGATATTGACGGAGATTTCCAAGTTGTTACGCTGACATTATTTCACGGGCAGATCTTGCTGTTTTCATCAGACTTCAGGCTGTGGAGAAAACGTGTGTTCCCAAAAGCTGCTCAGCACTGCATTTTGTTTCTGGATACAATTAACTCAACTGATTGTCCTCTCTTGACTTAACTGACTCAATTAATATCTAAACTGAACTCATTATCCGATAAAATTTTACTATTTATATCTGCGAAGTGTTTTTCTTTTCGATATCCTCCAGCCATATCTGTAGTCGAAATTTCATTGATAATCCTTTGATAAACATGTTTTGGAAGATTATTTAATTAGTAATAGCCATGCAGAATGTGTTGTTTTATATTTTAATTAATAGCCATCGCTTTGTTTTTTAATGACAACTTTCATTTATTTATAATAACATTTATTACGCATACATTTATTCTATTATTGACAATTGCACATATATATGCACATATATAACTAGTTTTAAGATTACTTTTCTTTAATTTGAATGAAAAGAGATTGTATTTTTTTTTACACTTTAAATTATATTTCAACTAATAATAATAGCCTGTACTCCCTTTTATAAAACTATTAGTTTAACTTTTCTAACCAAACTCCCCCTCCCCCCTTTCAATCAATTATTTTCTAACTTTTATTTCAAAACTAATAATAGAAAACTATTTGACTCTTATCTTTTTCGAAAACAAACTGTAATAAACTCTTCAACATTTAATTTTATGTTCTTCTTTTACAAAAGATTATTTTAATAATTTTTTTTAAATAAAATTATATGTGCCAATATTCAATATTGGTACATAACACTGTCCCTCCTTTGAGAGTAAAATGCATCATTTTTGACCATTTTATCTCTGACAACTTTAAATCTTTATTTATTATTTTCTAAGTTTGCCCTTTTGATATCTTTTGCTTTCCATACTAAGGGCAATCTCAATTGATACTTTTCTTCTTTTGATGTTGACAACATTGCTTACAATGTTCTGAGTCCTGGATAGTACCACGAGGACAAACTAATTTTGTGGCACAGGGATCTTTTATAAACGAAGCTTTGGCTGCCGATTCTCTTGATTGGACTTTGATTAAGAAAAGGTCACTGTGAATGGCAGGAAATTTCAACTGTCCATTTTCGACTTATGCTTTGGAAAACAAGATATGAGATATGGGGATTCTCCCCTGAAAAAGACACTTATGACTGACTCTGGTTGTCGCCAGTGCACATTTTAAAAGAGGAATGATCCCTGCCAATCTGTTATGGGTACTAAAATTTATCCAGTCAACAACTTTACACTTATCCTTAACTAAAATATTTCTATACTACCCTCATTCCCTTTAGTTTCAAACCCTTATACACTCCTAATATAATTTAGATTGACTTTATATTTTACTAACCTTACCATATTATATTTAATTCATATGACTAATATCTTACATATTTATTTATATTACACTATTATTCTAATCTATCATGGACATTAGTTTACAAATTTATTTATATTACAATATTATTTTTTTAAACCATTACTTTAACTTCTTTATTTACATGCGTATATTCAGAAAAACTATTTTTATTATATTACGATCCATTATTATACAAATACTTTTATTTACTTTATTTGACTTGATTACATTAAACCTTAAATCATTTCTTTACTTCCTTTATTAACTTGCATATATTCAAAATAACTTACTTTATTTTACTACGAATATTTTATTTACTTTCTACAGATGTATTGTACTTATTTATTTAACTTGATTTTATTAATTTTATTTGACCTATATTTACGAACATTTTTTTCTTAATTACTTTATGTGCGTGGAGAAAAAAACATCTTTTATTTTATGAAGGCTCTGTCATTATTATTACTTTAAACCATTTCATTTATTATTATTCATTTATTTTTAAATTTATCAGCTTAAGTTTTAAATAGAAATTTCAGATTTAATTTATTAGATTTATTTACTTTAGAATATTCATATTCATGCTCATTGTCCATTTCCGGTCCTTTTTGTTTATTTCCTTTACTATTCCACCTGTTTACTAACTTTTAAATTATGTCAGGCAGTTCCTTCTTTCTACATACTAACTCTATAATATAAACTAACTTTCCTCTCTTATCTATCCTGCTTTTATAATTTATTACTTTATCTCTTTCTCTTTCCATTCTATTTTCAACTTTGTAAATCAAAAAACCTTGATACCTAGCACAACTCTGTATTACTTCAATATTAGAATATTTTTTCTGCACTTTCTTTTTGTTTTAAGACTCCATCTAAAATGAATACGAATGTTTACTTTAACCTTTTTATTTTCTATCTTGATTAATTTTATTTCCAAACTACTATGCTTAATGCTATCTTCTGCCTTTTGATCTACATGGGTTTCTACTTTATCTGTTTCAATGCTATCTGATTCTAACTCAAATTTTATGTCTTTTATCACCTCAACTTCCTGACTTTCTTTAGTTAAATTTAACTCTCTGCTTTCTTGGTTCTCCTCTACTTTTCCTGTAATTTCACATCTTATTTCTCTGAGTTCCCTAATTTCTCCTTTAACCTGACTAATTTCTTCCTTCAATTCTGCTTTGAGTTCTAACTGGCTTTGTTTGAATTCTCATATTTCTGCTTTGAGTTTTTGCTGACTTTGCTCAAATTTCTGACACAATTCTTCTTTAAACTCTTGCATCATATTCATCATCATTTTCATCATCATTCGTGTCTCAGATACTTCTTTCTACTAACTGGGATTTTAAAAATATATCGGGCTTTCTACCGGCTCCATTTCTTTATTCGTAGTTATGCTATTATTTTTTATTTATTTAAATTATCTTTTGCATTAACAAATCAAAAATTATTATTGTTTAATTATTTTTCTTACTAAAACGGAAACACATGCAGACTCTAGTCCCTTTGTCCGTTTTTCTACCCGATCTTAAAGTTTCAGCTCCACCCATAATACCTAATTGTCTCTGATTTAACATAATGATTTTTTTAAAATAACATAAATAGCATACATCTCTTTTCATTAAAAAAAAAAGTTTTCGGTCAATTCTTTTTTTTAAAATTAAAACACTTTTACATACATAATTTAACTTTTGTATAAAAAATTTTCGAACAAGAAACAAAGGATTTAATTACTATTGTTTCTTAGGTCGAGCCCCATGTTGGGAGCCATTTGTACCGGGTTCTAATATGTGTCTTTCAAAACACCAGCCTCTTAGGCAGAGAAGAACATACTTGGAGAGTATGTATGCCCAAACGATAGCTATAAAATATATATAACTAGCATTACATTTCCAGGACATAACTTCTTCTCGACTGTTGAGTTCAACACCATGTTCAAAGCACTTTTTTTGTTTGTGTATAAACATGAGCACCAGCTATCTATTCATGAATGAATAAATAATGCACTTTGAATAATGGCCACTAACTCAACGCCCAAGCATCCACAGCTAGCTCAGCTGTTTGTAATCACTAGTAGACTATACATAATTAGTGGTGAAAAGAATTGATAAAGATTTGTAAAAGAATTGATAAAAAGAATTGACCAACAAATAAAGTTTAATTTTAAAGACAATTTATTAACTAACATTTACTATTTCAAACATTTTATAAATCTGATATAATACATGCATATTTTAAATTAACACACTATAATATAACACAAATAATATTTGATGTCTATAAAATCATAGCATTCACAAACACGCACATCAATAGTTCATTTTATGCATGCTTAATAAAGTTCAAACTACTTGTCTCTGGAGGCTTTACGAATTAATGCAATGCAATGGCTATTATAGAAATAAGAATATGAAATATTATTACCTAGGATTTTGAATGTAGATGTAGAACTTCATTTTATTTGGTTGCTGCTTTAGATGAGAATATTTCCATTAAGAATACTTCCCACCAGCTGGGACATTTCCTTGATGAGTTTTATTATTATTCATAATTATTACTATTGGAGACAATTAGATATTGACAGAGATTTCCAAGTTGTTATGCTGACATTATTTCATGGACAGATCTTGCTGTTTTCATTGGACTTCAGGCTGTGGGAAAATGTGTGTTCCCAAAAGCTGCTCAGCACTGCATTTTGTTTCTGGATACAATTAACTCAACTGATTGTCCTCTCTTGACTTAACTGACTCAATTAATTTCTGAACTGAACTCATTATCCAATAAAATTTCACTATTTATACCTGCGAAGTGTTTTTCTTTTCGATATCTTCCGGCAATATCTGTTGGTGAAATTTGATTGATAATCCTTTGATAAACTAGTTTTGGAAGATTGTTTAATTAGTAATAGCCATGCAGAACATGTTGTTTTATATTTTAATTAATAGCCATCACTTTGTTTTTTAATGACAATTTCCATTTATTTATAACATTATGCATACATTTATTCTATTATTGACAATCACACATATATATGCACATATATAACTAGTTTTAAGATTACTTTTCTTTAATTCGAATGAAAAGAGATTGTATTTTTTTTACACTTTAAATTATATTTCAACCAATAATAATAGACTCTACTCCCTTTTATAAAACTTTTAGTTTAACTTTTCTAACCAAACTCCCCCTCCCCCCTTTTAATCAACTATTTTCTAACTTTTCTTTCAAAACTAATGATAGAAAACTATTTGACTCTTATCTTTTTCGAAAACAAACTGTAATAAACTCTTCAACATTTAATTTTATGTTTTTCTTTTATGAAAGATTATTTTAATAATTTTTTTTAGATAAAATTATATGTGCCAATATTCAATATTGGTACAATATATATATACAATTAATAAGCAAATGTTTTTAACCATTTATTCTATGTCTGTAGAAGCATTTTAAGCAGGTACACATATACAATTTATAAATAAATGTTTTGGCTATTGATTTCAAATCTATAGAAGCATTTAAAGTAGATGCACAAATAATGCCAATATTACATTTGTTATTTAAGGTATATGAAAGCATTTCAGGTAGATGTACATATAATATCAGTATTGAAATTATTATTCCAGGTTTGTGAAAGCATTTTAGGTAGGTATACATATTATATTAATACATAAATGTTTGTAATCATTTGTTCTGGGTCTGTAGCAACATTTTGAGTAGATGTATAAATAAAATCAATATTACCATTATTATTCCAGGTATGTGAAAGCATTTCAGGTAGGTATACATATTTATATTAATACATCAATGTTTGTAATCATTTATTCCGGGTCAGTAGAAACATTTTGAGTAGATGTGAACATAATATCAGTAATTACTATTATTATTCCAGGTATGTGAAAGCATTTCAGGTAGATGTACATATAGTATCAGTATTGCAATTATTATTCCAGATTTGTGAAAGCATTTCAGGTAGGTATACATATTATATTAATACATAAATGTTTGCAATCATTTATTCTGGGTCTGTAGAAACATTTTGAGAAGATGTACAGATAAAATCAGTATTACCATTTTTATTCCAGGTATGTGAAAGTATTTCAGGTAGATATATATTTATACACATACATTTTATTATTTTATTAAGATACAGCTAAAATGCATACAAGTATTTATGGTTCATGTAGCATTTTATTATTTTAATAATTATTACAGGTAGGTAAGCAGGTAATATCAGCAATTCCATATTTGTGGAGGATTCATAATCCAATCCAGTATAGATGTATCTTTATACACATACATTTTATTATTTTATTAAGATACAGCTAAAATATGTATAAGTATTTATGTTTCATATAGCATTTTATTATTTTAATAATCATTACAGGTAGGTAAGCAGATAATATCAGCAATTCCATGTTTGTGGATGGTTTGAAATAATTATTACAATTATTATTAGAAGTATTTTTATTATTTGAACATATATGCAATTTTATGAAATAATTGGCATTTAACTAAGGAAATATATAACACATACATATGTGTGTGTTTTTAATTAAATAATAACGATTTCCATTTCTTGTTTTCATTTAAAAATAAAAAAAATTATCGTCAACTTTTGACTGAAGTTAATACTTGATTGTGAAAACTTTCTTAAGACTAATAATATAACATTTTCTCTCTTTTGTTTTATAAAAATTAATAGCTATAATTTTAATTCATATTTTATAAATGCCTCATTTACATATGTTTAGATTCATTTAAGAATGACATTTCGTAAATTCTAGAAAATTTTGTGGACGTCATTTATTCAGACATAGTAAAAAGTAATTTAAAGTGATTGGTTTATCTTCACGCTTTCATTTCCAGTACTTAAGATTTGCCCATATTTAAGCATTTGGGTTGAAAGAATAGGTGGATTCATTCTATTCTTTCACAAAGACTTTATCTTGTGTTGGAAGTGAAAGTATTCATTTATTAGTATTAATATTTATAAAAAGCACATGTACATTAGCTTGAAAAGCTGATCTTTAGTTTATTACAATTTAAAAACATAGCACTATATAAAATAAATGTCTCATTTACATATGTTTAGTTTCATTTAAGAATGATGTTTCGTAAATTATAGAAAATTTCGTAGGTGTCATTCATTCAGTCATAGTAAAAAGTAATTTAAAGTGATTGGTTTATCATCACACTTTCATTTCCAGTACTTAAGATTTGCCCATATTTAAGCATTTGGGTTGAAAGAATATGTGGATTCATTCTATTTTTTTGCAAAGACTTTATCTTGTATTGGAAGTGAAAGTATTCATTTATTAGTATTAATATTCATAAAAAGTGCATGTACATTAGCTTGAAAAGCCAATCTTTAGTTTATTCATATTTTATTGTATTTGAATCACTTTTAATTGATTACCTCTAAATTTCATGTCTTCATTCATTACTGCATTACTAAATAACTGGAGGGTCTGTCTTGAATGGCACACTAAAACTTCTAAGTAGGACTTGGAGTTCACATGTTTTGCAGATGGAGAGAGGACAAGCAGTCTCTAGCTGAAGATGATTTTTCATTAGGCTGTTTTATGGTTCCATTAAGTCACTTTTTTAGTAGTCTTGTAGCTAAATCTTGTATATCTGAATCAATTAACTATAATAATACTAATAATCATTTCTACTGATTTTTTAGACAATTTATATTTTTTCTCTATCAGAATGGATTCAGCCTACATGTTTCTTTTCTTCCATTGGTTATCCTTGTCCATGTTTTTTAATCCTCCAGATCATTGGATAGTTTCTCTTTCACAGGAACAGACTTTTAATTAGACTATTTTCTATTATTTGCCTTTATGTGTTTTCGAATTTTGATTTTTTAATGCCTGTGGCATGGTGATTTGACACCTAGAGTTATTCTGTCTTAGAAGTTTTCTTCAATCAGAGTTTTAATATTTGAAGATTTATTTATTTATTTAATTTTAATAAAGAAAGATTTATACTTTCATTAATTGCAAATATAAACGTAATTGCTTTTCTCTCTTTTTTTTTCCAAAAAGTTTGATTTTCTTTTCATTTGACTAAATCATTATGAATTAACAAATTATCATCTTAATTGCAGTCAAATTTCATTACTTCTTTTTCTTTAAAATATTTAGTTTTCCTTAAAATGTTATTAGTCTTTTTTTAAAAAATATTACTAGTCTGACTTAAAATATTATTAGTCTTTTTAATTGGGGGGGGGGAGGGGAATCTTCTAAATATATACATGAAACAGTATATCTGTTTCAATATATATATATATGTCTGTGCAAAAAATCATATAAAATATCATGGGTTCAAACTCTTAAATGTGTATAAAAATTGTGTTTTCATATTAAATTTCAAATAATGTATTAAACAATAGTATTTAATGAATAAAAAATAGAATATTAGGAAACCAAGTAATTTAAAGATATAATAGGCCTAGCTTTATGTTCAGATCATGAGGGTATAAAGTCTCAAATAATATTTGTCTAAATCGCATGTGTCAAGACCTGATTGCTCTTCAGACCACTGTTTAACATCTGATTGGCTGTCTGAGAAACAACAGTAGGTACATGTGAAAGACTAGCAACCTTTCAATTTATTACTAATTTAATAACATGTGATTTAGACAAATATTATTTACATACATTGCTGATAAATTATATTAACATCTAGAAAATTGTGGTGTAGTAAATCTAAGATTTTGTGCTGTAATATCATAAATTAAAAATTCAGTGAGTAGTAAATGAATATGTTTATATCTTCATGCTTTCAAGCCAAGATGCTTAAGACTGGCTTATATATATATATATATATATATATATATATACTTATATTATATATATATATATATATATATATATATATATAAGTTAAGTAAAGAGAAGGGTGATATCATCCTTTTCTTATTAAAATCTCTGTCATGCGTCAAGGCCTGATCACTCTTCAGACCACTGTTTAACATCTGAATGACTATCTGAGAAACAACAGTAGGCACATGTGAAAGACTAGCAACCTTTCAATTTATTACTAAAGTCTCAAATGTATAAATTATAAAAAACTTTTTTCTCATTCTTGTGGAGGATGCCTATTCTTACATCATCAGTTGAGTGTTCTAATAAACTGAAGTGTTTAGAAATGGGTCAATCTTAATTTTTATATAAAATGTCACATTTATAATTAGTTATTTTAGAATGTAAACTGTTTGAGAATCCCTACATAAGTTTAAGCATTTTTTACATTCTATCAAGTATATTAGGTTTACACTTAGTTCGGGATACATCATTTCAAATCATTAATGGTATTACTTTGAACCATCTTTTATCTCCACAAAAAATTTTTTTTTCTGAAACAAAATTACTATTGAAGTTTGTTTTTACAAGTCTACCCTTAAATATTTTGTGATTTCTATATATAATGTTAGGTAAATTGGAAAAATAGATTTTAAGTAATCTGTAAAATGTAATATGTTAGACCATTTTTAGCAGTAGGTTGTCAAAATTAGGTAAATTAATTTATTAGAAAATAAACACTTTATGGTCAAAACTTTTCTGGAAGGACATGACTGTAGATATTAGCCTCAGAAGCCTACAGAAGCATATGAAACTCAGTGGACTTTTACTTCACTCCATTGCAATGTTCCAATTCCAATGGATCAATAATACCAACCTAAAAAATTTTCCTCTGTTACCTGATGCCTTATGCTTCACTGCTGTCCTCCCTATGGACACCCCTCCTCCTCCAAATTCTCAAAAAATTAACTTTTGGGAGGCATATCATCTTATTAATAATGATACTCCTCCTTGTTCTTTCCTTTTAATCTTCTCTAATCATACCATTATTAAAAAATTTAAGCAGTGGCATCTGGAACTGAAATACTTAGACTTTCTGATCAAGATAAACCTAAATGCTCTTCCTACAAGCCATTTTATAGTCACCCATAAGGGTTTCTCACACACAGACCAGGTCTGCCCTTTATGTCATAAAGATGATGAAACCATGTTGCATGTTTTCTGTCATTGTACATTTCTTCAATATTATAGAGACATTATAACCTCCATCTATATAAGCTAGAAGCCTACTCTCACTACCCTGAGTAGTAGTATTGGCAATGATGTGTTTCCATCTATTAGGATTTCTACTTTCTTACTCTTTGCATATTAGTTCATTAGATGTATGCTTATCTTTAATCCTACCATTGATAACAAAAAATTAGCTCCTTTATTTATTTTTAAGACTACATGGGACCTTCTTTTCATTGCAGATTTTCATTCATGATGCTTGGGATGTACATTTAATTGTTTTTGACTGCAAGACTAGTTGTGTGATCCTCATCCCAGCTTTTTCGTTAACTGTATTGCTTTCACCATTGTACTAATGTAATCATTTTATCTAAGAAATAAAGTTCTTATGAGAAAAAAAAAAGTAAGGAACTAATGGTGAAACTTCCAATTGGTTATTGTTTTCTTAAATAGAACATTTTGTTTATCAATTTCTGAAGATTTTAATCGAGCAATAATTAGGATAGTTCTTATTTATAAATTTATTAAATAAAACTTTATTTTGTTGAAAAAAATTTTCATTATTGCAAATTCTTTTATTAAAAACTGACTGTAGGAATTTGATTACTATGAAAATCTAGGCGAAATGTCTGTTTATTACATTTAATTTTTTGTACACATTTTTTGTATACATTTTTTGCACAGATGTATATATATATTGTACATATGGGTTGTTTGTAATTAATGAATTACTTATTATTTTTGGAAAAATTGATAAGAAAATATTTTTTTTTATTCTGTTAGTAAAAAAAAGCAACTAATATATTTATCTTAATAGATGAGCGATTGATTGATTGAAAAAGAAAATATTAAATTATAGAAATTTATTACATTATTACATATGCAAGATATATATAAAAGGAATTTTTAATCAACAATTTAAGTTAATAAAAATCAAAGACATGGTGCTTAGAGGTGTATGATGAATATTTCATGATCTTTGTCTAATTTTCTTTATTTCTTAGTAAAGATCTGAGTAAATGCAAATTAGCTTTACACCAATTTTTTATATTATTAAGCCATACTTATATGGAGCTTCTTTTTTTTTTATCAACAAATTTTATTGTGAGCTCAAATAATCTCATTATAGCAGTAACAGAGTTATATTGTTAACAGAAACTATAAAAAAAAGATTACATAAACCAATACCAATGGTCTGGGGTAAAAAATCAACTGTTCAATCACAAATTTTCCATTACTACAAAGCTTCATTTAGCATTGTAGATGTATGTTGGGGCTAGATTTTTATTGCTGTTTGTGATGGCCTGAAGTTTTTCCAGAATTTCTTACAGACAACCAAGGTGGGGCCATAAATGAGAGCACCCCCTAGTTGACCAATAGGCAAACAGCAGAAAGGTTATAATTCTTATGGATGGAAAGATCCCATCAGATATGCTAGAAATCAGTCCAGTGAGGAAAGGCACTCTAGTTTTGTATATGGATGCAATCTAAAAGTTTCAGTTCTAGATGCCACTGTTTAAACTTTTTAATGATTGAATGATTGCGAAAAGTTAGTAGTGATGGGATTGGGGGGTATCATCAATTAGATGGTATGCATACCAGTACTTAATGTTCTGTGAGTTTATCTGCTTAGGTAAAAAGATAAATTTTGAAATATTTAGCAATAAGGATGTCAACCAACTTCTCATGGGAGGAGGAGGGGTATTAGTATGACACCGATGAAAAGCATGATACTTCTGGAAAATGGTGAGATAGGTTAAGGATGGTGTTATGTCTATGCTGAAAACAATAGGTTACAACAGAGTGCAATGATGGTCCATTGAGTTTTGTATGCCTATGGAGGCCTCTCAGACTGATGGCCATGATCTTGCCCTTCCACATAAGTCTTGCACATAGTGAATTTATCATTCTGATTAATCTTTGGAAAAAGTTAATGATCAGCATAAATAAGAAATTTTTGGAAACACCAGGATATTGAACAGTGAAGTTTTCACATATAGTAACAAATAAACTTTGGATAATGAATCAATGGTTTTGGATCAAGAGGAGAAGGGGCTACTGTATGGCTCTTCTCATTGCAAGAAGTGAGTTGTAGATTAGAAAACCCAGAAATTTTTGGAACATGACACTAAAAGTAGAAGGGATGGTGTTTCCAGAGAATATCTTCCATGTTGAGGATTTATTTCAATTAAAGGTGAGTCCTGACTTGGAAGAAAAAGCACAAAGCATTTTGGCAAGCTTTGGGATTAGCTTTTGTGATGGAAGAAAAACAGCCAGGTCATCCATGTATGCTAAGTGGGGGATTGATTTATTGAAAGTGGGTATGAATATTCCAAGAAGGTGTTGTTCAAGTCTAATTAATATAGGATTAATGTAGATTATAAATAGCAGGGCACTCAGAGGAGAGCCCTGTGGTGGAAATGTCCCTGTTGTTGAAGAAATTTGCTCTAACATTGATTATCCCAGTTGAGATATTGTATTTGATAAGAAGATTGATGAGGCAATGTGTTCTGACAGAGTTGAAGGCACCAGCAATGTCCAGCTGGATGGCTACTGGTTTAGATTTCCTCGTGATTGTGGTGTAATCAACTATCGTGGAATAATGCTATTGCATCAGTGGTTGAAAAACCCTTCTTGGAAAACTGGTACTGGGATATGAATGGAAGGATCTTATCCTTGATTATTGCTTCAACCATCTTGATCATTAATAGTGTTATAGAGATCAGCCTAAGATTCCCAAGGGGGGATGGTAATGTCTCCTTGAGAAAAGGCACCATCTTTATAGGGTACATGCCACCAATATCAAGGGGTTTGGTAGATATGAGATCAACCATTCTATGTATGATTGGTATTGAAAATTTTTCAAGGTGAAGTAGGAGAAATCATGAAATGGCATGGAAACCCAGATGTGTTTTCTCCAGCATAACGGATAATTTAGTACTAATATCTTTTTCAGTTATGCTGTGGTTAATAGCTGTGAACTCCTTGAGGTTAGGATGATTTGACTCATGAGAATATTTGGTCAATTTGGCTTTAAAAAAAAAAGAATTTGTATGAATATGCTGTTACCAGTGTAGAGGTTATTGTCAATTATGATGGAAGAGGGAGTATTTAATTTATCTTTGTAGCCCAAAGCCTACCTAATGTAGTCCCTGGATCAGTTATGGGGCTGGCTTAGGAAGATTCTCAATTTTTTGCTAAAATGTAGTCAGAAATGGCTTTGGTTAAGGATTAACTCTATTGAAGGAGGGACTGCAGTTATCTGTTTCAAAGTGTTGCTGATTAAATCCCATCTTGTGGTAAAAGGGAAGTGGGACCCTTATTTTTCCTGTGTAAAAATAAAAATATTGTACTCAAAATATTGATGAATGTGAACCACATATCTGCAGGAGGTAAGGTGAGGATGTTATTTTTTCTGAAATACACCTGGATCTCATTTAATGTGGATTATTTTAATGCAATTTTGAAGTTATGTGTTTCAAGTTTCTTCTTAATATCTTTCATATTTTACTATATTTATTAGATATCAAAAAATTTAAATTATTAATAACTTGTTTTCACTTGAAATACTTTTTTTCCCAAAAATATAACATTATATTAGCAGCTAACATGAATATGGTCTGAAGTTGTATTTAAAATCTTAGCTTCAATGTAAATAACCTAATTATACACATGAGTAAGTAGTAATAATAGATTTATATGTATGTATAAAAATATCACAATAAATATTAAAAAGTTTTAAACTTTTAAAACATATTTTGTTAAATATTAACAGAAACAAATTTTTTTTAGATTTTTAAAATAAATAATAACGAAGATTTTATTGATTTTATAAACTGAAAATAATCTTTCTAATGACAATGTATAATCTTTTTGTTTTAATTGCGATCTATAGCACAAGACGGAATGTGGTGCTAGTTGTACATCAAGTCATGAATCTGATTTCTTACTAGGTCACAAATGAATGCATATTGTCTAATAGTGGTAATGATTAAAATATATATAAAAAAATGAAAAATTAATACTGTAGTTAATAAAAAAAGTTTGTCTTGTATTATTTTTTTTCAAATATTTGAAATCTTTTATTAGTCATACTTTATTTCCTTAGTTTTTTAATGTGAATTTTAAAGTAATTTTTTCCTGTTGCTGTGCTTTTATGCTGATTTTGAAAATTACAGAACCCATCCCCTATTTTTCATGGTAAGTTACATTTATTTTTGTGTGATTTCTTTTGTGTGCATTTTTGAGGAACCTATCTGCTGCATAAAATGAGACCCAGGTGTATATGTAACACTCAGATAAGATTGCTTCTGTGGCAGTGGTCTTGAGTAGAATGCGAGTGGATGACTTCAAGTGCTCATATGGCTATGTAAACTGGTCAATTGATAAATTGATCTCTAGTGCCAGGTGGTCTGAGAAAGGAACAAGTTGAAGGGAGGGTTCAATGATGAAATAGAGGTCTGGGAGTAGTAAACCAGATTTATGAGGGTCACATAGTGCTTAGTATATTAGGAGAAGGATTCTGTCAGAAAGAAGCTCTCTGCACACATATGTGAGGTGTTTATGAGATAAAGGTATCTGGAATTGAAGTGACTGTAAGTAGTATTGAAATCTCCAAACAATAATGTAGGATAGGGGTTGAATCCAAGTGATACATTTATTTGTTGGATTAATGAGTGAATTAATGATAAGTCTCTTAAAGTAAACAAAGATGATGTTCAACTTAAGGGACCAGTGAGATAAGAGATATTGATTGATGAAGTTTATTTTATATGATTTGAATGGTGAATATTTAGGAGTGAGAATGGCAACACCTGAAGTCAAGTGATGAAATGATTCTAGACTGGCAATTTTAATTAGTAATTGTGGATTTGAGAGAGAATGTAACTTAGTTTCTGAAAGATAGATGACATGAGGTTTAAATTGGTTATTCCAATTTGTAATTGATTCTATTTTTTCAACCGAGTTCAAGCCATGAATGTTGAAGCTGGCAAATTTAAGATTCATGTGGCCTGGCCTGGACTGGAGTGGTTAAGTTGATCATGGTCAGATTTAAGCAAAGAGTGCATGGGTGGTTAAAAAATTTGAGGGAATCTAAATTCACTACTCATTTCTTCAGCACTGACTTAGTTATAATTTTGACATCCCTAGAATCCACTTTGTGATTTGCACCACTAGAGTGGGCCTTCCCAATCAATTTCATTTTGGGTGGTCTGCCCTGCTCAGATTGTGCTATTTACTGGGTACCAATTCCTGGAACTACCTCCATACTACTATCTTTGGGTGGTGTATCAGGGTCTTTGATTATAGCAGTTGACAAGTCAGCTTTCATTTCCCCTTTTTTGATTTTAACAGGTGATTCACATTTTGATTAGCTCTTACTGGAATCACCAGACTTTTCCCCCTGCTCATCACCCAAGAATCCACATTGCCATTGTTAGCCCTTTTGGACTTCATTTTACTTTTTTTTTCCTGTTGGAGAGATGGCTATCTGTAATTGTAGCATCCGACTTTGGGGATGAAGTACTGATTCTAGAGGAGTGGATAGAAGCAATACCAAACTGTTCTCAACATCAGCAGCACCGGAAGATTTCAGCAGGTTGAGGCTGATTACATTGTCATGTGTATTGTCACTCAGAAGATTACTTTTCAAAGTATCTATTTCAGGGGAAATTAAATGAGTATTATGAAGAATTTCAAGTGGTTTGCAGTTGTGCAGCCTTGTCCTTTTCATATGTTAATATTGGCAAATCCAAGCTGGGCAGGCTTTAACCAGGTGGGTCTTTAATTTACAATAGAAACACTGTGGCAGTACCCCTCTAAAGGAGATAATACAAGGTGCATCAAGGGAATAGCGGTTGGGATGATTCCCTTGTTGAGTATGATAGTGAATATCTGCTGCATTACTTTTGTTTGTATTTTATATATCAAAAATTAAATTTTTTGTTTACATCAGTAGTATGCACTTGTGAATAGTGACCCCTCAAGGTATTGCAGAAAAATTGTTGGGAGTCATGAAAATTTTGAGTTTTCATGTTGGATAATAAACTTTTAATTGAAAAAACAAAAATCTAAACACTATTAAAAAATACATGAAAAATACTTAACTCATTATTGGTTGTTTGACCACTTTTATCTTTATGCACTTCCTTCTTTATATTCCAATTTGATTTGATAACCAGCACATCATGACAGCATTTTGCTTATATTGCTCTCATTTTTCTTGTTCACTTTCAGAATTTTGATCTTCTGGCTAGTACTTTCCTAACATTGAACATGATACATCATTCTTGAATGTACACATTTTTAAAAACAGGTCAAAAAATTTTCAATTGCAATAAATCCTTAGATCTATTAAAAACCAAGTACTATTATACATTTTTTGTTACTATGCAATTTTTTTGAAGATCTTATATCAAATCTATGCATTAAAATATAATATAATGGTATATATTTGTGTATACTAAAATGACTGATTATTACTATCCTTATATGCTTTATAATAAGATTGTAACAACATATCATCTTTTGAGTCATGTAATGGGGATCACAAGAGGAAAAAGGTTGTGCACCACCAGTTTACATCAATCACTCAAATTATGGCTAACCAATTGTAGTTTGTTATATGTTCTTTATCACTATGTTTTATTTTCATTCATGTTTTGCATAATTTACCTTTGAAAAACTTTTTGCATTCAATCTGATTCTGAAATTTTTTTCTTCTACTCTCAAATACTAATATTCTTCCCAAAAAAAATTTCGGCATCATTCATATTTACATCTGTACAACACCCTTTTATATATATATATATTGTAACCAGTTGGCTTACATAGCATACACTAATACAGTGTGTGTGCATAAATATATATGTAAAAAAAGGAAAAGTAGAAATAAACATAGAATAAATATTTGTAGATTTTTTTTATATTTTCTAAAATAAAATAATAATAATTAAAGGATTAAATAACTCTGGGTTTAAAGTAAAATTTCATTATGAAATTAATATTTTAAAAAGATCTGAATAAATATAAATATTGCATTATTATTAATTATTACTCTGATTTTGAAATTTAAAAACACCCTATAGTATTTTTGAAATTTTAATTAATTAAACAAAATTTTTATCTATTAGAAATCCCCTAAGTAAAAACATGTATATGTTTTCAAAGGGATTAGTGAGATAAAAATAAATCTCTGTTTTTAATCAAGCTGCTGTTATCACCTTAGATGAGTCTATAAAAGGGCTGATAACAAATTAGCTCCAGTTTGGATAATGATTTTGAAGAAAGCAGTATGTTGTTGGCTGTAGCAGAGAGTTGGCAGAAGAGCTACCATGAATTAATATAGCTGAAGGCAGGAGCTGCTACTATTTTCCTTCACAGGAGTTTTCATTTACTTGAAGCTGGGTCACTCCTGAATCAATAGCCTGAAAAAAATGAGGACAAAATAGCTAGCAGAGTTATAGAGCTCTTATGAAGATCTGAGGACAGTCCAGTAGCTTCCTTATAGTTTACTGCAGTTTTGATTCATGAAGCCAGGGTCATTTCAAATGCATCAACTAGCTGCTTAAATATGTTTTAGAAGACAGCTTGGCAATTGCTTGGACTACAAAAAAATCTCATGGTATGCCAACAAATTATCTGAATTATACTTTTTCCTGATAATGACAGTCACTAAAAACCAAAATCACCAAGAAAAATCTTCCAGCTTGCTGAAGAATTAATTACATGTATGCTGCATCAGATTTATGCAGAGAAACATACTTAAACATATATATAGCTGGTGTTATTTTAAAAGAATTTATTTAAAAAGACATATATAGAACAATATTATTTTAAAGTCGGTTAAAAATTTATATATTTTAAAAGAATATAAAATAATTTTGGCTTGAATTATAATTAAGAGTCAAGAATAATTTATTGATCATTAAAGGCAAAAGAGGCATTTTTGAACAATAATCCTTTGGACATTATTTTGAAAAATTTATATTAAGAAAAAAAGTAAAGAATCGATTCAATAATTTAATTTAAAGACGTTGATAATTAATCAACAAATACCTGTCAAAAATTGACTATACTTTTGAGAACTTATAAATTGAAACTAATTTTAAATTATATCTATATTTTGTTTATACACACATATGTGTGAAATTTATATTTTCCAAATGGATTATGAAAAAAAATTATTGTCTAAATAGGTTAAACCCAGCGTGCATATATACATGCACACTCATATATGTAAAATTATAATCATTTTTTTTGTTAGTGAATATTAATTGTATATTATAAATTGCACGTCTGTGCACATATATATGTAAATCATAATAATAACATGAATTGTCAATCACAAATGTAATAATTATTTTATGTTTAATTGAAATGTCTTCATCATGTATTATAAAACACATGTCTGTGTATGAATGTATGTATGCATTTATAAATACCCATTAAGAAATAATGCAATTAATGTGATAACTTGAATTTTGTAGTAATATTGTAAATTACAGTGTAATGACTTTTATTATTGAATACTTTTCAAAATCAGAGCCTTATCCTATAAGACTTTAAATATAATTTATATTTATTTTTTGTTAATAATAAACTTGTATTTAATTGTTAAAATTATATTCCATCATCTCTTGTTCACATACAGTAATAGAGCTTTGTGTTCTCTGAGCTAGGTTTGGACACGGATAAATGGGGATGTGTACTTAGTACTTTGGGGCATCCAGAGAGGATCAATCATCATCCTGGTTGGTGCAAAAGAGGATACTCTTTAAAGCCCATGCACTATTATTTTTATTTTACTTTAGTCTTATTAGGAGTTAAGTTTATAATTGGCCAATACAAGTGGCCTGAGCATTGATGATGATCAGCATGTTTTAAATGTTCCAGCATTATTGATATGATTTCTGATTATTGTGTATTTTAATGGATGGGCACTAAGCTGGTGCATCCAAGTTATGTTTAAATAATTGCCCAAGCTGGCAAAGGCTCAATAGTTAGCCTGGTCTAAAGAAGACCCATTTTCCAATCCAGTCACAAAGTTGACTGTTGATTTATATTGTTTATTGTTCAAATCCAGCCACAAGATGGCTGTTGATTTTATTCTGATATATTGTACTGATTTATTATATTGTGGATCATTCATAAATTCATGACAATGAATGGTATTTTGAGTATTACTTGTACTTATTTTTTAAATGATAATGCTGGTGGTTAGTTATGCTTGTAGTTGCTCTTCTGAGTTAACTTCTGATCTCTCAACAATGTTCACAGAGATTCTCTAATCTCATACTCTTATACCTTTAAATATTTACGTATAGATAATTTTTCAAATTATTAATATTTGTATTTCATTAAATGGACTGTGAGTGCTGATGTTTCCATCATCCCAGTTCAATTCTTCTTTTATGTCACCCTACCCCCATCCTGTTACAATATATATATATATATATATATATATATATATATATATATATATTGTGCCTTTTTCTATAGGTCAGAATCAGCTCATTACAGTAAATTACTAAAAATTTTAAATTTAGAATGTGTTCTCTTTGTGTAATAGTTATATTGTATTGATAATATCTTAAAAGTACAATTTAAAGCTAAATAAAAATAGGTAATGCTTAAAATTATGATATATAACCTTAAAACAGTTAAATAAAGCTAAAAATACTAATTACATATGGTTGGAAAAGCTGGCCATAATAAATAATGCAGCTATAAATGTTTAAAGTATGTTTAAAAAGTTAAATTTTAATAGTTTAAACTTATAATTAAATAAATGCTATATTTAAAAGTATAAGTTATATTTAATAATTATAATTAATATCATATATTCTAAAAGTAATTTTTATGGTAGTAAAAGTTGTATTTAGTTCTATATTTTCCAAATTATTATTTCAAATTTTATATTATTGTATTATTTATTAATATAATAAGTGTTGCAATTTATCATTTATTTTCAGACAGTAAATTGGATACAATCTGTCACAGCTATCAGTCATTGTGACCTGTATAATATAGGTATTCACACATGCTTGCTAGTATTTGTATTAACAAACTTCGAAATATTTTAAAATTGCATATAGAATTGAATATATTTATTTGCCTGTCATAAGAGAAAATATTAAAGCAGTCATATAAAATGTTTTAAATAGTATTATAAAATGAATACAGCTAATAAAAATTAAATATTTTGTTTTAAAATAAAATAGATAAATTAAATATTAAAGGTGGGATAAATTTATTAAATATTGTTTAAAAAAAAGTCATTTTAAATGTTTAGTTATTTTTAGTAAAGATTTAAAATTTATGTCTTAAATAATATTGTTAAAATTATAATGAGTCATATTTTATTTTTGAAATTTAATTGTGTAAGACTGTAGCAATATGCAACTTCGGTATCAAATGAAAAGCAAAAATCCACCGATAGGATGAGGTATTTTGTAGGAAATAAATACTGTTGCACAGGGGTGTCAGTGGTGATCAATGTAATAGTAATTTTCAAAATTTTATTTTAGTCAATTTTTAGTGCTCTCGTATAATATATTTGCAAACTAATAGGATATTTATTTTAAGTATTTGCAAAGAGAGCATAATATAAATATATTTTAATAACTTTATTAAAAATATGCATTGCTAATTTAAAGTTCCCATTACCAGGATTATTCATCAAAACTTAATATAACTTCGCAGTAAAAAATATGGATATGCCAATAAGTAAAATGTGTTTAATGAAAATTTTAAAAATAAGTATAATAATTGTTAATGCAATATTATTGGTATTAACCAAGAGAACTATTCCAGTAAGCACAGAATTATTTTGGACATTGTGCAGAAAGCTTTTTTTATATAATAACGAGATAGTCGTATTTAAGACCGACAAGTAATATGATAAGTTATATAATAATTTTATGGAAATATAATGCTATGAAGATAAATGTTTTATCCTTTTTGAAGGAAAACATTGTAAATATTTTAAAGAAAAAGCTATTATAAGTAAAAATTAAAGGAAAGTATTTTAGAAAAGCGTATATAATAAAACCTATATTATATAAGGTTATGCACATTTGTAAAAGTTATTTTTTTAAACTGATAATTTAAGCCGTAATGGAAATAGTTATAATTGGATAATAAATAATAAATTATCCTGAAGAATAAACATATGAAGAAATGGATTATAAACCAGCAATTACTGAATTTATAGAGATGGAAATATGTTAAAATTGTGCAAAAAGTTTTATCTGGATTGCCCATAGTCAAATTATCGGGACATGATGCATCACCAAGCCAATACAGGATTCTCTATGGATAGAAGCTTCAAGTTATTATTTTTCAATTTTATGATTTTATTATTATTTTAATAATCATTGTTCTGGACAATAGAAACCATAAACTATTATTCTATGAACTTTTCCAGAACAGATTAATGATTATTTTTATTAGTTTTCCAAGATTTTAAGACGTATTATTTTTTTTATTATTCATTTTTAAAACTTTGCTCATCGCACCGGAAGAAGTTACAATGTAGGTGCAAGTTTGGGGCAGTTGTTCATTGTCAAGCAAGAGAAACTTAGCAATGGTTGGAGTTTTTTAAAATAGCTCTTAAGAGAACTTTAAAAAAAAAAAAAAAAGAACTCTCGAGAAAATAAAAACATTTGAACTTTATAAAAAAACATTTGTCAGCTGAAGATTTATGTAATTATGGTTTTGACTTATTTATTAATTTTTAAAGTATAATATTATTTTAATTAGAAGAGTAGGAACATGAACATTAATTTAATACTAAGGATACTATAATCTTATAGTAAATAATTTGATAATTGAAATAAGTTAACATTTTAAGTGTAAAAGTATGGATATATTTCATGTATGCAATGTTTTATTTAATTGATGGACATGAAGATGTGATAAGTGATGACAAGTCGATATCACTTAGGTAATAGTTGTAAATATTGATGTGCTTTATGATGTATTTTTTTTTATTTTTCTTTTTTGCAGTTTGCCAATGAATTATAATGTATGGAAGTATGAATGTTAAGTTATATGTAAACACATTTACACAACACATTTAAATTATGAGATTAGGATTTATTTCTGGGAATATGCATACTTTAATTTCATATTAGTAATATAACACAACATGATGATGAATAGTTATATGATTTTTTAAAAAAACTTTAATATTATTGGACATTCAAAGTATTTATATGACTAGTTTGTATATGTTTTAAGAATATGAGATAGGAAAGTAAAACAGACTTTTCTTGTAGATTATTGAGATCATTCTAATTACAATTGAATTTTGTTTATTATTTTGAATATGTGAGTTAGTCATTTGTCAATGTAAGATTTGATAAATCTATTAGGAAATGTTGATAAGATAGTGACTTTGGGAGTAAACTGGAGAACATGAAACCAAAGAGATGATATCAAAGTAGGATATATTAGGGGAATAGTATTTTTGTAATCTTAATAAGTATACAGTACAGTTAGCAATGCCCTGTAACTGATATATTTATTTGTGGGCAGTGTCTATTTTCTTTAAGTATTGATGTTTCAATAAAGCTGAAGGAATAGCTTTGACATCATTGTTATAGACAGAATAGGTCATGCCTCTATTTTATAGATACTCTGTGCCATGGTATTTTTATCCAATATGTACTATGAGTTAGATTCTAGTTTTTCTTCCCAAGGCCTACGCATCTATTTGCTATCTCGATTTCCAAAGTAACTACATTGCACAGTATTGAATATTTTGTAAAGAAATAATAAATAATTTAGAGTTTAAGATATGCTATTGTCTGAATAAGATAAGTTCATTTACTTGTAAGAAGGAGTAGAGTTTGTGCAAGTTGGAATTGAAAATCCAACGGACCCTAAAGAAAAAAAAAAGAATCATAGAATATGTTCTACATTTGTTTTTGGAAATAAAATAAATTTCAAGAATAAAATAAATAAAGCAAAGTTGCTCTTTGAAATGTTAAATAACTTTTAAATATTTTATTTCATTTTTATGAGTATTGCATATTTTTAAGATATAATGTTATAAAGCAAAATGATATAAACGATAAGCATTGGTACAATTTTGTATTTATTTTAAATAATATGGAATACACCAATGATTACAGCTATTTAGTATTAGAGTAATGTTAAGTAGGATATATTGTATTTAATAATCATAGTGTAGTAAACAACGATGACCACACTGTCTAGTAATAAATTAACAGTAGATATTTTATGTAGTATTTTTAAACATTGCAAAATGAAAATTGTTTTAGTAAAAGATCCATGCTCGATATTGTTATATTTTGTGTTTTCCGTACTATGTTTCAATGGATGTTTTAAAAGGAAGCATAGTGAAATAATATTTAAAGATATGATATGTTAAAATAAGTATAAAGAAATGTAATTTCATCATAAAATTGATCATAAAGAGATAAATAAAATTGTATTGTTTTATTATTATTATTTTTAAGTCAGAGTGAAGACTTAAATAGATTCTCTATTGTTTTTTTTAATAACTATAATTCAGGAATCCCCAACCCTATGCCCATGATGTGTGCCCGCCGCTATCCGAACACGATAAAAAATTATTTATCTGATACAAATAAATTTAATTTTTAAAATTTCTTATAAATTATTGTATTATATTGTAATCAAATTGTAGTACATACTATACTTTTACAGCATAAAAATATAAACATTAATTATATGTTAAAATTTTATTTTTGAAATAAATATTTTTTTTGTACATTATGTGTATTAACAATATCCAACTATAAATTTACATTGAAAAAATAAATAGTGCCCACCATCTGATTGAAAAAAATAAATGGTGCCCGCCACCTGGCCGATATTATAGAATGTGCTCTTAAGTGCAAAAAGATTGGGGACCCTGCTATAATTAATAAGAAATGTATAATGGTGCAAATTTAGGATATTAAGTGTAAATATTGTAAATAAATTGTTATTTTATTTTATTGTTATATAAAACAAAAAAACACTTATTTATAATTGTTAATTAGAGAAGATATAAATTAGTATTAAAGTTTATCGGCTTAACGTTTTTGAGGATCCATGCCTCATATTCATAGCCTTCATAAAATGGATAATAAAATATATGCAAATACAAATATTCAAATAAACTAGTATTATGTAGCCCATTTCTTCAAGATCTCAAATCAAGTGTCTTTTCTATTAATGGCATGGATGTTTCCATTGATGTAAAATGCCTCCTTTATTTTTCTTTTGTGATCATTTGATTCTGAGCACAATATTATGGTATGCTCCAAAAATACAGAGAATGTGTTGCTGTTCTTCTGAGCTCTGTTAAATGTGTAAAGATGTTGAACCAGTCTAGTATTAATTGTAGCTTTCGTTTCACCATAATATATAGTGTGGCATCCGGCCTGAGGGCAGGCAATGGAGTACACCACATGTGGGGTGAATGATCGATCAATGTGGTCTTTAGAGTTGTTAATCAATCTATTAGAATTAGGTGGAGTTCTAACTGCTATGTTAAATTTATCATTTAATGCTTTCATTAGTTTGTTAGATATTTTGGGAATGTAGGGGATTATTATTCTAGATAGATTGGTACGAGGTACATTATTGTTTATTGTATTATTAAATTTTATGATTTTATTTTTAATAGCTTTGAATTTGAACCCTGCTGCTAATAGATCTTTAATATAGTTATTTATGTTTTCATTCCTGTCTGCTTCATATTTACATAAATAAAAGTTTCTAAACAAAAATGCATTAAGGCCAGCAAGTTTATGCGATGCAGGGTTAGGGTGGATACAGCTGTGAATTTCAAATGTTTTAACAATCATTTTATAATCTATTAAGTGGCGATTTCTCGATAAAGAGAGGTCGAGATATTTGAGTTCTTTATTATTTTCATATGTGATGGTGAATGAAAGTTTGGTTAAGTTTTGTAAATCACATTGTATATTTAAAGTATTATCTTTAGAGGTTATGATAAAGATATCGTCTACATAACGAATATATGTAAAGTCTTGGTCGATATTGTGATATTTTGGAATGATCGATAGCTCGTATTTATTTAAATATATGCTAGATAAAACACCACTGATAGGAAGGCCCGTGGGCCATCCATCTTGCATTGTTATAATAAACTTTGTTAAATTTGTTTTTCAAAATTTGTGTGTTCAGACTATTTTCTTTTCCATTAAAATGCATGATACACACAGAATAATTGAATCAAACATAACATTTTTGCACAGAAATAAATAAAGTATTATTTTTAAGAATTTGAATATTTTTCTTGGAATTTATTTATTTAAGTAATCACATTTTTTACATTATCTTATGGTCATAAATTGATTATTATAATAGTACATTGAATTATATGCCATCCATTGCCACACATATTTTTCAGATTATAAAATGCTACCACATATTTATTATGTTATTATAAGAGGATAAAAGATTATATTACAGTATTTTCTTATTATTATTATGGTAATAAAATTATAGTAAAAAAAAGATGCATAAAAATTAGTCCATCCAATGAAGAATATTATTATTATTTTTTATTATTATTAGTTAAGTGTAGTAGAGGATGACATAAAAATCCCTTATCATGTTTTACTACAGTGATTTTGATTAACTTAGAATAGTTTTATGAACCTGAGATTTTATTGAGCTAAATTATCATAAATAAAAGATTAAGATTTAATTATTAGTTTAATCTTAATGAGTAGGATTTATTAAAGTTATAAGAATATTATAAGTTTATTTATTTGAGATAGTAATAGGGGGATAGTGTTCTAATGCCATTGAGGTAGTATCATGTGGGATATTGACTCAATGTAATCTTTCTTGTCATCTGTATTTCACTTCCAAGTCTCATGATATAATAAATATTTATTTATTTATTTTATAAACTGAACATTTTCATTATTTTTGCTAGTAGAATGTTTAAATATAATGCAGAATATTTTATTTACCAGTTATTTGCATTTAACCGAACATAATCGTTAACTGAGCTAACCCTTTTATTTAATATGATATTGCCCATCAATCCACTGCAGGATGAAGGTCTCTCCAAGTTTAATCCATCTTCTCCAATCTTTATCTTCTCTTCTCCACATCACCCCTGCACACTTTCTTATTTCATCCATCCATCTCACATGTGGTCTCTTTCTGGGTCTTTTACAATCTCTTGGACTCCAGTTTAAGATTTCAATTGTCCATCTATTATGATCTCTTCTAGAAATATGTCCAGCCCAACTCCTCTTCAAACTTTTAATTTTTTCAAGGAGGTTAGTACCACCTGTTTGTTCTCCTACCCATACATTGCATTTTTAATCTCTTCTTGTTACTCCAAACATGCATCTCTCCATACTTCTTTGAGTGTTCGGAAGTCTCTGTATTGGTCTTCCATTAAGTGTCCAAGTCTCAGATCCATAAGTAAAAACTGGTAAAACACATTTGTTAAAAACCTTCCTTTTCAAACATATAGGCATATTTCCTTTTCGTATAAAGTTATTTTTACCAAAAGCACTCCAACCAAGTTTAATTCTATGATTAATTTCCTTCCTTATGTTTCCATCCGTATTAGTAATCTGAACAAGGTATTTGTAACTGTTAACTTCTTCTAATTCATCATAATCAATCTTTATTTTCACATTTTGAGCAAATCGATTAAACATTACTTTAGTCTTTTTAACATTTATCTTTAGTCCTACTTTCATCTGATAACTCCTGCAACATTTTCTGCAGATCTGAAGCATTATTTGCAAAAACAACTACATCATCTGCAAAATCTAAATGACTTAAATAATCTCCATTTACTTTCACTCCTTTAGCTTCCCATTTTAATCCACAAAATACTTCTTGCAGCACTGCTGTAAAAAGTTTTGGAGATATGGAGTAACCTTGTCTTACACCCTTCTCAATGTTGACTTTCCCAGCTTCATTATATAATCTAATTGTGGGTATCATTTTACGGTTTGCTATTATTGAGATATAGAACTTTAAACAGAGGGTGTTACTGGATATGTGTAATTGTATAATGGTTTGTATATTTTCTATAATTATTTCAGTTAGTGTTAACAGTAACTTACTTTTCATATATATATATATAGTACCTTTTATTTGTTTTAAAACCTGATTTTTTACTTTTGCATTTTTAAATGATATATTCTTATTCTGGATATTATTAATTTTATCCCCTTTCTTCAATGTAGTTCAATTAAATTCCATTAAATTTTTATTCTCTTTTTTCTTTCCAAAATTCTGTTTGCTTTGATCAGTTATATTTTCTTTGCTTTTTATTTAGAATTTCTAATACTGATTTCAGTGTTTAATAGTAATATATTTATAAAAAGAATGTTATCATTCCTATGACACTAAGCACAGTTTACAGTTTAACCATCACAGTTTTTTTTTAAAAATTATAGGCAATATTGACTGGTCGTTAAAAAATTAGAATAGTATACAAGGTTTGAAAGTTTATATTTTTTAAAAATAAGTTTTTGTGCCATTAACTAAAAGTGAGTTACTATCTCAGTGTTTGCTCCAATAAAAGACGCTTCATTGGTTTTGGAATAGAGTAAAATAACTGAGAAGGCTTTCAAATGAATTGATAGATTTGGATTCTTTAAGGGTGTACTGGCTGATATATAGATGCAAGAAAGAAAGAATACATATAGATTTTTGATAAATATATAAACTTTTAAGAGGGTTATCTTGTTCATTAATAAATTTAAAACTAAAAAAAATGGATTTTAAATTGTCGCTATAAAAAAGTCAATAAAAATATATAATAAATAGTGCAAGATTGACAAAGGAAAAGGTAAATGAAATTTGAGAAAAAAATGAAATAAAGTTTGTAAAAAGCATAAAATATAAAAAAAATAGAGAAATACTTATGTGATAAATATTGATTCTTTTCTGTTTTGCTTAATATTTATTTAAATAAGACACAAAATGAGGATAGTTGATAATAATCAATTAGAACTGGGAAGGTTTGTTGATCAAATTGAACAAATATGGTAATGTTTGTAATAAAGAATAAGTTTAATTAAATTGTTTTGTTGGAGGATGTAATTTCACAAAAGTTTAGAATAAAAATAAGTCATCATCATCATCATCATTATCAACCATTATCAATCCACTGCAGGATGAAGGTCTCTCCAAGTTTAATCCATCTTCTCCGATCTTTAGCTTCTCTTCTCCACATCACCCCTACACATTTTCTTATTTCATCCATCCATCTTACATGTGGTCTCCTTCTGGGTCTTTTACAATCTCTTGGAATCCAGTTTAAAATTTCAATTGTCCATCTATTATCATCTCTTCTAGAAATATGTCCAGCCCAACTCCACTTCAATCTTTTAATTTTTTCAATGAGGTCAGTAACACCTGTTTATTCTCTTAACCATACATTGCGTTTTCGATCTCTTCTTGTTACTCCCAACATACATCTCTCCATACTTCTATGAGTGGTCTGAAGTCTCTGTATTGATCTTCTATTAAGTGTCCAAGTCTCAGATCCATAAGTAAGAACTGGTAAAACACATTTGTTAAAAACCTTTCTTTTCAAACACATAGGCATATTTCCTTTTAATATCAAGTTATTTCTACCAAAAGCACTCCAACCAAGTTTAATTCTATGATTATTTTCCTCTATTATGTTTCCATCTGTATTAATAATCTGACCAAGGTATTTGTAACTCTTAACTTCTTCTAATTCATCATAATCAATCTTTATTTTCATATTTTGAGCAAATCGATTAAACATTACTTTAGTCTTTTTAACATTTATCTTTAGTCCTACTTTCCTACTTTCATCTGATAACTCCTGCAACATTTCCTGCAGCTCAGAAGCATTATTTGCAAAAACAACTACATCATCTGCGAAATCTAAATGACTTAAATAATCTCCATTTACTTTCATTCCTTTAGTTTCCCATTTTAATCCACAAAATACTTCTTGCAGCACTGCTGTAAAAAGTTTTGGAGATATGGAGTCACCTTGTCTTACACCTTTCTCAATGTTGACTTTCCCAGTATCATTATGTAATCTAATTGTTGCTGTTGCATTTCTATAAATATTCTTTAAAATATGACAATATCCTGGATCTATATCCTGATGATCCAATGCTTTAATCACTGAAGAAATGTTTATAGAATCAAATGCCTTTTCATAATCTACAAATCCAAAACATAATGACAACTCATATTCATTTGTCCTTTCTATAACTTCTCTCAATACTTGAATATGATCTACTGTACTAAAACCACTTTTAAATCCAGCTTGTTCTCTTGGTTGGTGAAAATCCAAGGTTCTCTGTAGACGAGTTGTAATTATCTTGGTAAAATTTTTATATAAAACTGATAAAAGGCTGATAGGTCTGTAATTTCTAATATCTTCTTTATCACCTTTTTTAAATATTAATATTATTACTGCATTCTTCCAATCATCCGGTACATCTTTATCATTTAGACATTTGGTATATAACTTTGCTAATATTTTTTCTGTTTCTTCACCTGCTTCTTTTAATATATCAATTATAATTCCATCATTACCTGGAGCCTTTCCTTTTTTCATACATTTAATTGCATTTCTCACTTCTTCATTTAAAATTCTGGGCAATTCGGAAGATGTAATAGATATAGGAGGTACTTGTTCTTTATTACTATATAATTCTTGATAAAAATCTTCTACCAATTTCATAATGTCATCCCTCTTTTTAGTAATAATTCCATCTTTTTTCCTTATTGCAGATATAAATTTCCTACCAATACCAAAATGTTGTTTTACATTCTTAAGACTTTTATTGTCTTCTACAGCTTTTCTTGCTAGTTCACAGTTATACTTTCTTATATCATTTTCAACTCTTTTCCGCACCATTTTACAAAATTCGAGATATTCAATTCTTTTTAATGCATCATTCTTGCATATCTTCATATTCCTTCTTTTCTTCATAAGTTCTCTAGTCTCAGTAGAAATTTTATTAGTCAATTGCTGCTTTTTTCTACCAGCTATCTTTGTTGCAGTTTTTAAAAGTGTATCAGTTATTTTCATATTAATTTCATTCAAATCTGAATCATGTTCAAAATCTACTAATACTTGAAACCGATTTGTAAGTTCTAATTTAAATTCATTAGAATGTTTCTGAAGATTAGGAATATCAACTGTAAATATAGTTTTTCTTAATAATTTTTGTCTCTCTAGTTTTACATTAACATGTATCTTACCCCTTACTAATCGATGATCACTTCCTGTGTTAAATTTATTAAGAACATTACAATCTTGAAATATGTATTTCCTGTTAGTCAAAATATAATCTAATTCTGCTGTACCTTCATTTGGATGCTTCCATGTCCATTTCCTTCTAACATTTTTCTCAAAAAAAGAATTCATAATATAAAGTTTTTCCTTCTCTGCAAACTCCACAAGTCTATGTCCTCTCTCATTTCTATTACCATAACCAAAATTACCTACAACACTTTCATCTTTCATTTGTTTACCAATTCTAGCATTAAAATCTCCATAACAATTTTAAAATGTTGTTTACTCTGATCAAAAGCCTTTTGTACATCCATATAAAAATCTTCTACTACTTCATCACTGTGAGAACTTGTTGGGGCATAAACCTGAATTATCTGCATTTGATATCTGCTATTAAGTTGTATAACTAATCTTGCCACTCTGTCTGATACACCATCAATCTCCACAATATTGTTCTTCCACTTTTTATTTATAATGAATCCTACTCCACTTGTATTTCCAATATTTGTGCCTTTATAATAGAGCATATGTCCACTTTTTAAATCAATTGTCTCTTCACCTTTTCTTCTAACTTCACAAAGTCCAATAATATCCCATTTAATATAAGAGAGTTTTTCTTCTAATTCTTGCAATCTTCCTTCACTTGAAAGTGATCTGCAGTTGTAAGTACCTAAATAAAAAGTCGTCATCAAATGGCAGCCTGGGTCCGCCTCCAGGATATTCTTAGCACCCTCCACCTTCGGCCACCAACCGCTGCCTTGGTTGGTGACTTTACAGCCTCCTGGGATTAAGGGCCATGCTTTATTTTTGTCTGTCATAATTGTATAATTGGGAAAAATCTTTATCATTTACACAAACATTCATTCTGCCTTATCAGGCACTGAGAAGAAAGACCATGGTGTTTCTTGATCTTAAACTCAGAGGTAAAAAGCCAATAAACTCACCACGCTGGCTAATGCATGTTGGTGAGCAGCCCATCCATGTTCGTATACTATATGAATAAACATATAGTAATAACAGCTGCAACGACAAGAACGTATGGAGTGGACATTAGGAATTTGCCCTGCTCGGTTCCTTTAAGGCCTCCAAGAGGAATCAAAGGGTCTCCTTTCAGTTAATAGCAAACTCCTTTCTGCAGCCAAAAAAAAAAATAAGTACAAAACAAAAAGTAATGATTAAAAAGGTAATAGAAAGATTATACACATTTGTGTTTTTAAGTTTTAAAAGTTGTTCAATTTGATAAGAAAGTGCAAAGACAAAGTAGATTATACTAATATTTACCTTTCTCCCTCCATAGAGATTAATCAAAAAAGATACATATAAATGTTTTTTAAAACACTAGCAACTCTCTCCATACACTAGTGTCACCCAATACAAGCCAATTGAATGCTAAAATTTTGTGCATCAAAATCCCTATCTAGGTCCTATCATAACTCTTTTAGGATCCACTGATTACTATGGCTTGCATTAGATCACATTATTGTATGAAGATAGTTGATTAATTTGACTGCCTTGCTGTGCTTACATGAATGATTTGTTCTACAAGATAAATTAAAGTTTTATATATTTTTAATATCATCTGGAAAAATTTCTGTTGTTGGACAATTTTTGCTTAGTGAATGGATGAGAAAAGAGAGTTGGAATGCAAAGAGATAGATTTAATTGAATTTAAGAAGATCAAGAAAAATATTGCTAACATTTTTGAAAGTGATTCAATACGTTATTTTAATATAAAAGGAAAAATATATTTTGTGTGTGTGTGTTTACTGCAAAAAGGCTTTAAAACTAAGGCATGTATAAGATTTGTTGGATTTTAGAAGGTTTATTATTCAATTTAAGTAAGACAATAATTTATTTGAGAGAGTAAGGTTTGAGATGTAAGGTTAAGGGGGCATGTGTTTATTGATTGCCATTTTATAAAAAAAAAAATTTCTTTTCTATAAAGAGGTTTGAAGAGTAGTAGAAAAATCATAAATTTAAATATAGAGTAGAGGAATTATCCCACAATGTAGTATGTATGATGGTCAAAAAGAAATTAAATGTGTTTTGGTAGAGTGTACTGTATGTGATAAGATTTTTCATTTGAAATGCTTAAATAAGACTAGGAAAGATGTAAAAGGATATGATTGTGTATATCATGTATAAATGTGATTAAAAAAAGTAAAAAAAATAGTTTCTAAGTATAGATAGTTTAAAGTAAAAGTCAGAAAAAATGGAAAAAAATATAGATAAGGAGGATAGAATAGAGTATAAATTTAGTGGAGTAATGAAATATGGATAACAAAATAAGTAGTACAATGGAGATAATTAGGCAAAAATTAAGTAAGGTAGGGGAAGAAGTAAAGGATGTAGAAGTAAAATTAAAAATTGTTACATATGAAGTGTGAGCAGATCAAGAAATTAATGAATATAAATGATAAGGAAGATATAGATAAGGAAATGCAGAAGGTAGAAGAGAATATTACAGATGAAATAGGCAAAGTAAACTATGAGATAGTCTTGATAGTGGACTCACTAATTATAGGATCTGGAGATGTAATTGCAAAGGAAAATAGAAATAGGTATGTAAGAGTATATTTGCCTGGAGTTAGAATTAGGGATGTTACAGATAAAGAAAAGAAACAAGGGAGTAGAGATGTTTATGTAATGGTAAAGACAAATAATTTATCAGAACCATTATACAATGTAATGGATGAGTACAAAGAATTGATTACTAATTTGAATAAAGTTGATGAAAAAATAGGAGTAGTTGAATTACTACCAAGATTCAACAATAGGTATATGTTAGATAGGGTATGTTCTATAATGAGAGATTGAAAAAATCAGGTGAGAGAAATGTTATATTTATGGATGTGTGGAATTTTTTTATTAGTAAGAGACAGTTGTATAGTAAAGATGGATTGTACTTAGCAAAACAAGGGAATGAAGTATTAGGGAGTTTGATTTATAAAGAATATTATAGTATGATAAACTTATAAAGAGAGGTAGAGTTTTAAATTGCAGTATTATCAAAAAGAAGAAAAATGGATGGGATGTAAGAAGTAAAGAAATAATAACTGATTTAGATATAAGTGTAGGTGTTAAGAGGGAATGAATCTGTAAAACTAATAATAAAGAATCTAATTCCAAATATAATAAAAAAGAAAGAGTCAAAAGAATGTATAACATAGTAAGAAAGGAAAAAATTGTTAAATTGGATATTTGAATATGCAAGATGGTAGGAGAAACAAAGCAGTTAAAGATGAAGGGCTTGAGATATCTAAGAGTTGAATAACAACCTGTTGGTATGGCAGGGTATAAATAGAAAAAAAGAAAAAAAACAGGTGGTGGTATAGGACTTACGTCAAAAAAAAATTTAAATACTGTAAAGTGTCAAGAACACTTGGCAATAATGGATGGTAGCTATAGTGTATATGGCGACTGGAGATAGCCAAACTATAATAGAATGGAACAGTAGCATGTATGAATGCCTAGTTAAGGATATAAAGAGTTTTAAAAAAAAGAAGGGGGGAATAATCATTATGGTGGATATGAATGGACATATTGAACTAATTGATGACTTGGATAACAAGAATGAACAGCTTTTAAACAAGTTTTGTCAGAAAATGAATTTGAGCATTCAAAATTTATCAAATATTTATGAGGGGTAATCACATAGCTGAAAAATAATATATTTCACACAATAGATTATGTATTAGTAGAGAAAGAGAGAATGAGTAAAGTATGAAAAATTAAAGTGTTTGATAATAAAAAGAGAGTAAGTAATAGTGATCATAATTTCTTTATAATAGAAATGGTTAGTAATGTGATAGAAAATAGTAATAAAAGTAGATAGAATAGTGAAAGATGTGGATGAAAAAATGAATGATAAGGATAAATTAAAAAAATATAAAATAAAAGTAAAAGAAACCATGGAAGAATTTATAAGGGTGAATATAAGGACTGGTGTGATGAAGTAAAAAAAGTGACGGTGAGAATATTCAGAAAAATAAAAGTAATAGAAAAGTGAAAATTAGTAGAAGTGTAAAAGAGAGAAAAAAGCAGGCAGAGAATATAAATGTACTATTAAAAACAAAGAAGTGAAATGGATGTTAATATTAAATGGGAAAACTATTTTTAAAAAAAGAAATTGGCTAACATTGACATTTATAATTAGAGAATGAAATTTAATAAAATATTATTGGAGGATATTAATAAAAGTGAAAGAGATGGGAGTAATAAAAATTGGAAATATAAGAAGAAATATAGGGAAGAGAGAAATAGTATTTCTAAATGATGAGGAAAAAGCGTGTAGCTCTAGAAAAGAATTAGAGACAATTTTAAATAAGTATGTAATGGATATAGAAAAGATGTTAGATCTAAAGGACAGAGTGATCACAAGCATAAAAGCACATAGTAATGGAAATATTAGTTATACAGAAAATGAATTGAATGAGACAGGAAAGAAATTGAAAAGTAGAAAGGGAAAGAGTTTAGATGGATGGGCAGCAGAGATGGTGATGAATTTGGGAAATAGGGCAAAATTAAATCTATTATCATATTTTATTAAGAGGTACAGAAGAGACAATTTCCAGATAGCTGGAATAATACAAGAAAAAGCCTATTATTTAAAGAAAAGGGTAAAGACCATAGAAAGTTAAACAATTATAGATTGAAAGCAAAAACATCAGTTAATTTTTTTGCATATGAGGTATCTAGAAGGGTGGAAAACTGGATGGAAGAAAATAATGTAATGGGAGAAATGCAAGGCGGTTTTAGGTCGGAATAGGCATAAAGGAAATAGTTTATTTGTAGTCACACAACTTGTAGATATGAGTAGGAATTCAGGTATACAGTTATATATGGTCTTTATAGATATAGAAAAGGCATAAGATAGAGTAAATAGAAATAGATTATGGGTAAGTTTAGTAAATTTGGGAATAAATGGAGCTCTAGTGGATCTTATTATGAGATTGTATAAAAATAATTACTATACATATCAATTAAGAAATGTAGAATTAGTTAGAGTTAAAAATGTAGTGGGACTAAAGCAAGTATGCCTTATGTCACCTATTTTGGTTTTATTACATTTGAGGAAAATGGAGAGGCAATAGAAATACTAAAAAGATGAGTAGAGATATCATTAATAGATGGCAGGGAGTGTATATATATTATCAGGTCTTTTATTTATTAATGATAACTTCTTGTGCACATAAAGTAGTGAAGATATGGAAAAAGTGTGCAAGGATGGGTAAAAAGATGGGGATTAAATTTAGTGAAGAAAAATCAAAAGTAATGATAAAAATGCTGGGGAAAGATGATAATTTTTATTGTGGGATATAAAGTTAAATGTGATAAGTAGTTATAATTATTTGAGGATCATCTTAAGTAATCAGAGAACTTGCTTGGATGAATGGAAAAAAAACATTGATAAATGCATCAAAGAAAACAAAGCATCTAATAAAGAAATTAACAGTGTTCTTATATAATAAATATGATGTAGCAAGAATTGTATTGAAAGGAGTGGCAGTAGCAGGGTTAAATTATGATAATGATGTGTTAGTAAAGGGTGTTATATTACTTAGAAAAAGTACAAAGAGAAATAGAAAGACATGCATTAGATGCAGATGTGTGGACAGTAAAGGAGGGAATTCAAAGAGAAATAGAATGGTCAAGTTTTTACATGAGTGGTGCGAAAAGCAAAATGAAAATGTGCAGTAGATTGCAATTTATGGATCATAAAAGAATAGCCAAAACAGTATTTAATTGGGTTACAGGTAAAGGACAGGAAATGAGATGGGTGAGAAAGCTAGTATGGTATGTAGAAGATTTGGATAAAGACTTTATGTCAGTATATTTATACAAAAGATGGGATGATTGTGTTAGGAGAAATGTTGAGTGTTATAGTGACAAAGAATGGAATAAAAAAGTAGATGTATTAATAAAAAAATAGGAAGTTGAAGAGATGGAGAACTAGTATGAAGAGTAAATAGAGTTTAAATATATATAGAAACAAACAAAATATTTGGTATGAGTTAATATATAATAATAGCAAGGGAAGTAGTTTACTGTTTAAGGCTCAAACAAGATCATTAGCAACAAGGGAATATACACATAAATGGAGGAATCTGTGTGATTTAGTGCACAAGTTATGTAAGAAAGGCATGGAAAATATTAGGCATCTGTTAATTAAATGTAAATGCTTACTAGCAGAAAGAGTACAAAGAATAAATGTAAACAAAGTGATTATACAGAAAATGGGTTCTTGGATTTTATGCCGAATTTGGAAAAATATATGGGATATATAGATATAAAGGCACAGAGTGGACAAAGATGATGTTGTAGAAATGGGATGGAGCAGTATAGAGAAGAATATCAGAAAAACTTAGGGTGGGAAATGGAAAGGAAAGGGAAGGTGGATAATAATTTCTCTGGGTGTAATGGCTGAGATTCCTGACTCCGATAAAGAAGCTTTAGTCCATCACATTGCTATTGCTTTACTAAACTAATCATGTGATATTTTAGTGATTTAAATGTTTGTGATATGTATATTTGTATGCAGCTGGATCTTGGATGATTAGCTAAAAGGAGGAGAACGGACAAGAAAAAAACCATCAGGAAGGATATAGTTTATATTGTAATGCATTGAAAAGAGTATATAAAAAAAAATTATTTGGCGAGAAAATTATTAAGGCTGGGGGGACCAGATGAGAAGGAGCTAGGAAGGAGGTGCAATTGCTTATATTTAATTTTAAGAAAACCCTTAAGGCCATAAGTTGCATTTCTAAACAGGAACACGTTGCATTTATTAACTGAATTTCAAAATAAAGCAATAAAAAAAAAACATTCACAATAAAATATAAATAAATAAAATATGGTTTGATTGAAAAAATTGGTATTCTTATTGTGAGACCAAACAAGTTATTGGATTTAAGAGATGATTGATATAGTGATTATAAAAAAAAAAAAACAGAGCAGAAAAATATCTTTTAACTAGCATTACGCTGCTATTTTGGGGCACAGATAATGTAAATACTTTGATATTATTTGTCTATACATTTATCAGTTTTCAGATAATAAAATAATTTATTTATAAAACATTTAAAAAAAAATTTGTTCTTCAAATCGTAACAACTATAAAGTTTATTAAATAAATTAGCTTACAATTTGTATGTAACAATGTATACTATAATTTTAATATAGAAAAAAATTAAATTATGGGATTATATTTCTTTAGACACCTTTTTTTACTTTAATCTCATTTTCTTTTTATAGGTTTTGAATATTTTAAATACCAACAGCACCCAAACATCTATAGCAACTGCTTCATCAGCTCCTTCTGATTATCATCAGATTTCTCCTGTAGCATCTACCAACGACACATGTAGTTCTAGTTGGAACCCATTAGCTCGCTCTAATGAGCCTATAATGACTTCATGGAATCATTCATTGCCATCGACTGGTTCAGATGCATTCAGTAATTCAGTCTTAAGTAGCGATCCTTTTATGACAAACCCGTTCAACAATTTTTCCACTCATGCTAGTGTTGAAATCAAACCTTCTTTTCATTACGCTGGGCAATTTAGTACAGGTAAACAAATGTTTATAATATAATGGCCTGAAATAAAATATGAATTACAAAATTTAGTTCTAAAATGTTTATTAGCATTTTATTTTAATTCGTTATATATCTTATTAAAAGTTAGATAAATTATAACAGATATAGGTTTTTTTTATTTTTATAGATAGATAAATAAATAAAACATAGCACTATATTTGATTAAGAAGTAAAAAATATAAATCAATAGTTCACCTAAATATTCAAACTCATTTTTATGACAATCCTGATTCATATATTGAAAAGTTAAAAAGATAATATGGATTCAAGACAAGATACTTCATTTTTCACAGTTCAATCATGCCCTAATATTTCTTCATCTGACACAAAATTATATATATACTATATAAATTTATATAGTAGTTTTAACCAACTACATTACATCCAAATACTACGGGAAGTTAGAAAGAAAAACTTTGAGTATCAATTGCTATTATGCTTTAAATTTGTAGTTATGAAAAGTTATTTGGGTTTGTAAGCATTTAATCCAATGATTAAAACTTTAGAGCATCAAGATATATATATATATAGACTGAGGTTAAAAAAAACAAAAATATTTTATCAAAAGTACAACAGCTTTAAATTACCTTACATGTTTGTACACTAAAAAGATTAATATTGTTAAAAGTGTAGCCAGAAAGATTTCATATCTTTAATAACTTTTTACAACAGTTTAAAAAAAAACATTTTATGGATTAAAATGCGAAGGTACAAAAATAAAAATTAATTAAGTCATTTAGATTTTTGGAGATAATATGATTGTTTTCGCAAACAATGCTTTTAATCTTTAGAAAATGTTATGAGCATTATCAGATGAAAGCAAAGACAAGATCCATCCCTTACTATTAGGCTGTCATTATTTATCAACTATGCATTGTGGTCTACTCGTTGTAAAATGGTTTTCAATCCCGGTGCAATTCATGAGGGAAAATTCTTTCTGAATAAACTTATAAAATTTAAAAATCGTGACATGCTCCTAGCTCCAAAAGTATTATTCGAGGAAACATGGACTCTGATTGCATTGTAAGGATGATTGCTGGTAAAACGCTTTGTTTCTTCTGTCTAAGATATTGCTGAAAGTGGTTTTGTTAATAATCAGAGGTTCAGATCCTTATGATATCAAAATGGATAATATTTAACTGAATACATCAGATTTAGCATAAATACCTAAGCCTTCATAGTTATAGTGATTTTTCCAATGGTGATCTGACCAAACTCTAGATTGACTATGTGACTCTTGGTAGTGTGAGGCAATTTGTCTAGGTGAGTTGGTGAGCTTAATTAATTGTTCTACTTGTGTGTTAACAGTAGACCAGGTATTTGGGTTTACCTCTTGCCCAGAATAATACTATCTTTTATTTATTTATAATCATGTAATTCGCTTTTATGTTTGTAATTCTAGCTTTCCTTTTAATTTACCATGTAGACATAATTGTCACTGTAAACATTGTATTTGTTTAATAAATATTTTGGAAAAAAAAAAAAGTAGGACCAAAGATAAATGCTAAACAAAAAAAAAATATTTAATCTTTTTTCACTGAAGAATAAAATAAAAATTGATAATCATGAATTACCAGAAATAAATGATTACAAATATCTTAGTCCTATTTATTATTAATATAGATGAAAGCATAATGGATCAAATTATCACAGAATCAAACATGGATGACATGCATTCCATAGAAATAAATTATTATTAAAAGGAAATATGCCTGTGCTTGAAATGAAGATTTTAGAAGTGTTTAGCCAGCACTTGCTTATGAAACTAAGACTTGAACACCAAGTTGAAGAGCAAAAGAGATTTCAGGCTACCAATGCAATATGGAGAAGTATATTGGGAGTAAAAGAGGAATGAAAGCAAAGTATGTGGGTAAAAGAACAAGTATCATTAATGTTACTAAAACATTTAAGATATTGAAATGGAATTGTAATGAGCATATGGTTAGATGAGGTGATAATAGATAGACAGTCGCAGGCTTCCCGAGAGATTTTAAAGACCAATAAAAGCACAACATAAAAAATCATTAGATGAAATAAAGTAGTTTGCTAAAAGAATGTTGAGTGAAGAAATTACGTATAAAAAATATTGAATTGAATTTGGAAGGATCCTCATTCTGCAGTGATCATAGTAATTAAAAAGGATGATGATGGTAATAGTTCATTTATTTTTCTTTAATCAGTATACTTCATTGGGGTTAAAGGAAATGGTTATTTTATAAATTTTAATAATAAATTTGTAAAGGTATTTTGATTCTAGTTAACAAAACGCGAGAATATTTAATTCAATTCTGCCGAGTAAGATCAACTGATAGATAGAATAACTTCGTCCTATTAAGCTTTTAGGTAGCCTTATTATAATTTTAAAAAATGTAAAATGAATATTGTTGATTACTTAAATTTACAAATTAACATGACAATAAGACAGTGAAAAATATCATTCTTTAGGAAAAACTTGACAGTGATAAACTAAGAGAAAAAATTTTAATGTCAACTTTACAATGTTTACAATGGATAAATTTATCATCCATTAGAAGCTAGAATGCTCTGGATTAGAAACTTCATTCTCCTCGCTGTTTTTTTTTTTTAAAAAAAAAACATTTAATTTTTTTTCCTTCAAAAAATTGATTTTATAATTATTTACAATTATAGTAAGTTCTATTGTTTACTATGAAATGTAGTGAGTAAAAATTTAAGCATTAACATACAGAAATGTAATCCTTATTCCATACTAGCAAACGTTTTAATTACATATATATTATAGTAAATAGAGGGATTTGAACTTAGGATTTTCAGACTATATTCATTCTCTATTTCATCTTAAACAACCGATACACATGACCACACACATGTGAAAAAGATAAACCAATATGCATATTTTATGCAGAACCAGCACTCATTAGTTAGGCCAGATTATAATCTCCCACACATATATACAATCATTGCTCAACTTATATTAAGATAGCATTCCTTAAACTTTAATGGACAGGTCTCAATCTTCTCACCCTTCCAATAATGCAACCCATTAAAAAACTAATGGTGGAATTCTCAAAGCTCTTGATGGATTTGATATTGTAGTCACACCCATGCAGATATTACATCAATCTAACCCCTTATATTATCTGACCATTATGTATCCATTTATATCATAGGAGAAGAATGGGCTGGATTTATACTATAATTTAGAAGACAGTATGTAATTAGCCTATTCATTCAGTATACTGAATGTTTACTATAGTAAATAAAGGGATTTGAACTTAGGATTTTCAGTTTATATTCATCCTCCATTCCAGTTCAAACAACCAATATACATGACTACACACAAAGGTAAATGATCACCAATATATGTGTTTCATGCAGAACCAGAATTCATCAGTTGGGATGGATCATAATCTGCCACACTGCACATATATACAATCAGTGCTAATCTTATATTAACACTGGCTTCAATCTTCTCACCCTTCCAACAATTCATCCATCCATATCTCTAAAAAACTAATAATGGAATGCTCAAAGTCCCCAGTGGATTTGATATTGTAGTCATGAGGATGTAGACATTACATCAATTTAACCCCTCATATTATCAGACCATTACATATCTATTTATATTAATAGGAGAGGGATGGACTGGACTTATGTTCAAATCCCTCTATTAACAATAGTAAACATTCAATATATTGCCTTGGAAATAGGTTTCATTATAAGATAAGTCCAATTCATCATTCTTCTATTAATATAAATGGATATAATAGTTTGATAATAAGAGGAACTAGATTGAAGTAATTCTACATGGGTATGACTATAATATCAAATCCACCAAGGGCTTTGAGCATTCCATTATTGGTTTTTCAATAAAATAGACAGTTGAATTATTGGAAGGGTGAAAAGACTGAAGCCTGTCCATTAAAATTTAAAAAATTGCTATACACTGATTGCATATATGTGTGGGAGATTATGATCTGGCCCATCTGATGAGTGCTGGTTCTGCACAAAATATGTCTATTGGGATCATTTATTTTTTTAATATGTGAATAGATCTGTGTATCGGTTGTTTAAAATGGAGTGGAGGATGAATATAGATTGAAAATCCTAAGTTCAAATCCCTCTATTTATTATAATAAACATTCAGTACACTGAATGAAAAGGTTTATTATTTATATTTTTGTAACAATCCAGAAAACTATTTGATCTTGTCATTTCATCTCAAATTATGATATTTTTTCCTTTTTTTTTTTTTTGCTCAATTTTTCTTTCTTACTTTATTCCTTTATATATTCTAACCTGTACTATGCATCCTCACTTCAGAATAATATATGGTATAAAATAAAACGGGTTCTATCTCAATTAATAATTAATAACTAAAATATTCAGCATTAAAATTAAAATATTTCACTAGCTCAAATTTAAAATACGAATAAGATTCAGTTTATAAAAATAAATTAAATAAATATTTAATATTTTCATGAGACTTGAAGTGAAAATACAGGTGACAAGATAGATTACATTGAGCCAATATCCCACAGGATACTACCTCAATGGCATAAGAACATTATCCCCCCTTTATTACTATTTCAAATAACAAACTCATAGTATTCTTACGATTTTAATAACTTCTATTCACTAAGATTAAACTAATAATTAAGTCTTAATCTTCTATTTGTAATAATCTAGATCAATAAAATAATCTCAGGTTCATAAAGTTTATTCTAAGTTAATTTAAAAATATGGTAGTAAAATATGAGAAGGGATTTTATGTCATAATCTACTACACTTAAACTAATAATAATAAATAATATTCTTCATTGTTTAACTACTACTGGATATCTTTTCTTTTCGTTATATTTTTATTACCATAATAAAATAATTTTATATAATATGATCTTATATCTTCATGTAATGATATAATAAATATGTGGTAGCATTTTAATAATCTGACAAACAAAATATGTGTGGCAACTGATAGCATATAATTTAATATAATATTGTGATAACTGATTTATGACCAATAAAATAATGTAAGATTATGATTATTTAATTATAATGAATACCAATAAAATATTTAAAATTCTTAAAATAATTCTCTATTTATCTTTTTGTGCAAAATTATATATTTGTTTCAATTATTATGCATATATCGTGATTTCATGCAGCGATGTGGAGAAATAAATAACTCTGACACAAAATTTTTGAAATAACAAAATTTAACAAAGTTTATTACTAACAACAAATATCCTTAACTCTTTTTTACTTTACAGTTTGATCTACCAGGTTATAAAAAAATAATAATTTACATTTCAATTATATATATTTATTAGATTTAGGACAAAATTTTAAAAAAATGTTACTATTTGGTTTCTCATTATGGTTAACTTATTATAAATATATTTATCTACTTTATTAGCAACAGCATTTTATCCTTAATATTATTAAACTATCTTATTTTAAAAAATTCATACCTAGAAAAACATTCTATAGAAAACAAAATTTTATAATGAGTATGGATTTCTCAAAATATTAAAAAAAAATTTCATCTTGCAAAGTCAAAGATGTTACACAAAATATTATCCAAAATTCAGTACTAGATTTTAGTATTTATCACACAATGTTTACTAATCATAATATATTCTTCTTTAAGCCTTACTTTAGTATGATATAAGTGTAATCATCAATATATTTCTGTTAATCAATAAACAAAAAATATACTATGCATATTGTTTACATAATTTACTTTGTACTATTGTATTTTAAAATATGCAATACTTATTTTTCTCTTAAAAAAATAATACTAAAGCATTTAAAATTATTATCACTTTAAAGAAAATATCTTTGTTTAGATACTTTATTTTAAAAAAGTTTATATTTCATTTTCGAAATAAAATTCAAAATATATTACTTTGGATCTTCAATTTTAAGTTATAACGTCCTATTCCTTCTAAGCAAATAAACCAATCTTATACAAAACAATAGCATAACCTAAGTTCTAAATTATTTATCATTTCTCTTAAACATATCTTACTAAACGATGCAGTTACATGAAATAAAGATAGCGAAAACAGATGCATAGGATTAAGGAAGAAAGCTAGAGTATTACTCTTAACATATCTCAAAATCATGGCACAGTGCGAAGAAGTAGGACATTTACCTGCCTAATATCCTCTAGTACAGGGACGATGTTAAAGCTATTTCTTCAGCTTTATTAGAACATCAAATATTTAAAGAAATATAAACACTGTCCAAATAAAATGTGTATCAGTCATAGGGCTTTGTTAACTATGCTGATATTCACATAAAGACTAAATATTATTTCCATTCCTTATCATATCCTATTTTTTTTAAAAATACATCATCTTGGTTTCCTGCTAACTATAGTACTTCCAAGCCACTATCTCAACATTATTTCTCAAGATTTTCCACATCTTACATCGATAAATAACTATCTGCATTTACAAAACAATAAATAAAATTCATAAATTGTTAAACAATCTAGCTGTTCCACAAGAAAAGTCTGCTTACTTCATTATTCTATATGTCTAATCATATACAATCTACTTAGACAATATTTGAATATTCAATAACATGAAAATTTTAAAAGAATCACATAATTATTTGTTATGTTGGATTATATCACTAATAAAAAAAAAAAAATCATCGTATGCATATTTTCAAATCAATCCTATCTCATAATGTTTTTTTAAAATGTTGTATGAAATGCAGTACATATAAGTAAAAAACTTTTACACTTCATTCTTCCAATTTATGGATGATCTAAAGAAAACAAAAAAAATATACATTATAAATTATCAATAGTTATTATTATTACCAATAACCTTTATCTAGTCATCGTGTTCAGTAGGCTTCCTTTATCCACTTGAGCATTGCAGATATAAAAAAAAATTCACACCCATACACTTTATATTAAAATATTTTTAGCTAAATTATTAGATTATTATATTATAAAATTTTAATATTAATAAATTAATGTTTTTATGTTTTTCCTAATCTTATATAAAAATTTAGATTTAAACTAGGTTAACAAAATAAAAAGAATCAAAACTATAATTACATATTTTCTTGACGATAGTTCCTGATAAGTCCAAAATGTTTATTATTTTCTCTAGAGTTTTTAAAAATGTTCTCCTCCAAGCGCGTTAAAGTTTAAAATAAAAATAATTATTAATCCATTTAGTAAAATTTATAGAAAATAATCCTTGGTTTTAGTATTTAGGACGATAATTATTAAATCATATTATTAATTAATCCCGTGAAGCTTCTTAATCTTCTCTACCAATATTCTCTGCATATCCGATGCATCAATCCATCTAATTTAACTTTAAAAATATTCGATAAACTTTTAAGTACTATTTGTATTTCCATGGATCCATCTTTTATTCAACTATGTGTTCACTTTTTTATATATGTTTCCTTCTTGATACATTTAAACTTTCATTTGGTATTTTTTATAAATCTCTTTTAAAAATAAAAAAAAAACTTCAAATACTTTTAAACAAATCTTTTCTAAATACATTTTTAAATAATTCTAAGATCGGATATTTTAATATCAAAAACGCTTCTGTAACATATTCTCCTGGGTTCTTTCTTTAATTCTTGAAAATATTTTTTAAAAATGTTACCTTCAGAAAGGATATAACATTTTACTCCTTTGAATATAATATTTTATAAAATGATTCATGAGATATAATTGTCTCATTACTATTTAAAAATAAATCTTGGATAAACTTATAAATAATACATTTCAATACATTTTTTAGACTCCGTATAATGTCCGAGCTGTGGTTTTTTTTTTTATGTACCAAAACAGTTCTTCAGTGAAATATTAATAAAGCTGTATCAATAAATATTTCAAATATTTTTTCAACATTACAACTTATATCCATTTTATTTCGTAGTATATCCATCCTTTATTGCGAAGTTTAGGTTAAATTTTTAGATAAAATACGACTGATAAAGGAACTTTAAAAAAATTTTAACAAAGCATGTTAAACGAAATTATTAAAATATTTTTTAGTTTACACTCTCTTTTTTGCAAGTTACTTTTAAAATATTAATTAGTTTTTGCAAATAAATTATGAGAGAATGCTAAAATTGACTAAAATGATAATTTTAAAATACTATCTCTTTGATAGCTATAATTTACCTTTCTCTGATTTCAATACATTATTAATCTCCCCTTATACTCCCGTGCAATTCATATTTATAGTCTGTAAGAATACCTATTCCTATTGGTTAATTCTTACTTTAGTTTGAGAACAAATTTACATATTTTTAGTTTATAATAGAATTGAATTTCAAAATTAGAAATTATGACGTAATGAACCTAAATATTATTTAAAATATTACTTTTAAATAAATTATTATTTTATTAAAACTATTTAAACATTTACAATAACTTTTAAAATAATTTTAATAACCTATTCCATTTTTTTAATATTCAATTTATCTTGTTTTTATTTAAATAAAATATTTAATTTTTATTATAACTGTATTCGTCTTTATGATACTATTTAAAACATTACATCATTTAAATATGCAATAACGATAGTTAACTTAATATTTATTATTATTTGCTTTTATGATAGGCAATAATTCTATCCAATTCTATAATATAACTTTTAAAATATTTTAAACTTTGTTATTAATTCAAACAAGCGTGTGTGTGAACGTATGTAATATACAAGTCACATGATCAATAACTTTGACAGACGATTTTTAATCTATTTCTCTGCCTAGACTAATAAAATTGATACACTTATTATATTATATAATATAATTATAAAATTTGGAAGAACAATTTAGAAAATATAGAATTAAATACAATTCTCACCATCATAAAGTTTATTTTTAAAATATATTATATTAATTTTGACTATTAAATATGATTATAAATTTAAACACTGTATTTATTAACTTATCAGTTTTAAACTATTAAAATCGAATTTATTAAATATACTTTTAATTTTTATAGCTGTGTTATTTAATATGGCCAGCTTTTACAACCATATGAAACAATATTTTAAGCTTTATATAACTATTTTTAAATGATTTTATATACTACGTATTCTCTTTAGCTTCAAATTATACTTTAAAAATATAATCGACAAACTATAATTAATGTATTAAAAGAACATATTCTAAAATTTAAAATTTTTTAGTAATTGACTGATATGAACTATTACCGACCTATAGAAAAGGGAACAATATATATAGCATTTTTTTCTGCAAACTTTTTTGCATTACATTTAGTTTTTATTTTCAAAAATGTATAATTAAGTAAAATAATTTTATAGCCTGTTGTTCTCACTAACTATCAGCACTAAGGAGGGAAAATGACCGCTGAAGTGATCAAATGAAGATTTTTTTATTATTGTTTTCCTTAGCTAAGAATCGATCCTAGCATATCTAGGTTGAATTCTCCACCACTAAGTTAGACCATGCATGTCAAAACGTTTAGTTATTTGTATTGATTTTTTATTTACGACACACTTTGTTTTTTGTTTTGTTTTTTAATAATGTCTAGCGGTATAAGTTGTTGTTGTTTTTAATTAAATTGCAAAAGAAGTCAAAAAATACTTTATTGCTATATAGTTTATTAATTGTAGAGAGAAATAAAAAGCTGTGATATGCAATTTATGTATTCTAACATAACTATAAACTTAAAAAGTGTAGAATATGATTTAAAGCTAACTGGCTTGATCTAGACAATTTTTAAAGTATAAAATTTAAATAAATATATTGCTGTCGGTCTATTGTTTATTTATAAAAAGATAGTTTGAATTTTTATTTATGCACATTGATTAGGATATAGTTCGTGGCAGTTTTCTTATATATTTATGAAGATTCTTATAAAATATAAAAATCTTCATGCTATAATAGTTCTTGCTTTATCTCATGACTTATAAAAGCCATCTAGAAATTTCTTGTTAGTCAAAATTTTTTTTAGATAGCCGTTCAGTATTGACTGCTTATCCACCTTGAACCTTTTTATTGAAAGTTATACAATCTATGTAATTTTAAGTGCAATGGCAGTACTTTCAAAAAGTAAATCGGCAGGACAAACAGTAGGGCAATTCAGCAATGAGATAATGTGACTCTATTTATAAATCAGACTAGAATAATGCCTCAGTATTTCAAATAGTAAATAAAGAAATAATCATATAATTATTTTTTCAAGAGGTCATGTTTATTCAATTGGTTTAATTGCTATGATTTCAATAAACTAACTAGCAGATTTCTTTAAATTTTTACTCAGTTGAGAATTGATTCCAAATCTTTAACTTATGAATCTGTCACTGAACTAGATTATAGACAGCTTTCAAAATAGCTTAACCCACATTGTCTTTTGTTTTAAAGTAATGTACCTTAAAAAAACACTAATATGGCTGCCAGTATAAAAATTTAATTTGGAAGTTGTGGAAAAAATGTATAATTTATTACAAATAGTTTTATTCTTACAATAGCTGTTATTAATATACCATATACTCCTTAATAAACAATTTACAATGCAATTTTAACATATGATTTATTTCCTCTTGCTTACAGTTCAACTTCCCTGCAGTCATCATCAGAGCTAAAACATTTAAACATATATAATTAATATATTTCTATATATACATATACACCAATATATACACTTATATACTAAAAAAAAAACACAAAAAACAATCTCAATAGCATCTTAAATTATGGATTTTTAATATTTTTTTTAAAAAACTAATATTTTTATATTTTTATATATATTTTTTTATTTTATACCTATATTCAATTAATGTTTTATATAAATTAAATTTGTTCATTTATCTATTTTTTTATTTTATTTTAAATATTTTATATATTATATATGCATTTGTCAATAATCATAACATTAACAGAATATCTATATAATTCTATTTCCTCCTAATTTTTAATTTTTAATTAACTTTACCTCTTTTAAACTTCATTATAACTCCACCATTTCTTAACTGAAATTAACTTTTAATGTGATGTGATGCATTATGACTTAATTCTTCTTATATGGAGTCACAAATCTCTCAGCAACTATGTCCAAAGAAATCTGTTAGCCACTTTACCTTCCCTTTCCATTCCCCACCCTAAGTTTTCCCATAATCTGCTACATTCCATTTCCACAACATAATCTTTGTCAACTCCATGGCCTTCATATCTAAATCCCCCTTATCTTTTCCCAAACCCAGCATAAAAACCAATAACCCACTTTCTGTATAATCACTTCGTTCATATTTATTTTTCCATAACTTCATTATTTGTACCCTTTCTGCTTTCAAGCATTTACATTGAATTTAAATTTTATTACATCACCCTTCCGCCCTCTATGAATATCTTTTTCAAACTATATTTATTTTAATTTTTAATTTCTATATATACCTATTTTATTAACAAAATATATATAAAATTAATCTCTTAATAAGAATTTGGATTTGAAAACATTAATTTTATAGATATATATTTTTTGTTAATAAAATAGGTATATATATATATAGAGAGAGAGAGATTAAAATAAAATATACTTTCAAAAAGATGTTCACAGAGAGTGTAAGAGTGATGTAATAAAATTTAAAAGTTATTTTCAGTTAAGAAATGGTGGAGTTGTAATAAAGTTTAAAAGAGATTAATTAAAAATTAGGAAGAAATAGAATTATATAGATATTCTGTTAATAATAATAATAATAATAATAATAATAATAAATATTATTATTATTATTATTATTATTATTATTATTATTATTATTATTGATAAATGCATGTATAATATATAAAATAATTAAAATAAAAGAAATTAATTAGATAAATGAACAAATTTAAAAATAGTAAGAATATGAAAAAATAAAGTTTAATTTCTATAAAAAATTAATTGAATATAGGTATAGAATAAAAAATATATATAAAAATATTAGTTTTTTTAAAATATATTAAAAATCCATAATTTAAGATGCCATTTAGATTTTTGTTTGTTTTTATGAGTATATATGTGTAAATTTGTATGTATATGTGTATATATATATATAAACATATTAATTGTATATGTTTAAATGTTGCAGCTCTGATGGTGACTGCAAGGGCAGTTGAAACTGTAAGTAAGAGGAAATAAATCATATGTTAAAATTGCATTGTAAAGTGTTTATTAAGGAGTATATGGTATATTATATATATAATTTATCAACACAAATAAGGAGAAGAAGTGGAAAGAAATTTTAATACTTCAAAAAATAGCTGTTATTACTAATAGCTGTTAATATTAACTTATCTGTTTCTCACAACATAAGTAAAATAAGATAGAATAGTCTTCCAGACGTCAGCATAATTTCTGATAAATTTTTTGACAGCAAATTTAGAATAAAATAGTCAACTAAGAACCCAAGCCTTTAGCAAAAAGGGTAAAAATTCAAAAATCTTAAGAAGAACAAAAAATAATGATAATATAATAAAAACTGCAGACAATCTTTGTACTCTCCATGAAGTTAAAAAAGAGAACATAATAAAAGTAAAAAAGACACTAAAGAAAAATGTTGTGAAAACCAATAATACAATTATGTCAATCTCCGAAAAAACATCTCGCATTGAAGTTACCCAGGAAAATGCTACATGAGATGAGCAAATGCAATACATTCAAGAAAATTGAAGGAATAAAGTTGCACTCAGTAAAACTATTTTTAGTACATAAAATGTACTATGAAAATTTAAATTTCTAATGTTTCTCAACAATAATAGTGTTTCAGTTGCAATTAATCCAGCGGAACTCTTGAAAATAAATAATATATATATATTGGAAACAAACACCAAAAAATTCAGCATTTGGTTCTAATAACAAACGTACAAAATTTTTAGATTTTTACTTCTATCAGAATTATTCTGAAAAAACGAATAACCCTAAACACACATTCTTCAGTAAATTAAATGATTATTGGCAAAAGATATTTGCAAATAGTCTTTCAACTACCACATCAATTATTAGTGTAATAAAAAACTATGATACATCAGATAATCAAACAATACTATTTTGTATTTCACTATCCAATTATTTAGACAAGTTCCAGAAATATAACATGCTCAAAACCCTTAAGTCTACAACTACTTTCTCAGTAAAATCATTTATATCATTAGAATATTTTTCAAAACAACAGCACTAAGAGCAAACAATACAATTGCGCATTTAAATTTAAAAAAAACTTATAAAGTGCTGAATATTTTGAAATTATTAAAGTGGAAGTTAATCTCTAATAATGCACTATTTCTTAAATATTATAAATCTCCATGTACTTGCCCATCACTAAAAGTTTAAAATACTTAAGTGAATCACTTAAGTTTAGAGCATATTTTTCTACATGCACCAACTCTCACTGACCATGCTGTTGTCAGGATTTGAGTCTATTGGGTGCCTGATGTGACAATAAAATATTAAATTTTTAGTTAATCTATCACAGGAGAAAGACAGTGTCTCATTTTTGACCATCTATGATTAGACTTATATGGTTTATAAATGTAAATCTATTATTATAAAGCACTGAAAATTTTGAAATTATTAAAGTGGAAGTCAACCTCTGATAATGCACTATTTCTTAAATATTATAAATCTTTGTGCACTCACCAACCTCACTTAAGTTTAGTGTGTGTGTTATATATATATATATATATATATATATATATATATATATATATATATATATATATATATATATATATATATATATATATATATATCAACTCTCACTGACCTGGCTTAAATCAAAACTTGAGTTTATTGTATGCCTGATGTTATAATCAAATATTGAATTGTACAAATTTAGTTAATCTATCACAGGAGAAAAACAGTGTCTCATTTTTAACCACCTACAATTAGACTTATACAACTTATAAATATACAAAATTAACAAAGCGTATGACACCCTTGAACGAGAAGCTATAAAGATACACAGAAATTACTATACGCTAAGTGCTTTTGAGGCCTTTTGCCTCGTATTCATAGCGGTACTGTGAGCTGCAGAACGAGGAAATAGGGCAAGGAAACAAAGCAGTATTCAAAGCATATGCAAATGAACTAGATAGTCCAATGTTTAGACATGTCAAAGCAGGTATCTCGTCTATTGATGGAGTTATTATTGCCATTAATAAAGTATGCTTCTCTGATTTTCCGTTTGATGTCGTTTTTCTTAATACAGACTATTTTAGGGCTGGAGGGTTTAAACACATGTCCTGTCTTCTTGGAATGCTCTAAAAATGTTGATGAATTATCATTGTTTTTCATAGCTCTATTATATATATATATATCTGTGTTGTGCCATCCTGGTTTATTATGCCTGCTTTGGTTTCTCCAAAATAAATGGCCCGGCAACCAGGTTGTGGGCATGATATGCTGTAAACGACATGGGGAGTCCGAGAAGGTTCAATTTTGTCCTTAGAATTATTGATTAGATGATTAGTGCATGGGGGTGTATGAAAACTAATTTTAAATTTGTTGGACAAAACCTTGATTAATTGATAGGAGATTTTAGGTATGTGGGGAAGAGTAATATATGGAAGTTTAATATTGTTTTTATTGTCTGTGATTTTCCTATAAAATTGTTTGATTTTATTGTTAATAGTGTTGAGTTTATAGCCTGCTTGTAGTGGGTCTTTGGTGTAAAGATATATATTATTCTTTCTATCCGCTTCAAACTTGCACAGCTGCATATTTCTATATAAAAATGCTTGCAGGCCTGACAATTTGTGAGAGCTTGGAGAGTTGGAGTGTGGGTGTATAAAACCTCTGATTTCAAAAGGCTTTATTATCATTGACTGCCCTCACACTATATACATGCGGTACGTAGATGATATATTTATTTTAGCCAACCAGCACATTATAAATAGTATTACACAAGAGTTAGCACATAACACTAATCTAACCATCAATTCCACAGCAGAAGATGCATTCCAAAGTCTAAATTATCTCGACCTTCGGTTAACATGTGATGAGAGAATTATAAATTATTCAATGATAATACCTTTGAAATCAGAGGCTTTATACACCCACACTCCAACTCTCCAAGCTCTCCAAATTGGCAGGCCTGCAAGCATTTTTATATAGAAATATGCAGCTGTGCAAGTTTGAAGCGGATAGAAAGAATAATATATATCTTTACACCAAAGACCTACTACAAGCAGGCTATAAACTCAACACTATTAACAATAAAATCAAACAATTTTATAGGAAAATCACAGACAATAAAAACAATATTAAACTTCCATATATTACTCTTCCCCACATATCTAAAATCTCCTATCAATTAATCAAGGTTTTGTCCAACAAATTTAAAATTAGTTTTCATACACCCCCATGCACTAATCATCTAATCAATAACTCTAAGGACAAAACTGAACCTTCTCGGACTCCCCATGTCATTTACAGCATATCATGCCCACAACCTGGTTGCCAGGCTATTTATTTGGAGAAACCAAAGCAGGCATAATCAACAGGACAGCACAACACAGATATACATATAATAGAGCTATGAAAACCAATGATAATTCATCAACATTTTTAAAGCATTCCAAGAAGACAGGACATGTGTTTGAACCCTCCAGCCCTAAAATAGTCTGTATTGAGAAAAATGACATCAAACGGAAAATCAGAGAAGCATACTTTATTAATGGCAATAATAACTCCATCAATAGATGAGATACCTGCTTTGACATCTCTAAACGTTGGACTATCTAGTTCATTTGCATATGCTTTGCATACTGCTTTGTTTCCTTGCCCTATTTCCTCATTCTGCAGCTCACAGTACCACTATGAATATGAGGCAAAAGGCCTCGAAAACGCTTAGCATATAGTAATTTCTGTGTATCTTTATAGCTTCTCATTCAAGTGTGTCATACGCTTTGTTAATTTTGTATATTAAATTATCGAGTGAGAAGTTTTAAAATCCTTAATATTTTACAACTTATAAATGTAAATCTATTATTATAAAGCACTGAAAATTTTAAAATTATTAAAGTGGAAGTCAATTTCCGATAATGCACTATTTCTTAAATTTCTATTAACTAAATTTGTACAATTCAATATTTGATTATAACAACTGGCACACAATAGACTTAAGCCTTGATTTATGGTCAGTGAGAGTTGGTGTATATACAAATATGCTCTAAACTTAAATGATTCACTTAAATTTTTAAAATTTTTACAGGTGGGCGATTGCACGGAGATTTATAATATTTAAGAAATAGTGCATTATTGGAGGTTGACTTCCACTTTAATAATTTCAAAATTTTCAGCACATTATAATAATAGATCTACATTTATAAGTTGTATAAGTCTAATCATGAGGGTTAAAAATGAGACACTGTCTTTCTTCTGTAATAGGTTAACTAAATTTGTACAATTCAATATTTGATTATAACATCAGGCACACAATAGACTTAAGCTTTAATTTAAGCATGCTCAGTGAAAGTTAGTGTTTTTACAAATATGCTCTAAACCTAAGTGATTCACTTAAGCTTTTAAACTCTTATTGGCAGGTGAGTGTGTGAAGATTTATAATATTTAAGAAATAGAACATTATCGGAGGTTGACTCTCACTTTAATAATTTTATATTATATGACTAAATATTCAAATCTAATTATAAAAGGCCATTATTGCGTATTTGAAATGCAAGCACCCTGAATATCAACCAACAAAACAATAAATAATAGCAAAAAGTTATTGCTACACACAACACAATATATATATTGTAACGATCCGGAGAAAGCAACTTAACGTAAACTGCACTACAGGGCGCCATCTAGGCATTTGAACCTAGAAAAATTTATAAAGTAGGCAGATACGTCAGTCAAAAAAAAAAAAATTTTTTTTTTTTTTAAATTTTGATTCCGGTCGTTAGCCCATGTCACTAGCTCAGTGGAATAGCAGAGATTAAATAATATATTATCTTATCTAATTATATTTCAATATTAAAAAAAATAAATAAAATAAGCCACTGCCAGTAATTAACATACAAACATTTATTTATCATATATATATATAAGATTTAAAATTATTTTAGTATTAGTTTACATTTTAACATTTAACATTATTTTTAACTTTACTTTAATTTACATTTAATTACTATTATATTATAATTTTACATTTTAATTAAGTTCGCACAGATGGGATTATAAAAAAAAAATTTGTTTTAATAACATTGATTATAGATCGGTTACATAGATTACAATGGTTAAAAACATTTCAAAATAAACATAAACGATCAAAATATAAAATCATTGGTACCGACATTTGCAGAGGGAAATTTATAAGTAACCCAATAGTATTCACCATACGATACTTGCATTGTCACCAATAACTTAAAAGACATCCGAATAAATACATTTTAGATACTCACCATAAGGTATCATTATTTATCGAATGTCTATATATTTTGATCAAATATGAAAATGCAAATATAGTTAACCGATAAACAATCCATGCAAGCATCTATAAACAACTTAAATTTAATGCATTTTTATTTAGGGTCGAGTATGAATAGACCACATAAATTTGCTTTTGAAAATAAACATTCAATCCCTATTTAACCTTAGGCTAAACTTCGCAGTCAAACTGGCATCAATTCATCTGATACATCGATGTATTCAATGTAATACGGAATACGGCAGCACCAAAAAGATTAAGAGAAGATATTGACTTTCATTAGATAGGAATATTACTTCTATCCAATGAGAAGAACAATAAAAAAAAAAACTCCATAGAAAGGAACTGCACTCTGCATCTTATAATTCCTTCCCTAGGCAAAACGGGAGAGTGCGGCGTATGAAGTGATTCTGCCAGTAGCGAATCTCCGACTACATCTACTAACTACATCAATATATCCAATCCATTGACCCAATCTAACAACGGCACAAATAACCTAAGATTACCCTCCCCTAATATAACTTTACAAATCTATACAGCCATTCACGCCCGACTTAAGTTTAACATTTATATAATTAATTTAACGAAAAACAAAAAAATCATGATAAAAACTTAAAGAATAAAAAATAAATAAATGGAAATGATTTTACATAAATAAGAAAAAAAAATACATCAAATAATACTATTATTAAAGAATTTACTTTGGTCAGATAGGATCATTTGTAACAATTAAATTACTAGGAAAGTTTAAAATTTAAAGTTCTTAGTGTTTTCAAATTAATATGGTTCGTTATATTTTATAAAGTTCTTACGATTTTAGAAATGTTCATCTTTTACAGTTGCTTGCCGTTTGAAATCCAGCGTTAAATTTCCCGATGATCCTGTGGTCCTCTGAATATAAGAAAAGCGATGTTTCATTTTGCCATTTTATAACAACTGAAGGGATTGAACGTGAGTCTTTGTCAATCCCTTCTCCTTCACTTCCGCACTAACACATATCTGTCACATCGTAAATAAGCAATAACAATCACTTCCAAATTTTCCTTTTATATGTATTCGAAGGATTGACTTGGAATTCTGTCATCGATGTGATGATCCTTTCGCTGAGATCCGATTTCCCGATGGATTTCTTTCATTGGCTATTTGTTTCTATTGTTTTCCTATCTGACCGATGTTTTTACATTTAGATGCCCAAGGCTGGTTTACATTTGACTAATTAAATTTATCATTTCCATTTCTGATTAATTAACCTGTTTTCCAAATCAAAGATATATTTAAAGATATAATTTTATCTCCAAATCTTTTTAAAATTTAGTTTTAAAATACTTTTTCTTTAATAAAGTTTTATTTTAATAATTTTTCATTATCTGTGCGATTTAATATATACGAGTTTAAGATGATATTTAATTTCAATTTTTAATTCTTAAAGAAAATTTTTAAATGCGAACTTTTTAATTTACTTTCATGTTTAATAAATATTAAAAAAAAAACAATGTAACGAACGTCTGTGCTTGTTACAATATATATATATATAGTTCACTTTAGTTCACTATCCATGACAAGTAATTGCTACACTCACAACACTATATATATATATATATAGTTCACTTTCCCCAACACATTTCACAACTGGGTGCTTATTTGGCAGTTCCTCTGGCCTTGGTTTTCCCAAAACTCTTGGGCCCTGTTCAGCTTCTGCTCATGAACACATTTTCATTCTAGAGTGCTGCACACTCATTTTAGCTTCTTTTAGCTACATGCACTTCCATCTCTCTGCAATTGTCCACATGGTAACTCACTGAAACTAGAACAATGCATTTTGTTGCATAAACTATTTATAGTTCCTTCAGTTTGTTTCTGGCAATCCAAGGTTTATCCTTGATGTTATCCATCTTGAATTGCATTTTTACTACACATACAATTAATTAATCTCATAGGAATTTATTTCCATATAAGGCATTTATTGAACGCAATGTTCTTACTACAAATATGTAAATTTAATCATTAATTAATTTTAACACTTATCAGTTAGCAATCTAACGAAGGATATATATATTTCTCTAATATTTTCTTTATTTTTTCTGGAGTACAAAACTTATACTTGGATATCAATGTAAATATTTTTACAAAATACTACAGTCATATCATGCATGCGCCTGGTTTCACAGAAGTTCTACAAAATATATAGATGATTGCTTAAGTCATAAGTGCATCAAGAGAACTTACTTCAAAATTTGAAATTCTAAATAACTTTTGGAAAATCACATTAGAAATAAAACGGACATTTGTCAGATGAACTTCCACATTGTATTTTTATGTGATCAATTCCCATTACAGCTAGTATTAAAGGTTGTCAAGTCCTTTGCTTCAAATGTTCCAGAATTAGATACATTGTTTCTCAATGCAATGTTTGAAATTGCAACAGTTGTGGCAAGATTGACAGACTTTCATAAGAAATTATTAAAAATGAGTCAACACTTAGACAATCCCAATATCAATAACAATCAACAATTTCTAACTGTTGTCAAGGCAACCCTTTAACAATAAGGATGGAATCTCACTCTTATTTTGGTCTAATATACTTATGTAGACATTAAAGATTGCAATTTGACCACAGAGATTGAAATTATTGATACAAAGAAGTTAAAAAAACAAGTCAGATGTCACATGACCTAATTTAATAAGCTTGTACTTACAAATGTTATATATAGAGCTCACAAAATAAGCTCTTAAGCTTTAAAAATATCTCCAGACCAGTTTCTGCTACTGGCATTGTCAGTGAGGTACTAAGATATTCAAGCATTAGATTTAAAGTACAAGGACAAGCCCAGCAATCTAATGTATAACTATTAAGTAGAAAATTTGAAAATTTCAAATATTCATATGTCTTCCAATCCAGCTATCTAACTTAAATAGCCATATGGGACTAAACTAAATTCAGATACACCATGTATTAATAGCTTTAGCAATATAAAATCTCCAATGCCTTGATAGCAAAAAATAAAATTACAAAAAAATCAAGTCAGATGTTATATGACCTAATTTAATAAGCTTGTATTTACAAATGTTATATATAGAGCTCACAAAATAAGCTCTTAACAAATCCAGACTGGTTTCTGCCACTGGCATCATCAGTGAGGTGCTAGGACATTCAAGCATTAGATTTAAAATACCAGGACGAGCCCAACATTTTATCTAATGTATAACTATTAGAAAATCTGAAAGTTTCAGACATCCATATGTCTTCCAATCCAGCCTTCTCACTTAAATAGCTTGTCCTGGTATTTTAAATATAATGCTTAAATATCCTAGCATGTCACTGATGACACCAGTAGCAGAAACTTGTCTGGGATTGGGGATATTCTCAAAGCTTGTTAAGAGCTTATTTTGTGAGCTCTATATATAACATACAAAGAAATTTAAATAAAACTCCTTAAATAGATAAATAAAACATATTCTGAACTGTAGACTAATAAATAGTCAATTATAGCATTACAACTACTTCATGGTCTAGTGTAGCTTCTAAAATTAGCATACCTACCTTAACATAAGTCACCTCACCTGTGCTACAATCCACTAGTACTGCCTATCTGAAATCTGATGTAACACAATCCAGTCAAGATGCAGCACCAGTAACACTTTAACAGATTAACCACCAGTACATTGCAGTTATGAGAATTGCTGTCAAAATTTACTTATTGATAATCATTTACAACAATCCATGGACCTGAATAAAAGTCATACACAAGATTCATTTCTGTGTTATAATTAAAGTACTACATACACTAAAAATTATCCAGAACTAAAAATTAAACCAAATCTGACAGAATTACTTCCACCAATGAAAATAATAAAAGAGCTAAAATACCTGATTTTAACATCAAACATACCACAAAAAAGCATCATTCCAATTCTTAAAAAACATAATATGTCAAGCATAAAAATAGCCACAACAAATTCAAACAGTCTTAACTAATACAATAGAATCTCCCAGCTATGTCAATTTCTAAATAATCACCATGCTGATATTTTTGTCTTTACAGAAACAAAAAGTTACTTTATCAATCAAACCAATCATTGTTAACACAAGCCCAACATAGGCCTAGCACAAGGAGTAGGTGTTCTAATTAATACACAACTTTCATTAACAACTTTAAAAATAATATTCATGTCAGTTGATGCAATCATTATTATTTTTTTTTTCAGTCACTGTTATACTATCTTATAGCAATATATTTATGCCAAAAGGCAAAAAGACATTGTAAATACTGTACTAATTTCCCAAAGTAAAATACTACATAAACCTAATTTAACTTTCATTTGTAGTGACTATAATTGTTCCTATAATGATCTCCCACTTTGAAACTAAAGCTCAATCAATTGGCATAGCTACCACTACTATCATTCTTTCCTCCAAATGCTGCATCATTTTTGGAGGTTAAGATTCTTCTCTCATTGATCTCTTTATTGTTTCTTCTACTGACCTCAAAACTTCAATTCTACTCTCAAATGTTTCATTGTCTGACCATATTTGCATAGCTATTACACAAAATACCTTTCAAAATAAACCAACAACTTATAAATTTATATTCCAGTGACAAATTCCTAGTGAATTTAAATTAACTTTTTATGATATCTCTAATATAATAATTGCCAGTAATTATCTTTATCAGTTGCAGAATCTCTTTGATTGAAATATGGACACTACTAAAATGGTTTCTAAATAATTGTTGTTTTACTCAGTTAATAGATTATCAGTTCAACTTTTCAAACTATAACAAAATTCAATGATGCAAAACGTTTTATTCATAAGCTGCAAAGTGAAGCTAAATATCTAGCTGATCTTTATAACCAAAATACCATGGTATTTAGGCTTAGAAAAATAATTTCTAATCTTTCATCACTAACAAAAACTACAGTAAATTATGATAAATCAATCTATCCTTATGCCTATGGTATTGCACCAACATTGATATCAAACTTCTTAATCACTTAGAAAATATTCTAAAAGCAGTTATCATATATTCCCTACTAACTGTAATATACATCTTCCTCAAAATTATTACATCTCAAAGCAACAAATTCTTGATGAAATTATGCACTTACATTCACACACCCCACTAAAAATGATCTTATTCCAGCTAATATTTATAAGCATTTATCTCCCCCATTCTACATAAGTATTATAATCAATTTTGTTCACATGAATATTACATACCTAATCTATTGTCTAATGTAATTTTTTGCCTTAGAAAAAATTTAAAAACCTTACATCCATCAATAAATGACCTGTTTCTTATCACATTGGAGAATATTGATCAAAAAATATTTGCAAGAATTATTCTTAAACAACTAAATGACCTTATCCTCCCTAAACTTTCTTCATCACATTATGCAATTAAAATATACCATGCATCACAAGCTATTCTATTAGTATGGGAGCTAATATTATATGCAAAATAAATTAAATTATGTAGCATTCCATGTTTATTTTAAGGCTGTTTTTGATCTGATAAACTGAGAATATTTATTTAGCACCTTAAGTAAACTTCTGCCAAGCCATACATATCTAATTACTTCCATAAAAAATTATCTTACCAACTGATCTATCAAACTAAAAAAATACATCTTCCTCTCTTCTCTTTTTGAACTAAGCCAAGATATTCCACAAGACTCACCACTTGATTCACTACTATTTGCAATATATATAAACCCCATGATCAAAGAAATTGAGTAGTGCACAGAAGGTATCTTCTTTCCCCAACTTGGTTCTACTGTTAAAATGATATCTGTTGCTGATGGTGTCCTGATAGTTTTCAGAGACCTACAAAATATTCTTTTCATTCTTCATATTCTGAACAAATTTGAAATCTTAATAGGATCTATAATACAAATTTATAAGTCATCCATGTTGCAGATAGCTACAGGTCACAATCTACCTTCACTATTCACAGGCACATTCTCATATTTTCTCAGTAATTCCAAATAACTTGTCTAAAACACAAGCCATCATCTAAACTATCTGATCAAAAGCAAGTTCAATACAAAAATAAAAGCCCCCTGTCCAAAATTGATTTACCTTATAGTAAAAGTTCATATTGTTAATGTTTTTCTGGCTGTATACTTGCTTACTATAGTTCATGGATGTATCTTTTATGGAGTACTGTTAAACATATTAAACCATGATAAAATGATACATCTGGAGAGTAACTGATACATCTGGGGATTAACTTTACATCTTCTATCAATTACAAATGCTTGTTTTCTATTTGCAAATGTGGTCTTAATCTAATATATCCTCAATCATTTAGGTCATATATCAGAGCTAAAATGTATATTGTAGCCACAGTTAATCCAATTCTCAAAGCCATTCCTCCACCTATAATATTGCTTGTGCAACATTCACAAGTCATTTCTTTTGATACTGATTATGCTATTGGGCATGGTGGACAATTATAACATGAAATCATTATTTAGTGTTTATTTAAAGATCTGAAGAAAATTATATATCCTAACAGGCATCTATAGTTAGTTCTTCCAATTGTGAAAACTTCAATCAGATTCCAAAATCACTAAACATCACATGATCAGATGGGGCTAATTTAGCCTATGTGCAGATTCCAAAATATGTGTATTTCTCAATCATGGCTAAAACTTTTTTTAAACTTATTACTTAACACAATTCCTACAGAAACTTTTCCCCATTAACCATTTTAAATTAAATTTGGATCCCACATGAATCTTATGTAATAATCATCCAAAAGATATGATACACATCTTGTCAACTGTTGGTGGCCTAGTGGTTAGCATAGCTGCCATCCAAGCAGCTAGCCTGGGTTTGCTTCCCAGTCAATGCTTTGACATATATAAAAAAAGATATGATACACATCTTTAAAACATGTCCATACTTGTCATCTTTAGGACACCTCATATTCCACAAGCAAATAATTAATCTAAAAAAATTACTTTAAAAAAAAATTAAATCCATATATCATAGTGTTAGAATCATGTGGCTTGCTCATTGTTCTATAATTTTCATCAACAAAAAATGTGTTCTAAAAAATAACAAAGAGTTGTATAATATATACTTATAATATGCTAAAATATATAGTAGAAATACTATGAGAAAAATTTGGCAGACCAATATTTTTCTTAGTTGTTTATGATTATAAAATAGATATAAATTATACTTTAAAATGGAATCAATGTGTCTGCTTTCAAACATAGGTTATAATAACTATCTTTTATAAACCATGCACCTTATGTCATATAAAAAAAATCCCCCCTGTACATATGTAATACTTATATATAATTGGTAATTAATAAAGTTTATATTATTTTTAAAAAAAAGTGATGTACTTTTTTGGTTCTAATAGTTTCAATCCTGTATTATGTTCTCTGTTTGAATATAATCAGTTAGCTTTAGATTTATTAATTTTAATTTATAAAAGTGAAAAAAAAATTTACACACAAAAAAATAAAGTAAATATTTAAATGCATTTTTTTAAATCAGTGTAAAATCTAATAAAAATTGTTCAGATTTGATTGCTTGTTTATTAAATTGTGAACTATATTTAAAATGCTAAAAATTAAATACTGCCTAATGCTATGCTAGCAATTAAAATTAAAATAGAAATTCATATGACACTATAATACTAGCCAAAACAACAAAATTTTACTAAAATTTTACCACAACCATGGTTTCATCTATTAACAAATAGACCTTCTTAAGTGAAATTTAATTAAACATACAACATAAATGCAAAACAAAATAGTTTTCACATAATTCACTTCAACAACTAACATTCTTTTACATCAAAGGATGTCTTCATCCCATTGATGGCCTCAGATTCAAAAAATGTTATCATCAAAGTTTCTTTTATTTTTTTTTCCAATTCACTTTTTTCATAAAAGATAATCTCTGCATAGTCAAATAATATTTTATGATCTGTATTTATTTCATAAATATAAAAAGCTGAGTTTTGATATTTATTTTTAACTCTACTCTTATGAACTTTAACCTTTTCATTAAGACTTAATTTACTTTGACATATATAAATTTTATGACAACTACAAGGTATCTTATAAACTATCCCAGGAATAGATTTACAATCAATTACCTGTTTTGAACTATTTAGTAATGAATTTAAATTCAAGCCTATTTTCCAGGCCACTTTCACACCATCCAATAATTATAAGAATAGTTTTTAATTGGATGGTATGAAAGTGGCCAGGAAAAAAGGCCTGAATTTAAATTCATTACTAAATAATTCAAAACAATCAATTGATTGCAAATCTATTTCTGGAATAGTTTATAAGATACTTTGTAGTTGTCATAATATTTATATAGATCAGAGTAAATTAGGTTTTAATGAAAGAGTTAAAGTTTATAAGAGTAGAGTTAAAAATAGATATCAAAACTCAACTTTGTATATTCATGAACTGAATACAGATCATAAAATAGTATTTGACAATATATATGCTACCTTTTATGAAAAAAGTGGATTGGAAAGCTAAGTAAAAGAAACTTTGATGATAAAAGTTTTTGAATCTGAGGCCATTAGTCTTATTAAGACATCCTTTGATGTGAAAGGAAGTTGATTGATGAGGTAAATGATGGAAGACTATTATATATATTGTAATGATATATAAATATGTCGTTACATTAATTTAAAATAAAAACTTAAAAGTTCGCAAATAAAAGGAAAAAACTAAACGCTAAAATTAAAATGTTTGTTAAACATACATATATATTCGCACAGATGCTAAACTTTAAAAATATTTTTTTTATAAACAAAAAAAAAAGTATTTGAACGTATTTTTTTTAATAAAAAAATACAAGATTGAAATATAAAAATATTTTAATAAAAAAATAACGTAAGTTAAAATAAAAACAGGTATTAATTAATTCCTGTAATCTGTAAATGGAAATGATTGTTTATTAATTATCTAAAAGCTGTGTAATTAAAAAGTCAGATGAAAAGTTAGATAAGAGAAGAAAGAGATTTTAGCTTGACCAGTGGAAGCAAATAAAGGCCCGGACCATAACAAAAAAACAGAACAGTGACGTTTTTGTTCATGGAATCCATAGGAGGACTATAAAAAGAAAAAATATTGAGTTCCAGTCAGTTTTTCCAACTGGGTTTTGGTGAGTCGAGCGACAAGATGCACTTGCCGTCCTCACTCATTTATTTTAAAAATGCAAAGACATACCAGAACAGAACCAGCTAATGCTACCTCCAAAATATCAGACCGGTCTTCCAGGAAAGTCTCCGTGGGAATTGCCAACGGGAACATGGACTCTTCTACCATAAGCTATATGAAATGAACAATTATTGAAATCAATTAAGAACTTTCGTCAAGTTTTACAAATTAATAAACAAGCCAACTTAAATGTTAAAACGGACTCTTATCTGACTTTTGTAAGTTTTTAAATCAAATTAATAATGTTTAATTTTATATGTTTTCCGATTGATAAAAATCATTTCCATTTTTTTTCTTTCTTATTGTATAAATTGTTTATTGTTTAAATTTTAAATGATGAAATTTAGGTTGGGTATAGACGTTGCATAGATTCATTAGCGGTTGATAATGTTGTGGTTTTCACATTCGATTAGAATATATGTCAACGATATCACTGCAAGCATCTTACGATGAATGCTAATGGGATTTGTATATTCCCTATGCAAGTGACGTTTATCAATGACTTTGTATTTTGATCGGTTGTGTTTAATTTGGAATGTTTTTGACCGTGGAATCTGTGCAGCTGATCTGTACTCAACATTTTAAAACAAATTTTATAAAATGCATTTGTGCGAACGTATTTAAATGTTAAATTTAAGTCGGGCGTGAATGGCTATATAGTTTTGTAAAGTTATATTAAGGGAGGGTAATCTTAGGTTATTCATTTCGTAGTTGAATTGGTTCAATGGATTGGATATATTTGTGTAATTAGTAGATGTAGTATGAGGTCCGCTACGGGCAGGATTATAGATATACGCCACACATCCTCTGTTTGCCTATGGATGGGTTTGTAAGTTGGCAGAAGACCACAGTCCATTCCTATGGTGTTTTTTGTTTATTGTTCTACTTGCCAACAGATGTCACATTCCTGTTGGTGGAGAGTCAATGTCTTCTCTATTTCTACTTATTGTTCAGATGTACATTTCCTGACAGTATAGTATTTTGTGTTGTCGTATCATGCTACATTGAATACATGAATGTATCAGATGGATTGGCGCCAGTTTGGTTGCAAAATTTGTTGCCTAAGGTTAAATCAGGGAAGAATATTTTCTTTTCAAATGCAGATCTATGTAGTCTATTCATACTTGACTATCTAAATAAAATATTAAACTCATTGAAACTTAGTTAAATGTAAAATTAAAAGTTAATATAAAAATCTAAAATGTTAAACTTATTCCTCAAAATTTAAATGTTATTTTATATGTGCGTAAATAAATATTTTTATGTGTTAATTTCTGGCAGTGGCTTTTATTCTTTTATATTTAAGATATAGATTTTTATCTCTGCGTCTCTGCTGAGCTAGTGACTTGGGCTAACGATCGGAATATTTAAATAAAGTGGAATCTTAACAGTGCGTATCTGCCTACTCTATAAATTTTTCTAGGCTCAAATGCCTAGATGGCGCCCTGGTAGTTGCAGATATTGTTTTTGCGGTTAGATTCGATCTTCACTTTCATTTCGATCGTTATAATTGGCGCCCAAGTGTGGCCTTACCTCAGAGATTGACCCTGAGAAGGGGAATTGATGATGATGAAATTTCCTATCTTTAATAAATCATGAGTGCCCTAAGAATTTTAAAAGTGAATCATGCAAATAACATTTGTTGTTTTTTCTGAAATAAGTACATTTTTGTACTAACGTAAAGTTATAGCCAGATGTTTAATAAACCACTAGTACTTTTGAAAATAAATCATGCCCGTAATATTTTTTCTGAAATTAGTATAAATATATTTGTTGTATTGATGTGGAGTTGCAGTTTGAAGTTTTGTTTAAAAAGGGCTGCCAGTAAGAAAAAATGCGCATATGTAGAGATAAATTCGAGGAATAAAAACTAATAAATAAAATGTAATAATAAATCTAAATCATATTTTTTTTAAAAAAAAAGTCTTGTTAAATTAAAATCTAATCGTTCAAACTTGCCTAAGTAATAGTTAAAGGTAGGAGAAATGAAACTTGGAAGGGAGGGGGCAGAAATTTAGCTGGTAGTAAGGAATCATCAGTCAACTTTTTTTTTATCATTATATTTGTAATTACTGTTTTGTCTTTTAAAAAAAAAGTTTTGTCCTTTTGAAATTTCATATATAACAAATTTGTGTAATGTAATTACTAACACTAAGTAAATTCTTTTTTTTTTTTTTAAATGTTTTTATTTTTTTGAGGAAGTTTACTGATATGTAACGATATATAAATATGTCGTTACATTAATTTAAAATAAAAACTTAAAAGTTCGCAAATAAAAGGAAAAAACTAAACGCTAAAATTAAAATGTTTGTTAAACATATATATATATATTCGCACAGATGCTAAACTTTAAAAATATTTTTTTCATAAACAAAAAAAAAAGTATTTGAACGTATTTTTTTTAATAAAAAAATACAAGATTGAAATATAAAAATATTTTAATAAAAAAATAACGTAAGTTAAAATAAAAACAGGTATTAATTAATTCCTGTAATCTGTAAATGGAAATGATTGTTTATTAATTATCTAAAAGCTGTGTAATTAAAAAGTCAGATGAAAAGTTAGATAAGAGAAGAAAGAGATTTTAGCTTGACCAGTGGAAGCAAATAAAGGCCCGGACCATAACGAAAAAACAGAACAGTGACGTTTTTGTTCATGGAATCCATAGGAGGACTATAAAAAGAAAAAATATTGAGTTCCAGTCAGTTTTTCCAATTGGGTTTTGGTGAGTCGAGCGACAAGACACACTTGCCGTCCTCACTCATTTATTTTAAAAATGCAAAGACTGTAATACCAGAACAGAACCAGCTAATGCTACCTCCAAAATATCAGACCGGTCTTCCAGGAAAGTCTCCGTGGGAATTGGCAACAGGAACATGGACTCTTCTACCATAAGCTATATGAAATGAACAATTATTGAAATCAATTAAGAACTTTCATCAAGTTTTACAAATTAATAAACAAGCCAACTTAAATGTTAAAACGGACTCTTATCTGACTTTTGTAAGTTTTTAAATCAAATTAATAATGTTTAATTTTATATGTTTTCCAATTGATAAAAATCATTTCCATTTTTTTTTCTTTCTTATTGTATAAATTGTTTATTGTTTAAATTTTAAATGATGAAATTTAGGTTGGGTATAGACGTTGCATAGATTCGTTAGCGGTTGATAATGTTGTGGTTTTCACATTCGATTAGAATATATGTCAACGATATCACTGCAAGCATCTTACGATGAATGCTAATGGGATTTGTATATTCCCTATGCAAGTGACGTTTATCAATGACTTTGTATTTTGATCGGTTGTGTTTAATTTGGAATGTTTTTGACCGTGGAATCTGTGCAGCTGATCTGTACTCAACATTTTAAAACAAATTTTATAAAATGCATTTGTGCGAACGTATTTAAATGTTAAATTTAAGTCGGGCGTGAATGGCTATATAGTTTTGTAAAGTTATATTAAGGGAGGGTAATCTTAGGTTATTCATTTTGTAGTTGAATTGGTTCAATGGATTGGATATATTTGTGTAATTAGTAGATGTAGTATGAGGTCCGCTACGGGCAGGATTATAGATATACGCCACACACCCTCTGTTTGCCTATGGATGGGTTTGTAAGTCAGCAGAAGACCGCAGTCCATTCCTATGGAGTTTTTTGTTTATTGTTCTACTTGCCAACAGATGTCACATTCCTGTTGGTGGAGAGTCAATGTCTTCTCTATTTCTACTTATTGTTCAGATGTACGTTTCCTGACAGTATAGTATTTTGTGTTGTCGTATCATGCTACATTGAATACATGAATGTATCAGATGGATTGGCGCCAGTTTGGTTGCGAAATTTGTTGCCTAAGGTTAAATCAGGGAAGAATATTTTCTTTTCAAATGCAGATCTATGTAGTCTATTCATACTTGACTATCTAAATAAAATATTAAACTCATTGAAACTTAGTTAAATGTAAAATTAAAAGTTAATATAAAAATCTAAAATGTTAAACTTATTCCTCAAAATTTAAATGTTATTTTATATGTGCGTAAATAAATATTTTTATGTGTTAATTTCTGGCAGTGGCTTTTATTCTTTTATATTTAAGATATAAAATTTATAGATTTTTATCTCTGCGTCTCCGCTGAGCTAGTGACTTGGGCTAACGATCGGAATATTTAAATAAAGTGGAATCTTAACAGCGCGTATCTGCCTACTCTATAAATTTTTCTAGGCTCAAATGCCTAGATGGCGCCCTGGTAGTTGCAGATATTGTTTTTGCGGTTAGATTCGATCTTCACTTTCATTTCGATCGTTATAATATATATATATGTTGTATGTTTGGTTGAATTTTACTTGATAAGATTTATTTGTTAATAGATAAAACCATGGTTGTGTAAGAATTTTAGTAAAATTTTGTTTTGGCTAATATTGTAGTGTTATATGAATTTCTATTGTATTTAAAACGTTAGTATGATTAAAGAGTTCTCTTAAAAGTTTCAATAAACATAATACAATGATCAATGGTACATGTGGCCATTGCAGATTAAAACTGACCACTTTATAAATTTTTAGATATACATTATAAAATAGAAAAACTTTTTTTTATTGCTAATTGAAAAAATAAATTAATAATGTTTTTATATAATAATAAAAAGAGATTAATTATTCAAAATGTAAGTAAATTTGTGACAAATTGGCCTAGAGGGTGTGTTTTCAAACTTTATGTTCATCTGTTTTAATATATTGTACTTCAGTATGGGATAGAAAGACTAATAGTAAGCAAGTTAACATCCAGTTAACTAGATTAAACTCTAATATCCCTTAGTTAACAATTTAGTCTTGATTATGCAATCATTAAACTGTAAAAGTTAATAGTACGGTTAAGATATACTTCTTTAAAACTAATACTTTTTTCTACTTGAATTATGGGAATTTAAAAAGCCCTCTAATGATCCATGCATTCAGTAAACTCAAAGAATAAGCTTAAGTTAAATATTCTAATGATGACAAAATGTATAAATGATGAAAATATATAAATGATTAAAATAATTTCATACCTTTAATTTCCAGGGATAGGACTCACATGATAATGTTATTTATATGGTAATTAATAAATCCAATAATAATAATAATAATAAGAAGAAGAATAAGAATAATAATAAAAAATAATAATAATAATAATGATGATGATGATGATGATGATGATAAGGGAGAAAATACTTTATTCTTTCCTTGGCACTGATAAATAAAATAATTTATACGTATAAAATACAAGTAAGAATATGTTCTCCTTTATATTCATTATTAATATAGGAATGAATCATTTATAAGCAGGAGTAAAATCAAATTATAGAATTATTTGATACATTTTTTTATATTGAACTTTTTTATTGATAACAAATTATTTACAAATATTAATATATATGCAAAAGAAAGTTTTAATTCATAAGTAATCTATAGTTATTTCAATTTATGAGAGTGCACAACTGAATTAAATTGTAGATTACCAAGTTTTGTTTGTTCCTGGATAAGAATTTTAGAGTATGAATTGTTTTGGGAACATTATATTTTTTATTTTCAAATATCATGGAACAGCATGCAAGTCACATGATTCTTAGTCTGTGATAAATTAAACAAAAATGTTAACCATGGCTGAGGAACTTTTGAAACTTAGAGTCTTGGCAAGCATTTGGATGGATAGATTATCTTTTTTAAATTTCTGAATGATATGCTAACAAAAGATTTAATATTATAGTGGTTTAATAGACCAGTTTACTCAAATACCTGATTTGTGAAAAAGAATCATCTGTTATATGGAAATGAAATTAGCTATGGTATTGGAAGATATCACCAAGAACTCAGTTAATAATATACATTTTGGCTTTAATAAAAGTTACAAAAAACAAAAAATTTGAGAAATATCAAATTGAGGCATGCTTTGCAGATAAAAAATATTCAGTTTTAATTAATAAAAAGTGTGGATAAACCTTAGATATATGTTTTTCTTACAGACATAACATTATTGCAAGTGGTATTAAATAGCTACATCCAAGAGCTATAATAGTCAAGAATTCTGTCAGGAATAGCATTCACGTTGATTCAACATTTTAAACAGAATGCTTTTATTTTCATAATGAATGTGTTCACAATAAGATTATTGAAGTTGATAGTTTAATTGCATTTAAACAGATTAATTTATATGCTGAGAAAGGATGAAGAATTAGAGAATGATGATAGTTTACAGCCTATAAATAGCTGCTATATAATTGATTTGCAAACTTGTATTGTGGAATTAGTTGATTTTTATAATGGGCTTAAAATATTCAGAATGAGAGGAATATTCTGAAATGAGGAAGGAAAAGCTCTTCAGTGCATTGATCAATTTCTTTAATCAGGAGATCCATATAAATGGTAAATAGCAATGTGCAAAAGGTGAGCCTTGTAGAATGCATATAATTCTTTAGTTTAATTGATTTATTCATAAAATAGTTCTGGGTATGATTATCAGTTTACTATATTAAGGCAGAAGTTTGTATAGCAGGGTGAATAGATATTTCCAACTGACTACATCAAAGGCTGCTTTAAAATTGACTTAGCTTCAACATAATCTGTTAAGTTTGTTATATTTGGGAAACAATATTGTAAAGAATAACTTCAGAGGTCCAGTGACCTTTTAATGTAAAAGGTAAAGTAGATAATTTTGGAAAATATGTTTATTTAGATTTTTTTAGAGTAATTTTTTCAAAAAATTTTTGATCAATGTCCTCAAGTGTAATAAGACACAAGGTATTTACAGAAGGATATACTGCATTTGATTTCTTGCTAAAATAAAATATTATGATGGTAGAAAGGTTGGGCTGTTAAAGTTGCTAGGGTAGAGTTGATTGTAATACTTATGTAGGATGAAAATAATGATGTAGTCAAACTGCCTATAGATAGATATTAGCTGGGGAAAAATATGTGGCTAAAGAGATGTATTCCAAATGCACAATTTTGAAATACATCATTTTAATTAAAGCAGAGAAGATAGAGCTCTGATGAAGACTGCTGGACAGTCAAAACTGTAAGGAAAATGAAGAAGTTTTTAAGAAAATTTGTTGCATTAAAGTGCATATGAAAAAAGTGTTACTTTTTGCTTTGTAATATAATTTTATTGAGTAGGTTGTATAATGTAATGAAAAGTAGACTATGCTTTTAGATTAGATTTTAGATGCTCAAGAAGATCCATGTCAACATTGATGCCAAAAACAAGAATAATATTGTTTTAATAAAATGGGAATGCCAAAGGCATAAGATGGAGTAGATCTTGCTTAATTTAGGGTGGTTCTTACTAGCTTTGAGATATTTGGAATTTTTTTAACCTATGACTTATTGCATTCTGGTTGTAAAGTGTGATCAACTGGTTTGATATCATCATTCCTTAATCAGACATTGTTTCCTCAAAATATTCCTTAGATTTTAATGCAGAAGGTTTAAAATATTTATTCTAATAAATATTATTTTCACACTTTTATTTCTGTAATTAATTTATTGTTTGATTATTCAATTGAGAAGCTCTTACATATTTTCACTATTCTATTATTTATAGTAAATTCAATGAAAGTTTTTTGTCTTATATCTCTTTTTTTATATTGCAGATATATCAATGATTTAAAAGTTTTATTTTTAATAAAAGATATCAGCATATTTTCTCCTTTCTCAATAATTCCTGCAGTAGATTAAATGGTTTTATCTGGTACAACATATAATCTTCCTTTCTAGTCATTTTGGAAAAATACACACATTAACCTATTTGGTAATTTTTCCAGATATTTCTTTTTGGAATGATAATAATGGATTTTTTACTTCCAGAAAATGGATCCTGATTTATTTAGCACAACATGGTAGTTAACCTATAGAGGCATTGGAAAAGTGATATAATTTAACAGATTTTGAAAAAAAGCTTCAAAGTAAAATATTAATTTCAGGATTAACATTTTTTAAATATATTCTTTGAAATAATTAAATCAGACATTTAACTCCAATAAAGCCCTATTACTATAAATATTATAAATCTCCATGCACTCACATGTCAGCAAGAGTTTAAAAAACTTAAGTGAATCACTTATGTTTAGAATGCATTTCTATATCCCTTTGAATTTCAGGTGGCCATTTTTAATTTTTAGAAAAATTTACTCTAACTCTAATAACTTAGATATTTTGTGTTTGAATGTAATAAATATAAAAAAAAACATGCTGTAAAAGTAAGGTCATATATGAAAGAATGTAATGAAGCTGTTAAAATAATCATTTCATAAAGAAAAAGTTAAAAATATATATATTTTTAATAGTTTTAAGAATGTTTATTTTTACACTGATTCACAAATCCTAAATTTTGAAATTCAAATGATAAAATGACAATTTCATAAACAGCTTCATCACATCTGTCACAAAATTTCAAAAAAAAAAAAGATGTATTGGAAGTCTTACCTCAGGTAATTTTTCACTGAGAAAATTACTAAAATAACGGCCTTGCTGTGGTCCATTTTTCTTCTAGAGCAATGAAGCTGTTAAAATAATCATTTCATAAAGAAAAAGTTAAAAATATATATATTTTTAATAGTTTTAAGAATGTTTATTTTTACACTGATTCACAAATCCTAAATTTTGAAATTCAAATGATAAAATGACAATTTCATAAACAGCTTCATCACATCTGTCACAAAATTTCAAAAAAAAAAAGATGTATTGGAAGTCTTACCTCAGGTAATTTTTCACTGAGAAAATTACTAAAATAACGGCCTTGCTGTGGTCCATTTTTCTTCTAGAGCCAGATGTGTCCATTTGTTCAAAAGTACCTATAACAATATGAATGGTTTTAGTGGAGAAAAAAGTAATAGAACAGTGTAATTCAAAAATAAATAAATAAACTCATAAAAAATAAAATGAATAAAAATAAATCAATAAAGATAATTTTTTATTATTATTAACAATGATTACATGTGTGGAAGAAAGGCTGAGTTCAAATACATGGCACTATAACACAGAGTGGATGGATTGATGAAGCCAGAAACTGTGTATAAAAATCCTATATTACATGAAATTCCAGTTGTGTAGCATGAACTTGTATATAAATATATTTATTATTTTGCATAAAAAATATGAAGAAAGGCCGAGTTCAAATACATGGCACTGTAACAATAAGTGGATAGATTGAGGAAGCCAGAAAATCTATACAATATCCTATATTACTTGTCTAAAATTGACACAAATCAATTGAGGGTCATAACTTTAGCACTGATGCAATAATTCGTCCATAAATTCAAACTTGGTCACGCGTGATACACTATTCATATTCATTAGCTCACGCAGTGACAGATACCCCAGTCCCAACTTTTCCATTCTACAACATATTTATTTGAAAATATTATAATTTATTATTCTATAGCATATTTATTTATTTCAGTACATCGAAAATATTATAATTTATTATTCTATAACATATTTATTTGTTTTAGTAAATATAAAATATTATAATTTATAAAATATATATATATAAAAGTAATTACATACCCTTGAATGTTATCCAAAAATGTAATTTGAGAAAAGGGCCCAGAATCACGGACAACTTCAACAGAAAATCACAATAAAATTTTCAGTAATTGATCCAACAATTGTGGAATAACTTTTTTACGATAAATAAAATGATAAAAAATAAAAATAAAAAATTTTTTTAGGTACACTTTGCTAAAAATATTCATAAAAAATCTAAAAATTGTTGTACAGAAAAAATTCTTAGAGTTTCAGGTAGATATTGAAATTGCGCAAAGAATGACGTATTGCGCCTATGTGTGACATTTACCATTTACGTGTAAACTCAGCTCAAAATAGAAATTTCTAGAAAAGTCGTACAAAAGTTGTACTGGGGATCAAAGGGATATATATGCCAACTTTCACTGATCAGGCTAATCATGGCTTAAAAACTTAAGTGAATCACTGAACTTTCACTGACTATGCTAAATCAGAGTTAGAATGCATCTCTATATATACATCAACTTTCACTGACTATGCTAAATCAGCACTCTAACCCTGATTTAGCATAATCAGTGAAAGTTGGTGTATATATAGAAATGCACTCTAAACTTAAGTGATTCACTTAAGTTTTTTAAACTCTTACTGACAGTGAGTGTGCACAGAGATATATAATATTTAAAGTAATAGCACATTATCAGAGTTCAATTTCCGATTTAATTATTTTAAATTTTCAGCGCTTTATAATAAGATATTCTTTGAATATGTTTTCATAAAGAAATTAATTTTTTTCTCCTTCTTCTTTTAAAACAATAATAACATCGACTAATCACAATTTTTATTTTGCTTATTAAATATACAGAATTTTTTGTGTGTGTGCAAATAACTTATTTTTTAAAAATCTGCTAATTAACAAAGTGACAAAATTAATATCACTTAATTATTGTAATTAGGATTATTAATTTTTGTATGATTATAAAATAATTAAGCAATTGTCAAATTGTTACATTTTTCTTTACCATTGTGAAATTCACTCCACTCACAACTTTGCCACCATCCACCTCAGATAAATACAATAATGATTATTACTAATCATTTTCTAAACTAGAGATTATCTCTAGCACAGATATAAACTTTAAACCTCAGTTAAAGATTAATATATCTGATTTTTTTTATTTTATACAGACACAAACATGGAGTTTTTTACCTTTCTCTTTCCCATGTGTAATATCTTTATAGATATATTAAACAACCTCCATATTTCCTCATTTTTTAAAAATTCATATAAATAAAGATACAATAAAAGACAAATGACCCCCAAGATGTCTTTTGTGCTGATCCAGCACATCAGTTGGCCCAGATCATTATCTCCCATATATATATATATATATATATATATATATATATCCCAATTATCAAGTATTCATGCAACATACCTCTTTATATTTTACAAACACACACACACATAAATTTATATCTAAACATTAAAAAATAAAAAATATTAATTTTAGTCAATCAGCAATTAATTGCTTATTATAAAGTGTTAATGTGAATATGATTTTAATCTATTTGTGAGAATAATGGAGGGGGGGAACTGGATACATTTGTGAATACATATATTGAACTGGATGCTGTATATACAATTCAAATATCCCTTCGCAAAATTAATACTAAGTTTTATTTTTATCAAGTTATTTAAAAGTTTATAGGATATAGTGCATATACACAGCTATTTTGTAAAATTCTGTAATTTTAAATTTCATCTTCAACAAATTTTATTCATTAGTTTAAAATAAGTTCTTCTGACACTTTTTTTTTTTTAAAAAAAAAATCAAATTGTAAAAACATTTCAAGTTAAAAGTTTTAATCTTTTTTTTTTTTTTAAAAAAAGCTTTTAATTTTGGAAAGTTAATTGCATTCCTGTTTCTTTTATTTAATTACAATCCATTTTTAGTTCAATTTTAAAAGCGGAGATTTAATTTTGTGCTGTTATTTTGCGATAAGATAATCCCTGGTTAGAATTCTTAAGTAAGGTTGAATGGAAGATAAAGATTTGCCCTGAGTTAAAGTTTATAATTGAAAAACAAGAAAGTTTATACAGGAGATAGAGAGAGGATATAAATAACCCCAGAAATTTTGGACAATTATTCTTGGCTAATTATTCAAGCTAATTCTGCTTCACAGGATTGATTCAGTTTCTTATAATTTTACTATTCATTTTATATTAGCCTGCTGAGATTCGTACGGTATTGGCAGTTTGGACCTTTAATTTCCTTTTAAAATTTGCTGTTAATAAAAGATTATATTTGGCTGCCTGTCAATAAGTGGACTTCATATTATTGCCTACATTTGCTTTTGCAAGATGTCTAAATTCACCACTATGTGTGTTCAACCCTAAAACATACATTGCTAACTTATCTAAGGATGGACTCCTGATTCCAAGCTGTTCTTCTGTCATGCCATGAAAGTCTGAAGTAAAAAGGGTCCTGAAATATGCCTCTACACTTGCCACTGTGAAGAAATGAAGACACCTGAAAATTTGAACTCAAAATAATTGTGCACACTTTTTGAAAAACTCTGTGGACTCTGCTTTATCATAAGGTAAAAATATTTCTTGTTCTTTTCAGGACATATAAATCTTTAGTTAAATCTCCACTCAATCTAAAAAATTAAATCTGCTGTATAAAGTTTTACTAGTTATTCAATCTCATAATTATTATATGTGTTTGCTTTTCTTTGTATTTAAAGTGTGTCTTGGAATCTTAGTTTTAAGATTCCAAGTTTGTTTTCAATTTTATTTATTGGGGAGTGTATTATATTTTATATGCTTACTATGCCTTCATGTTTTATTACTAACTCTTGCTAAATGCTTTGGCAGACCTTTGTAATTTTAGTTTACTCACCTGTCCCTATTTTATCATCCAATAATTAATTTAAGTTAGTAGGTTTGCACTACTTGCAAACTGCAAATCTTTTGACTGACGGTTTATTGTGTTTGTTATTCTAGTTTTTCTATAGTTGGAGATTTTGTTTCTTCTTTTCTAGATTATGTAAGATTGTAATCATTCTTCATGTTTGTCTTGTCTTGTATGTGATATCAACCATGAATTGCCTTAAATATGGTACATCATGAGCTGTCCTACTGGCAAAAAGACATTCTTGGTTTTGACGCATTATTCTGGGCCAAGAAATGCTTGCCAGTGCTGTTTCATTGATTTCCTACAAGGATGTATTGTTTTTTATATCTCTGAATTAGGAAACTAGAATTATTGTTCTTTCATGAATCACCAGCAGGAAGATGTTATTCATCCCCTTTTAAATTGTAGGTGAGAGAACAAATTCTTCTGCCAAGGTATTTCATTTGTAATATGTACTTTACTCATAGACACTCTCTGATGAATATGCTTATAAAAATCTAGGTCAAACTTTTGTATTTTGTTTGCTAGATTTACTTTAGTTTGTTTATTGAATTTAATAAAATTTTCAAATTAGTTTAAACTTAATTTTGCTGTGTTTGTCTTAGTGCTTTTATTTTCTCAATTGTCTGAACAAAATTTAAGATCTCTTGTTGTCTCCCTTAGTCTAGTCAGTGCAAACCATCATCACCATCCACTTTTGATCATGGTAGACAAATTTTCCATAGACTCTAAAATTTAAACATAATACAGATAAATAAATATCAATTTAGCACATGTAAAAATATGTATCCCAGACAGATATGTATTATGGATGAATATAAAATGATTAATAATTTTCATTCTTCAATTTAGTTCCTTTATTATTTAGAACAAAAGTTCCCAAACTTTTTTGACCGCAGATCTCTTTACTTAAACTTTTAAAACCATCGACCCTCTAGTCATTTACTTTACTTATTCAAATTAATAAATTTGTATAATATTCGATATTAAATATTTCACTAGATATCAAAAGTTTCATTTTAAGCACTTGTAATTAATGATTGAAAATGATCAAAGGATTGTGGAATATGGCATTATTTTGTGCAACATTTAATATCGAAACTTGTACTAACAAAAATTAAAGCAAAAATAATACGAGCAGAGTTTTTTAAAATTTATGACATAAATATGTAAATTCAAAATAAGTAAAATATTAAAATAACTTTATAATTAATAATACGCTGCTGCATTGCAGTGAAACTTTTATCTAATAATTTGTAGGCTTTTTTTATATTATAATTTCTACAGACTAAGCGCTTTCAGAGCCCAACAGCGTTGCGGTGAAACTTTTATATAATAATTTGTAGGCTTTTTTATATTCTAATTACTACAGACTAAGCGCTTTGGGCTCTGAAAGTGCTTAGTCTGTAGAAATTATAATATAAAAATGCCTACAAATTATTATATAAAAGTTTCACTGCAACGCAGCAGCTTATTATTAATTACAAAGTAAAGGTGAAATAAAATTTGTTATTATAAAATCACTTTATTAAATATAAAAATGAAGTGAAAAAATCAACATATTCAGACAGAATTAAACATCAACAAAATTACAACAAAGAAAGATTTTAATCAAAATTATAAAAATAAGAATACCAAATAAATTAGCTTGGAAAACTGAATTTAATGAGATGGGTGCGTCTGGTGATCTGTAAAAAAATCTATGTCTGGTTTTAAATTAGTGAGTTGCATTCTCAAATCTCCATGTCCTGTGATATGCAATCAATGACTGTTCTAAAGCAGATTTAAAACTACACTGAAGCCTCTGTCTACCAGATATGACAACGATGGAAATTCCAGAAAATACTTTTGTAAAACAGTCCATAGAGTCAGGCACAGAAGTGGAATATCTTGTTGCATCCAAAATGTTTGATAACCCTGTTTGAATTGTATTTTGAAATCCTTATTCATGCTGATAGTTATCAGCTCATCTTGCAAAATTATATTTGGTTCTGCACTAGTAATGTATGGGTTTGTTATCCAGTCTAGTATTTCTAATGATAGAATATCTTCTAACCTAGTTTTCAAATCTAAGTGAAGAGCCTCCAAATAGTTGATGTACATACAGCTAGACATTTTCTTCTTCGATTGTGACTATCTTAAATAAGTTGGGGAACTGGAAAAGCTCAGATTTTGCAATATTTTTCTTAAAAAAACATTAGTCTGGCAACAAAAGCTGTTATGACCGATTTTTCTTAGATAAGATTTAAATTGTCACCTTGCAGTTGTAAATTAACATCAATAAATTTGCCAAAGTCAGTTAAATAAGCAATATCTGTTTTATTCTTAAGTAAATTTTATTTCAAAATGGAATCCTCAACTTCCAAAAACTCTAAAAAATATTGAAAAAGTGCAAAACAAAATTGCCAAACATAAACCTTTTGAAAGCCACTGGACTTCAGTATGGAGAACCAACTGATAAAAATCTTTGTCATTTTGCTAGTCTTCAAAGCATTATTTCTAATTTTGTTCACAGCTATTATAACAAACTGAAGCAATTAATGCAATTTGTCATTAAGGTTCTTGGATACTAAATGTTGCCCATGAATTATGCAGTGAACTGCAAGAACTTCAGGTATATGTTGTTTCAGGTAACATATGCAGCTGCCATAATTATTAACCATAGCTGGTCCTCTATCTGTCACAACAGATATTATATTTGTCAATGGAATTGCTTTTTCTCGGAAAAATAGCTCCATTAAATTAAAAATTGATCTGTCTCTGTTATCAGTTTCTAAAGTTCTAGCAAAAAGCAGCTCTTTATGCCCTTCTTGATCTTGAATAAAGTGAACATATACCAGCAACAAAGCTTCATCACCAGATAATGTTGACTAGTCCAATTAGAGGGGGAAAAACATTTTTTTGTAAATGATTACACAAACGGTTTTTCATGTCATGACTTATTTTGTCAATATGTCTTTGAACTGTGTTATTACTCAAAGGAATCCTTTTTATTTGTGAAGTACAGTGTTCAATGCCTCTGCAATGGCCGGTACAACCAGTTTCTCCTTTATGTTGTGTGACTTGCCAGATTTTATGATGAGTAGAAATATGTTATACAATGCCCTTAATCCATCATCATTTTGCTTCAATGATGAAACAAACATATTATCTAGCGTAGTTCTCTTCAGAATTTTATCTTTAAATGATTGAAAGTATGACAATTCTTTTTCTTTTTTGTCAGGGTGAATTCTTTTCAAGTGATCTGCTACTTTTAATGGTTTCATAATGTTGTTGCTAAAGACCTTTTCACATATGAGGCACATTGGTAAATATTTATTTGATAATGATGGGACAAATTCTAGATTAATATAGTCCAAGCTGTACTGTCTGAATTTCTTTTTTGGTTCAATCATATTATTATTGTAAGAAATACATTTTTTATTAACAAAAAATTTCTACAGCACTTGTTATAAAAAAAAAAAGCAATAATATATGTACTTACTAGCAACAGAAGATTTATGTTCAAACTCAAATAAATAAGCTGTGTCCTCTGATTTTCTTTTTCGTATTACTGCTCCTCAATAAATAATTATATTCAAAGTTCAAATGACAAATAGGTACATGTCACATCAAATGAACCAATTTAGTGTTTTATGAAAGCATGATCCTACAAATCTGATAGATTCTGCTAATATTGAATATCGTCTCATCCCACAGCAAACAAGTGCGGATATGCAATGGTTTGTCATATCCACAAGCTTTGTTACATTCAACAAGACAATGCACAGACATATTTGTGTTATGGGTATTTTCACGCATTCTTACGCATTCTTACGTGTGATTCTTTTAATGACACATTTTATTCTTTTGTTTGCAGGTTTGGTATGTAATGTGTTTTAATCAAAAAAGTGTTTTTTTTAATTAGTTTACTTTTTAATTAGGTAACTATTGGAATCATAGATATTTTGAAGTAGCAAATAAATAGCAGTAGTCAGGGAGTCTATTTTTGCTATCATCAATCCCCAATTTTTTACTGAAACTATCAATCCCACAGGTCAAATCAACCCCAGGGGGTCGATATCCACTTTGGGAACTCTTGATTTAGAACATTTTGATTCTGTAAGAGAAATCAGAAGGTAATGTGAAATCAATTGTAGAAGTGTTTGTGGGTAAAAATCAAAATAATTTTAATGTCTAATATTTGTATAAACCTATCAAGCTAATTGAATTTTGTAATATGTGCTTGCAAAGATCATTAAGCTAAAATTTCATCTTTTGACATAGTGGATAGGAAGTGGATTCTTCCTAAATTCATACAGCCTTGTTTTGTATGGATAAATTGGCTAGTTAAATAATATGAATAATACATGTATATTTATGAAGATAACCGCAAGAGAACATAACAATTTGCATCCTGAATTTGTTGTATAAAATTTATTTTTATGTTAAAGCTTTAATGTAAAATAAATATTTTGAAATTGAAAATTTTCTTAATTTATATAAAATTAAAATATTAGAAGCTATAATTTGAAATATAAACTAATGTCATTGAAAATAACAAGCTAATTAAGAATTTTAGTAAACAAAGTGAAAGATGTTTTTGAAAAATATCCCGTGCAGATTAGTTTCTAAGCTTTGGAAAATTCTATAATCAGTAATAGAGAAAGCCTATTAAAAAAAAATTCAAAAAGGATATAGATAGAGGATTCATTCAATCAAATTAAAGTTTAAACATTCAATTATTTAATATTTCCTTCATTTAGTCTAATCAGTTTAGTGAGAGAAAATCAATAATATTCTTTGGATACTTCTAGTAATAAACCTTGAGTGTATAAATATGATAAAACCTTGTCTGTCTACAAAAATAATGAAGCAAACTATCTACGAGAAAGATTATTTTTCATATATTCCTTAATTACAATGAGAATATTCCATGTGTGTATTTATAGCTTTCCCAGGATGTCTGGATGAAAGCTATTGGATATGCATTATTTTCCCAACATGTAATAAATATAAATAAATGATCTGACAAAATCAGAGATGAATCCTTCTGTTATACCAAGAGATGTGTTAATGATGTCTAGAGCTGAACTGCTTTGATTTCCTGACATCTATTTACCACAATCAAGGCAATGAATTCCAGAAAATTCATAAAACTGAACTGCAATAATAAATCATACTAAGATCTAGAGATAATTGTGCCAGGAAAGTGAAGCATATTTTAAATGAATAGTGAACTTTTTAATCAAGAAAAAAAAAAGGCTTGCAACAGTGCTAGAAAACAGTTTTAAGATTAAACATATATATACCGCCTAATAATGATTGTACACAAAACTTCTAAGTGAAACAAATAGTAGTAAGCTATTTTATTATTTAAATTTGAAAAAGTCCAAATTTAAAATGTTTATAATTAATAAATTTATAAGAAAATTATTTATTTATAGATATGATGCTTTTTTTTTTCTTTGTTTACTTTGAAATTTTGAAGGGAAATAAGTTCATTGTTATCAAAAAAAGAATGTTAAGGCAAACTTGAATTTCTCTTCACTCATATATATATATTGTGGCATTATATTTTGGTACCAATGTTAATCATGGTCTACAAGATATGAATTTTTCAAAAAATTTCTTGATTATATATCTCATAATAGATAGGACGATCAAATGATAGATGTAAAACCAAGGGTCATCTATCATGAAACAATGTGCAAGGGATTAATCGTTTTTTGTTTTTTTTTAGACTTCAAATATTAGTTTTTGAATATTTTCAAATATTAAATATTGCATTTCTTTATAAAAATTTAAAAAACAATTAGAGAATTGTTTTTAGCGAAGGCTATAATTCCAGGTATACATAGGATAGTGTTTGTGAATAAACAGTAAGTGAGATCATAAGTAGTCAAACTTTACTAAATTGGGATATTTGCAACAAATTTTAAATGAATAAATTGTCGATTAAACAGCAGAATTTCTAGTATTTAAAAATAAATCAAAATTTGTAACATTTACGTATAAATATGCAGGCGCGTGTGTAAATAATATTCACAAAATTAGAAAAATGTGCTAGGAAGATTAACAAAACAATTACTGAAATCTTAAATAATTAAATGTTTAGATTTAATTAATATTTCTAAAATAAAAGAATATAAACCAAATGAAATTGTGTTAAAATTTTGATAAAATTTTATTGATCTAATAATGTTTATTGACAAATATTTATTGCGATAATAAGGTGTGTTAATAAAACGGGCAAAACTCTCCATACAGTAGTGCCCCTCAGTTATGAGAAAGCATAAGAAATGGTGATCATGTGATGTTAAGGTTTGTTAATAATGAATAAATGCATTTTTATTTATTTGCTTATAATAAATTGATGTTAAACATTTATTATTGTTGTTGTTTTATATTACAAAATGAATACACTTGACGTCATAGAAGAAAACCTATAAATACCTGTAAATTAAAATGAGAGGTCAATCTATAAAATTTTTTGGTGTAGTGTAAGATCGGTCTTGATTTTATCCATAATCATCATTTTTGTGCCTACCTATCCAAGAATGATGAGGTAAAGAACATTGTCTAAGCTATCCTAGACAGGATCAGGTGTACTCCATGTCAATAGCAGCAATGGATATATGGTAAACTAAAATATAAAAAGAAAAATAAGCATTTTAAAAAAAATTTACAGTTAAGACAATTTGAAATTTGTGATATTGAAATTCTAGAATAGCCGACTAAAAATTTGTCAAGGATTAAAATGGCGTTTCTCCAATTTCAAAAGAATATGTTTTTAAAATGTGTTAGAATAAAATTTTGAGTGATTATCCCAGATTATTATCCAGTAAAGGAAGATTTTGGCTAAGGATATTGGAAGTGACTCATATACAAAGAAATAAATAATATGTTTTAGTGAATGGAAACGATTGAAATAATTTTCTTTAATTAAAACATCGTAGTAATAGTGACGTCACCGGAGTACTTGTTTTGGCAAAAAATTACTTAAAGATTTTGGGTGTTTATACGTGCGACTATCAAAAGGATTAAGGAGATTAAATGAATTCAATATATTCCTTTAATATTTGAGATGGATATTTTACAAAATGGATTAATTTTATTGTAATAATTTTAATCTTCCGTAAACTTGAATAATAATGCTACAAATCATTAAATGTATTGTCGTTTGCAAGTCCTATCATCAATAAATTTGGTAATGTTCTGTATTGGATTGCCATATAAACTTTATATAAACAATGTATTAGTTAGATATGTTTTTATGAATAGTTTAATAAATTATTAGAGTAGTAAATATACTGAATGACTACTGATTAAATCATTGTTAGTGGAAAGAGACTGCATTTTTTTAACCATCATTTTAAATTTATTTAAAATATAAATATTAAATTATATTTCATCATTTGTGCTTTTTTTCTTTTAATGTTTCTTTCTCAATCCACGTTTGAGTAAAACTATCTAGAAGAAATAGAACATTTTCAGGATAAAGATTATTTATATTTGTTTCACCAAATACTGTGTTAAAATATATGCTATAATTAATTGAAAATTACGATTTGAGATTTGCTGCTTTGATATAATTTATATATCACTTCAACTAGCATGATGAAGTATTTAAATACTCTTTTGCTGTAAGTGTTTGTAAAATAAACCTTATAGTAATAAACTTTGAATAGTGGATAAAGTAGCAAATGTGTAAGTATTAAATTTATTGTTTTTAAGATACTTAATTTGATTGTATGTTCAAAGTAAAAGTGGGATGAAATATTGTAATCCATCTCCTATAACATGCATATTGTATTGCCACACATACCGTGAGTTCATCAGCAAACGTAGATATAATCAACACTACCTACACTTTTAAAAAGAGCCGAAAACATTTGTCTTTAATATTTGTTGTCATATGGAGATAGTTCACAATATAGATATTTATCTTCATTATTTGCTGACATCTAGTGCTGATTTGCATTTATTATTATTATTATTATTATTATTATTATTATTATTATTATTATTATTATTATTATTATTATTATTATTATTATTATTTTGTTTTGTTATTTAAATAAAATAAGCAATTTTGTTATTTTTGTTGAAAGTATATGGTATTATTCTTTGATTGCCATTTTGATACTATTTAAGTTCAGGTCAAGACATTACACTTCTAATTCATTTAAGGTTACTTAAATATTTTTATTATATTTGTTATTTGAATCCAATAAGTTAAAAATAGAATGCATACGTAAAAATCACTGATATGCATATTCATCTTGATATTAGCAAATGTTCATTAGAGAAAAATCCTGCGATAATTATTACGATAAATGTTGATATTTATTAATAGAAACCCTGAGATTATGTAGTTAATGAATAGATAAAACAAAATTATACAAGTATGAAATCATTTAATAATAAACCAATGATCGTTGAAATATTATAAAAAGATATTGTATTTTAAAAATTTAGTAGTCAAGATTTAAATCCCCGAGGAATTATATATTTAAGTTGATTGTTTATTTTGTTTGGAAAATGTGGAGTATAGTACTTTTGTGTGGATTAGAGTCTTATAAAGGCTCAATCATATGCGAATGCGTTTTCAGTGCAGTACATACAAACGCAAACTGAAGTGCATTTACAGTTTCTTTCACTCTCTTACTTACAGCGTCTCTTCCAAACAAAGTTAGATTGAGATGTTATAATATATATATATATTGTACGTTAACATTTAAGTTATAATGTGAATAAAGTAAAATAAATTATTTAACTAAAGAACAAATATATCTGACAAAAGTATATATTCAAATCATATAGTATACATTTATATAATCTTGGTGTAGTTATAACAATTACTTTGTTTTATTTTCATTAATAAATGCATTGTTAATTTATTAAGCAAATCTATTTTCAAATTATTCCTATTCTAGTGTATCTATATATTTCGCCTTCATTATTTAATCAGTTGAGAATGGGATTTAGTGTGTATGATCATTTTATTATTAGCTAGAATCTAGAGACAATAACTGGCAAGGATTAGTAATAATGCAGAATAGTTAAAATATTCGATCATGTGACATCTGATTTGATTTTTTTTTGTAATAGTTAAAATAATATCTGTAGCATAGCTGTTTATTTCTGATGATAAAATTCAGTATAATGATTTTTCCTAGCATTATGAACAAATAAAAAGTTACTTTTAGAAGATTATACCTTTTACTAACAATATTGGATGAGATGATACATTTGAAAATTGTAAGTAGTTCTCTGAAAACACATTATTATAAAATAATTCTCAATATTGCTTGGTTTAATTATCTATCATTAGTAGCTTGAAAATGTGTGTTTGATGCTGCCTTATTATGATCAAACAATTTAAGTAAACCCAAGCATCAGTATTGCATATTTATTTATTTATTTATTATAACATTACAAATAGTGCACCAATTGTATGATCTTTTATATATATATATATATAGGTTACCAGGTTCCTTTTTCTATTATAAATGACTGTTCAACATAAAACATAATATTAAGTACTTTTAAACGTCATTTATTTACATTTTTTTAATTTTTTATATTCATACTTTACTGGATACCATTTTCCTGTTACAATAAATAAAATATTTTTGTAATAACAAATATTCACTTTATACATATCTATTGCTATTATAATAACTTTTGTTAAAAATAAAATGACAAATTACCAATGAAGGTTAGCAAATGCTTTTTTTCCTATTTGATTTTAGTTATCACTATTTGAGTTTATAATCTGTTTTCTAGAAAATAATATATGTTCACATATATTTGATTGAATTTTTTCTTTGATTAAAAGTATTTATACACATTTTCAACTAGAAATAGATAAAAACTATTTGATATAGTATCAGCATTAAATATCTTTTGAAAAAAAACATTAGTCTACTGTATTTCTCCACTGTGATTTTTGAAGAAAACATACATTTAATGTTTGTAGTTAAATGCAGCCTTTCCCATCTAATTACATAATAATCTTGTAAAAGTAATAAAAAAAAAGATTATATTTTAGAATGACTACAGCTTAGGCTGAATAGATTTTTAAAAAAATATTTTCATTTTGTCTTTAAATCTACTTAAAAGTTTGAATAAGAAAGTTGTATAAATCACATAAAAACATCAGGATTTTTTACATTCTATTTCATAATATTGTCTTGTTACCATTTAGACAACAATAGATGGACAATCAAAGGTTTAAATAGAATTTCAAAAGATTGTGAGGGACCTTGAAAGTGCCCATTTATAAAACAGAAGGATAAAATTTAAAAAATCAATGAAATTATATGGGGGTGGGGGGGGTATGATTCAGAGAAACTGGATTTAATTTGAAGATACCTTCATTCTTAAGTGGATTGATAATTTTTGGAAATAATTATGATTGTCATGTTTTTATTAAGAAAGAGACTCTAGTCAGCAACATAAATTAGCTATACATTTTTTTGTAAGTATATAGTGGAGAAATATAATAAATTTGAATGTAAATAGTACTATTAAAACAAATATTTTTCAGCTATGTACTAGGATTTTGAATATATGTATAATAAATCCATGAAAATATTTATTTTATCATATACAACTCACTGATAAAGATGAATTATTATTTGAGTCTTTGAATCCTCATAACTATAAAAATAGCTATTTGGATTTAAACCATTATAACAATTTGAGTTAATTTGTTTATGCTCCTCAGAACTGTCAATTAATAATTGATGATTTTAGCAGCAAAAATAAACTTATCTTTGGTTGTTTACATAGATATAATCCCTTAATTTCAAAATATGTAACAATATATATAATAAATAAAAAAGTGATGAATTTTGATGTTGTAAGTTATATTAATCAAAGTCTTAGTTTCAAACTAATTGCAATATTGTTTTGAATAAAAAGTTTAAAATAATCAAATGATAGTTGTGGGAGAACATAATATTTGAGCATCAGAAATGACACACTGAACTTTGATCTTTAGTTTTTGACTTTGTCACTATGACTACACTAGACTATGTAGAATTATTAACAAGTTTATGTTAGATATTATTATTTTCATCTTTGATTCAAATTTCAAACTCAGTATTTAGTATTTTAAAAGTAAAAGTAAATGGAAAGTTAAAAAAAACATGTCTCCATCACCTATGAAAGTCACTATCATATTATAATTGTGTTTTGTTTTATACAATCAATGCATTAATGTTAACACAACAATCCCAAATTAATTTTGTACCTTTACATTCTAATTAATGTTATTGGCTATAAACTAATTATGACTTGAAACTAATATTTCGGACTTGGCAAGCAGATGTACTAACTATTACTCCTCTTAGGAGTTAAAAAAAAGCACTCGCATTAAGATGTTATTTCAATTAAAGATTATATTTATGGTTAGTAAATAATCATTTTTATATAAATTTTTAATGTGAATTATTTGTGATTTTTTTTAAAAAGGTGTTAAATAGGACAATGGCTTTAACGGTGTAGCTGTATGTTACAGTTACTATTGCTTTTTATTTTTTAATAATAGTTGTGATAAAATTAATTGAAAAGTATAAAACTGAGTAAAGATCTAAATTTGGATCATATCAAGATTTAAACGTTCTGAAATAAAATTCTAGTGCATAGGGCAATAGAAATAATAATTGATTGTAAATGATGATGACTAAAATATTTTTTATGCTTGATCTATTCCCTATTTCATGGATCAGTTTACGAGCAGAAAGGTTTTATAGAAGGGTATGGCGGGTGGAGGGGGAGAATCAAAAATACAATAAAAACTTACCTTTTAACTTAATAGTGCTAATGCCCCAACAGGAATATAAACCATTTAATAATTTTTATCATAAGTTTTTATTTACTTCGTTTTATTCTGCTTTTCCCTAATTCTATTTTATAGTAAGTTAATAGGCATGTGAATATATGGAAAAAATTATAAAGTGGAAATATTATTTAACTAAAGTATAAAGAATCGTTTCGCGCCAAAATAACTACCCCAAATCCCATTATAATATAGAAATTATATTAATCGAACTTCTTTCTCCATCTTTTTTTTTTTTTCAATTAATAGTTAAAATTTTCAAAAATATAGTGCATATATTTTAAATGAAAATATTTTTATTTAATATTTTCAATTTTTTCCGTTCTTGATAAGACCTTTGCTATTCACAGGCTTAAGATGATTCGAGCCATAAGAGGGCGCTCCTAAATTGGATCAGTAGAATTTTCAAGTAAGTGAAGTCCCAAAGTTAAATATAAAATGTTTTCTGTTTTATTTATATATAAGAATGCTAAAAAAAATTTATATGTTAAAAATAGTATAGATATAAACATATATTGCAAAATATTGTTGTTTAATATATATATATAATGCTATGTTCTGCCAGGACTGGCCATATCAGTTAACTGCTAATCAGTATCTATAGTTATGACAACCAATCTCTGTCGGCTATACCAAATAAATACTTTCTATAAAACACATGATAAAGCATTTATTATATTAGATTAGCATAGGTAGTATATATATTGGTAGTACAGAAAGGATTAAACAGTAGTACATACAATATTTTACCCTATGTTAAAGACAAATTAGTTAATTATATATATACATAGCTTATACAAATAATAAAAGGTCAGCTTGGTCTATACAAAACTCTGATCTATTTGTTACCTACAGAGTAGATCTCTCTGGAACAGCAATTCCATCTTTTTCCATCAGTGTTGAGCATTGATTATATCCACAGGTCTTATTTACTCCGATATCATATTGTTTTAGCATTTTCTAGAGTGTCCCCAACTTTGAAAGTGTTAAAATACTTCTAGCCATTGATATAGATGTCTTTTTAATTACACTCATTCCATCAGTGCTAATTACATAGTTATGAGGACTGAACTTTCTTTATCTCTAGTACTATTTATACACATATGCTAATGGCATATTAATTATTCTACAGAGCATTTAAATGGCTCTAATTCATTAGCATATTAGAATCTTGCTTTACCAAGACATTAATTACAGAAGCATTTTAATTGCTTTCAACTCTAATAGTGCAACCCATAATTAGATTTTCACATTTTTTTTATTTACGTTATTCTTTTTAAAACAGTAGTAATTTTTTCTACATAATAATGTCACCTAGTGCAATCTCTAGTAATCAATAGATGCTAGAAGGTTTTGCATTTTAAAATACAGGTGTACTACTCCCAGATTCAAGGCTATTCACTGATCAAAACCATAAAATAGAAACTAGTCTGGTGATATTGGATAAAAAGACACTGGATAGGGATTAAAATGCATAATCTTCTAGCATCTATTGATTGGAAAAGCTAGAACTAGGCAACTAACTACTGTGTAGAAAAATTTGCTAATGTCTTAACAGATTGAGTAAGCACAAGAAAAGGTGGCCATGTGATATTTTAACGGTTTAATTATTTATTTAAATTTATTATTATATATATATATTATTCTCTGTGCATTAATTATTAGCATATATAATTATAATTAACAACATCTTTCTTTTTTCCACTTTATACAATGCAAACATAATAATTTCTTAATGCGATACAAAATATTTAAATATATATGACTACATAGAAGCAAAAAAAATTAGACATAATATGTAAATGAACCAATTAGATAGATATTCTATTTTTTATATGATGGGACACATAATCAGTTTTTTTTACATTATGTGCCTAATCTACATAGGCATATTTCTAACCATGCATTCTTATTCAGCACTATGATTCTGGCAGTGATTTGTCAAACGTTGGCCAGTGCATTTAAGACTTTCTTATAGTTTGATTTACCTTTTCAGATTAATTTGAACAATATAAGTTTGTTAGAATTACATAATTATATGAACAGAGTATATATATATATATATATATATATGATATTAAATAAAAACCATTATGTTGTCTTCATAAAATACTTTCTATTATTGAATATAAAAATATAATCAATATTATAGACAACTTTATTTTAAATAATAAATTTATATACATTAAACCGATTTTCGTTCAAAATGAATCTTGTCAAGATGTTATAATAATTCAAAAAGTCATGTGATTTATATATTAACTTAGCATACTTTAAAAATGTTTTTAAATTTTCCAACTTTTATTTAACGACCAGTTTCCACTTAACTTTACTGATCTATAATATTGATTATATTTTTATATTCAATAATAGAATATATATATATATATATATATATATATATATATATATATATATATTGTAACAAGGACCCCTTTACACTATCATGATCAGGCCATACTTGATCATAACTGTAACTGGCTTACTAACCCAATCATACACTATGCAGAGATAAGAGGGATATATCAGATTAAAAGATTATTGCTGATAATGTTAACTCCATACAGTAATACATCCTGTTCATCATGTGGATATAAACCATGATACCTAAGATGACTTCTGGATGGTAATATTACTAAAGACCCAGAACTGCACTACTTGCAATCTAAATTTAAACTTATACTCTTTAAAGAGATGCTGTTATCTCTGGATCACAGCTTTGGGGCTTGATGAAATGCATAAATGAAAAGTAAACATGGCAAAATAGATGTAACAATGACAATTTTATTCTGGTAATAACATACAAGTGGCCTTTACATTCTCTCAAACAATTGCTATTACCGACCCTGACAAAACATCTGCATTACCAGATAATCATATCATTACATTACCCTTTCCTTTAAATTAAGTAAAATGCACATACTAAAAAAATATACATATTCTGTTATCTAGATGTATGTCAAAATTGTATACATGAAAAAAAAAATCATATGAAAAAAAAAAGATATTGCACATGTATATAAAAAAAAATACAAAATATAAATAGACATCTTACTCTAAAGTGAACAGACTTGTAAAATATTTAGAATAGATGGATTAATATAAAGAAAGGAATTAATATTGGTTAATAATTACCAATTGAGAGAAAAGCAAAAATAATATTAATATATGTTTAAAAATATAATGACAAAATAAAAGATAACTCTTACTTTGGATCCTGATGTATTATTCTTCTTTAGTTTTTGTTCCATTTTTTGTCAGGAAAATGTAGTTTAAAAAATATTACTTTGGTTCAGTAAATAGATCTTGTGAAGAATTTATTTTTTGTTTCCTCACCCTTCTTAGAAATTCAAGCTGAAATAAAACACTTTAGTAACAGGTTGTTGAAATATCTTTATCATTTTTTTTCCATAGTTTAAAATAAATTCTTAATCTGCTAGTTATTCCTATGTATGTATCAAACAATTTTTATCCATATAGTTTTAGAAAAATTGTGGATTCTACCCAGTTTAATAAAATGGATCATGGTAATTCTTCCATGAATAGTTGGTAGTTTGTCATTAGATTGACTGGTCTTTGTTTTTTTTCTTCATTTTGGTAAGGCACAGTTAAGTATTTGTATATGATAGATCTGGAGTGAAGCAATTAAGTTTTTTTTCTTCATGCTAGATTATGCAGGCTGGACATTTCACTTTCTTTTTCCATAGATCACCATGTAGTCAGAAATAGACTACAAGAGTTTTATTAGCAGATAACTTGTTTAAAATTTAATTTACTTACATGCAAAACTATTGCATATTTGAATTTATAATGCACACTTTCTGACTTTAGTATGTATATACGTAGTCAGATGGTTTTCATAATTTAAAAAAATTCTGCTAGCCAACCCGAACATATTCTACTTCTGAAACATGCTCTGCCAAAATGTGTACTGATTGGAATTTACAATGACAGGCCTTTATAACTTATTGAAACCCAATTGCTCTCATCAAAGCTCTATAAGATGCTTTTTAATAAACAGTATAATTAAACTCCTAATTTACAATCATTATTTTTACAATATCATGGTTACTAATCATAATTGGAAATAAAGAAAGGAAAACAGAAAAATTAAAAAATATTTATTTTTTTAGTACTATGAACTTATTTTGGAATATCACATTTTTATAACTTGAAAGTTAGTTGAAACATCTATCGTATAGCTAATAAATGTAATAAAACTATTTTCTCTTTCCCTATCTTTTTTCAGAATTAATTTTGACAATCAGTTATCATATTTTTTTGTTTTTTTTAATAGAAATATTTGTTTAAGAGAAAATGCAAATAAACCTACACGCACAACACTGGAATAAAACACTATTAAAATGCTAATCATTCGCATTTCATAATTTAATCTTTTATTTACCAATTATTATAAACATTTATATTTAATGCTTGATATAGCTATCCATAGCTACTATATTATATATATATATATATATATATATATATATATATATATATATATATATATATATATATATATATATATATATATATATATATATACACATGTATTATTCCAAACTTATATTAATTACAATAATAAAAATATCTGAAAAAAAATTTATGATTCCCCAAAATGCATTACATCATTTGGCTCAGGTTTCAACTTCTTTCATCTAATGAGAGATTTAGTCTGGAACAATTGAAGATTTCTAATTCAGTGGGAAGTGCATATTGGGAGAATGAGAAGTTTTTAACTTTTTCTTATGTGTTTATTTATATTGTGTGATGGAATATGAGTTATACATATATTTAAGATATTGTATATAAAAAAGGAGAAATGTAGTGAGTTTAATTCAGCCATATATTGTATTTAAGAATTATTAATATGATGATTGTTAACTAAAATTTAAAGTATATATCTGAGCTAAAAAATGATAATCTCTAGCTAGTTATTTAAAAATAATGTTTTTTTTATCAAGTATGAGTATAGGAAATTTGGTAAATGTACATTATATATATTTGGTAATTATGGCATATCTCTGGCAAATTGATTATCTATTTTTTTGTTTAAAAATGTATCTAAGAGAAGTTAAATACACATATATATTAAATCTGTTGTCATACTAATATCTTATATTAACCATATTATACTCAAGTAAGCAAAAACAATTTTTTTAAAAATGTTTTGATGTATATGACCCACATTTCTTAATCTTTAGCAGGGAAAAGAATATCAAAATTTTATTTAACTTACTGTTGCATATATTTAAAAATAAAAATATTTTGTTTTTCTTTTGTGTTCAAATCAATTTTATATCAATCTTCATTAAAGTAACATGGTATCAGACAAAACAACTTAAAGTGAAATATACTGGAATAAACTTGAATAAAGGGATTTACAGTAGAATACTTCAAAAGAAGTGCTTCAGCCTAAAAATTACAAAAATACAAAGCATACATCTCAATATATGCTAAAATACAATTGTTTACCCATCTAGTGATCACCAAAATAATTTATTACTCTCCCATGATTCAATTCTCCAAGGCTTTCACATCAAAAATCTCTTCATATTGTAATAAGCTTCTATGAAATAGAAAGACAATGTCAATACCTACCTGCAAGATGCCTTATACAATGGTTTATGGCTACACAACATATATATATATTATAACGATCGAAATGCAAGTGAAGATCGAAACTAACCGCAAACTACGATATCTGCTCTACAAGGCGCCATCTAGGCATTTAAACCTAGAAAAATTTATACAGTAGGAAGATATGCTCTGTTAAGATTCCACTTTATTTAAATATTCAGATCGTTAGCCCAAGTCACTAGCTCAGTGGAGACGCAGAGATAAAAATCTATATCTTAATTTATATCTTAACTATCAATAAATAAAAGCCACTGCCAGAAATTAACACATAAAAATATTTATTTACACACATATAAAATAACATTTAAATTTTGAGGAATAAATTCAACATTTTAGATTTTTCTATTAATCTTTTAATTTTACATTTAACTAAGTTTCAATGAGTTTAATATTTTATTTAGATAGTCAAATATGAATAGACTACATAGATCTGCATTTGAAAAGAAAATACTTTCCCTGATTTAACCTTAGGCAACAAATTTTGCAATCAAACTGGTGCCAATCCATCTGATACATTCATGTATTCAATGTAGCATGATACGACAACACAAAATACTATACTGTCAGGAATGTACATCTGATCAGTAAGTAGATTAGAGAAGACATTGTCTCTCCACCAACAGGAATGTGACATCTGTTGGCGAGTAAAACAATAAACATAAAACTCCATAGGAATGGACTGCGGTCCTTTGCTGTCTTACAAATCCATCCATAGGCAAACAGAGGGTGTGTGGCATATATCTATAATCCTGCCCATAGCGGATCTCATATTACACAAATATATCCAATCCATTGAACCAATTCAACTACGAAATGAATAACCTAAGATTACCCTCCCTTAATATAACTTTACAAAACTATATAGCCATTCACGCCCAACTTAAATTTAACATTTAAATACATTCGCACAGATTTGTTTAAAAATGTTGGGTATAGATCGATTACATAGATTCCATGGTCAAAAACATTTCAAAATAAACATAAACGATCAAAATACAAAATTATTGATACCGACAATCGCAGAGGGAAATTTATAAGTAACCCAATAGTATTCACCATAAGATACTTGCGTTGTCACCAATAACTTAAAAGACATCTGAATAAATACATTTTAGATACCGTACGGTATCATTATTTATTGAATGTCTATATTTTGATCAAATATGAAAACCAAAATATAATTAACCGCAAACAAATCCATGCAAGCGTCTATAAACAACTTAAATTTCATGCATTTAAATAATGTTCTGGAGATGGCAATAGCTGGTTCAAGGTATCACAGTCTTTTCCTTTTTCTTTTTTAAATAGAGAGTGTGGTATGTGCGTCCTACCACAACTCTCAAACACACACCGCTGGAACTCAATATTTCTCTTTTTATAGTAAATCTCCAGATTGAATGAACAAAGACGTCACTAATCCAAATTTTCATTTGGGTCCGGGCTGAGGCTTGGTGCTTCCATTGGTCAAGCTAAAATCTCTTTATTCTCTTATCTAATTTACTCTCTGACTTTTTAATTAGACAGCTTTTGGATAATTAATAAACAATCATTTCCATTTACAGATTACAGGAATTAATTAATACCTGTTTTTATTTTTACTTACGTTATTTCTTTTTTAAACTATTTTTATATTTAAATCTTTTTTTATAAAAAAAATACATTCAAATACCTTTTTTTATTTATTAAAAAAAAATATTTTTAAAGTTTAGCATCTGTGCGAATATATATGTTTAACAAACATTTTAATTTTAACGTTTAGTTTTTTTTCTTTTTAATACACTTATTTTTATATGCGAACTTAAAAGTTTTTATTTCAATTTAATGTAATGACATATTTATATATCGTTACATATCAGTAAACTTCCTCAAAAAAAATAAAAACATTTAAAAAAAAAAAAAAAAAGAATTTACTTTGTGTTAGTAATTACGTTACACAAATTTGTTATATATGAAATTTCAAAAGGACAAAACTTTTTTTTTAAAAGACAAAACAGTAATTACAAATATAATGATAAAAAAAAAAGTTGACTGATGATTCCTTACTACCAGCTAAATTTCTGCCCCCTCCCTTCCAAGTTTCTTTTCTTCAACTTTTAAGTATTATTTAGGCAAGTTAAACGATTAGATTTTAAACAAGACTTTTTTTTTAAAAAAATTATGATTTATATTTATTAATTACGTTTTATTTATTACTTTTTATTCCTCGTATTTCTCTTTACATATGCGCAATTTTTCTTACTGGCAGTACCTTTAAGACAAAATTTCAAACTGTAACTCCACGTCAATACAACAAATATATTTATACAATTTGAGAAAAAAAGTTACGGGCATGATTCACTTTTAAAATTCTCAGGGCACTCGTGATTTATTAAACATAGAAAATTTCATCATCATCAATTCCCCTTCTCAGGGTCAATCTCTTAGGTAAGGCCACACTTGGGATGCCAATTATAATGATCGAAATGCAAGTGAAGATCGAATCTAACCGCAAACTACGATATCTGCTCTACAAGGCGCCATCTAGGCATTTAAACCTAGAAAAATTTATAGAGTAGGCAGATACACGCTGTTAAGATTCCACTTTATTTAAATATTCAGATCGTTAGCCTAAGTCACTAGCTCAGTGGAGACGCAGAGATAAAAATCTATATCTTAATTTATATCTTAACTATCAATAAATAAAAGCCACTGCCAGAAATTAACACATAAAAATATTTATTTACGCACATATAAAATAACATTTAAATTTTGAGGAATAAATTCAACATTTTAGATTTTTCTATTGTTCTTTTAATTTTACATTTAACTAAGTTTCAATGAGTTTAATATTTTATTTAGATAGTCAAGTATGAATAGACTACATAGATCTGCATTTGAAAAGAAAATATTCTTCCCTGATTTAACCTTAGGCAACAAATTTCGCAATCAAACTGGCGCCAATCCATCTGATACATTCATGTATTCAATGTAGCATGATACGACAACACAAAATACTATACTGTCAGGAATGTACATCTGATCAGTAAGTAGATTAGAGAAGACATTGTTTCTCCACCAACAGGAATGTGACATCTGTTGGCGAGTAGAACAATAAACATAAAACTCCATAGGAATGGACTGCGGTCCATTGCCGTCTTACAAATCCATCCATAGGCAAACAGAGGGTGTGTGGTTTATATCTATAATCCTGCCCATAGCGGATCTCATACTACATCTACAATTACACAAATATATCCAATCCATTGAACCAATTCAACTACGAAATGAATAACCTAAGATTACCCTCCCTTAATATAACTTTACAAAACTATATAGCCATTCACGCCCGACTTAAATTTAACATTTAAATACGTTTGCACAGATTTGTTTAAAAATGTTGGGTATAGATCGATTACATAGATTCCACGGTCAAAAACATTTCAAAATAAACATAAACAATCAAAATACAAAATTATTGATACCGACAATCGCAGAGGGAAATTTATAAGTAACCCAATAGTATTCACCATAAGATACTTGCGTTGTCACCAATAACTTAAAAGACATCCGAATAAATACATTTTAGATACTGTACGGTATCATTATTTATCGAATGTCTATATTTTGATCAAATATGAAAACCAAAATATAATTAACCACAAACGAATCCATGCAAGCATCTATAAACAACTTAAATTTCATGCATTTAAATAATCTTTACAATAAGAAAAAAAAATGGAAATGATGTTTATCAATCGGAAAACATATAAAATTAAACATTATTAATTTGATTTAAAAACTTACAAAAGTCAGATAAGAGTCCATTTAACATTTAAGTTGGCTTGTTTCTCAATTTGTAAAACTTGACGAAAGTTCTTAATTGATTTTAGTAATTGTTCATTTCATATAGCTTATGGTAGAAGAGTCCAGGTTCCTGTTTTTAATTCCCGCGATGCCTCCATTGGAAAATAATGTTCTGGAGATGGCAATAGCTGGTTCAAGGTATCACAGTCTTTTCCTTTTTCTTTTTTAAATAAAGAATGTGGTATGTGCGTCCTACCACAATTCTCAAACACACACCACTGGAACTCAATATTTCTCTTTTTATAGTAAATCTCCAGATTAAATGAACAAAGATGTCACTAATCCAAATTTTCATTTGGGTCCGGGCTGAGGTTTGGTGCTTCCATTGGTCAAGCTAAAATCTCTTTATTCTCTTATCTAATTTACTCTCTGACTTTTTAATTAGACAGCTTTTGGATAATTAATAAACAATCATTTCCATTTACAGATTACAGGAATTAATTAATAACTGTTTTTATTTTTACTTACGTTATTTCTTTTTTAAACTATTTTTATATTTAAATCTTTTTTTATAAAAAAAAATACATTCAAATACCTTTTTTTATTTATTAAAAAAAAATATTTTTAAAGTTTAGCATCTGTGCGAATATATACGTTTAACAAACATTTTAATTTTAGCATTTAGTTTTTTTTTCTTTTTAATACACTTATTTTTATATGCGAACTTAAAAGTTTTTATTTCAATTTAATGTAACGACATATTTATATATCGTTACAATATATATATATAATTGAAATAATATTTTTAACGGTTTACAAACAATTACAATCTTTAAATCCGCAGAAGTACTTTAAAGATTTAAAGATTGTTTGTAATTGTTTGTAAACCGTTAAAAATATTATTTCAATTATAATTACAATATTGTTTTTAATTAACGGATATTTTATTTATTTTACACACACACACACATATATATATATATTGTGCCCTTATCTATAGGTCATAATAAGGTAGAATGGTCAATTGCTAAAAAAATTTTAAATTTTAAAATACGTTTGTGTAATATATTGATAATTGTATGATCGATTAGATTTTATAGTACAATTTAAGGCTGAAAAATACCTGGTATATAAAAGTGTAATGGATTATTTAAAAAAAAAACAGTTAAATATAAAGCTTAATTATATCCTTGCTTATGGTTGTAAAAGCTGGCCATATAAAATAATACAGCTATAAATAGTTAAAAGTATATTAACAATTCAATTGTAATGTTTTAAAACTAATAAATTAAATAAACGCTATATGTAATATTATAATTATAATTAATATTCAAATTTAATCTAATATATTTTAAGATAAACTTTGGGGACGGTGAGAATTATATTTGGTTCTACATTTTTAAATTATTTTCCAAATTTTTATAAAATATATCAGTTTTGGTAATTTAGACCGAGACGTAAATAAACAAAAAAAATCATCTGATAAAGTTAGTAATCATGTGACTGTATATTGTATACCTTCACGCACATGCTTGTTAGAATATAATAATAAAGTTTGTGAATTATAAAACTAAATGTAATTGTTATCTATCGTCAAAGTAAAAGTTAAAATATTAAATGTTATTTTAATAATTGTTTTAAAGTTTAAATGAATTTGTTAAAACTATAATTGAGTTTAAAAATACTATTCTAAGTAATATTTTAAGCCATGACATCATAAATTCTTTATTTTAAAAAGTTTAATCTATTATAAAACTAAAAATATGTAAATTTGTTCGTGCTAAAAAAGTCATTAACCAATCAACGGAGGTATTTTAGCAGACGAAAAATAGGAATTAGATGGAGCGGGAGAAGGAATGTGTAAGTAAAGGAAGGAGGAACATATTTTTTTAGCTGTATAAGATTGTAAGCTAGAAAAGTGTTATAATTTAAAAAATTTTGTATTTATTTTAAAAGTTTTGTTTTAAAATATAATATTTTGAACTGCCTTTAAATGGAAGGCTAATTTAAAAGATTTCTTGCCAGAGTTTTTATTCAAGTTTAGCCGAAACCTTGCAGTAAAAAATGGAAATACTACAGAAAAAAAATACCTAAAAGTATTGATAAAGTAAAAATAATTGTAAAGTGCTTTGAATACAGTTTATTTGTGATCAACCAGAAAATCATTAGAACTCAGATAAATATAATTTGGACATTATACAGAAAACTTAAAAGAAAAGTTATTTGCCGTCAGGAAAAATTATGACGCACAATTTTAAAAGGCTACTCCGAAGTTTTTTTTTATTCTTCTCTATGGAAAATTTAAGATGCGTATATCATAAAGAAAAAATTATGTAAAAGTTATAATGGAGAAAGAATGTTTATCTTTTTAAAGGAAACATTACAAAGTATATAGTACCAGAATTTTAAAAGAAAGAAAAAAGTTACAGAATAATAATATGAAAAAGCTATTGTGTTTCTTTATGAAAAGGAACAGAAAAACTTTCTCTAAGAAGAATTAAAATATTATAAAGTGTTCATTAGTGAAATGATTAATAAAGATTTGGAAAATATAAATCTAATTTACTTAATGAAATGAATCCATGGAAACAGAAAAGTTTTATTGAATATTTAAATCAAAGTACTGAGAAGATGTATCGTAAAAATCGTGCGGGAGAAAATATTAGCAAGAAATATTAGAAGAGAATATTTAGAAGTTTTCTTTAAGGGATTAACTAATATCATAATTAATAATTGTATTAAATATTATAAAAAACCAAGGATTATCATTCAGGAATATTTATTGAACGAAGTAATATTTGTTTTACCTTAAAATTGAACAAGCAGGGAGAGGAACATTAAGTGAATGGAAAAGAAATGATAAACAATTTTTTTTGGCTTTAGTATGAACGGTTTTCAGGAAAATTTGATGAAGGAGTACAGTAAATATAGTTTGAATATTTTTTTACTAATTTATTTTAAAATATAAAATGTTATGTGAGATTAGGGAAAACATAAAACATAAATTTATTAATATTAAAATTTAAATATAATAACTTGATAAAATTATAGAAATAGTGTTTAAAATAAAGTGTATGGATGTGAATCTTATATCTACAAGGATCAAATGGATGGTGAAGCCTACGGAACGCGATCGAGGAGATAAAGGTCGTTTGGTAATTTTAATAGTTATTTATAATGCATAATGTATTTTTTTTTTTTTAGATCATCTATTGACCTAAGAATGAAGTGTGAAAGTCTTAATTATATGTACACATTTTATGCAACATTTTAACATATAATGAGATAGGAGTAATTCGGAATATGCATGCAACAATTTATTTAAAGTATATTAATAATATAATTTAACAGAACAATTGTGTGATTCTTTTGAACTTTCATGTGATAAAGTATTCAGATATTTAAATAGTTTGTATATGATTAAATATATGGAGGAAAGTAGTAAAAAGATTTTCTTATAGAACAGTGGAATAGTTTTAAAATATCAATGAATTTTATTATTGTTAGTAATGCAGATATGTATTTGTCGATGTACAGTATAGAAAAAATCTTGAGAAATAAGATCGGATAGTGACTTGGAAGTACTAGTGGAGAGGAAACCAAGATTATGTGTTTTTTTGTAAGAAATAGGAAAATATAAGGGATTTGGATCATATTTAGTTTTGTGTGATTTAGTATAGTTAACAAAGTCCTATGACTGAACTCATATGGTTTGGACAGTGTTTGCATATCTTTAAACTTTTGATGTTAGAATAAAGCTGAAGAAATAGCTTTAGCATCGTTCCTATGATAGAGGTTGGTAGACAGGTAAAGGTCACTCCTCTATAGTGTCTTTTAATTCTCTGTGCCATGATTGTCAAGGTATATGACGAGTAATATTCTAGTTGTATTTTGATCCTTTGCATCTATCTTCGCTATCCTTATTTCGTGAATCTGCATCGGTCAGAAAGATATTTTCAAAGAAATAATTAATAAAATAGAACTGAAGATATGTTATCGTTTATGTAAGAATAGTTTATTTGCTTGAATGTATAGAATTGTGTAACTTTAAAATTGAAAGTCCAAAATATCATAAAGAGAGAAAGAATCATATAATACATTGTAAAATTAATTCAGAAATGAATATAAGATTTTGAAAAGAAATCTAAACCAAGTATTTTAAAAGTGATAATAAAATTTGAATTTTTTTTAAATATTAATGTTGGGAGGGAATGAGTATTGCATATTTATCAAGAGAAAAATTCATAAGGTATAATAAACATATACTTGTGCATGGTATATTAATAGTTATAATTATATCATCCGAAGTAAGGCTTGAATGAGAATATTAGGATTAATAAACATCGGATAATAAATAATAAAAACCTAATACCGAATGTAGAATAGTGTTTTGACTTTGTAAGATTCCATACAACCAATATGAAACTAAATTTTATTATTTTGTAGAATTTTATTACGAATATAAATTTTGTAAAAAATGTAATTTTAATAATATTAGGGATGAAAAGTGTTTGTGATAATCATATAAGAAATGCATTTTGTAATAAGCTAACCATAATAATAAATCAAGTAATAATGCTGTATTTTCTTAAGTGTTAAAAAAAAAAAAAATAAGATTTAACTAGGAAAAGTAAATAATATTTTGATTTCATTTTATAAACTAATAAACTAAGTTGAGATATGAGAGTAAGGGATATCCAATGTATATAGTGTAAAAATATTGTTAATTATTTATGTTGTTAATAAACTTTGTTTTAAATTTGTTTTAAAGTTTTTGTGTCCGAGTTGTTATTTCTCCACATGGATGCATGAAATCACGATACATTTAATTGAAACAGACATATAAGTTTTGCACAGAAGGTAAACATAAAAGTGTTATAAGAATTTTGAGAATTTATTGGTATGTTAAAATTAAAAGATCATAATTTTATATTATTTATTGGTCATAAGTCGGTTGCCACAATATTACATTAAATTATATGCTAAAGTTGCCACACGTATTCTGTTGTCAGATTATTAAAATACTACCACGTACGTATTTATTTATTTCATTTAGGAAGAAATAAGATTATATTATTATTGTTATTATTAATTTTATTATTATTAGTTGCTGTGTAGTAGATTATGACATAAAATTCCCTTTTCATATTTTACTACCGTAATTTTAAATCAGTTAGAATACAATTTATGAACCTGAGATTTTATTTTATTTTACTTCATTTTATTTAATTGAGCTAGATTCTTGTTATAAAGAAGATTAGGATATGATTATTATTTTAATCGTAGTGAATAGAGCTTAGAAAGTCGTAAGAATACTATGAGTTAGTTGTTTGGTATAGTAAAAAGGGGGGGATAGTGTTCTTATGCCATTGAGGTAGTATCGTGTGGATAATGGCTCAATGTAGTCTATCTCGTTCCCGGTATTGTCACTCCATGTCTCATGAAAATAGTAAATATTTGTTAATTCATTTTAAAATTGAACCGAATTTGTATTTTAAAATTAGAGCTAGTAATCATTTTAATTAATGCTGAATATTTCATTTATTTATTTGTTAACTGAGCTAGAACCCGTAATATTCGTAATAAACAGTATATTTTGGGGTGAGGATGCACGGGGGGAGGTTAGAATATATATATATATCAAATACAGAAGACTGCAAACCTTATAATAACCCTCAGACATTTCTCAGAACTTCAATGTCTAATGCAGATAATAGTTATAGACAAACTTCCACCTTCACACTGATACCTCTTATCACTTATTATTAACCAGTTTAGAACCATAAATACTCAAGTATCACTGCAAACAATAACAAAGTATTCATATTGACAGATTATGCTCTGGTATACCCAGGCCATGCACCAGACATTTCCACCCAGATGCTCTGAATCAACAACTGGCAGCTGTTTAATAATTTAAGAAAATAGTCTGTGGAGCCCAAATGTTTTGATTTCCTCCTTAAACTAAATCTATATGCCTTACCAACATCATAACTTTCTAAGATACAACACCTGTATATTAAAATAAACCCCTTCTGCACATTATGCCACCAAGTAGAAGAAACTGAGCAACATCTGTTTTACAACTGCTCAGTACAAGACAACAGCTGGCATGAAATAATTAACATATACAGACAACCAAACATCTCTCTGCAGGATATCATCAACACATACTGCAGACCATCTATCCCTACAGTTTATGCATCAACTTTTGTGTTCTGTGCATTCTAGTACACCTGATGCACTTTTGCTTTTGGCAATAATACAAAGTGACATAAATCAACATTTCATTACCAAATTAGCACAAGTAAAAAACATAAATAAAATAGCACACCCAAATATTTTCACAGTCACTTGATCACTTATAAGACAAAAATGAAATCTCTAATCAGTCAATGTTTTGTGATTTTTCAAATTGAGCAACTCTACAGAAAAGCAAAGACTGAACAAAAACACTCAAATGAAGATTTAACATAACTAATCAAGATTCCAAGCCAGAAACATATACAAAGAGTAGCATTACTATACTCAAAAAGAGAATGTAAAAAAATGGACATCACAAAAAACAATAACTGATATATGATAATAAATTATACACAACATTGCCAGCAGGATCATATGTCAGCTCACAAAACCAATATCTGAAGACAAACTATTACAAAGCATATATGTGAATAAAAATATGTACTGTATATATGTGTATTAGTTATAACCAAATGTTCAAAGTAATATAACTTTAAGAAATAATTTAAATAAGCCAATGCACTAACAAATTCTAATTAAAGTGATGTAAATTTTGTAATATAAGCTATTACAGACAATCCATCTCTCAGATAGTTTATAGACTCAAAGTATTTATTTAGACACAGTTTACATAATCCTCATAAAGACCAATGTAGGTACAAATATACAGAAAGTATTAATGTAACTTTGTTCCTTTAATCTGAATAATGTTTTTTTAAAATAATAATAGTTCTGTAATTAATCTTAGTCCTGTCATCAAGCTCATTCCAAGTGCTCCTGTTTCAAATCTTAAGAATTTGTATAATATTAGTTTTTTTTTAAATTTCAACCATCACAAAGACTGAACATGACCTAATTAGATAATACTCTAGTTATAAAAAAAATTCCCTGTGTGTAATGCATAATTTGCAAAAAAAAAAAATTTTAATAGTGCTAGGCAACAATGAAAATTTTCCAGGTTTAAACCCCCAAAAGACCACTCAAAATTGCAATATTTCAGGTAAATTTAACATATATTAAACCAATTATTAACAATTAACTATACCACACATCTTTTCTATGATAATTTTGAATTTACAAAAGCTTTTTCTTAAAAAAAATGACATTTTTAAATCATTAAAACTAATCAAAATGGCTGCCATATAACCATATGACCAAGTGGTCAGTGCCAAAACTATTCTATCATATTGTCAGCTTTATCTCCTAAAAAGCATATCAGCATCCTCAAGAACAATTTCCATGTCAGCAATAGCTAAGATATTTCAAGTCCATTAATGAATAAGCCAATTTGAAGTTTCAGGACAACCAATGCAAACAACATTTAAAACCTAGACTTAAAAACAAGATTATAACCCCCCTTGGTGTTGATGTCTGACATGCTGAGTCAAAATTTATTACCATGCTATGGGATATTTTGCATCATTTCAGACATTTTCCCTTCAAGTCCATCATTATATCAACTACAGATTTCAACTGCTCTCTATATCACTTCCACTCCACCCTCTGGAACTTCAACCAACTTAAGTGCCTACCATGCATGAACTCATAGCTCCAATATCACACCAGAGTGAACTGAATACTGTACAACTGGAGAGTAACACAGTACTGGAATCATTAACATTGTAGATAATATCAATATAGTATTTAAATCAAAATTATTACTTATCCTCAAAATAGGACCTAATACTTTATGCGCTTTTGTTACACTATATGAAACATGCTCTGTAAACAATCCATTAGCAGAGAAAATTATTCTCAAATGCTTATGACTAATATCTTGGGGAATATGCTTATTATTTAATGCATAATTATATAAACTTTTACCCGATTTTCTAGTAAATGTTATATTGCTAGCATTTATAATCATACCATTTTTAATACACCATTTACATAGATGTTCTAACATACAACTCTAAATGATCTGATGATCTATAAATTGTTTCAAATATCATCAGCATAGCAAAGAATGTTCTAACTATTTACAAACCAATGCATATCTGAAGTAATTATTGCAAATAAATAAGGACCTAATACTCTACCTTGTAGCACCTAAAAATAGGTTAAATACAATTTGACCATTCATTATTAAAGAAAATATAATGAGGCCTATTCCACAAATATGATCAATCAAATTTTTAGATAATTCATATGCAGCTAACATTAATAACAAATCCTCATGACCACTCTATTGAATACTTTACTTAAATCCACATATATAAAATCCAATTGTTTTTGCTGATCCAAATTTTGTGCTATTATATCATTTATCGTAATTAAATTTGTATTTATTTACTTTCCTAGTATAAATCCATGCTGATAATTAGGAAGCCATTTGGAAAAATTATTAGATAAATGCTTAAGAAGATATTTATCAAAGATTTTAGCTGTAATACAAGATAGGGATATAAATCTATAATTCTCAATCTTCCTTTTATATCCCTTTTTGTGTATTGGTACCACTTTTGTTTCTTTCCATAAAGAAAGATAACTATTAGACTTCAGAGATAAATCAAATAAATGCTTTAATACAAGAGCCAATAATTGTCCATATCCCTTGTAAATAAATGAGGGTATTTTGTTTTTAAGTTGTACAATAGATGAACGAATTGTTTCTATAGATATCTGATTAAAATTTAAAGTTTCATTATTAACATTATTTAATGTCTCATAACTAAAATTAACACTATTATTACTATAAATATCATCTTTCACATTTAAATTGAATAAAGATGAAAAGCCATTCGCTACTATTCCTATATTTTCATTTTGTAAGATATTTTTCTTTGGTATAAGAAATTTAATACATCTCAAAAATCTTTTGGATTTCTTACCAAATTACTTTCAGTTCTCTTTAAATAATCCTGAAAATCTTTTTTTTTTTAATAATTTTTGTAAATGACCTATATATCTTAAAATTATATCAGTCTAATAAAGAGCCAGTAATTTTAAAATCTTTATAAAATTTTAGTTTACCGTAGAAAGCCAAACTGGATATTTATATGAACTTTCAAACTAGATATAAATGTATTTATATGTTCTGTATGTCTGTTCTAAAAATTAATAGCAGCATCTGCCACATTATTGCAATTATACACACATGCACAACTATCACGCTGTAATGCCTTGTGCATAATATCTTTTAAAATTATAAATGTTTTTTTTTTATATTTCTATATTGAAATATGCAATAAACATCTAAAAATGAATGAAAACCAAGAGGCTGATTGATTACACTTAATGCATTTTAAGTTAGATGCAAAATTATTAAAACTAAATCTAGTGTAATTACATAATTATTACAGATATTATTACTTTGTGTAAAATTCAGCATATTAACAGCAGATGGTAACCCTAATGACTTAGAATCAAGATAAGTATGTTTATTATTTATAAAATTAGGAACGTTAAAGTCACCTAAATGTCATAAACAATTTTTCAATAATATAAAAATGATCATTAAACTCATTTAAAGTATAAACTGTTTGCTTATTACTAATGATCAAATTTTCATATTCTAAATGAATAGAAATTCAAATGCATTCAAAATTAGATTTAACAGCAAAAAGAACACCACCTCCTCTACTAGCCATACTCATATTTCAATCATACCTAAAATCTTTATATCAATTATCAAATAACTGACATCATTATCACCATCATAATAATTAAATATAAATAAACAAAACACTATATAATATATCAACATTTTAATAAAATATACAATAATATAGAAAATTACAATCATATTCAAAATGTGAAATATGTATAAATACATGTTATCTTCACTAAATTCAATTTCTTTTTAATATTAGTTTTAAAGCAATCACAAAAATATCTGTTATTGAATTTTTGATTATATATCTTTTGCACTCTGCTAATGAAAGATTTGTTTAAAAAAGAATTTTTACTTTTTTTAATATTAAAAGCATACACTTCCCTCAACACATGAGAAGGCACTCAATTATATCAATTTTTCCATGAATTATTTTTTTTAAGAATACCATATCTTTATTTAGTCTTTTCTCAGTTAGTATTGTTTTAAGATTTAAAAAGTAAAATGATTATAGAAAAATAATTCTGAATCAGAAACAACTTCTTTGTATATAATAACATCTTCCTCAATCTTATAAACAGATCTATCTGTTTTGTTAGTGTATATTTATTTTCATACACCATTCTTTAAAATAAACAATATCTCTTTGAAGATCAATATGATCATCATATGTGCTTATCCTTTTAAATAATTTACAGTCATCTGCATAGATAAGTATCATACTTTTTTTAATATTTTGATCCAGATCATATATAAAAACATTAAAAAGTAAAGGAGCTAATATTCCACCCTGAGGAACCCCAATCTTATTTTTGAATAACTTGGATTTAATTTTATGTACAAATGTAAGAACATCTATTTTCTAAATAATTAATAAACCATGCAATTAAATAAGAAGTAATTCCCATCAGTTTAAGTTTATACGTGAGGTAATTATGTACCAGACTATCAAATGCCTGTGACATATCAAAGTAAATAACATCAAGTTGCATCTGATCAGAAATAGCATGAAAAATAATATCACATATTACTATTAAGTTAGTATCAACAGATTTTCCAGGTACAAAAGCATGTTGATAATTAGGCAACACCCTAATCATATCTATGATAATAATGTTATAAATACATCTTTCATAAATTCTAGAAAAAGAAGACAAAACTGAGATAGGTCTATAATTACTTGGATCAGATCTCCCAATGCATTTTTCTATAGACAAATTAATTATATAACAGAGTTACCAAAGAGTCTGCACAACCTTTAATAATAAAATTATGAATATTATATCTCATAGCCGATTTAGATTTGTGAGTTATGTTTAAAACCTTTTTCAAAGTGTTCATCATAATCACTTTTTATAATAATTTTTGTATAAGCATTAAATTTCTTATATAATTCTCTGTCATTGATTGATTTATACAATCTATAATATTTGTGTTTTCTATTTAAACCCTTACATAATTCTTTAGAGAACCATTTACATATTTACACCTATTATTATTATTATTATTATTATTATTATTATTATAATAATAATAATAATAATAATAATAATAATAATAATAATAATAATAATAATAATAATAATAATAATAATAATAATAATAATAATAATAATAATAATAATAATAATAATAATAATAATAATAATAATAATAATAATAATAATAATAATAATAATAATAATAATAATAATAATAATAATAATAATAATAATAATAATAATAATAATAATAATAATAATAATAATAATAATAATAATAATAAAATGTAGCACTGAACAGGGTCAAATAGTGCTAAGTAAGTTTAAATAGCATGATGTATGTTTCAAAGTACACAAATTCAAAAGTGTCTGCAGGGAGAATTATTCTTATTGTTTTATGAAGGTGAATTGTTGATGTATTGCATTCAGATTGAGCCCAAGTATTTGGTTAAAGTGATCACAAAAGGATGAGGAATTAAGTGTTGACTTAATTAAATAATAAAGCATGGGGTGGTAAGAAGCCTTCAGTGCTCATTAGGGGTAGTGCAAGTTGATGTAGCCACTTCAAAACAAAAGGGTAATAATTCATGTTAAAGTCATCTAATAAAGCAACTGGCTAAGGGATTGATGATAGCAGTGAGTTGATAGTAAGCAGTAATTTTGAGATCATAGTTGGTCCAGGAGATATATTGAACGCAGCAGTATGGTGGTGAAAAGTGACTATAAGTAGGTTTGAGTCAATATATAGAATTTTGAAGAATGAAAATTGGCAGATTTTTGTGGTGACCGAACAACATCACCTGATGGTGATGAATCTCAGGAACAGGCCCAAAAGCCTTGTGTCCTTACATCTGTCATTCAATATTACTCACATTACCATAACTACCCCACCATCCTCAAGACTTCTAACTTTGGCTGATGAGTTACGTAAGAGCATTACCATATGCAAATCTGTACCAGACACTTATGTACATAAAAATGATTTACATAAGTATATAATTACACTTGCAACCCTCTAAAAGAATACCTTGCCACAAAAGAACATTACACCTGAACATGAGAGTACATTAGATGGGCTCTGAAGTATCATTCCATTGTCAGAATTCAACAAGTATTTTTGAAGCCAAGGGTGTCACCAAAGCTGGACACAATATGATAAACCAATGTGCAAATATTTAAAACAAAATTGTCAGAATTCAACAAGTATTTTTGAAGCCAAGGTGTCACCAAAGCTGGACACAATATGATAAACCAATGTACAAATATTTAAAACAAAAGCTGCAATCACATTGTGCCTTCACACCACCTGAACATCTCTTTGGCCAAACAGAGTTAGACAACTGATTTCTTGCTGAAGCTAGCTACAATAAACAAACTCTTGCTATCCAGGCCCTATGGAATTCCTAAATTTGTATTTTACATCTCAGTCAGTTTACCACCATATGTCTATATGATTTAGAAAATTACCTATCACAAAGGTTGTTTAACATAAAATGTCTATAATTCAATCTCCATATTTCCTTTCAACAAAAAACAAGCTTCAATATCCAATCTAACTAATCTGCGACCAATCTACATGGGATCCCTTGATATTAAAATCCTGGAGAAGGTTCTAAAAGATAAAATTGAACCATATTTCCTCCCTCTGTTATCACCTATGCAACATGCAAAATGAGAATCCTCAGCAGACCAAGCTGTTCTCATTTTCAAAACCATCTTAAATTCAGTCCAAGAACAGAAAATATATGCTCCATTGGCTGTTCAAATTGACACTGAGGCAGCTTTGACTCGGTTCCTATTTTAGTTCAGACACTTGCAGACACCACCTTGTTCCCTCTTGTACTTAATAAACAACTTAATTCTTAGTTGAGAAATCCATATTAAAGTTAATGGTAGACCATTACCTTCATCCTTAACCAATCTATATCTCAACCCTCTCATAATCAAAATGCAACAGAAATTACAAGAAATTCAAATCCCCCATACTGTGCTATATATACCATGTATTGCATACATGGATGACATTACTATTTTTTTTACCTCCAAAAAGCAACTACCTACTCTGGAAAAAATACTTCATAATTACACCTTCAAATATAAACTCAAGGTCAACATTAATAAATCATCAGCTTGGTTTCTCTACACTGGCAAGATATATATACACCCATTTATCATGTTAAACTGACTAATTTCCTCAGATTCCTTTTCTACCTATGGCCCTCTGGAATAAAACAAAAGATCCATAAAAAACTGAAAGATGATGCAAATCACATAACCAACTCTCTCTTCAAAAGCTACCTCTCTTTATATGCAAAAATATGTCTTTTCAATTATTTTGTAACTACAAAGATAATTTACTACTCACCAATCATAAACTTCATTAAATCTTTCACTTCATCCATCTACTCACTCTACGGGAAGTTATCATGGTTCAGAAAAGTAGTCTACATCTCTGTAAAATGCCTTAGTTTCCCTCCAACCAGAAATGGGTTAAGTCTTTAATTCATCCAAATTTTTCATAAACAAACATTAATCTTCTAGCTGCAATGGTAATAAGTTTTCCTGCCCTCAAATGCATCATTCAAAGAACACCCACAGATTGACCACCACTTTTACATGGATATTTGTCTTTGCTCATAAACTAACTCCAAGGCATTTATAATCAGGTGTCTTTTTGGTGTTGGCAGTTATATATATATATATATATATAACTATAACATATATATATATATATATATATATATATATATATATATATATTAGAGCATTTATGATATGATGTACTTGGACTTTAATCTGCATTTAGAAATGATAAATATGAACAACAGTCACTTGATGTAGTGATTTAAAAAATGGTTCTTGGAACCCAAATTTTTTGACTTTCCCTTAAGGCTAAATCTCCATGCCCTATCAAGCTTTTATTTCCTAAAATACTGCAGGCTATATACCAATATTGTTCCATGTTTCACTGGGAAGAAGAAATGCAACAGTACCTAATCCACACCTGCACAGCTCTGGAAAATACCCAAGAGATTATGATTACCACATATAGACACAATAACATCACACTTGATATCATACTTAACAAAGACTCAATTTCAGCAGCCTGTGCAGTAACTTTTTGTTCATATACTTTGTGGTACACCAGATGTACTTTCTGCCTCAGAAACAACATCAGAAGGCACCCAGCCACCTTTGTCTAATAAATTTGAACAACTGAAGACCAGAGATGTCAAAATTCTACACTTAGACATTTTTGCTGCTGCATGGTTACTTTTAAAAATCTGAGCCAGACCATAATTTCAAATAACCAAATATGTTTTGCTGTAACAAGAACAATATTGCTGTCACTTACCTCATTTTCAACAATTTTTTGAACATTATGTCTGTGTATAGAATAGTCCAAAGAATAAATTTAATTCAATCAAAGTATTTTTTAAACAGATGAACTAATCCATCAGACAAAGAAACCATAGACAAATACATAGTTTACAAGTTTATATTTATCAATCATCTAACTAACAATTTTTTAAACTGTACCAGTAATATCTATATCTATTTGTTCTGAAGTTATTTGGATTCCAACTATGTATTGAAAAAAATAATAATGTGCTTTGCTTACTGGTGTAGAGTGACCAAGCAGCAGTTTTATTCTGATTAAACTTAAGATAGTGTGTTGATTTGAAATCTTGAGGTATTTTCTGTAGTATCGGTATCTGCTTTTTAGAAAAGAGGAATACTGTAATGCTATTCATATATGCAATGCAGGATGCATATGTTGTGATGTGCCTAGTATCTGGATGCCATTGATACTCTGTTGGATTATAAATATGAATAAGTGAGCTGAATGGCAAACCTTGGGATATAGATTATGTGAGATGAATGACGGAGAATTTTTGCCATTAACATGATATGAATTTCATGGCTTAGTAGTAGATTAGTGAGCATATACAATTGATTGTGTGGATTTGTGGTGTCAGCTAACATGTTAATTAGTATATTAATGTCAACTGAGTTGAAAGCCATTGAACTGCAATTGGGGCATACCTTTTCTGATCCCATACTGAGTTTAAGACTGTTTTGAAAATCAGAGCATGTGAAGTAGATGATTGCTTCTTTGCAAACTGGCTGTGTGTGATTAGTGGTAAAATATATACAGTATACGATGATTTGGGGTACACAACATATATATTATTCAAATACAGAAGACTGCAAACCTTATAATAGCCATCCTCAAAATTTCTGAAAACTTCAATGTCTAATTCAGGTAATACTTACAGATAAACCTTCACACTGCTACCTATCATCAGTTATAAACCAGATTAGAACTACACATACTCATATATCACTACAAACAATAAAATATTTATATTGACAGATCTATGCTCTGGTATATCCAGGGCATGCACCAGACATTTCTACCCAGATGTTCAGAATCAATATCTGACAGTTACTTAAAAACTTCAAAAATGGAGCCCAAATCCTCCTTAGATTAAATCTATATGCCTTACCAACATACTTTCTAAGATGCAGATGCATGTATTTCAAAATAGACCCCTTCTGTACTCCTTGCCACTAAGTAGAAGAAGCTCAGCAACTCTGTTTTACAATTGTTTTGCACTAGACAACATTTGGCACAAAATAATTAATGCATACAGACATCCAAACATTTCCTAATAGAATATCAACACATATCCCTACAGTCTGTGCAGCAACTTTCATGCTCTGTGCATTTTGGTGCACCAAATGCACATACTTTTGCAATAATATAAGGCAATATACATCAACATTTCAAAACAAATTATCACAATTAAAAAAACAGAGACAATAAAATAGCACATCCTAATATTTCTTCAGCCACTTGGTCACTTAAAAGATGATATCAAATCTCTAATCAGTTAATGTCATTTTTCAAATCAAGCATCTAAAAAATGGTTCACAAAATTCACAGAAACACAGGCTGAACAAAAATTCTCAAATACAGGTTTAACATAACTAATCAAAATTGCAAGCTAGAAGTTTACAAACCATAGTATTATTATACACAAAAAGAGAATACAAGAAAATGGACACCACAAAAGCCAATAATTGATATATGATAATAAAATATACACAATGTTGCCAGCTCTATCAAACTGTTACAATACATGTGGATTAGTTATATTAAATGTACAAAGTAAAATAACTTTGAGAAACAATTTAAAACAAATCAATGGACTAACAAATTCTAACAAAAGCTATGTAAATTTTGTATTATAAGCTATCACAGACAATCTATTGCTCACCCAGTTTATATCTGGAAAGACTCATAAAATATTTAGTTAGACTACATAATCCTCATGAACACCAATGTAATCACATGTATATGGAAAGTATTAATATTAATGTAATCTTGTTCTTTTTGTCTAAATGAAGGTGGTTTTTGAAACAACAACAACAATAATAATAATAATAAGAAGAAGAAAAACAACAACAACAACAATAAAAAATTCTTCATAACTACACTACTACATTCAAGATCACATATAACATGAATAAAACAGCTGCCTGGTTTCTTTATACAGGCAAACCATATATACAAATGTACCTTGATAAGCCAACTGCTTTTCTTGGTTTCTCTTTACACTTGGGAACCAATGGAATGAGTCATAAGATCCAGAATTAATTAAAAGAAGATTCTGAAAGGATTACTATCTCTCTTCACATCCTACTTCTCAATATACTCAAAAGTTTCTCTATAATCAGCTCATCATCACTAAAATATATTATTCACCCATTATAAAATTTACAAAATCTTTCACTTCCTCGATTTCATCACTATGTAACAAGCTACTGTGGCAAAAAAAATAGTTGCCATCTCCACAAAACAGCTAGGCAGGTGGGCACTTCATTCCTTTCATGTTTTTCATATTCAGTAAAGCATAAACATTCTAATAGCCATCATAGAATGGTTTCCAGTATTGGAATGCACACTGAATGTAAAACCTATAGTTAGACCTGCACTCGTATGGATACATATCAATACTCATGAATCAATTTAAAATCATCTATAACCAGATATTCCTTCAAAGTCCAAGTAAGTATATATATTGCAGTATATACAACATATTGCTCCCAAATCAGTCTGCTGATTTCACATCTTCAATACTAAACAATGCCCAATTGCTGTATCAATACAAAAAATGTTTTTTAGAATCTACATGTTTTGACTTTTTGTTGAAAGTTAACTTCCATATCCTACCCATATCTCACTTCCTTAAGTATTGTAGGTCATATGTGAATATTGATTCACTTTGCAGCCTGTGCCATAGGGAAAATGAAACACAATACCATTTTGTATATATCTGTCCAGTTTTTACATGCTTCCATGATGATATTAGGCAAATATAGACAAAGCAGCAGCTCCCTAAATAAAAATTATAAGCACACATATAGATGAGGTGCAATAGTAGCAGTTCGTGCAGCTATCTTCAATTTGTATACATTCTGGTGCACTCACTGTACTTTTTACTTGGTAAGAACATCAGATCACTGTGTCACATATTCTAATAAACTTGAACAGCTGAGAGCTAGGGATGGTAGAAACACCTACTCTGATATTTCTGCTGCCACATGGTCATACTTAAAGCTAAGGTCCAACCTATAACTTCTTAACACAACAAGCAAAAATATTCCTCAAAGGTAATTCAGAAAGTTTCTGCTGCAGCAAGACTTTTCTTGGTCTACAATCCATACACAAACAAGAATTACCCAATGAACATTGTCAGTTCCCACAACTGATACAACTTTTATAAACAGTTAATAAAAATGTTTGGCAATGTCAAAACATAAATGATACAGTTCTAGTAGTTTTTGTTATTGTGTTTCTTATAATAATATTTATAACTGCTAACTTTATGTAACTGGTCAAAAGTATTCTGACATTGAATGAATGTTTGATTGCATCTGAAACTGATGTTCATCTGATATATATATATATATATATATATATATATAACATCAGTATCATAGAGTCTATATCATATATATATATATATATATATATATATATATATATAGATAGATATAGACTCTATATGACAGTATAAGTATCCCAAAATATGTAACCATCCCAACAATATATTTTTTTCTTTGATGAACTATATATAATCACTGGTACAATCCATACCCAAGAAACAGACTTTACATATATGTAATTTGTTCACAATCTTATGCATATACATGTAATTATTTTATATAATCTGTATATCATTAGGAATCCTGTGTAACCATTGAATACTGAATGAAGTTTATCTTTGAAACATAATAATAATAATAATTCAATACATTTTATTTACCTTACAAAATAGCAGCAGTAAGCCAATTACACAATTGCATCATAATTAATATACAATAATATATAAATATCAAATTGTGAATATGTCTAGATGTTATATATTCTTATAAGATTAGTAACAATTTATTTAAAATCTAATACAAAAATATTTTCATTAATAAAATCTTGATTATAAGTATTAGGCAAACGAAACAAAAGTAAAGATTTTAATGTTTTAGAGTAACAAACATTAATGCAAGATAAATTAGATGTGCGTGTTTTATGTAAATAATTATTAATTGTAATATTTGAGATTTGTTCATTAAAATAATTTTCTGATTGATAAGGTTATATAACTATTTAAGATTTCTAATATTTCTTTTAACAGATAGGGATATATAATGGTTACTTAATATATTTAGAAATTTTATCATAGATTAATTGAATTCTAATAATATCTTGTTTGGAACTTGGCTTTCAAATAACAGATACATATTCCAAAATTGGCAGAACCAAAGTGAGAAACAATGTATGCTTTGTTGAGTTAGTAAATTCTCTACCATGCCTTAAAATCACACCCATAATTTTAAAAGCTTTATTTACCATAGTTTCAATGTGGTGGTGAATTGATCCATTACTAGCAAAAATAATGTCAAAGTCTTTCTGTACATTAACCAAATGTATTTTATGACCTTCAATATAATAAGGATAGTTAAAGACTTCAGATTTTTTGGAATAAGAAACAGTTGAACATTTATCCATATTAATATCCACCATATTATTTCTACACCATTTTACAAAATTGTTAATATCTTTTTGTAAAAACATGCAATCAGTAATTAAGTTAATATTCTTAAATATTTTATAATCATCTACATGATACAAAAGTAGTGAAAATTCCAAATATTCCTAAATCATCTAAATAAATAATAATGCTTAAATCATCTAAATAAATAATAATGGTGCATGGATACTGTTTTGAGATACTTCTAGATTGCAATAGTATGGATTAGAAAACTTGTTAGTAAATTTGCCATAAGCCATTCTTTCCTTAATAAAAAATTCAAACCATAGTATCAAATTATAAGAAAAATCTAATTTGTACATTTTATGAAGCAATATAGAATGGTCAACTTTATCAAATGCTTTGGAGAGATCAAAATAAACAAAATCTAGATGGCACTAATTCCCAAAAGCATTAGCAATATGATTAGTTACTATTAGAAGATTAGTCTCAGTTCTTCAATTAGGTAAAAAGCCATGTTGCACAAGAGCTAAAACTTTATTTATGTTATTAATATTTTTTTTTTATAAATACACCTTTCAAATATGCATACAATGATATGAAGCACTGAAATATGTCTCTAATTATTTACATTATCTCCTGAACCACTTTTAAAAATATGTATAACTTTGGAAAGTTTAAGGGAGTTAGGAAAAATACACATTTTAATGGAACAATTAAGAATGTACCATAGGGGAGTAGCAATGAATTCTGCACATCCTTTATAGATAAAAGAAAGTATATTATCATAATGTAAACTTGAATGTAATTTCAGTTCTTTGATAGCAGATATAATATTACTGTTGAAACAATCAATAGAAATACTATCATTAACACACTTATTAGGTAATTTAAACTCAGAAAACAATTAAGAATTTCCCTACAATTCAGAAAAACTGAAAAATCATCAGTACTTAAAGAGGATTTATAGTCCATTTGAGAACTTTTGATTATGCCAAATTTTTTAGCAAAAGACCAAAATTCTTTAGGATTATCTGATATATTGAGTTTAATATTGTTAATATATTTTTGATAATTAATTTTCTGAATAGTTTTAATCAATTTTCCATAATTAAAAAGGTGATTGTCTTATAGATAAAGATGCCATTGGATGGCGCCATTTTCATGCTAAAACTATCAAATATGACCATTCCTGGGCCGTTGATTATAATAATTTTGCTGTGCTTTTTTGTAATGCAAAAATAAAAACAAAACAAAATCGTCTTTTATAAATATTATTTTTTATTAACGTATACAATTTAAATGATAATAAATGTAAAATAAAATCAACAAATTGCAATTTGATTCGTGTTTTTTCTATCGTAAATTTTTTTAATTGTGTTACGGCTTCTTTTTTATCAATTTTCTATCAGATATTTTTTTACTTGTGTTACAGCTTTTTTTTTATCTATTTTCTATTGGATATTTTTTTATTTGGGTTACGACTATTTTTTTTTGTTGTTGTTTAACTAAAAAATAATAATCGTAATAAAAAGTAAAATTTCTTAGTCTATTTTTTATTTTTTTAGTCTTCGTTTTACATTTCTTTTTCTTTTTTTTTTTTACAGACAAAGAGATATTACAGCTATTTTTTATTTCAAATAGAATGACAATAAAAAGTAAAAGTTGTTATGGTTAGGTTTAGGGTTAGTTTTAGGATTAAATTTAGGGTTAGGTTTAGGGTTAGTTTTAAGGTTAGGTTTAGGGTTAGGTTTAGGGATAGTTTTAGAGTTAGGGTTAGTGTTCTGTTGTTTGTAATGCTAAAATAAAAAAATTCAAAATCGTAACCGTACTCAGACAAAATAAACAAATTCAAACTTTTTTAAACAACAACAAACACATATAAATGTCTTCTTTACTTATTAAACATGTTTATAATATTTGCTTTTTATGAAATTTATAAAAAAAGTGTATATTTGTACTTTTCTTATTGGATATTTTTTTGGTACCACTCTTTTTTACTTCAAAAATATACACACGGTAGAATCTTCTTTGTCTCGTGGAATGTTATGAACAGTATGTTACTTGACGCGTTTCCTAATTGCAACTCACTAAAAACATAGATATTTAACATTTTCCCAATTAAAACTTCAATACAGTACATTGTAAAAAGTCTTAGAATTATTACTTTAAAAAATCTGAACATTTCAATACTTTAAAATAAATAAAAAAATCCAATGAAAACAACATTTCCATCCAATTCAAATACAAACTCTCTCATCAAGCCATAACTATTTTATAAACTGTGCGAATTCGGAAAATGTAATTGCTGCCATGTAACATACATGCTGCACTGTGACGTGACATAGTGACCTGCATTCTTTAGCACAACAAAAAAGTTGTATTATAGAAAACGTGGGTTCGAAACAGCATTTTTATGTGTTTTAGCGCGATAACCGGTGCCATAAAGCGGCACCTTTAGAAATAAAATGAGTACCATTAAAAAAAAAATTAACATTATTATAAAAAAATAAATTCGGAGTTTTAGAAAAAAAAATTAACGTTATTATAAAAAAATAAATTCTGAGTTTTAGAAAATTGCTTATGATGATAAGATTTCCTTCTAATAATTTTCTTAAACGAAGCTGAGAGCCAAGAAGGAAAATAATTGTGAACAACATGTTTTTTGAATAGATAAAAAATCAATCAAATCATTAAATACTCTATTAAATAATTCCATATTATAATTAATGTCTGATGAGGAATATAATAAAACAATCAAAATTGGAAATTGTCTTCCATAGACCAAAATAATCCCCTTCTTTTAATATTCAGAGGAGGAGAACATTTAAAATACAAAAAATTCACTAGGCGGGAGATGTAGATCAATAGGAAAAGTTCAGAGAGGAAACACAAAAACATTTAATCTCAGATAGATTACTTAAAACATAATCAAGTGATTGATTATAAAAATTTAAATAAGAACTGTGTTGCTTTAAATTCAAAAAATTATAAAACTGTAACATCTTATATGCCTTAGGTGATAATGAAAAAGCATTAAAAGAAGCATTATTGAATAACTTGAGAATGTAAAATTCTTCAGTAATGATAACATTCATTTTATAAACAACCAAAAATTCTTCAAAAAACAAAGAAAGGCATCCAAGTCAGAAAAAGACAAGGCTGGCCTGATATTAACATTTCACAATAAAAATTTAATATGATGATCAAGGGAAACTTCACATCATGTGGATTCGCAGTAAGTAAAATCTAAAAATATAGACTTGTGAATAATTTCTTTTTCAATAGCAATGAGAGTACCCCCACCTCTTGCAATTGCTTCATGACATCTATCTGTATGAAAAACTTTATATCTATCATCCAAAAATGTGTTATCATGAATTTGCTTATTAATTCAAGTTTCAATAAGAAAAATAAAATTTTATTTGATTTAATTTAGTTTTCATTCCTCTAATGTTGGCATAAAAGCAAGAAAAACCATCCATAGAATGAAAAAAAAAATATTTTTCTTTTTTTAGAAATAATATTATTATAAAAGCCAAATAACAATAAAAAGAAATATCATGAATACAAAAATCTGATGTCATAATCTGATATTTGATCAATATTGACAAAAGAAGTTAATCAGAAAGTATCAATGAACTGCCCAATGAAGGATAAAAATTTGTTTAATGGAGTACTGCAAGGCCATAAATGATTAAAAATAAACACCCAATGCTTATATTTGGGAATTAAAACAGTTTTGTTATATTCATTGTTATTTTAGTATTGTAACATTTTTCAAAATTTTGACAGAATTCATTTAATGTTATCCTGTTATAATTAGATGATAATGCCAGATTTTTTTGTGTAACATTGATATGTTTATTAAAAGCCTAAAATGCTTTAGGCTGATATTTAAAATCTATTTCCAACTTTTTAATATGATTGTTATAATCTTGTATTTTCCCCTTTTTTATAACCTTTAGATTTATTACGTTGTTATAAATTATGTTTTTGGTTTTAATAAAGTTTCTATAATGATGTTCTTGTCTCTTGTAATAAATTGAATTTCTATAGGAAACTAGATAGGAAAATTTCATTTTCTTTGAATAGTGTTTGATATATTTTGATTGATAATATTATAAATGGCCATCAAAAAATTTTCAGTAGCAAGATCTATATTATTAATATTGTTTAAGTAATTCCAATCATAGTTTTTAAAAGTACCATTTTATCATAGTTACCTTTCCTAAAATATTTTTACAATCTACATTTTTTATTTCTTTTGTATGTTAGATCTAGTAATATTTCCAGTAATGGATGATATTTATCTATAGGTAACATTATTTCTGATGATAATTTGCATACTATTTCATATGCATCATTATGTAGAATTAAATCCAGAACCTTATTTAGATGATTTTTATTTGTATTACTTAGTTTTAATTTGAGAATATGTCTTGCTACTGCTCTTTAAGTATAATTCAGAACTATTAAAATCTTCAGCAATAAAAATGTTATGATGATGATTAATTAGTTTTGATATATAATGATCATATATATCACTTACTAAAGAATTTTCTGGTTCAATACATACAGAGACTAAAAGTAATTTTTTATTATTGTTTAACTGAATTTTGATAACTAATTTCCTTAATGCATTTACTAATTAACATCTTATTAACTGCTATAAGTGTTCCACCTCCCCTTCTAAATATATCTTGCCTATAAATATTATATCTGTCATCCATAATTTGTGAGTCTTCTATATTTGTTGTTAACCATGTTTCTATTAATAAAATAATATCATAATTTTCAGATAAAAATTGTAAATAAATTTCATTCAGTTTTGTTCTTAGTCCTCTAACATTCATATAAAAACATCGTATTATTTTGAAATTTGCATGATTTTGTTAATCAATTAAAGTAAGTATGTGTTTTCCATTGCCAAGTACTATCATTGTTTTTAACCCAATAAACATCACATGATCACCATTTCTTATGTTTGCTTATAACTGTTATTAAAACAGGCAAAACTCTTTATACATATTGCTATTCAGTGCAAGCCAAAGTAATCAATGGATGCTAGAAAGCTTGTGCATAAAATTTCCATCTAGTGCCTGCTGGAGGGTTGCATTAGATCCTAAGATCTAGGTGCAGTGCTCTCAGATCCAAGGCCTCTCACTGATGAAGGCCACAAGCCAGAAACTAGTCTGGGGATATTGGATGAGTAAAAAGTAGATGGGGATTTTATGCACAAGCCTTCTGGCATCCATTGATTACTCTGGCTTGCACTAAGTGGCAATCCGTATAGAGAGTTTTGTCTGTTTTACTATCATTATTCATATAATGTTTTTTAATAGTTGCATTAGATAATTTTCCAAAGAAATATCTCACATCTGCTCTCAGTGGTGTGAGAATTCATTTTAATTTTATTATAGTATCTCTATAATATTCAGGCACACGTACAAAATAAGTTGTAGACATTGTATTACCCATATCAATTTTTATACATTTAATAGAAGTTCTTAAATATTCCTGAATGTAATTTTTTTAAAAACTTTCATCTAAATAAGCATTAGTTATAAATATTAGAAATTCATTTTTATTATATGATTTGACATTATTTTCCCAAAGCCAATAATTATAATCATTAGTATTGCCATATATATCATTAATATCACTATATTTATCTTTTTTATTATTCATATTATATCTCTGCTGTCTGCTATCTAAACTGACTTTTTTTATGAATAATTATTATATGTATTACTTTAAATCTTTATACCTGTGCTATTTTTATAAATTTCTTTCTCATTTCATTGATAGTTTTTATTATAATATACTTTAGTTTTGTATTGTCTTCTTTTAAATATCTGCTTATTTCTTTTGTCATCCTAGTATGATATTCTTCTCCATCTGTTGCTATGTTTGCTTCCAAAAGTTTTCCATCCTTTATATATTTTATTTTAGTATCAGGCACCTGTGTAGATACATTCTTTTTATTAATTTTCATTGATTTTATTTCCTGTTTGTTTTATTTTATTTCCATTAGGATTATCTTGATCTATTGATTTAAGCAGGTCATATCTATTCTACATTTGTTTTTTCCCATTATTCTCAGATGTTATTTATTATGCTTGCAACTTCGTTTTGCTCCATAATAATTGTTTCTTTTTTATATATCTGATCTCTGTTTAAAGTTAATATTCTTTTTTGCTATTCATTTTTTCTTCTTTAATATTATAAGGACAATGATGACAATTATTTTCATATATCTCTCATATTCAAAATTACCCCAAATCCAAAACTCATATATGTTATGCTTGTATTATAATTTTTTTTTTTTAACGATAACTGAGTTCCATTAGTGTAAAACTATTTTCGGTATTTGTTTCTTCTTTTCCTATTATTTTCTTATCGTTATTTGTTATGCTGTTGCAATCATTCAATTGTTTATCAACATCATCAATGAATGCCATATCCATAGATTGAATCATCAATGAGCTGTTTACACCACCTGATTTAATTAATATTATCTTCATTTTTTTTTTCAAATCATGTAAATCAACGAGAAATATAACGATAAATAATAATTCCATTTTATATTGTTATAATTTATATAATGCATTGAAGGAATAAAACATTTTTCTACTTTTTTATATAATAAAGTGCTGGTATGTTTCGTTCTCATAGTAAAATTATCTTTAATCCAATCTTTGCCTTTTTTAAATTAATTCAGGATTCTTTTTTAAAATGTCGCAACAAAAGTCCTTGCTTTGTTTCATTTCAATAGCTATTTCCAGATTCACTTTTTGTATTTTCATACCCTGAGGATTCATTAAAACAAATCCTAAAAATTCTAGACACTTATCTTAATTACATGTGTGTGGTCATGTGTATCAGTAATATAAGATAGTGTGGCTAGTTGAAGGGTGCTTGAAAGTTTGAGTTCAAATTCCCTACATTTACAATTAGGCTCCAGGTATATGAAGAGTGCCTGTATTTCAAATATTTATCTTAATTAGAAAAGTCATTATTAGAATTAGAAAAGTCATTATTAGAATTATAAAATATACTTTCTCGTACATTTATACTAAAATCTTTTTCAAATTTATTATCATTATCAATAATATGCATCCTTAAACATAGCAAATGAAAAAAAAGAAAAAATTTCTGACTTTCTTGCATAATAATAAACAATCGGCATGAAAATACTTACCGCATTGTTCAGCACATTCTAAAAATCTATCAAAGGTTTCGTGCTCTTTTGACAAAGATTACAAATTTTTTTAAAACTTTCCATTATATAATTACTATCAAAAACATTTTTAGACATAACATCTATAGATAATATATCCCCATTGCTTTCATAAGTAAGGCAATCATCTTTATCGAGTATGATATTCATTCCTTTTGTTTGCATAAGATCGCAGTCAAAATAGTTAAAGTCAAATTTAGCTTTCTCCCTGATTAATATTTATATTTTCTCCACTTTTAACACTATACTGTACATGTAAATAAAACGTACAGCTTTTGAACACAATCCATTACATGTAACCCTCTTTTGTCCGCCATAAATAGACAACAGAGAAATGCAACTATTATGTCCAGGCGCCATATTTAAAAAATGTAATGTTCTTTTCCATTAAATCCGATCAAAAAAATACACACTCTCCATGTTTCTTTACAAAAACTTTATTTTTTCCCTCACCATATATATATTTAATTGTTTAAACATCCTTGGTGATGGAAAAAAAATAAAGTTTTTGGAAATAAAAAAGAGTATGTATTTTTTTGATTCGATTTAGTGGAAAAGAACATTATATTTTATAAGTCATATATATTTGAAAGAAAAAAGGAGGTGTGTGCTGTTGCTAAAAACGACAATGATAATAAATAAAATATATTTAAAAAATAATAATAATAAATGAGAAAATATGTCGTTCTATAAACTCAATTACAATCAATTTTATATATATTTATCACTGCTTTTTAAATATCTTTTACATGTCATCTGTTAGCAGTCTTCTCATGCTTAGAAATCATAATCCATTGTTTTAATCTTTCACTTCTGATGCTTTTTGATTACTAACCAAGCAATTTTTTACTATTTTATGACATAATTTTCAAACAACATTTTTTAAATACACATTTTGAGTTTTTAAATTTTTAACATATATTTAAATTTTCTTATAGAGATCTATATGAGTTTCTGTATACTAGTTTTAACTTTTTATTCCTGCTGTATTTTCAACTTTATATTTCAAAATTTCTACTTTAAATTTGTATATCTAAACAATTTTGTACTCACGAATATAATAATATTATTATTTCCGTATTTGCATTTCTACGTATTTATTATTAAAAGTACTGAAATTTTATTTATATAGATTTTATTCCTACATTTAGGTCCTTATATGAGCAACATCTTGTATTTTAAATATGGATATATAAGAAGTTCAAATGTAGGAATAAATTTTACCATTTTTAATAAAAATGCAAACATAGGAATAATAATACTTAAAAATATTACCGAAATAAAAGCAACCCAATAGTTTACCGAAAGTGTAAAATAAATTAATCAATAAATGCATATTTACATATTTTAACCATTATTATTATTAAAATTTAATTTTTAATTGAGCTATATGTACAGTATATATAAAACAGAAATTTTTGTATCAGAAGTACAACCAATATGAAAAGCTTAAATTCCAAAATTAGTCACTCTATCACAGCTCTAAACCATGCAGGGCATATAAATGCTCATTTTGGTTTCAAATGTTAAATTTTCTATAGTTATAATTTAAAATTTAATGGTGTTAGCCATATATGAATATATCTTATGTATAAGACTAGCACATGTCAATACATTTGTTTATAGTAAGAAAAAAAAATAATTATAATCAAAATTCAAAGAACATAATAGGACAAATGGTTTAATTAAACAAGAAGAAAAGCTTACATATTTAAAATAGTATCAATGCTTATAATTTTAGATACTTAAAGATGATAATAAATTTCATTGGCATTAAACAGCAAAATTTTATATAGTAAATGATAATCATTTGGATATAATGCATACATCTACTTTATACACAGGATAAAAATATTAAACAATCAGGTAACATTAAGCTAATTTTCAGCAGTTCTTCTTTTTGAATGATACATTGTTTTGAATAAAAGTGACTAAAAAAAGCTAATCAAACAAAATTATTCACCCAAATTTATCTACACTAAAATCTTAAGCAAAATCTTGTCTAAATAACCAGAGAATTCTAGAAATAATTTTTTTTTATTTGCTGCCCATATTTATTATAATTACTTGAAAATGTTGATTTAAAAAAAGTACTCTTTTCCATACAACCTTCATGACAAGTTAACAAAATAAATTGCTTAAAAGTAAATGAATGATTCATTAAGTTCTTTACAATCAAGTATATGTGTCTATAGTCAACAATATTTATAAACAATTTATTTAAATGTTTTCATATATTAAAAAAAAAGAGGGTCATAGACCACATGATCCCATTCTCTTAAGCTGGTAAGATATAAACAGTGAGCATTGTCAATTTCTCAACAAGCTTTGTGATAAATGCTTAGCCAGAGAAAGCATTTGAAATATCTCTGTCAGGAAGCCCCCCCCCCAAACCTGTGACCATGGTTTCATGCTTTGGCACTTCTCAGAGAGGCATTAGGATAGTTTAGATACTAGATCTAAAAATACCAACCCAAAAACAGCATTTATCTAAAAGTTATCTATTGAGTGGCAAATCTGAAATTTTCAGATACATGTCTTCAAACCCAGCTATCCAACTCAAATAGCTATATGGGGCTGAAAGATCTTCAGCCATACCATATATTAGTAGTCTTAGCAATATAACATCACATAAGACTTAAAGTAGAGACTATAAATAGTCAAATAAAAAAATAGAGTCATAGATCACATGACCCCATTCTCTTAAGCTTGTAAGATATAAACAGTGAGCATTGGCAATTGCTCAACAAGCTTTGTGATAAATGCTTAGCCAGAAAAAGCATTTAAAATATCTGTCAGGAACCCCCCCCCCCAAACCTCTGATCATGGTTTCGTGCTTTGGAACTCCTCAGAGAGGCTCTACAGTAGCTTCAGACACTAGATCTAAAAATCCCAACCCAAAGCCAGCATTTATCTAAAAGTTATCTATTGAGTAGAAAATCTGAAATTTTCAGACACCTACATGTCTTCAAACCCAGCGATCCAACTCAAATAGCTATATGGGCTGAGAGATCTTCCACAATACCATATATTAGTAGTCTTAGCAATATAACATCAGATTTTCCACTCAATAAATAACTTTTAGATAAATGCTGGCTTTGGGTTGGTATTTCTAGATCTAGTATTTAAAGCTTCCCTAGTGCCCCTTTGAGGAGTGTCAAAGCACAAAACCATGGTCAGAGGTTTGGGGGGGAGGGCTTTCTAACAGAGATATTTTAAATGCTTTCTCTGGCTAACAATTTATCACAAAGCTTGCTGAACAACTGGCAATGCTCATTGTTTATATCTTACAAGCTTAAGAAAATGGGGGTCATGTGATCTATGACCATTTTTTATTTGACTATTTATATATAGTCTTTGCTTTAAGTCTTATGTGATGTTATATTTTTAAGACTACTAATATATGGTATGGCTGAAGATTTCTCAGCCCCATATAACTATTTGAATTGGATAGCTGGGTTTGAAGACATGTAGGTGTTTGAAAATTTCAGATTTTCCACTCAATAGATAACTTTTAGATAAATGCCGTTTTTGGGTTGGTATTTTTAGATCTAGTGTCTGAAGCTACCCTAGAGCCTCTCTGAGGAGTGCCAAAGCATGAAACCATGGCCAGAGGTTTTTTTTTTTTGGGGGGGGGGGTTTCCTGACAGATATTTTAAATGCTTTCTCTGGCTAAGCATTTATCACAAAGCTTGTTGAGCAATTTTTCATATATTACTTTGTCATGGTCAATCAGTAATTGACTAACAGAAAAAGCATATTTCAAAGAAAACAAAATTTAGTAAATAATCAAACTAGAAGGTATGCTTTTAAATTAGTATTATGTTTAGCATAAGTTGATTTATATAATATTTAACGAATGCTATATGAAACACATTAAATGCAGTTGAAATATTATCAATATGATTTACAAGCAAACCCATGACTCAATACTTGGTATTTTAGCTTGCTTTAGCTTGAGGCATAAATCATACATATCTTCTCTATTATGACAATATTGTTTTTACATTTACACATTGCAATAGAATATATATATTTCTTTAGAAATAATTTTATCTATAAACAGTATGGTTATAATAATCTTAATTGTTATAATACATTTATACATACCATGTGTATATATTTACCATTACCAACTTTATATATTATATCATATGGTTTATTGAAATATATGATTTGTGTAAATGTATATTAATTATTTTTTCATATAACATTTTTACAATCTTAAATTTTGTTAAAACTTTTTAGAAATTTTTAAAAATAATTTATAATATTAATCTTTCTTATTTTATCTGGCTAACAGTCATATTTTAAATATCAGTTGAAATCTATTGGGATATATATATTTATTATATCAGTGTGTGAATGTGCTTATATATATATATATATATATATATATATATATATATATATATATATATATATATGTATATATTGTATATATATATATATATATATATATATATACAAACTGTATACACACACAGTGGTATAAAAAGCATAGATTATCAAATCAATTTCTCTTCTAATTGAGCTGACCAGAGGTAAGAATGACTAATATTGTGTAGTCAAATAATGATACTGTTTGGAGAACGGATGTGGTAGAAAAAACAATACTAACTACATATAGAAATATGGTCATAGAAGATATTTATATAAATAGAGAATAAGAATATTATAATGTAAATACGTATATTCTTAGCTACACATTATTGATGCTACAATTATAAATGAACAGAATTAAGGTTGAATGACATCACCCAACACCATATTGTGTGCCAGGTATAACAATATTTGATATATTTGCTATTTATATCAAAGTGAAAATAAACCAAAGTGAAAGTACATCTATAAGATCAATCTTCTATTAAATGATTCAACAAGCTATCATAATAGGACAATCAAATGACATAGATTATATAAATGATGATGAATGCAATAATAGAGTACTTCATATATAATTCATGATCTTAACTATATGTCTAAATGCAAATACACTACTCAATAATTATATATCTTGAGAATGAAATCATTAAACCATTTCTCTAAAGGTCATCTAAAGAGTAATGCAATGATGATTGCTTGAATTTATAATTGATGATGATGTCATCTGAGTGGCAAGTATAATTTTAGTTATTGAATTATAACCATCACATAATCAGTTAATCTTACTGCATGCATATTGTAATAGTAGAGAAGAGAGTGGGAAATGTTTATACAAAGTCTTTATTTACTGATGGATGATGAACAGAGTTTATTGCAGTGTGGAGGCATGAGTACATTATATTGTATCCAAAATACATTTAATTTAAATAAATATTCATTATATCTATGATGACTGAATTTGTGAATTCAATCAAAATAATATTAGAAATATTGAATATCTCTTATATGTTGTGTAAATATTCTTTAATTATTATTTCTCATTTGTGTTAAAAATCATTGAAACTTTCCTCAGAAAAATCATTATTGTTTTATAACTGTAGATCATAGTATTAACATGATTCTAAGTGATAATAATCTGCAGCTTTATTTAAAAAATCGATTTTAACATAATGCTTTTATTAATGTTAAAGTTGGAAAATGAAAATTTGAATAAGCCAGCATCTTATGAACTGCACCTAAGATCTAAAGACTTCTTATTTGTTATTTGACAGAAGAAAATTCTCTTAGGCCATTCCTGCTCTTCTAATCTAATTTTCATGCTAAGATTAATTGGTTGATTATTATAAAGAATTTATTTATTTATGTTTTATTTTTAGAAATAGAACAATAAATTTGAGAATAATATAAAGAAAAAAAAAACGGCAATGATATTATCTCCTTTTCTATCAGAATTGACTTACTGTTAAAATCTTTTGAAATATTGTAATTTTTGTAAAAAAATATTAAATTTTAAAGCAGAATTTGATAGAACTATTATGAATCTATCTTTGATTGTTTACATTAAAAAAACAAACTTAAATTTAGAATGAATTTATTAATTTTTAGTTTTAGTGTTTACATAAATATCTGTGATAACATTTATGGTATATTGTTATATTTCCCGGTCAGGTTTTACATATTTAAAATGGTCAAATGTGATTTTTTAAAATTATTATTCACTTATAAAATTAAATTAAAAAGAAATCAAGTTCAATTTATTGGGTTGTAATAAATAAAGATTTTATAAGAACAGAAAATTTAAGTATTTCCAAAAACTCTCACCAGGTAAAACAATAAAGTGTCAACAACCCAAAGAATTAAGTACATAAAATCTTTTATATAAATATTACATGCATCTTCTTAATCTATATGTATGTTTAATGTATATGATTATGAATTTTATTTGAGTGCTGTAGCTAAATAAAATATTCAATTTTCACTATATCCCCATTTCAATTAATATCTAAAATAGAACATATCTTGGGATCCAAAATATACATGAGTGTAATCAAATACATGATAAATAAATCAATATAATTTTAACTAAAAAAAAAAAAAATACAAAATAAAATTTAATAAATAAAAATTAAATTTATTAAACAAAGAATAAATTGTGTTTATTATAAAAAACAATTATGAAAAAAATAATTTTATTTATTTCTCTAAAGACATTAAAAAGCCATAAACAAAGTATATGTTTTGTGTATGTGTATTGCAAATATTTAATATATGACATAAGTGTGGATATAGATAGATTAATGGAAGCAATAAATCAGATTGTCTTATTATAATCATATAATTTGGTTAAATTTGACTAAACATATAACTTAACATTAATACAAATTAAATATGTTTGAAAAGTTTGTTTAAAGGAACTAATTATCAGTCTTAATATCATTAAGCATATGATCATATAAATTCGTAATAAAGTATATACATAAACAAACAACTAATTAACTGACCTCAAAAAACTTTAATATAATGGCAGCAATCCTTTTTGCTTATAATCGTTATTTTTTCAAGTGGCTAAAAAAAATCTAAATACATTTATCTACAACAATAAAATATATACTGCAGATTTTTTGCCCTAACAATTCAAGACTGCTTAAAATAATAGCCATATATTTAAAGACCATATATTCTATGCTTATAAACATTTATAGAATAAGCAAATCCTTTTAAATCTTTAAAAAATACTATTCCATCTAATAAATGTTATTTTAACAAAAATTAATAAATAAATTAATAGCTAAATATATTTCAAATTAATAGACAATCAAATTTATTAAGTAATCATTCATTAATACATTTGGTTTATTTTGAGATTTTCATTTGAACTTGAAAAAGAGCTAAAATAAAAATATTTTATAACAAAATATTAAAACATTTAAATATATTCTCTTTTATAAATTGAATAATAATTTTTTAAAATAAGGAATAAATTTTAAAAAATATTTTCTTCATTATAGTTTTACTTTAGGCAATTATGGCAAAAAACTTGATTACATGTAAATATTTAATGAAACTCAAAGGTCTATTAGTAAATTTGTTTTAATTAAGTTACTAAAGGAAAGTTATTTTAAACATTAACAATTATTATTTAAATAAATCTTATCATATTCAACAGAACTCTTTTAAAATTAAAATGTTCATAAATAAACAAATTAAAAAGTTTCCTGTCAAAATTTTAAAATAAATTATGATTTGTTTTTTATTAGTAAAAGTTTGAATTTTCTGTTGACAATTGACTTTATGTGGATTCCTAAAAACATGTAGACATTCTTTAGATAATAGTTTGTCAAGATGTTTATTGGAAAGTAGATAGCTTGCAACATCTTCCATGACCCTTCAGACAAAATAATTGATTTTTATCCTATTATCTTTTGTTTTAAAAACTAAATGTCCACTAATTAAACAAAAGAAATGAATGAAAAGAATAATAATGCAATTCTAAAAATTTAGACATCTATATAACTTTTGTATTACATCAGTATATCTAAGTAATGATAAACAAATAACTATGGATACCATCAAATGCAACTTTACATTACAATGTGATGTTCTAGAATGCTTTGTTAAATATGTTTGTGCATGTTCAGGTCTTTCTAACACAATTTTAAATAATAATTATTTAAAATTAAAATATATTTCAAAAAATGTAAAATAAATTACATCATTTTACAAATAACTTAATATATATATATATATTTTACAATAATAAATTTATTTTCTCAACCTCCCATTAATTAACAATGTTATTGTTATACTATTTTTTAAAAACAAAGCAAAATCTATTTAAAATAAAGAGTACTTATGTAGAATCCCTGCCGGAAGCTTGTCATGTATTTTATTTTAAATAATTCATTTGCGGGATTGAAGTATTTGTTAACATTTTTTTCTCAATATTATTTTTTCAAATTTGTGTTGCTTGTTAATTAACTCTAAAAAAATATTTACAAATGTATTCTAAATTGAATGTTAATTTTAAAAAAATTTGAATACATTTTTTAATAAATTCCATTCATAACAATTAATTAATTATTTTATAATGTCCAAATGTGAACACATGGCTAAAATTATTGTGATATTTTTTTACATTCCCTTTTTGCTCTATCATTTTTGAAAATATGATTACAATTTGGAATCTTCCATTAACAGAACAAGATGCAGTAGAATATTTTCAAAATTATGGGATAGTGCCTGACTGAAAAGAGGGTAATATGAGACTATGTGCTAATGGCAATGCAATGGTAGTGTAGTGTGTGAACATGTTCCATACAACAATATGTTTGGAAAGGAATGTGATTAGAAGGCTCAAAAATATTATTTGTGGGTGCAACTGATATTTTTTACAGGTGGCATTAATGTTCCCAGAATGAGGAAAAACAATTATATATGTCAAACAAAACTATCATTCATTAGAATAAATACCTGCATGAAGCTTGCATCTCCAGCTTTTTATCTAGACCATCATGCAAAATTAGAGGCCCTATCAAAATAGTGGAAGTCAACAAAAATCTCATCACAAAGATAAAACAGGAACAAATACTTCCACAGCAGTGGTTACTTGGAGGCTTATGCAGAGAGACTGGAGAGTGCTTCATTGTAACTGTGCCAAATAGAACAGCACTTATTCTTATGTATGCCCTCAATGCAGGTCTACTATTTTCTCAGACTGTTGAAAGAAATATAAAAGTGAGGAATTATGCCATATTGGATTTGAACATTTCAAAGTAAATCACAGGAATAACTTTGTGAATCCAGATCTATGCATCCCGATAAAGAAGGGTTGTGGGATTTAGCAAAATGGTGAAACAAAAAGCACCAAGGAACTGCAAGATAACACTCTGATTCCTATTTAGCTAAATTTATGTGGTGTTAACTGCATAAAGAAGATGACACATTTGTGGTAATGTTACAGGCTATTAGCAATGTCAGTCTGCTGACATGAATAAGCACATTTGTTATAGTTTGTTTAATTATGTTTTTTAGTTTTTTTATTGCATTTACATTTAAAAAAAATTAAATTATAACTCTTTGGACTTTTATGTTTCTTTATCATTTCAATCAATAAAAAGAAAGTAAATATTGAATACGATAACTTAGAGTCAGCCATATTGTTTATACAATGTATTGGAGGCCCCTGAAAATGGATTATTTAAAATAAAACACCTGGCAAGCTTCTGGCAAGGATTCTATATAAGTACCAAATAGAGTTTTAAACTTTTAAAAAAATTAAATAAACAATTGCAAGCACAGTTTTTTTTTCATTATTGTTAAATTCATTATCGCTAATTTCAATCTTTAAAATCTAATTTTTAAAATGTATGCCTGTTAATATAGAATTATTTGTACAAACAAATCTCATACATATGCATATATTTATGCAGAATGTATTTAATAAAAAAAATAATATCCTTAGATTTTATTTCAGTGTGAAAAATATTGCTACCATATTTTTAAAAAGTCATTTCTAAATAAGTTAAACAATTTTTTTAATATATTTATTTTAATATAGATCGTTAACTTATAGCTGCAATATTCAACGTCATTTGATTTAGGCAATTAATTATCATTTGCTGAATATACTAATGGTATTATATACTTCAAATGCAGAATGATAGTCAGAATAAAGAAGTGTGTCAGTATTAAACTTAACAAAATAGATAGTTCAATAAAACTATACAAATAAGCATTTCCCCAAATTAAATGATTAAAAAACCTGTTGCACAAATTACCAAATTCATTTTAAAAATAAATATATTTATTTGTACGTGTTTAATTTATCCTGAATTTTTTGGCATGTCTCAACTCAAAAATATACATGAAAATTATTCTATTATCTCAAAGAACCATCTAAACTGACGCAATAATTTTATATATAGATAAATAAATAATGAAATTAACTATAAGTAAAAGTAAATCAAATTTTTCTTCTCTCTTTTCAAATTAGAGCACAGGGTCATAAACCTGGTAAATATAAATGAAAATTAAAAGAAAAAACAACAACACATTTTTAAAGATTAATAAAATATTAAATATCAAAATAATTAAATACTTAACGGAAATAAAACACATATTTAAGCATAACCAAAATTAATAATAAAAGTTATAAAACTTGACTTAAAAAATAAATTTAAACATTCTCATCTAGAATTCTAGTATTTCATTGTTTTAGTTGGAACATTATAGATTTGCTCTACAACTTTAAATTTACCAACTTCTAATAAAGTGTGTACATCTCAGGGATTTAATTTTTGGCAGGTTTACTTTCTGATAAGCATTTTTTTAAAATTAAATTTCTTATTATTGCTTTCAGTTTACTTTTTTTTTCAGTGTTTAAAGTTCTATCCATCAAATTTTAACTTTATAACATACAGATTTTATAGACAGATATCTTCTATTTGGTCAACCATAAAAGAAAAAGTTATATTAAAAAATGTAGATCAAATCTTCTAAAGATCAGAAAAACTCTATTTTGACAAGATCAATCACAACCAGTGCTCTTGCATTGTTCAATCTCTCATCCTGCTTACTAAATATTTTTTACATTGCTATTAGTACAATCACTGAATTTTTATGATGATACCAGGCTTTTCTTGATTTACTACAATTACTAGCTGAACAGTGGGCTGATGAGAACATGACCAGCATATAACTTTTTTGATAAAACACCAATTATATTTAATCTTAAAACAGGCAAAACTCTCCTTACAGCAGTGCCACTCAGTGTCATACAGAGTAATCAATGGATTCCAGAAGGCTTGTGCATAAAATCCCCATCTAGTGTCTACTCATCCAATATCCCCAGACTAGTTTCTAGCTTGTGGTCTTTATCAGTGAAGAGCTTTGGATCTGAGAGCACTGCACCTAGATCTTAGTATGGAGAGTTTTGCCTGTTTTAATAACAGTTATGTGCAAGCATAAGAAATGGTGATCATGTGATGTTTAATGGTTATATTTAATATTTCAACCTGTTTTATATGCACTCTCATCTCATGACACTTAAGACTCTAAATCCCTTTGCTCTTGAAATCTTTATTGGTTTTCTTATAATAATTTCATTAATTAAATCAATTATATTTTTGTTTATTCATAAATACGTACTCTTTTTCAAAGGTAACCATTATTAGTTAAAAGATTACAAAAATTTTTGGGTACACTTACCCATTGAGGATTACAAAGTGTTCAATGTTATATGGTAAAACAATTATTGACCAGGTTTATATAAAGTGCATATGCTCGATAACAATTATATCCATAAAAGGGTTACTATAATTTTGATTAATGTGTATCTGTATATGGATCTACATGGCCTGGCCACTGAGAAGTTATCCATCACCCAATGATCCCACTTCTGGAGCTCTGAAGCAAAGACCCAAATGCTTCAACTGAATAGGTGGACAAGTCCAGCATTGTGCCACCCATCACAACAGGCACTGAGGTCCAAGGCCCAAGTCCATTAAACAATAAACTCTTGACCCACAGATGAGCCATGTCAAGACCATTATAGATACCTCTGTCTCCTAATTAACAACAGTTCAAATGTGCAGGGACCACATTCGGTCTATCTGCCCAAAATTGAAAAGCCAACTAGGGAAAAACTTTCAAGTAACAAGCACAGATCTGCACTGCCCAAAACCAACCTATTAAGGGGCACAGAAGCTGACCAGAGCAGGAACGGCACTGAGACTTTGACTAGGTACCCTTCTGGCAGGTTTCCAGATAGCAGCAATAAATTACCAACAGCCTACACCAAGAAACCAGGCCCCTAATGACTGCTACCACCCCTGAGCAAGAAAAGGGAAGAGCAAACCCATGCCTGCAAAATTATTGCAGCAAAAACTCCATCAAAGTTACAAAAATTGGCAGTGGTCCAAAGCAGACCATCCACTTTACAAATGCTCAAATTTTAAAGTTAACTAAGAAAACAAAAATAGTGAGCTCAAATCAACCCTGTCCTAATAAACAATCTATCAAGGGGGTGCATCAGTCTCAGGGCAAGGTTGAATGGGGGGCAGTGACCTTCACACACTTCACAGGTATCACCAGGCTTGGTAGTGATGGATGACCACCCGCACAAATAAACCAAGCCCCTCATGACCCTTCCCACCACACATGAGGAAAAGAAGAGTGCAGACCCATGCCCACCAATGCAACAGTGGATTCATTGTAATCTGGAATCAAGCCAGATTTACTTGCACACCATGAGTACACATCATTTGTCCATATCACCTTGCACACTGATGTCAATAGAGCTGAAAGTTTGTTTGTAATCATTATCAACCTCTTGTGTCTGCAAATGTTCACAATACCTGTTCAACCCACCCAACTATAAAGACCTTCAGGGTTCACTATGATTTTTATTTGTTGATACTAATTAGATTCTGCTTCTTTGGATTGAATTCTGGGTCTTGATTAGTAATCAAGGATTCAGTTGTTCGTAAATACGTACTTTTGTCTATTTAAGACCTTTCCTGAACGACTCTATTAAATTAACAAAACTCTAAGCTAATTATTATTTTAGCTAATTTTAACATTATTTAAGTTTTACATTTTCTTTAAAATCAAATCATTTTTAATTGTTAGAAACTCATTTTTGGCCAATTATTTGGAATATATAATTATTACAATTTTCTAATAAATCTTTTAATTAGACTAACAAAGATTTTACAAATACTATGAACATGTTTCAAATTTACAATAATTTAAAATCTTTTTTTAAATTTACAAACAAATGAATAATTCTCGATATTATTTTATTACAATAAATTATTCAACTTTTTTATAATACAGTACAATAAAAATTAATAACTTTTTAGGTTCGCAACTTTTCTAAAAGAACACCAACCAATCAGCTTATTCTTGAGCGGTTTGTCTCTGCGTGAGAAAAAATTAAATATATAAAATTACTCATCTCACTTATTTCATTATTTCTATGTAGTACTTTATTAGTTAACTTTTATTTTATAGATATTTATAAAAAAATGCTTAGTCAAGAAAGTTGTAAACTTATTAAATTGGACTATATATATTTGACATGGCAATCTCCTCACCAATCATAATCTATATATATGATAACTTATATGTATGCTGACAAATTCTTGTATTAAAAATTTGTTTATAATAAAGAAATTCAAAATAAAAATTTTGAGATTTAAAAATAATATACACGTATATTTGTATTTTATGTGCACATACAGACAAATGCATATATTTTTATGTGGACTAATTTATATAAATGTTAATGGTTTTAAAAAATATTTATTCATGCTCTCAAATCAAAATGCTTTAGATTCACCCATATATTTAGAAATTAGGTTGAAGATAAGAGTGGCTGCTCTTGTCTTTTAAAGTCATTAATCTTGTGTTTAGATTTGTAGAGGTTCCTACTGTCGAAATTTTAGGCTCATAGTCTTAAGGTTATATAGCTTTCATATGTATTACTTATAAGTATGTGCTTTACAAATTATTAATTACAACTTTGAATTGTTTAAAAGATTTCTAATTATAAGAACTTCATGCTGACTCGTTGTAGTTTAAAAGATTTCGCGTATGTTAGTTTGTATAGAAATTGTGGACTTAATTAATCAGTGAAGTAGTTAATAGCTTTATGCTCTCAATCAAAATGCCTTAGATTCAACTATATATTTAGAAATTAGGTCGAAGATAGGAGTGGCCACTCTTGTCTTTTAAAGTCGTTAATCTTGTGTTTAGATTTGTAGAGGTCCCTATTGTCGAATTTTAGGTGCATAGTCTTATAGTTATAGTTATATATATTACTTAAAAGACTATTATAAAATTATTTGTCATAAAAATAGTAATGCAAAGTCATTTGTAGTTCTGGAAAAAACTGCTAGATGTTTATACTATAGATAAAAATAAATAAATAAAAAAGCATTGATAAAAAATAACAACAAAAACTAAAAGCAAAAATGAAATAACAATTTCAAAGAATAAGAACATTAATAAAGATAGAATTCCAATTCTCTTGGATTTGCATAAAACTTAAAACTTTCTACCTATAATGACAATTTTTAAGTAAAGTTGGAACTTTTTTAAGCAGGCATTTTAGCTAATCCAAATAGCTATCCAATTCATTCACCATCATTTTCAACCACTGTCATTTCATTGCAGAATGAGTCTAAGTTTAACCCAGTTGTTTTAATCTCCATATCACACCAGTAAACTTTTCAAGCATCCATCAAATCTTCTTTCTAGGTCTTTTGCAATCTCTTTGGATTCAGTTTAAAACTATATCTATCTATCTATTACCCAAGCATCCATCAAATCTTCTTTCTAGGTCTTTTGCAATCTCTTTAGATTCAGTTTAAAACTACAACTATCTATCTATTACCATCACTTTTAGAAATATGTCCAGCTTAGTGCTATTTCAGTTTTTCTTAATTCTTGTTTGTTCTCATCTATGTATTTGTTTTCAATAGTTTCTTCTTACTCCTAATGTACATTTCTCCACACTTCATTGAATGGTTAAAAACTTCTGTCTTTGTATTGCTCTTTTTTTAATTGTCCAAATCTCAGATCCATAAGTAAAAATTGGTAAAATACATTTATTAAAACTTTCCTTTGTAAATGAACAGGCATACTTCCTTTTGATATTAATTTTTTTCTACCAAAAACATTTCAGCCAAGTTTAATTCTGGATTATACATCAATCATTGTTTCTATGTATACTGATAATATGACCAATGTATATGTAGTTGTTAACTTCTTCTACTTCAGGATTATTAATCTTTTTTTACTTCTGAGAAGTTCATCAAACATTACTTTAGGCTGTTTTTTTTTCCATTTATTTTTAACCTTATTTTTGTACTTTCATATGAAAACTCTTGCAATATTTCCTGAAGCTCTGAAGGTTACTTGCAAAAAAAAACCCAGTTACATCATTTCACAAAATCTAGATGACTTAAAAAATTTTTTTAACCATTTTACCTCCTTGGCTTCCTATTTTAATCCACAAAATACTTTTTGTAAAACTGCTGTAAAAGCTAAATGATATAGAGTCACCCTGTTAGACAATTTTCTCAATGTTAATCTTAATATCATTATGAAGTCTAATTATTTCTGTTGCATTCTAATAATATTCTTCAGACTATACCAATATTCTACATCTATATCTTGATGATCCAATGCTTTAATCATTGTAGAAATATTTAAGAGTCAAATGATTTTTCATACTCTACAAATCTAAAGCAGAGATAGCTCATATGCACTGACTTTACTTGGATGTGCTAAAACCACTTTTAAATATAGCTTGTTGTTTTGATTAAAATTCAAAGTTTGCTCTAAATATCCTGGTCATATAGAATTGATAAGACTGTAATTTCTATTATCTTCTTTATTATTTTTTTTAAATGTCAGTATTACTACAATGTTTCAATAATTTGGTAGCTTCTTATCATTTAGACATTTGATAAACAACTTTGCTAACACTTTTTATATTTTTTTACCTGCTTTTTTTAAGAATATCACTTATAATTTCATCATTATCTGAAGTTTTTTCCCTTTTTTGTAGATTTAACTGTATATATCACCTTTTCATTTAAAATGTTAGGCAATTCAGAAAATGTAATTATAGAGGATCCTTTGTTTTCTTGTTCTTCATTACTATGTAATTCTTTATAAAACTTTTCCAGTATTTCATGATGTTATCTCTCTTTTTTTATTGCAGAAATGTTTTTTTTACCAATACCAAGCTATTTTAATAACATACATTTTCTTTCACCATCTCTATGCCATTAATTTTAATCTTCAGTAATAAACCACTAAAACATCAGATGACCAATATTTTTTATGCTTTCACCATCTGTTAAAACAATAGCAATTTCCTGTATACAATAATACCACCTAGTGCAAGCCATATCAATCATTGGATGTTAGAAAATTTGTGTATCAAAATCTCTATGTAGAGCTCATAGATTTATGGTTAACTAAAAAGATAAAAAGTGAATGTTGGAGGATTGCATTAGATTCAAAGATCTATGTTCACTATTTCATAAACTAAAGTTGCTCATTGATGAAGGTCATAAGTTAAAAAATATTCTGAGGATATTAGATGAGAAGGCACTAAATAAGGATTTTGATGCACAAACCTTCTAATAGCCATTGATTATTAAGGTTTGTACTAAGTGGCACTATTGTATAAAGATAGTTGTTAGGTGATAGTAATATTAAGTCTTTATCCTGCATTATCCTCCCAATATTCTCAGACTAGTTCCAAGATTATGGTTTTTATCAGTGAGGAGCTTTAAGTCCCAGAACAATGTATCTGGACTTTTGAAATCTTATTGCACAATTTTTCTAGAACCTATTATTTACCTCACTTATTAAGCTATCAGCCAAAATTATAAAACATGTTTTCAATCTTAATAAACATGTATATATAGTATATAATTCTGAAACCAGTTCAGTTTCTATGTATTTTGTTGCCCTTAGTTTTTTAATGATTATAGGTACCTCTTTCCTATACCCAGGGTTTGGTATAAGCCAATAAAAAATCATGACTCCAGCTTTCATATTGCTGTTTTAGCAGCATATAAAAAATTCATGCTGCTAAAATATTAATGTATAATCTGGAATCATGTGATAAAATCATGTCCTGGTTGTGCATTAGAGGTACCTACAGTTGTTAAAAATTAAGACCATTGTAATGTATAAAACAGAACTGGTTTAAGATTTATATTACACAAGCAACTTGGGCTAAAATTGAAAACATTTATGTATTTTTCAATTATAGCTCGATAATATAACAGAGAGGTAAATGATAGCTATAGAAGGAGGTTGCATTAAATATTAATGGTTCAATTGCACGGTTTCAAGATCCCAAGCTTCTCACTGATGAAAACCATAAGCTTGAAATTAGTCTGGGGATATTGGATAGGATAATAAAGACTAGAGATTTAGTAAGCATTATCATCTGGCATATATTAATGACTAAAGTTTAAAATAGGTGTCATAGAGATGGTAAAAAATATATGCTTCTAAAACAGCAAGAAAGTAGGAAGGAATTAGAATATTATGAGAATAATATTTCATCATATGTAATCTTTCAAAAAAGAATGGAAGTGTTTCAGGAATCCATGTGATATTTTATTGATTTATATCAAGATGTTGTTTCACTCTTTTGAAATTTTAATTCTCTTCTCTAGCTTTTTTTGTTATTTACAGTTAAATTTTTATATACTGTTATAAACTTTGTTGTATTATTTTACAACTATTGATATTCAATTCATTTTAATAATGAACCATATGTTTTCATATTCTTTCTTTTCTTCATATCTCAATAAAATATTTACTGGTAAATTGCTACTGTTTTTGTATCAGCTATCTTTGTTGCAGTTTTTAATAGTATATTATTTATTTTATTATTGATTTCATTCTAATCTGAACTATTTTCAAAATCCATTAATGTATCAAAACTTTTTATAAATTCATTGGTATGTTTCTGAAGTTTAGAAATATCAACTGTGAATGCTATTTTTGTTTAATAAATTTTTATCTCTCTAATTTTGCATTAACAGTATCTTGCATCTCACTAATCACTGATTATTTCCTATGTTGAAAGCATTAAGAACATTAAAATATTGAAATGCATATTTTTATTAATCGAAATAGAATCCAATTCTGCTGTACTTTCATTTTAATACTTCCCTGTCCATTTTACTCAAAGAAAGAAATTGTAATGTACAGTTTTTCTTTTTCTATAAATTACACAATTCTGTGTCCTCTCTTTTCTATTACCATCATTAAATTTATCCACAGTACTTACATTTTTCAATTGTTTATTAATCCTAGGATTGATGTTTGCCATGATAATTTTAAAATGTTCTTTAGTTTGAGTAAAGCATTTTGTATATAAAATGCTCTGCTTTTTTTATTACAATGAGAATTTGTAAGACATAAACCTGAATTTTTTTATTTGATATCTTCCATTAAGTTGAATAGTTAATCTTGCCATTCTGTCTTGATATATCACCAATCTCCATAATATTGTTCTTCCACTTTTTATTTATAATGAATCCCATTCCACTGTGTTTCCAATATTTGTGTTTTTGTAGTAATATATATGTACACTTTTTTAATTTTGCAAAGTCCAACAATGTCCCATTTAAGGTTAGACCATTTTTGTTCCAATTCATGCAAACTTTCTTCATTTGAAAGTGATCTATAATTGCAAGTACCCAAATAAAAAAAAGCACCACTGAATGGCAGTCAGGTTCACAAGAGGGAATTCTTAGCAATCTCTGCTTTTAGCTATCAACTCATGTCTTGGTTCACAATTTTCAGCTTCCTGGGAAGAAGAATCATAATTTAATTTTGTTAAATTACTAAACATCACATGATCACCATTTCTTATGCTGGCATCCATTGATTATTCTGGCTTGTCCTGAGTGGCATTACTGTATGGAGAGTTTTTCCTGTTTTAATAATTTAATTTTGTCTGTAATAAAGAAAATTCATTCCAATATACTTTTATTTTACTCCAAGAAAACTCAACAGACATTTTAGTTAACTATAGAACAACTAAAAAGAAAGACCAGTATTTTTTGATCGTAAACTCAGAAATAAAAAGCCAACAAACTCTTCATGCTATCTATGGTATGTTGGTGAGCAACCCATTTATGTTCATATATTATATAAATAATACAGTAATAGCTACTGCAATGATTAGGATGCACGGAGTGGATGCTAAAGGATCTTTCTGTTAACAGCAAACTTCTTTCTGCAGCCCAATTATTAGTCCATAAATGGATACAGCCTTCATCACTGATGAGGAAAATATCAGAACTGCAAATGATGAAGTCATGGTTTTGATAATTATGTTTTCCTAATGCATAGATGACAGATTGAACATATTATGTAATAATATTTGAGATAGTCATTTTTAAAGAATATATATACTGAATCTTAAACAATCTGTTTCTTTACTTTATGCTTAGATATTCAAATATTTTTTATTATATGGTGGCAAAAGAACTTCTAAATAGTATTAATTGTAGTGATAGTTAGTTCTCAAAGCCACTACTCTATATTGTATAAAATTACCGTAGGGCGACAATCTTTTTTTGGCTTAAAAATATATATACTTATATGTCTGTTTATAAATTATTTTATTATTGATATATTTTAATGTTATAATTGTTTTTCTATATTTATTTAGCCAATTCCATGTGTAAAGAATATGACGGCACTAGTTCTGCCGCGATTGTTGAACTTCGTCAACGTTCCCGTGAACATTCTGTTGCACTTGGTCTTCTCCAGATGGCACCACAATCTGCCCAAGCATATTGACATTTTTTTTGTGTATGTACGTATGTGTGATTTGTAAAAAAAATTGCTTGTCTTTGAAGAAAATAGCTTAAAAATTAGTTAATGTAAAATGAAATAAAAATCTAGTCATGTATTTATATAATTTTCAGCTTTCCGATATGAATTTAAATGATAAGCATGTTTATTTTAATAGTAATTTTTTTCTCTGTATATATATTTAATTATGGAAATCCATGATGGCTTTATGAATTTTCTTCTTCATTACTTCTTTTTTTTTTTTTTGCTAAAAATATACTTTGTTATAAAAAGTATTTTACTATTACATCACAAAAATTGAAAATTATGTAATTAGCAGATGTAGTCAAATTTAACTTTAAAAAAAAATTGGTAAAATTTGTTCATTTTGTAATTTAGTATTATACTAATAATATAATAATTTTCAGTTTGTGAGAATTGAAGATATAATTATATCATTTTGATGATTACTCTGAATAATTTAACTCCAAGAATTCTTAAAAAAGGTGATTTAAAAGTCACATAGAAAATGTATTTTCCATACTTATGTAAACTGCTTAGATATTGTATATAGATATATACTTTTTTTTTTTTTAGTGTGTTAAGTTCTCTGCCTAAAGACATTTCTGGTATTCAAGGAAATGGGTAGGAATAATGATCAAGCCATAGTACATTTGATCTACTTAGTCATCTGACATTCATCTTAATACTATTTAATTGAAATAATTCAAATAAGAGAGAGATTGTTCATATTTTCAGTTGTGAGAACTGCAGATAGGAAATTTATACATTTCTTACTGTCTAGATTATTGCTTTATAATAAATCTTGAATATCAGATATTGTTTAATTTTTGTTTAAAAATCAATGAAAAGAAGGGGTTATATAAAACTAATGACAACCAAGACTCCTTTTATATCAAGAGACAATTTAAATTCAGAAAATTTTATTTTCCTTAAGATCTTTCAAAATATATTGATCCCATTTTTTGGTGTGAAGGAACTCGTTTTCTTTTAAAATCCATTGTCTTTCTAGTTGTAAATGGAGAAAGATTATATATGACCTATGCACAGAAACTTTGATTTTATCTAAGAAGCCATTTTATATTTATTATATATATTATCTGTTTGCCCTTTCCAGTTTGGGGCAGTAGTAGAATGGCTGTCTTATGTTGGATTACCAGCTGAGGAAAGCTCTAAAAAAGTTCAGTTTAGTCAACTGAGTGGAACCATGCTTTGAGCAATTTAAGCAGCCTGAACTCAGAACTAAATGTTGATAGATCAGTTAAAGAAAAAAAATTCACTTTAGGCAATTGAATGAAACATCATAATCTATCCCTTGGTGTTAGATCCAATCAGTGGAAGTAACTACTTTCTGTATTTAAACTTATGTATATTCTATTAATTTAAATAATAATTACAACAAATAACTTAAGTGATTCTTTAATGAAACTAAACCCATGGACAAAAAGGAGTACAAAATATCAGATATGTTCTCATTTTTTAAGTTTTAAATCTTGTTATAAGACTTTTTTATCTTCAGTATAAAGTAGTTTTTTAAAAAAAATCTACTGAGTGTGTAAGTATTAGTGCATAGGGATTATATAATACTTTGCTTCAAAATTTAAATTCTACACTGATTTTTAAATAAATATTCTCTTGCACTGATCAAAATTGACTTATAGTTTCATTAAATAATTTCAGAAAAGTTTGTTGACATCAGAAAAGTTTTACATAGAGCAATGTGACTAGGTAATAAGACATTATGTATTATCAATAATTCTAGCTTTTTCTAGACAGTCATTTTAAAAGAGAACAATATATCTTACTGCTGAACTTTTCTAATACCATTTCATTTCAAAGAATGGCATTTAGCAACTATGATTTTTTTTTTTTTTTTAAATGTTTTGTAGTCTATAGAATGTTTGTTTCTCATTGGAAGAAATAATAAAATTTTCTAATGAGCACACACATAACTATATTTATGTATGTATTAATATAAAAATAAATCTATATATAAATCTTTTAATTTTCTATTCATTCTATAGAATTATATAAAATATATTTTGCAAATTTTGTTATTCCACTTATTGTCTCCTTTCTCCCATCACATGATAATTACTATTAATATCTTAAGTTTTGATTTAAATTTAAAAAAAAAAAATGATTTGTGTCTGTGAAGTTGGAGCACTGTAAAGGAGAATTGAGCTCTGGAGTCCAATAAATCAAGCAGGACTTTATTTTTAAAATGAAACTTTAAAAAAATATTAAATCATACAAATTGTGATTACTAAGGTAAATTTTTATTATTATCATTATCACCATTATTAGTATATATGATCAAGTCAATAAAACTTCTGCCAATCATAGGAACAACATTCTGTGTATTCAAAAAGTTTTCATCAAAATATAAAAAAAATAGATTACAATTGCTTTATGGTATAATTGCTCTTTTCAATATGACAGTTTTTCTATGACTGAAATAATATTCTTTTCATTTCTTTAAATGTTATACATTATTTCATTCCATTCACAGTTTCCTTGCTATTTTATAGCTAGCTATATATTTTTATTTCATCAATAACTCTTTTTATTTTTTTGCATAATTTCAGATATTCAATTATTCTAAATGAGTAATTCTTAAATAGTTTTACACCCTTCATTCCTGCATGCATTGTTTTGTTTCAGTTGAAAAGATTGGCATCTGTTTATTTTTAATAAAGCATCATTGAGCTCATTCAAAGTCTGAGCCATTTTCAAAGTCTTAATACTATATGTTAAAAAATTTGGAATTTCTAGCTTAGATTTATTAGAGTATTTTATTTCTGAAAGTTTCAGATATGAGTATAGTTCATTCTGTCTAGCTTTGCATGATCTCATTTCCTATGTTGAATCTATTAAACATGGCTGCACATTCACTTAAATGACTTTATTTCATTTCCTTTATGGAATTTATTCACACAAAAAAAGTATTTATAATGTAAAATTTTTCTTCTTTTTGTAAACTCTGTATATTATATCCTCACTCATTTTTGTCTTTGTGTCCTAACTTATTTATAATCATTTTTTTATTTCTAATATTAAAATCTTTGACAATTTTATTAAGTTGTTTTTTCATCAAAATGAAAACCATTTGAGAAATAAACCTGAATTATCTATATTCAATATTTTCCAAGAAATTTAATAATTAAGTTTGTGTACTATGTCTGATATATCATCTCTTCACAATATTTTTCTTCTGTCTTTTATTTAAATCTACTTGTCCTTCTATTATTTATGGCTTTATAATTAAACAATATGCTTTTTAAATCAGGTGTAAGTTTGCCCTTCTTTTTAACTTTACAAAGTCTGACAATGATTCATGTAATACTAGATCATTTTTCCAATTCTGGCAATGTCTTTCACTTGAAAGTGATCTATAGTTGAAGATAAATAAATAAAATGTCATCATATGGTAGACTAGATTCAACTTAGTGATTTCTAGCATTCTCATCTTTCAGTCACCAATTCATTCATTAGCTGATGAGTTTATTGTCTCCAGGAAATGAGGGCCATAATTTGCTATTGTTTATCATAAATGTGAACATTTATTTAAAAAATGAACACAAACCTGCATAATTCTGCCCTCAAACATAAAAAGGTTCCTCCAGGAGATGTCATAACTTAAAACCATAATGCATTTGGTAAAAAAAATCCATGATGTTTTTTTTGTTTGTTTTCAATTCAGTAAGGATCACATTGGCTGCTACATATTTTGATGAATACCTTTACTATTTGGAAAATCGTGTACAATTTCAATTACAAGGACATTGGAAATCTGACTTGTTCTATTCCTTTGACAGCTTGGAAAAGGGTTTTTTTTTTTATCAATTAATAGCAAACTTCTAGAAAATATTGCTTAATAAATATTTCATTATTATTATATATATACATACATATATACATATATACATACAATATACTAATTATACTTTTCAGTATTATAACAATAATATTGAAAAAAATGTGTAAGAAATAAAACAAAACTTATTGCAATAAAATACTTGAATAAATAATTTTTATAAATATATTTTGAAGCATGGTTAGTCTTAAATGTATAATTGTTAGCTCTATTCTTTGTTCACCTATGCTGTAAATATGCAATATGCAAAGCCGTCTTTAATTTTCAATTTCTATTGTTACATTTTTTTTTTTTTTGTTTAACTTTCTGTTAAAAAGAAGCTTGTAGTTCTTCATGTTTTTAATTTATAAATAAATTTAAATGCATGATCTATGATTAGAGAATTGAAAGAAGTTGCCAACAGCTTATTTTTTTGTCAATAACAACATTGTAATATCAGGCTCCATGAGTTGGGCAAGCTAAATGTAATAGTACCCTTTTATTTCTGTAAAGAGAACAAATGAATAGAGAAACATATCTTATAATTATTTAAAACCTTCAGACATTAATATAGTCTTAATGATAAAAGAGTGTATTAAATATTTGACTAACTTTCTGAGTTAGCAAATAATAGTAATAAATAATGTGAATAGAGACTTTTATCTACTAAATATACTTTGAATTGCAAGGAATTTTAATAAACCCAAAACACATTTTGAAAGAATATTAAATGTTAAAATATTCTTTATCATATTAATAATATGTGAGACTATTTAATTTTCAGGGATTCCCTTACAGAAATTAGCTACAATTACAATAAATATATAATATGCAAATATAGATGCCTAGTAATAAAAGAGATAACTCACGAGTGATTAGCAAAATGAAATTCACTTAATATAATAATAATAACAAAATATTAAGTATTATTCAAGTAAATAAGTTTTTTTGAATAGTATATTATTTAGTTGGCAGATAAAGTATGATATTTAATAAACTAATTATAGAGTTATATTAACATGTATTGTAAACAATTCATGGAAGCGAATTAGGTTATATGTCAGTATAATCTTATTAATATATTTTGTTAAATAACTTTAGATAGTATGCTCGATTCACTCTCCACTGTGTAAAGCTTTGCATTTATATTTTGCAATCATATGAGTAAGTTTTCATTGTAAATATCTTTAAAGTATTTACCAAAACAATTATGTCAACAGATTATATATACAGTGATCCAAGTAGGTATACTTTTGTTTAAATGAAATAATAATGATTCCTAATAGAGATTATTAACAACTTACCACATTCAACATAAATATTTAAACAAGTTAATTACCTGGTAAATAACCTATCGGTAAGGAATGCCAACTAAGTGTAGTATTTGTTAATGGTAATACAATTTTTATAATATATTTGTATCTATATTTATAAACAAACATATAAAAAAATTATAGATCAATATTCTTTTAATTGTCTGCTGATATAAATCAATATTCTTTCAATCTTCCACTGAAATCCCATAATGATCCATTATGTGTAGTTTATATATGTACAATTTATCTATATTCCAAATATGAGCATCTTATTTTAGAATTATAAACTTTGATGACTACTTTTAAATTTAAGATCATATTTCATATTTGCATTTATCATATTTTATCAAGAATTATAATTGCGCATTTGATCATAAATTACAATTGTGCATTGACAATATAATTACATATTCCTTTAAATGTTTTTATGAATTTATATTTAATTATTTAATTTAATATTTTTTTTTTACATCATGAGATGAATCCGATGGCACTGTATATAGATTCTCCACAAAAAGGCTGGGTAGACAGAACAGGCAGAAATTTTATTATTCACCCCATCTTGTTTGTCATGGTTCAAAATAAATTATAAATGTATCCAGTAGATTTATACTGCTAAATTGTTAATATGTATTAAATAAAATTTAGAGTTTGTTCTTTTTTCTTTTTGAAAAAAGATTTGTTCTATAATATTTCGTTTCGTGATAAGTTGTCATAGTATTTTAACCTCATTTGTGGCAAACTTATTTGCTCATTTATCCATTTAATTTTTTTTCTAAAAAATGGCATTTCCTGTTATTAAAATGTCTTTACAAAATATATATATAATATTATAAGTTGGAATATAAAAATGTATTCAAGTTACATAAAAAAAAATTTGACATTCCTTTTTACTTATTTGTTTTATAGATAATTAATTAATATTTTAAATATCACTTTAAACAAATTAAATATTTTAATCACATTTTTTAAATTCAATATTCTTCAATTATGCCAACATTTAATTCCACACATATATATCCACCGAAGACTTAATGTCCTATTTGTTTATGTTTAAAGATTAATTATACAATTGTGTATAGTAATTAAAACGTTAAATATTTATATTTTATACAGTATTTGTATTTATGATATCTCTTTTGTCATTATTAGAATAATATGATTAAAATAAAAGTAAAAATCATTAACTCAAATTCTACTATTACAATATATATATTAAAATGCTTGTCTTTGTGTATGTGTTGCATTATATCCATCTTCATTTCATTGTAATCCAATACATTACAATCATTGTACACCACAAGATTTATTTTATTTATCAATATTATATTCAAATTATTAATGTCTTTTTAATATTAATAAAATTCTAAAAATATAAATGCCATACTAATAACTTATAAATTGTAAATCATGAAGATCAATCATTCACCTGATTTAGAAATTGAAAAGATATGGTTTACAAATGATTAAAATATTCTATTTAGTAAGCATTGTTATGCTACAACTGCAATATTTATAATAAAGATCAGTAATATAAAGTCTTTAAAATAAACCTTTAGTTTTTTAAGAAAAAAACATGTTTTATTTCGTATGTTAAATTTATTAATTTTAATTTGTTATTATTAGTCTCAAATTCTATTTTCCATAAAAATAAACCGTAAACAAATATCTCTATATATTTCTCTAAATATGTCGTTTCAAAAAATTCAATTTTATAATTTATTTCATTGCCTTTTGGATTGTCTACCTTTATGATTTTGATTGGTTATTAGTCTTATTCGGAGCTGTAAGGGCAATTCAGTATTTTGTTTTTATAATTTACAAAAAAATATTTATATTATATCTTTAATTGTATATATTTAAGTTCAAAGAAATAAATAATTTGAGATTCTTGGTATTGTTTAAACGTGGACTGCTTTCATGTGTGTACATATATATATAACTTGACATATATTATAATATATATTACATATATATATATATTGTAATGAAATAAATAGATGATAGCCTATAAGCAAATATGCCACACTGGTGTGCTTATATTATGTAACTGAAGCATTATATAATTTTTAAATCAATTATGTAATGGAATAAATGCAAATAAAGTTAATAAAATCTTGTCCACTTGAATGTTCATAGAACAATGTATTTTATTATATGTCCACTGATTTTATTTCTTTAAGACACCATAGAAAAATGCTGCTTGAGAATCTTGGGCTAGTCATCATTACCAATTCCCATTATAATATCCATAAATTGATCATTGACAAAAGCTTTTAATTACTGTTATAGGAGCATTGCTATTAGCTAATATAAGAAGAAATTTATAATGGATACATTAATTTGGACAATATAATGATACTGTTGCATTTTGTAAAAGCAATTGTAAAATAAATAAGGAATAGATTATGGAATTACCTATTATTTCATTTTTTTATAGCATAATATTAGTGGGGGAAAATGTTGAAATGTATTCATTTGTGATTTATCTGAGTTACTTAAAATATATCTTATTTTAATAATCTCCATACTTCCTCTTTCTTCTTTTTTTTATTATTCTTTATATAAATAAAGATACAATAAAAGACAAATAACCCCCTAAACATGTATCTTAACAATAAGTTGATTGAATTTGATGAAAATAGAAAATTAAAGTTTCTAAATGTAATTGTTGAAAAGAGCAGGCTGTATTAGACTACAATCATTTATGTCTATATGGCTTTAAAAAATTTAAATTTTATCTTCAGTCTAAACTTTTTTAATTAGAATTCAAATTTAAAAAACAGAAAACTTTTAACATAGGAACATATATTAATAATTAATAGTTTATAACCAATGGTAGTCCATAAAATTTTTAATCAGGGGTGCTGCCAAAAAGTAAGTAAGCAAAACAAAACAGATCATTTCTAATTTTGCAACCACACAACCATTTTATTTTTCCATACCAATCACTGTTAAAAGATCTAATATATTTTTTATTTTTAGTTATCTGCTGTTTGATAAATAATAATAACTGGAGTAGATGGACTTTTAATTTTAATTTCAATTTTTTCATGTAATGATAATTGGGAAAATAAAATTTCCTTTATATATTCAACACAAGCATCCTTTTTGATAAGTATTTAAAATAATATTTTTTTTTATCATTTTGTTATATTTTTTGTAATAAATATTTATATGTTAATTTATAAATGTTAATTCCAAAAAAAAAACAGAATATTTTATTGCTCAGCTAAATGAAAACAATAAAAATTTATTTGCTCTGAAGATAAACCAGAATAGATAAACACCCCAGGCTCAAATAACTATTGATACTGTGACAGCAAGCAGTTACAATGGCACTAGTTATGCATGCTAATAAAAGCAAATGAATGTGAATAGAAACTGTTAAAATTCATTAAATATGATGTCTCTGACACTACCATAGTTAGCAGCATCTATGAATAGAATCTCCAGCATTGCTTAAAATAATTTTTAAAAAAAAAGTTTAATTGGTTGTATTCATATAATAATTATGCAAAATATAGAATGATTGTTATATTATTGATATTTTCAATCACAAACTTAATAATTAATTTTTTTCTGAGGATGCTGAAGTACCATAGTGCTTATGGAACAGTTACCATTGTTTATTACTAAAAAATGTTATTGATTTTTAACAGTATGTAGCAATATTATTAAATAACAACTGGTTATTTATACCTGACAATTCTAAAACTTAGAAACAAGTTGAAGATTCTGTGTTCTAATAAGTTTACTAGGGTGTATAGAAGTGCATTAATTTTAATAAACTTATCAAAATAATATTATTAAACAACATAAGTCTTATGCCATTCATTCTGTAAATTGCAATGACTACAACACTACATTGTATGAATGCAAGTTTATGTAGTAAAACATATACATTGCGATAAACATTCCAAATGAAAATGATTTAAACTTGTCTCAATGAAGAGAAATCCAATAACAAATTATTGAAGAAATACTCAAAAATATATCATTTGTAGTATTTTATTTGCAGTATATAAATAAATGATTATTTGCTCAAAAGCCCATGTGATATTTAATATCCAGATTACCAACTAAGCGCAAAAATTTTAACTATGTTTACAGACTCCATATATAATTTGGCAATAAATAATTTATTATAGTATTTTTCTTTAGTGAAGTTTATTTTTTATATTTAGGTTTTTCATTATTATGTTGCATTTACAGTAATAATTATGATCAAGATTACAGTTGTGTTTAGAGTATAATGTTTTAAGATATTAATTATATTGAAGATTTTTAAACAGTGGAGATCATATGACTTTGTTAAAATTAATACTCCGAGATAATATAAAAGAATCATAAAACTAATTATGCTTCATTCAGTTTTTTTTGTTTATAAAATGTAACTTTAATATAGAACTATGCATTAAATATTATAAAATTTTAATTCCTTATCTAAGAATGTTATTAAAATATCTTCATCCATTTGATACTTGTATAAGAATATGTGCTGCAGCTTTTCACTTCATTGCAGATTAAATGAACAAATTTACATAAACTCAATTAATTACTGATGACGAATTTGGCATTAAGAATCAATTAGTTTCTAAGCATGCTTACAAAGAATTTGTTTAGTTTCTAACATTTTTTAAAAATTCATCTGTGATTGAGGAAAAGGGCTTAAATATTAAAGTTGGTTTGAGAACAAATAATATTATGGTGTAAAAGAGGATAAAGAAAACAGATTCTTTTTGTATTTCTTCACATTTCAATCCTAAAGTTTTCACAAATTTCTGATTACACAGTTTGAAAAAATTAAAAATAAACATCTGTTCTTCTGCTACTACAATTCTATATTTTTTAATATAAAGAACAATCTCTAGAATGGATGCTAGATTTGATGGTTCACATTATTAAAAAGTAGTCAGATTAATATTGCAAACTCTTAGATTTAGTAATTTCTTCAGATTTTTTTACTTTTGAGTTTGAAAATAGCATAAATGCCTCCAGTTTAATGAATAAAACTTAAGGAATTATACAGTCTTTCAAATGTAAAGAAATGTTACTATTTCTGCAAAGCATTAACCAATGTAATTAGAAATTTGTAATGAAAACATTAAATTGGCTTCTAATAATATTAACATTTTTATAAACAATTAATTATTCATTAATAACCCTTGAAAAAAACAATGACCAATATAAATTGAGAACAAAAATTTAAAAAGAATTTTTATGATGATTATACAAAATATATCTATGAAACATAAATATAGCACAAACATCACATGATGTTTCCTTGATAACTTAATCACATATCTTATGAAGCTGACTTAATTTTTTCTGCAGAAAACTTATTTTTAAAGACTTCTATACTTTTCTTAAATTGTAGCTCTCCATTGTATTTTATTCTCAGTTATATTTTCTCAATGAAAGCAGTCAATATTGCATTTTTCTTAAAATTCTTTAACATGTTTTTTATAATATGAACTAATTGTTATTGGACTAATAATTAGTAGGTTATGGAATTACTTACTAGCCTTCTGGCTTGAAGTATAATCATAGTGGCAAGAGAAGAAAAAATGTTTTATATATATTCAACCCTGTATATTTAATAGATCTATGATGATGAAATATTTTTTATATGTCATTTGTCTTTTATTATTTCTTTATTTATATGAATTTGAAAAGAATGGGGGAAGTGTGAAGGTGTTTATTATATCTATTCATCTGAGATCTAATTTTTAATAACATTAATAATATTCCCAGTCTTAAATTAGTAATAGAATTTGAAGATAGCAATAGAAAATTAAATTAGACACCTATTGAAATAGTTTTATTTTAAAGACTTTATGCAGATATAAATTTATGCATGTTTATTCTTATGCTTCATTATTTCATAAGCTTGCATTCAAATTCCAAAGATTTTTTTTTTATAGTATCAAAATATTTATGCAACTTTGAAAATGAAATTTAGATAAAAAAAATAATGTACAGACATATATTAAAAGATTAATAAACTGGGTTATAACAAAATAATGCTTAACTGATGTGTGTCCTGTACATATTAACAAAGTAGTGGAGTGACAGCCTTGAGTTAAAGGTCCATAAATTGAGGTTAGCTGTCAGTTCTAATGCTCAAACATCTTTTGATCTTCTCAAACCATTTGATTTCATATGTTATCAATCTTAATCAAACTACAAATATAAAAAATCTGTATTCTGTTTTAATATGGCATTTAGAATTCAGTGAATCTCAATACTCTTATTTATAATTTGAAAAATAGTAATGCTTATCTTATGAAATCATTGGGGGGGGGTACAGTCTTTGCAATGCTAGATACAATGGTAAACTAAGGCTTTGTCAAATTCATAATATATTATAAGAAAATAATTTGAATTGTTTTTAAAAAAGCATGAAGGATTTCCATGAATTTCTTAAGATAATGTCCTAGAAAATAATGGCAAATTAAAAAATAAAAGGGAATGGTGCCTAACAAATATAAGATTAAGAATGACAATTTATATAGTCATTATTTATATTATCCCCCCCCCCACCCCTGATAATGATCTTTGTAGGTCGAATATATATTTAATAATAAATTGTTTATTATAGTATTTGATAGTAAAAAATTTATTTTTAATTGTTATGTGCAAACATATATATACTGAAATATCTTTTATATGAATTTAGTTTTTATGAATAATATATATAGTGTATAATCTTAAAATGAATATTATTTTGACCATTTTTAACTTAATAATTATGATTAATAATAGAAATATTATTACCAAGATCTAATAAGGGCTTTTTATAAAATTTATAATCCTATCCCTGAATATTGAAATGCCAGAATAAATGGTATTAAAGGTTGATGAACTATTAAAAGCTAGTAAATTGACAATCAATGAATATCTGTTACTTGATTGAGTTATTTCAACCTATCTTCAGCAAAGAATTTATTTTTAGGCTACATTTTATTTATTCCATTAATCTTTACATATAAATCCAAAAATTAATATCAAAAAATGTATTGGTATAAATTTTCTGTTAAAAACAGGTTTAAGTGTCTTGGTAATATGGCAATGTAATCAGATAATAATACTTATTATTAATTTTCAATAATTACAAAATTGTGTGAACCAATTTAATTTATTTTTATTACTTTTTAATATTAATTTTATCTTATTTCTCCTATTAAATGTTTTCTCTACTTTCTATCTTAAAAGCATTTTCTTCAAAGAATATTTTATTTTGTAAATTTTGTCTATTTAAATATTACTTATAGTATAATTATTTGCAACTTATATTTAAATTCCTTTTTTTTTTTTTTTGTATATTTAAATATTTATATTCCTATATTAAAATGTTAGAAATGTTTGGAGGGTTGCCTATAGAAATGATAAACCAGTTTAGATTTTACACTATCAATTGTATTTTTGATTAAAGATAGTGTTTTTATGTTGTTGGTTTTTTTTTTTGTACATAAAAACTAATAAAATCAAATTTATAAAACAAAATGATTTAAGTATTATTTATTTTACTTCCGTTATGGCTTCTACTTGTTTCCGATTATTGGGATAGTTATAATTATTATAGAAGTAAAAAAAATTCTAAAAAATTTAAAGAAATATCGTGATATGTCAAGATCACATTTTAATCTTTAGAGGAATACATCAAGATAACTCTGCAAGATATTTCAACAGAAATCTAGCTTTTCAAATCACAGTTCTTATCCTAGAGAAGAAAACTTAAAATCATAACAATGAACAATAGCATTAATATCAATTAAATGAATCTTCGACAAATAATAGAAAAAAAAAAAAAAATATTATTTTGTTTAAATGGGAAATTTTTTTAAGGTCCATGAAGTAAAATTACTTATCCACAGTAAGATCAGACTAATAATTAGATCAAGTGAAACAAAAAGCAACTACAGAAGTAGGTCCAACAAAAATTACTTTTTTCTTTCATCATGGCTATGCCATATACTGTAATGTAAACTTTAGTAATTAAAAGTTCAGATGTACTATTCCAAGATCTAAAGCTTCTCACTTATGAAACCCATAAACTAGAAACTAGTCTGGGGATATTAAATAGGACAGCACTAGTTAGGAATTTATTAAACACTTCTCTTGAGAAGCATTTTTTACAATATCAAGAACCATAGAATTTGTAAATACCATGAAAAATTTAGTGTATCCTGTCTAAATTATCTTCCTGTTTAAGAAAATATTGAAAATAAAATATCTTAAATATGAGGAAAAATTGTTATTATTAGAATTAACCTTAAAAGTGAATCAATATTAAAATCCACGTCTTTCTCTTTTAATCAACTCTGTCTTCAAATTTTTGAATAGAGCTAACAAATATTACATTAAACACGTGTACATGCTTGATTTTTTTTTTTTGCAATTAAATCTTTTTTTGTCTATATTATATAACTAATTTCTATTTTATAACATACATATTTAAGCCTTCTAATAATTGCAATTGAAAAAAAAAATTAGTATTTTAAAATTATGAAATTAAATATCTAAAAGAAGTTCTTATTGATAACAAAGAAGCACATGGTCATTGGCACACATTACCTAGTGAAAAAGTTAGAACGAAATAGATTTTAGAATTTTATGTTATTACAGTTTTCACAAAAGCAATTTTCTTTTGGCTACTAGAGGAAACTTCCAGTTCTTGTAACCAAGTTTCTAAGAGCAGACTTTTTAAAAATAAAATGTTTTCAAAGACAATTCCCTACTAGTGACATAGTGTTTGGTTTAATAATAAGTCTTTTACAAAAATATTATGTCATAATCATTAACAATTACTGAAAATCACATTTTTGTTTAATTTAACCCCAGGGTAAAACAATCTAAAACATCAGCTAATCATAAATCTTATTTCCAAGCCACCTCTTTCACAGCTTTGTCATAACAATAGAAGGTGCTGTCAATCACACACAAAGATCTGTATAGGTCCACATAATGCTGATATCTTTAATACATTAAAATTGAAACTTCATAAAGCAGAATTGCTAGAGATCATCACATGCTGTAATAAAATTTATACATATGTTTAAAACAATGTAGAAAAGTAGTGATGTAACTCTTAAAAAAGGAAACTTTAAGCATGAAAACATTAAAAAAGCTAAGTTTTTTTTTCTTTTCTGCTGGCTAAAATAAATATTTTCTTTAAAATATTTTCAAAATACAATAATCACTAGCAAAAATCATAAAATAAGAATTTAAAAGTTAAAACATTTAATCAGTTTTTAATAATAAAAAAAATGTTTATTGTTTAATTATTTGCAGTTTTATTTGATTAATCAATGTACTTTATCTCTCAAAAGAAGGTTTAATTTATTATATTTTAATCCAAATTGATTATATAATTATAAAAATCTTGTGAAAATGAATAAATATACATCTACACACCACAACCACCAATTTTATCATTAAATGGAAACAACTTTATAATGTATATGTGTCCTATTAATATAATTACAATAAATTATGTAATTTATTTATAGCCCAATCGATATTTTAAATATACTTTTAGATGCTTGATTTTCATTCATTAAAAGTATGAAACAATATTAACTTGTACTAATTTACATAACAAGTGTCATCTGACTTCATGAAACTAAACCAATCTACCAACTTATTTGTAATTTTGATTTTTTTCTTTATTATTAATTTAATTATTTACATATGCTAGTCCTATGAATGTCCTAACCTCAGACTAGAGTTAGTGCCATAAAAAGCATTTCAATGTATGCAGATAAATTCCATATAACATAGTCAATATGTTCCTAAAAATGCCATGTTATGGTAATTTATGTTATAGGAAACAAAGAATTGATACAAAAAACAGGATTAAGTTCCAAAAGTTAAAAAAACCTATTTGCATTTCATAACTAAGAAATATGTTGATTAAAACAGCATGGAATGGGCACTCAGCTTTAACTCACTCCCAAACCACTAATTCGAATGTTGTTTTGCTGATTTTATGTTTATTTTATAGGAAAAACTGTACTGAATAATACTGCTATCTTCACACTTTCTTCAAACTAATAAATCAATGATAAATTTTGTGACTTCAAAGATGTTTATTGGTAGTTTTTGATTTTGAAAATAAAAATGTATTTTCTATCCTTTTCTACACATTTTTTCACAAAGTAGCTGTGAAATATTAATTATTTTAGAAGAATAATTGATATTTTAATAGACAATGACATATAGGTACAAATTATAATTGGATGACAAAAACATGTTTTATGTTGACTGCTATAGATTATTTTTGCCAATTATAAATTGAAATTCATTTTTTTAAAAACTTTTATTTTAATAATTTGAAGAATTATTAATTTGCATTTTAGAAACTAAACTAAAACATATAATTTTAAAAAACAAATATGTTTTTACTGTTGGATTCTGTAATTGACCAATCAAACAGAACTTTTAATTCAATTGGCCAATAGGAATTTTTACAATTATGTGAACAAAAGTATTATATATTAATACTACATAATGTTTTCTTCTTCATCAAAATGAATTTAAAATTCTAATAAATTCTATACAAAATCTGAATGACAAATATTGACAGAGATGGTGTTTGCTCTTAAAAACTCTCACCACATCCCTTGTTATACAGGAATTTCCCTAATTGTCAAAACTGGTTATATGAATGCTGTGTTCTAAAGAAATTATGTATATATTGTAAGGGTAAATAATGTGGTAATCTAGCTCCTCAAATATTTCATGTATTTGGGTGGCAAAACTACCATATGTATAAAGATAATGAGAAAGTGGGGGTGGCTTTTTTTACTTAATATTCCCTACAAAATGAGCAAGCCAAAATTTGTAACTATAAGAGATCAATAATAATAATAAATCCCTCACTTCTGGCTATCGAAACTTATAAAATATAACATGTATTTATATCTAAGACTTCTATTACATTCATATTTCAAATAAATATACATTGAAATGAGCCATTTTATTGATTTTGAAATATATCTAGAATAAGTAATTAATAATTCTAAAGTTTCTTTTAAAGTAAACATCATCCTTTTCATTTTTATATTACAATGTTATAATATCTAATAGTCATTTAATATATGTAGGCAGCAAAAGAAAATATTAGTATATGTGTATTTAATGTCTCAGGGTAAATATCAAAATGCCATAGTGAACTATGTAACCATAAATCAATGATAAGTATCAACCTTATGAAGAAAATACACAAAAATTAAATTTAATAAAAAAATATATACATTTTATTGACATTTAAGTAATTTCACATTATCATTAATAACAAATTTATTTAGGAAAGTTACTACAGCTTTTCAAAGTATTAAAGAAAAATTTAAAGAATCCAAAGTAAAATGGTGCTATTTATGTTTAGCGATGTTTTTTATAAGCTGAAGAAAAAAATATTAACTAGAGTTATATAAAATATTATTATTTGCTACTAAAATAACTAATATAGAATATAGTTTCCATGTGTATTTTGCAGATAAAAGTTTCTTTCAATAATACATTGAACTTATCTACTAATATAAAATATAATATGGGGAGCTTCTAAACAAACGTAACTTAAGATCACAAGTAATTTTAATAAGTGGCAAAAGTAAAGTAAGCATTTTACTAAATATATTCATGCATATACTCATTTAACATATACTAAGAGGTATTTTATCATCTCTTATATAAAAATAAAATAGCTATAAAATGAGAGGAATTTGCACCTCTCGGATAAAACAAGTTTATAATAAGAGGAATTCACCATCTCTTATACAAATAAAAATTATATATTATAATGGTCTGAAAAGAAAAGAGTCTTATCGTATCTGCACTACAGGGCGCCACTAGGTTATTAGAACCTAGAAAATTTATATAGTAGGCAGATACATAAATTAAGATTCACATTTTACATGTTTTATTCAGACCGTCAGTCCATGCCACTAGCTCAGAGAGATGCAGAGATTTATGATAATGATATATAATTCTTAAAATATTTTTTCAATATTAACAAAAATAAAAGAAGCCACTTCCAGTAATAACACACACAAACATTTATTAAACATATAAAATTTAGCATTATTATTTTAGTATGTTTACTTTAGCATTTAATTACATTTTTAACTTTTATTTTGAAGTTTGCACAGATGAATTTAATATTTTATTAAAGTGTCGAGTATGAATAGACTACATAGATTTGCATTTGAAAAGAAAATATTCTATCCCTTATTTAACCTTAGGCCAAAAGTCTGCAATTAAACCAACATCAATCCATCTGATACATCGATGTATTCAATGTAGCATGAATACGACAGCACCAATACCATATTGTCAGGAATGTACATCTGAACAGCATGGTTATAGAAGACATTGACTTTTGTCCAGACAGGAATACTACATCTGTCTGACAAAAAGAGCAATAAAAAAAAACTCCATAGGAAGGGATTGCATTTTCTGTCTTACTATCCCATTCCATAGGCAAAAAGGGGGTGTGCAGCATAATATGCGATCCTGCACATAGCAGACCTCATACTACATTTACTAATTACACCAATATATACAATCCATTGACCCAATTTAACTACAAAACAAATAACCTAAGATTTGCCCTCCCTTAATTAAACTAATATAACTTTACGAATCTATACAGCCATTCATGCCCAACTTAAATTTAACATTTATATAATTTATTTAAAAGAAAAAAAATCATAATAAAAACTTAAAAGAACAGCAAAAATAAATTAATGGAAATGCTTTACAAAAAATAATAATACATTCAATAAAACAATTATTACTAACTGATTAAGTTTGGTCAGATAGGAATTTCTATTGCAATAATTTAAATGCTGGGAAAGTTTATACTTAGTGTTCATTAATTAACTAATGTTCTTAAGGTTTTAACATACTGGAAAAGTTTCTTTTTAAAAATTAAAGTTCATTAGTTAGAGTTCTTACTGTTTTAAAGATCCATGCTTAGCAGTTGCTTGCCATTTGGAGCCAGCATTAATTTTCCCGATGTCCTGTGGTCCTCAATATAGGGAAAATGATGTCATTTCTCTTTCCTTTTAGTAAAACTGAAGGGATTGAAGAGTGTGTCTTTTCAATCCCTTCTCCTTCAACTCTCTCCACACTAAGACATATAGTCACATCTCTATTTTCTCTCCCAGTTCTTTCTTCACTAAAATTTATTTCCAAACTTTTTCTTTTTATATTAATTTTGTGGATTAACTCAACATTACACCATGATGATGATGACCCTTTCATTGAGGTCCATTTCTTGAGGGATTTCTTTTATTGGCTATTAGTTTCTATTGTTTTTTCTCTCCTATCTGACCTTTACTTATACATTTTGAAATGCCCAAAGGCTACTTCACTTGGACTAATTAAAATAATCATTTCCATTTTACAATAGCATTAATTAATTTATTGTATATTCTTAAAGATTAATTTTTATCTTTAAGTCTTTTAAGTTTTTGCTGAAAATTTAGTCTTCAAACTTTTTTTTTTTTAATAAAGTTTTCTTTTAGTAATTTTTCATCTGTGCGATTTTATATATATAACGTTTACATGACTTTTAACTTTCAATTTTTATTTTTTACAAAAGTTTTTATTTGCGGACTTTTCAATGTCTAATTTTTAAAATAAATAATGTGTGCCTGTTACAATATATTACTGCATATGACAATGTGAAGTATACAATCTGCTATTCAAATTATTTGCATAACAAACTAAATTTACCAATACCTTACTTCTAGTACTTGTAACCTTAACAACTCACTAAATATCAACAATTCCTTTTACCCTGGAATGATATATTTATAAGATTTAAAGTTTATAATAATAAATTTTAAAAATCATTATATAATCTTTAATAAGCATAACCATTCATACTAGAATTATTACATGGGATGTTTACAAACATATACTACATATAAAGCAAAAAAATATTTTTAAATATTACATTTGTTGTCTTAAAAAAATGTTTCATTGAGAGATCTAAGAGAAAAAAAATGCATAGCAACAATTCATAATAAAATTATCATTAATGGAAATAATGTCTTTGTTTCTTTTTTATCTGAAGTCCTAAATTCAAAGTTAATTTTCAATATGATTTTCAAATTACAAAAAGAAAGTTCATCTTGGTTAAATTTTAAAAATTCTATATAAAAAGTCTATTGTACCTGAAACTTGTTTAGATGAGTACAGATGGACATAAAAAATTAAGAATTCTTGAAAATATTGATGAACTATTAATTGGTCCATGAAGTGGCATTTTCCCTCCAAATATCTTTGAAATGTAACTTCTTCAATGATTACATTTAGAAAAAATGTTTTGTTTTTTTGGTAGACAGGCTTTTACTTTATTTTATGTCACTGAAACTCAGCAGTAATGTAGGCAAGTACTGTCAGACTACCTTTATCTAAGTGACTATCATGGTTAATAACTTTAATACTATTGCCATTTTTAAAAAAAACTATTAAAATAAAATCATCTAGTTAGATCAAAAGTTTTTTATCAAGTAAACAGGGTTTTTTTATTAAGAGTAAACAACCCCCCTTATTTTAATATTAATGATATTCAAAATTACTATGGTTATTTCCTAAAAACCATGCAATGCTAAAAAAATATCCACAGTTCACTTTGCATACCTTGAATATTTGTTTTCAAATGCTTTGCATTCAACTACTTCTAAAAATAACTTTAATATTAACAAAAAATAATAATATAATTTCAATAATTAAACTTGATATAATTTTATTAAACTTAAAATTTTATATCTCCCTTGTTCTTTTAAATACATATCAACATTATATTTATTCTTTGACAAATATTTTAATTTACTTTTTTATAATTTAAAATAACTTTCTCACTTAAATGTAAATAAAAGAGTTCAATCTTAACTTTTTAAAAAATATAAACAGTTTAAAATGGAAAATGTGTGAAGTATAAATAGATACAACTGTTCACTTTATTTTATAATCAGATTTATGACTGCAAATATATACAATTAAAATGATTTTTTTATTCTTTTAAAGATTGTGTTTATCTTTTTTTAATTCACAGCAAGGGCTAACCACTACATTCCCCCTTATGAAAATTTAAAAAAAAGTAAGTTATTTTAAGTATTAGTTTAGTTATTATTTTCTCAATTTTTTGATGTATAAAGAACAAATATACAAATTATATTGTTTTAAGGCATTATGATTTAATAAACATTAACTTTATATTAAAATGCTTTCTTACTACTTATTAAAATCATATATATATATATTGTAACGATATATAAATATGTCGTTACATTAATTTAAAATAAAAACTTAAAAGTTCGCAAATAAAAGGAAAAAACTAAACGCTAAAATTAAAACATTGTTAAACGTGTATACATTCGCACAGATGTTAAACTTTAAAAATATTTTTTTTCATAAACAAAAAAAAAAAAAAAAGTATTTGAATGTATTTTTTTTAAATAAAAAAATACAAGATTGAAATATAAAAATATTTTAATAAAAAAAATAACGTAAGTTAAAATAAAAGCAGGTATTAATTAATTCCTGTAATCTATAAAAGGAAATGATTGTTTATTAATTATCTAAAAGCTGTTTAATTAAAAAGTCAGATGGAAAGTTAGATAAGAGAAGAAAGAGATTTTAGCTTGACAAATGGAAGCACTAAACCTTGGCCCGGACCATAACGAAAAAACAGATTAGTGACGTTTTGTTCAGTGAATCCTTGTGGATGATATAAAAAGAAAAAAATATTGAGTTGAAGAGCTTTTTTCAACTTGGTTGGGGAGACGAGCGATAAAGACGCACTTTATCGTTCTCTCCCACTTATCTCTGAAATGAAATGACTGATACCATGAACCAGCAAATGCCACCTCCTGAACATTAGATCGATCTTTCAATTAAAGACTCCGTGGACATTGCCACCAGGAACTGGGAGTTCTGCTACCGTAAGCTATAGGAAAGGAACAATTCTTAAAATCAATCAAGAACTTTTGTCAAGTTGAACAAATTAATAAACAAGCCGACTTATTTAAAATGGACTCTTATCTGACTTTTTGTAAGTTTTAAATCAAATTAATAATGGTTAATTTTATATCTTTCCCGATTGTTAAAAGAATCATTTCCCTTTTAATATTTTTTATGTGTAGTAATATTTTATTGTAGAAATTATTAAATGCATTACATTTAAGTTGTCTATAGATGCTTGCATGGATTCGTTTGCGGTTAATTGGATTTTGGTTTTCATATTTGATCAAAGTATATAGACATTCGATAAATAATGATACCTTATGGTGAGTATCTAAAATGTATTTATTTGGATGTCTTTTAAGTTGTTGGTGACAACGCAAGTATCTTATGGTGAATACTATTGGGTTACTTATAAGTTTCCCTCTGCGATTGTCGGTATCAATAATTTTGTATTTTGATCGTTTATGTTTATTTTGAAATGTTTTTGACCGTGGAATCTGTGTAATCGATCTATACCCAACATTTTTAAATAAATCTGTGCAAACGTATAGAAATGTTAAAATTAAGTCGGGCACGAATGGCTATATAGTTTTGTAAAGTTGTATTAAGGGAGGGTAATCTTAGGTTATTCGTTTCGTAGTTGAATTGGTTCAATGGATTGGATATATTTGTGTAATTAGTAGATGTAGTATGAGATCCGCTACAGGCAGGATTATAGATATACGCCACACACCCTCTGTTTGCCTATGGATGGGTTTGTAAGTCGGCAGAAGACCGCAGTCCAATCCTATGGAGTTTTTAGTTTATTGATCTACTTGCCCACAGATGTCACATTCCTGTTGGTGGAGAGTCAATGTCTTCTCTATTTCTACTTATTGTTCAGATGTACATTCCTGACAATATAGTATTTTGTGTTGTCGTATCATGCTACATTGAATACATGAATGTATCAGATGGATTGGCGCCAGTTGATTGCGAAATTTGTTGCCTAAGGTTAAATCAGGGAAGAATATTTTCCTTTCAAATGCAGACCTATATAGTCCATTCATACTCGACCCTCTAAATAAATAGTAAACTCATTATTTGAAATCTACTTAAATTTAGAATTAAAGATCAATATAAAATTATAAAAGAAATTTATTCCTCAAAATTTAAATATTATTTTATATGTGCGTAAATAAATATTTTTATGTGTTAATTTCTGGCAGTGGCTTTTATTCTTTTATATTTAAGATATAAAATTTATATTTTGTTATCTCTGCTACTCCACTGAGCTAGTGACAATGTGCTAACGATCTAAATATGTAAATAAAGTGGAATCCTAACAGCGCGTATCTGCCTACTCTATAAATTTTTCTAGGCTCAAGTGCCTAGATGGCGCCCTTGGTAGTGCGGTGCGGTGCGATGCGATCTCCCACTTCGTTTGGATCGTTATAATATATACAAACATATTTCTTGAAATAAGAAAGCATTACATAGACTTTAATAACATTGCACACATTAACAAATATAGCCACTCAGCTTATATACAGGAAAATCTCATTTAAAGTAGATTGTATTGAATAACAAATCAAATTAAACAAATTACATTCTTTTAATTCAGAACAATGCAATAGGTACCAGCCCTTCAGAATTATAAGATTCCTTTCTATATTAACTATAATCTTAAATATAAGCAGTTAATTTTTGAAAAGGATAAAGGCTATCAATATAAAGATTGTCACTTCAAATTTTATTCTTACTGGATATTTTTAAAACTAATTACTCAGATCAGATAAAAAGCATAAGTTTCTAGAAACACATTCATTTGTTAATTCATCTAAAAATAGGTTCTTTATATCAAATGAAAATGCTACTACCTTTTTGACCATGAGCAAAATATTCTCAACTATAGTCATATCTACTCACATTTTAATGTATCTTGACAAATTATACCTTTGAAATGTACACCATTATAAACACTTCATGTTCACTTTTTCACCATTAACTACAGAAAGTGAAGAGCTAAATCTCTTTATAATATCCTGCTTCTTAAATAACTTCTCACAGTCATATATCTTAATACAGCAGTACTTTTTACTTAAATTTTTAAAATATAATGTAACATTTTTCTATCAATTTAGACTTTATACATTATTAATTTCTTAATGTATTTGTCAATCAAGTTATGTCTGCAATTTATTCATTCTGAGTATTAGAAAGCTCCACAGATTGTAAACTATATTTCCTGATTAACTCACCTAATTTTTGATTTAGATTTGCATTGCCTTACTGAATCAGTTTTTTTATTTATTTAAGAGAGTGTCAGGGTCTGTAGACACACTAATACTAATCTATTGTCAATTTGAAGCAAATAACTAAAAATAAGATTGGAATTATGTTTTTGTCACTTAATTAATCTGTTATATGAAATTTCCAGAGGTTTTAGACAAGCATATTGGCATAGGTAATTTATACATTTTATAATACAATTTTCTTAATAGTAAATCTAATAAACTAAAATTAAGAATGTACAATGAAAATGTTATATTAATGATAAATATTTTATTAACATGAATTAAAATATTTAGATGATAATTAATAAAAATAGAAGAAACATACACATGCTCATACAAATAATAACACTAATAAATTAATTCAAACTGTGTATATTACAATCTTCTTCAGCTTTTCTCCAATAATCCATAACCAAAATAGTTTCTTGAATAATAAAATAGTGAATGTCTCTATCAGTATTATAAGTTTATAGTTAGTTTAGTTTGCAAACATATTGAATTAGTCACGAGTTGTGATATGAATAATATCTTACTGGTAAGTTTCTTGGTGTTATGTGGATCATTGATTATACCATGAATTGTTTTTGTGTTGAAGATGTCATTGGTATTAATTTCTTCTGTTGACACTTTCACATTTCTCATCTGTTTTAAGGCAAGATTTGAAAGCTTTTTTTGGAGTGGTTTCTTTATGATGAAAAAAGATGTTCACAAACATTGTGGTTTCCACTCCCACATGACAACTTGGTTCAGCAAATGAGTAGTTCTATATGAAGGCATTTTTTTTATTCAGGACCAAGAAAAAACATCAGCCAAAAGAACAAGACAAGACCTTGCTCAAAGTTATTTCTTTTTATATCTTCGACCAGTTTTGAGATTTCTCTGTGAATATATTTTTTATATCTTGTTTTCTTACCAGAAGGCAAGTTTTGTACATTCTTTTTTTCATTTTAGCTACTAAGTTTTCTCTCTCTCTCTTTTTATTTATTTATTATAAATTCCTTAAGTGTCATCTTTAATTAGTGTTAGAAGGATATTGCTCTGCTAGTAATCATTTGCATTTGGAATGTCTTATTTATCTGGATAAACAATCTGTATGCATTTCTCTTCCCTTCTACTTTTAAATTTAATTAAATATATATCAAACATAGATAATCTTCATTGTACATATCCAAAAAATGAATTACATAAAAAAATTAAACAATATTTATTGACTATTTCTAATTTTTGTTTAACTTTTAAATATTACCCTATGCCAAAACTTGAACCATATGCATAAATATACAGTTCAATATGTTACTCATAAACTCTTCATGAAAGTCTACTTCATGTAATAGTCCTAAATTTTTATCAACTTTAAAATTTCTTCCATCAAAATTAGAATCACTACATTCATGACTATCATTTAAATAAAACTTGTCACATGTTAACATACTTCCAACTCATCATGCCCCTCACTTCAAAATAGAACCTGTTTATTACAATAATTTTTCTTTCTTGTTTAAAAAAATGTTTCAACTTCAAAATTATCATTTTTCATATCTTCTATTTGTACTACATCATCACCACTTTTATTAGCATGTAGTTCTTGTTTCTTGACTATATCTAAATGTAGATCATGGAGAGAACACCTTATTTTCTTTAATCTGGTTTTAGTTTTAGTTTGCATTTTTCTACATCTTACAAGCTAAGCCTTCCATTCATTCCTAAAATTCAGAAAACTCATGCTGAAAGTAGTCAATCCTAACTTCTGATTTATCCTGGAATTTCTGGTTACCTTTTGATGTATCCATAAGTATGACTACATACATTAAGACACAATGTTTTTAAATAATTAGAATAGCAAATAGTTCGCAACAACTCTATTTCTACCATTCGCTAATGTTCAATTCCCTCGATGTACATTCAGGCTGGCTGCTACAAAAAACGGTTTTACAATGGGCAAGGTTTACACACCTTGACTCCAGTTCAGTTTAGCTGCACACAAATGCTTCATAGTATAGCACTGCAATTGGCCTTAAGATCCTTACAGCTTCTGTCTCTGCAACAGTCTATCAGATACTTCACTTGAAAACCACTGGAAATTCAACTCTTTATTCTGCTACTATCTGAACGATTTCCTTGGGCTATGGTCTCCCATCTCTGTGGGTTCTTTCAGCTATACCTGTGGACTACATTTCCACTGAGCAGTGTACATTAACTGAAAGCACTGATGTGAGATATCTCCTACTGGAATTGAACAGGATTGTCTACTGGAGATGCACTTAAATACTGCCCTGATGTAGTTGTTACACAGTCTTTTTATAGCTTTCTGATAATTGTAACAATTAATTACATTGTCCAATAAGATAAGGTCTCTTATCTAGAAATATTTGCAATCAGCAAATATTTCTTGGAATTATCATTCGCCATTACATTAATGCCTTAATTAAATTCCTCAGTTATCAGTGCATGATCTAAAAACAACCTCTCAAATAAATACTAGTTTTTCTGGAGTGCATAAACTTGTATGCAATTTTTACAAAATACAACACCTTCCCCCACTCCAGAAAAATTCTTGTTATGATTCCTTGGTGTTTTGTTTCTCTATTCCTACTTGCAGGAAACATATTTCCTGTTATTTCATTCTGAAATGTTCGATTCAAAACTGCTGCTGAACTTCTTCGCCAGTTACATGTTCAATGGTGACTGCACAAGCATGGTGGGACTCAGCTTTTGATGGTGACTGCACAAGCATTTTATTTCTAAACTTTCACCATTGTTATCATGTAGACTTGCTATTCATTTCCGTTATTAACATTTTACTAACTGGGATTTCCATTTTCACCCGGTTTTTCTATCTACAGCTAAGCTTGTTGTAATTCCAAACTTATTCACTACTCACAGGTTCCAAATGCAACTGTGCCATTGATGTATCCATAAGTATTATTATATACATTAAGACACAACATTTTTAAATAATTAGAATAGCAAATAGTTCACAACAACTCTATTACTACAGTTCGCTAATGTTCAATTGCCCCTAATGTACATTCAGCCTGGCTGCTACAAAAAATGGTTCACAATGGGCAAGGTTTACACACACCTTGACCCCAGTCCAGTTTAGCTGCACACGAATGCTTTGTAGTATAGCACTATGACTGGCCTTAAGCTCCTTACAGTTTCCATCCCTGTAACAGTCTATCAGATACTTCACTTGAAAACTGCTGGAAATTCAACTCTTTATTCAGCTGCTATCCAGACGGTCTCCTCAGGCTATGGTCTCCCCATCTCTGTGAGTTCTTTCAGCTATACCTGTGGACTACATTTTCACTAAGCACTGTACATTAACTGAAAGCAGTGGTGCGAGATATCTCCTACTGGAATTGAACAGGAATGTCTACTGGAGATGCACTTAAATACTGCCCTGACATAGTTGTTACACAGTCTTTTTATAGCTTTCTGATAACTGTAACAATTAATTACATTGTCCAATAAGGTAAGGTCTCTTATCTAGAAATATTTGCAATCAGCAAATATTTATTGGAATTATTGTTCGCCATTACATTAATGCCTTAATTAAATTTTTCAGTTATCAGTGCATGATCTAAAAACAACCTCTCGAATAAATACTAGTTTTTCTGGAGTGCATAAACTTGTATGCAATTTTTACAAAATACAACACCTTTTTATATCTTATCTAGACTATTATTAATTTCAGCTGTTAGATCCTTCTAATTTAACTGTTAATTCCAACTTTAATGCTTGGATTTCAATTCTGGACTTAATTTGATATCAATTTTATCATTCAATTCACTTATCAACATCCATTTTTGTGTTCATCTCCTTTGGATTTGCATACATTTTTGCATTCATTTTCTTTAAATTTGCATCCATTCTACTTTTGAAAGCCTCATATCTGTTCATCTTAACTTGAAACATCTTCACAATCTGTAAGAGCTAGACCCATCTGACATAGCATCAATAACACCAGTCATAATTAGTAAAACAAAGCAAAAGAAAAATAATAATGGTTTTTTAAATAAACATTTGTGCAATACAAAATATATTTTCTAATATACAGTGATAGTCTGGAGCTTGCTACATTCCGTTACCGCTTAAAAATAAAGCATCCAACAAAAAAAAATCGACCTATCTTTGATAGTTAATCATTTTCATGGAATAAAATTTGCTCCAAGTAAACTCTTCCTTATTAAATGTGATACATTTTTTCTCTTAAAATAAAGTTGACATGATTATTATTCGTCAATTAAAAGGCACTATTATCGCAAAATATTATTATTAACATAAGGTGGTTTAAATCACTTCTCAAGTCACACTAAAAAAATAAAATTAAAATAAAATTATAACTATATAAAATGTCCATCTGGTGGCCAAAATTGTAATAGTACAGGTGGGCAAGATGTTCCACAAATTGCACCAAATTGAAATGGTAAAATAAAAAGGCAAAAAGCTTTATTAATAAATACACATTATGAATGAAGGCTAAATTGAAATGGAACAGAATGATCTAATCTTTATTATATCCCAAAGATTTCTTTGGCAAATTGTAATGGTACAGCAAAATGAAAAAGTTCAGGTTTGTTCATGCCCAATTATAATAATATGAAAATAAAACCAGTACTTCGAACCAAATAGTATATAACTAGGAATGAGAGAAAAGAAGTTAGTTCTTTAAATCCTATATAAAAGTTTCCTACTTCCAATGCCCTTTAAATTCTATAATCTAGATCATCATTAAAGAGAAGTGGCCTTTTAATTATGTAATACATATAGAACAAGAAGCTTTCTCAGTTATTTGTCCTTCTTTACTGGAAGTTGATATGATAATAGGCTATTCTTTGAAATGATATTTTAAAACTAATTAAATCAACCTCATAACATAAACAAGAAACATATTCAACTTTATTATCTCTCAATAATTCAATAATCTGCTCTCAGGTTTAGCATTAAAAACAATTAATGAGACTTGATTATTTGCCAAAACATAAGGTAGAAACAAAGAAAATATTTAACTGAATGTAATTTATATTAACAAACAACTAAGTTTAAATAATTTATTTAGTATCTCTAAATCATTATGGTTCTATAATATAACTGCTAATTATTGTTTGCACGAGTGATCATTAGCATTTAGAATAAAAATAATTTAATTAACAAATTCAAGTATTGCATAATGATGCAAGGATACTGATTGATAGTGATCAAAAACGTCACTTTAAGTAAAACAAGTGGTATATCTTTATTTATGATCTGTATTCTCTTTTTCTTTTAAGAATGGCAATAATAATAAATTAACAAAGCATCATATCTATTTTTATTTTATAGGTTTCTCATTTGATTTCTATGACAATCATGTTGATAACACTTGGAAACAATATGTTTATGAAGTTACATTTGAATCTGAATGAAGACAAGTTACACTTTAAGAATAAATAAAATGCAATAATAATACTAATACTAATATCATTTGATAATATCAGATAGTTCAAAATCAAAGATACATTTTTTTGGCAGGATCGTTCTAACTTTGCAATCAAAAAATAAAAATATCAATATTTTCCTTATACTATGGTAAATCTAAATATATATTTCCTAAATTACATTTCTGACTTTTGAAGTGCAAATGCAGACTTCTTAGAACAGATCCCTATTATGCTATAGATGATCCACAATTATGGACAAAACTATTGATATATTCCTTTATATTGAAACAGACAGATCGAAGGATCGATCTTAGTTTCATAGTTTTCATTTTGAAGTACGGTAATTCTAAATCACTATTTACCCGCAATGAGGCTTTTTCTATTCCAGGCCACATAAATTTTAAGTTAGTTATTTTATGCTTTGTTTAAAAGAATTTAATGTAAATATTACAAGTATAAATATTACAAATCATGATAAATAATATTCGTGTGTGTGGTTTGTAGGTTTATATTCGCTCAATTTAAAAGTTTCATTGTGTGTATATTTTTTTTTTAATTTTAAATCTTTCAAAATTAGACAAAGTCATTTAAAAATGCTGATCAAAAGTCACATTCCTTTGATCGGTATTTTTAGTCAAATCTTACGTGTACAAAATGTATAGAATAATTAGTTTGTACTTTGAAAGTTAAGATAATGAATTTCAATTTTGTATTCATGAATTCCTATGTAATTATTTAGTTTGTCAATTTAGAATCATGTATTGAATTTAGAAATAAATGTAAATCAAACAATGGAAATGAGAAATGTAGGACTCTTATCAAGAAAGGCGAATGCAATTGTATAGTCAAAATTAGATATTGCTGGAGGCCAGAAAATCAAAGGAGGCGGAGTCATGAACAAAAACTATGCAGAGTGATCAACTGTAGCCATCTTATGTTGTAATATACTAGGGGACTCTACTTTTTGACTTGGCTGTGCTTAGACCGTCTCGAGCGACAGCAAAGTAGTTGTTCCAGAGAAATCATCTCAAAGGTGATTAAAAAGTTGCCCGGTAGATTGCAATAATGTTGGGCTAAGTCCAAGAAGCTGATCCCTGTTCTGCCGATTTAAATCTTTCGAGCCTCTGATTTATAATATTTCCTGTGCTTCCAGTTTTCTCAATTCCAACCTTTAAATTAATCATGCCGTTCTAAGGAATCCAAAATGCGCGCCTACGTTCTGCATAAACACTACCGCAAGGAGAAAAGCTGGACGAAGAAAGAATGGTAACCCTTGTTACATGAACTTTTTAACTTTCCTCTAAGCTTAATAATTTTATTATTTAATCTGTTATGAATTAATCTAAGTAATTACATGTTATTTCTTGTTTTCCTTCGTTAAAATGTTACACTAAAGCCTGTCAGTAAATTTCTTCTCTAATATTTCTGTGCTCTAGTCTTTAGATGATGATTTACTAATATTTTGTGCCTAATAGTAATTCATTAGTGAATGTACTTATATTTTTATTATTACTTACATTTACAAACAAAGCGATGCCAATAATAATATTTTTCAACTCTAGTTAAAGCCATTAAAGTTTATTTCATAGTATTATTATTATATTCATTTTAAAAGTAATTTTCTTTTATCGAACTAAAAATTGGTTCGTTTATGTTGAGTTGAGAAATATTCAAGTACCTGTATTGTTCCTTTTATTTTGTCAAAATGATATTTTAATCTCTGCTCCAAATAACAAATATTTAAAATAAAGTCTAAATTTTTATTATATTTTTTATATATGAACGGAGTAATAATATAAAGTGAATATTTTTGTTACGATTATTACCTTCCGAACAACCTGGGGAGTTATGGGTTTCAGAGTGAAATTAATTAATCGTTACTTTTGTGATTTTTTGATTTCGCCATGTTTTATTTTGAATAGTCATATCAGATTGTTGCGTAGAAAATGTTACGGAAAGATAATCAAGGTTTTATATAGTTTCACTTTAAGTCCACTTCCGATCACTCTTCCTCGATGTTACTGTGGCAGTGCCTTTTCCTTCGCCTAAATTGGCGTGTCGTTTTTACTACCAATTGGAAAGAAAGAAATTCTTCTCCAGATAATCTCTTGGATCACCGGGGTTCAAAAATGATCCTGGCTGGTTGTAGTGTCCCGGATTTACTTGGGGGCATTAAGACTTGTCAAAGTACAAGCCGCCCGGTCTTCCGTCAATGCACCGCAAGTTATTATTGTAGTATATCTTAAGCTCTGCAACCATCAGTACATCATTATTATATTATATTCTTATATAAAGCCTCCTCCAATTATCCGTATACGTAATGGTTTGAATCTATTAAAATCAAACAACTTAATATAAAATAGGAATTAAATATTTTAAATGCTCAAATTACTCTGATTCTCATATCAACTCGTACGACCATTTAAAACATATAAATATTGGCATGCGTTTTGTTTATCAGTCTAAAACGATTATTAAGGACTAGTAGCAAATTATTATAAATATACGTATGAAAATTTTACCGTATCTGTACATAGTATTCAATGATTTCCATAATTATTAAAAATTTATCTAATCTATTTTTGTCTCTCTTGACTTATTACTCTCGAAATCTAGTTAATCACCTGCTGTCTGTATCGACAACTTAAATATATATTGAATTAGTAACCGTACCAATATCCCGAATATAAGATATATATGAATAACTGATTGTAGGGTAATTTAGTCTGTGTTTTCCGACGAGCTAGTAAAGGGAAAACCACGTACCATTGTTGTGTTGTTCATCGGTTGGTCATGCCAGGGGTTTGGGTTTGAATTTAGTTTGCATTTTGGAATTTATTCCTAGACGTGGACTGGGTTTGAATTCGGATTATTGTGCGTGATCATGCATGGTGATTTTACAGGTACAATATCATGTTTATTTTTCAGAATCTAATGATTTGTCATTAAATTATAATAACGTCATATGATAAACTCTTATAAATGAAAAAAAGATTCTTTTTGTTTATGTATATAAATACTCACATATAATATATAAAATATTAATATAATAAATTACCTTTCAAAATGCATCTTGATTATAGCTACAAATTATTTGTCAAAAGAAAATAAATATATTTCACTAATGATAATAACATCAATACATTTACATATATACATGGTCTTCATGAGAACTAATGATAATAAAATTCTTGTAAAGCATATTATCTGAACTATGTATACGCCATATATATTACATATATGCAATAAAAAAGATAAACAATACCTGATGGATTGTTGATTTAACATGATAAATTAAGATAAAGAGTGTGCATTTTATTATTTTTTTAAAAAATTGACAGTTATTTGAAGCATCTAGGTTTAATCTTCTCTGACTCAGATTAACAGGGCAGCTTATCTTTAGTTGATGAATGCTTGAATTTTATGAATAATGAAAGCTAACACTTCTAAAGCTTACTTTCTGCTTATTAAACTAAGATGAATTAGCAGATGTAGCAAAATTATTTTTTACCAGAAGAATTCTCATCTTAATCTTCAGGATAGGTATAGTCATTCATTTTAAAAATAAGTTCTTTCTCTTTTCCGATGCATGCATGCTGACAATTTTCTTCTTCCTTCAGATGGTAATTAGTTAAAGAGAAATAGGCAAAAGAAATCAAGTATCCCAGCTAGCAAGTCCTTTTTAGCAAATTATTCTTTAATATTATTTAATCCAAATAAAGTTCCATTAATTAAAATTTAGGAAAAAGAAAAAAATCTAATGATAACAAATTTTGTTATTCCTTTTCATTTAAAACAATTATCAATAATTATAAAAAATTACAAGCACAATCTCCTTTCTTTTTTGCATCATCAATTACCATGGCATCCTAGTTTACACTCTCATGAGACAATAAAGGTTCATAATCTATTGTTAATATAACTTGATTTTTTAAAACTTTATTTTCTTTTAATATTTTACAATTTGTTTAAAAACAAATAAATGACTAATTCTTATAGATATCTAAAATAAATCTAAACAGTTCAGGATACATATACTACATAAATACATATTTTCATATTATAAATATTTTTTAACAAACAAATTACATTTTTATATAATTTTATATATTACAAACCTTAGCATTTCCCAAAGAAATTTTCATATAGTTTGTTTATTTACTCTGTATATCATTATAAGTGCCAAATCTACAATCATATCAAATGTATACCACAAAAGTAGGAGGGAACAACAAAATATTAACAATATATATACATACAACAAAATTGAATGGTGATAATAATTAAAGAGAAAAAAATTGCAACATTTTCTATTACAAAAAATATCATGATACATATTAAATAATCAGTTTTAAAAAGGAAAATATATATATATCAAACTAGTAAAATATCCATCTTCCTTCACTAATAAATAATTCAAACATTATGCATAATCACATATAAATATCTCTGCTTTTTTACATTCCCTTCTATCAACATATATATATATAATATATATATATATATATATATATATATTATATATATATATGTATATATATATATATATATATATATATATATATATAAACATTACAAGCATAAAGCTAAACTAGTCAATATAAAATCAAAACTACCCCAAATCTAAAATTAAATAGACCAGCATAAAAATAATATTAAAACACAACCTAAGGTTTCACTGCTACAAGCAGACTTCTCAAGTGTAAAGAACTACAAAAAAAACCACACATTATATATACTATTAAAAACTACCCACAAATCCATTCACTTCCCATCCACCCTTAATATTAAAAGAACTCTTAAATAAGTTAATTGCTTCAGAATAATAAATTTTCAATAATAAAGACTCTTTAATTCTTCTTTTGATTTCATTTCTCTCAAAGAAGACAACCTTAGCTTCATCAAAATCAATAGTGTGGCCTGTATCTTTTTCATGGACATACAAAGCAGAACTAAGATATCTATTTTTAACTCTACTTTTATGAACCTTTATTCTTTCATTTAAACTCAAACTACTCTGACCTATGTAAACCTTGTTACAAAATAAACAAGGAATAAAATATACCACACCAGAAATAGTCTTTCTATCAAAAACTTCTTTTGTATTATTTAATAAATTATTCAATGTAACACCCCTTTTCCAAGCAATTTTCTTATTTCCAAACAATCTACTATTTCTACACACAATTTTATAAGAAGACAATTTAAATGGCAAAGAAATAAAATCATATTTTTCTTTAACCTTTACATCCTTACAAATATTACTATTAAATAAAATACTTTTAACAAATTTATCAGAGTATCCAACACTCAAATAATCTTTATAAAATTGATATTTCTGAAACAAAGCTCCCCACTAGAATTATTTAATTTAATATTCCTATGACAATAATTCCTTAAAGCAGCTACTTTATGAGATACAGACTGATAGCTATCAGGTTTAATTATAGATCTTAATTCTTTACTTTTAACTAAATGACTGCACAATAAACAATTAGTTTCTATATTTCTAATCACCAAAAGATCTAAAAATTTTAACTTACCAAAATCTAGCCCCCCTCCTTCTAACACAAATTTTATAGAAGGATCAAAACAATTAAACTCATTTACAAATTCCTTCAATTTATCATTCTCAACTACAAATAAACAATCATCAACATATCTGACAAATAATTTTACATATAAACAATTCTTTTTAATAATAATTTCCTCTTCCATAAAACTAATATAAACTGAACATACTAAAGGAGAAATAATATAACCTATTATCCACTCTTCCTTAATCTTATAAAAATTACCTCTATAAGTAAAATACATAGAATCTTCCAATAACAAAAGCAAATCTTTAATTACCTTAATTTTATTTTTTGATAAAGAACTTTTCTTAATCAATACAGACAAAAGAACATCAATACTGCTTAACCTATTATATATATATATATATTGTGACCTTTGGCTTTGGCCAAAGACAGCTAGTTTTATTGTAGATGCAGCATTCACTGAAAAAAAAATTTCTCACAAGAAAATCTAATCAATTTGGCATGTTCATAACTGACAATGGTTTAGATAATTCTAGCTAATGATCAGATTTTTTGTTAGACATATAATATTTAAATTTAATCCATAGTTATGCATAATGTTTTAATACAGTTTAAAGTCTGTCAACCAGTAGATTTATATGTGCCATGATTGCTGGGATTGGGATGAGTAACCTGAGTAGGGGAATTAAGTGTTAAAGTAGGCAGTTAACAGTAACTTAATAGAATAATGTGTTTAATTTAAAGAAATAGATGTGTGTGTTTTAATAGTATATTTAACTTGAAAGTAGTTATAAAATTAAGCAGTCAATTTATTTGATTAGATTAGTAAATTTAAAACAGTTGAATAAGTTTTTTACTAGCTGTAATTTCAATGGTTATGCTGGAATGATTATCGATGTGTGTGGAGACTTACTTGCTTGTATAAATGTAATTTTATTTATTGGGAAAAATATAAATGTTCATAAATCATGTTTGGTATCATTTAAAAGCAAATTGAAAGGGCAACAATCTTTAATTTAAATTTAAAGAAATATTTGAAATTATTCAGTCATCAAATTTGATTTAATTTAAATCAGTTATTTTATATTATATTTTACTTTCATTTTACTACATTTTTTCATTTTGATTTTTTTTTAATGATACAATTTAAAACTGAGAAAATCCCAAGTAAATCACATGATCATTTGGCTAGTGTAAATAATTAATGTCTTAATTATAAGTAATAGCCAATAGAAAATTAATACAAGAAAAGAACAAGCAAAGGAGGCATGTCTGAGGATGATTGACAACTGGAGATTATAAAATGCCACACATACCTTTGAGAGATTTCTAGTGTTGGTTCTTGTTCTTGTGTTTCATCACTAAAAATTCTGCTAAAGTTTTGTACTAAAAAAAATGGGTATTGAATTTGCAGAGTTTCAGAAAACTTGAAGTTCAAACTCCCAGAAGTAAAATTTTAATAAGTTTTTGTTTTAAGTAAGAATATTGATGTAAATCTTTAAATCAGGTACTCATTTTGCCCCAATGTTGACCAAGAACCAGATCCCAATGATAAAGAATTTATGTACAACATGTCGAGGAATGATACATCTGGAATCAACCCCCTGGCTTTCCAAGCCTGAATTATCACAAGGACTACTTTTACTATATCCTGATTTTGCTAGAACTGTTATTTTATATGAATTGCTTGAATGGCTGATCTTGAAGGAAAGGAAAAAAAAAAAATTAAATTCTAGAACTATCTATAATCTGGAACTTATACTAGAAATGAGTTAACTTTCAAATGCCTGTTATCTCAATGAGGAAAGAGAAACTGTTTCTTTGTATGAAAAATTCTGAAATAATAATATAAGACTGTTTATTAATTAGATAAGAAAAGTTTTAACATATAGAATAGCCAGATTTAATCATAAATCACTATGATTAAGATGAATAAATTTGGATCTAAATATATGTTTGAAAATGGAATGTCAGAAGTGTAAAACATCCTAGAATTATACAGTTCATTTAATTGTTACCGAAAACCTATAAAAGAATCAGATTGCGTATTAAAATGATCTACTAAAGTTTTAGATGCTTTCGGGAAAGATGTGTGAGGTCTTTATATGATTAAAGAAATAACGCAATTAACGCAATTAACTCCGCATAATATTAAAAATTGTTTGAATTGAAAGAATTTTGCTGAATAATAAATTTTACAATTCTTTAGATTAATCTAATGTCAAGAGAAACATGAACTAATCTGTTTGTGTGCATGTACACGGTTTATGGAAAATGGCAATGTTTGTCTTCATGTCCAGATATTTGTCATGTGTGTGTGTATATAATGTGTACAGAACTGACTTAATGCAATCGTTTGGATAATACTGATAATGTGAGATCATCGCAGTGAATAGATCAATGAATTGTGAACAATAGACTGTTGCTAAGGACTTTTTAAATATAATTTTTATTATTATTATTCATTTGTTTTATTATGTGTTATTGAAAATCCTATTTTGTATTTATGATATATTTATTGATACCACCTGTACCAAAGTTAGGTTATATTAGGGTGGAATATGCCTTTTTAGTATCATTAGATACAGTTCAATGTAGATGCTACAATAATATTAATAACTTATAGGTGTAAAAGATTTTAAAATATTTACATAAGAGGTTCATGTATATATTTTTTTATTCTTATTAAATTTTAACATTATCGATGTTATGTCATATTAATTATATAGTATTAAGATTTTAAATGTTGCTATGTCCTAGGTTATGAGAGATACGTTTTGAGAAAGATCACATTTCTTATTTCTTAATTATTTAAAGCTAATATAATTTTATTCTTGTTATATTTGATGATTATCATATTATCAGTTTTATACATCAATGGTATATTATATTTAGCAAGAGTTCAAATCAGGTTCGCTAGGACAAGTGATATTTGTGTATGACCATTGCATGTCCAAGATATGTCAAGTTATTTCTACCTTGAGGATTGGGATTGAGCATTGCTCTCTCATGATTGTTTGTAGTACTTATTCTAACTAGATTAGTAGGAGATCAAAGATCACTCTCTATCTCCATAGTTGATATATTTCATAAAAGATATGTTTCATATTATAGTTGCAGTAGTGATTGGTACATTCCCATGTTTTATGTGTGTAGTGACTTAGTCCTAACATATTTTATTGCCCTTAAATAGTAGAAGCACCCTCCAAGTTCATGCCATCACAAGTTTATTGCTTTGTAGTCTTATTTTTCTCATGGGCATATCTTCATAGTAACATTCTTCACCATATAAGGTATTGTTAACTTAAATGGTTGGTCATTGTTTGAGTTTCATATTTGAAGTGTATTATCTATTTCAGGGGTATTTTTTTAATTCCTAATTGTGGGTTTATGATTGATGTATAATGTGTTTTGCTGAGCTTTGCTTGCAATCATTTATAAAGCCGGTAGATAAATACTTTAAATTTGAAATTAATGTTAGTAGCCTAAATAAGCAATGCACATCATGACCAACTGATCTCAGAAGCAAGTCACCACTGGAGTAATAAGATTAATATTGTTTATTACTTATGTTTACAGCTGGCAAGTTAAAAGTGTGAAGAGAACATAAGAGGGATAGTTAATAAAATAATATAATTAAAAGCTATAACTTCAAATCAACAGCCACTAGTTAATTTGGTTTGCTTACTAAGGGTTTATAAAATAATGACTAATATGTGGCGTATAAAGCTAAAGTTAAGAGTCAATAGAATCAAAAGACATATTTTTGTCAAAAGATGGAATAAGTTTAAAATTTATCTAATAATTTGTTAACTTATTTTATGTACTGCTATATAAAATAATTATTAATGCTTGCAGTAAAAAGGAGATGTTTAAAATAGAGTAAATTTGGATAGTTGAGGTATTTCAATGTTAAATCCATGCAGAGTTACTGTGTGATAAGGGCATGCAATTCAATGATATCCTATTTAAATGGAAAGGAAGTGGGATCGTATTCTCCATAGCGATTGTAAAAGCCACTGTAAATATAATTTTTAGTTAAGTTTGTTATTAGATTACTACAATGTTATGTTACATTAAAATTTATAATTTTTAAAGTTGATAATTTTGTTAATAAAAGTTCTTTTGTTAATTAAATTTGGTGTACTGTCGTAATGTTCTTGGTTCTCATTGAACCCAGAAATCTTAACATTTATACAACCTCAATAAATAAATATTTTAATGTTTATCCAGGTACAGACACATTGCACATTGTTAATCATTAAATTAATGATTATTAGAAAATATGAAAATCACTTTCAAGAAATTATTTATCATTTGCTTTACAGATTAGTATAATTTAAACTGCAAATATATTGGAGGGAAATTACATTCCAATTAATTATTGTTAGTTCCATTTTAATAAATTTATTATATAGTTGATGAATGTATTGGGTGGACTTAAAATCTCTTTCCCACTCATGGTATTTAAATGTGCTCCTAGTTAATGGTAGTATAGTTCAAAATTTAGTTTGATATGACATTTTATATTAGTTAACTATTTGTTACTTTATAAAATTATATTATTAATAGTTAATGAAAAGTAAATATTAGCTTGTAAATTAAGTATATGTCTACTTATGCTAATTGCTAGGATAACATTCATTGAACAATAACGTATTCATAAGATCATTAGAAATTTTATATTCCTTATAAGAACCCTGAGATCATGATATTCTAATTTTAAATTGTTTCATAGACTTATTGCTAAAGAAATTTAATGTTGCATTATGAATTAATAAGATTGATAAAACTATTTATTTCCTGCAGATTGGATCATGGCAATACGATGAGAAAGAATTTACAGATATTAAAGTTTACTGAAAAAGGATAGTGTAGAAAATTTATCAAAAAGAAATTAATTGTAACCATGTTGTTTGATGATTTATTTGGGGAATACCAAGATCATTAAAGTGTTGAGTGAGTTGAGGTTTCTCCTCATCTAGTTTATTAGTAATGTTTTATAATGTGTATTGTTGGTATAATTCTCAGTGTTCTCAGCATAAATACCAAAGCAATTGCAGAATGCTGAGTTGTAGATGAAGTGTGGTTGTTATTGCTAATATCTTTTGAGATATTAAACCCATGTCATTCCTGAATAATATGTTGGTATTTTGTCTAGCCAATTGAACTGGCTTTCTCATGCTGCATTTATTCTATTTAGTATTTTGGGGTGATTTAAGAGAGTTTGTAAAATTTTCTGTCTGGCGATGTGTTTGATCTATGTGGCCATTATATTCATAAGAGCATGATGGTTGAGTCAGTCAGTTCATTGCCTTTAGGTTACAAGTTGGCTGGCTTTATATATGCAATGTCAATCTACCATGCATTCATGTGTCATCATCTCTCTTGTGGGGATTGCAATATACTGATATCATAATCGACTGAAAAGATAGATTCTCCTTATTTTTGCAATATATAAATACACAAAAACAGTCCACCCTTAAACAATATTAATATAGATACTAAAGAGTGAAACTTGACTGAAAAAGATTGAAATTTTTATTTCAAAGAAGTTTACATAAACCTCATTAAACAGGTAAGTATAACATGTTTTGAAAATAGACTAACAAATAGTCAATTTTAGCCTTCAAACTGCACTGAAACTATGTATAACTAGGATAATAAAGTTAATAATGCTCCATTACATAAATCATTTTGGTAATTTATTTAGTTAAAGTTGATTTATTTATATGAGAATTTACTTTAATATAGTTTTTTAAAAAAAAAACTAATAGAGAATGTCATATAAATACTAATTAAACTTTGTAAATTCAAATATTGATCAAGTATATTTTTAAAATTTGACTATTTCAATTGACAACACCTGGCTACAAATATTGGGATGATCAATAATCTTAAACCTTCATTTCAAATTTTTTACATTCTCTACTTGGATATATCATTTAGTAACTTCAATCATTCATCTATAATTTTTCATAATTATTTTACAATATTTATATAACAAACCAAGTCTAATATTTCAGTTGATTGGCCATGGTAATGTAATTCTCTCTGTAAACTCTTATCCAGTAGTATTGACTGGGTGACTTTAACATTGCATATTCATATTTTGCTTCAAAATATCTTCATCTGATCAATAGTAAATTTATGAATGTAGATGGTTTTTTTCTGAGAACACTCTCTCTTTTTATACTAAAACACATTCTATTAGCATAGATCTATTGCCCTGATCTTCACTTTATAATTAATCCCATTTTATGTCTTACAAGTTTTTCTGCTCTTAGTGTCAAATTAGATATTGATTTTTAAGGAAATTTATTTCTTATATAGATTACTTTTGAAAACTGCAACTCCAGAAACTGCTTTTCTGAAATTTATATCTATTCACAAAAAAATAATAATTCTAGAACATATTCAAGCTTGATTCTCTGTAATCAGGCTCTGTTCATGTAGAAACAAACGGTCTATTAGTTATTTAAAAAACTAGACACTGCATATTAAATTAAAAAAACACTTGCCTCTTTCATGATTTCATAATTTCTCAAAGGCTGAGAAAAATATACATAACTAATCTAAAAAACATATTTGCTGTGTCCTTGATTACAGACTTAAAAAAATTATGCTTTAATATATTGTAATTGATTGCAAATTCTTTATAGAAGAAAATACATCCCACATTGTCATTTAAAGTCTAAATTACATTCAAACACTTGTCTGAATCTTTATTCTTATTGTTTTGTCAAAGTAAAATATATAATGATATCACTGAATATGAAGCAAAAACTGAGTTTCACATCAGACTGTATTCCCCCAGGCTATTATATCATATCCAAATACATACTAACTCACATCCATCAATTCACTATATTTATTATCTTCAATATAGTAAACTATCTATATCTTTATATATTTATTCAATAGATAATCTTTACTCATACTTTATTGTCCATTTCATTAAAACAACATTTTCTCTTCACTAAATAATTTGAGATATATTTCAAATCTCTCATTATTTCTCATTTTCAATTTGGAAAAAAATGTACATCTTCTAAAGTTGACTTTTGAAAATTGTCACAGATGAAGTTTGGAAGCACAGGAAATCAGAGACATTAATAAATACTTCAGTTGGATATTACAGCTGCATGTGACTCAGTTTCTAGGATTAAATTTCTAGAATTACTTTATCAACTCATATCTCAATATCTCTTCTCTATATCATTGCAAACTTACTTCTTACATAACAAATTCTTATTACACTTAATAAAGAATTGTCTACAGTCTCCTTCATCATAATTCTATTTCTCCTCATCATAATTTTACTCCACAAGGCTCTCCTCTAAATGACTTATTTTTTTATTATTTATATTAATCATCTGCTTATAGATATTAAAATGGGCAAAACTCTCTATTTGTATTGCTACTCAGTGCAAGCCAGAGTAATCAGTGGAGTCCAGAAGGCTTGTGCATAAAATCGCCATCTAGTGCCTACTCATCCAATATCCCCAGACTAGTTTCTGGCTTGTGGCCTTCATCAGTGACAAGCCTTGAATCTGAGAGCACTGCACCTAGAAAGGCTAATGAGATTGGATTGAAAATATTATAGTGTTTTCAATTTAAGACTCATAGTTTTGTAGTTAAGTAGAGATAAAAGGTGGCTTCTGGAGGGTTGCATTAGATCATAAGATCTAGATGCAGTGCTCTCAGATCCAAGGCTCCTCACTGAGGAATGTCATAAGCCAAAAACTCCGCTGGGGATATGGATGAGTAGGCACTAAATGGGGATTTTATGCACATACTTCTGGCATCCATTGTTTACTCTGGCTTGCACTGAGTGGCAATACACAGAAAGAGTTTTGCTTGTTTTAATAACAGTTATAAGCAAGCATAAGAGATGGTGATCATGTGATGTTTATTAGCTTATAGATATTAACAACAAATTTTCTGGTGTCCACATTCCTATTCCTAATCATACATATTTCTTACATTTTTCTTCCTTCAAAAAAATATTTTTCCCGATTTTTTGTAATTCTAAACAATTATTTTAGAGCGTCTCTTTTAATTTTAATAGAGACAAATCATCTATTGAAAGAATTCTTATAAAATTTCTCTCCTCTTGACCTCTTCCACACTTCTCAAAATGTTCTGAGATTTTCTCCCAATTTTTCTGTTAAGACAATGAAATCTATATTACAAAATTATCTTCTAATTTCAGTAGAAAAATACAATTATATTTAAGAAAGAAAAACTTTAACATTAGATGTGTAAAGTTATTACTTTATATCTATTTATCCAAAATTCTATTTATATTGAACTTATTGATACACCATCATCAATTGAAAATAAATTTATTAAAAATTTAGTAAATTATGTTTTAAAATACATTCATCCAGTTTTTATATTTTTTCCCAAAATTTACAATGAGAATCTTTTGATATAGTGAATAAAACTAAATGGAAGAATATATTCTGATTTAGATTAATTGTTTTGTAAAATTTATATTATTAAAAAATTCAAAGATTGGTATCTGGAACCCAAATATTTTGATTTTCTTTTTAAAATAAATTTAAGAGGTCTACCAATTAATATTTTTTTTAATAATAGAATATCAAACATAGATGCTATACAATTATTATGCCATAGATTAAAAGAACCCATTTTACTGGTCTTCATTGCAATCTTAATATGCTCTTTGACTCATTTAGGGATCCCTCCTTGACAATTTTACTAGATATAATTCAGAGAAGTCTTTTTTTTAGCATTACAATTATAATCTATCTAACTTTACTCTTTGGTTTCTAAGATGTAATTCTACATCCAATTCAACACCATTTCTTTTTTTACTCATTAAAGATGGGTTAATGTTCATGCACCATCAGATATTGTGTAGAACTTAGATTTGATTTCCTTAACACCATCACTGAATTTCCCTTGAACTGCTTTTCATAGCTTTTTTACATCACTACCCAACTGTTGATCAAAAAATTTTTTTTCCAAATCTAAGACTTTCTTACTTTTCTCTTTAATTTTTTAAAGTTCTTAATTAGCTTGTTGATATCAAGACTGTAATGTTTTTCTGATTGTAAATTTTAATTTTATATTTTAGAACATTCGTTTTTATGTAAAGAGTTATCAAAAATAAATTGTATCAATTAATTCAATTCATAAATAATTTTCACTGTTAATTAAACATTCTTGACATGTATATTTTTGCATTATACTCTTCAACTAATAAAAATTACTATTATAAACTAAGACTGTGTGTATTTACAAAGATTAACTATTTTATTCACTGTAATGAAAGAAGAAATTTTAACTCTGTGGTTTTTGCAAGCACATGCTACAAATTTTCATATTTTATACTGTTCATACAAATATTAAAAATTAAAACTATTTTAATTTTCAGCTGTGAATTATTTCCATAAGTCACTCACACACATTCTTTTACAAAATAAAAGCACTCTAAATAATAAAATAAGCAAGCAACAGAAACTATTCACCATTGCATAGTTATTCATTCATAACATATATATAAAATAAAATAATGAGCAGATTAACAGCTCTAACCAAGCTTTATTGATGAATCCTGCAAGAGAAAGCATTCAAAATCTCAATGGAAAAACATCCCCATCCCCAAAATGGTTTCAAGCTATTGGCTATCCTCAGTGAGGCACTAGGATATTTCAGACACTAGATCCAAAATACCAACTCAAATCCAGCAGTTATTTGATACTTAATTATTAAGTAGAAAATCTGAAATTTTCAGACACCTATATGTCTTCAAATACAGCTATCTAACTTAAATAGCTACATGGCTCTGAAACTCTTCAGACTTAAAAACAAAACTAAAATAATAAAAAATCAAGTCATACATCAAGTGACTTAACTGCATAATCTTGTATTTTATTAAATAAAATAATGAGCATGCTAATAGCTCTAGCCATGATCATTCTTTTGTTTTATAAAATACAAGCTTATCAAATTAAGTCACATGATGTATGACTTGATTTTATTTACTATATATATATGAAAAACAAAAAACAAGTTAAAAACTTGCTAATGCTTGTATTTATGTCAACAGATGGCGTTCTACCAAAAACACCGTCAAGCGTATGTTTACATAAACGTCAGAGCATGCATTCACTATCTCTAACTTTAATTCCACTTTCAGATCATGATTTCAAGCTATTTGCTATCATCAGTGAAAGACAGGAATTTTAGAAACTAGATCTAAACACAAACTCTGAGCATTTATGAAACAGTTTCTATTCAGCTTGCAAGCGTGAATCTTTTAGACACGTAATGTCTTCAAACTCAGCATAGCAAGCCAGATAGCTACATGGGTCAGCATCACCACATAGTAGAAGCCTCTGCAATATATATCATTGCTAAAAAGATCTCAAAGGTACATTTATGAAAAACAAAAAACCAAGTTAAAAACTTGCTAATGCTTGTATTTATGTCAACAGATGGCGTTCTACCAAAAACACCGTCAAGCGTATGTTTACATAAACATCAGAGCATGCATTCACTATCTCTAACTTTAATTCCACTTTCAGATTATGATTTCAAGCTATTTTCTATCATCAGTGAAAGACAGAAATTTTAGAAACTAGATCTAAACACAAACTCTGAGCGTTTATGAAACAGTTTCTATTCAGCTTGCAAGCGTGAATCTTTTAGACACATAATGTCTTCAAACTCAGCATAGCAAGCCAGATAGCTACATTGGTCTGATCTCAGTTCAGAATCACCACATAGTAGAAGCCTCTGCAATATAAATCATTGCTAGAAAGGCCTCAAAGGTACATTTATGAGAAACTGTTTCATAAACGCTCAGAGTTTGTGTTTAGATCTAGTTTCTAAAATTCCTGTCTTTCACTGATGATAGCAAATAGCTTGAAATCATGATCTGAAAGTGGAATTAAAGTTAGAGATAGTGAATGCATGCTCTGACATTTATGTAAACATACGCTTGATGGTGTTTTTGGTAGAACGCCATCTGTTGACATAAATACAAGCATTAGCAAGTTTTTAACTTGTTTTTTGTTTTTCATAAATGTACCTTTGAGGTCTTTCTAGCAATGATATATATTGCAGAGGCTTCTACTATGTGGTGATGCTGAACTGAGATCAGACCCATGTAGCTATCTGGCTTGCTATGCTGAGTTTGAAGACATTACGTGTCTAAAAGATTCACGCTTGCAAGCTGAATAGAAACTGTTTCATAAACGCTCAGAGTTTGTGTTTAGATCTAGTTTCTAAAATTCCTGTCTTTCACTGATGATAGAAAATAGCTTGAAATCATGATCTGAAAGTGGAATTAAAGTTAGAGATTAGTGAATGCATGCTCTGACGTTTATGTAAACATACGCTTGATGGTGTTTTGGTAGAATGCCATCTGTTGACATATATATATATGTATATGAAATACTTATCTTAATATGCTAAAATTTGATATTTATTTATCTGCATTTTGTTTAAAGTTTTTGTGAGAATGATGCCATACTCTGAAAATTTTATTTTTAGTTATTTTCTTAATTTAAATCCCTTCCTATTTCTGTAATATTCTAGTTTTCATCTGTCTATCTGCACTATTATTCCATTCATCATTATTACAGTAATAATAATGCTGGTATTGGGTGTTAAATATTAACTATGAATAATAAATGCTAATGACCAAAATAGGAATAAGATATTCACCCAATAAAGGCTAGGTCCTATTGTGACACTATCTTTCTCTGTAAACTTTATCTCTCTTCAAATTCCAAGGTTAGTGCAAGACTCATTTTATAAGCCTATTATGTGATTAAACTAGATAGGCTATCACTATGTTTGTATTCTGTTATCTTTTCATTGCATGAGAAGCAATTTTAGTATTGTCTTTTTGATCATGTGCACATGCATAAAAGTATGCAAAGTTTTCAATATTTAAAAAATAATCATGATGGGAATAGATTTACTAGATTGAGGGCCTTAATTTTATATCAGTCAATAAATCAATATAGAATCACTTTGAAACTGGGTGTGGTACAGGAATTTCTTTTCAAAAATATTTTTTCTGAAAAGCCCTGTTTTCAGGATGTCCTTGACTCATAAATTTAAAAAGACCTAAAAAAGATATTCTAAAATAGATTATTTCATAAAATCTGTCTAAGTTACTTTGCCTGATCAGTTATTAATTTAAATAATAAAAATAGATGTAATGTCAATAATAATAATAGTCTTTTCAAACTCTCACTTATAAGATAACTTATAATTAAGAATCTGTTAATGTATTATACTCATAGTTTAATTGAATATTTAGATACCTCAAATTTTTTTGAAGGGGATGGGGCAAATCATTGAGCAAAAGAAGACTGTGCTGTTGAATTCATTGCAAAATCTAATTTGGTATCTTCTGTTCTTGGAATATCTAAATAAATCTAGAAAAAGTAATAATATTAAAAATTGTTTAATTCAACAATACATGGGGCATTTTATCAATTATTGTGCTTCAATTTTAGATTCAGAAAGTTTTGGGGAAAAAAGGCTTTTTGTGCACATATCATAAAAAAACTAATGTAAATATTTACAGGAACAATAAACTTGATACCAAAGTTATTTGAAGCAATTCTATTGGTTCTGAGATTTAATTGATCTTGTGATATTGATTTTAACACAACATATGATTTACTATCATTATCATTCAGTTTAAACAAATTGCATTCATGCTCAAGCAATGGACTTTTATGTTATATTTAGTCAGAATGGATCAATGCTAAACTGTCACTTATAAGTATAGATTGTTTTCTAAATCATAGAGTAGTATGATTTATGCTTAAAGTGATAATTTCATTTTAAAAATTGTCGTAAATCAAACATATTAATAGAAAATTTGATGTTTGTTTTTGAGAAATTACTAATACTTTTGCTAAATTTCGATACTAAACTCTAAAATAGTTCATTCATGGTTTTCATATTTCAGACACATGCCCTGTATGAAAATAATGTAAACAGATGAATCTGTTATTTGATTCAATAAAAAAAAAGATTTTGACTGTTTCTCTAACAATGATTGTATTATTAGTGATTTAATTAAAAAAATATATGATTTTTGTTTGTCGGAAAAAATAAAATAATTTTGAAGCTTCGTAGGTAAAGTAAATATTTAAAGGCAGAAGTAATACAATATGTGACAAGATTTTAGAATGATTGCTTGGACTAAAATGGAAATAAAATCAAGATGTAGCTCTGAAAATTCTATTAAAACAGTAACTGGAATATTTTGATAATTTTTTAATATTATAAGAATTCAGATAGCGACTTTTAATGCATTTAATATATAGGGTATATGAGCACAGACCTTCACACTACTTTCTACACTATCTCATAAGACTGATACATTTGAACACATGTATGTTGAAAAGATAAATAATCACCAATATATGTATTTCATGCTAAACCAGCAATCATCAGTTGGTCCAGATTACCATCTCTACACATATATGCTATAAGTGCTCAGATATATATTAAGATAGCCAATCTTCGGACTTTAATGGACAGGCTTCAATCTACTCCACACTCCAACTCTCTAACCGTCCATCCAATTGAAAATATGATGATGGAATGCTCAAAGGCCACCCTAAGGCTGAGATTCTTGTCACACCCATGTTGACCTAAAGTCAATCTGACCCCTCATATACAGGACATAATCCATTTAATACAAGGGATGGGCAGACATCTCTACTATGTAATAACTGAAACACACATACTTATTATATACCTGTGTGTTTCAGTTATTATATAGTAGAGATGTCTGCCCATCCCTTGTATTAAATGGATTATGTCCTGTGTATGAGGAGTCAGATTGACTTTAGGTCAACATGGGTGTGATAAGAATCTCAGCCTTAGGGTGGCCTTTGAGCATTCCATCATCATATTTTTTAATTGGATGGACAATTGGAGAGTTGGAGTGTGGAGTAGATTGAAGCCTGTCCGATTGGCTATCTTAATATATATCTGAGCACTTATAGCATATATGTGTAGAGATGGTAATCTGGACCAACTGATGATTGCTGGTTTAGCATGAAATACGTATATTGGTGATTATTTATCTTTGCAACATATATGTGTTCAGATGTATCAGTCTTATGAGATAGTGTGGAGAGTGGTGGGTCATGTGAAAGTCTGTGCTCATATACCCTATATATTACATATTCAAACCCAGGTATATAATAAGCCTGTGTGTTTCAGTTTTTAATGCATTTATATATTCTATTTAAACTGTTTTTGTTATCTTAAAATAAAAAAAATGTTAGATTCTGTGGATGTTGAAAATGTAATGGTAAAATACTAAAATGTTTTAGAAATATATAGAACAATGAAGTTGGACAATTTGATCTTAAGATTGCTTCTATCATTCCAATTTATAAAATAAAGCTGATATAAATTATTGCAATAATTATTATGGGGATATCATTATTTAACATTATAGTACAAATCCTTTCAATAACTATACTGAATAGATTGTCTCTGATGACAGATGCATTGCAAATGATCTACAAATTTGTGTAATTTTAAGAATCAAGAAATGCTAGTCATGATTTTTAATGCCAGAAAAAGTTAAGAAAGTGTATGAGTAAATACAAGATTTATTTAGAGCAAAACATTTGATTCAATCAAACTTTTGTGGCACTGTTGAAGTTATCTTGTTATCTAGTAAAGTTTATTCATATTATACAGCTTTTATGGAAAATAGTAATGAATCTGAAGCACTTGAAGTAAATAATGACAAGATCTCTGAAGCTTTATGAAAAAGTTATCAGGATGTAATGTTAACAGAAAACTTTTATCTCCTTGGATTTTAGAATTATATATGTTAATGTTTGTAGAGTTCCAACTAACTTAAAAAATGATAAACAATACATTCTTAACATTTTGAATGCAGTTTGTAATAAGTTAAGTTCAAAATCTTAAGAGTTTGTAATTTAGATGATAATCAGATTAAGAATATATATATCAGTTTATGGTGTTATTGATAGCTTATTAGATAAAGAATGGACTTCAACAAAGAGTTCAATTAAAAGATAGATAATGCCAGTATAATATCATAACTGCTTCAATTGAAATAGTTGAATGAAAAATTGTTATTCTACAAAATTTATTGGATGGAAGCAAGACTGAACTTTCTAGCAATGTAATATAAAGATTCTGGGTGACTAATAAATTTAATCTTCAATTTATTGTATCTAATATTGAATCTACTGCTATAGAAGACAACTTTTTTGGATTGTGGACATGAAATAAATAAATAGTAACAGTTTTCCTAAAATATATTTGAAATTGCTGAACTCGAGAAATGGATTTCATGAAATATACATTCTTTGCATTATAAACATTATATCAAAGATTCTAACAAATAAAATAAAGAATATTTCAGAAATAAAATTGTGCTATCTATAAAATTAAAAAAACAAAAAAATTAAAATTGTGAACTAAAAGACCAGAATATGTTATTTATATGTGCACTTGTATTTTATGTAATAATTTGTATAGTTATCATAAAATTTATCTTTAATTTTTTTTATATATCTTTATAACTTTTTTATGGATTTAGAAAGTCAATCTCATTAAAAAATGGATGATAATGATGATGAATATTCTAAACAAAAATAGTAATACTAAAAATAAATATTATTTAAAAATATATATATATACTTAGATTTTTGTTTAATCATATTTTAAAGTATATAAATTTCAAATCAGACTTTTTTAAAAAATAAGTACATCTCATAGTTTATATAAGTCATATACTAAATTAATGTTAATTTCATAGTCAACAATGAGATTATTTGTGGCTGTTTATGAAAAGAAATCTAACACAAATTGAAATTACAACTATACAAAATATCTGAGAATGTATTGACTGTAATATATTTAGTGAAACATATTATTTTCTAATGATGGTATATTATTGGATGAGATATGTTGGACTATTTCCATCATCTATGAAGGAATGTTGAATGTATAGAAAATTTTAAACTTTATTTAAACTTTCCAAATACAAACAACTTGTTAGTAATAACACACAAATAGACAACACAGGTTAGTAATTACACAACATTTCGAGTAGTATTATTCTCCACTTTTCTTCAGGTGTTGCTAGCCTATATGCACAGTGACAATATTCACTTAGAAGTTGAACTCACACCTTTAGATTCTTGAATATCAAATTTAAGGCAAATGCTAGTGAATATTGTCACTGTGCATATAGGCCAGCAACACCTGAAGAAGAGTGAAGAATAATACTACTCAAAATGTTGTGTAATTACTAACCTATGTTGTCTATTTGTGTGTTATTACTAACAAGTTGTTTGTATTTGGAAAGTTTAAATAAAGTTTAAAATTTTCTATACATTCAACATTCACTCATAGATGATGGAAATAGTCCAACATATCACATCTAATATTTTTTTTATTTCATTTAATTATTTAATCATTAGCATATCAACTCAAGTTTTTTATTTTAGGTCTATGGCCTATGCCCCACAGATCATTCATTTCACAAACTTTTTTTATTACAAAACACTTTACAATTTGCAGTATACTTACAGAATATTTATATTATATTTATGGTTGTTTGCAAGTGTCAGTAGTGGATCAATACTGTTGCTGTATGATCATTCCATTCCCACTTCTAGAAAACAAAGGTGCATCATGAACTACTTGTGGAAGAGAATATATTTGATTAAAAAATGTCTGATTATGCTTAAAATATAATTAATATTTTTTTAGTTATGCATACAAATCACATTAATTTTAATACTTTTTTATTTTGTAGAGCACGATTGTTTTATGGAACACATTTTAATATTTAAATACTAGTATACATATTTAAGATTGGTATAATTAGAGGAGATTTGAATCCAGACTTTTAAGCTCCCTTCAGATATCCACTCCATCTCATACAACCAATACCCATGACCACATATATATGAAAAAGATAAATGAATGCTCTCCAATATATATATATATATATATATATATATATATATATATATATATATATATATATATATATATATATATATATATATATATATATATTGTGCTGAAATGGCACTTATTTATTGGTCTGGATCATCATCTCCCACAAATATATGGACATGTGTATTGGTAGTATGAGATGGAGTGAATGACTGAAGGAAGTTAGGAACACAGTTTACAAAATTCTATAAATTATACTGTTAAAGCTATTCATCAAAAATATAAGCAAACCACAGACACTAAGACAATAACAAAGATTTGTAAAACATCTTTATTAAAAATTTGGTGTATTCTATAATATTCATAATTTGATCTACAAAATGCAAGGAAGCCAAACCAAACTGCCAAATGGAGGGTGGGAGTAGTTTCTGTTTATAGTAATTTTATATAAGAATTCTTAAAACAGATAACTCTGACTTAATATCAATGTCAATATACACTCTAATTCAGTCATATAAATTCTTATGAAACACTTGGTAGGTTCTCATGTAAGATATTTAAAGTAAAAAAAAACTACTATTCCCATACATCTCTAAAAAAAGAAAACAACAAAAAAAAATATTTCAATCATATGTCCACTACCTGTTTAAAAATATGATGAAATTTTTATTATTTTAATAAAAACTTACAATATTAAAATGGCATAAAAAGCTATTTAAAATATAAATAAATTTCTAAAGAAGTGAAATATGTGTAAAAACCTTTAAGCAAAATTCTGTTAACTTATTATTTACATTTTAACTCTCTTTATAAATTTATTTAATTCTTAATTAATGCACTCACATATTAGGTACCAGTTAGTAAGTACTCTATGCCATTTTGGACATCGGGGAAGCTCCAAAACCATTGCTTACACAACCAAATGATAAATAATCTTAAATAATACCCCAAGAATTAATAACAAAGTGTTCTTGATAGTTTGTCTAGTATTCATAAAAAAAATTGAATTATCAACAAATTTTTTTATAAAAACCAGAAATTTCAAACATAAACTATAAAATTATTCCCACCATTTTGTGTGTCCACAAAATCAATTACTAAACCAAGATAAAACATAACAATAAAAATTTACTAATGTAATCAAAATACTATAGATATTGTTAGTCAAAAAAAATAAAAATTTCAAAAACAACATTTACAGTTAACAAAATTATGACAGCAGAAAAAATGCAAAAACTGGTTAAAGAATTAATGAAGTTAAACTATTTTAATATTGAAAAATAAATAAATAAATTTATATTATGGAAACAATATATGTTGATTTGCAAACAGAAAATTTTTTTTGTATTATCTGAAAATAGGAAAGAATGTGAACCACATTTCCACATGGTGTTAAAAAAGGAAAATGGAGTAAAAAAAAAAGTAATAGGATTCACATCTGACCTCTTGATGCCATGACATCAAAGCAGCTCCTTGATATTTAAGGCTCTTAAAAAAACAAATAATACCCAACAAAAATTAAAACAAATCTGAAAATGTTTATAATCTTAAAATAATGCATGAATGTAATCCCTACAAAAATTATGTGGGAAATACTTATTTTATGTTGATTATTTTGTAAATACCCAAGTAGGGGAAAAAACAAAAAGGCCGTATCAAGCTTGTGCTCAAGATGCAAGGATTTCAAATGGTTGATATCTACATATAAAGCAGGGAAAACAATTTAAAGTTAGTGTATTTTTATTTCTTTACATCGATACAAGTTGCTTATTTATTAATTGAATTTATTTGATATATAATTGAATGTATTTTAATTTGATATAATTATTTTATTTGTTACTAATAGTAATAAAGACTTTGTATGTGCGTTTTGAAAATTGATTTTAATTTTTATTTATGTTAATATTTGTTAATTGCTTTTTATTTTTGATATAGCATCAGAATAACAATATTACCCTCTGATCATTTATTTAACTATCTATTTGCCTACACTCCCATTTATTTTATTATTTATATGCTTATCTATTTTCTTTTTAATATATCTATTTATCTTTATATATTCATTTACACATCAATCTGTTCATTCAATTAACTATGTATCTATTTAATCATTTATATCTATATCTAGTCATCAATCCACTACCTACCTAGCTACCTATCAATTGACCACTCTCCCTGACTGACTGCCCACCACCCACTTATTTTCCTACCTGCTCACCTACCTACCTATCTACCTCCTCCTTACCTCACAAAATGACATCCCTACCTACTTTCCTCTCTCCCTTCCTACCTCCCAACCAAATGATCAACTGACCTCCTTTCCTGTCTGCCTGCTTATCTATCTATCTATCTATCTATCTATCTATCTATCTATCTATCTATCTATCTATCTATCTATCTATCTATCTATCTATCTATCTATCTATCTATTTATCTATCTATCTATCTATCTATTTATCTATCTATCTATCTATCTATCTATCTATCTATCTATCTATCTATCTATCTATCTATCTATCTATCTATCTATCTATCTATCTATCTTCCTACCTACCTATTTATCTCTATCTATCTATCTATCTATCTATCTATCTATCTATCTATCTATCTATCTATCTATCTATCTATCTATCTATCTATCTATCTATCTATCTATCTATCTATCTATCTATCTATCTATCTATATGTATGTATATCTATTCATTCAACTATATATATTTACCCATCCATTCTATTTATCAATCTGCTTACCTCCCTATATATATATATATATGGCTATTTTACAATATGACTTTGTCTATTCACCCATCCACCTATCTATCCAATTAATCATTTATCTATCTATTCATTCATTAATCTTATCATCTACCTATATAGACACATAAATAGGAAGGTAATCAGATGGATATTTAGATAGATAGAATGGATGGTACATAAATAGATAAATCAACGAATGTATATCTACATAGATAGATACAAAGACAGATATATAAATAGATAGATATAGATGGATAAATGGAATGATAGGCAGATAGCTATATATAAAGATTGATGTATGAATAGATAGATGAACAAGTAGAATAGTAAATAGATATGCAGACACACACACACACATAAATAAATAGTAGATATATAAACAGACAGATAAATAGATAGACTATATATATATGAAAAACAAAAATAAGTTATAAAAACATAAACTTGCTATCACTTGTATTTATGATCAATAGATGGAGCTTTACCAAAACCTCCAAACAAGCGTATTTTTGTTTACATAAATGTCAGAGTCAGAATTCACTGTCTCTTTCATTGGCTCCACCTTCGGATCAACTGATTTCAAGCTGATTTGTTATCATCAGTGAAGGATAGAAGTTAGAAACTAGACCTAAACACTAACTCCAAGCGTTTATGCAACAAGTTCCTATCAGTTTGCAAGCATGAATATTTCAGACACGTAAATGTCTTCAAACTCAGCCTAACAAGCTAGATAGTTATATGGGTCTGATATCAGTTCAGTTTCACCACACAGTCAAAGCTTCTGCAATATATATCATTGCAAGAAACTTCAAAGGTACATTTATGAAAAACAAAAACAAGTTATAAAAATGGAAAATTGCTATCGCTTGTATTTATAATCAATAGATGGAGCTTTACCAAAACCTCCAAACAAGCATATTTTTGTTTACATAAATGTCAGAGTCAGAATTCACTGTCTCTTTCGTTGGCTCCACCTTCAGATAAGCTGATTTTAAGCTGATTTGCTATCATCAGTGAAGAATAGGAGTTAGAAACTAGACCTAAACACCTATCAATTTGCAAGCATGAATATTTCAGACACATAAAAGTCTTCAAACCCAGCCTAACAAGCTAGATGGCTATATGGGTCTGATATCAGTTCAATTTCACTACATAGTCAAAGCTTCTGGAATATATATCATTGCAAGAAACTTCAAAGGTACATTTATGAAAAACAAGAACAAGTTATAAAACATAAACTTTCTATCGCTTGTATTTATGATCAATAGATAGAGCTTTACCAAACCTCCAAACAAGTGTATTTTTGTTTACATAAACATCAGAGTCAGAATTCACTGTCTCTTTCATTGGCTCCACCTTCAGATCAGCTGATTTCAAGCTGATTTGCTATCATCAGTGAAGGATAGGAGTTAGAAACTAGACCTAAACACTAACTCCAAGTGTTTATGCAACAAGTTCTTATCAGTTTGCAAGCATGAATATTTCAGACACGTAAATGTCTTCAAACTCAGCCTAACAAGCTAGATAGCTATATGGGTCCAATATCAGTTCAGTTTCACCACATAGTCAAAGCTTCTGCAATATATATAATTGCAATACATATCATTGCAATATATATCAGCTGATCTGAAGGCGGAGCCAACTAAAGAGACAGTGAATTCTGACTCTGACGTTTATGTAAACAAAAATACACTTGTTTGGAGGTTTTGGTAAAGCTCCATCTATTGATCATAAATACAAGGAATAGCAACTTTACATTTTTATAACTTGTTTTTGTTTTTTATAAATGTACCTTTGAAGTTTCTTGCAATGATATATATTGCAGAAGCTTTGACTATGTGCTGAAACTGAACTGATATCAGACCCATATAGCTATCTAGCTTGTTAGGCTGGGTTTGAAGACATTTACGTGTCTGAAATATTTATACTTGCAAACTGATAGGAACTTGTTGAATAAACACTTGGAGTTAGTGTTTAGGTCTAGTTTTTAACTCCTATTCTTCACTGGTGATAGCAAATCAGCTTGAAATCAGCTGATCTGAAGGTGGAGCCAATGAAAAAGATGGTGAATTCTGACTCTGATGTTTAAATAAATAAAAATATGTTTAAATAAATAAAAATATGCTTGTTTGGAGGTTTTGGTAAAGCTCCATCTATATATATATATATATATATATATATATAGGTAGATAGATTGTTAGTAAATGAACAGATGGGTGGGTAAATAGATAGCTAGATTAATAGATAAATGTAAGAATTGATAAATAAATTGATAGACAGAAAAACAAATAATTGATGGAATATCTAACCATTTACATATCTGTGTGTTTTCCTCAAGGTTTGTTGTGTTTTCCTGAAGGTTTGTGATGATGGTGTTCTAGTTGTATTTTTATATTGGACTATTTTCATAATCTAATATGTGTGTTGAATGTCTTTACAAAAGTTTTAATTTTATTTACATATTCCAAATACATTCAACTATTAATATCACAACAAACAGGTTAGTATATGCACACTCTGTTAGTAAGATCACAGCAGCAAGTTAATATATCAACCAACTGTTAGTAATATCACAGCAAACAGGTTAGTATATGCACCAACTGTTAGTAATATCACAGCAAAAAGATTAGTATGTTTGCAGTGGTATTACTAACAGATGGTGCAAATTGTAACAGTCAATTTGTATGCCTCCTTAACAAGTTGCACAATTAAACCACCACATTCGAAGTGCAGCACAACAGGTGGGTTCAGGACCTGTGGTGCCATGTTCAAGCCTAGTAGATCGATTCCACAACATACAGCCATGGGATAACACACTTGCCATCACACCAGTAAACATCTTTTAGGTGACAGGGGTCAGGGAGATGCAAGGGACTCTTACTAACTAAACCTAAGGTTATTATTACTACTTTACTAATGCATAATCTTAATATATTTAACTTCTTAGCAAGATGAGATACCATGGCTATAAGACATTAAAGAACATACATATGGATACAGTCGTAACTAAAACATTATATATTTAATATTCCAAATAAAATGAGATTACATATTTTGAGATCAATAACCTCTGAGACTCCTAATATAATATGAAACCTTACATTTGTAGTTCATTAATTCGATCTGGCACTTTTGGGTATTAATGACCTAAAAGTTATTTTATGCCTAAACAATTAATCATATTAGCCGCAATATGAGGTAAAATAGTTAATACAGTTTGCAGCAATGAATCCACACCTTAGCAACAGAACATATGCATAAAGTCTTATTTATATAATTAATTCTAGGGGCCTGTTATTGGAGAGCAGTTAATGTGGAATACTTAGGAAATACAATCATAAGCATACAATAAAAAGATAAGTAAATGAAAGATGATATGTGTACTGATGCCATATAATAATTGAAGACTACACTGTGATATGGTGAAGCTATATAGGGAAATATAAAACTCATGGGTGATCTTTGTGCCTGGAACCCTATGAGACCAGTCATATAAGCAGATTTGGGTATACAGGACATGGATGCTGTTACTTCTTGACCACATGACTGACTCAGCTACCCATGAAAGCACTTCTAAATATGCCCTACTGTATAGGAGTGAAATTATACATTTATGTTTATGTATTTACTAATTTCCATAGGTTAAAAAGAACCTGGCATCACTAGACTATAACACATATTGCTGGCAGAACATAGTTATATTTATGTAAATTTGCTTTAAAATGAGATGATTCTCATCCAAGACCCACATTTATGAATTATTTTACTTAGAAGCCTTTGAATAACATAATTATTTATTTATTAGCATAAATAAATTAATGTAAAGCAACTAATACAAGGGAGATTAAAATTCTATCTTATTACTATTGCTAATTTGATAAATCCGCCCACAATGAACTGTGGTACACTTGCATTTTTAACTAATATCAAATATCGGATGGGTATCTGTAATTACTGCAATTTATTTTAATACATAACAATACTGGGAAGCATAATAATACAAAAATCATGAAAACGCATCCATTAATCAGATTATTTAATAATAATCAAGGATAATTCCTGAGATGGCAGCTTGTTGGTGCAAAATGAGATTATCATTATTATATATTATCTTGATGGTTTCGGTCATTATGGTGACAATTATTTATTATAACATTTAATAGAACTACTGAGCCAGGTCAGAAATTATCTAGGCATGAAATCAGATACATAGACAAATAGATGATAATAAAATAGATACCGAAGATGCAAGGGAAATGATTATATGTGTTAATTTACATTAAAGTAGTTACAGAGTTTTAATATATTTTAAATATCAATAAACAAAACTTTAATAGATTTTTACATAAGTAGGAGAAGTTATAAATAAAGAAAATACAGATTGTTTAAATGAGTTATAGCTTTCAATTAAGGAATAAAAGTCTTTTAAAGATTTTGGATATCAGTTACCTTTTGAATTCAGTTGAACATGCACATTGATGACTGATCCTTCATAATCCATTTATTTATCTATCAGTAGCAGTTTTCTTTGGTGACTTATTTTAAGATTTCAGTTGATGGTAGGATTTTAATCAGGAACCAGCATATAAATTCTATTAAGTTCATTTTAGAGCAAGTGGGAAGTTCAGTGCATATTGACCATTTCCTCAGAGAAAAATAGCACATACCTTGCTTCTCAGTCATAGCAATATACAACATAATGATTAATTTTTAATAACTAAAATGACAGAACCACCACAGACCAACATTTGCAAAGAGTAAGCCAGAGATCAGCTTTATAATGATCCAAACAAGTACACTTTTAAATTACAGCACAGGAATGCTCTTAAAATATATAAAAATTCAGCACAGGAATGCTCTTAAAATATATACAAATTCAGTAATTCATTAATTTTCTTAAAACAAGAACCCTTCTCTTCTTTATACTTTTTCTTTCTCTTATTTCCTAACTTGCAGATTCAACTGACATGACATAGTCAGGGTCTTTCAGGTATGCTAATGCAATACTCCTAGGTAAATTGATGCATTTGTAGCATATGTTACATTTGTATTTTTAATCTGACTGAATTTATTTAGTACCTTTTTTGGTCTATTACTCATGACCTGATTACAACACAGATTTTACCTTTTTTAAAACTAATTAAAAAAAGCTTTTAGGAATATCTCTAGTATTCTATTGTCTCTCCCCACCCACTATGACTGCAATTTTAATCAAACAGGAGGATTTTTTATTTTTGTACATTTATACATTTTTTTAAAGTTTTAAACAGATTTTTAAGTTTTATAAATGAAAAATATTATAAATATAAATTGACCTAAATAAATGTTTATGTGATGGAATTTTAATATTATGAATTTAATAAATCATTTAAATTACATTATTTAATTTAATGTGCACCTGATATCAGAATGTGTGTGTATTTATGGCATATTTAACAAACACTTACATATTTACCTAATACCATTATATGCACATAATACAATATTCAAGGTTTAAATTTATGTGAAATGTAGGAGTGGGTAAAATATGATAAAACAAATGGAACTGAGGTGAAACTAAGATTCAAACTCAACTTTTACTGTTTCATATTCCCTTACCCCAAGTAGATGATAACAAAAAAAATTTCAAAAAACAAAACAAAACTGCTACTTAAAATTCATGGACATTTATAATTTAAAATCTACATAATCTATATATATATATATATATATATATATATATATATATATATATATATATATATATATATATATATATATATATATATATATATATATATATATCATTGGCAGAAGACAGGGATTCAGGTATTAATTTTTTTCATACTCGGATCAATGATTATTTACATTAAATTTGGGGTTAGTATTCAATCTATGTTAATTCTATGTACAAATAAATTTTTGTTCATTGTCTTATGGGATTAACTGGTTCATATTCCGGATTCATTTTTGTTTCTTTTGTAATAGTGACCATAACATGATGTTAAGTTGCTTATATCCCAGGATCAGGTGGGTGATGCCTGCATGATTTGAGGCTCTGGGCATTATATGTCCCTTTGATACTGTTTTTATCTTTTAGGAGATATGCATTTGGAACACATATGTGATTGATAATGAAAGGTCTTTGGTATAGTGAAAAATTTTTTTGTACATCTTTAGGTTCTGGTTGCTTGGCTGTGGACTTCATACCCATATGTAATCTCCAATTTGGAAATGATAATGCCCTGATCGGACTGATACCTACATTTGGCCCATTCTTTTAGGTGATGAAGTGCTTTTCTTTGGCTTGCTTCAAGTCTATTGTGTGGTCATCCAAGGGTAATGGTGTCCTAACAAGAAGAGGTCCATCTTATCAAAATGTAAATGCATAGGAATCATCCCTGTGGCTTCATTGACCATCCCATTAATATATTGGTTCAGTTAATGCAGCCTCGATGGATTTGGTTGATGTGTGTTTGGAATAGATGGTTGATTTCCTTCATAATTCTTTTGCAAGGGTTAGACTGTAGGTTTCTGATCAAGGTCATGATGTGTTTGAGGTCTTGCTCCATTCCCATGATGTGAAAGCTGATCCATGGTCTGAGAGAAGGCTATTGGGTCTTCCAATCTGGATGAATTGGCCTCATAATGCCCTGATTGCACACTGAGAATATGCTCTCCTAACTCAGTAGGCCCAAATGTATTTTGAAAATAAGTCATAGGTGATGAGGAGGTACCGACAGCTTTTATAATATGGTTGTGGTCCATAGTGATCAATAGCTAGGACTTTGTTAGGTTTTGACATGATGATGGAAGAAGGTGGGCTGCTTAAAATTCCTACTTGGTGGTTTATCTCCAGCACAGGTCACGCATTTCTTGAGGGTTTTAAGTACTTCAACATACATCCCTGTTCAATGGAGCTGTCATTTCATGGCTTCCTCTGTTTTTTTCAAACTGTAATGTCCTCTTAAGTTATGGATGTAGGTTATGACACAGTTCTTTAGGTCTGGTGGCAGCAGGATCTTCCAGAACTTCCCTTTTTTTCTGACTTGGTGCAGCAATCCATTTTGTATTCGGTAGCATGTTTTCTCTTCTGATATGTACATACCTGAATTGGGGTTCCTTGTTGGCACACTAATTGAATCAATTGTGTATATATGGGGTGGTGCTTCTGCCAATGTGGGAGGTTTTTCAACTGTTGTTCCATCTCATGGTCTAGTACATTTGCAGTGATGACCAATGGTTAATCACATAGGATTGGATTTTGGAATTCCATTTCAATGTGATAGTGACTCAGTATATCAGCTACCATGTTTTACAGGCCAGTGCAATAAACAACCTTATAGTGAAATCTCTGAAGACTCAGACTCCATCGTATGAGGTGGTCGTTGTTCAGGTAGCTCTTGTTATGGAACTACAGGCATTGATGGTCAGTGATGATTATTACCTCTGAGCCCAACAACACTTGCTTAAATTTATTACTGGCCCATACAATGACCAGGGCTTCTTGTTCAGTGACTGTAATTTTTCTCAGCCCTGTTTAACGTATAGCTGCTAAAGTATAATACTTGGTGCTGGCTATCTTGGTTGATTTGAAACAACACTATCCCCAGTCCTTTTTAACTACTATCTGTCTATAATAAATGGGTGGATAAATTTTGGATAGTGCAGCATTATGGTTTGCAGAAATGTTTTTTGTCAGCTGAAAACCTTCTTCAAGAAGTTGTGACCAATCCCATCAGTGATGCAGTTTCAGTAATTCTACCAAGGAAGATGTGTCTTTGGCAAATTGAGGATATAATCTGTGGTAATAATTACATAGGCCCAGGAATGACCGAACCTGTTTTCAGTTTGTTGGTCTTGGAAAGTTATGGATCACTTTGACATTGTTGGGACAAGCTCTAACCCCTTATTCCTGTATGAGATGCCCTAAGAATGATATCTCTTTTAACACAAAGAAATCTTTTTGAGGTTCATGGTTATATTTTTTGGGCACATTCCTCGAAAAAATGTCTTAAGTCTTAATGCTCATTCATGTTTCTTGATGCTACCACCATGTCATCTACATTACACACAAGTTTTTTCTTCAAAGGTTCTGATAGGACTTGGTCCAAACACTGAATGAGGCCAGCACCATTGTTTATCAGCCTGAAAGGCATTCTTTTAAACTTGTGGGTCTGTCCATTGTGCTGGAAGGTTGTATATTTTAGGTTCTGGGGATGTAGGGCCATTTGCCAGTTACTGGCAGTTAAATCTAAAGTTGAAAATATACTTTTCTTTATTAGTTTTCATAAATGTTTCTTGAACTGGTGGGGGAATGTCTCTCTTGGGTATTGTAATATTGTTGAGTTTCTGTATGTCCAAGCAAAGCCTTATGAATCCATTTTTTTTCACCATGACCAACAAGTTGTTATACGAGGATGATCCATTCTCAATAATACCCCAGTTTATTATCTGTTGAATTTGGGTGTTCACCTCTTTCTGGTATGGAAAGGGATCAGATATGCACAGGTTTGAAAATATGTCTCATCTTTCACCTGTATCTTATGGATGTAATTCTTGATTTCACCTGGGACCTGTGAAAACACTATCCAGTTTTCCATCAGTACTTTCCATAATCATGCTTGGTTGTCTCCTATCTTTAGTGATGACTCAGTGGTCTTTTGTTGGATGTCTTCATCAGGGTGGGCTCCCAAACATCTGACCTGTATTCCTTGGTCTTCAGTATTGGCACCAAAACTTATTTGTTCTTGCTGCAACATGAATGTTTTTTGTTGTAGTTGGGGATACTAGTTGAGGATACATCCATGCTGGGCCAGAAAGTTTGATCCAATTATTACATCCAGTATTAGTCTTTTGATGACTAAAAAAGTGTGTTCCATAGTAGTTTTCTCTATTGAGACTTTTAGCCATACTTGGTAGCTTTCAGTCTTGGTTAACATACCATCAGCCAGCTTTATCTGGATCATCCGAGCAGGGAGTCTAGGTATAAGTTCCTGTATTTCTAGTTTTACCAACCATTCTTTAGAGATTCATGAGACCTGACTGCCAGTGTTGAGGAGGACACATGCTGTTGAGGCTCCTACTTTGGTGTTAATGATTAGGAATGGGCCAATTGGGGTCCCCCAGATGGGGTTCTCTTCATGGATGACTGTTGATGTAACATTGTTTCCTCCTTCTGTTCCTGGTTGATGTTGAGGTTGGTGTTGATACTGGATTTTCTTGCTGGAGCCTCTGTTGCTTTATTCTGTCTCTTGTCCTTGTTATCTGGGGTGTGGTCTTTTTGTTCACCTGACCACTGCTCCTCATCTATGGTTGTCAGGAACTCCACCATTTCCTCAACTTCTTTAGTGTTGTTTCCAACCATCAATCATTAAAAATGGAAAATGGCATGCCTTGCTGAATTGTTCTGATATATGCATCTGAGAATATGAATGTTGTTAAGGACCTGAGTATGTTGGCTTGGTGGATGAAAAACTGGGTATAGGATTCTTTGTTGCCAGACCTGTATGTATCCTGATGGAGTCTGTAAAGGATATTGCTCTGCTGCTCTTTGCTCCAATATTGTTTAAAAAGCATTGCCCTATAACTTTTCATGGTTGTTGTTTTTGTTGCCAGCATGTCCCACCAATCCATAGCATAACTTCATAAGTAGTGGCTCACAATTATAGCTTGTTTACCCATTCCCACTTCATAACAGCAAAAGAATTCCTGAAGTCTCTCCAAATGTGGTTGCAGCCTTTTCCTATTTCCCCATTGAAAGTTTCTATTTGCATCCTCTCACTTATTTCACTCTGCATTTCTATTTCTAATGATTAATGGCTCATTACTAACCTTCTCTGTTACTGTGGTCAAATGCCTACCATTCCCTACTGCCCAGTTTCTATAATACTGCTCTTATTTATCTATGCTGCTCTAATACTTATATGTGATCTTAAAATTAAATTTTTGTTGCTACTGCTATTTCACTTTCATAGCTTTTATGCAGAACCCCTACTAGATCTGAGTATGTTTCATATTTTCCTAAACTACATATATCCCTGCTTCCTTTATACTCACTATTATATCTGTTGTCCAATCATATACCCCGTAGCACCTCACTTGATCATGATTATTTACAAATGTTACATATATTATTTAATTTACAAACATAAGACTAACAATGGTTCAAAGTTTTTATACTAAGATTTTCATTTGCATATATACTGAGAGCATGTGGGTGTTTACATTATCGATACTAAAAGAAAACTTATTGTTACCCAAAAAACTTTTTTTTTCTATATCATGTCACAAAACCTAGGGAAAATTTTATATATTTTTTACAAAAAGATTTGGAGTTATTATTATTACTCAGGGTATAATGTTTACATTATTGATGCTAGTGTGCCAGGCATTTAAAAATACTAAAACTATTACATACTTTAAAACTCCCTGAAGACATCATTTCTCAGGGTCATATTTTATTATAGTTCACCCACATTGCAGCATCAAGTGCTTGAAAAAAAATCTTTTACATATCTTAGCTTCTTTAATACTTAACAATTTACTTCTCTGGGTCGTATTTATGTATAGTTTATGCCACATTGGGTACCAGGTGCTAAAAAAAAATTACTATGTAATGGTCAGAATTCGTATGCCTTGTTAACATGTTGCACAATTCAACCACCACATTCAAAAAGCAGTGCAATAGGTGGGTTCAGGGCCTGCTGTGCCATGTTCAAATCTAGTAGATTGCTTTCACAACATACAACCATGTTACAACACATGGCCATCACTCTAGTAAATATATTTTAGGCCACCGGGATCAGGGTGATGCAAGGGACTTTTACTAACTAAACCTAAGATTATTATTACTACTTTACTAATGTGTAACTTTAATATATTTAACTTCTTATTGATGTGAAATACCATGGCTACAAGGCATTGAAGAACAGACATATGGATACAGATGTAATTAAAACATTATATATTTAATATTCTAAATAAAATGAGATTACATATTTTGAGGTTGGAAATCTCTGAGACTTCTAATATGATATGAAATCTTACATTTGTAGTTCATTAATTATTCGATCTGGCCCTTTTGGGTATTAATGACCTAAGAGTTATCTCATGCCTAAACCATTAATCATATTAGCCACAACATGAGGTAAAATGGTTAATACAGTTTGAATGATGGATCCACACCTTAGGAACATAACATATGCTTAAAGTATTATTTATATAATTAATTCTAGGGGCCTGTTATTGGAGAGCAGTTAACATGGAATACTTGGGAAATGTAATCATAAACATACAATAAAAAGATAAGTAAATAAAAAGTGATATGTATAGAGATGCCATATGATAATTGAAGACTACACTGTGATACAGTGAAGTCATATGGGGAAATATAAAACTCATAAATGGGCTTTGTGCCTGAAACCCTATGAGACCAATCATATAAGCAGGTTCGGGTGTACAGGATATGGCCACTGTTACTTCCTGATTGCATGACTGACTCAGCTACCCATGGGAGCACTTCTAAATATGACCTACTGTATGGGAGTGGAATGATACATTTATATTTATGTATCTGGTATTTTTCATGGCTTAAATGAGAACATGGCATCACTAGGCTATAACACATATTGCTGGCAGAACATAGTTAGATTTATTTAAATTTGCTTAAAACAATATGATTCACTTCCAAGACCCACGTTTATGAATTGTTTTACTTAAAAGCTCTTGAATAACATAATTACTGGTTTATTAGTATAAATAAATTAATATAAACCAGCTAATACAAGGGAGATTAAAATTCTATCTTATTACTATTGCCAATTTGATAAATCCACCCACAACAAATTGTGGTACACTTGAATTTTTAACTAACATCAAACATCGGATATATCTCTGTAAATACTGCAATTTATTTTAATACATAACAATACTGGGATGCATAATAATACAAAAATCATGAGAATGCTCCATTAAATAGATTATTTAATAATAAGGATGGATAATTCTGGAGCCGGCAGCTTGTTAGTTCAAAATGAGGTTATCATTATTATATTATCTTGATGATTTCTCTCATTATGTTGACAATTATTAATTATAACATTTAATAAAACTAGTGAACCAGGTTGGAAATTATCTAGGCATGAAATCATATACCTAGTCAAATACATGATAATAAAATAGATACACAGTGTAAATCAGATGTGTTAATTTACATTTAAATAGTTATAGAGTTGTAATATATTTTAAATATCATAAGCAAAACTTTAATAGATTTTTACATACATAGGACAAATTATAAATAAAAAAAATACAGATTGTTTAAATGAGCTATAGCTTTAGATTAAGGACTGAAAATCTTTTAAAGATTTTTGGTACCAGTTACCTTTTGAATTCAACTGAGTGTGCACATTGACAGTTGATCTTTCATGGTCCATTTATTTATCAGCAGCAATTTTCTTTGGTGGCTTATTTTAAGATTTAAGTTGATGGCAGCATTTTAATCAGGCAGCAGTCTATAGATTCTATTAAGTATTAACAGTTCATTTTAGAGCATATGGGAAATTCAGTTCATATAGACTATTTCCCCAGAAGAGAATAGTGCACACCACAATTCTCAGTCATGGCAATATAAAACAGTATAATGATTTACTTTTAATAACTAAAATGATAGAAATACCATAGACTGAGATTTGCAAAGAGTAAGCCAGAGATCAGCTTTGTAATGATCCGAACAAGTATTATAGCACAGGAATGTTCTTAAAATATACAAAAATTCAGTAATTCATTAATTTTCTTAAAACATGAACACTTCCCTCTTTATACTTTCTCTATTTCCTATCTTGTGGATCCATCTGACATGACATAGTCAGAGTCTCTCAGGTCCACTAATGCAATACCCCCAAGTAAACTGATGCATTATTAGCACTTGTTATATTTGTATTTTTAATCTGACTGAATTTATTTAGTACTTTATTTTTGGTTCCATTACTCGTGACCTGATTACAATGCAGATTTTACCTATTTTAAAACTAATTAAAAAAGCTTTTAGGAATATCTCTCCATGTTCTATTGTCTCTCCCCACCCATTATGACTTTGCAATTTTAATTAAACAGGAGGGATTTCTATTTTTGTACATTTATATGTTTTTTTTAAGTTGCAAACAGATTTTTAAGTTTTATAAACAAAAAATATTATAAATATAAATTGATCTAAATAAATATTTATGCAATGGAATTTTAATACTATGAATTTAATATATCATTTAAATTACATTATGGCATATTTAAAAACCGCTTACATATTGTAACGGGATATATATATGCATTACATTCAAATTTTAATAGTAACTTTTTTTTATCTAATACAGAATTAAAAACAAACTGTGAAAATGCACAAATAATGAATTATTAATTTATTAATATGGTAGATTGATTTAAATCTTAAAATAAGCTTTAAAATATAAATAATTTATAGAATCGAAGCAAAGATTCTAATCTTTAAATAAAATATATAATAAAAAGCCTTTTGATATAGCAAAGAGTTTTTAATCTTAAAAAGAAAAATTACAAACAGATCCTTAGGGCAAAATGACCGTGGAAAAGAAAATGATTATGAAATAGAAACAAAAGACTTGCTTTTCCCACCCAAAGATACGGAGAGAGACCTCAGTGGAAAAATTTACTTAGCCATAAACCCAAAATCTACTTGGCCACAAACTGAATTAACCAATAAAATATAAATAATGAAATATGTTTGATGAATCCGTGCATTCCAGAGATAAGGTGCCCAATGACTATAAAAAGAAAAATCCAAAAGGAATAATGAGTTGGAGATTAGAAAAAATAAAAATGTAAATTCTTTCGTCTGTTGCTGAAAAGTGAACATAAATATTATCGCCGTCACCAAAAATGTAATGAGCTTCATCGTGCTTACTTTGGTGCGGCCAGCCGAAGGTAGCTTTCCTATTCACGGATCCCAGGATCAAACCACTGGTGCCATATGCATAAATCTTCATAAATGCATCTTCATAAATCATCATCGCCCACAAGAAATGGATCTTTTTATAAATTCAGATCTTCCTCACGAAGGAACGAGCCCGGAGAAAGAAAGGAAAGTATACATTATAAACAAAAAAACATTATAAACTCTTAATTTAAAATCTCAGAACTTTATTTTCCTTTAAAGATGATTTATAGACTTTCTCTCTGAATCAAATCTAAACTCTATAAACTTTAAAAAATTTAAGTCTTATCAAAAATTGAAACGTAATCTTTTAAAATATGTTTTCATTTATGCTAAGTGTAAGATCTGTTTGTAATAGGGTGGGGTTTGCGATTGCAAACTTAAATTTAAAAATAGAAACACATCGTTATTTGTGCATTAACAAATTTTAAAAATAGGTTAAAAATAGTATTTCTGGAAAGAAAATGTTAAATATAATGCTCATTTTAAAATTATTTTAAAACTGTAAACTAAATATTTGATTTTTTTTAAATTAATAAAATGATTTAAATGTTAGTTGAGTATAGATGGCTGCTAGACTAGTTTAAATATATGTTGTTTAAAGGGGTTTTGATCTCGGACTATTTGTTTTGTAGTTGTGTCAATGCTGATGGAGAGATATATGAACGATTATATCAATGTAATGTGAAGTGTGTTAGCACCTAAGGCGACGAGTCCAACTGAATGCATGACCCCAAAGAGGTAATCATATCGTTGAAATGGATGCAGAGGTATTTTCTGCACCATTGACCCATTCCAGCTCTATGGATTTTGGATGATAAGCCAGCAAGATAAGACCGCTCTCCCATCCATACGTAGCATTTCTTTTTACTATTTTATATGCATGTTTCCTTCGCCTGACAGATGCACATTCCTGCAGGATGAAGGCCATGTTTTCTCCAATAATATCATGCTGTTCAGATGCACATTCCTGTCTACGTGATTCTATGCTAACATGTTCACATTGCATTGGTTGCTGATATATATCTGGAGGCGAGTATTGGTGTGGCTGCAGATTTTTAGTCTGGATTCAAATTATTTGAAAATTTGTGAGTGCGTCTAGGTAGCTCATTTATACTCAACATTTCTAAGATTAAAAATAAAAGTTAAAACAAATAAAACTAATAATAATAAAAAATATAGTTTTTTCTTATATAATAATTTTAAAGTTTGTGCATTATTGATTATATACGTAAATAAAATCTTTTTTTTTTGTTATTAAAACTGACAGGGCTTGCTTTTTTATTCTTTATTATTAAAAATATATTTGAATAAATATATATAAGTTTCTGTGCCTCATGAGCTAGTGACTTGGGCTGGCGGTCGCGGTCTTAACAGCACATATCTGTCGACTTTATAAATTTTCTAGGTTCAAGTAGCCTAGTGGCGCTCTGTCGGCAGATGCGGTAAGACTGTTACTTCATCATCATCACTGACCATTATAATATATACCTAATACCGTTATATACACACAATTCAATATTCAAGGTTAAAATTTAGGTGGAATGTAGGAGTGGGTAAAAGATGATAGAACAAATGGAACTGAGGTGAAACTAAGCTTCAAACTCAAATCTTACTGTTTCAATATACTAACCTGTTTGCTGTGATATTACTAACTGTTGGTTCATATATTAACTTGTTGCTATGATATTACTAACAGTTGAATGTATTTGGAATATTTAAATAAAATTAAACTTTTCTATAAGACATTCAACATACAAATTAGATGATGGAAACAGTCTAATATAAAAATACAATTTACATATGTCTTTGCATTTATATATTCATCCATTCATCTAGCTATCTATTCATCTATCTGTATCTATCTATCCATTTCCCTTTCTGTCTATTTATTTATCCATCCAATCATCAATCTATTTAACCATCTATCTATCTATTTATCCATTCATCTATTAGAAATCTATCTGCATTTCTATCTATCTACCTATCTACTTATTTGTTTGCCCATCTATCTATTTATCTGTCTATCTATTTGTCTATTGGTATTTGTCTGCATATCTACTTACCTGTCTATTTGTTTATTTATTTATCTATTTAACCATTAATCTTTACATCCAGTCATTTATCTATCTGTCCATCGATTCATCTATACTTATCCATTGATGTATCTGCCTTTGTATCTATATTTCTATCCATTCATCTACCTATTTATGGAGGCATCTTCCTATCTATTTATATCTGCTTATCTCTGTTTCCATCTAGATATATGGAAAGATTGATGAATAAATAGATAGTTGGATGGATAGGTAAATGGGTGGATAAAAGAAAGTCAGATAAAGTTAAATAGACAAATAGACAGATAAAGAGGTAAGCAATTAGATAGTAATGGATGAATAAATAAAGAGATGAATGAATGGATGTGTTCATATTGTATAGATAAAAAGATATATAGATAGACCGGTAATGGATTAATGAATAGATGGTTTGATTGATAGATAATTGGATGAATAGATTCATGTATGAATAAAAAAAGATAAATAGATACATATGAAGATAAATGGATGATTAGACATAACATCAACATCATTACTATTCTGTCACCACATCATTAATATAAAATAATTAGCAAATACTAAAATAAATAAAAAATTAAAACATGACTATTAGTAGTAATAGACAAACAATGAAATCAAATTTAAAAAACAAAACTTAATTAACAAATAAACAATATTTACATATTTAAAAAAACAACTAATGTTTGAACCATTTCACATCACAAGAAAAAGGCTGACACAACCTTTTTGTCTTTCCCTTTTGCATGTATTTACAGCTAATATTACAAAATGAACTAAGTATTTCCATGTAATTATTGTAGAGATTATACTCATGCAAAAGTTTGTATTATTTTAAGATTATAAACATTTTCAAATTTGTTATAATATTTTAGTCTAGTACACCTGTGTCTTATTTTATGCAGTAGATAGGTTTCTCAGAAAATGCACACAAAAAAAATCACACAAAAATAGACTTAACTTACCTTGAAAATTGGGGGATATGTTCCAGTAATTTTCAGAAATTGCATAAAAGCAAAGCAACAACAAAAAATTGCTTTAAAATTCACATTAAAAAAATAAGGAAATAAAGTATGACTAATAAAAAATTGCAAATATTTGAAAAAAAATACAAGACAAATCTTTTTTTACTTTTTTTATTAACTACAGTATTTAATTTTACATTTTTTCATACACATTTTAATCATTACCGCTATTTGACAAGATGCATTTGTTTGTAAACTGGTAAGAAATCAGATTCGTGATGTGATGCACAACTAGTGTTACTTTCAGTCTAGTGCTGTATTAAAGGTTTTCTGTTTTTATATTAAAAAAATGAGATCGCAATCAAAACAAAAAGATTACACATTATCATTAGAAAGATTATTTTCAGTTTAAAAAATCAATAAAATCTTTATTATTTATTTTAACAATCTAAAATTTTTTTATTTCTGTTATATCAAACAAAATACATTTTAAAAGTTTAAAATTTTTGAATATTTATTGGGATATTTTTATACATAACTATAAATCTATTAGTATAAATCATTAGTATAAGTAGGTTATTTACATAGAAGCTAAGATTCTAAATACAGTTTCAGGCCATATTCACATTAGCTGCTAATATAATGTTATAGTTTTAAAAAAAAGTATTTCAAGTCAAAATAAGTTATTAATAATTTAAATTTCCTGATATCTAATAAATATTGTGAAATATGAAAGATATTAAAAAGAAACATAAATCACATAACTTTAAAATTGCATTAAAATAATCCAATAAAACAAGACCCAGGTGTATTTTTTACCACCTTAAATATCAAAAGTCATTCTGATATTAAGGAGATGTGAACCCCACTAGTTTTTTTTTTTGTTTTCATTTTTCTTTTCTAATGCTAAGTGAAAATGTGGCCAGTATTCACCCCTGTTTTTAGATAAAAAAAAATATCTATTTGCTGTTCAAAATTCAACATAAGTTAATAGTTTTAATAATGGGGGTTTGTTTTTCTTGTTAACTGTAATATTAAAATATTATCATTTAAATATATTAATTCTTGTGTCAGTTTATGCATTTTTTCTGTTGTCATATTTTTATTTACTTTAAACATTATTTATGAAATTTTTATTATTTTTCTTTTAACATAATATTCATAATGTTTTGATTATATGTATAGCTTTTTGTCATTTGCTAATTACTAATTAACTCTAAAAATATTTTTATTTTTTCATTTGATACAATATCTGTAATGTTTTAATTATACTAATAATTTTTTTGCCATGTTTTTATCTTAGTTTAGTAATTGATTTTGGGGATAAAATATTAAAAATAGTTTTGTAGCTTATTTCTTATGAATTTTCTTTTTTATGAAAATTGAAATTTTTTATACAGACTGAACAAAATATAAGGAACACTTATTAATTGTTTGGATATAATCTAAGTTTGTTTATCAGTTGGTTGTGCCAGCAAAGTTTCGAACTCCCCTTGGTGTCCAAAATAGCATAAGTGCTTACTAAACCATTATCCACTTATCTATTTATAATAATGTTAAAATCTTAAGCAAAAAAATATTTTTATGCCAACTACAATGTGAAATAATGCTAAATTACAAAAGCCTATTGTGTATCAAGATAAAGAAACAACATGTACAAATCACTGAAATTCTAATATATAAAAGAGTTAGACATAATAAATTGCTAAGCTCTCTTAAATTAAATTCATATCTATTTTTTTACTTTAAATTATTTGGACATACATTAACAAAATACTTAAAGATGTGTTATTAAACCTCTTATATTTAGGATATGTCAAATTATTTTGACAAATCATTTAATATATGTTAAAATCTATAAAAGACTTTTGAAAGTTTTTACATTTACTTGAAATTTTTCTTGTGAACCTCCAATTTAAATTCTCTTAATCACTACCTATATATTGTAACCTATCATGGGATGATGAGGGGGGTTGGTGAATGGTGATGATGAAAGAATGAAATGAATGATGAATAAGAAAATGATGATGATAATGAAAAGAGATGTATTAAAGAAGGTGAGATATTAAAGAAGGTGATATGATGATACAAAATAATGGAAGATGAGAAGAGACTGAAGAGATGAGAATGATACAAAAGAAGAATATGAAAAATGAAAGATGATGAAAAATGGAAAAGGACATGAGAGATGAGAACTGGAAGATGAAATGAGAGATGAGAAATGAAGAGATGAGATGATGATGATGCATATAAATGAGAAATGAGAAATGAAAGATGAGATGAAAGATGAATATGTTCTGTATGTGAAAATGGAAGATGACTATGTTCTACTATTTTATAATATTAGAAACTCTTAATGACTTAACTTAGTGGGATTACAATAAAATCAAAAATAAATGATGTTGCAAAGATATATAATCAGATGGAGACAAAATCTAACACCAATGCAAATAACTATTGTGGCATGTTCACTAATCTAACATAAATAATAGAAAGGACATTTTAAATTATTATTTAATAGTTATTAGAGTCAGTCTTTTATCAGATCATATACTCTGAATAAAACAAATGACACTTTGTTGAAGGACTATCTCACTAAACCATATTAACAATGATGACAAGAGTAAACAATCTCAGGGGTATTAATCAAACTCTTGTGAAAGATAAAAGTTAAAGTTGCCTAATAAATAATTGCTTGGATGAATAAACAAATGAATGATCTCTTGGCCAACCATAGGATGCAAGCACTACACTTATAATGACTGCCTCCCCAAGATCAGATAACTATCTTTCATTAAATCACAGCATAAAAATAATATATTAATTTAATGATTTTGATTAATTAATCTAAAATTAAACTAATTATGGCCTATTATCCAGGACATCACTCATGCTGGGAAAAGGACAAGGGTGCTTTTTATGCCTTCCCACCTACCCATGAACAACCTTACTATGAAATTAAATGCAGATGGATTTCAATTTTTAAAAATATACAAGACAATGTGTAGTTTGAAGTATAGTAAATAATCTTCTGAATCATTAAATAGTCTTTATCTCATATTGTATAATCTTCAGCCTGAGAAAATAATAATAATAACTTAAAAAATCAATCTTAAAATAAACATTATATTAAGTATCTGTGAATATGTGATTATCTGTTAATGTGATTCAATCTGAGAATCACAATGATAAGCATGGCTTTATAAATTTACCCAGTATAAAATACTGTGTATACCTTGTGAACTTTGGGAACTTTTGGAACTCAAGACAAAAGCATATAAAAAAAAAAACAGTAACTGAACTTTTAAAATGATAGCAAATTTGATTTATTAATAATATGTACAAAATTAAAGAAAACATTGCCAAGATAGCGCTGTTATCTTTTAAATATTTTGACTAACAATATTTATTTTGACTTAACACTAAATTACAAAATTTTAGTCAAATAAAATAATCGATTATACTTCATGGACTTTTTTCTGTTTATTTTAATAATAATAATAATAAAATAATTACAAGAGTGAACAGAGGCTAATTTAATATTTGAATCTATCCAAAAAAACTCCTTAAAATATTAAGGATTCTAAAATCTCTAAATTTTAATTATGGTAACATAAGCTTAACAAACATAACTTTATTTTTACTGATACATTTTATAATACTGTGATAAGATTTAGCAACCAGAATAATAAATTAATCTGTTCATATTTAATACAATAAGCTAAGCAAAAGCCATGCTAGGACTACCATATACAGCATAAATTTTAAAATTATAATTAGTTACTTTTCCATTATTTAGGGTTATAGCTTGTGATGTACTTAAGTAAATTTAAGCTAAATTTAAATTAAATTAGATGCATGGGCCACTCATCAGAGGTCATTTATACACACACTTTAAGAAATTCTTGTCCACATGAAATTATTACACAAATTGTTTTAAAATTGAAAATTGAATGACTTACATTTTTCTCGGCAAAAATCTCTGGATGAACATATTAACTACTTGGTATGTGTGAATTGCCACTTATAACCATATGCATAATCTACATACTTAAAAATAAATATAAATTATTGTTGGTTGGTTTGTGAATGATAAAACTATCATAACAGCACAATTCGGACATTGATATACCTTTAAGCATTAAAATAGCTAAATACAACCTGAAGAAAGAGTTTCTCAAACAAACATATCTTGTCATTACATATCTAAAACACATGCAATCAACCTACTGCAGTGAAAAATAGCATTAATACATCATGAGTGATAGGCCAAAAATACATATATACTATACAGAGCTGAATAACTTCATAAAACTGTGATGGCTTCCAAAATACCTATCTTTGAGGCAGAAAAGAGGATGCCTGGACCTTGTCACAATGCATTAGAAACAAGAAAGACACACCAGGAAATATATGATCCTCTCCATGGGATCTAAGTACCTTCAAAATATGTGATTACAATCACTGAAATACAAATGTCTACTATATGATCATCACTGGGAATGAACACTATCACCTCAAGGAAAAGCAATAAAATAAGGATGGAGAACATTGTCTACTTCATTAAGCATATTAATAATGAATAAGGCCAAAGCTCTCTGGGGCCAACAAATACTAAACTAACAATAAGATACCAACATCATTTTAACTGGCTAAAGTCATCTTCAAAAATTTTAAATTACAATGTGTATAAATCAATGTCAGAAACCAACAATGCAAATTATGTCAAATGACTATTAAAAGAACTACTTAAGAATATTAAATGCATATAAAATTATAGGCAAAAGTACAATGCACACACAACAAAATATTAAATATGAAACTATAGTGGCTAGTGGACATTTAAAAGATTGTAAATCAAGTGTGAGAAAATTAATTCTCAGGATGTATATAAAAAAATATTAACAATTATTATTAATGTAGCATTTATAGAAAAAAGATGCATGGAAAATCCTCTAATAACCTCTTGGGCTGTTTTACATATAACTGAGTAAAGTACCATACATTCAGATTAGCTAACAGTGAGATATAAAAATCTCCAGGGATAAAAATGATTAAAATATATGTTAACTTATTAATCACTTATCAAAGATGGTCATATATTAGGTATTTGTATTTTAGTAATTGTAATCATATATTTTGAAGGTGTTTAGATCCCATGGAGAGGATTATATATTTCCTGGTGTGTCTTTCCTGTTTCTGATGCACTGTGATAAGATCCAAGCATCTTTTTTCTGCCACAAAGATAGGCATATTGGACACTGCCACAGTTTTATGAAGTTGTTCAGCTCTGCAGAGTATATATGTATTTTTGGCCTAACACTCATGATGATGTTGCATGTGTTTTAGATATGTAATGACAAGATGTGTTTGTTTAAGAAACTCTGTTTCTTCAGGTTGTATTTAACTATTTTAATGCTTAAAGGTATATCAATGCCTGAATTGTGCTGTTATGATAGTTTTATCATCCACAAACCAACCAACAATAATTTATATTTATTTTTAAATATATAGATTATGCATATGGTTATAAGTGGCAATTTATAAATACTAAGTAGTGAATATGTTCATCCAGAGTTTTTCACTGAGGGAAATTTAAGTCCTTCAATTTTAAAACAATTGGTGTAATAATTTTATGTGGACAAGAGTTTCTTAAAGTGTGTGTATAAATGACCTCTGATGAGTGGCCCATGCATCTAATTTAATTTAGTTTAAATTTACTTAAGTATATCACTAGCTATAATCCTAAATAATGATCAGATATTTTACACTAATATCTCCACACTAAAACTCCAATGTATATTTATTTATTTATTTCTATACTTAGCGCTTTCAAAGGAATGATGCCTTCATTTTCAAAGCTATAGATAAATAGTTCTAATCCTAAATAATGGAAAAGTAACTAATTATAATTTAAAAATTTATGCTGTATATGCTAGTATTAGCACAGCTTTTGCTTAGCTTATTGTATTAAATATGAACAGATTGTTTTATTATTCTGGTTGCTAAATCTTACCACAGTACTTTAAAATGTATCAGTTAAAATAAAGTTATGTTTGTTAAGCTTATGCTACCATAATTAAAATAGAGAGATTTTAAAATCCTTAATATTTTAAGGAGTTTATTTGGATAGATTCAAATATTAAATTAGCCTCTGTTCACTCTTATAATTATTTTTTTATTATTATTAAAATAAACAGAAAATAGTCCGTGAAGTATAATCAATTATTTTATTTGACTAAAATTTTGTAATTTAGTGTTAAGTCAAAATAAATATTGTTAGTCAAAATATTTAAAAGATAACAGCACTATCTTGACAATGTTTCCTTTAATTTTGTAAATATTTATTATATATTATTAATAAATCAAATTTGCTATTATTTTAAAAGTTCAGTTTCTGTTTGTTTTTCTGTTATGTGCTATTGTCTTGAGTTCCAAAAGTTCACAAGGTATACAGAGTATTTTATACTGGGTTAAATTATAAAGTCATGCTTATCATTGTGATTCTCAGATTGAATCACATTTACAGATAATCATATATTCACTGATACTTAATATAATGTTTATTTTAAGATTGATTTAAAAGTTATTATTATTATCTTCTCAGACTAAAGATTATACAATGTAAGATGAAGATTATTAGTGATTCAGAAGATTATTTACTATGTTTTAAACTGCACATTGTCTTGTATATTTTTAAAATTGAAATCCATCTGCATTTAATTTCATAAGTAAGATTATCTGTGAGTAGGTGGAAAGGCATAAAAAACACCCTTGTCCTTTTCCCAGCTTCAGTGAAGTCCTGGGTAATAGGCCATAATTAGTTTAAATTTAGATTAATTAATCAAATCTTTAAATTAATATATTTTTTATGCTATGATTTAATGAAAGATAGTTATCTGATCTTGGGGAGGCAGTCATTACAAGTGTAGTGCTTGCATTCTATGGTCAGCCAAGATATCACTCACTTGTTTATTCATCCAAGCAATCATTTATTAGGCAACTTTAAACTTTTATTTTTCACAAGAGTTTAGTTAAAACCCCTGAGATTGTTTATTCTTGTTGTCATTGTTAATATGGTTTAGTGAGATAATCCTTCAACAAAGTGTCATTTGTTTTATTCAGAGTGTATGATCTGATAGGAGGCTGACTCTAATAACTATTAAATAATGATTTAAAATGTACTTTATATTATTTATGTTAGATTATTGAACATACCACAATAGTTATTTGCATTGGTTTGTCTCCATCTGATTGTATATCTCTGTAACATCATTCATCCTTGATTTATTGTAACCCCACTGAGTTAAGTCGTTAAGAGTCTCTAATATATTAAAAAATAGTAGAACATAGTCATCTTCCATTTTCATATACAGAACATTTCTCATCTCTCATGTCATCTTCCATTCTCATCATCATCTTCATCTTTCATTTATTTTATTATCATCATCATTTCTCATCTCTTCATTTCTCATATTCATCTTTCATATCAGTCATTCTCATCTTTTCATTCCCATCTTCCATTTCTTCATCTCTCAGTTCTCTCTTTTTTCCTTTTTACATCTCTTCATCGTTCATTGTCACCCCCCCTCATCTCTCTATTAAAGTTACAATATATATATATATATTAAGTACAATTATAAATATAAATTTAGACCCATATTTTATGCAAGAATAATCAGTTATATAAATAAGTGATTTAATAATTATATTCAAAGTAAAATAAACTTAAACAATATATTAAATGATTTTTATACAACTCTAGCTATCAACCAGCATCATTTTTAAACATTATCAAGCCACTGCAGGATGACAGTCTCTCCAAAGTTCAATCCAATTTCTTTGACCTCTAGCTTCTCTTTTCCACATCACCTCATACACTTTTTTATTTATATACAATGGTCAAATATTTGACATAAATTATTTCTCCTCAGCTTTCAACTTTTATTTTTTATTTCATCCATCCATATCACATGTGGCCTCTTTCTAGATCTTTTACAATCTCTTGGAATCCAGTTTAAGATTTCAGTTATATAACTATTATCACCTCTTCTAGAAATATGTCCAGATTAATTTTATTTCAGTATCTTAATTCTTTCAATTATGTCAGTAATAACTGTTTGTTCTATTACCATGTATTTTGTTTTCAATCTCTTCTTTTGAGTGGTCTAAAGTCTCTGCATTGCTCTTCTATTAAGTGTTCCAAAGTCCAGATCCATAATAAGAACTGGTAAAACATGTTTATTAAAAACCTTCCTTTTCAAATACATTGGCTTGTTTCCTTTTAATATTAAGTTATTTCTACTAACAGTACTCCAAGTTTAATTCTATCAACCATACAATCTTCAAAATCAGCTATATGGCATCTGAATATCAAGAGAAATATTTATTATAGTTTTAAGACATTCGGAAGTAATCTTTATCATTCCTTTTTAACAGAGCAAAAATTAAAAAGTTGCTGAATAATTTTCTATAAGAGAAATTTGAAAGTAATTTTTTTGCCTTATTATGTTACAAAATTAAACTTTTTAGTGCAATTTTAATGAGTATGCCATTTCATCTATGTTTTATTGTCAGCAAAAATTAACGATAGCAAAATCATATATTTGAAATTATTCTTTATAATTGATCTTACTAATGTTAATGTATATACCAAAAATGATCAATTAATATTCCTTCAGTTTCCTGTAATAATTATCAAATTTAGGTCATTTACTTGACTCATATAGTACTGAGAATTTAATGATTACATTTCAAAAACCCTTATAAGTCAATTATTTTATATAGCACGATGTTTTTTATAAACTATAATATTTAAACAGCATTAAACTGTTGCACATGCACTTTGGATTTTAAATATAAAATGAATGAATACTAACAGATAAAGTCTTTGGAAAAGATAGAATGGCCATTCTATCTTTTCCAAAGACTTTATCATGTGGTTGAAGTGTTAGTATTCATTCATTTTATATTTAAAATCCAAAGTGCATGTGCAACAGTTTAATGTTGTTTAAATATTATAGGTAAAAACCCTTATTGTAACTAAGTACAGATCTAGAACTGTCTTACAAGCACTAAATATACTTATCTTTAGTTACTCATCAAATAGCAAGTTGACTATCCATTCATTTAATGAAATTGAGATTTTTCATTATTATTACTTTACTCTACTTAGAAACTATCTTTAATCTAATGATTGATCATTGTTTTAAACTACATGAAGCAATATTTTATTTAAGGATATTAAAAAGTTCCATTCAGACAACTCAATATTATTAAGATCATGAAAGAAAATGCTGATTCTATAACTTCCTCTAAGACACATGTTCAATCTTTTTGATTATGCAGTTCATAAAAACACACATTTAAATCAATATAATGAAGCAGTCAGTGTGTATGCACACACAGAGCTTCATGATATTTGTTTAAAGATAATATAAATTTAGGGTGATAGATCAAACAGCTAATTCTTCATTATTTAATTAGAAAATAATATACAAGTGTGTGTGTGTGGGTGATTGAATGATAGGGCATGTATATATACTGTTTTTGTTGAGCTAGATTTCAGTTATATATACTTGGAAAAAAATAGATATTTTTTTTTGTCTTGTATGTTTTTCCTAAAAAAAAATAAATAGAAAAATAAGTTGACTCATTCTTTTTGCAAGTAACAGATTGTTACTAATTGATAACCAAACATTTAGCTAAAGGCAGAAATTTATGAATTTATTTTGAAACATTTGGAAAAGTACAGTTGCACGGTGACACTAATTATTTCCTGTCTTTAAGGGGCAGTTAAAATTTTCTTACCTTAATTTAATCTTGATAGGATTTTGCTGACTAGGGTAAATTAAGAATCAGTCAACCAGTATATTTTTGTTGCTGAAAAAAGTTGAGTCTGGAGTCAATGAAGATATCATTGTTAAAAAAAAAAAAACAGTAAACAAAGGCTAGATATGATTTTTGGTTTTGCTGAGTAAAGTTTTTTTTAAATTACAGGGTTATAAATACTTGGTTATTTTCTCTAGACTCACTCACTCTCTAATGTACCATTGAATGTAAGCTGATGTCACATATCAGCATGACTTCTGAGTAGCACAAGTTAGGCTTTCCTCTCAGAATGGTCTCCGAAGGAAGAAAGTGCATCTTTGGGTAGGAGAAACCTATTGATTCCATGTTGCTGCTGCCAAGAAATGGGAGAACATGCCAACTTTGAATCCAATCCTGTCCTATGTCCAGTAAACCAAAAGTCAACCCAGGAATAGGTATTAACTAGTGAGAAGACAGTTGCCTCACCAAAGTAATCATCAAACAGTGCAAGTATAAACTTTTAATCTTTAAAGATAAAAATAATTAAAATGCCATCTATAAACACTCTAGAATATCTAAATTTAAATTCCTCAGATTCATAACTGCTCAGTAAAAAACTCTATCCCAAAGGAGGATGTGGTTTAAAAAGACAGTTATATATATAAGGTAGTAACTCATTTATAGCAAGTCTATCTATGTCATAACTTATTTTTCTAATTATAAATGGTACAAAATTTTAATTTCTAATTATTAATGGAACAAAAGTCTATAAATTTTATAAATACCATCTTTTATTATTTATTTTCAAATATGCCATGTATATTTTTTTAGTTATAAAAATATATACTTTATTGATTAATTTTATCTATGCCAACTTGCAAGTATTGGACAGATGGATATTTTTTACTAATAAATCAATTTATGCATAAATTTGTTTGTTTTGTCTCCAATCTTAAAAAGGAGAACAAGTTATTTTATAACTTTAAAGTAACAAACATAAACTTGAACTTTTTAAATCATTTGTCCAAATCCTTGTTAGTTAAAAAGTCATTTATTTCTTTAAAAAAAAAAAGAGAAAATCAAATATCTGAACTAAAACTCGCAATCTACTCATATATATGTAATCAAGCCAATACCTCATTAACAAAATTAAGAATAAATGAGTGCTAAAATCATTATCTATTTAGTTTATATTTGCTTGAGATTCTTTATGACAATTAAATGAAATAATATATATGTGCATTTATTTATGTGTAAAAAAAATAATCATGCTTTTTTTCTTAAATGTAAACAAGCAATATTACTTATTATGAAAGTATGTGTTCATCTTGCTATATATATATTGAAGCAGTCAGATCTGAGTTCGATCCTAGCTTCATGACATTTAGCCATAAGCCCACTTCAAACACATAATACTAATCTTAAATTTCCGATGCAATGGGTCTTTATACATTCAATCCATGCTAATTTCCATAAAGGAAACTTATTTTATAAATGCATACTAAAATTAATTAGTTTCAGGTTAAAATTGATCAATTCTATTAATAAATTCATGATAGAATTATTCATGAATTTATATATTATAACTGCGTGGATTGTGCGTATATATCTGTAAATATTTAAATATATATAATTGTTTAAAGTTTTATTGCGTCGGGAATGTTTGATTTTATTTTTAAATAATTTGTTAAAGTTTTATTGATTAAAAGCTACATTCTTTTGATAAGCTTTCAGATTTTCCCTTTTCAAAAACAACAGTTAAAGTTTTATTAATTAGAAAAAAGATAAGGATTTCCTAATTAAAATCATTTTCTGATTTTAAGAATTCATTGTCTAATTAGAAAATGAATTCAAGTTAATGAGTTTGAAAGCCTTATCGAAGGAATGTATCTAAAAACAACCAGTAAATCTAAAAACATCGATAATGAAAGAAGCGCTAGCCTGAAGCCAACAGAGGACAGATATATAGCTCTGAAAAGTTTGGAGAAGAAAAAAAAGCCATCTTTGTTGTACAGAAGTGCAGTCAACTCTGTGCATTTTTAAATTATAAAATTAAATAGTGTTTCGATCATGGTGAAGGGCTAAAACGTCAGGAATCTGGCTATCGGTTCCTGAAATCCCCTGAAAATCTTCAATGGAGCTGCTGAATCTTTTCCGGACCAATCATGCTGCTAAAATTATGAAAAGCCACTAAAATACTGTTCAAGTAATCAATTAAATGAGTTCCTATGTTTTTTTACCAATTCAGACATGTAACCTAAGAACCAGCCCTGGAAGAAATGGGTAATATGTTTTCATAATGAACCTTAACCTTTCTGGCCAGTTTCGAACTTTACTTGACACTCCCTTTTAGAGCTCTTTTATTCTTTAATGTAACAATCTTTATAAAATCTTTTATTCATGCTACTGTAAATTTATATCATAGTTCTCTCAACCTCTAGTCTTTAAACTTTCTCTTTTCTTACTTGGCGGTTCATTTACTATATTATATATATATTTATTAATGTCATTTATTTTTAATTATATGCCAATAATCTTTCGACTCGATGATCTCCTTTGTTTCCATTGCCTTGTGCAAATAATAATATATTAATTTTAATAGTAATTCTCGCCCATTAGAACTAGATTTACCATTCTATCAATTATCGAGTCGAAAGAGATTATTAAATGTGTGTGTTATTTTTATAATTGGCTAATAATAAATTATTAGCTCCATTTTTAATCTATGCCCCAGCTATTTTTGTATTCACCAATATATATTTATTCATATCTAATCTTAAAATGTTTTTATTGCAAAAGGGCTGATAAAGAATCAAATATATTCTAATTCAACTTTGTTATTTAAGATTCAGGAAGGGCACGATGATTGGGGCATAATTAATATGATTTACAAATACTTTAAAATAGTTTTACTTATAGCTCATTTGACTTTGATTTATTTGATCAAGTCATCACGTAGAGCATTCTATAATTGGGTTTTAATTCTCAAACGGTGACTAGTAAGTCATCATCTTTAATGTTGCTGATGTAGGGCAATCTTCCGCTCCATTAGGTTGGTCAGTGATATTATTTCTGTTATTTTAAATTATCGAGGAAGAAAGCACTTCCTCTCCAGTTCATATTAGTCAAAGGGCATAAGACTTGTCATATGCAAGCCACCATAGGACTTAGATCATCGACTAGCTATCGTCTTTCAATTTCACTTTCTAGCTCATAATTTGTCAGCACCGTTACCTCTCTGTTCCAGTAAGGTCCGCTCTGATGCTCGTAATTCATGATGAAGTGATTTCAATTAAAGTCGAACAAATTCTCCATTATAATTCAAAATAAGTTTTCCAATAAAGATTAAAGTTATGCCCTAAAATATGTATCTTGCTTTTCATGGGTGAATTTGCGAATGTGAAAATAAATCTCCCATTCTGTCGTAATAAAATTAGAGTAATAAGTTCCTTTACTAATGAATACCTTTATCTGTCTTTTATTCCTTGTTGGGGGCATAGACATAGACTTTCAAATATTGTGTAATATTCATTGGCATATAACAAGGACTGCCACTTTTATTATTATTATAAATTCTGTTAAAGGCTAGAGGTAATTAATATAATCATTATTTAAAATTCAAACAAAACAAATTATTATTATTAAATATTTTCTAAAAACACTTGTTTTCTTAGTGCTTAATTCTTTCATAATTATTTTAATGTTAATACTCGCTATCTGTGTTGGCAACCCGAACATATACATATGATTTGATTTAAAATTATTTTAGTTATTTATTATCAGATATTAATGTCAGTTCAGGGGTCCCTGATCCTCACCAACCATTGAGCTAGTTTCTTGGCGCATAGCACTGTGCCGTCGATTTAGATTTCTACTAATCTGAGCTGTTGAGTTGGGTTTGAATTCAGTTTGGTTCAGCTGAGTTTGAATCCGACTTGCGTTTAGGTGGTAGGTTTTTCGACTGGTACATGGTTATGTTTTTGGCCTCCCAATCGTTGAGGCTTCGATTTAATAAACCCCACACCCTGTAGTCAGTATTTATGTTTTAGCCACCCAAATCATTGAGGCCTTGATTAATTAAATTCTATACCCAGTAGAGAGTGATTATATGTTGGAGAATGTTATATATATTTGAGAAAAAAAGTTATGCGATTTATAACGCATAACTGAAATGATTTTATGCAATTATAACGCATAACTGAAATGATTTCAATGAATTAAAATGTCAGTTTTTTTTAATACTTAAATGTTTTCAAGCTTATTTTTTAAATGTACGTCTGTAAAAGATTCGTTAGTCAGAATAATTATTTAAAGAAAAGTAATAAGAGAGAATATATATCAATTAATTATACGTGTACTATATCAGTATATATATTATAAGTTTGTTTATATGCGTTCGTGACAGTAGGAAAATTATCGTTAGAAAAGTAGTAAGAGTCTATAGATTAAAGCAAGGGGTAAAATTAAATGAAATATTTTGTCTGTGTCAAAATTAATTATATGTATCTCAGTCTTATAATTACAAATATCCAATATGATATCATGTTGAAAGTTTTAAATTTGAAAGTATTGCTTGCTAGCACATATATTTAATGTTCACTCCGTATTCTTAGTAGCCTCAAAGCAGGCGAAGACCTTCAAACTGGGAATTATCTGTCAAGCGGTCCGATGCAGTGTGACATTATGCTTTAATGACAATAATTTCTAGAGTAACCACAAAGCAGGTGAAGACCGTTTTTGTACACCAAGCAGCCAGATGCAGTTGGCAAAATGCTTAAATGGTTTACACACTTTTATGCTAGCAAGATTAAAAATGATATCAACAAATAAAAGTTCTTATGTAATATTAATTTTGACATTTTTTTGTGTGTGTGTGAAAGCCTCATGCTTGGAAAAATGAAGTAGTGAACTCCCATATTTAAACTCAGGTCAAGAACATGTCAGTTGTTAATAAATAAGAAATAACTCATCAATCGAATTGTGTTAAAAAAAAATTAAGTCAGTCGTATGTAGTTTGGGGGTCAATGGGTTATTTCACATGCCCTATTGATCTCATTTTGCTCACTGGTGCCCATATAAATAAATTTGTCAGCAAATTTGATTGTCAGCACAGTAGTGGGTCAGTTGTATAAATAATAAAAAAATCAAATGTGTCCAATACAGAGAATTACTTATACTACCTGCTAATAGATATATGTATAAATATTTGTATATCACTAATTATTTGTATAGTTTTTTTTTTCAGACATGGAAGAACAGTTGAACAGAGGGAAAGTGAGTAATGTTTGTTTTTTTTATCTTTAATAGTTTTTTAAATAAAATGCATGTCTCCTTCAAAGAATTCATAGAAAGAGCTAACCAAGAAAACGTAGGTAAACTAAAACTAAACTAAAAAAGGCAGATTACATAGATTGAGGAAATAATGTGCAGCAGCTAATGAAGATAGAGACAATGGGACCATTAGTCAGAGACCTAATTAAATGTACTGAAGAAAAAAATTATTATTTAAGTATACAGAGAGTGCCATAAGTTTGATTCACATTGTTTATTATATTATTTACTTATTTTCAAAAATGGGAAGAGACACTTACATGGGAAGAGACATTTTACATATGATCCTCAGAGAAATGAGAGAAGACAGGAAGCTAATGATTATGATGATGGTAGGGATTTTAAGGCTTGAGGAAGCACGAGGCATCCAAACCAACTCAAACCCAGAGAATGTAAAGCATCAGCAAGAAATAAATCCTTCTGAAGTCCCAAAAATAGATGATGAAGATGATCAGACCACACCAAAAGTAGACGACAGCAAAGAAGATGACAGTGGAGAAGATGAGTCAAATCAAGAAACGGTCGAAGAAGCTGATATAAATACAGAAAGGGAAAAAGAAGATGTTCAGACCACTAGTCAAATAAAACCAAAAATAGAAATGGGACAGATGATGAATCCTCAACTCAGTATGAGGACTTTACAGGTGCCATTTCCTGGATCCTCAATACAGACTCAAATTTTCAAAGGAGACCCAGGAGAGAACCCTATCGCTCATTGAGATAATGTTAAAGAATTGTTTTTTGTGCATTCAGTCACAGAAAAGGCCATAGAATTAATGACAGCAATAGATTATGGGAACTTGACACTGACAAGAAAAGACCAAGACTATGACCATTATCAAAAGTTAAAACCATATGTGCCACCTGATCCAGGGAAACAATAAGACAAACATTAAATGACAGATATATATACAGATGACCAACTGACATGACCATAGGGAAAAGACTTGATTATCGGACCGATTTATTATAAGCTTATTATAAGCTAGATAATATTTTTAAAAAATGATCGCAATGAGACATGTATAATTTTTGTACAGATTATATTATTCACACTAATGCTGTTCTCCCAGAGTCTACCAATTAGTCAAGTACACTTATGCGAATGTATCACGTATAAGTAAAGCCATTTTTTTTTCATCGTTTTTTTTTGAAGTGAAAAGAAATGAAGCAGTCGGATCTGAGTTCGATCCTAGCTTCATGACATCTAGCCATAAGCCCACTTCAAACACATAATACTAACCTTAAATTTCCAATGCAATGGGGCTTTATACGTTCAATCCACACTAATTTCCATAAAGGAAACTTATTTTATAAATGCATACTAAAATTAATTAGTTTCAGGTTAAAATTGATCAATTCTATTAATAAATTCATGATAGAATTATTCATGAATTTATATATTATAACTGCGTGGATTGTGCGTATATATTTGTAAATATTTAAATATATATAATTGTTTAAAGTTTCATTGCGTCGGGAATGTTTGATTTTATTTTTAAATAATTTGTTAAAGTTTTATTGATTAAAAGCTACATTCTTTCGATAAGCTTTCAGATTTTCCCTTTTCAAAAACAACAGTTAAAGTTTTATTAATTAGAAAAAAGATAAGGATTTCCTAATTAAAATCATTTTCTGATTTTAAGAATTCATTTTCTAATTAGAAAATGAATTCAAGTTAATGAGTTTGAAAGCCTTATCGAAGGAATGTATCTAAAAACAACCAGTAAATCTAAAAACATTGATAATGAAAGAAGCACTAGCCTGAAGGCATCAGAGGACAGATATATAGCTCTGAAAAGTTTGGAGAAGAAAAAAAAGCCATCTTTGTTGTAGAGAAGTGCAGTCAACTCTGTGCATTTTTAAATTATAAAATTAAATAGTGTTTCGATCATGGTGAAGGGCTAAAACGTCAGGAATCTGGCTATAGGTTCCTGAAGTCCCATGAAAATCTTCAATGGAGCTGCTGAATCTTTTCCGGACCAATCATGCTGCTAAAATTATGAAAAGCCACTAAAATACTGTTCAAGTAATCAATTAAATGAGTGCCTACATTTTTTTACCAACTCGGACGTGTAACCTAAGAACCAGCCCCGGAAGAAATGGGTAATATGTTTTCATAATGAACCTTAACCTTTCTGGCCAGTTTCGAACTTTACTTTACACTCCCTTTTAGAGCTCTTTTATTCTTTAATGTAACAATCTTTATAAAATCTTTTATTCATGCTACTGTAAATTTATATCATAGTTCTCTCAACCTCTAGTCTTTAAACTTTCTCTTTTCTTACTTGGCGGTTCATTTACTATATTATATATATATATATTTATCGTGTGATTTATTAATGTCATTTATTTTTAATTATATGCCAATAATCTTTTGACTCGATGATCTCCTTTGTTTCCATTGCCTTGTGCAAATAATAATATATTAATTTTAATAGTCATTCTCATCCATTAGAACTAGATTTACCGTTCTATCAATTATCGAGTCGAAAGAGATTATTAAATGTGTGTGTTATTTTTATAATTGGCTAATAATAAATTATTAGCTCCATTTTTAATCTATTCCCCAGATATTTTTGTATTCACCAATATGTATTCATTCATATCTAATCTTAAAATGTTTTTATTGCAAAAGGGCCGATAAAGGATCAAATATATTCTAATTCAACTTTGTTATTTAAGATTCAGGAAGGGCACGATGATTGGGGCATAATTAATATGATTTACAAATACTTTAAAATAGTTTTACTTATAGCTCATTTGACTTTGATTTATTTGATCAAGTCATCACGTAGAGCATTCTATAATTGGGTTTTAGTTCTCAAACGGTGACTAGTAAGTCATCATCTTCAACATTGCTGATGTAGGGCAATCTTCCACTCCGTTAGGCTCATCGGTGATAATATTTCTGTTATTTTAAATTATCAAGGAAGAAAGCACTTCCCCTCCAGTTCATATTAGTCAAAGGGCATAAGACTTGTCATATGCAAGCCACCATAGGACTTAGATCATCAACTAGCTATCGTCTTTCAATTTCACTTTCTAGCTCATAATTCATCAGCACCATTACCTCTCTGTTCCAGTAAGGCCCGCTCTGATGCTCGTAATTCGTGATGAAGTGATTTCAATTAAAGTTGAACAAGTTCTCCATTATAACTCAAAATAAGTTTTCCAATAAAGATTAAAGTTATGCCCTAAAATATGCATCTTGCTCTTCATGGGTGAATTTGCGAATGTGAAAATAAATCTCACAATCTGTCGAATAATATTAGAGTAATAAATTCCTTTACTAATGAATACCTTTATCTGTCTTTTATTCCTTGTTGGGGGCATAGACATAGACTTTCAAATATTGTGTAATATTCATTGGCATATAACAAGGACTGCCAATTTTATTATTATTATAAATTCTGTTAAAGGCTAGAGGTAATTAATATAATCATTATTTAAAATTCAAACAAAACAAATTATTATTATTAAATATTTTCTAAACACACTTGGTTTCTTAGTGCTTAATTCTTTCATAATTATTTTAATGTTAATACTCGCTGTCTGTGTTGGCAACCCGAACATATACATATAATTCAATTTAAAATTATTTTAGTTAGTTATTATCAGATATTAATGTCAGTTCAGGGGTCTCTGATTCTCACCAACCATTGAGCTAGTTTCTTGGCACATAGCACTGTGCCATCAATTTAGATTTCTACTAATCTGAGCTGTTGAGTTGGGTTTGAATTCAGTCTGGTTCAGCTGAGTTTGAATCCGACTTGCGTTTAGGTGGTGGGTTTTTTGACTGGTACAATATATATATATATATATTTAATGACACATACATTTAGGGGGAAAGTACTCTCTCAGTAGTCATATCTTATTCCTCCTTAGCAATTTATGATAATTTGTAATTAAGCTTTATATTTAAGCTCATGGGAATTTTATAGACAATATAATATGGTTGTCTTAATTTTCACATTATTACTTGTTTTATTAAATTTTAAATACAGGCTTAAGAAAATATCTATATAAATATGAGTTAATGCCTTTTGGGCAAATATATCAGTGTTACTTGGTAGAATGATCTGTGCCTATGTGCTTTTAATAATGAATATATGTCGAGTAATACTATGCGAGCTGCCAGCCAAATATTTTACTGGTCCTGGAGATAGCCATGTTTTGAGCTAATAAATGGGTACTTTATGACCATAGGGCTTCATAATCCATGCTCCAATTCTTACACATGCCCCATTAACAGTGGATGGGTCTTCATAGGAACATATCTATATATTTTATTACTCGATAATGGAGATTTGGCCTATCTAGCCAATACCAATAATAATATAGCTGGCCCAGGATTTAAACCCTTATACCACTGTCTTCTGTAATTAGATTTCTTAATCATGCCTGTTAGTAATGTTGTGTGAGATAGATAAACCATATTTATAATGTAATTGTTAATAATAAAAGGAGCTAGAATTATGCTTTGTTCCATAACTCCTGCTGGGAATACTAAAAGTAAATATAATAAAAAAAATACTTAGCTTCCCCTATGTATGTGAACATGCACATCAATTTATTATATATATATATATTTCTGGCATCTAACTTAATATGACCAGGTATTGTGTTTACTCTTGACAATTGGCATATTAATTTTATAGTGGTATATTTCTTGATCAAATATTATCATTACCAACATATCATTTTCTTATAATGCTCATACATGGATAGCACTGATATCTAAATATTGTTGTTGTTAACTTCTAGTTTATTTATAATGCTCATAAACAAATCATACTGATACACAAATATTGTTATCATTGTAATCCTATAGTTTCTTTGTAAATGCCCATGCATGTATCATACTGATACCTAAATATTGTGATCATCATTAACTTGCTCTCTACCTTGCCTCCAAAAGGCTGACTATTTAATGGCAGATACCCTACTTACTGGAAACATGTGGATTTGGTGCGCGAACCCCAGTGAAGAATTTAATCCCTTTGGATAGCAACTGTGTGTTAGCCAATCACATAAGGAATCTGAAATAGTCCACTTCTGAAGGCAGGGTCAGATATGACTTCCCTACCCCTGGCTAAAATTAGCTCTGGAGAACATAGTCATCAAAATGTGCTGGACTATGTATTGTCTGCTTTTTTGGTTTCTCTGGTTGATTGCTGTTCCTGTCTTCATCTTCTTCACTTGAAGAGCTTGTTTCTGGTTGTTTGCTGCTATTTTGATTTTGCTGTTTGTCTTTTCTGCTTGAGGTACTCATTCCAGGTTGACCATTGTTCTTGTTATAGATGCAATGAGCACATGCATATAGAATGCCCATACCACAAGGCAACATGCACATTTTGCAAGTGAGTTGGACATATAAAGGCAGCATGTCTGAAATTAAAAAGACAAACAGCCAAGTCTAAAATAGAAACACCTATTCCTAAAAACAGTAAAGGCACTTATAAGAAATATAAGCAAGTTGCTTGTGTAAACCATACCAGAGATGACAAGTCTGGGTTTATACACACTGTGATAATTAATGATACAAGATGGATTTGACACAAGATCAACAGTGTCTATAGTTTCAAGAAAGACCTCTTGGACAATTATTAATAAAAAGAATAAATATAAACTGCATCCTTGCCGTAGGTCAATATCAGACTATCAAGGAAATAAAATCAAACTGTTGGATCAAACAAAAAGAAAAATTACTATGTCAACAAAATTATATACCTACCACTGGTAGTGGCATTAGGTAATTATTGTGATTTAATAGGCAATGACTGGTTCAGTCACGGTTCAAAGTGAACCAGCTCCAACATTATCAAAGATGAAATCTAATGACTCTGAAGTCTTCAACAAAAATCTGAAACCTGATGCCAAACTTCAACAAGATAAAAACAAAATAAAACTCCAAATAGGAACAAAAGTACTATGTCATATATACTATGGGTCCACAAAATGGATATCAGCAGTGGTAATGCAAATAAAGCGTCTCTACACTGTCATTGTGCAAACAAAAGATGGGTCATCATCATCATCACCAAACCATCCATCAGAAGCTGACAAGAGCAGTGATCAACCTGGGATGAGTATGTCAAGCAGTGAAGACAAACAGCAAAATCAAGACAGCAGCAAACAACCAGAGACAAGTTCATCTAGCGAAAAAGATGAAAACAGGAACAGCAATCAACAAGAGAAACCAAGAAAGTGGACAATACATTGTCCAGTACATTTTGATTACTGTTCTCCAAGGCTAATTTTAGCCATGGATGATCTAATATCTGACCTGCCTTCAGAAGTGGACTATTCCAGATTCCTTACCTGATTGGCTAGCACCCAGTTGCTATCCAATGGGATTAAATCTTTCACTGGGATTCGTGCACCAAATTTGCATGTTTCCAGTAAAGTAGGGGATCTGCCATTAAATAGTCAGCCTTTTGGAGGCAAGGCAGAGAGCAATTACTTCTGTCAACTTGAAAAACTGAACATGCTCTCCATTAAACTATCTGCCATCAGCAAGAGTAGCTCTCTATTCATTATCGTGACGTCCACGCAGTGAGGCAAGTCCACCTACGGACTGGAAACTGCTACATCTGAATTAGAACCGACTTAAAGCAAGCTAAATACATAGCTAAAAGAGTCATACGAGAGTTCATGACGCAGGCTAATCATTTAGCTAGAAGTGAGTTCCATACTCGGCTCGACTATCTCAGCATTCAAGTCCATCAACTGTATTTATTCATTTGTATAACTAACGTGTGTATATTTTTTGGACTAATCAATTGTACATATTGATTGCTGAGTAGTTTTGCGTCTGTTGGTTTGGAACGAATCTGTAAGCCTAACTTAAACACAACAATTATAATTTTTTTTTTTTTAAAAAAAAAGTAGTTTCATTACCCATATTTTATAAGCAACGGCGATCTTAGCTTTACTTTAATTAAGTTGTCCATAACTCTCATGTAATGAGTTTTGTAAGATTCGAGTTTGAGGGAAGTCATACAGTTCCAACATTTGAAACGTCTTTATAAATATAAGTAAAATTAAAAAAAAAAAGCTATTAAGTAGATAACACTTTTGAGTTTTATATTTTCAAAATTTTATAAACAGATTTTTATATATTTCATGAGAAAAAGTCAGCTTTTAAAATAGTGTGAAAAATTAAATACTTGGCTATAGTTAGCATAATTCAAAATATTTATTAAATTCTTAATATAAGATGGAAATAAGATTTAAAACTTGGCTATAGTTAGCATAATTCAAAATATTTATTAAATTTTTAATAATATAAGATGGAACTAAGATTGTTGTCAATATTAACAGAATAAAAACTTCCGATATTAGTTTTAGTTTTGAAACCTAGATAACACTACTATCTAAAAATGACGAGTTTTTTTTTTTTTTTTTACAGAGGAAGGGAAAATAATGCAAACAGGTGGAAAAATAAAAAGTTATTGTCATTACTGCAATATTTGTTTCAAGTTTAAATGGTTATCAAAAGCCTCATGGTCACAAAATTATAACTACGTATAAATGATTTTTTTTTGGAAAAGAATAACGAAGTTGAACATAAAGTAGGGTATCAATAAAAAAAACTCACAAGTAATATTGTATGGATATGTATATTAAACATGAAAATAGGTTGATATATTACTCAGCAACAAAATATTATGACAAAGAAATGAATCTTGATCATCATCATCATTATACTTTAGTATTGCTTGTCACTTTCTTATAATTTGCTTCAGTGCGACCAATATAAATGTTAAAATGCACATGAGTATTAAATGCATGTGTTTGCATAAAAAATATATTCTTGCTGGAAAGTCAGTTTTACAAAATCTGTGGAAGATAATTTACAATTCAGGATGCCGATCAAAGTCTGTATTTATGAAATATAATATTAAGACAATTCAGTTAAACGTGGTATATCATGAGAGATTAAAAATAGTAAGTCTTAAAACAGTTCTGTTTATGCCGGTTGAACGTTCATTATTCCAATGTGGTTTGGTATATATTGTAATGCGTTTTAATTATGATCTGTTTAAAATAATCATCAACAACCATTATCAATCCACTGCAGGATGAAGGTCTTTCCAAGTTCACTCCCTCTTCTCCCATCTCTAGCTTCTCTTATCTACATCACTCCTATGCACTTTCTTATTACTGCCACCCATTTTACATGTGGTCTCTTTCTGGGACTTTTACAATTTCTTAGAATACAGTTTTGTTTACTTCTTCTAACTCATCATAATCAATCCTTATTTTTCATTTTTTGAAAAACTCCATTGAACATTACTTTAATTTTTGTAACATTTACCCTTAGTCCTATTTTTGTACTATTATCTGATAACTTTTGCAACATTTCCTGAAGCTCTGAAGCATTATTTGCAAAAATAACTACATCATCTGCAAAATCTAGATGACTTAAATAATCTTCATTTACTTTTATTTCTGAAGCATTATTTGCAAAAATAACTACATCATCTGCAAAATCTAAATGACTTAAATAATCTCCATTTACTTTTATTCCATTAACTTCCCATTTTAATCCACAAAATACTTCTTGCAGCACTGTGGTAAAAAGTTTTGGGGATATGGAGTCACCCTGTCTTATACCCTTCTCAATGTTAACCTTTCTAATATCATTATGTATTCTAATTGTTGCTGTTGCATTTTTGTAAACTTTCTTCAGAATATGACAATATCCTTGGTCTATACCTTGATGATTTATTGCTTTTAATCACTGAAGAAATGCTTATAGAATCAAATGCCTTTCCATAATCTACAAATCCAAAGAATAATAACAACTCATACCCATTGGTTTTTTTCAATAACTTCTCTCAATACTTGCATATGATCTACTATACTAAAACTACTTTTAAATCCAGCTTGTTCTTATTGATTGAAATCTAATGTTCTCATCTTGGTAATTTTTTTATATAAAACTGATAAAAGACTGATAGATTTGTAATTTTTAATATCCTCTTTATCACCATTTTTAAATATTAATATTAATATCTTCTTTATCACCATTTTTAAATTTTAATATTAATACTACATTCTTCCAATCATCTTGTATATCTTTATCATTTAGATCAGGGGTGGGAAAAAGGTGTCCTGGGGGCCACATGTGGCCCACTAAGAGGTTTTATCCAGCCCTCCAAGACAATTAGAAAAATCTGCCTTGAACTAAGATTTCCTTTTTGTGTGTGACTGAAGATTCATCTCATATTTTCCACTATGATGGCCATGTCAATATACATGTGGAGTGTAGATATGATGTGCAGTGCTTTTCCAGTTGATCTGGTTACTTTCAATTTTGTCTTTGCATTAGCAAATATATATATTTCCAACTTTAGTGAAACTGTGAACCTTCCGAAAAAAATGTAAAATCAGTGATGAATGTCATGTGTTTAATGAAGAATGGACAAACAAATATTTTTTTTGGTAATACAAAGGAATAAAACAGTGTGTTTATTGTGACATGAAAAAAAAGGTGCAGCCCTCCACTAACCTTCGGTTCCACAAAGTGGCCCCCGATGCAGCCCTCCGCCAACCTCTGCGGCCCCTGAGCCAAAACAATTACCCACACCTGATTTAGACATTTGGTGTATAATTTCCTAAATTTTTTTCTATTTCTTCACCTGCTTCTTTTAATGTATCGATTATAATTCCATCATTACCTGGAGCTTTTTCCTTCTTCATAAATTTAATTTCCTGTTTCACATTTTCATTTAAAATCCTGGGCAATTATACTTGTTCTTTATTACTATATAATTATTGATAGAACTCTTCTACCCATTTCTTGATGTCATCTCTCTTTTTAGTAATAGTTTCATCTTTTTTCTTTTTATTGCCGATATAAGTTTCTTACCAATACCAAAATGTTGTTTTACATTCTTGAGACTTTCATTCTCTTCTACAGCTTTATTGCAAGTTCACAATTATACTTTCTTATATCATTATCAACTCTTTTCACACCATTTTATAAAATTTGAGATATTCAATCCTTAATGCAACATTTTTATATATCTTCATATTCCTTCTTTTCTTCATAAATTTTCTAGTCTCAGTAGAAATTTTATTGGTCAATGACTGAAAAACCAAGCATGAATTCTCAACCAGCATGCATAGGAGTATCACTATCCCATGATCCTATGCTTCCTAGTTTCCACTACATAATTAACACCCTTGACATCACACATCTCTTCTTATAAAGCTCTGCTCAGCTCAGGGTTCAGCATGGACTCTTCTCAGGGCTCTTTCATTGACTAATATTACCTTTAATCACTAGCTCTAATCTATTAGCTAAGGTATACACTCTTAATAATTACTATCTCTAGAATTATTTATATAGCTGTTGATATATTTATTAATCTAGTTCTGACCACAAATAATGAAAACCCTTATTATAAAAAGAATAACATTTATTAAATAGAAAGAAAAGGGACAAACAGGGTAACTTACATATTGTGGTATTTAAAATTAAGTAATCTGCTGGCTTTCACAGAAGTATATCTTGAAGGTGATGGAGATTTTTATAAACATAAATGTTGTGTGCTCTTTTTAATGCATAGGTAATCAATTGCACATGAATACAAATCAATCCATTATAGGTTTGAATTTAAATATTTTATTTGTTTAATCTTAAATATTAGGGACTATTGTGCACAGGTTATATTTAGGTTACTTAAGGCTATGGCTAAGGTAAAGGTGAAAGCTTGACTTTAAGAAGTAATTTAGACATCATGGTACTACATCGTTGTTGGACTGTCATTAGTTGAAAATTGAAGAATTGACTTGGCAATCTGGGTGGCAGAATTCATGATTAAACATGGATGTCCCCAGCTGCTGATGTGAGGCACATGTCATAATCTAGGATTTGGGCTAGCTGGGAGTCCTCAGTCCATTGACCTAATCTAGTCTGATGCTAATTTTAAGATTGTATGATCGGGCACATGGAAAGTGTAGCAGGTTCTGGATGTACTGCTTATATGTAAAAAAAGTGAATCATGCAGGAAGCGGAAGTAACAAATACTTTAATGAAACTATTGCAGCTCACTTATATGTAGCAACGCAATTACAGGAGTGAAAATATGATTTAATTAACCTTTCAGCCTATACTAAATTAAAATAACAAATTCATTCTATAATGCAGCACATATCCCCATTTAACGAAATATGAAATTTTATTTGAAGCTGTAACCCATCCACAATTGAATAATAACTTTTAAAATCTAACAATAATATATTCAAGCAGGGAAGAATATTAACCCATAATGGTGACTGATCTTTTAGTCTGTTATTTATTACATTGATTTGAAAACTATAATTTACGGCTTTAATTTCATATATAAATGTGTGTCACACATATATAAACAAAATACGGACATTTTAAATAATTAAAACTTTTTTTTTCACCTTATGGAAATATATAAATTATAAAACAGAATTAAAAATCGATTTATGATGGAAACAGAATTAGGCAAGTTCTACAGATAAAATTGCTTGATACGATCATAAGAAATTGTAAAAGTGTCCTTAAGAAAGAAAAGAAATGACTCTTAAATATAACAGCCAATGCTAATGAACCTATATGGATTATTAAACTGGTTGTGAAGTTTGAGAAAAAATTAAATTTTCTCGCTCGTAAACAAGACATTAATATAACTAACGAGGTCGAGTCTACTTTATCATTTGGACTGAGATTTGTGGGGGGGGGGGTCTTAATTAATAACCCATGCAGAGAACACGTTATCACTGCGGTAACTAAATCTATTAGAAATAAGTGGTTAAAGAGCGACGATGGCAGCTGGGGACAATATATATATACAGGACAAAAAAGTTTGTCAGTGATAATAGTATTAAATGTATGAAAGAAGATAAAGGTTACAGGTTTGTCTTAATGACTGCTGCGTACTATAAAGATAAAATGAACACGCAAATTCAAAAATTGAAGGTTGGAGCAATCACATCGTTCAATAATAAAATAAACAGAGATCAATTCATCACATCAGTTTCATACATACAAAAAGATAAAGACTTCAATAGAGCTGATTATTATAGGAATTATCCATCTACAACTATACAACCAAGAATTTTCGCAAATGCAAAGCTGCATAAACCGGGTGTGCCTCTAAGATTAATGTTGGACTTCGAAAGTGTCCACTACTTTAATGCATCCAAACTGGTCAGTGAATGACTGATCAACTATTTAGAGTTTGGTTCATTTACAATCAAATCATCATTTGAATTCATGGATAAAATCAAGGATGCAGCAATTCCTCAAGAATTCTGAATCACAGCTGTCGATATCGCAGAACTATATGGTTCCATTGATAGACAGCTATCAATTAAAATAATTGAACATGAGCTGATTAGAAAAGATGGCCCAGCTCCTAAGATACAATTTATTGTGGGCTTTATGAAATGGCTGGATGGAAATATTTTGGCATTGTATGAAGACAACTAGTATAGAAAGAACAACGGTTGACCAATGGGTCCCTCTATGAGCAGGATTTTCTACAGTGTGGTCTTAAATCAGTTTGAACAACAAGTGCTTCCAAAATTCCAAACATCAGTACCAGGTACAGTTTATATCAGATATGCAGATGATATATTCACAGCAGCACCGGAGAATACTACTGCTGATATTTTACATGAACTCCAACACTCTCTCTGGCCTAACTTTTAATTGCATATACAAAGATAATCAAAATGTAGTTAAGTATCTTGATTTAATGATTAACAGAGAGAACCCACACTCAATTATTGCATGATGATTAATCCCTTGCACATTAGAGGTTATCTCACTCTCAAACTCCCCCAAATCACATAAACTTGCAGAGCTATCTGCTTTTTTATTTCGCAATCATCATCTATGTAAACTAGAATCTGATAAAAAAAAAACATCACCAGCTACATCAGAGACTTAATAGGTGTGGGTTTCAACCACAGAACAATAATCAACAGAATTGAATGCTTTCATAAAAGCCTCAATCAAAACAATAAAAAAGAAGATAGACAACACCTGACTGTGCCATACATTTCTGCAGTGGCTAAAAGTTCTAGTAAAGCTTTACATAAAGAATTCAAACTGGGATTTAGAACACCATCAAATACCAATAGGCTCATCAATAACACTAAGGATAAAAGAAACATTGAAGCAACACCTCAGGTCATCTATAGAATTACTTGCCTTCAGATGTGGTGTAGTGCTGTTTACTATAGTGAGACTCATGCCACAATTGATAATAGACTGACTCAACACAGATATACATACAGATGAGCAATAACCAAAAAAGAAGGCAGTTCCATTTTTGCTGACCATCAGCAAGAACTTAACCATAGGTCTGAGCCCTCCAAAGCTGATATACTGTGTACAGAGAGGAATGACATCAAAAGAAAAATCAAGGAAGCTTGTTTTATTACCAGTGACACCAACTCTATAAACAGAAAAGATACTTGCTTCACCCTCTCCAGAAAATGAATAATATAAAAAAAATAGTTTTGCATATATTTGCATATAATAACATTGACAATCTATAAGGCTATGATTATGGAGTAACAAAACCCTGAAAGTGCTCAGCCTAAATAAATTGTTATATGGAATAGTTTCACCTTCAATGCATTAATGCATTATTAAAACAAATTAATTATATTTAATTTTCTTACTCATTTCTAGGGCAACACTTAAGCAATTCTATTCATATAAAATGTTGAACAATAACACTCATCATCTTTCAATAATTCTGTCTTAGCAAGTTTTATGAAAGAGAGCCAAACATATTTTTACTTGAAATGATAAAAGGGGGGGGGGGGAGTGAAAAATCAACCAAAACAACATATTTCTATTCTACTTTAATTCACTCGAATGGAATTTGGAGCAAGAGGAAAAGAAAAAACCTGTGGTAATATCATAATGCTAAATAAAATGGGAGAACAGAATCAAGCTAGAATAGCAGTAGAGCAGAAAAAAGAAATGACCAAACATGCACACACTAACATTCTTGCAAAGAGAATACTCTAATGATTACTCATTCACTGCAGAGGAAATATGTAAGTTGTTTTTTTATTATTTTTTTTTGTTTGCGTAACTTGGAAAATATAAAGCAGTGCATATCTGTGTTCTTATATGCTTGCTTCATAGTTGCTTAATTTCTCTCCCATTTGCCACCATATGTAATAACTTTAAATTCACAAATATAAGTAATATGTGTGCATGTGTGTGTACAATTATATTTTTTTTAAAGTTAAAAGCTGGTTAAATTAATTAAATGAATTTTAATGTAGCAGTACAATGGGAAAAGGGTTGGTAATGGAAATAAGCCTTTACAGGAAGAAATGATGGTGCCTTATTTCAACATCTATAGTTAAAATTGGTTATAATAGTTACAGCTAAACACCTTTAAGGTCTGCTTGTGTTTAAAAGTGTTAGAAAGTAAATATAAATAAAAGCAAGGAAACAGATTTGGCAGTGAGTTAAAGAATGAGGAAATAAAACATTAATGGAACTGAATTAAAGACAGAGAAAGATCAGATCTATTAGAACTCAAAAATGCACCTGAGGTGAACAAAAATATAGATATAAGTTTGGAAAAGGGCATTGCTTAAGATATTCTACTTCTTTTTATGATAGACTTAATTTTTTTATATATAAAATTGATTTTTCATCTATAATATAAGATAAAATAGGTATGTTTAAATTACCTACCAACACGAGTGAGTAATCTGGCATTGGCTTTTCCATAGTCATCAGTGAAGCACAACATCAAATGGAGAATTCCATCAACATGACCAAAACTATCTACATTCCTGTCAATTCCTATGCTGATTCTGAAAAACCGAATGAACTTCCATGTTTAGAGTGTCTTAGAGACGTCAACAGAGCACACTGAATCCATGCTATTGACCATATATGGGTCCCACATCTGAGCCACTACAACCTTGCCAGTAACCTTTGTCCTAAAGTAAATTCTAATGTGTATTTATTAACTGTAACTAAAATATAGTTATTTACACACTAGTCTTAACTTTAATAATTTTAGAATAATTTAATTATGTCAAAAATCTGCTGGTCTCAATTATTAGTTAATTTTAATTTTATTTTATCTTGTTCACCTGTTAAACTTGAATGATGGAGAGGATAATTTTTAGAGTTTTAGAAATGTTTGCAGTTCTCTCCCTGGCATCCCAAGGAATATCATGAGTCAATAGCCTAAAAATTGTAAAATAATAAATTAAAGTAAGAATAGAAATATGCTGGATAATGTATGTTGGTGAGCAGCCCATCCTTGTTTGTATACTATATGAATAATCACATAGTAATAACAGCTGCAGCAACAAGAACATAACGAGTGGACATAAGGAATTTTCTCTGCTCACTTCCTTTAAGATCTCCAAGAGGAATCAAAGAGTCTCCCTCCTTTCAGTTAACAGCAAGCTGGTCAAAAGGACTGCAGAAAATAAGGAATTGTTTTATTGAAATATGAAATGTTTTAATAAAGAATTTCTTGTCTTAAATAGTTTAAATTAAAAGTGTCGTATTCCTCAGGGATATAATTTACAATATCACTCGGTTTGCATCAATAAATTTGAAATAAATAAACATTAACAAATAAAAATTAAACAACAGTTTATTCACTCATAATAATATATACATTATAAGTAGATAAAAATTAAAGCATTTAATCTTATTAGAAAATAAGATCTGTAGTTATAGACTTATCTTCTATTGATGTATGTATAAATTCTTTATATACACAGAGCAAACACTGATTAATGTATGTTATCTTAACATAAGATCATTTACGCATGCACTATTTTGCTAGCTTATCTGCAGTTTTTATGTAAGTCCAGTTTCTGCATTAATCTGAATATTTTAGTATATATTAATTTTATTAAGTATGATGTATGCTTATGATATGTAAATTTTTTTAGAGTGGAATTAATGAGAGGTAAATTTATTCATATGTTGTATGACTGTAATTACTATTAAAGAAAATATCTTCATTTAAAGTGAACTAAGTATATACATTGTAACAGTAATAGTATACCCAATATGTACCATAAATATTAAATCAAATAAATATGAAAGTTGAATAGGTAGTAAAATTCAAATGAAAAAAGAATTCAAGTATATAATAATATTACCAAATGTGATGATGATGATTATTTATAATTTAAAAGTGCAAGCACTTCCAAAAGTATTTTATTTGTTTTTCAGTTTTAATAAAAATGAAACTCAATGGTGCCAAATCTTTTTTTAAAAAGTTTATTTTTGGAAAACTTTTAAAGGAATGATCATTATCAATTACAAATTATCACCATCATCCCTGCATATCTTCCAGTGGATTGCTTCATTTCTCAGGGCAGTAGATATTAATTAGCATATGTGTGTTAAAAGACTAATGTTTGGGATTGAGTTGCAAACATAAACTAAATGGATTAATAAAAAATAAAAAACAATTTATTAACAATGAAGAAAAAAACGTTTTGTATATACGCGTAAATTTAATGTGTATATAAAATATTAAATATCAGAGTAATAAAATATTTTAAATTTAAGTTTAGGTTTAAAGCCTTAAAGTATTTATAATAATAAAATATTACTATGCTAAATATTTAAACATTGCAAACCATGGTTTTTTGCAGATATCTTTAATAAATTTTCAGTTATCTTCATTTATTGCTCTAAAGATGATACTTCTCCTCCTTGGACACTGGACTTCTCTTTGGGCATTGGTGATGTTAAATAGTAAATACAGTAAACATTATATGAGGTATAATATCAATAGGTTTTGATAGTTCTTACAGAACTGTCCATTTCTTCCTTCATGGCATTATAGAGTCAGGCATTGGCTGGTTTTACAAACATCAGTACTAGTTTCTGGATTTGATTGCATTTTCCAGGTATTTTGACTGATGTGATTTTTTTTTGCCTAATCACGCATTGTAAAAAGCTAGATAAAATCAACATACTGGCTATTATGACAAGTATTGAAAAATACTTTTAAAAACAGTCAGAAAAATATGGCTATCTTTGTTTTAACCAGTGATTGTTTCTCTGCTCAGCTTGGATCACTGCAAGATGGCTTCAAAAGTATACTGGACAGGAATGCACAACAAAATAGAATCAGAATGCTTACTTGCTTGTTTCAGACCTATTTATATCTATTTGATGTTGTTCAAATAAAATGTTTTCAAATGTATACTTCACCAGCTGGGGGAAATCTGATTTTTGTGTCATTACAAGAACATATTTTTCGAAAAACATGCTGTGTAAACAAATTCTGAGATATTTTAAAGTTATATCATGATTTGATACATAATTAAACAAAAGCAAAAGTAATCTTTTTTTTCTCTCTCTTTATTTACATTAGTTAACAGTTTGAGAAGAAAGAAAACTTATTGCTGATATTTAAATGTAGCTTGATAATTTTTAAAATATTATTAATTCCAAAATTTTTATATTATATTTGGCTTTGCCATCCACTTTTACTATAAAAATGTGGGAAATTTTATTTAAAATTAAATTTAAAATAGACAAATTAAACAATTCAAAAATGCTTTAGATTTTTAAGAACTACATAATTCAAAGCTTTGCCTATCAAAAGCAATTTTCTTTCTTCCTTTACAAAGTAATTTATCATTTGGTTTCTCGCATATTAGAAAGCAATTTTATAAAACATTTAATCTTCTTCTTCTTCTTTTTTCTTTTCAAATGTATTATCAAGTTATTATAAAGTCAAAAAACTACGGAGAGACTTTCTTTTCAAAATTTTTTATTGATATACAATATATAACTTCACAAATAAATATAAATAGCCGACGTTTCGTCCATTTTTTAAAATAATGATATGGACTTTATCAAGGTTTTATAAAACAGAGAAAAAATATACAATAAATAAGAAAACAAGAAAATAAAATAAAATAAAACAAATAAAAACAAATAAAAATAATAATAATAACAAAATAAAATACCTATAAACCAAAAATGGAAAAATTGTATATCACAACATTTCCTTATATAGTGAGAAATTTTTTATACCAAAAGGAAAAAAATATCTATACAAAAACAGTCAATTTTTTTGCACAAATATATAAGCTATATATATTTGTGCAAAAAAATTGACTGTTTTTGTATAGATATTTTTTTCCTTTTGGTATAAAAAATTTCTCACTATATAAGGAAATGTTGTGATATACAATTTTTCCATTTTTGGTTTATAGGTATTTTATTTTGTTATTATTATTATTTTTATTTGTTTTTATTTGTTTTATTTTATTTTATTTTCTTGTTTTCTTATTTATTGTATATTTTTTCTCTGTTTTATAGAACCTTGATAAAGTCCATATCATTATTTTAAAAAATGGACGAAACGTCGGCTATTTATATTTATTTGTGAAGTTATATATTGTATATCAATAAAAAATTTTGAAAAGAAAGTCTCTCCGTAGTTTTTTGACTTTATAAAACATTTAATATGTATAAATTTATTTATCTTAATCTTTAGGCAGTTTAGTCAAGCACATATATATTGTGACCTTCCAGATTGGCACCATGAAGGAATGTGAAAAGTTCACATTATGCCAATAGTGATCAGGGGTACCTAATAAGAAAAAAATGAATTGTGATATAACTTAATGTATAATTTGGTTGAAAAATTCTTAGAATGTTAGTTGGAGTGTACCAATCATTAAATTTTTTTATGTATATCTAATAGTGGGAGAGGGGATGGATTGTATCAGAAGTTGTTGGTATGAAAGCTAAACTAATGGGAATAAGTATTGTTTGTCTGTAAGGCCGATGAGTGTTTATTCATTAATTTTCTAATCTAGTGTTTATTGTCATTCCCTGATCTAACTGGTATGTGTGGGTGCATGCCTATTTACATCATCTCACACTTCACACCCTCGTTCATATTTCTAATTATCACTCAGAATATCCATCTTGCAATAACATTATTTATTTTGTCATAATTATTTCTAATAGCTCAGTCATTAATAGACCTCTGGATTAATGGAAAGACATGCACACACACACCATCAATTAATATGATTTTTTTATTATTTATTGCATAAAATCTTTCATTTGAAAATGTAAAAATTATTTATTTTATTTATTATTAGTTAGTATTTATAACTTTTTTTTTTTCCCAATAATCTATTCCTAATATTTTTTTTACAAGTAATCAATTCTTGCATATTGTTGGTCTCATTATAACTAAAAAAAAAAGAGGCATGACTAAGTAGAAAGAAGACTTCAGAAAAAGTTTTAGAAATGGTGAAATATTTTTCTAAAAAAAAAAGAAGAAATATAATAAAACAAGTGAACCTAATATTTTCATTAAATTCTTTATTATTCCCTTTTTTCTAAGGAAACTTCTCTCATACTACTCAAGCATAAATGCCAATGTGTAATTGTGAAGGATACATGATAGAATTGTTCAATATGGAAGGCTAAATGTTTAAAGGTACACTAGTTCTAACTTTTATCGACTAACAATTTGAATTTGCTTTTATTCATAATGCATGGATATTATATAGAAAAATTGCTAATACAATTTTGCTATAACTCATTTATAATAAATAGTGTAGTACTGGAATTATATAAATTAACAATAATGATAATAATTGGAAAAGTTATGCTGAACTGTGTAATGGAATATCTTATTGACTCTCATTTAATGAGTTTTCTATTTTTATTGTGTAAAATAAGGTTGAAAAGAAGAAATTATTCATTCTAATACTTTACATTATTGAAATAATTATGTATATTAAATTACCTTACCATTCACACCTATATATGAGTGATAGAATGCATGACTTAATGATATTTGATAATTATTTATCAGAAATCTGTATAAGCATGGATGACCAAATAATCCTGATTTTAATCATTATTAAATTTTATTGAATGCTGAGCTTTGGAGAGTTTATAAAAAAAAAAATTTGATTCAAATATGTGCAAAAGCTGTTTATAATGTCCACTAAAAAAGCTTTAAGAACATTGGAGATTATTGCTGTTTTGCCAAATTCATATTTATCCTGCAAGAGTAATGTTTATATGTTTTAATGTTTGTTTATACATCTTATCATAGTGAGCTACGCATGCGTTTTCTGCTTTTAAAGTTTCAAGTATGAACTAAAAATAAAAATAAAAAGGGAACTTTTATTTTAATGACAGAAGATTTGATATGCATTTCTTCCATTGCATATGATAGATATATAGATGTATTTATTTATTTATTTTCTTTTATGTTTAATTTGATATTATTATTATTATTATTATTATTATTATTATTATTATTATTATTATTATTATTATTATTATTATTATTATTATTATTATTATTATTATTATCATCATCATTATCATTATCATTATTATTATTATTATTATTATTATTATTATTATTATTATTATTATTATTATTATTATTATTTAAGCATGAGTGTGTGCGCGGCGCAACTGTTCCCAAAAGCTATTAATACAAAATAGCTAACTAAAAATAATAAACTAGCTGAGTGCTTTCAAAGGATCTTGCCTTCATAATCATAGCTTGCTAATACATTTAATGATATGCAAATATGCTAATTCCATTTTTTTGATAAAGCATAGCACATGTCCTTCCTATTTATGGGATCGTTATCTCGTGAGATGAATAAAGCCTCTTTGATTTTTCTTTTAAGGTCATGTCTCTCTCTACACACAATTGTGGGATTGTCTGGAATGCACTCGTGGTGACTTGTGCTCTGGTGTTGATAGAAAACTGAACAGGTAGAAGGATCGTTGCGAGCTCTATTATATGAATATTTATGTTGTGCTAATCGTGTGGCCAAAGATGCTCTGCTTTCCCCATAATACGTGCCTTTACAATCATTGTTGGAACATGCAATATTATATACTGTATGGGAGGTCTGTAAAAGTGGAGTTTGGTCTTTAGTGTTATTAATTAAATTGTTAGAATTTGGAGGGGTTCGAAAACAAAGCTGATATTTGTTGTTAAGGATGGAATGCAATTTCTTGTGTAAATTGGATATATATGGAAGCAATAATATGGGTTTATCCTGTGTGATATGAAAGTTAAGATGTTTATTCTGTATATATAAATTTTTTTTGTCAACAATGGATTGCCTGAACCTTAAATTCAATAGGTCATCTCTGTATTCTATTACATTTGCTTTTGCATCTGCCTCAATTTTACACAACAACCTGTTTCTATGCAAAAAAGATGCTAGGCCGGATAATTTATGTCCTATTGGTGTGTTAGATTGGGGGTGTGTATGGCTGATCTCCAATGGTTTGATGGCCATACTATAATGGCAGTGGTTGTTTTCTCTTTGTATTTTGACATCAAGATATTTAACTTGTTGGTGAGTGTCTTCAGTTGTGACATTCACAACTAGTGCTGTGCTGGTTTCCAATTCAACCTTGATCTGTGTGATGATTTTAGAGGTGGCAGCAATGAATAGGTCAACCACATATCTAGTATATACTAAAAAGCATGATGGGTTTAGATTACGTATGATTTTTCTCTGATAATAGTTCAGGAAGATGCTGGTAATTACACCACTCAGTGGTAAACCCATAGGCCAGCCTTGTTTCATGGAAAACCACTGGTTTTTGAAAAATGCCACAATGTTGCTGTCCAACCAACATAGAAAGTCATGAATGAAATCTACTTGAGTTTGTGTCAAAAGTTCATCTCTGACAATTTGGATCGACTTGTTTCTATTGACAGAGCTATATAATTCAGAAACATCCATAGTGGCCAATTTGATGTTTGGGTTTAGTTGTAAATCTTGATGGAGGACACAAACTGTGCAGATGAATTGATAGTGTATGTTCCAAAGCCCAACATTTGGATGAGTTTTTTGTTCACCCACTTGGCTATCTTTGCATAATGTATTCCACTGAAGTCTAGCATTAATTGGACTGGTGTGTTGTCTTTATGCATTTTGGCACTTCCAAAAACCCTGGGTGGCACTGATGACGATGGGTATAGACTGTAATATTCTGACTTTGTGAAGGCTTTATTGCAATGTTTTTAAGGATGGATGAAATGAATTTATCTCTATTGTTAGCAATGCTGAACTGATCAATTTTATGAAACTGTAATTTATTAATCTGTATGTTAATCTTGTCTATGTATTCCTGTGTGTGCATCAACACAAATCTGTTTCCCTTGCCTTCACGCATGCATGTGATTCTTTCTGACTCAAAGAATTGCTTGGTTGTTTTTACTTTTATATCCCACTGTTTCCTGTTTGATTTAATGGTGCGTGTCTCATTGCTGTGTTGATTTGTACTATATATTCGTCTTTTTGAGGTTCTTGGTTAAGTCCAGCTTCTATGTCCACTATTAATTCCATATCCGGTTTTTTCCATGTCCCTCTGACGAATCTGGGCCTTTTGCTAGCACATCTTTTACTTCACTATGGGGTATTGTTTGTGTTAGATTCATGAATGTCTGCTTATTGTCATCAGGGATGGTTATTCCTTGCTTGTGCGCTAGAAATACAAACTTCCTATTGTATTTGAATGCCAACTTCCTCTCTAACTTTGTGCAATGATAGGTGATGATTGGGTTTTTAGGAAAATGTGCCACAATTCTGTGGCTCCTCTTGCTTTGTTTCTTCAACGCCTTCTGGCAACCTCTGATAACGAGATCTAAAAGATGTTTTCTCATTTGCCAGTGAATGTTGTTGTAGTTGTACACTGCTCCGTTAAGATTGAAGCTGCAAAATCTAGGAAATACATGGAATTGTCTACATCTTTTTAAGAAAATAATTTTTTATTTTTTTTATTATTATTATTATTACTATTATTATTATTACGTATTTATACGCCTATCTCCTCTAGAACGTCTCGAAGACTTTGGTATAAGTTATGGCAAACTGGTAATTTTTTCTTTTGTTGTATTATGTAAAAATATTATATATTCCCGTGCTCATATTATTGGTGCAAATTTGCATGCTTTATCATTATTTATTAGTTGGTAATAATAAATAGATACATGAAAATATTTATGCCAGTATTGCTGAATGGTCAGGCTTACTTGATAGTATTTACGCTAATTTGAAATTCGATGTTCATAATTTTTCATAGATATTAGATTCATTTATAATTTAATTAATGCTAATATAACATTTTATTGTCTGATATGATTTCGAAAATATTTTATACATGATCATATATTCGCGTGGGTGTTCACTATCAGAAGCTATTTTATAAGAGTTAAATTTATGCTTATTTGTTTCCTATCAGTTGCGGCTGGTGCTATGCCCTGAAGATTGTGAAAATTTAAGAGTTTGTCTGTTATGGATGTTTCCTACAGGAAATGCGTTAGATGCCTTTTAAGTGGAGAGGTGATTGAAAGGATGATCATGCTATTCGGATTGAGTAACGCTCATTTTACTTATTTATCTATTGAGCTGTGGGTGGTAGTATATTTCCTTATTTGATAGTATATGATGTGATGATTATATTCCTTAAAGTAAAGTGGTAGATGTTCTATTTATTCATGATAAGTCAGCTGGGTTCCGCACCATTTGTATCAGAAAAATTGATAGTTACTATGTTGATGAATTAAGTTGAGGTTTGGAGTCTTGTGCACGTATATAAATATTTATTTGATATTATTTTGCTTTCCCTCTTCATGCCACGTATTTATCATTATGTAGTATATGTTAGTTATTTCAGATAAAGGTTTTAGTGATTTCTGTAATATACTTGAAGTCGGACTTATAATTAATGATTGGCTCATTGTGCCATCTGTATTGTGAAGTTTATTCATTCCGCAAGTAAACCGATAGAAATGTAATCAATATATGCGTTATGATTGTAAATTTATAAATGCACACACTTTCAGAGATATAATAAACTTAGAGATATGGAGGGAGACCATCGCTGGAATTGTAAGTTCTAAGTAGCTTGTCAAATCATATCACTCACATTATCATTATTTCATTTATTATTGCTAACAATTCACCCTCCCGGTATGAAAATAATATTGGATTACGAAATTTTACTTTATTTAATGCTAATTTTAATAAAATTATTATTTAATTTCATATAGTAAGTATAAATTTATAGGCATACGGAAATAATTTCAATTGCATTAGTTGATTATTTGATACCGTTTTCTTAGTTCGTTGAGAGCACAGAATGAGAATAGATGATATAAACATTGGTACGTGAATATATAAATATTTTATATTGCTAATAATTTAATAAATAGACTTATAAATATTATTGAAATAACAAATAAGAGGAAAAGCCTCCAAATATTAAGTGTATAGGATTTATGTAATTTAAATGTTATTTAGTCAAGTTTGTAGTTAATGTGAAATTAATGTTAAATCATCATCGATATATTTGTAAAAGAAAGTCTTGTAATAAATGTTTGTTGAAGTAAGATTCCCTCTCAATTATTTTACCGTGTACGTTCTTATTGACTATTTCTACACACACATATGCTCAACATAATATAATTGTAATACTTTTCAGTTTAATAGTATATGCCATTTATTTAAATAATACTGAATTAATTGATCCAAACATTGTATAATATTAAGACATAGATTATACCTTATTTAAAAATTGTATTACTTATCAGTTTAATAGTATATGCCATTAATTGAAATAATACTGAATTAATTGACCCAAATATTGTATAACACCAAGATATAGATTTTACTTTGTTTAAAATAGATGGTGATGTGAGATAAAAATGCACCCGATATCTATCATAGTCCACCCTTTATTTTATTATAATAATTGTCAGTTTCACAATAGTCCCCATTACTTAGTAATCATCTTAAAATAGGTTTGACTTATTATTCATATAATAGAACCCTGAGATTATTTCATCATTTAAATAAACATTGGTATGGTTGTGCAATCTAAATCAAATGTCTGTAGATTAATTATTGTTGCAATTATCCCCAAACATATTAGATGAGTGGCGTGATTGGTCTAGTATGTACTTGGATGGTGGGAGAATTGAACATATCATGTGTACCGGACGTTATACAGCGGTACAGAGACATGAGACTCGAACTAGGGTTGTTGAGGATGAATCCCCAAATAAGATATATGAATTATAATAATACATAATTATATAAAATCTTTTTATATTTAAAAACTAACCAAATAAAGATTCGAACTCTGGATAGGATTAAAAAATACTTTAATTCAATATTATAAAAAAAACATTTTATTCTAACGTATTTTATTTATATAGTTTACGCTAGAATATTTTGATTATGCTTATACATCTGTAGTTATTATGGAATGTCACGCTTATACATATATAGTGTGGTTTATTTATATGCCAATGTTTAAAAGGAAAAAATATAAAATGGGTTTATAAAGAGAAACGCTATTTTGGTTAAATAATGACCTAAACAAAAGAATTCACGAGAGAGAGATACTTTAGTGTTTGAATAAATTAACATAATGCATTTAACAAACTATGATTGATGCCATTTCGATCACAAGAAGAAATATACACACATATAACTGCGATGCCAGGTAAATTGGTCTCTGATATCCGTTATATTTATTAATTATTAAACAACAAAATTATAAACAATGATTTTGAATACGCGAATATTTTCGTATTCAATAGAACAAACATTATATTTTAATTCTTGAATTAAAATAAAATGAGATTTCATGAGAGAGACACTTTAGTGTTTGAATAAATTAACAATGCATTTAACAAACTATGATCGGTGCCACTTCGATCACAAGAAGAAATATACACATATATAACTGCGATGCCAGGTAATTTGGTCTCTGATATCCGTTATATTTATTAATTATCAAACAACAAAGTTATAAACAATGATTTTGAATACGCGAATATTTTCGTATTCAATATAACAAACATTATATTTTAATTCTTGAATTAAAATAAAATAAGAATAATTCATTTTCGCATGTGGGAGTCGCTTGTCTAAGGGAAGAAAAATAATGTTGTGTTTGTGGATGTATGGGATTGGTTTATTGGAAAGAGGGAGTTAATATAGTAAAGATGAATTGCACTTAGGAAAACAAGGAAGTGAAGTTTTAGGGAGTTTGATCTTTAAAGAATATAATTCGGGGAAACTTTTAAAGGGGGGGTGGGCTTTTAAATTGTAATATTATCAAAAACAAGACGAATGGAAGGGGTATAAAAAATAAGCAAAAGATGGTTGATTTAGATATAAGTGTAGATGTGGAGAGGGAATGGTTTTGTAAGATTAATGGTAAGAAAGTTTGTTATAAACGTAATGGAGAAGAAAGAATCAAAAGAATTTATAAAAGAATAGTTAGGAAAGAAAAAATTGTTAAAATTGGGATTTTGAATATGCAAGGTGGTAGGAGACCAGAAAAGTGGCTGGAATTAAATAAAGCAATTGAAAATGAAGAGCTGGAGGTATTAGCAGTAGTGGAAACTCACCTAAGAGAAAAAGAAGAACGTACTTTGGAAGAGGTGGTATGGCAGGGTGTAAACAAAAAAGAAAAAAGGGGTGGTGGTATAGGTATTATATCGAGGAAATATTTAAATATTGTTAAATGTCAAGAGCATTTGTGGTTTGAAATAAGGTTGGGTAGACAAGAATGGATGGTGGCTGTAGTGTATATAGCTACTGAAGATAGTCAAACTGTAATGCAGTGGAACAGTAGTATATATGAATGCCTTGTTAAGGATATACAAATTTTTAAAGAAAAGGGGAAGAGAATAATGGTTATAGGGGATATGAATGGACATATTGAAGAAATTGATGATGTAGATCAGTGGTCTTCAACCTTTTCACACCTGCAGACAAGTAAAAATAAGAATAAGGTTCCGCGGACCAGCAAAAATAAGGATAAGATTTCGCAGATCGGCAGAAGTCTATAGATAAATTTTCTTAAAGATAAGCATAAATGTTATAACTGATTAAAACAACAATGTTAAATATATAAGATAAAGTTTTATATATATATATGGAGTTTATATAATAAAAAACTTTTTTAAAATTTTTTTTAGAAAATTAATAAAAAATTTAATTCTACCCCCCCCCCCCCATAAACATCTGTGATAACTAGAAAAACAAATTAATTTATGAATGATTGATTAGAATTTGTTTTCAGTTCTGTTTTCTTTTTTTTTTTAATTGGGTAAAAATGAGATGAAAAAATAAATAAAAATTGGCTATATTAATTAAAAGTTCAAACTCTTATTATTTATTATTACAAACTTTTTACTGCCCGTCTAGCACACGGACCAAGGGTTGAAGAACACTGGTGTAGATAATAAGAATGGTCAGTTTTTGAAGGAATTTTGTCAAAGAGTAAATTTGAGCATTGGGAATTTATCAAATATGTATACACATGGTCTAGGAATAATGTATTTCACACAATAGATTATGTATTGGTAGAGAAAGAGGGAATGAATAAAATACAGAAAATTAAGATGTTTGATAATGAAGAGAGAGTATGTAATAGTGATCATAATTTTATTGTAATAGAAATGGTTAGTAATGTGATGGAGGATAGAAATAAAGGTAGAAATAATAGTGAAAGATGTGGATGGAGAGTGAATGATAAGAATAAGTTGAAAGAATATAAAATAAAAGTTGAAAAAACCATGGAGCAGTTGGATGGGGATGAGTATAAGGACTGGTGTGGTGAAATAAAAAAAGTGGCAAATATGATTTTAGTTGAGAATATACAGAAGAATAAAAGTAATAAAAAATGAGAGTTAGTAAAAGTATAAAAGAGAGGAAAGAAGCATGCAGAGAATATAAGTGTGCTATTAAGAACAAAGAAAGTGAAAATGATATTAATGCTAAATGGGGAAAATAATTAGAAAAGAAGAAGTTGGCTAAAATGGATAATTATAAAGAGAGGATGAAGTTAAATAGTAAATTGTTGGAGGATATTAATAAAAGTGGAAGAGATGGGAGTAAAAAATTTTGGAATAACATTAAAAGGAGAAATGTAGGGGAAAAAGAGATAGTATTAATAGATGATGAGGGAATAGAGTGTAGCTCTAGAGAAGAGGTAGAGAGAATCTTAAATAGATATGTAATGGATATCGAAAAGATGTTAGATGTGAAGGAAGTAATGATAGAAAAAATGAAAGCAGTTAGTAATGCGATAAGTTCACTAAAATGAATTGAATGAGGCAGGGAAGAGATTGAAAAGTGGAAAGGTGAGAGATTTAGATGGATGGGCAGCAGAGATGGTAATGAATTTAGGGCATAGAGCAAAAGCAAAGTTATTATCATGTTTTAATAAGATGGCACAGAAGACAGTTTTTCCGGTTAGTTGAAGTAATACAAGAATAAGATTATTATTTAAAGGAAAGGGTAAGGATCATAGAAAATTAAATAATTATAGACCGATAGTGGTAACATCAGTTTTATATAAAAGTTTTTTTATATATGATAGCTGGAAGAGTTGTAAAATGAATGGAAGAGAATAATGTAGTGGGGGAAATGCAAGGAGGTTTTAGGTCAGATAGGCATATAGGAACTAGTTTGTTTGTAGTTACACAACTTATGGAGATGAGTAGGAATTCAGGTAGATCATTATATATATGAGTTTTATAGATATAGAGAAAGCATATGATAGAGTAAATAGAAATAGATTATGGGTAAGGTTAGCCAATTTGGGAATGGATGAAGCTTTAGTAAATATTATTAAGAAATTATATGAAAATAATTATTATACTTACCAGTTAGGGGATGTAGAGTCAATTAAAGTTAAAAATGGGGTGGGATTAAGGCAAGGATACCCTATGTCACCTATTTTGTTTTTGTTGTTTTTGAGTGAAATGGAGAAAGCAATAGAAAAACTAGGAAGAGGGGTAGAGATACCATTAATAGGTGGCAAGGGTGTATATATTTTGTTGGGTATTTTTTTGCAGATGATATCTTTTTGTGTACTGAAAGAAGAGAAGATATGGAAATTATGTTGAGGACATGTGCAAGGATGGGTAAAGAGATGGGGACTAAATTTAGTGAAGAAAAATCAAATATAATGATGGTTAATACTGGGGAAAGAGAAGATGTAGAATTTTTATTGGGGGATATAAAGTTAAGTGTGGTGGATAGATATAGGTATTTGGGAATCATCTTATGTAATCAGGAAAATGTCTTGGATGAATGGGAGAAAAAATTGGTAAATGAAGCAAAGAAAAGAAAGGGTTTGGTAAATAAACTAACAGTATTTTCATATAATAAATATGATGCAGCTAGAATAGTATGGAAGGGAGTTGCAGTAACAGGGTTAACATATGGTAATGATGCATTATGTGTTAGTAAAAGGGTTTTAAATTATTTAGAGAAAGTACAAAGGGAAGTAGGAAGACATGCATTAGATGCAGAGATGTGGACAGCAAAGGAGGCAATTTAAGGAGCAATGGGATGGTCAAGTTTTTATATGAGAGATGCAAAAAATAAAATGAAAATGTTTGGTAGATTGCAGTTTATGGATAGTAAAAGAATAGCCAAAATAGTGTTCAATTGGGTTATGAGTAAAGGGCAAGTAACAAGATGGGTGAGAAAGGTAATGTGGTGTGCGAAAGATTTGGATAAAGAATTTATATCAGTATACTTGTATAAAAGGTGGGATGATTATGTTAGGAGGATTGTTGAGTGTTATAGTGGTAAGGAATGGGATAAAAGAATAGAAGCATTAATAAAAAATAGGGAGTTGGAGAGATGGAGAACTAATATGGAGGGTAAGAAGAGTTTAAATATATATAGAAGTAAACAGAATATTGGATGCGCGTTAATTTATGATAATAGTAAGGAAAGTAGTTTATTATTTAAGGCTCAAATGGGATCTTTAGCAACAAGAGAATATACAAGTAAATGGAAAACTATGGATAATTTAGTGTGCAAATTGTGTAAGGAAGGTATAAAAAATATTAGGCATCTGTTGATTGAATGTAAATGCTTGAAAGCAGAAAGGGTACAGATAATGAAGTTATGGGAGAATAGACATGAACAAAGTGACTATACAGAAAGTGAGTTATTAGTTTTTATGTTGGGTTTATGAAAAGATAAGGGGGATTTAGATATAAAGGCCATAGAGTTGACAAAGATTATGTTGTGAAATGGGATGGGGCAGAATATGGGAAGACTTAAAAGTGGAGAATAGACAATAAAATGGCTAACAGGTTTAGCTGGGCATAATTTCTGAGATATTCTTGACTTCATTTAAGGAGAAGCCAAATACATCACATCACATTAATATAAGCTTTTCGTGACATACTAAATATAAATATATTAATAAAATAACAAAATGGTTTAATTGTATCACAGTGTTATGGCTTATAGATTAGTTTTAGGCATGATTCTAAAATACTATAATGAATGGTGGTGCAAGAATAGGCAGCAAAATATAAGATTCGGTCTATTTTGGCCAAGTAGATGCTTCATCGTTTAAGTGGGAATAAGAAATGGTATGCCCGTTCTTCTGACGGGTTGTACCTGGAGAGAAAAAGGAAGATAGAGATGCAATTGTCCATGTAGGGTATCAATGTAGAGCTACTGCTACTCTTTCCAAAGATGTCCTAGTGCACTTCCTATGCCAGCTAAAACGTATATAAGTGAAGGTGGAGGATTCAGGGTTCCCGATCATCCTCAAGTTATGACAAAGCAAATGATGACGATAGCTGATCCATGCTGGCAATGCTATGAAACTAGATTGTGACCTTTAATGACATCAAAATAATTAATGGAAAATATAAAATTTAAATCGGGCATAACGGCATGACTTGTATACTAAACCAAATTATATAGCTGACATCTTAAACTAAATGAATGCCTTATGACATACCATTAAGTTTCCATTCATTAAACAGGTTCCACATGCATTTGGAATCAATAAGCATTATTGAATACTATAATGCTAAAAAATGCTACATATAAATGATTATTACAAAATAAAAATAAACGGTCATTATTATTCAAAAATATCTTATCTGGAATTTAAGCAATAGCGTTCTTGGATCACATTAAGTTTATAATCAATAAAAATACACTCAAGGCAGTTAAAAAAATAATCTGCCTATAAACAAAAATATTATTTATCTATTTCTCAACACAGCAAGCCATGGCTTTAAAACAAATAATTTAACGTAATTAAAATATCCCAGAAGCACGGGAGGAATTTAAAAGACTATTCTAAAATAGAGGCTGGCAGAGTCGAGTTGATTTGGCATATAAATGACATATAAAAATAAAAAGCAAATAATTATGATAATAAAATTTTCTGTACTAAATAAAATGTAAGATTTTAACTTAAGTAGATGTAAGCATTTACATATATATAAAGTATAGGATTATAGAGAGACTTTCAAACAGAGATTAGGTACAAATATATAACAAAAAAAATATTAATTATCACAGATATAGATAAGCATGGAACTGTTACCTCGGCAATGTGATAATGGTTAGGTGGTTCATTGTTTGAGCTTTAATTTACAGGGATTAGCTTGGTGGCCAGCAATCTCAGTCTCTACTGCTTCTTCATTAGTGGCAGCCTTCTTCCATGGCAGGAGTTTTGCGGTAGCATACTAGAGGCAGCTCCAAGAGGCCCAGAGAAAGATAGTTTGGTGACCTACTCAGTAAACATTCTAAAAACTAAGCACAAAACAAATACTGTCAGACTGTAAGACTCAGACTCAAACTAAAAATCTAAACCTGACTGTCTCTTATCTCCAATCTATACTATTTATACCACCTAAGCTATTACAGGAATGCTTTGGCTCATTTGCCCAGAGGCAGATGAGACAATTAATAAATTCCTGAGCAGATTACAGTCTATTTTAATTAAAAGTAAGATATAAGATAAGGTTCAAATCACATTCATTAGCAAAACTTTTAATTAAAGTCTTTAAATTATAAAAGTAAAACTATGATAAGACTATATTTTGATTAATGAAAATCAAGCATTTAATTAGTGAAGAAAACTTCACAATAGGTTAATTTGAACCTGCCATCTTGGTTATATCCTCTTTTAAATTTTTTAAATGTGAAATTAAATGCAAATAATTTTTATAAAAATGACAAAACTTTACGTGATTAACAAATTCTCTTTTAAAATTAAAAAAAGCAACAAACAAGCTTAAAATATTCAAAAGTATGAAAATATCAAAATCAAAATTATAAAATATTTATTACAGAGTAAAGTTTTAGCATATTTTAAAATATACATATATACATTGCCACATAGTAGGTAATGGCAAGGTTAGTACATTAAATATAATTGCTGGGTTTGAACCCTTGTAAATGGTTAGTTTTTAGGAAGGAAAGCATGAAGCTCACTAAGGAAAACATGAAGCTCACTCTGACTACAGAGTGATTGCTTCACATGATTCTTGATTTAATCCACAAATTGCTTTCTTTTGATAACTTAAGTAAGTACCTATAATATAACTAAATAAATATTATATAATTATTGTTTATAAATGCTTTTCTCATCCCATTTGCATTCTAGATGACCACGAGATCCTATGATCCCCAACTGAGCTAAGCTGTAGATTAATACTATAATAAGAGTCTTATTTATAATTAGAGATGCAACTTAAATTATAAATTGTATTCTATCTTCTATAGAATTGGCACCTGGGCATTTATATGTGTATAAAGTGATATAGATGTAGATTGTAGAGATTTCAATATATATGCACATACACACATGCATGGCAGTTTAAATATTTATTAATCAATTTATATGACATTGCATTTTTATGCTGATTACAAAATTTTTAACTTTTACTCATTTCTCTAATTATTTATTTCAATTTCACAGATAGTATTTTATAGAATACATATGCGCATAATGTGCAGAGATTTGCTTGACATCGAATGCTATAAAGAATGCATATGATTTTAACTCCAGGATCTATAAAATTTCCATCATAAAACTCTAGTACTATAAAGCATGGACACAAGAAGGATTATCATAGTTTAACTTTTGTTGAGCTACCCACAACTACATCAAAATAAACTGTCTTGCTGTTTTTTTGAGTCTTAGAGGCTAAATTCCATTTGAAAATTAAGACTTGCTCCCTTGTGAGTCTTAGAGGCTTCTAGATTCAACAAAAACTCAAACTATGCCTTGCTTCCTTTTAGCCTTTGAGGTGAGTAAGTAAACCATTTTGAAAAAATATTATGGCAGCATCTGAGATAATGTACATTTAAAAACATCATATGATAACAACATAGTGTCTCATATACATGACCAAATCTCAATATATCACACTATAATAGCTTCTTTATCATTTTTTTGTTCTCTGCAGAAATCAATGTTCAGATTATATATTTCATAACTATTTATTTATGTCATTACTACTATCTTTTATGACAATACTATCCATAAAAATCACACTTGCTTTCTAGCAAACTGGTCAGTTTTCTTCTTGTCCTTTTAATGCCATTTTTGATATTGTCATATAATCATATATTTTGAAATACTATAATTAATTTCATTTTGCCTTAAAGCATTTTAACAGATCCAGGGTTGAAAGGGAATGAGCTAGTCTTTATTAATCTAACATTAAGGTTTACATAGTTATGTCAAAATACTTCTGCCATGATTCCAAGTGGATTTAAATTATGTTTTGCCATCTCCTGGGTCAATGCTGATTTCTTCACGCTGGTTTGGATCCCATTTTTTTTTTGTTTTCTGCTTCTACTCCTATCTTTTTTTATTCCAGTACTAGTTTCTGAATGTGGTGTGTTCTCTGGAGATTTTACTAGACTGCCTGGTTTTCTTGGGCTTGGAAAACTTCTAGAATGTATTATGCATGTTCTATCTCTGTTACCAGAGTTTCTTCTTTTTTTTGCCACCATTTATAGGGTTGGAATCTTTGTTCATTTTTTGCTCTGATACAACTAATAGATGTCTCACTTTTTTGTTAAACTACTAGTTTGCTGAGAGGAACTTGCTTTCTCCATCCTGATTCTGAATGTTCATATTGTTGGCATTTAAAAGCTCAGCCACTTGTTTTACTGTCATTACTGAAGATTATATGGAATAATTCAGATGATCTGACTTTATGTCATGCCACATGCAGATAATGTTCTTAAGTCTGATACTTGCTTTCTAAAGAATTCTGTGTATTCTGTGTAACTTTCATCATTTTTTATGTAAAATCTTTCCTGCATAATGACTCTTCAGTATAAAAATTATTTAAAATTTATTGTCTGTAATGAAAATAGGTGGTTGGTTTCTTTATTAATGAGTTCTATCATTCCTCAGCAGATTTTGTAAATGATAGCCACTTGCGCTCTTTCTGTTAGCTAGTTCAATTAGAAATAATTCTCCAGACTATCAAGGTATTCCATGGGCATTTCTCTTGCCACATCTCTGAGTGCCTAGATTTTTAGAAATTGATTTATATAGCTAAAAGTATCATAATATCTATACTGACCTGTAACTGTTTTGTTTTCATAACTTTTTTTTGTTTTTGTATCTTATGTCACTTTTACTATCTTCTAAAAAATTCTTTTAGTTTCTGTAAACCAATTTCATGTATCTTCTTTCATGTTTGCATAATCCATTTTTTAAGTCATTCATAATGCCAACTATTTTCTAAGTTTTCTGATATCTTTTCTTCACTGTCTATGAGATTTTCTTTAAATGTTGAATTTTATATTTGATCTTCATCTCTCTTTATTTCTTGTATCATTTCCAGTTTTTCTATTCTTTCTCCTATACTTTGGACATTTTCATTTAATTTATTTTCACTAGATTCAATAGATTTTTTAACCATTTCTTTTAAATCACTATGTAATCTTCTTTCTATACATTCTACATTTTTGTATTTGCTCTTGTATTTGATTCACTATTTCCAGCTTCATGGTACTTGTAGTATCTTGTACTACTTCAAACTTTTCTTTTTATTTCTTGATGTATTTTTTCAAATTCACTATCTCTTTTTTGTTGCTTTTCTTCATGTTTTAAATACATTTGTTTAATTTTGTTATTTCTGCTCTCTTGTTTTTTTTTCTTCAAATTTTTATTGCATTTCTTCAACATTTTCCATGAAAGCATACAGCATTGTATGTGATTTTTGTGTAAAGGGTTTTGTACTCTCAGAATAGCTTCTTACTCTATTGGCTCTAATTTCATTGCCTGTATTGGTTCCTGTGTTGATAGATCAATGTTTAACTGCGTATCCATCCTTTTTTTATCATCAATGTATAAAACTAAATGTTCTATTTTATTCTCTTTTGTTGATTTCTTTTTATGCAGATTTAAAGGCTTAATCCTTAACAATGGACAAACATAAATTTGTCCATAATGTTTTCAAATAATTAATAATGATTCCAACACAATTGTGTTGGAATCATTTTTAAAAGCTTAAATATGTTTCAATTTATATTCTATCATTAAATAAACACACTCTAGTCTCAACCCTTTTTATAAAATCTTCTCCAGAATAACATGATATATCTCTGCCTTAATGATTACTTTCATTATCTTTTATATGAACAGCTATTTATTAAATATTACCATGCTTATCTAGACACAATGTGCTGCTTTCATAAAATATTAGCACATACATTTTTTTCTTTTTATTTAAATGCTAATCGTATTTCTCAATCCATACATTTAATTGCATTATACTTATTTATTATACATCACAATTTGTTAATGTTATTTATGCTTTATTGTGCAATATGTTGTGTGATTGTACACAAGTGAAATTTAAGCATAGGAAAAGAGATGTACATTTTGCAATTTGGCTGCACAAATAGGTATCTGTTGAATAATGAAATTGAACAATAAATTGAACATAAAAATTGGTTGTACCAAATATGTAATGTTGAATATGTAACAGTAAATATTTCATGGTACAAGAGTTTTTATTCAATATGTACTGTAAATTTTGATTCAAATATATTTGAAAGTTGAATGGTTAATAAAATTCTAATATAAAACAGATTCAATTAATGTATATAATAATATTAACCAATATGATGACGATAATTTATAATTTAAAAGTACAATTATTCCCAGAAGTATGTTATTTGTTTTTCAATTTTAATAAAATGAACCTGAAAAATATCAAACCTTTTAAAAAGAAAGTTTAACTTTTGGAAAACTTTTAAAGGTATGATCATCATAAATTATAAATTATCACCACCATCCTTGCATGTACTCCAGGGAATTTCATGATTTCTCAAGTCTGTGGATATTAATTAGCATAAGAGTATTAAAAGCATAATGTTTGGATTGAGTTACAAACACAAACTAAATAGATTAATAAAAAAGTAATCAATTTATTAACAATGATTAAATAAAATGTGTATATACTCTCAATATTAATATGTATATAAAATATTAAATATAATGATTTTAAATTTAAGTTTACATTTAAGTTTAAGGCTTTAAAATATTTATAATGATAACATCTTACCATATTGAAAGAGTCACAAATCATGGTTTTTGGCAGATATATTTCTTTTAATATCAGATTGACTTCATTAATTGCTCCAAAGATGGTTCATTTTCTCCTTGGTCACTGGTGGGATAGATGGTAAATATGGCAACATTGGTGACATTATACAAGGTATATCAGTAGATCTTGGGTAGTTCTTATGGAGCAGTCCTTTTTTTTTTCATGGCATTTCAGACATTGTCTAGTTTAACAAACTTCAGCATTAGTTTTTGGATCTGGCTATATTTTCTGGGTATTTTGACTGGTGTGTTTTTTCTTTTGCCCATGCCACACATTGGGAAAAGTTTTCTGCCACATAAAATCAACATATTGGTTGTTATGATTGTAGTATTGAAAAATACTTTAAAAACAGTCAGCAAAATATGGCTACCTGAGTTACGATGTAAGAGTTTTAACCAATAGTTGTTTCTCTTTTTGGCATGGGTCACTGCAACACAGCTTCAAAAGTAGATTGGGTTGGAATAAAATCAGAATGCCTAAATTAAAATGCCTAGTTGCTTGTTTCAGATGTATTTATACCTATTTGATATTTTCAAATAAGATATACATTACCAGATAGATAAAACCTGACATTTGCATCTCTACAACATATTTTTTGAAAAATATGCTGTGGAAATTAAATTTCCAAATGTTTTAAAATTACATCATGATTTTCTCTCTTTCTTTATTTACATTAGTTAATAGTTTAGGGAAGTAAAACATATCATTGCCAACATTTAAATATAGCTCAATAATGTCTAAAACATTATTCTTTTTAAAATTTTAATATTATAGATAGCTTTGCCATTCAGTTTTAATATAAAAATGTGAGAAATTTTATTTAAAACTAAATTCAAAATAGGCAAATTACAAAGGGTTCAAAATGTGTTATATTTTTAAAAACTAAGCAATTCAAATCTTTTGCATATGAAAAACATTTGTCTTTTTCCTTTACAATGTAATTTATCATTTGATTTTTCACATATTACAAAGCAGTTTCATAAAACCTTTAATATATTGTAACCATCTGGGTTACATGGCACACAGCAACATAGATGTGTGTGTGCACATATATATTGAACTGGATACTTTATTCAATTCAAAAGTTCTATCATGTAAATTAAAACCAAATTCTACTTTTGGTAAAATTTAAAAGAAAGTTAAAAATTAAAAGTTTTATATGTGCAATAACATACATACTTATTTATGTTAAAATCTTAAATTTTTAATTCTCAATCGATTTTAGTTTAAATTTTTTTTTTTTTATGACACTTGTTTTTTTTTTAAAGGAATTAAAAGCAAGCAAAGTTTAATTAATCTTTTTATAAACGTATTTTATTTTTTAAAAAAAAAATTGATTTAGTTTTAAAGCTGAGATTTAGTTTGAATTTTTTTTTTTTAAATTAATTTTGTAAGATAAAACCCTGGTCAGATAATTAAGATTGAGTGGGAGATACATTTACCCTGGTTGAAACTTGCAATAAAAAATTGCATGGGAGATAACGATGGACATAAATAGCTCTGGGTTTCATTCATTCAGATTATTCAGAGAGATTATTCTAGTGACTCAGCTTATTAATTCTGATTGCTCAGATTATTCAGCTTCTTACTAATGAGGATTCATCCAGATTTTCCTGTTATTGAACTGCTGCATCATTGAAGTGATTCAAATTTTATTTGATATTTGTTCTGTGGGAATCACCAAATATGATTTCTGTTGACCGACAATAATTCTACTATTTGCCATGATAGTAGCCACAATTCAGACCCTGTGCCTATAATCTATGCCATGAAGAATCTCCACAACATGATGAGCTAAATCTTTCCAAAGATGAATGTCCAGAGCTCCAAAATTGTGACTTCAATCATGACCTAAGTATCAAGTCCAGAGCTGATCCCAATAGTGCTTCCATTCTTCTGAACCTGTAGTAAATTAAAGTTGCTGTATAGGACTCTTTATAAACTGAACTTTGCACGAACAGCAGAAATTAATATTATTTTGAGGTAAATTACCTTTCCATATTAACATCAGAGCTAAATCTCTAATTAAGTCTCTGGCAAATCTCAGCTTAATTTTAAAAGTAATTATATTTATGATGTGTGTTAATTTAAATATTAATGTATTTTCTTTTTATATATTGGAATCTTAGTGATAAGATTTTCCATTTTAAAAATATTAATTATTTGAGAGTGTATGGTGAGTGATATTTTATATGCCTAATGTTTTCTCTGTTCTATGACTAACCCCTGATAAATACTCAGGCCGATCTTAGTAGTTTTTTTTTAATCACCTGTCATTTTTGTTTGTTTTATTTATTGTTAAACTTAATCATATTGTTCTGCTTTTTTGGTAGAGATTTTATTTTCTATAGTTTAGATTATGTAGTCCATAATCTTCCTTTTTCTTGTGTGAGACTAACCTTGGATGGTTTAAATGTACCTGACCATGAATGTTTTGCAGAATTTATAACATTCTTAGTTCCAACATTTCTTTTCTGGGCTAAAGAAAAGCTCATATGCACTGTTCTGTTGGTTCTACACATGCATCCATCTTTCTAAATCTCTATAAAAAATAGAATTGGTTTAGGTGAACCACTAGCAGAAAAATATAAGCCCTTCTTATGTTATAGGTGAGAAATAAAATTGTCTGCCTGGCTATTTAATGTATTAATGCTGTCATACACTCAATGATAAAATCTTCCAAGAAAATGAGGGTCAAGTTTCTATATTTATTTTGTTATATGTTTAATAAATTTAAAAGTTCTTGTAATTATTTTGGCTGATGTTTGTCTCAGTGTTTTCTCAATTGTCTGAACAACATTCATGATCTCTTGCTCACCATGGGTTTAGTCTGGCACATTCATGTTCATATATCTTTTTCACCCTTAAAAATAAATGTCTAGTTCCAATTTTCAGACTAGTGGTGCCCTTGTGGTTAGTATATGTGAAAGCAAAATTTTTTCATCTGGTACATAGGTATTAAATTTTAGCACAACCAACATAGGGCTTCGAGTTTAAAGCCCTTGTGAGATTGTGTTCAAACAATTAAAGAATATTTCAGGTGTAGGAAGCAAGATTTCATAGGTAGGGATCAGTTTGTGCTAGCCAGGGTGTATATTGTAGGAAGCAGTTTGGAATAGGGGATTCATCTTTTCAATATGAATAATTATTATATAGTTAAACAGCATTTTTTTAGAGTTATTACTGAATGTACGAGTTAGACAAATAGATATTAAGAAGTTATATATTTGTTTTTTTCTTAAGAAAAAAAAGTAAGTAAAGAGTTTAAGTTTTGTATTTAAATATATATATATATAAAAATTAGCAGTTAAAGATTTTAAAAAAAATTTAATATATAGATTTAAAAGAAAAATTTCATTTGTAATTTAAATAAAATTCAGATTGTGAATACTAAAGGGGGGGTGAATGGTATGAGGAAAAAAAAAAAAAAAAAAAAAAGTTTTAAAAAAAAAAAAAAAAAGGGAAAAAGGGGGGGGGGGGGAAAAAAAGGGGGGGGGAAAAAAGTTAGAAGAAGAGACTGAAAATAAACAGGCTAGCATCATGGCCAGAATAGGTTGGCAAATAAAATCTTTTAGGGCTGATATTTGGGACAGCCCATTAGAGCATTTGGAGAGCTTGCAAGAGATGTTTAAATTTCATAATTGGCAGGCAAAAGAACAGATGGCAATTGCATGCAACCATTTACAAGGGGTGGCCAAGGATTGGTGGCATACTTTAAGTACAAAAGCCACATACTTTTTGGAATTACAGAGGTAAATTAGTTCACACTTTTTGATCTGAAGGAAAGTGGTATCATATTTTTCAACAATATATCACAAGAAAGATATACTAGGAGTAATGGAGAAACTTACACCCACTTTTTCTACAGACAAGCAGCAAGACTGAAGTCATTGATAGCTTTCTCTTTTTTTGAGGGTCAGATAAGCTAAATAATATTGAGCAATATGCCAGGGGATATACAGCAGATCATGTTGCATAGTAACAACATTCACATTTAAAAAAGTCAAACTGTTAACTGAAATAGAATGTAACCAGGCCAGAGAAAAATCAGAGAAAAGAAAAAAAAGAACAATGCTGGGTGATCAGACACTGTTGATATTAATGGATCAAAGAGTCCATTACCAGGTCCGATAAACAAAAAGTAAGAAAGCAGTAGGGCTATAGCTAATGTGGTGGTTGATCAAGAAGAACCAGCATGGAATGGAGCTATACATACTTGCCCTATTATCAGTATAAAGACTGGAGATATCATTACAAAAGCATTGATTGATTCAGAAAGTCAAATGTTATTGCCCTTTAGTAAGTTTTATGTGAAAATAAAAGAAAAGCAGCAGTGTTTGTATACATTGCCACTAAATAGAATGCAGGTGGTGCTGGCTAACGCAAGAAGGCAAATATTGAAACCAAACAGATATAGTTACAGTTGTATCTGGGGAATGTAGAGTTAGACCATGTCTTTTTGATAATGCCTGGTCTTAGACAAGATGTTATAATTGGGACCAATTTTAAAAAAAGCATAGATGTGTGTTGGATTATGACAAATGTTTATTTATTTGCCAAGATGTTTTAATGCCATTTGAAGGGCTGAAGCATTATAAACCAATTTATGTACAGTGTGTTCAGAAAGTAAGGGATACTGTAGAAATGCAAAATAAAGTGTCACAATCTATTTTAAAAGGAACAGAACAACAACACCCTCCAATGGAATTGTTGAGGAAGTTTTATTGTTTTTTAAAATAGGCCCAAGACCGTTGAGGGACATGTGCATCACATTCAAGTTAAGGAAGAAAATCATTTCCAGAGTCATTCATACCCTATTCCATTTGAACTTGATCTCTAGTTACTTGAAGATCCCTCTGCACCTGTTTGACTGCAAATACACCAGTTTTGACTATGAAAGATATACATATGTGTTTAACCGTATGCCTTTTGGGTTAATCAATAGTGATTTAAGACTTCTAAAGTGTTTGGATTGAGTGTTAACAGACAAAATCAAGAACCTGATTGGGATGTATATAAATGAAGTAGTCATCGCATCTAAAAATATGGAAGAAAATGTTTTTAACGGAGTGCTACCAGAAAAACATTACCATCAACTTAACAAAAATCTTGCATGGTCCAGGAGGAGGTTGCATTGTTAGGCTTCTTAATAGGAAAAGAGGGCATTAAACTTCATCCTGAGAAACTAACAGTGATACATTTTCCTACACCCACTAATAGGCATCAGATATGGTCTTTTCTGGGATTATGCTATTTTTATCATAGATTTTATGAAAATTTTGCATTAGAGCTACAAATTTGGTTCGGTTATTAACCAAAGACCAAAAATGGATCTGGGAGTCCAAACAGGAGCAGGAATTTCAATGCATTAAAAAAAGATCTTAGAACAGGTGGTTCTGGCCTACTCTGACTTTTCACAAATTTTATGCATTCAGACCAACAATAGCAGGCAAGGGCTTGGGATAGTGTTATTTCAAATTGACAAACAGCAACATCACAGAGTGTTGTATTTTTGTAGCTGAAAGCTAAAAGGGGCAAAAAATAATTACATGATGACAGAAGAGGAAGCTCTGGCCATTGTGTGGGCTTTCAGTAAATTCAAATAATTCCTGCTTGGGTCAGAGATTGTTGTAATTGTGGATCATAAGAGCTTGAAATTTCTTAATAGCAGTTACTTATCAAATGATCAATTGATATGATGGAGTCTTATGCTACAGAAATTCCAGTATAAAGTTCTATATTGTAAAGGCCAAGAAAATAATGGGGTGGATATTTTGAGTCACCATCTCATAGATCTGACTCCACATCATTTTGAGCCCAACAATCTAAGTATTGCAGCATTCATGTTGGCCATAGATGAGTCCCTAGAGCAACAATTACTAAGGCTGCCTGAAATACAGGAGACCAGCCCAGAGTATGCACACATCATTACATATAAAAAAGGGATAGGAACTTCTGACCCCAGTGACACAGTGACATTGGGAAAATATGAAGCATATACAATAAAAAATGGTGTATTGCAAAACAGGGTTACCATGGAGGAAAACTCATGGAGAATCCTTATACCCCAGGGACTGAGAAACAAACTTATAAACTATATATATTGTTTTTATAGACACTTTGACCTACATAAGGTACAGCGTGTGCTCAGGGAAGTATTTTACTGACCAAGTTTATATTCAAATGTTGAGTCAGTTTTGGGAAAATGTCATGTATATTCATAAACCAAACATGTAAATAAGAAATTTACTGGGATCTTACAACCTATTTTAGTGCATAACCCTAAAAAATTGTTGGCATAGACTTTTATGAACCCTTACCCACCTATAAGCATTACCGATATTTAGTCATAATTTTCCAAGTATGTGACTGCATAGAAAAGTGGATACTCAAGGTACTATCTGGATCATGTGGGAGTATCAGTTTCTAAAGATTGGTAAGCCCCAGATGATACTTACAGACCATAGGACACCCTTTAAATCCCACCAGTGGATTCAGAAATAGGGCATTCAAAATGTATTAACATCTATTTGTAATCCCCAATCTAATCCCTGTGAGAGAGTCATGTGGGAGCTAAATCATTTGCTTCAGCTTTATGTCAAAGAAATTCACTGTGAATGAGTTAAACAGACAAAAACATTACTAATTACATAAATTAGACACAGAATGAGTCTACAGGGTTTGCATCCATCAGGTTACAACTTGGACAAAATTATCCAATGCTGATAAAGGCTCCCTTGCCTGTAGATTGGGAGAAAATTGATGAAGAAAAAAATAAAAGAAAGGCTAGAATAAAGTTAAAATTGATGACCATGTAGATTTGAGGTAGGAGGTTGGTTCTTGTAAAAAAAAACCCACATCAGCAATCTGACCCAGCATCAATATGGAAAATTTTTTTCAGTATACAATGGACCTTTCATTATACAAAAGAAAAGTGATCCATATGCCTTTGTATTGGAAGATGAAGGTGGGATTTATGGGTCTTATAATGCATCGAGCCTTAGGCCAGCCAGTTAAAAGATAGAAGATAGACTTAAGGAATTGAACTCAGGACAAATGTTCAGCTGGGGATGGTTTTAAAAGTTTTAAATGTTTTGGGGTTAAAGTTTTAAAAAACGACAGCAAAAAAATGCTTGTATTTTTTTTTGTGGCATGATGGGGCAGTTGAATCGGATACTTTATCCGATTCAAAAGTTCTATCATGTAAATTAAAAGCAAATTCTATTTTTAGTAAAATTTAAAAGAAAGTAAATTAAAAGTTTTATATGTGCAATAATTTTTTATGACACTTGTTTTTTTTTTAAAGGAATTAAAAGCAAGCAAAGTTTAATTAATCTTTTTATAAAAGTTTTTTTTTTAAAAAAAAAAAAAAGTTGATTTAGTTTTAAAACTGAGATTTAGTTTGACATTTTTTTAAAAATTAATTTTGTAAGATAAAGCCATGGTCATATGTTGTCTTTCTAATTAAGATTGAGTAAAAGAGAGAGATTTACCCTGGTTGAAACTTGCAATAAAAGATTGTGTGGGAGATAATGATGAACAAAAATAGCTTTGGGTTTCATTCATTCAGATTATTCAGAGACTATTTTAGTCACTCAATTTATTCTGATTGCTCAGATTATTCAGCTTCTTGTTATTGAGGATTCATCCAGAATTTTCTGTTATTGAACTGTTGTGTCATTGAAGTGATTCTAATTTTATTTGATATTTGTTCAATGTAAATTACCAAGTTGGATTTCTGTTGACCGACAATAATTCTATTATTTGCCATGATAGTAGATGCCATTAAGATGCCATGCCTATAATCTACCCCATATAGAATCTCCACAACATGATGGGCTTAACCTTTCCAAAGATGAACTCTGGAGCTCCAAAATTGTGATGTCAATTATGACCTAAGTGTCAAGAGCTGATCCCAATAGTGCTTCCATTCTACAGAACCTTTAGTAAATTAAAACTTCTGTATAGGACTCTTTATAAACTGAACTTTGCATGAAAAGCAAAAATTAATATTACCTCAAGGTAAATTACCTTTCCATATTAAAATCAGGGCTAAATCTCTAATTAAGTCTCTGGAAAATCTCAGCTTAATCTTAAAAGAAATTATATGTATGGTGTGTGACTTATTAATTTAAATATTAATGTATTTTTTTATATATTAGAATCTTAGTGACAAGAATTTCCATCTTACAATATTACTTATTTGAGAGTGTATGGCAAGTGACATTTTATATGCTTAATGTTTTTTCTGTTCTATGAGTAACCACTGATAAATACTCAGGCTGATCTTAATAATTTTCTTTTAATCACCTGTACTTTTTGTTTGCTTTATTTGTCTTTAAACTTAATCAAACTTGGTTTGTGTATTTTGCAGACCACTGATCTTTTGGCTAGTGGTTTATCGAGTATATTCTGTTTTTTGTGGTAGTGATTTTATTTTCAATAGTTCAGATTATGTAATCCGTAATCTTCCCTTTTCTTGTGTGAAACTAACCTTGGCTGGTTTAAACCCACTTGACCATTTACATTTTAAAAATATGGATATTTTTTAATACAATAATAAATGCACAAATATATTACTTCAGCAGATGTAGACTATTTAATTACTACATATATAAGAAGATTTCAAGTTCGATAAAATTATCTGTTTTCCCTATTATTATTTTTATTAAACAAACTGTCATATCTGACCTTGCATTTAGGAGTGGACCATTTCAGATTCCTTACCTGATTGGCTATCACCCAGTTGCTATCCAAAGAGATTAACTCCTTCACTGGGGTTCATGCACCAAATTTACATGTTTCCAGTAAGGTAGTGGATCTGCCATTAAATAGTCAGCCTTTTCGAGACAGGGCAGAAAACCAATTATTTCGGTCAACCTGAATGACTGAATTTGCTCTCTATTAAACCCACTGCCATCAGCAAATGTAGCATCTCTTCTCATTATTGTGAAATCCACGCAGTGAGGCAACTCCACCTATGGACTGAAAACTGCTAAGTCTGCGCTCGACTCAAGGCAAGCTAAATACATAACTGGAAGAGTTTTACCAGAGACCATGAGGCAGGCTAATCATTAGCTGGAAGAAAATTCTATTACTCAGCATGATTACCTCAGCATTAACTTGTATAAATAATATATCTATATCATTATTTAACTAACAAGTGTGTATATTTTTAGTACTAATAAATTGTCCATATTAATTGTTGGGTAGTTGTTGTTTTTTGTATCTGTTGGTTTTGAATGAACCTGTAAGTCAAACCAAACACAACAGATTTGGCACAGTCAGACATTTGAAAATTTGTTTTGTTATGGCTCAAAAAATTATAGTTTAAAATACACCAGTCTCAACAGATTTGGCACAGTCACACAGAAATTTTTCCCTCATGGCTAAAAAAGTATATCTAAATGTATGAAATAAATATGCAAGTGCATATTTTGCATATTGGCTGGAAAAATTATATTTAAACATATAAAATAAATATATGAGTGCATATTTTGCATATTAATCTTATTATTTTTCTTTTTGAACAAATTTACATTTGCCATAAATTCATTATAGTGGTTCTTAAAAAACCATGTAAAGACATGTCAATTTGAAGCTATTACCAATTATGAGAGCTTTATTGGAAAGACAGCAACAAGGCTCACTCTAGTGGTTTAAAAGCTTTATTGAGTTAGTTACAATAATGTAACAATAAAACCAAAATAATTATGAGTGGTTACTCAAAAAAAAAAAAAAAGATAAAAATCAATTTTAAACAACTACAAACAGTAATACAAAATTAATTGTGAGTAACAAAATTAATTATGAGTGGTTAGTCAGAAAATAAAATACAAAAATTGATTTTAAACAACTACAACAGTAGGACAAAATAATTACGAATGGTGACTTGCATAAATAAATAAAGATGGCTAAAGTAATTGGCTCTATGGAAACTTTTAATCTAGCTCAACCTGAGAGCTGGCCAAATTATAAAGAGCATTTGATTTTTTTACCTACAGGCTAACCAGATTAGAAAACCTGAGGTAAAGTTAGCCACACTAATGACCATTATAGGTTTACAAACAAACGATATACTCAAGTCTCAATCTATGACTCTAACCCCAGTTGAGCTGGATTTTGACAGAATGTTGATGATTCTCACAGAGTATATTTCTCCTAAAGCTTTGACAATAATGCAGAGATACCATTTTAATCTCAGCATACAAGAACAGGGTGAAACAGCTAAAGAATTTCCAACATAAATCCCTATATTAGCCTTGAAGTGCTGTTTCAAAGACTTCATGAATGAAGCACTTCATGATTGTTTTATTTGTGGCATAAATGATCACAATTTGAGGCTTAAAATGTTAATGATTCCAGACCTAGATTTTGAGAAAGTGGTAGCTCAGGCAGAACTAGCAGAGACAATAATTAGTCAAGCTACCCTTTAAAAAGACTTACTAAGTATAAAGTGCAAAAAATTTGAGCATAACACTGGGTCACCCAAATACACAGTCAGCTCAGAAAACTCAGCATCAAATAGCCCACAGTTTTGTTATTGATGCAATGAGCACCTGCACATGCATAAAGAATGCCCATACCACAAGGCAACATGCATGTTTTGCAAGCAAGTCGGACCTATAAAGGTGACATGTCTGAAATTGAAAAAGCAAACAGTCAAGTCAAAAATAGAAACACCTATTCCCAAAAACAGTAAAGGCACTTATAAGATACATTAGCATGTTGACTGTATAAACCATATCAGAGATGACAAGTCTGGATTTACACACACTGTCATAATTAATGATACACCAGTCAAGATGTAACTTGACACAGGGTCAGCAGTATCTATAGTTTCAAGAAGTACCTGGGAAATCATTAAAAAAGAATAAATATAAGTCAATATCAGACTATCAAGGGAATAAAATTAAACTGTTGGATTAAATAACAGAAAAAATTACTATGCCTAACAAAACTATATACCTACCACTGGTAGTGGCATTAGGTAACTATAATGATTTAACTGGCCATGACTGATTCAGTCATTTAGGATTCAAAGTAAAAAAAGTGAATCAGATCACAACATTATTAAAAATAAAATCTGATTTCTCAGAAGTCTTTAACAAAGAGATAAGTCTGTACTTGGGGCAAACAATCCATTTATCACTAAATGAAGATGTAAAACCTATCAGGTGTAGGTGCAGATCACTTCCATTAGCTTTCTGTACCAAAGTAAAGACAGAGCTTGAGAAGTGGCAGACAGCTGGTATAATTGAGTCCATTTCCTATTCTGAATGAGCCACCTCTATAGTACCGTTATCAAAGAGAATGATGATATACAGATATGTGGAGATTAACATTGTACAATCAACAAAGCACTTGATCCAGATAATATTACCCACTGTCATCATGCCATCAAGCAAATTCTAGCCACATTGTCAGGTGGTAGGGTTTTTTTCCAAAATTGACCCAAAGCATGCATACTTGCAACTACCTGTAGATGACCAGGCTGCAAGAGTATTATCAATAATAACCCATAAGGGGTTATTCAAAATAAACTGACTACTTTTGGTATTTTGGTCACCCTGGAAATATTCCACAGAGTTGTGGACCAACTGACTGTGGAAATGGGTGCACTGCAATACTTTGATGATGTCTTACTAGTGGCCCAAACTCCTGAACAACTCTGGAGAGCCACCAAAGAACTCCCAGATAAATTCAAAGCCTCTGGAATTAAAATAAACTCAGAGAAGTGCATATTTGAAGCCAGAGAGCTTGAGTTTTGGGGTATAAAATAAATGTTAGTGACATTCACCCAACTCAAAAGAGGATGATGGCAATAAAGAAAGCCAAAACACCAGAAAATAAGAAGAAACTTCAGTCCTTTTCAGTACTAAACTATTATGAAGGCTTTTAAAACAGAGGCTGCTGAACCATTAAGCAGGCTACTAAATAAAAAAGGAGCATGGAAGTGGGATAATAAGCATGACAATGCATTTAAGATGCTAAAGAATCTAATATCAGATATTACAGTACAGGCACACTTCAACCCAGAAAGTGTGTGTGCTGACATACTATGCATCACCTGTGGGAACAGGGGCAGTGTTGTCCCAATAGGAATAATGATGGAACACACAGCCCTATTGCTTTGGCATCAAAGTGCCTTTCTAGAGCTGAGAAAAACTATGCTCAAATAGTTAGAGAGGCCCTGGCTTTGATCAATGTGATCAAAAAGTTTCATGACAACCTATATGGTAGACCATCATAAATCTCTTGTGGAATTTTTGCACCTGATAAGAGAATATGCATCACCACAGTGGTTTAATTTTTTATCAGGCTATGACTTTACCTTCAATATGTTGAGGGAAAGCATATCCCTCATATAGATGCATTATGCCGACTGCCTGCAGAAGTGGCAGACAGTCCAACATTATCAAGTCAATCAATTAACATGATTGATCTAGACCCATCATTACCATTGAACAGAAAATCAGTGGCAGGGTGGACTAACAATGACCCTAAATTCCAAAAGCTACAAAAATGGGTTTAACAGTGATGGCCCAATAAAAAAACCAGTTGAGTTACACTCAGCCTATTGAATGCATAGATTGGATCTCTCAAGAGAACATAGCTATCTTATCTGGGGAACCAGAGTTGTAATTTACCCCAGACAGACATTCCCAGATGCTCAGTTTGCTGCACTATGGACATGCAGGGATAGTTCAGATGAGGATGCTGGCAAGATCATATATGTGGTGGCCTGTCTTAAATGCTGACATCAAAGCAAAAGTCCACCATTGCTGGCAATGCAAGACAAATCGGAATATTCCAGCAAAAGGCAAAACAGACTAGTGGCCCAAACCTGAAGGGCCCTGGTCTAGACTCCATCTGGATCATGCTGGTCCATGGAAAGGCAAACTATTGCTGATAGTGGTTGATTCATTCTTTAAATGGCTGAAGGTTGTGGAGATACCATCACTTCACTCCACAGCCATGATAGAAACTCTAAGAAGGTTATTTGCCACACATAGTTTTCCAAAAACACTAGTGACTAATAATGGCACAGCTTTTTCATCTGGTGCATTCAAAACCTTCTGCACTAATAACATTGAACTTGTGAATAGTCCTCCATTCCATCCTGAAATTAATGCAGAACTGTTATTCAACAGACCCTTAAGAACTATGCTATCAACTCTGAAACCTGATGCTAAACTTGAACAAGTAGATAAAAAATTAACTTCACATAGCGACACAAGTACTATGCTGCATGTACTACAAGTCAAAAATATGAATACCATCAGTAGTGACTCAAATAAAGGGTTTCTACACTGCCATTGTACAAACAGAAATTGGTCATCATCATTATCACCATCACAACTTGCTAAGATTCAACCTCACATCAGAAGCTAACAAGATCAATGGTCAACCTAGGATGAATACCTTAAGCAGGGAAGATGAAGATAGGAACAGCAATCAACCGGAGAAACCAAGAAAGTGGACAATACATTGTCCAGCATATCTCGATGACTATGTCCTCCAGGACTAATTTTAGCCAGGGGGAGAGATATCATATCTGACCTTGCCTTTAAAAGTGGACTATTACAGATTTCTTACCTGATCAGCTTGCACCCAGTTGCTATCCAATTAAATTCTTCACTGGGGTTTGCACACCAAATTCCCATGTTTCCAGTAAGGTAGGAAATCTGCCATTAAATAATCAGCTTTTTGGAGACAGGTCAGATAGCAAATACTTTTGTCAACCTGAATGACTGAACATGCTCTCCATTAAACCCTCTGTCATAGTATCTCTTCTCTTTATCATGACATCTACACAGTGAGACAAGTCCACCTACAAACTGGAAACTGCTACATCCACCCTCTACTCAAGGCAAGCTAAATACATAGCTGGAAGAGTCTTACCAGAGATCACAAGAGAGGCTAATCATTAGCTAGATGTGAGTTCCATTAAGTGGCATGACTAGCATTAATGTGTATAAGCAATATAAGTATATTATTGTTTAACTAACAAGTGTGTATATTTTTAGTACTAATAAATTTTACGTATTAACTGTTAGGTAGTTGTTTCTTTTTGCATCTGTTGATTTGGAATAAACCTGTAAGCCTAACCAAACACAACACAAACAAATGACAAATTTTAGCTAGCAAGGATTTGGATGAATGATTTATGAAAATCAAGCTTGTAATTAAAGTTCTAAAATAATTATTTCTCCCCATACTAAATATTGGAGACAAAATGAACACAATATATGCCTTAATTGATTAAATATTAAAATATTATTCTGTCAATACTTGTTGAGTTTGGTGTATTAATAACAATATAGATAATATTAAAACCAATAAAATACATATATTAATAACTAAAAAAACGTGACATGGCTGCTTAAAAACAAATTATAAAAAAATCAATGCTATAAAGTTTACAGAATTTTGTACCATTTACAATTAGAAAATAAATTCTGGTATAAACTGGTTTGTTAACAGAGGGTTACCAAATTATATATGGATTGTTTCTAAATTACATTTCCCTTTGGAATGAAGATTTTGTTACAGAGTAGTTGTGAGGTTGAGGTGTTAAATTTATATATTATAGAGCTTATAAAATGCATTCTAAATATTTTACCTTTCATTACTTGCATTGGCAGCTGTTTATGGATGATGACTTTGATGAAGCAGGATGGTGCAATTATCTTCTTACAGATTGAGACTTAGTTCTGGGAAGGCTCTTGGTTTACTGGATACCAGAAAAGGATTTGGTTTGAAACTGGTACATTCTCCCATTCTTATGCAGCACTATCATGGAATTGACAGGTTCTCTTCACACCAAAGATGCACTCTTTTCCCCTTAAGATCCTCTGACAGGGAAGGCTAACTTTGCCATTATTCATGAGCTATTATAATATGTGAAACTAGGATGAAGACTTTTACACTCAGCAGTTCAGAAAAAAATACGAAATATTATCCAGTATTTATATGCATATCAAAACCAAATTTTCCCAGCAAACCACTGAATATTACTTTAATTTACAAACTTTTTGGTACCTTTTTAATTTCCTAGATTATTTTTTTCTGTTTAGAAGTTACCTTTGTTGGAAAAGAAAATACACTTATGTTGACTAATTCTTAATTAACACCCATCTAAGAAACCCCTATTATCATAATCATGTCAGAGGACTTAACTGCTCCTCAAAACAAGAAGTCATTTGCACCTTTATGAAAATGTCTTTTTACAAAGTTCTGCCAAAGACTTAAAGAAATTCGAGACTTTAGCTAAATGTTTAGAAACACTGTGAGTAAATGTTTTAATTACAAAATGACTCACTTTATTGTTCTATTTTTTTTAGAAAAACATACAAAAATGTATTCCCTTTTCCAAATACATAAATGAAAATGCATTTCAATGTTAACAATATATATGTGTACTATAGTTTAACCATATGCACATCTGCATATATATATATTGTTCTTTTGTTTTTTAATAATGAAGAGTGAAAAATTACCTATTTGATCTATCACCCTAGTCTTATCACATTGAAATAAAAAGCATGAAGCCCTGTGTGTGCATACACACAGACTGCTTCAATACCAAATATCTAAATGATAAAGAGGTACCAGATGATTGAAAGGATGCAGTATTAATATTAATATTTAAAAAAGGTGATAAAGAAAATATTAGAAATTACAGACCTATCAACCTTTTATCAGTTTTAGACAAAATTTTTACCAAGATAATTACAACTCGTCTACAGAGAACATTGGATTTCCACTAACCAAGAGAACAAGCTGGATTTAAAAGTAATTCTAGTAGAGTAGATAATATCCATGTATTTAGAGAAGTTATAGAAAGGATAAATGAATATGAGTTGCCATTGTGCTTTGGATTTGTATATTATGAAAAGGCATTTGATTCTATAAACATTTCTTCAGTGATTAAAGTATTGGATCATCAAGTAACAGATCCAGGACATTGTCATATTTTGAATATTTATAACAGATCCAGGACATTGTCATATTTTGAATATTTATAAAAATGAAACAGCAACAATTAGATTACATAATAATTATGTCAATCCCTTGTATATGTATTAAATGGATTATGTCCTGTACATGAGGGGTCAGATTGACCTTAGGTAAACATGGGTGTGACAAGAATCTTGGCCTCAGGGTGGTCTTTGAGCATTCCATCATCAGATTTTCAATTGGATGGATGGTTGAAGAAGTGGAGTGTAGAGTAGATTGAAGCCTGTCCATTAAAGTATGAGGTTTGGCTATCTTAATATATTATCTGAGAACTTATAGTATATATGTGTTGAGATGATAATCTGGACCAACTAATGATTGCTGCTTTAGCATGAAATACGTTTATTGGTGATTATTTATCTTTTCAACATATATGTAATTAAGTATATCAATGTTATGAGATAGTGTGGAGAGTGGTGGGTCATGTGAAAGTCTGTGCTCATATAACCTATACATTATAATAATTCTAGGAAAGTCAACATTGAGAAGAGGGTAAGAAAGGATGACTCCATATCTCCAAAACGTTTTATAGTAGTGCTGCAAGAAGTATTTTGTGGATTAAAATGGGAAGCTAAAGGAGTGAAACTAAATGGAAATTATTTAAGTCATTTAGATTTTGCAAATGATGTAGTTGTTTTTGCAAATAATGCTTTAGAGCAGCAGGAAATGTTGCAGGAGTTGTCAGATGAAAGTAGGCCTAAAGATAAATGTTACAAAGACTAAAGTAATGTTCAATGGATTTTCTCATAATATGAAAATAAGGATTGATTATGATGAGTTAGAAGAAGTTAACAGCTACAAATACCTTAGTCAGATTATTAATACAGATGCAAACATAATGGATGAAATTAATCATAGAATGAAACTTGATTGGAGAGCTTTTGGTAGAAATAATTTGATACTAAAAGGAAATATGCTTATGTGTTTGAAAAGGAAGGTTTTTAATAAATGTGTTTTACCAGTTTTTACTTATGGATCTGCAACTTTGACACTTAATAGAAAAGCAATGGAGACACTTTAGACTACTCAAAGAAGTATGGAGAGATGCATGCTCAGAGTAACAAGAAGAGATTGAAAAGACAATATATGGGTAAGATAATAAACAGGTGTTACTGACCTCATTGAAAAAATTAAAAGACTGGACTTGGGCTGAACATATTTATAGAAGAGATGATAATAGATGGACAATTAAAATCGTAAGCTGGATTCCAAGAGATTGTAAAAGACCCAGAAAAAGACCACATGTGAGACAGATAGCTAAAATAAGAAAGTGTGCAGGGTGATGTGGAAAAGAGAAGCTAAAGGTTGGAGAAGTTGGATTGAACTTGGAGAAACCTTCATCCTACAATGGATTGATAATGGTTGATGATGATGAATAAGACTGAATTCAAGAAACAAAGTTGTAATACACATTTTCCCTCTCTTAATGTTATCAAATTATTAAATTACAAATTATAAAAGGAAATAAAAAATGTGTTTATCATAATGAAAAGAATCATGAGTTTGGAATCAATGAGCTACATTTGGGTCATGAGACATAGTTTGCCAACTGTGTATTAGACAACTGAATCTTGATTGTTTTGATATAACCTTTACAATCACTCTAGAAAGCCACTTTTTCAGTATATCTCACATTCATACAGTACAGTTTCAGTGTCAAAATGATCTTGTTTAATCATGTTCTTATTATGGCCTAATACTGAAACATGTGTTCAAAACTTTTGATGCATTTCAACTGGTGAAGTTTTAGTAGATGTGAAAAGAATGAAACGCTAACAAACATTGCATCTGGCATGCTTTGTTGATATCCTTATAGGAGGCTGTACTTAACATGGTCTTTAATTGCTGTACAATCTTTTTAATTAGGTAATTTGATTAATGGTGGTTTAATATATGATGTAACCCTTTACTAGCCAAAAAGTTTTTTAAACTGCATAGACATAAAATCAACTCCATTATCAAACATTACAGCTTCAGAATATTTGTGATAAGAGAATATTTCATTTACATTTTGTAGTCTGTCTATTTAGAGGATGTGTCAATAACTAAAATAATGGTCTGACATGATTCAAATGTAGTTTTTACAATGTTTTGGGTTACTTTCAATCAAGATTCTAATTTTCTTGGTTGACAATTTAGTGGTGGGTTGGCAGTCTTGACAATGTTTGTTTTGTCTGCTCCATTTCTTGACTCATATTTGACCATGACATGTATGACCACACTAATTCCTTCATTTTCACTATACTTGGGTATCTTTTATGAAGTAAAACTAGAACTTGTTTTCTGACTTCAGTTACTATAAGTACCTTGTCTGTCATTAGGGTAAAATAATTGCACCTTGATAGGCTTTCACATATGTTTATTTGTTTTGCTTCATACTTAAGTTGACTTTTAGGCCATTTATGTTTAATCTGTCTCTTTAATACTTGATAGCTAGCATCCCTTTTAGTCCATTTAGCTACTATTAAGATGTTGTTTTAATGTGTATAGTTGACCTCCATAATTTTCTGCTCAAACTCACACATGTCTGAAAGTCCTGATAGTGCATGTCTAATTTTTTTATCAATATTATTGGACAAAGTTCAATCCTTTTGAGACATAAGAAATATCTTATCACTGTTAACTTCTTTCATTTTTACTGATTATTTATAAATTCACACTGTCACAATTAATTGCTGGAAGCTGCCTATGTCAGCCATGTTGACTTCAACTTTCAGTTTAGTTGGTCTAACTTTACTTGTACTTATTTTTTCTTATATATTCTTTGATTTTTATTCAGAATACTTTGTCTAGGTGGCCTGATTTATGATAATTTTTGCACTTGTCATTTTGTTAATTGCATTTTTATACCATATACCCAAGTTTTTTATAACAGTAGCATTTCAAGTTTCTCTTTTTCTGTTGTTTAGACTTTTTTGCTTTTAGAATAAATGTTTGTTTGAGATCAACCATGCTAAATTTCTGTAAATCTTTTGCTTGATTAGGAATTAGATTATGGGAAGTTCCTGTTTTGATGGCTTCCATTTGGCCAATAATTACTTCCAAAGCTTGTCATCAAAGATTCCAACATTGCTTATTTCATATGATCTCTATACACACAATTCATCGGCAGGTCTCTTAAAATTTATGTCAATCTCTACCTTTCATTTACTCCTTTGGTGCCTATTATATAAATAAAGGCATACTGCAATTACTCAGCTGTTTTACTAAATTCTGCATGAGGTAAACATTCTGGATCATCCAGTTTACAGAGTAAAAATATCAAATAATCTATGACTGCTGAAAATAATTAATGTGGAAACTTTCATAACATTATCTTTAGCATTATTAATTATAAAATACTTGTCTATAATGCTTTATATAGATATATTGCTCAGAGAGGTTATTAATGTCAAATATTTCTATTCTTAACTGTATACTGTAATGGCCACACATGCCGTTACATTATTTTTTTAAAAAAAAAATCAAAGTATAAATGTTCGCAAATAAAAGTTAGAATTAAAAATCAAAAACTAAAAGCTTGCAAAAACATGTATAAATCGCACAGATGGAAAATTATTAAAAGAAAACTTTATTTAAAAAAAAAGTATTTTAAAACTAAATTTTAAGTAAAAACTTAAAGATTTAAAAATACAAATATATTTTTAAGAATGTACAATAATTAAATTACTTTCTATTGTGTTAAAATTCAAAATGGAAATGATTGTTATTTTTAATTAATCTAAAGTAAATGAGCCCTTAGGACAAATTTATAATTAAAGATCAGATAAGAGATAAAAAATAAAAAATATTGCATTACCCACTTGAGAAAGGTCAATGAAAACCACCAGAACAGGAAACTATGGTCAGTGAATCCAAAGGATTAATATTATTAAAAAAATTCAAATTAAGAACAGTTCCAGGTTGATTTTTGAGGAGGAGGGAGAAAAGATGTACTTTTTACTCTCTTACTATTTTCAAATGAAGAGACTGTTGAAATATGAATGGCACTATTGCAGACCCTGAATCAAATGAGTACTGCAATAAAATAGTTTCTAGGATTGAACCAGCTATGGCTGTCTCCGGATTGATAACTACAGCATGAACAAGAAAGTATGAATAATATAAGGCTTTGTGAGAAATGGCACAAGGAACCAGGAGCTCCTCTATTGTAACATATAAACTATAAATTATGAACTCTAATTATTACAAACTTTCACTAAATGAACTTTGAATCATCTTTTAATAATTAAGGCCTTACCAAGTTTAAATCATAAACTCTTATCTGACAAACATGCAAGGTTACAGTTATTAATATTTATTTTTATATATGTTAGCCAATTCGATCATTTCCATTTTCTTTATTAATATTTATTAACTAAATCATTAAAATGTATTAAATTTTAAGTTGGATGTAGATAGCTGCATAGATTCATTATGTTATTTATTTCTTAATATTTTTATATATGAAAAATATATATCGGTAAATATGACACATCATGCTGAGTATCTAACCATATTTTCTGGTATATCTTTTAATTTGTTGTTGTAAATCACCTTATGATGAGTGTCATTGGGTTTACTGTATTGTAAATTTCCCTCAGCAATTTTCAATTAATAACTTTATATTTAAATTCGTTTATGTTTATTTTAAAGGGCTTTGATTACAGACTATTTGTTTCATAGTTGGGTCTGTGTTGGTGGAAGGATATGTGGGTGTTAATATCATTGTAATATGAAGCATGTTTAGCATACAGAACAAAGCCCAATTGAATGCATGACCCAAAGGTGTAGTCATCACACTGCAATGAATGCAAATGTATTTCCTGCCCCTTTATTTCACTTTTGCTCTGGGTGTTAATAATAAGATGGCCAAGTCCGCAATTCACCATTGCAGAGCATCTTTAATATATATATTTTCCAAATGATTTCCTTTTCCAGACAGACAAACAGTCCTGTACTGGACAAGACTTAATTATCAACACTAAATATTTAAATAACATTCAATGGATTGGGAAAGCAAAATATTTAAATTCCACTCTTCAATTGTGGATTATCAAAGCAAATATTAAATATGATAAATGTCTAAGTGATAAGTAATCCTAAAACACTGCAGATGCATATACCTGTCAGTGTGGTTTTATGCTAGCATCTTCATATTGCATTGGTTACATCCATATATCAGGAAGCAGGCATTGGTTTGGCTATGAACTTTTAGTCTGAGGTTGAAGGATTGTTTTTGAAAAGTTTTAATTGTGTAATCTATGTAGCCTATCTATACTCAACATTCTAAAGTAAAAATATTATTAAAATGTCCATCTGTGTGGACTTTCTAATATAATAATTTAAATTTAAAATTAATAATGTCTAAATTTATTTCTCAAATTTATCTATGTGTGTCAATAAATGTTTTTTGTGTGTTATTACAGGTAGTGGCTTATTTTATTTATTTTTGATATTAAAAAATATATTTTAAGAATTTAAATCTTTTCTTTATTAAAATGTTTAAGAAGTTATATATTATAAATCTCTGCATCTCCTTGACCTAGTAGCATGGGCTAATGTTCAACATAATAAAATAAAATTTGGATCTTACCAATATATATCTGCCTACTATATAAATTTTCATGGTTCAAATGGCCTGGTGGCACCCTGTACAGCAGATATGGTAAGTGTATCATCCCTGACTGTTATAATACTTACCAGATGCAATTGCCACACTGTTTAATGCTCTATATTATAAATGGTTCATGAACTGTGCCAATTACTATATTAATTAGCAACTTTTTGACTGTGCCAATCATATGTTATACCCAAGTTCCTCAACCAACAGCATTCATGGCTTGAAAAAGAATTCAACAAAAATATTAATTAATTTTAAATTTAAATTAAATATTTAATAAACTAATTGAATGTTAAATTCAAATAATGTGTATTTATCTATCTATTATTTATCTATCCATCCATCCCTCTATATACATTTCTCTATACTATCTATCCATTCATCCATCCATCTATCTATCTATCTACCTAACTAACTAACTAACTAACCAACCAACCAACCAAACAACCAACCAATTAACCAACCAACCATCCAACCAACCAATCAATCAACCCACTCACTCACTCACACACTCACTCAATTACCTCAAATATTCAAAATTACACAAGTCTAGCCAAAACTTAAATACTAAAAAATTCTTAACATAGTCAATGGTTTCCTTGTCAAAGCAGACTTCTCAAGTGCAAAAGAATACAAAACACATCAAAAAATATATACTAATTAAATTTTTCACAATTTATAATTACACTTTCAATATTAAAAAAACTTTTAAATAAATTAATTGCTTCAGTTTCATAAATTTTTAATAATAAAGAACCTTTAATTCTTTTTGGTTATTTCATTTATTTCAAGGAAGACAGCTTTAGCTTTTTCAAACAATTTTATGACTTTTTTCTTTTTCATAGATGTATGAAGCAGAATGAAGATAGTTTTTTCTAATTCTATTTTTATAAACTTTTATTCTTTTACTTAATCTCAAACTATTATCACCTAAATACATTATTTTATAAAACAATGAATAATTAATATGTATGTGCTTCCACTATTAGCAAGGAAACTTACTTTATATATATATATATATATATATATATATATATATATATATATATATATATATATATATATATATATATATATATATATATATATATATATATATATATATTGTAACCTAGTGTTAGTGACACTTGGTTTATTTAGCATTATTTCCACAGGAAAAACAATGCAATCCTTTTCTAGGAAATAAAAAAGTAAAATAATAATAATATTAAGTGATTAATAAAGTATAATATTTACTCACTTTAACGTGTTTTAAGCAAATAACTAAAAAATTTAGTAATTTGATGTCATTTTGAAGAAGAGCATGAATAATTTAATTAAAATATTAACAATAAGAGCAATTCAATATAGTATAAAAGCACATATCATAAACAGTAATTGATTTGGATGGGAGGGGGATGAGTAGATGAGTATCTTATCAATACAGCACAATAACTTCTGATAATTTATTTTTGTAGAAAATCATATTTAAAAGCAATATACATCACTAATTATTAATTGAGTATATTTATTATTTTTCATTATTTATCAAATTACTTTGTAATTCATTTAAATCATACGGAAAACTATATGATTGTAATGGGGTTTTTTTCTTTTCTTTTGTTTATGTATAATTAAATGATTATTTTTCTGTAAGAGGTTGCTAAAACAAGACCGCCAAATTTTGAGGAAAGTTTAGTCTGACTTTAGTTTTACAAGGAGGAAGCAGTACTGAAATTCGGTAACAAATTTTTTATATTTTTTATTGCAGAAATAAATATAAGTCCAGTAAATTTTTAATAATATCATGCATTGTTAATCCTATTTGATAAGATATTCTGTTTTCTGGTGCCATCTACCTATTTTAAAGCTTTTTATACGCAAAAATGTACTATCTTATGCTAGAGTTCAAAATGACCGTATTGGCTACAGCAATCACGGAAAGTGTCATTATATTTAAAACAAGTACTATAAGTAATTTCCATGAAATAATCAATGATTTGTTAACTTTACCTTATTTAATAATCTTTTTGTGGTATAAAAGAAAAATTATAATTAAAAAGACATATTAGAAAAGCCAAGGAAAGTTAACTATAAAATTTCGCGCTCTTTCTAAAAGGAAATTGTCTGCTTTGAAATAACATAAGTTCCCCACATTAAAATATGTTTTATTCACTGAAAATTATCTAAAAATAATATTAATGATCAAGGATATTTACTTATGCACCTGTATATTTTTTAAAAAGAAAATATAAATTTTCTCAAGGCAAATATCAGAAAATTTGTATGTGTGCATTTTACAGATAATTCATTATTAAAGAAAAATTATAATTCCTAGAGTAGGAATAAAAACTACAAACAATAATGACTTAATTATAACTATAAAATAATATGTTATATTATACATCAATTGGAGTCGTTAAAACTTCATATCCACGTAAGTCAGCTGCAGTCCTTATAATAATAATATTTTGGAAAATTTGCGCATTAGTTTTATTCCTAAGCCAGCTAGCTAAAAATGATACGTATCGCCAATAGTAAAAAGAAAAGAATTATATATGTGATCATCTATCGTCAAATATTCGTCATGTTAAAATATGTATTGTTTTCTTGGATCCCAAAATTATAGCAGTTTAATTCAAGAAAGAGTTAACATCCAATGCTGCTATATTTTCTTTGCCTAATTTAATAATTGCACCAGAATGGAGGCAATTTTTTTTTTTATAAATGAAATAATAAAATGTGTTTCTTATTTTAAATTTGCTTCATGAACTACGAATGGATCAAGTTCTTCATCTAGATAAATTGCCCAACGGAAAAACATTTTTCTAGTGAGATAATAATCACTTGTTAAGTAATGATTTTTTTTTTACTAATTTGTAAAACTATGTGTATTTTTTTTATATCACAGGTGAAAGGCTGTATAATCAAGTAATATTTAAATGACCTTGTAATCAGAAAGGTATGTTTTCATGTAATTATTCTAGGTTAAATTTATATTCGACATGAAAAATTTTTTTTTATAAAATGTGTTTACTTATGATATGTATTATGGATATAAATTTATATGTTAGATGCGTAAAAGAAGAAAAATTCAGATACTTAATAGGTAAAATATCTAGTTCAAATTATCAGAAGTAATTAAAGAGAAGTGCTATACAGGATAATACTTATTTAAAGTTTGAAACAAATTTATACTATGTTAATTGCGGAACTTATTCCCAATTATTCTTTATTAACGCATTCACTTAATTTAGTTCAAGATACTATACTACCAATTACTTGTTGAATGTTTCTTTGGCAAAGGTAAAAAAAAATTATTATTGTTAATGTTGTGATATCCATTGATTTCAGACGTTGATCTAAATATACCCCGGAACATAAATTTAGTATAATTAGTGTATTTGCTTGTCTTGCCCCGATATAGCATCGGTATATGCTTAATATGCGCATAAATAATAATTGTAATGTATCTATTTTGTGGGATGGAAAATGATCTCCCCAAAAGCTTTATTTTCCATGAGGGGAATAGATAAATCTAGAATTCGGGTAGGTTTATAACCCAAGTGATCGCTTCTCAGAGTTAGGGCGATCAGTAATTTATATCGTATTTAGTGTATTTCATTCGTTAAAATCCCAGGAGAGGATTATATTTGGTGTGCGTTCCTATTATGCCCAAGTAAGAGGCAAGGACCCACCAAACTATTTTAATAGAGTAGTTAACTCTAAAGACCTTCAGTGTTATTCCATATTCCTCATGAGAAAATAGAGATAATTCCACCACGGAAGGTGTTGAATATTGTGTTTTGTTTAGAAAGTTATGGCAAGGTAACGGGTATATTGGAGGTTAATTCCTCAAGATCCATTTAGTAAAAATAGCCTGCTAGTATATATGATCAATGTCTGGATTGTGCGGCGGAATAGTGCTGGTAATCCACACGTAAGTCAATGGAGAGAGTAAGTTTAAAATTGCGTGCTTTATAAATTTTTATTTGCCAATGGAGGGTTCAAATACTAGGTTTAATTCGGGTTAATGATTAAGTAGCACTCACAATATAACTTATACTGAGAAAAACAGTGTGTATAACAACTTCAGTTGTTATTAAGGTAAATATTAAAAATAATAAGTGTAACTTCTGATAAATAACCCATAAATTATAATAAGTTATCTAAATAAAAACAATCATTTAATTAAAGATATAATAATAAAAATCGTTTGTACGCATTGCCTAGAATCAGATTATTTGTATTTTAAAACAAATAGTTAGTTAATAAAGTTAAGTAACCGTTCATATAAGATACACTAAACGGATGAGTTGATGTATCGATAATAATATTTATTTTAGTTGTATCCAATTTGCATAAATGTAAAAAGAAGATGAAGAAGTAGTTCGAATCCAGGTCTAAAAGTATAGACGAATTACTGTTAGTTATATTTTGTTTTATCCATATGGGATCAAATAAATTGTATATGTTTGTTTATTATGTTAATCATAAAGGATAGTTTTGTTAAACTATAATAATAAATTAGAATCTTGTTAGAATTTAATAATAAATTATAATCTTGTTACAAGTTGTTTTGAGTCATTTTTCTTGTGTGCTAAATAAAAGTGTATTGGCATAATACTTGCAATACTTTCTTGAGTCCAAAATCATTTATGAAATCTTAAATTCAATACACCAGATAGACAATTGTAAGCAGATCAGAATTTTTCATTATATTTTAATTTAATCAGAATTATTTGTGGAATTGAAAACTTCAGACCAAGACATTTTATTTTATATGTGTGTAAAATCACTTTATTCCCAAACTAGTCGCTTTTGGTTGCACATTGTTAAGTACACTTTTAAGTGAAGTGTCTGAGTAATAAATCATAGTCAAATTATTGTGTTGTCATGGATAATGGAAGGACACAAAAGCACCCTTGTCTTTTCATCATTCCGACTGAGATTCTGGATAAAATGGCTGTATTATTCAAAATTATGCGTTGTTATTAAATATAGTTATCATCTCGTTAAATATTATAATAGTTGATATGTGGATGAAGACACATGGAATTTAAATAAGATAAAGGTTTCCTATAGCCGACCAGAATGTCAGTCATATGTGACAACACAATACTGCCGAGCATTTTATTAAATATAACAGAGAACCCTGAGATTAGTGTCATTATTCTAAGTACTCTTAAATTAAGAATTGATTCATTATGATCAATATTACAAGCATGGCATGGCTAAAGAGATTGAAACTTCTGATTGTATAATAATAAATATTGAGATCATATTGGCAAATTAATGAATGTTTTGTTTTAGTCAGTAATATTAACAATGACATGAAATCATCATCATCATTGTCGAACAGTGCAAATACTTACAAATCAGAGAATGTGTTTTGGATAGAGAAAGAATGTTAGTTTATTCTAAATTTTATTTTTAAATTTATTTTATTAATGATAATTTTTTTAATTCTATCTCTGTCTGAACTGCATATCACTGAAGCTGAATTATTATAACTAACCAAACGTCAAGCTATATTATTAGGTAATATAGAGTTTATTTATTTCCGAATTCTCTTTAGTGAATTCGCTCCGAATCTCTTTTGTAATAATAGAAGTCCTCGTTATTTTATTAGGTTAGAATATATATATATAATCACACACAGGATTTAGACATGGAAAAATGGCTGGTGAATTGTGAATTCCAATGGGTTTTGTTGTTAATTGTCTTTGGAGAGTATATAATTCAAATCATGCAGCTAGATGCAATGCATTCCATAGGTCCACTGAATATTATTCTTTGTTTTTGTTAAAAGGTGAATATAAGCCAAAATAGTTTGTTTAAAATGAAATAATGAATCATAAAAGTATTATTAGAAAGAAAGATCTTAATTCTGCTTCTTATATCCATGAAAAAAATAAAGCCATAATATGTCAAGCGTTGGTGGCCAAGTGGTTAGCACAGCCGCCTTACAAGCATTTGTCCCGGGATTCGTTTCTCGGTCAACGCTTTGACACATTAAAAAAAGCCATAATATTATGTTCATGGAGACTAAAGTTATTTTCATTGAAAAAAAAATGAAATGAAAAAAAAAATTAAAAAATCTTTTCTATTTTATGTTGCTAAAGCTATTTTTTAATATTAAATATGTAATTGCAAATTGGAAAAAATTTAATTAGCATATATATGTTGAAATATTTTGTAATTTTTTGCACCTTGGCAGGAAAGTTATTGGTTGTGTGAAGAATTTTTTAGTTTCTTTAATTTTTGAAGGAATTGAGTTAATTTTTTGATTTGTTCTGCTTTAGCTTGTCACACACACACACACATATATATATACACACACACAAGGAATCATATATCTTTATTGTAGCTTTCACTGAAGTATGAGCTATATAGATAAAGTGAAAAGTTAGAGTAGGTTAAATAGATTTAACATTCTATTAAAAAATCAATCTGTAGTCATTGTAAAACTCTATGAAATGAACCAATCCGATAGATCAATAAAAAATTGTTTTAAAAAAATTTAAAAATAATTTTAAAAGGAAAATAAAAGATTTTAAAAATAAAAGGGTAAAAGCTGAAAAAAAGAGTTGCCTTTAGTTTGAATTTATAAATAAGATTCTTTTTTTAAAAAAATTTCTTCAATAAAAGAGTTTAATTTAAAAAGAAATGAAATTAATTGTCAGAATAAATAAATTACTGTTTAACTTATATTTCTCTTGCTTAAGATAATCCAATAAGAAAAAAAAGAAAAAATAATTTTTGTTAGAATAAAAAGAGTTCAATTAAGTTTGGTTTTGTTAATTCTCATTAAACATTGTTATTTGAAAACTATTGAAGAAATGTTTAGTTCTCTGGGTAAAATTTTGGACAAGAGAATTATTGAAGGAAACACAATTGGTTTATGGAATTTACATATTTTAATTAATTAAACTAATGTATAAAGAGATAAGATTAGGCCGGGTGAATGCATTTTAGATAATGGATGTTTTGTTTTTTTTTTTATAAATGAGTAATTAAATATTTTATTGCCATATTTTTCTTCATTTATACTTAGACTGTTTGAAATATACATATAATGTCAATCACTGGCTAACAAACCTTAAGCACTAAAAAAGACAGCTCTAATTTCAGTCAGCTGATTTTATTTTTGCAGCCATATTCTTGATAAAATCAATGGGCTACTGATTTTGTCTACACTGTAAAATAAACAATATCAAGTATTGCCAAAAAATTATTGGAGACACATTGTTAATTATTCCATATATGTGCCTTAGTCAGGACACAATGTTCAGTTAGATAGAAAGGAGTCCCAAAAAAACCTGAAATGTATGACTTTACCCAACATGCTATTGCTAAGGTGTGTTTTCCCCATTTAATTATTGTTTGCCAAAGATATCATAAGGAAGCAGACATGAAGGTACATATACAGTGTGTAAGGCAAATCTAAAGAAGACCTTAAAAGCCCCATCCCAAATCTACAGAAGAGTCAATAGAAAAAGAATTCCAAAGCTGTGATCACAAAAGAAACTACAAAGAATTTGTTAAGAATGTTCCTGTTTTTACATTTGTTATGACTATAATCAGTGTTTAAATAATTGATGTATTTGTATTTAATTATTTTTAAATATTATTAAGAAAAGTTATCAGAAAACTGATATGTATGTGAAAAAAGCATATAGCAGTTCTAATGTGAACCTGAAAAAAGTAACTTTTAAAAAATGCAAAATAATAAAAAAAGCAAATTATAATTTTCAATGAAAAGAGCTAGTTGTGATCTATTATGATAGTTCATGCCATTACAGCCATTTCCCCCCTCCATTCTGTCACAAACATGAAAACCAATTCCAAAATTTTATTTAAAATGAAAAAATAATAAGTATATTAAGTGTAACATGAAATTATTACAAATCAGGCACTAAATCAAAATTACACACAACCAGAAATTCCACAAATTAAAACATTTTTACTTAAAATTAAGAAAAAGTTTCCAAAATTTTAATTAAAATTAAAAAATACTACATATATTTAAATCTGGCATGAAATTAAAAAATAATACTACATAAGCAAATTAAATTGACTTACAATTAAAAAATGCTAAGTGTGCCATGAAATTACAAAAGAGACACTAGAAAAGCAAAATTACCACATGGCCAGAAAATCTCAAATTTTACTTCAAATCAAAAAAAACTATGTACAGTATATTAAAAAAGTCTGGCATGAAATTAAAAAATACTACATAAGCAAACTATATTGACTTCAAATTACAAAAATACTATGTCTATTATATCTGTCATGAAATTATAAAATGGACACTAAAGCTAAATTGGCAACAAAAAAAGGTAATACTTACCCCTGGATTAAATATTTTTAAATAGAGACTTAAAGAATACATATTTCTATGATATAATGCCTGCATAGGATCTTGATCAAGAAATGTTAATAAATAAATGTATTTTGTTAAAAAAAAAATTAAATTAAATTAGCACACTTTTATTAAAATGTAAAATAAAATTACTAATTTTTTAATTTAAATGGAATCAATGTGGTGGACTGATTTCTTTTATCTTGTTCATGATGTAAATAAATGTGGTATCATCTTTATGCAGTCTCTGCCACATAAATTCCATCAAATAAAAATCTAGAGGCTGGCATGTTATTCCGCGGTGTTGTTTATTACATCATTTCACTGAACCCCAAAGGTTTTTAATGTTTTGAGTTTCTAGATTCACAAAATTATACTTGTGGTGCACATGAAAATAGTCATAGCTAGAAGATCATAGTTCATAAGTGTGATACATTTTCAAAGAATCTGAATAAATTGTGGAGCTCTCTTCCACCTTTGTTTCATGGTCCATAAGAATTACCATCAATATCCACAATGAAACTTTCATTGGTCTCCCTGCACAAGCCACCAAATATGCATTGTTTAGGAAGTATTCATCTGACTTGAATTTTTTGCTTTGTAAAAAGGCTATCATCAATTTCAATGACTTTGTTAGGGCCTCCATTTTATATATTTTTTGCCCTAACATCACAGTGGCACAAACTTCCTGCATATAGTTGTTCCAGATTATCACTTTTTAGTCTGATAAATCAAGCTCTGATTTTCTCCATTTTATGGATGTTAATTTGTGAGCCCATCTGTAAATGAATCATATTTCCATCAAAAACAAAATTCTAGAACCTTCCAACCATGTTCCCTTATAAAGGCCAATTTTATTATTGCATTCTTAAACATTACAATGCTATTGCTTGTCCAAAGTGTGTGTATATAAAGGGCCACAGCATGGCCATTTGGGGACACTTTTTCAGGCAACAGGATTCCTTTCCCTTGAAATTGCTGGATTGTATTGATCTCAGCCATAGATACATCCCAGATTTTCATCATTGTGTAATGTATCACAAAAAATAATAATAATGTAGTATGAAGCAGAAAATAAAGAAGTAAATCAAAATGAAAACTACATGTATTCACTTACTTCCTTTAAATCAAAAATAATATATTAAGAAATTAAAAAAATGCAAAAATCACTTTGCAAAACACTTGAGGCCACTTGACCTAACAATGTCTGGACAATAAATTTTGACATGTTTAATAAACAGAAATTGATTACAATTTTGAAAATGTACATTTATCATTTAACTTTGTCAGAAGTTTCTGTATGTGCATTATTGAATGAGATTGCAGGGTTTATTTGATGGGATCACAACTTTAGACATTTATCATGGATGTGAAAAGGTGTAGCAAGTTTAATACACAAGTACCAAATTTATTTATGAAGTTTTACTTTATGATTTTTAATGCGACTGCACATAACATTCACAGAAATAAAAATAGTTGGTCTAATGTAAAATTTGTAAATTTTAGTACATTTTTTATTTGTTGATGTACACTTTTGTTTGTTTATATTTTTGGGCAGTATGTAACTAAAGTCATGTAGTTTGATATATTTTATGACTTTACTGTATTTAGGAACAAGATTATTTAAATATAATTTTTCAAAAAATAGTTTATTTTTTGAATACCATCTGTAAGTCGACAACATGTCACCAATTATACACAGTATAGGTTAATAATCACTGAAATAGACTAATTAAGGTTTATGAAGAACTCTAAAAATTTGAAATTAAACTGGGCTCTGAAAATTACAAAAGAAATTAATTTCCTGGGCCACATTATTACAGATTCAGGCATCCAGAAAAGATTAAAGCAATATGAATGTTTAGCAACTGAAAAATGTGAATGAGAGAATTACAGGTTTTCCTAGATTTACTAAATTATTTTGAAATGATTTCAAAAGAGGAAATTCAAATAGCCATGCCTCTTTATGATTTATTTTGAAAAAAATGGTGTTTGGCTGTCAAAGAATTGCAAAGAAATGTTTTTCAAAAAATAAAAATATTATCAATGTCTAAGAATTTATTAGTATATTTTGACAATAGTTTTGCAGTATCTTTAATAATGATGCATTGATTATGGGATTGGAGTTTACTATGTCATCTCTCAGAGAGTGAATACACAAATGCATTCATGTCCAAAGACAGTTAAAAACTCTTCATAAAGCCTTTTGATATATAAATCAATTGTCAACTAACAAAAGCTATATGATAGTAGAAAAGTGCTTCTACAAAGGTGAACTAGATACTAAAAATATTTCACCACGGGCATCCTGACATCATCGAAGTTAAAAAGCTCTAACCCACAGTTATTTATTGTAGTCAAATATTGGTACAAAAATTGAAAAAAAGCAGAAAAAAGTGCAAATCTGATCAAAGCAAGACAATCTCACCACTAAAGAAATATATTTTATGGACAAAAATAGATAAACCATGAAGCTAAGCACACATTTAGAGGTCATACATTTGTTTTTAATTCATAATAAAGATAATATTTAGATAAGTGATAGTTTTCAAAAGTTATGGAAAGAGAAGAAAGTAACCAGTCTAATCTCTAAGCAAATAATGGAAATCCAAATAGCATTGAAAGTCTTTTCTGCTGTGTTACAAATCACATTTGAAAAAAACTGGATGGATATGAATTTCAATGCTGAACATAATGAAACACAATTTCATGTGCTAACCAATAAAAAAAAACAGTTTCTCTCAAAGCTATACATTAACTGTCAGAATACTAAAGCTATGGGTTCAGGTAAAAATACAAATGAGAAAGGAATAAAAGATAATGGAAAGGCAGTGAAAGAATATTCTCAATAACCTAATGAAAAACAAATGTTGCCTTACAAAATGACTACCTGTGCATTTAAAAGATTATTGTTGGAATTCTGATACACAAAATAATTTATAGAGTGAGAAGAGATAATGTTATGACTCACTTTATGGTAAATGTATTATACATGTGCCTGTAATAATATAAAGTTTCCAATCTTTTATATATATATATATATATGCATTCTTATGATTTGAGAAAGAGGACGCTCTGAGGAAGGTACTTAATATTGTACTGAAACATCAGCATTTAGCTTTTTCACTACACGGAATATCCCGCAAATAGTAATAATAATATGACATATATATATATATATATATTGTACCCTCACTTCTGGGAAATATAATATATAATAAAATGGGTCTAGCTCAAATAAATAGTTATGCTCCGCTAAAATGCGTATAATCGATAATAAAGATATTCTAAGTTAATGTCAATTGTTTAACTAGCTCTAATTAATAAGAAATAATAATATGGTTCGGTTTTATAAACTAAATAAATAAATATTTATTAAATCATGAGCTATGAAGTGAGATACAAGTGGTAATATGAATTACATTGAGACAATATCCCACAGGATATCACCTCAATGGCATAAGAATACTATCCCCCTATTACTATTTCAAATAATAAATCTATAGCATTTTTAGGACTTCAACAATAATTAATTAATTAATTAAAATAACACTGATAAATAAATCTTAATCTCTTTAGTCAAAATAATCTAACTAAAATAATCTCAGGTTCTTAAACTAATTCAAATTAATTAAAATTACTGTAGTCAAGCATGATAAGAGATTTAATATCACCCTCAACTACATCTAACTAATAATAATAATAATAATAATAATAATAATAATAATAATAATAATAATAATAATAATAATAATAATAATAATAATAATAATAATAATAATAATAATAATAATAATAATAATAATAATAATAATAATAATAATAATAATAATAATAATAATAATAATAATAATAATAATAATAATAATAATAATAATAATAATAATAATAATAATAATAATAATAATAATAATAATAATAATAATGTATAATTTAATCTTATCTATCTTACCCCATTATAATTCTTATCAACAACAATAATAATAAAGAAATAATATAGCATAGTCTTTTATCTTTCATATGATATCTTAAATAAAATTTGTGGTAAAAAAATCTTATAATCTGAAAATATATGTGGCAACGGATATTATAACTGTGTAATATTATATAATGAATTTATGACCATAATGATTATAATGACAATGTAAATAAAATTTCTCAAATAAATTATCTTAAGAAAATATTATAATTCTCAAATAATAATTTTATTCATGCTGTGCAAATATTGTTTTGGTTCAAACCCTCTGTGATCATCTGTTTGCAATGTGAAAAGAAATTGATTCAACACACAAATTTATAAAAACAAGTTTAACAAATTTTATTACAATAAAACTAACTTATTTACAATATTTACAGTTCAAAATGAATCTTATATCATTACAATTTTCATTATTCTCAAAATAAACTAATAAAAATAAAATATAAACATTTACGTCTTCACTCCGACTTTTAAAAAAAAAAAATTATCTATTTTAGATATTCACCAGAATTCTAATAATAATTAAGAATAATCATGGACATATGTAACATTTCAAATATATTATTCGTCATTAATTGTCACTATGATATGTTTCCATTGAAGTATGCATCAATTATGAAAACATAAAAAAAAAACTACAATAGGATTACTTAATCATTTAAAATAGCTTATCACAATAGTACTGTTGTTGAATAACATATATCTATTCCGATTCAATAAAATGATTGGACTCAATTAACAATGTAATTATAATCTATTACACATCTTATTTAGTATTAGTCTAATATAAAAATAGATGTATGGGTTGATGTATTTCCTTAACATAAAATAACTATAAAATATAACTACTTTGTTTCATTCTATGCTGTTTTCTTTCGATACACAATATATTAAAAATATGCAATACATATAAGTTTAAAAAACTTAAAATTATTTTTAAAATTTTGCAAAACAACTTTACTTATCATTTACATACTTTAACAAAATAGTTTTACTAAAATATAGAAAATATTCTATGATTCTTTTCCATATTTAATTTTTATTCTCAATCTAATTTGTATTTATTTTATCATCATCCAACATAAGAAAACCTATATTATCCTTTTCCAATAATGATCCTTCAACTCCAAAATTATTTATCATTAAAAAAAAAATACAATTCTGTACGATGTATTACTTGGAAATCACGATTGCGTAGCTATAAGGAATAAACTAGAGTATTAACTCAATAGTACATATATCAGATCATCCACATGGTAACAGTGTATAAAAAAAGAGATGCATGACTTATCCGTCTAATAACCTCGACTAAAATAACAATGTCCAAGCTATTTCTTCAGCTTTCTGGAACATCAATATTCAATACAAAGGTAAAACACTGCCCACAGAAAATATACAAGTTACAGGGCTCCATTATCTGTACCTGCATAATTATTAAGATCATAAAAATTATTCATATTCCCATAACAAAAAAACCTACATTCAAAGTATCGCCTTGGCTTCATTTTAATTACTTCCAAGTCACTACCTTTTTAAAATTTCTTTATAGATTTATCAACATACACCACCAAAAATTCTTACAACATATTCTAAAATAACAAATAAATTCACATATAAAGATAATAATCTAAACTGTTCAACAAGAAAAGGTTACTTCACTTTCTTAAAATTTTTGCACAAAATACAAATAACTGTTATTGATAAATAAATCAGTACTTTAATCATTTTAAGAAATACTAAAGTTCTTTACGAAAGAATCATATAATTATATTCATTATTAAGTTGTATTATACTAGTAATATGAAATAAAAGTATGCATATCTTTAATAAAAATTAAACTCTTATAAATGTTATATGTGTTGAATGTATTCACACATATTCATATATTCATTCATTAACATTATAAAATATTTTGACAATCTAAAGAAAGAAAGAAAATACATCATAAAAATATTAATATTCTACAACTATTACCCAAGTGATATTTCTACTTGTTAATCACTTATTAGACATCTTCTTGGTCCATAATCAATAAAAAACATTGCATAATATAACTCATTCAATACTATCTACTTAAAATATTAAAACTTTTAAAAAATTATTAAATCTTTTATAGAAATTATAATATTATTAGTAAGTAATTAATTTTTTATGTACCTATCCTATTTCTAATTATAAATAAAAATTTAATATTAAGGTTAGTAAAAATAAATCAAAAACATATCTACATAAACTCCAGTGATAAATGTTCTTTTTTTATAAAAAATATTTTTTTATTTCCTTGAGATTTCTTTACCAACTCCTTGTAGGTGATTGAACCACTAGCACTTGTTGCTATAATATTGTTCAAACACTTAACGATGACAATTTCTACCTTGACATGATGCATGCTCAGTAGATTCCACAAATAAAATGAACGGAAATTAAAATAAATGGAAAATGAAAAAGAAAGTCGACTTCTGAAAAATCTGAAATTATTGGTAAAAATAATCACTAATCTGTTCTTAAAAGTTTATAAAAATAATAGTCTATTGTTCCTATTATTCAGAATAGTGATTATTGAAGATGATTTCAGTTTATAACTTTTAAAATAATTTTTCAAAGTTTTATTACTTCCTTAGTATCCTATGCCAGCTCATAGTGTCTTTGACACAGCAATATTAATTTGGGCGTCCAGATATAATTCTTGTGCATTTTCTAAAATATTTCAATATCTCACATAAAGTCAGTATATAGAATTTTCTTATCAGGATATTTTATTATTTATCCAAGGATATTTTTTTTCCATTATTAGTTTACAATTATTAGTTTTTTTCATAATACTATTACTTATATACAGTCTTTGAAAATAATAAAGACTTATCACATATGGTATTTTAATAATTGCCTTTATTTTTCCATCCTTTCTCAAAAGACAGCTTAAAATAAATTATTAAAAAAAATGTTCTCTTCAAAAAAAAAACATTTTCTGCATCTTTTATTCAAAATATCTATTTTTAAATTATTGAAAGATTTTTAAAAGCTTTTACCGTATTATTTTTTAGTCTCAGATAAAACTATCTTTCCAAATAAAAATGCATTGTTACTTTTAATTTCTTATCAATTTTTCCATTCAACTTCTCATATAATGTCCATCATATAAATTTGACTGATAAAATATTACTCCCTGTTAAAATTACTAAAATTATATTTTTAATTAAAACTTTTACTTCTAACATCCCTTTAATCAGGTAGATATTTTTTCTTGGTACTTCCATGCTTATGAGATGTTTTAAATTAAATTTTGATAAATTGACTTAGTAAGGAATTTTAGTTTCTCAGCAGCGCATATTTAAATAAAATAAATGTATAGTTCTTAAAATATACTCTCTTCGTTAAAATGATTCAATTGGTATACTTTCTATTTTTAAAATAAATTATTAGAGAGTTATAGCACTGAATTGACTAATTTAAAACAAACTTAATTAACAGAAAGCAAACTTAACTAATAGAAGCAAACTTAAAATAATCAAAGGCAGATTTTATTAACAGAAGCACACTGAAAATAATTGAGCAACTGTATTTATACCCAAATAAATCCATATTTTGATTGGTGGATTAAACTTTCACCTGATGGCCTAATTGACATATAACTTTGAGATTACACAATTAAAATTAAAAATAAAATAATGACTCATTCTTTTAAAAAATATTACTTAAAAATATTAATTCTAAATTAATTTTTACACCTTATTAAAGATTACTAAATATTTTAAAATGACTTTTAAAACAATATTTTATTACTTTATCCCACCTTTAATTTTTAATGTATCTATTTTTCTAAACAAAAAAATCTAATTTTATTAGTTACATTCATTTTAAAACCCTAATTAAATATTTATAATATCTAATTTTATATTGTATCTTGTGATAGTTAAATAAATATTTTCAATTCTATATTGCAATTTTAAAGCAATTTTGAAACTTTATTAACAACAAGATTTGTAAGCACATGTATAAATGTTTACATGTCACATGACTTACAACTTAGACATAGCCTGTATCCAATGCTGTCTGGGACTAAAATAAATGTTCAATTGCAACAAATATTATATTAAAAAATAATAATAATATAATTTAGAATAATAATGTTGATACTATAAAATTAAATATACATTTCTCTACCACAAAAACTACTTTTAAAACATATAATTTTAAATACAATTATTAAATATAATTTATACTGTAAAATATAATATTTATTTAATTGTAAGTTATTGCTTTTAAAATTCAGCTTTTAATACTTATTTAATAGACTTATTAATACATTATTTTATTATGGCCAGCTTTTCCAACCACTGTTTTAACTATTTTTAGCTTTTCCAACCACTGTTTTAACTATTTTTAGCATAGTTTTATACATTAAATATTCTCATTTTACTTTAATTAAGTTTTAAAAAAGATTGTCAGCATAAAATAGTAATCATACCAATAGAATACTCCTTAAATTTAAATTTTTTTAGTAAATTGATACAATGAATTTATTCTGACCTAAAGAAAAGGGCACAATATATATATATATATATATATTGTAATGGTATACATATGCCGTTATATTATTTTAAAATTAAAAGGAAGAGGGAAATAAATCTTAAGTAAAAGTGATTTTATTAAAAAATAAAAGCCAAAATAATTAAATTCATGAATTATTGTTGCAGAAATCTGATTATTAATCTACATATGAACTATATCTGTATTTCAGACTCCATGATGTAAGAGTCTGTAATAGATTTAATTTCCTGATATATACCAGCTGAGGCAGGCTCCAAACTAATGAGTACTGAATGGCAGCAAACATGGACCAGTCTTCCCAGAAATATTAAATGAACTTCAGATCTCTCATGGAAAAAGACAGACTTCAGACTCCTCATGGAAAGTCTGAACTCTTGTTTATTCAATATGAACTTTAACAAACTTTCAATTAGTTATATAAAGTATGAACTCTTATCTGACCTAAAATGAAAAATTCTAAATCAATTATTAATATTTTTTTATGCATTATGTCTGCTAATCATTTCCATTTTATTTATTTTTATCTATTAACTAAATTATTAAAATGTATTAAATTTAAGTTGGCAGTAGATGGCTGCATAGATTCATTAATGTTTATGTTAATTATTTCTTAAGATTTATATATATATATATATATATATAAATTTATATATATATATATATATATATAAATATATATATATATATATATATATATATATATATATATATATATAAAGCAATTAAATCACCCCATTACACAAGATTTAGGGGCTGTAAGTAAAATTACTAAGGATTAAAGATTGTACTTTTGTTATAAACATTATGTCAATTCTATTTCTAATCTCAAAATAGATTTGAATATACTTTTGGAATGTTACCTAACAGGTGCATTTTTCAAATACAATCGATAAAGAAAATGTAAGAAATTTTAAGATCAGAGATTAGATTTTGAGACTAAAACTAAGTGATTAAAAGAATTCCAGAAATACCTGAGAAGAGTATAAAATGGCTGGATTTTAAATCACCAACAGATTAGCTACTATTGAGAGAAGTGTAATGTAAACATATTACACATCGCTTAAAACTTAAAATGATGTAGTAGAAAAATCCATCACCCTTCTCAACCCTGTTGGGTCATCATCTTCTGCAGCCATTATATCATGCTCCTGTAGAATAAAGTAAAAGCCTGACTGGAGAATTGTGGAATGCTGAATAAAGGCTTGCTGTTATTTAAAAACCAATTGCCATGCATGAGGTGGACTTTTTAATATGAACTCTTAAAATTGTACAAGGTAAATTATTTCAAACCACCACCATTGAAACTAAATCTAGCTTGCTTAACTAGTCACAAACTCTACTATCAATTTCTCCTAATGTATAATTTAATTTTGTAACTTTTCTTATATGTATTTGCTCTTAAATGATTTCTATATATTTAATTTTATCTCATATGCTCTAACTTTCTTTAACTCTGGTGTGGTAATTTATTTATATGTATGTTTTTATTATTAATATGCTAATCTCAGGCAATATGATGAGTTGAATTTTTAAAATCTTTTCTTTCTTTTTAAGTAACCCCCCATAATTAATGTCTCCTTACAATATAATGCATTATTAATTAATACACTTGCCAGATTGTTTTACGAGCCAACATTTTATTTATGTTTTAGTATAAAAAATAGATTTGTTTAACTCTGGATTTTTGACCCGAGGTGAATCCAGAACTCAAGCTAATTAATGCTTTGAAATCTTATTTATTTTATAAATGTTATTCAATTCTGAAAAAGTGACTGATTATTTGTTTTCTATATAACTGCTAGTCTTTTTTTTATTTACTCTTAAAATATCAAATACAGTACTTAAATATTCCAGTTATTATAAAATCAACAAAGGTGTGATTTATTTATTTTAAATAGCAAAAAAGGAGGGGGTCAAATCTTAACATATATTATATTAATTTGAAATCTAAATCTCTCTATATATATTCTAGTGGCATAGCATCTTATTTATAAAAATTATGGCATTCAAACTAAGGTCATTTATTTTTAAAGCAGTAAATTTTATTCAATGTTGTTAGTGACATTTACCCATACTTCATTACTGACATTTGTCCTTATCTTTGTGATTATATATATGTGCTTCTTAATCTGGGGGTTATGACAAGTTCGAACCCATAGATTTCTTCTCAAGCCTTGTCCTGAGGATAGTTAATTTTCCCAGGACCACTTATTTCGTATAAAAAGGCCTCTGGCTGTGATTCCCATAAGTTTGGCACATGCTACGCCTAACCATTTATTTTGTATAAAATGGCCTCTGGCTGGGATTTCCATCAGTTTGGCACACGATATGCCTATCCATTTATTTTATATAAAAGGGCCTCTGGTGGTGATTCCCTAAGTCTGGCACATGCTATGCCTATCTGCTTTTTTCATACAAAGGGCTTGCACATCGTTGATGTCCATGGCATGCTTATCAATTTTTCTCTAAGCACTACCCAAGAAGGGAGTCTTAGACTTCATCTTTTGTCCAGAAGCACAACTTTTCCTGTTATTTTCTGGTTATTATGTCAGCACCACAAACTTTTTTGTATTATTATTTCTTTTGCTTCATAACTCAGTTTTAATGCTCTAATATTAAAATTATGCTCTGCTTAAAATATATATATATATAAATGCCAATTACTTCTAGTTTTATTAATTAAATTTATTTTAGTCTTATACAATCCCACCATCATAACTTATTTTTTATTTAAGAGTATCTATATGCCTTGGGAAAAATAAAGTGTTCTTCTTACCAGCACTAATTAAAAGAAGTTTCATTAAGTATTTTGTCATATAATCAAATATGTTTTCAAATGTATTTTATTTATTTTCATGACCATAATGGCATGAATATAGTTTACATTATATCTGTAATGAATCTCAGACCACTCCCTGAAATAATGTTAGTCACCATGTTTCAGAACTGTAACTCAAAGTGTTAATAGAAATTTTATGTAAACTCTTTCTAATAATTGATTGGCATCTTAATATTGGACCCACCAAAAATGTGTGCTTATTTATAATATATTATTTAGCTAATAAAGAGCATATGAGAAATAATAGTGTGAATGACACTATGTAATCCTCTATTGCTTGCTCATTCATGCACATACTAATGTTTGCAATTAATTTATAAATGTATGTAAACAATTTGTCACTATATTAAACTAATTTTTATTATCCAACTTGTCTGAGTAGTTCGAATTCCTCTTTTCTCCACTTCCAAACATACAGCCATGCTTATATATATTTTAGTTTAGTCATAGTAATAGATGTCTCATTGTTTTCTCCGCTTTGCTAATGGGCCAGATTAAGAATTAATTTTCATGTGCCATCATTGTTGTGTTATCCATTAGGTGTTTGATCTGGGGCTTAGAGAGTGGGTTTGAATCCAGGCTGGTCCCTGACCTAAATCTCAGGCTTGACCAGGTTTGAAGAACATTTTGTGAGTTCCAGCTCATGTTTTGACTGGTACAGTATTAAAATGATAAAATTATAAAATTAAATAGATCAAAAATAGGCACAGAAGACCACAGAAAATTATACATTTAGTTTAAATTAGATTATCATAGTTTTACATTTTGAAATAGAATTTAATATTACAAGTTTTACAATCAGACAAGATTCAAACATTAGTGCTTAATAGCTTTTTTGCAGATTTTAGAAAAGGTGTTGGTAAAGATAGATTTAGTAAATAGCTAGCTTTAAAATAGAGAATTGAAAGTCACAGTTTATGAACAAAATTCTGAGTAAAAATTTACCGGTCAGTTGTTTTCATTGCAGTTTTGGGCACTTGGACAGTAATAAGTTGACACTTTTTGTGATGATTTAACATTAATAAAGGTTCCTCCACAGGCTGCTTTGGCTGATCTATGCCTCTTTGTATTTTATTGGACCAAAGTTCTTTGCAACCCTGGCAAGGAGAAAGAGGTAAGTGATTGCCAACCTACCCTGCCATTTCAAAGATAAAATGAATGTTGGTTTGGTTTACAACTCATTAAAAAAATAACTTTTTTTCTGGTCACAAAGCTTTAAGTATTTATATTTTTTTAACTCTGGCCACCTGTTTATCTTTATAAGCTTGATTATAGTTGAAAAACTCACCTATTTAATTACTAAAACTAGCTGAAAACTCCATTACTTTATTTTAGAAAAACTTATTTAATTATGACAACTAAATTAGATTTTGCTTTTCTAACCCCCCCCCCCTGCAGTTTATTGTGAGATCTCTATAAAATTCTGTGATCATTAAAATTTTAGATTTATAAAATCAAGTTCACTATTTTAAGACTATTGCATGACATAATTTAAAAGTTGTTTACAAGTAAACTTAAAATCTTCTTTGATACTTAGTATAAAACATTTTATTACTATATATGTAGAATAACAGGTCTGAGAAATTATATATATATATATATATGCGATTTCAGTAATATAACCATGAAATTCACTAAATAATTTAGTCTAAAATATTTTTTAAACTAGAAATCTTTAAAAATGAGCACATATCTGCAATATATACACGTATTATTAAATTACAGACTTACCATTCACATATATATGTGTGATCTTGCATATATAGTAAGTTATGGTTGTTTAAATGGGTACTCTGAGAGGATTTAAACCTGGCATAGATATAAGTGTGGGGTAAAATACACAAAACAGACAAGTGGATGAAACTGACTGTTTCATATCCCCAAACTTACTTTAAAAAACAAAAAACATGCTTTTATTTAATTTTGAATTTTATACAATGATCAATCTTGGTATTCATAGGAATGACTAATTTTAAATTTTACTCCTGTCTGAACATATCCTACACTTTGCTTTGCTAATACCTATACTCTCATGCTCCATCCCATAAAGAGCTTATATAAAAAATAGAAATAAATAATGATAAGAAACACTTCTACCTAAAGTAATTACAATATACAATTTAGAAAAAGAAAATTATTCTTATAAAGTGATATATAAAAACACATATTAAAAGGATTCATATGTTATTAGTAAAACCACAGAGTTGGTTGGTTTAGTTTAGAAGAAAAAAAGGGAGGGTTTGATCTATGTTCATCTTATGATTATTTAGGTAGGATCAGGGGGTTGATGGACACATGGTTTTAGGTTACAGGCATTGTAAACCCTGATGATCATATTCCCATAGTTCACCATGTAAAAATTATTCCCATAATCTCTCTTAATGTGATATAGGCCTTGGTACAAGGGGGAAAATTTTTGTATTCCCCATGAAACTTAATACTAGGTCTAGGCATTTTAACCCAAACCTGATTATCTTCCCTAAACTGATGAGTATTTCCACCTTACAAATCTCATCGCATTGTCTTAATCTCACTCTTGCAGCAAAAAAATCCCTGTCTCGGTCAAGGCATCCATATTCCTCTGATAATAGTGTCTAGACCAAAGGTTGGTTCCACTCCCCAAAGTGCAAACATGATGGGGTGAACCCAGTGGATTCATTTACTATATTATTAATATATTGTACTATTTCTTTGGATCAGCTTACCCATCCTTTGTGGTGAATATCTAAATGGGTATGGTATAAATGATTAATTTCACTCATTATTTTTTACATGGGTTAGGCTGGTGGTTTCTTATGAAAGTCAAGGTATGTTCAATACCCATCTGTCTCACCCATGCTTTCCATCTCCCTAACATAAAATCAGACCCACGATTGGAAAGGATCTTAGGTTTTCCAATGATCAAAAACTACCAATCTTGTAAAACCTTTATTGCACACCCAGAGTCAGCCCATTGTACTGGATATGCTTGGGCATATTTTGAAAACCAAATCATATGTAACAAACAGGGATTGATATCAGTGAAAAGGTTACAATGGCCCATAATGATCCACTGCCAAAAATTCATTTGGAGCTTATGGGATGACAGGTCTGAAATGGACCCTGGTATGACCTATTGCATGGTTTATCACAGGCACATAGAACACACCTCCATAGTGTTCTCAAAATATCTGTATGTAAATCATCCCAATAAAACTGTTACCAAATGGCCTTTTCAGTTTTTATGGTCCATAGTGTCCCACAAGGCAATGTACATAACAAATCAGGTGCTCCCTTAATCCAAGAGTGACTAAAATCCTCCAAGGGCAGTTCTCTGGACTTACTTATTTTTGTAAATCCCCATTTCTAATCTGATATCTCCTTACGTTTATTCCCTTGCTATGAGCAGGGTCCTGCTTGAGGAGCCTTATAATTTTAAGATATTGGAAATGTCTTTCTTGCCAATTAAGAAGGTTTTGAAGGTTCCCCTCAATTGACTATCTATCATATTGGCCATCAGTGTTAACAGTAGATCACCCAGAGTTGGGTGATATGATTCAATTTCTATTAGGTTTTGACTAAGTATATTGGCAACCATGTTGTTCTGACCAGGAAAGTATATTACCTGGTAGTTGAACTTCTGTAGAGCCAGGCTGCACCTGTTTAGACAATCACTGCTTAGGTAACTCCTATTAAAAAATTCTAAGCAACAATGGTCAGTGATACTTATGACTTTGGACCCAATCAGGAACTGTTTGAATGTGTTGCAAGCCCAAACGATGGCCAACATCTCTTTTTTGCTGATGGTATAATTCAGCTCAGCACCTCTCAATGTGTCACTGCTAAAGTACAGGACTTTGGGTTGCCATAGCTGATTTATTGGAAGCAACACCACCCCTAAACCTCTCTGGCTGCTGTCTGTACATGAAATGGCTGTGAAGTCGGGGTGATGTAACATAACTATCTTCAAAATTCTGTTTGGTCTTCTCAAAGGTAGATTCATGTCTCTTGACCCATTCCCAGAGTTGTCCTTTGTTCAGTAACTCCAAGATGGTTGTAGCCTGTTGTGCAAACCTGTGGTAAAATTTGTGGTAATAATTACATAACCCCATAAATGATCATACATGTTTATGGGAGGTGGGCCTAGGATAGATCTTTATGGTGAGAATCTTGTTAGGGTAAGTGCAGAGATTCTCCCCACTAACAAGATGACCCAAAAATGTAATTTCTTTAAGGATGAAATGGCTTTCCTGCATATTCACAATAATGTTTTTGCACACTCAGAAAAGAATTTCCTCAAGTGACCTCAATGTTCTTCTAAATCTCATAATGCCATGACTACATTGTCCATGTAACTGATGATGTATCTTTTGACTCCTTCATACAAAATTTGGTCCAGGCATCTCATCAAGGCTGGACCACTGTTAATTAGCCTGAGGGGTACTTTCCAGAATGCATGTGATTGTGCCTGGTATCTGAACATGATATATTTTTGATTCCTGGGATCAAGTACAATCTGCCAATAACTGGCAACCAGGTCCAAGGTAGAAAAATCCCTTTTTCCATTCAGGTATGAGTGGTGGTACATTTCTCTCTGGGATGATTATACTATTTAACCTCCAGGCATCTAAGTAGAGTCTTATGGATCCATTCTTCTTTATCACCACCACCAAGGGATTATTGTATGGTGATGGGTTTTTTTTATAATTTCCCAATCTAGCATTTGTGGGATCTGTCCCTGATACTAAAAGGGTATGGAAATTGGCCTCTTCCTTTACCCTAATTTGATGGTTAAATCCTTTTATTTATCTTGGCACACTGAAAAATGCTCTTTTATTTTTACTAAGCACCTCCCTCAACATCCTCTTTTGTTTGGGATTCATCAAAAAAGACTCCTCTCTCCACTGCATGATCAGGTTCTGATCTGGGCCTGCCTGTATACACTGCCTGAACATCTCAGGGACACTCACCTGGGTCTCCAGTTTAACTTGCTCATGATGCAATAAAACTGTTACATGGTCATAGTCAAAAATATCCTGATATCTCCCAAGAATTCACTGTCCACCACCACATCATGGATCAACCTGGACATGACCCAAAAAGGGTGTGAATGTGGATGGTCCCTACCTAAGGTCCAGCTACAATGCAGATACCACCATACTGCCAATGGCAATTTGCACCCTGGGACATGGCCCAAAGTAAGTTTCATTCTCAATCTTTTCCCTATCTACTATCGTGGTTCTAATCTTTCCAGGTATGGTGCATTCCTTTTAATATCAACAGGACTCCAATAAGAGAAACTACTTAACAGGGTCCCATGCAGTTCAACAACTGCCCTACTTCATAGGGTCTTTTCACCCTTGCTTGGCCAGAATTCCTTTTTGGCTGTCCTTGATCGACTGCCACTGCCTGACTGCTTGGTGGCTCCACTTGGTGGATCTTTTTGAGTGACTCTCTAGCACAGTGGGTATAATCAATTGTTGTTAATAACTTGGCCATTTCCTCGATGACTCGGCCATTTCCTCAATGACTTTAGAATGACACCCAGTAATCATCTGTTGTATCAGTAAGGGCATATTTTGATGTATGGCCAAAATTATTTGGATATCAGTAAACATAAGGGCAGACAGGAAATGCAGTCATGACACCTGTCTTATAAAAAATTGCACATTAGTTTTTTTGGGAATAGACTCATAATTTTTCTGCAAGACTGCATAATAGATGCTGTTCTGTCATTCAGTACTCCAACAACATCTAGTCAGGGTGGTTTGGTAACTCTTGAATGTTGATGGTTTTGCCATCAAAGAATCCCACCATGACTTAGCATAGCACTGTAGGTAATGTACAGCCAACGCTATCTGGTCAGATGCTCCCACTCATTGAAAATGGAAAAGCTCCTGCAAGCTTTCCAAATGGGCTTTTGGACTTTCTCCCACTTCAGCCTTAAAAGTCCTCACTTGTATAAACTTGGCAATCTGAAATGGAGGGTTCACCTCAGATATATGGGGTATCTCCTCTGGCACATCCTGCACTGGCCTTGGTGGCTGGACCCCTCTTCTCTCTCTTCTGTCTTTCCTACAACAATAATTTCTGGTGCCCAATATTTCATATCATAAACCACAACCGAAACCAGAGACTCATTTACATTCCCAGTCTCCCCAATCTTGGGTAATGTAGCTTCTACACATCATCTGTTTAGGCTTACATATTTCTATCTCCATACTCAGGTCATCCCTATTCTTTTGACTAACCAAGATTTCCAGGGCTGTATGTATCTGTCCCATTGGTGGGTTAATATGGTCCCCTTGGCATGTTGGTGTCTGTAAAAGAGGTATCTGAACATGGGTTAGGTTTTCTTTTAGTTCATGCAGGCTATCCAAAATATCCCACTGTGTACTCTGTAATTTCTTTATAGTCTCTTCTTGCACCTTCAGCTCTTCTCTGGCAATGGTTAGTTTCATCACTAATTCATTTTTAATTTCTCCTACCACTACCCCTAATGAATCTTTGTGAGTCCTGACCATCTGTATGCAGGCTATCCAAAATATCCCACTGTGTACTCTGTAATTTCTTTATAGTCTCTTCTTGCACCTTCAGCTCTTCTCTGGCAATAATTAGTTTCATCACTAATTCATTTTTAATTTCTCCTACCACTATCCCTAATGAATCTTTGTGGGTCCTGACCATCTGTCTTGTTATCTCGCATTCACTCCCTAATTTCTGGATAGCTTGGCCCATTTCTTCCTTGTGAGCTTTTAAGAGCTTGGTGACCTCAACTTTTATATTTTTAAAATTATGCATACAATCAATTCTCAACTTTTCTAAACTTTCTCACAGCCTTTTCTTTATTTCTTTATTTCTGGTCTCCAGATTCTTCTCAAATTTTTCCATATTCTGCCAGTTCTCTTCAGAACTCTTTTAAATTTTGGACTCCAGACCCTCTAATCTCTCCTCTACCCATTGATTTCATCTGACTTTCTTGACTCTTCTCCCATCTACCCTTGATGTCAGTCTAACTCTTTTTTTATAAGTTGGGAAAGCAGGGTGATAAAGTTTGCACTCATGACAGATTGTATCATGGAGGAGTTTTTAGAATATAGAAGGCTTTCTACATATCCTTCCTTTGGATCTTGCTCCACCCTTACTTTCTTTTCTCTTTCTCCTTCTAAATCATTGTCCCCACTGGATTGATGTTTTAGCACTGGTCCCCCTACTACATTATTCTCCTTAACTATACTCTCCTCACACAGCTTTTCCCCATACTCTTCAGATGTAACAGAGCTTTTTCCCCATTCCTCTAAGCCTTTGTTCATCCCTTCCATATCTTCTACCTCACTTCCTCCTCCTTCTATTTTTTCCTCAGTACCACTAACCATTCTTTTGCTATATTGTCTCTATTAATCCTTTTGCTATTACAATTGAAAGTTTTTAAAATATTCTATCAATGTGGCTTCTCACTGCTCCCCCCCCCTGGAAAAGGCTTGCCCTATGGTTCCTTTCTGTACTAGCCTCAGTCCACTCTAGCTTATTCCTAACTTCCCCTATCTCCATTTCAATATGTAGAGTTATACTTAATTAAAATAATTTGGTCAATTTACAATAGTTAAATTTTTCTGCCCAATATGTTACATAATTATCCTGCCCAGCATTTTACATATATGTGGTTCACAAACCACAGGATTATATTAGAAATTTATAAATTAAAACTATAAAATTTATAAATCAAAATTAATTAAAATAATCTCTACCCCAAAGTGCCTGTTCCTTTCTTAGATTAACTGCAATTATTTCTACTAAAAATTTTTTTTTAAGATTTATCATTGTGTTTATTATTACTATGGCAGGTTTAGCTTTATTTGAGTACCCATACACTAATATAGTTTATTGATTTTGCCAAACTCATTTCGTTGTCCGTGTCTAACTCAACTATTTAAAATATTACAAAAAAAAACATTGGATTTCCTTTATTATTATTATACTTTTCCCTTCTCCTGATGACAACATTTATTAGGAGAGAGCTTTAGTCTTCTCGGGCACCAGCCTTCAGTGAGCAAATAAAATTACGTACATTATATATTTTTAAAAAATAAAATTTTAAATTGTTTTTCAGACCACTCTAATCATAATCACAACACATTTTTCTCAATTGCCCTATGTGTATATAGCAACTCTGCACCAGTAAATGAAAAAAACATTATTTGAAGTTTTTCAGTATATGCCAATCAAACAAAAAATTTTTACATATAGGGTCTGGGAAAAATTATATCCACATACTATTTTATAATTTTAACATATGACTAATGGGATTTTATGTTTTGATAAGAGAGAAAAAAAAAACATTTTAATTATTACATGATTTATCCCGCATCAATATATTATACATATACATATATCAAAAGTTATGGCATATTTTATCAAAATCTGAAAAAAATTTCATATATATACTTACTGACACAGAGTATGAAGCAATTAACAAATCCAGTGTATGAAATAAATTGACGTATCCCCCAATTGAGTATTCAAACCTAGGCAAAAAGAAATCCATATGTATTATGGTGTCAATAAATAAATAGTTCTCCTTACACACACATGCCTATTCAGTGTATGGAATAAATTGAGGACCTCATGCTTGAACATCCAGAACCTGGTTAGAAAAATATACTAGATATATGTATAAAAAAACTATATATCTTATAACAACAAAAAAAACCTTTCCCCCTTTTTTTCCTTTCAAACTGAAATTATTATTTAGGATATGTGGGTGTTTACATTAGAAAAAACCCACATTGTCATGTCAAAACCTGGAGAAAAAAATTATACATATTGATATTTCATTCCCTCTGCCCACATATACACCTGGGTCTCATTTTATGCAGTAGATAAGTTCCATAGAAAACCCACATTAAAAAAATTGCACAAAAATAGACTTAATTTACCTTGAAAAATGGAAAATAGAGTCTGTAATTTTCAGAATTTGCATAAAAGCAAAGCAACAAAGAAAAATTACTTTAAAAGTCACATTAAAAAAATAAGCAAATAAAGTATTACTAATAAAAAATTTCAAATATTTGAAAAAAATTAATACAAGACAAACTTTTTTTTACTTATTTTATTAACTACAGTATTTATTTTTACATTTTTCATACATATTTTACTCACTACCGCTAGTGTTCATTTATAAACTGGAAAGAAATCAGATTCGATGTCATGTGATGTATTGCAGCTTCTCCTTAAATGAAGTCAAGAATCTCTCAGCAATTATGCCCAGAGAAACCTGTTAGCCACCTTACTTTTATTCGTGATGTGATGTACAACTAGTACCATTTTCAGTATTGTGCTGTCTTAATGGTTTTCTGTTTCTATATTAAAAAAATGAGATCATAATCAAAACAAAAAAATTATACATTATCATTAGAAAGATTATTTTCAGTTTAAAAAATTTTCATTTTTTATTTTAAAAATCTAAAAGATTATTTATTTCTGTTATATATAACAAAATATGTGTTTTAAAAGTTTAATTTTTTTGAATATTTATTGTGATATTTTTATATGTAAGTATAAATCTATTATTATTATTTACTCATTAGTATAAATAGGTTATTTACATAGAAGCTAAGTTCTAAATACAGCTTCAGGCCATATTCACATTAGTTGCTAATATAACGTTATATTTTTGAGAAAAAAAAGTATTTCAAGTGAAAATAAGTTAATAGTTTAAATTTCTTGATATCTAATAAATATAGTGAAATATGAAAGATATTAAGACGAAACATGAATCGCATAACTTCAAAATCGCATTAAAATAATCCGCATAAAACAAGACCCAAGTGTATTCAGTTCAGGGTTGTGGAAAATAATTTATCGAACCTGGCAAAAAAAATTATACATATATTTTGAGAATAAAGCCTGCTTTCTCTTTTTTTTTTCCTTTAAAACACATACACACACACATCAATCAAAGGGAGTGTGGGTATGCTATTTGAAGCCTGTAAGTTGTGGCACCAGAACCCAAAAGAAAAAAACCTATGTAATGATAAGAATTGTCCCTCCACATAAGAAGAACTAGAACACAGTTAAAATACACTAAATCTGACCAAATCTGGATGCTGCGATCCACAATCCTGACAACATTCAATCATTTCACCTTTGCTCAATGATCTAATGCCTTATGGATAACATCCAAAGTTACACAGACATTTGATTTAACCATGGTACGGCAGTTACCCAAAGTAGAAGAAGACTCATAAAATAACTAACTTAACACTGATTTGGTCAGATATACACACATATAACTAAGTGAACCACTAATATTAATGATGGATTATGAAATCTATTAAAATGATCTACATATTGAAATTGAAACCTCCCAGTCCACCTGCTGTTTCACCATCAACCTAATGACCTACTCATCTGAACTAGTTTTGAAACTATTTTAAATGTCAAAATGTTATAGATAAGTCGAGTGGTAAAATGTGCTATCATGGCCACTTGAATGGCATCATCCATTTACATACAAAAGTATACTATATTTAGACAAGATTGATAAAATTATATCATAGTAAATACTCATAATTTGTTATAAAATGTTTTATTAAGGTATCAGTCAATTCTTAATTTTACATTTGTATTATATTACTATGTGGATGGATAATTTAAACCATGGAATAATGGCATAATGATTTATATATATTTAAGATTAAATAGAAATAGTATAAAATGATTTCTTTAAAATATGCTTATCATTTTCTGATTTAATGTTTATAAATATAATTGAAACTAAAGTATTTTTTTTAAATCTGTCCAATTTGTTGTTTTTTTTGTAAAAATATACATATTAAAAGTTATTTATATCAAGTCAAAATAAAATCATCGGTTTATAATTAAAAATGAGAATTTTGTGGTAAATAAGAAATCAAGTAGTGACCGCACCTGTGGGGTAAAAAGTAAAATCTAGTTTACTGATTGAATTTGTTTGCAACAAAAGACTTTATCATTAAATCAGAATACCATTACTATCTGCTAGGCCTTAAAAATTTATTACACCTAAAAAAAAAAATTTAATTAATGAAATCAGAATCAAAATTATATAATTAAATTAAATTTTTTAAGTAATTGAAATATATCACTTTGGAGACATTATCAGTAGTAAAAAATCAGATTATATGATTTTTTTTGATTACAAGTCAATTTGTCCTGAGGCAAACAAAATTCCAAAAGGTGTTAAGGCTTGGTAGGTGAAAATGTATAAATAGGCTATATTTTAAGTGGGAAAGAACTTCAGTTTTCTTTTGAAGAGCTGTTACTATCCAAGCTAAAAATTATTTAATTTTGCCATGTCCTGCTAGACAGGCAATAATTTTCTGCCTTACTGGTGATGGAACGTCGAAGTTTGATCCACCCAAGGCCGAAGCAACAGCCGTTGTTCTAACAAGCTTATAACAAATAGAAGATGCCATTAACCACTAAAAAAAACTCACCTTCATTCCAATTCAAGTACCTCAGTCCAGCTATATAGGACCTTTTTAATATCAATTAAAAATCACAGAGCTGTGTGTCAAATCGAAAATGATCATTATTTCTTCAAAATCAGGATAGCTAACCCTATTAAAGTAAACTCTGTCTAAATTGTTATATAATATTTGAATATTATAAATGACCTACTTTTGCTAAATTTCTTTATTAATTTAATGTTTTGCTATATAACTTAATCACTACAAGTATATTTACCTTTCTTTTGCTTATATTAATTATTATTAATTATGCCTATGTCTTGAAACAGTGTACATTTAGTTACAAAATATGTTTTCTTTGAAGATATATTATTTAAAATCTTTGTATTGTTATTAATCATAGCATCATTTAGCATGCTGTTTTGAAACCCTTTTTTATAAAAAATGGTGACCCTTTTGTGCTCATTGTTATTTTGTCATTTGTAAATTAATTCATGTAAATATAAAATGTGGCTTATAAATCAAAATTTGCAACCTTTAATTATTATGTTGCTAAGAATTAAACTAGCCTGAAGTGTAATCATAAGTATATTGTCTTATTAAAGTATTTGTAAATCTCTTAAATTTACTTTTCCCCGCTTAAGAATTTATTAATTATAGATAACTAAGAGATTGAATGGGATAAAGTAAAGTTTATATATATATATATATATATATAAACTTTACTTTATCCTTTATATATCCCATAGATGCTACTGATGGGATATATATATATATATATATATATATATATTCCCATCAGTAGCATATATGTATTTCTCATGCTACAGAAGAGTTGGCTCTTTTGACCAGGCTGATAAACTAGTGTTCAAATAATGTATGGTATTTAATTTATAATATACTTCCACTTGGCGGATGTGAAATTTATCAATATTTTATCATTGTGCTGTTAAGTCCAGCCCATCTTCCTCTGTTATGGGTAGTGCAGTAGCTAAGACTGAGCTAAGGGCCAGATTAGTACATATGCCCCCACCCTCTATGAACCAAATCAAGGTTCTTTTTTAGCAGCATGATGATTGGTCATTGAGTAAAACTGGTGTTGGTCACAAAGACCCTAAAAACTATTCATCCATCCACAAAGCAACTTAATTACTATATTTTATGTGGGCATAGTGTATTAGTAAAATCTTTATAGCCAACTCTACCTTCCTAATATGCAGTCTTTGGCATTGAACCGAATCATTCTTAAAAATCCATTCAATCTAAAGCTATCTGGGATGCTTTATATGCCCATAATTAATATATAAATTTGTCCTAATCAGATGTATTATTAAGCTTCTCTCCAGACTTGATTTGATTACATGTATAATAGCCACTCGAATTGATCATGAAATGGCATAACTAATAAGTGGAATATAGTGATTTATTATACAGCATACTATTTAGCTTTATTAAATAATAACCGCAAATTTATTTAACTGAAGCATCAATTATTGTTTGTACAATTGCCTTGAGTAATGTTTCTTAATAAATAAAATGCCTGCATGCATTATCCAATGCTAAATTATGGGTTATATCAAGATATATATGTAATTGTCAGTAAATATATTACTAATTCATCTTATATCAGTTTCTGTCTCATTATTAAATCAATCAAATTCATTAATTGATCATAGCTATTCATTAGTAAAGCCCCTAGTAATTAAATATATTAGACTTTATCATGGGAATGTATCTAGTATTTAAATTTCTTAATATATATGTTTAAGTTCATGAGTCTCATTGTTTTCTTCACTTTGCTAGTGGTCCAGATTTAAGAATTAATTCTTGTGTGCCATCATTGTTATGTTATCCATTAGGTGTTGATCTGGGGCTTGGAGAATGGATTCAAATTCAGGCTGAACCCTGCCCTAAATCTTAGGCTTGTCTGGGTTTGAAGTACTGTTTGTGAGTTCCAGCTTGTGTTAGATGGATAAACATGTTTTGACCTGTACATAGGGTTTTTTTTCACATTTGGATGCCTAGTTGTGGGGCTTTGTTAATTATTTCCACCCCCTGCAATACCCTGAATAATGTTTAACATATAGAATGTTTTTTCTCCTCTCTTTTGAATAAAAATAAATAATGTACATGTGTAAGATTTTTTTCCCATGTTTGGATGCCCAATCATGAGGCTTCGATATAAAACCTACATAGTCTGAGTAATGGATTTTATGTGTATATAACAGCAACAAAAATAGATATAAATTTTATTAAATATGTTGTGTCTTTCCTGCTCACTGGTGACTGGTGCCTGAGGATGATTGAACAAGTTATGTCATCCTCTTATAAATTTGTCATCAGGGAGTGGAGAAAAAAAATTTAGATTAATAGAAAAGGGGAGGTCTCATTGTTTTATCAAAGTATTTTATAAATTGAAGTGGTTTAGAATGAGTAAATATATATATATATATATATATAAAAGTAAGATCAAATTAACCAAAAGTTAAAGGTTTAAAATTGGTGCAGAGGAGTAAATGGAATTAGGTCATAAGCATGAGCTATATATAAGTATATCATAAAAAACAGCTGTAAGAAGAGACTGGGAGTGAATTAAGTTTTTATTAATTCATTTTAATATTAAAATATTATGTGTTATACTTTAGATATATATATATATAAGATTTTTTAAAATTTTTATATACTTTATTAAATCTAAAAAAAAAAAAAAGGGATTTTTTTTTGAAAAAATTTTTTTTCATATACTTTATTAAATAAAAAAAAGGAGGGAGATGAAAGGTTTTTTTATGTCATTATATGTTGGATGGGCATCAAGATGAAGGTGTTAGCTTATAGATATATTAGTGAGTTAGGTATGGAGCTGGGACGGAAGTGAATGGGTCATTCCTGAAGGGGGAGAGCAGCAAATAGAAGTATTAGAAGTGTAATAAAGTCAAATAAAAATCAAATATTTATTAGGTAAAAGAAAAAAATTATTTGAAAGGATTAGACAGGATAACAGAATGAGCAGAGAAACAGAAGTAATGAGCAATGGGGAAGAGATAGAAGTAGGAAAGGAGATTAAGCAGGAAGGCTGGGATTTAGATTGGTTGCTGAGACAGGTTAGACAGGATGTGAAAGAAAGGGATGAAAGATACAGACCAGATGTGGAGGAAAGAACTGAAAAAGGGATCAGAAAATGGAGCAAAGATTTGAGGCCCTAGTCAAAGAATTTAGGCAAGAGATGACAGAAAGAGATATGTGCTTGGAAGACAAGTTGACCATGGTTTACAGAGACTATCAATCAGCTGCCAGCATAAATAAGAAAAAGTTAAGGGAGAATTCAATGAAACATTACTGCAAAGTCAAGTGGAAAATAATAAAGATAGGGTTATAATTAAAGAAGAAGTTAAGGCCTTAGTAGAGAAGGTAGAGTGTCAAAAAAAGGGTTTGATAGATAAAGTCTATAAAGTTGGGGTAGAATTAGGCAGCAAATTTCAAGAGTATGAAGAATCTCAAAAGGAAATTAGAAATGAAATATGTGAAATCAAAGAAAATTTAATGCAAAAAAAATCAAATGGCTTCCAGAGAAGAAAACGTTATCACAACGTATATTCAAGAGTTGAGAAGAGATGTAGCAGAAATAAAAAAGTTGTTGGTGAGACAATAGATGATATTAAAAATAATTTTAATGAGGGGGAAGCCAAAGTCAATCAGAAAAGTACTATAATCAAAGACAGGAAGGAATTAAATTTCATACAAGAAGCAGGGAGCTCTGATACAATCGGATCGATAGCCTCATCAGGCAGTACACCCATAGGCCTGGCAAAATTTATACAAGTCTTTCAAAAGAGAAGTGGGAAAAAACCCAAAATCCCATCTAAAAAGTCTATAAGAATTCTTCTGTTTTCAGAAAGTCCAAACAGCTAACCAAGTGGTGCTTGCTATACATCATTTATATGGATATGCTAAGTCATGGTGGGATTGCTGCACAGAGAAGCCACAAAACTTCGACCAATAGTGTTCAGCCATGCATAAAATGTTTTGGAGTGAGGAACATCAGGAAAGTATATACCACTTAATCCTCAGGGAAACTTATAAGTCTGTAGTCAAAGAGACCTGTACTCAATTTTTTTAAGACAGATCGCTTCTCTCAGATCTTTGATGGCTTTTCCATTCACAGATACCCAAATGATCAGAATCATCCAGCAAAATATGCCTTCTAAAATACAACAGTTGATGATGGGGTGCAGCCAAACATACCCCAAGTCATCAAGATAGGAGTCACATGATCAGACTAGAGCAAAGGAACTATATAGGCAACCAGAATCATTAAACTACAGGGAAACCCATTAGTTCCTCCTACCAGAGTCCCAGAGATGAAGCAGGGGACATAGTAAAAACAGAATCTATTGTATCTGTGATAGTTGATGTAGATAAAACCATAGCAGGAAACCAAAACAAACCATGCCCTATAGTGCGTGTTAGTGATGGTAATGTCGAAATACATGCATTGTTGGATACAGGTAGCCAGATATCCTTCATAGCCAAAGGAAGGCTGACAGAGGTAAAAAACAATTACCTGATATGCCGACACTGCCAATCAAAGAAATGGCAATAATGCTGGCAGATGGCTGAAAGACCATGACAGAAAGGGAACAAGTCTGGCTGGAATTAGTGTGTGGTCAAACAACTCTTGGCCATACCTTTTTAGTTATGGCTAATTTAATATATGACCTGGTCATAGGAAATGACTTTTTAAGTGAACATAAGTGCCAGATTGATTATGAAAATAGCACATTTTCCCTGTATGAAGAACAAATTGGGTAGGAAAAAAATGAATCCCAAGTGATGTAAATTCAAAGCAAGGAATGGGGGAAAGGACTTACTAGAGAAAAGACCATTGAAAAGAAAAAAAATGTAAAATTTATGCAAGCAATGGTAAATGTGAGAAATATAAGTAAGATAAAGCATCTAGACACCCCATGCAAAAAAACTCCTATAGAGAATAGTAGTGAATTATCTGTTGCAGAACAGGAACTGAAGTTTGAAGTCAAAAACCTTGATCTGAAAAATGAAATACCATATGAAGGCAGTGAATTCGCATGAAGTCTGGCAATGCACCCCAAGTGACCTCTTTTCAGGTGGGTAGAGGAGTATAAAGAAGATGGTTGGATAAATGATAATGATCTGTTGGGATGCTGTTTCAGCCCTGGCATGGAGTTATTCTTAAAGCAACACCCACATCCCAATTAAAGTGTTAGTTTTCTTGTGAGGATTTGACCTTTTTATATACCCTTTATATATTACATGCTTTATATTTTATATATATGCAAAAAATACAAAAAAACTAATATCCATTATTTTGACCAAGATGTATACTCGTTTGGGTATATATCTGTTTAAGTTAAAAATATTCATTAATAGCCGATAATTTCATTATATGTATTGATAAATTGTTAGATGCACTAACTATATTCTCTAACAACTTCAGTGTGGGATTGTACTAAAAAAAATTTTTTTTTTGTTTTTTTTTTGTTTTCACGAGTTTATGGATATGAAACAGAAACCTCCCAGTCCACTTTCTGTTTCACCATTAACCTAATAACCTATTTGTCTGAACTAGTTTTGAACCTATTTTAAATGTCAAAATGATATAGATAAGTCGAGCAGTAAAATGTGCTATCATGGCCGCTTGAATGGCATCATCCATTTACATATGAAAGTACGCTATAATTAGACAGGATTGATAAAATTATAGCATAGTAAATACTCATAATTTGTTATAAAATGTTTTATTAATGTATCAGTCAATTCTTAATTTCACATTTGTATTATATTTGTATATGGATGGATAATTTAAACCATGGAATATTGGCATAATGATTTATATATAATTAAGATTAAATAAAAATAGTATAAAATGTTTTCTTTAAAATATGCTTACAGCCTGATTTAATGTTTTATAGATATAACTGAAACTAACGTATTTTTTTTAAATCTGTCCAATTTGTTTTTTTTTGTAAACACAAATCTGTTAAAAATTATTTATATCATGTTAAAATAAAAATCATTGGTTTATAATTAAAAATGAGAATTTTGTTGTAAATAAGAAATCAATTAGTGACTGCATCTGTGAGGTAAAAAGTAAAATCTAGTTTACTGATTAAATTTATTTGCAATGAAAGACTTTATCATTAAATCAGAATACCATTACTATCTGCTAGGCCTTAAAAATTTATAACACCTAAAAAAAGGAATTTAATTAATGAAATTGGAATCAAAATTATATATTTAAATTAAATTTTTTAAGTAAATTAAATATATCACCTCAGACACATTATCAGTAGTAGAAAATCAGATTATATGATTTTGTTTAATTAAAAGTCAATTAGTCCTGAGGCAAACGAAATTCCAAAAGGTGTTAAGGCTTGGTAGGTGAAAATGTATAAATAGGTTATATTTTAAGGGAGAAAGAACTCCATTTTTCTTTTGAAGAGCTGTTACTATCCAAGTTAAAAATTGTTTAATTTTGCCATGTCCTGCTAGACAGGCAAAAATTGGCTGCCTTTCCCATGATGGAACATCAAAGTTTGATCCACCCAAGGCCGAGACAACAACCAACATTGTCCTAACAAGCTTATAACAAATAGAAGATGCCATAAGCCACTAAAAAGAACTCACCTTCATTCCAATTCAAGCACCACAGTCCAGCTATATGAACACCATCTTAAATCATCTCCCAAAATCTATAATTCCATTCCATCTAATCTACTAACTCAAACCAATATTAAATCACCTGATAAAGAGTTAGTGATTTTAACCCCAATCTCTAACAATAATCTGCAAATAATCAATAATAATTCAAATAAGCTTATACAACAACAATCAATCAATAAGCAAGCGGTAGATTCTAGCCAAAAAACAACCCATGTCTAGAATTTCATGTAAAATTGCAGCAATTAATATAAAGGGCATCAATTCACCTATGCGGATTGCTGCCATTAAACATTGGTTCTCTTCCATATCTCCACACATTATGTTTATGGGAGAAACTAAATTTCACCATAATTCCAACAACTATATTCTTGCAGAGCTAAATAAACTTGGCTACACACAACTAACAACCAATTATGCTGCATCTGAGGGTGTAGGTGTATTAATAAACAACAGATTTCCCTCTAACAAATTTAAGATAACATACCAGGATAAGAATCTAATATGTCTAAACCTTACCTACAGCACTAGCAATATAAATGCCTTCTATATTTATTCTCCAAATTGCCAAACTACGTATCTGCGTATAATAAACACAATTAATATGCTGACAACAAACAACAATGCTCCAGCTATTATTCTAGAAGATTTTAATATCTCATATGACATTTTCACAAAAAAGTACCTACATCTTCTCACCAGGGGTTTTATTAATGGGAGAGGATTCTTCCCACAAGATGCATACTTCTTTTACAACAAACGATATAAAACTCTTATAGATCTGATGTTTTACACCACTGAACTACATCATGATCTTGAAACTAATCTACAACCAGTCGCATTCTCAGACCATCATGCAATAATAGCTTCAATAGAAGTTAACAATTCTATTCCTTATACTCTAAACCAATCAATAAGAATGCTAACAAAAGCTACCTCCACTGAAGCCATTATATCCGAGGCTTACGTACTCTTTTTTAAAATAAACATCCTAAACATTCATCCAGAGGAAGCTTGGTTTGCCTTTGTTGGCATTTTGCAATCTCTAATAGCACATCACACCAGAAGCAACAAAGGCCCTTCCACACTAATCACTGAGCTTGACCAGATAAATAAAAAAATTATAGCTTGCTCAACTGATCCTCAACACATAAATCAACTACTATCACTCAAACTAAGATATAAGAAGAAACAATTAGCCATTGCAGAATACATCTCCACAAAAAGAGCTCAAAACTTCCTTACAGCTCAGCATTGCTGGACCAAGGGCTACCTGAGATGGGCCTTGGGAGCTCAAAAAAAAACAACTCCAAATTCTCTTAACATTGATGGTAATCACATAACAGGACATCAAATGATTAATCACATAGGATTATATTTCAAGAATCACCTACAAAATAATACACAAACAACCAATGATGACTGAATCATACCATCCAATCTAGAAAATCATGGAATAACACCAACAGATCTGAAAAACCGTCTTAATGCCTTATCTGACAATGTACATCCTGGGATGCATGCCATCCCAAAATTCTTAATCATACACCTTAGCTCATTCACAATACCAATTTTAATGAACATGATTAACCACTTATCTATAAGCAGAAGAGAAATAAAAGACCTTTATCCTGTAGCGCTGGTGCCTTTTCTAAAGAAAAACAGAGATCCCACCAACATTAACAATATTAGACCCATCTCAATGACCCCTATCCTAATCAAAGTTATAGAGGGAGTCATTAAGGAAAAAATACAACAAAAAGTGCTAGACAATGTATCTCACTATCAATATGCTAGAAAAGGCTCTTCAGCGCTTACGGCAATTGGGGAGGTGAAAACTGTGTTAGACCACATCAGATCAAACCGATTATCTAAACCAATTGCAATTCAATTGGACATAACAGAAGCATTTGATTCAATCAACATCAACACACTTTTATCAATTTTGAACAGTCTTATCATTCCGTTTCAAATCATCCGTATAATTGAAAACTTACTATACAACCATCAAATACATATTACTCTAAATGGATCATATACTAATGGCTTCTCACCCAATATTTCTATACCTCAAGGATCACCATTAAGTGCCTTATTATTCATTTGTTATTTAAACCCACTGTTAAGAGAGATTGAAAATGCGATGCCTGGAGTTTACATTCCACGACTTAAAAAATTCATAAAGCTATTTTCTTATATGGATGACGTCCTTGTCATACTACCTTCACAAAAACATCTGCCATCCCTTTACCATATACTAGATAAATTCTCTAATGACTCACAACTAAAGTTCAATCCTAATAAATCAGCCTCTTGGAGAATCTCAACAGGAAAAAAGATTAACTCTAAATTTCTGGCTGAACCCCAAGAATTCCTAGGATTCCCCATACATAAGTCTCAAGCATCAACTCATGTCTTACCTCTACAACCCAAATTGTTCAGACACTGTCCAAAGTATATCTTTCATTGCAGGGAAAAGTTGCTCTTCTTAATATGAAGGTTATATCTAAAATTGCTTACTACCTCGCTGTAATGACTATAACAAAATCATTCATCAGAAAAATAAATAAACAATGTTCTAAACTATTATGGAAAGAAAACATAAACTCCATTAGCATGACAAAAATGCAACTCCAATGCAAGGTAAATGGCATGTCATTGCATTCAATCCTCTCTTTAAATTATCAAAAATCCCACACACTAATACGTAACCTAATATTAAAACATGGCACCATAATCACATCTGAAACAGTACAACCAACTGACACACCACCTCCTCAAAAAATATGCTGGCTTGATAAAATATTTCAATATATCAAACGGCATCAAAACATCTCCAATAAAACCTTTATCTTCAAAATCACCATCTGGGAAGTGCACCTAATATTAAATCCAACCATCAACAATATAAAACCCACAATAGGAATCAACAACTACAGAATCACCTCTTTATTCAAATTTTTAAAGTTGGAACCCAAATTTCTAACATTCTTGATTAAGGTCAACCTAGGTGCCATACATACCAACTATTTTTTACATTATAAAAGATTTCTAAACAAAGTGGACCCTATATGTCCAATCTGCAAAACACAAGAAGAAACCTTTGACCATATTATAAAATCATGTACCGGTCTTACAAACATAAGGATGCTCATTTTTCACGGTTCAAAGATTGACTATTATAAAATACTCTCAATAAAAGACTCCATTCAGAGTAGACACTTCCCAATTATTAGACTATCTATTTTTCTGACTCACACCATCTGGAGTGTTCGATGCAAGACAGTTTTCACCTCTCCACCTCCTAATCCAGACCTCACATTTATCAACCTCATCAACAAAATTAGAAATAAAGACTTAGTACTCTCATCAAAATTTCTATATGATTAAACCTGGAAATTGTTCCAAATACCAAAACTATCCAAAACATAAGTTACAGATCAAATTGATTTATAAACCTCAGCACCAAAAGACTCATCACTCAAAACTATTGACCTTTAAAACAATATGTATCTAAATACCTAATATATACAATGTAATCCATTAATAAAATGTTTTGAAACTAAAATTTAGATTTACTTTCTACTGACAGATGTGAGATAGAAATATGCACAAACAATTAAGTGCTTTACTAAACTATTTTACGGTAAGATATTTTTTTATTATTATTTTTTTTTAAAAGCCACTGATATAAAATATGTATCACATGTCACAACTAATTATATATATGTTACTAATATTTCTTAAGATAAATTGAATAAATGACTAACATTTTTCTTTTAAATAGTATTCTTTATCTTATGTTCTATCATATTCTGTGTTGTGTTATCATTATATTTTTTCACGATTATTATATCTGAGGTTGCAGTTAAATTTACTTAGAGTTGGCAGTCTCATTGTGAACTAATCTTTTTTTTATTATTATCATAATAGACATAGAAACTCTAAATCCATAGAGGTATCCAAGTAATTTATTGGCATCATTTTATATATATATATATATCTTTTTATTGAGATTTTTTTAAATATTTTTCTATATAGAAATTTTTTTTGCTTTTCTAAATTGTTTAAGAATTTATGTTTAAATATATCCTATTTTTATTTGTAAATAAATATTATAAAGTTTTATAGATTAACAAGATCTCTGTAGTTTTGTTGAACCAGCATTTATATTCAATTGAACACATCTTATAACCTATGTTTTACACATACACACATACACATTATTGCTTAATAAGCATGGGAGAGATCATTAAATATGGGTTATATTTTGTTTAATAGATAGGATATATTATTTTAGTCATTGATTAAGAGTATGCATAGATACATACCTGTTAAGAGAGTCAAATGGGAATTCTTCCTGAGTTCGAATATCTGAGGCAACGGTTTTGGAAAAGAGTGGTGAGATGTGAGATGAACTGATTTGGATTGCATGTAGATTTGATGGATTATGCTTAGGCTGGTTTATTGAAAATGGATGTAATCATGAGTCAGGTGTTTCATCATTTTATCTCTAACATCCTACATGAAGACCCTAGGTCCGACAGTAGTTAGATGCGAGCTTGCTCTCTTTCGCCTATATATGTGGATGGACTGGTTTGTTCCATGGGGCACTACCAACTTTGGGATATGGCAGACAAGTGCACCAGCACTGTTAGATTGGAAGTAAGTTGGTATAGATTATGGAAGAACTAGCTGATTGTTAGAGTTGATCTGTGTGTGTTCAAATGTATCTGTAGGCCGGAACATCCGGGTATATAACACCATACCATTACATCTGGTGCTATCAACTGTGGGGCCATAATATCGTTATATCTGGCGCCCAAAACGTGTTAGGCATGAAAATATTATAGTTGCAAGGGAGGTTTAGCCATTTGACAGAAATTTAAAAAAAAAAAAAATTTTTTTGTTGAATATTTTTAAACTTTCCACTGGTATAACAAGTTCAATTATACTAAACCACTATTGTGTATATGCCTACAACAAATAAATAAGATGCTTAAATATTAGATAAAAACATAAAACATCTAAAATTAAAAATTGGTAAAAATAAATAAATAAGTGCATTAAAGAATGAATGCGGGATCAATAAACAGAGGCTTGTAAAACAATTAAATCCAGAGTAAATTGATACTAAAGTAGAGAAGTCAGGCAATGTAAAAACTTTAATCTAGATGTGGACAGTCAAAATCAAATAAAAATTTGATACAGAAGTTACATATGGTATAGTTGGGGGAAAATGTAAAACCCTGAGACAATTAACTATTACAATATTTTTTATAAGTAAAAGTTGTTTAAAATAATTAATATTATTAAGAAATAGAAAAAAATTATTAAGTATGGAGACAGAAGATTTCCAAGAAGAAGTAAGTGATATTGAAGTAGAGAAGAGTGAAGTTAATAATGTCGTGATAGGTGAGGATGAGATTAGCCATGAGGGAGGGTCTTTGCCTAGTCAGATATCTAAGGGGTCTGTAGTTGAAGGTGACTGCTTCCCACAGACATGTCAAGATGATGAAATGACCATTGAGGCTTAAGAAACTATTATTGAAATAGTTCAGTCACCTCAAATTGAAGTTGTCCAAGCTATGAAAGATACCACCATCACATTGGCACAATTGGCTCAGATGATCACAAGTTTGAACATTACAATGAAGAATATGGACACTAAAATGAAGAATATGAAGTTTGATATTGTACCGGTCAAAACAGTATGCTCACTTAACAAGGTTCCAAATCCTAAGCAAAAGTACCTCGAATCCGATCATGTCAACTGATGAGTGACTTGTTGCTTCAAAAGCCAGCCCTTCCATTCCCTAGAGGTGAAGGCTGAACCATGATCTGATAGAATAGAATTAGGTTTTCCCACCTCAGGGAAATGTTTATCTTGGAGGGTCCGAATCTATTCCTTGAGTCTGCAGCCCGGACAGGATACGCTCGTACATATTTGGAAAAAACATCATAGGTCACGAGTAAATATTGGAAATTTCTAAATTTGGGCAATGGGCCGTAGTGGTCGATTGCAATTAACTCATTGGGCCTTGATGCAGTTATGGGTTTCATAGTTCCAGCATAAGACTTGTTCGGAAACTTAGTCCGGGCACACATTGCACATTTCCGTAACACTGTGAGGATCTGTGTGTACATACCTGGCCAGTAAAATTGACGTCTCAGGGCTTCCTCAGTTTTCCGTGGCCCATAATGTCCCAAGGTTTTGTGGATATGTTCGATCAGTTGCATCCTAATCTTATTTGGTGTCATGATTTTCCATGGGCTCTCCATGTCTTTGGTCTTACATTGGAGGATTCCATCTTTTAAACGGAATTGGGAGTATCGCCGTGCATTTCTTTTGTTTGTACACATTAGGTGATTGGTTCCCAGGTTGGAGATAATGTTAGCATATTGGTCATCTTGCCAATATCGTAGATTTGTCAAATCAGTTTCCATAGGGGTCTTCGTGGTTGTGGCCATGATTCTGAGGGTCTGGTCATTCAGCTGAGGATTTTGGATACTGGCAGGTACAGGATGGCGGCTTAGGATATCTGCCACAATGTTCTCACGTCCTGGGCAGTAAGCCACTCTGTATTGAAACTGTTGGAGGGCCAGGCTCCACCGGATCAATCGATCATTTGTAAGGAAACTCTTATTCAAGAATTCCAAACATTTGTGATCGGTTACTATGACCACATCAGACCCCAGGAGAAATTGATGGAATTTCTGGCATGCCCAAACGATTGCTAGGGTTTCTTGTTCCATGGTGGTATAGTGTACTTCGGCTCCCTTTAAGGAGCGGCTACAAAAATAGAGCACCTGATGCTTTCCTTCTTCATTAATTTGGAATAACACAGCCCCCAATCCCTGCTTGCTACTATCAGTCTGGATGTAAAAGGTTCTTGTAAAATCAGGATGACACAACATTACAGCTTGAAGAAAATTTTTTTTTATGTTCTCAAAATCCTTGTCATGGGCTTCGGTCCATTCCCATTTATGATCTTTCTTTAGTAACTCTATCAGCTTTCCTGTCTCATGAGCAAAATTTGGGTAAAACCGGTGATAGAAGTTACACAGTCCCAAGAAAGATCGGACTTGTTTCCGAGTTTTTGGTTTGGGGAAGTGCTCGATGGCTTCTACTTTGTCAGGGTGGACTTTGACCCCATTCTCAGTTACAACATGCCCAAGGAATGTAATTTCTTTTACTGCAAAGCGACTCTTTTCCAAGTTAATAGTTATGTTTTCTTGGGCACATTCATGGAGAAATTGTTCAAGGCATTTCAAATGTTCGGTGATGTTTTTTGATGCAATTACTATATCGTCCACATAGCAGACCATATTTTTCTGTACCTCTTTGGATAGGACTTGTTTTAAACATCGCATTAGACCTGCCCCACTATTAATGAGTCCAAAGGGAACTCGCTTAAACACATGGGTATGTCCTCCATACCAAAACGCGGTATACTTTCGGTCACGAGGATCTAGGGCCATCTGCCAATAACTGGCGGTAAGGTCTAAGGTAGAAAAGATCATCTTCCCTGCCAACTGGACAAATACCTCCTGGACCGGTGGCGGGATGTCTCTCTCAGGGATGGTCATGCTGTTTAATTTTCGTGCGTCCAAACATAGCTGCAAATCTCCATTTTTTTCCCCCCAACTAACGGATTGTTATAGGGAGATGGGCTCCGCTCAATAATGTCCCACTCGATCATCTGTTGAATCTGCTTTTCCACCTCATCCCGGTATTGGAATGGGATGGGGTATGTTTTGGATTGGGTGTACAATTCCTCCTTCACTCGAATTCTATGAGTATACCCCGGGCAAACACCTGAGCATAATTTTCTAACATGCTTTGGATACTTCTTTTATCTTTGGACTCTGTAATAGCTGAGTCATGGACCTTTTTTTCAATCAATGCGGAATCAACAGGCTGGATCAAGCAGCTCTGCTTCTCAGGTACGGCTTGGTGGGTCACTTTGAAATGTGTTGATTCATTGTCGAACAGGCATTTTCTTCCGAAATAATCGATAATTCCATGATTTTGGGTTAGAAAGTCGGAACCCAACACCATATCATAGATCAGTCCAGATACAATCAAGAAAGTATGGCCCATCAATCTCTCATTGATCTTCACCTCTAGCCAGATTTGACTGTTCTCGCTCATGATTCTTTTCCCATTAGCTAAGGTCAACTGGATGGGACGTGTTGGCAATTGCATTATTTCCCATTCTCTCTCTACACTTTTAATCTATGCCTTTGATACGATCGATGCTTGGCTTCCTGAATCCACTAGCACTAATACCTTGGTGGATTCTATCATCACTTCAATAATAGGACACAAGCTTGTGGTTGTAACATTCTCCACGTTTTCTTTTTCCCATATTATGTTAGTCATCTGGCTACCATCTGGTTTAAACTGATTCCATTGTTTCTTTAAATATTCTGGGCATTCCTGTATGTCCCCCTTCCCTTGTTCTGGGTTCAATGTTGGGGTTCCATCTGTTTCTGGATTACTAAATCCATAGTCTATTGAAACCAAAAACTCAGCCATTTCATTTATTTTGTTGATCCGGCTTATGATCATCATTTCCTGCATCTTCATCGGCATGTTCTGTCGTATGGTATGGATAATATGTGATTCTGACCATGTGATATCTGGTAGAGATCTGAGTCTTGCGGCTTGCTTTAAAAACAATTGCGCATATGTTTCTTGGTGATTAGTTGGGAATTTTTCATTGGTTATGGTGCGCAAAATATACTCCTGTCATTTTTCGCTCCAAAAAATCTTGCATAGTGCCTGGCAGTACTCTTCAAGATCTGTTGGTTTGTGTGTCAATGATCGCCACCAGTCTTTAGCGGTTGCTTCCAAATGCTGGCTAGCTATGGCCATTTGTTCTCTATTGCTCAGTGCATATAGTGAACACATCACCTTCAGATTTTCCATATGTTCCTGTGGACTCTCCTGTGGTTCACCACGGAAGATCTGGATCTGTATAAATGGTGCAGTGATGGGTAGTTCCTGATGCCTCATTTTGTTTACTAGAATTCCCTTCTACTTTTTTGAAAAACTCTTTAAGCATGAAATTTTGGTTGCTATACTTTCTGACTTCCTTTTTATATTTCTTCGTTACTTCACTTTTATTTTTCTTTTGAAAGATAGTCAATTTTAAATGTCTCTGTGAAATATATTTTAATATTTTGATTTAGACTTATTATCACTTCTAATTATTTGAAAATTAAGGCTTGTTTCTTTCTTCTTTTATTTTATACAGGATATACACCTCTCTCTCCCTCCTCTCTTCAACTGTCTTCCTTTTGCCATTTTTTTTGTTGCTGCCGACTGCTGCTGATAACAGGAAAAAAATATTTGATCATCACCTGTATGTGTATGATCTGAATTCAAACTGCCTTGCTGCTTGACTTTTGGTTGTTTTTCTGCACCTATAATAGACTCTTACAAAAAAAAAATTTAGTGATTTGTTTCTACAATATAATGTTCTGCTCATGATAATTATACATAGCAAAATAGTGGACAATAATTAAACTCTCTCTCAACCCCTAACATCCTGGTTTGAACTCATTTCGACATGTAGTTATTATATTACTGTTGGCACATTTATATGGCGCCAGCCAACAGGATATAACAAAAAAAAAACAATTCCAAATACATCTGGGCTACTCAACTAGTAAATATAACTAAGTATTTGTTACACATTATAAACTCTATTACATATATAATGTACAGAAAATACACTAAATATGACATATACCTTGTTATAATCTCAAGGTTTATCATTTACGGTTGAAGTACATGGGTTTTATTTATAAACATTTTCATTTTTGCATATATAACTTAAGAAACATATTTTATATATTTGTAAAACCAGATACAGGAAAAAAATCACTTATGGGTGAAACACATGGGTATCGAAAATTTTTTTCATTTTTAAGACAAGATTTTTACATTTGCGGCTGTAAACATAGAATACAATATTTTTCTATAGTTGCCCAACCAGATACCACAAAAACCATTTACATTTATGGTTGCAACACATGGACATTGGTTTTCATACAAATTTTTCACATTTTATATATATAAAATCGGAAAACAAACTCGGGTAGGAAGGAAATATACATATCTATCATCAATGATCTCTTACAACCCTTTTTTTTTTTTAAAACATACATATAAACAGAATTTCGTACTCAGGGTATGTGGGTGTTTATTTCGAAGCCCCACTTGGGCAGCCAAGCCCGGAAAAATAAATCCACTGTACCGGTCAAAACAGTATGCTCACTTAACAAGGTTCCAAATCCTAAGCAAAAGTACCTCGAATCCGATCATGCTCGAGATACATAGGTCTGGAACAATCCTGAATTCTAACCTATTTGCCTATTCTTCGAATCTCTGACCCAATGAACAACAATTCTGATGACACAGTAAAATTACTTTAAATCCGTGCCCATAAGCAGAGCGGTAGAGCATAAGATCAGAATGATGATGATGATCGAGGACGGAGTAGCCCAGTTATTACATTATCATAGTTATTTATTAATGCTAAGCTATTAGCTAAAGAAAATAATTCTAAATATTAACCAGAAACTAATAATTCAACACAAACCAGGATTAACACGAAAATATATATATTTAATAAATGCAGAAAACGCATATATATGTTACAAAATTGTTTCACGCTTGGAGTGATTTTATACATTTTGAAAACTTGGGATTTGTTTTATAAAATCCCCATTACATCAATTATTTAATAAATACCATTTTATAGAATGTGTTATAAGTTGTGCGGGGTTAATATGCCAAAATGTGGATGTACAAAATAATCTACAAGATTGGAACAGATTCGGATTACAGAAAGATACACGATAATTTAACGTTAATCATTTTGACAAATAAATATAAATTTACGGTCTCAATCATTTATTTACAACCTTGAAATCATTATATATGTTTGACAGGCATTGTTTGGACCTAGCGTCCTTTGAATAAGTATACATAAAAAACAAACAATGCGCATTCTTTACGAGAATAAATTATACAAATTGATTTACGTCTCTGGGAATCGATAAAGCTTTTTTTTAAAGGAAAGCAGTTTAAATCAATGGACTAAAAGTATTTTTACGAAATGAAACATTGTTTTTAACACATCATTGCGACTTACTAAAGGTTAGGCGGACGGTGATTAAATTAAAGACAAAAGTAACGGTATTAGCATACATTAAAGGAATCTGACCTTCATGGCGATTGTGGATATTTTATCATTTAAAGGAATACTTGGAAACAAACTTAAAGTGGATATATCCGCGCATTTCTGGCAGAACGATATCAAAGTAGAGGCTGAGAATGAGACCTCAGATCATCATGTACTGCCATCCGCAGCACATAATCCTCTTAAACTTTATAATTTAACAGAGAGCGTTGTCTCTGGTTAAGAAGGACGGGAGCTTCATGCTTTCGATGTCCCCAATAATAAAACAATCAAAAAAATGGAAAGATAAAATATCAGAAAGAAAATGTATGCCAGCAACCTTACTGGACATGAATATAAATTTTGTAATATAATTTTCAAACTTGGAGATTGCCTAAACTCTTGCGCAATAATCTGTTTCCAATTCTGAGTCATTTAACTGATCATAATGAATAATAACGTTACTATTTACAATATTATTAAACTAACAACATTTATATTTACAGAATCGATTCCCAAATACGTATTAACTGGTATAATTTTCCCTTCAGGCACCAGCAAAAAGGAATGAATTAATTATATGAAAGTTGAAAGTTCACGATCTTTTTTAAAATAGAAAATTAAAGCAAAATTCATCCACAGTAAAAGTTTTTAATTTACTTTAAGAATCATGAATTTAAAATGAAACCAAATTCGCGAGCAATTGCTATTTAATATAAACAAAACTTTATTGATAAGTTTTTTTAAATAAAGCCCACCCTTTTCCAAGTAAAACAATTATTTTCCCCTTGACTCACGAACTTAGCGACTTTTGGCATATTAAAGAAAATAAATCATATTTATACATTAAACAAAATACATAAAATCTTAATGGAATCGCACACATTTATATATATATAATTTAATTAAGCATGAAAGGTAAGTTAAAATACATGATATTAATAAAAGATTACAGAGAGAGAGTTTAAAAGCAAAATTAGCAGAATATCATAACGGATCTATGAATTAATTTGGCTACAAATTATAAATCACCTGTGAATGTTCGTATCAAGGCAGCTCTAAATTACAGGATTTTACCTAATATCTCAGCATAGCGGTAGGCAGGACGGTTGGCAATTCTATGTCATTTCATATGGCCAGTCAGATGGAAGTTTGACGGCTGGTAGACAGTCCTCCGAGAGGAAAGAGAGGTGGACGGCTCCGCTACTCACGCCCCATTTGCTGAACCTGTGTTGGCTTCTTAAAAGTAATTCTCAATTAACTAAAAACTGACAGTAAACTCCAAAGTAAAACTCAAAGTCTAAGTCAAGTCTCTTTTGTTCACTGGTTCCTTTTATAACCTTTCCATACTGCCCAGAATTCAATTTCATACCCCACCCTTATCTCTGTAATCCTTTTAAAAACAACATTTAATTAGTAAAATATTTTCAATAGATAAGGCTTGAAATACCCCTTTTAGCTGTTTTGAAAGATTTGCAAACTGATAAACGATTTGTTTTTCGATTGTAATTAAGATTTATAAGTTTTAATTATAGACAACGATCTGACTAGTGATAAAGATAATTTCAATATTTCAAGCCTTCCCCATTTTTCTTTGTTGTTACATTGAATATACACAGATATAAAAATAATTACAAATATCTAAGCAAATGTATTTTTATAGCAATAAAACTATTGCTTTAGTCATAATATATATACGCATCATTCAAACTACTGTTTCATTTTTACTAAACAAAATTAATTTTACTCATCTTTAGAATGATTCGACATACAGTGTGTGAGTGACTAGCATATATTTATAGCAGGGTCTGAATTGTGGGCCCCATAGGAGGTTAGTGTAGATGGTTAAGCATGAAGCTCAATGATGATTAGACATTGACTGCTTCAATATGAAGGCTGACAGTGATGATATGAAGGCTAAAATGGAGAATATGAAGTTTGATATAGAGAGTAGTGTGAAGTCTGAAAGGAGTAATATGAAACTTGATATAAAGGGTATGAATGAAAGTATGAATCAATTGAAGGCTAATATGGTTACTAAAGATGAAGTAGAAAAATTAAAAGCTAATATAGATGGCATAGAAGTTAGGATGGGAGATATGGCAACCAAGACTGATGTTGTTAATATGGAATTAAAGATGGACATAGGGATGAAGGAGAGCATGAATATTATGCAAACAGTTTTAAGAGAAGAAATTAAAGATGTAGAAACAAAATTGTCACAAGAAATGAAACAACTGTCTATAAGTTTGACAAGTGTTCAGAATAGTAGTGTTGAGTTGAAACAAGAAATAGGGGAAATGAGAAAAGAAGTTGAGGAGAAAGATACGCAATGTAGACAACATTTGGAGGAATTTAAACATTGTGTCACCAGTCAGCTAACCATTAAATACCAAGAAGTCTGTCAAAGTCAAGAGCCCTTTAAAAAGGAGGTTTGTGAGAGTCAAAGGAAGCACACAGATGAAATGCATGAAGAAATGAAGGCTATCCATGCTATTTTGGACCAGTTCACCACTAAGCAAAACATGGAGATAGAAGGTTGCTGTAAAACTATAGAGACACATAGGAAAACTACAGAAAGTTTAAGTTGTGATCTAAAACATTTAGATGAAGCTCTTAACCGAAGACTGGGAGAAATTGAATTACAAGTATCACAAAATACCCAGATGATAAGGACACAGAGAGCTGATGTAGACCTGAGGGCACAAGACAGACAAAGAGAAAGGGATGAAGCAGAAGTTCACTGGGAAACTTATAGCAAGGATATCAGTCAGACACGTGAATCATGTTTGGAGCCTAATGCACCATGCCAAATGACATGAGGGATAGAAGATTATCTTTTCCACAGTATCTATGATGAGATTAATCCGAACATGTCTCAAGGCAACTTGGATGTGCAACAGTTAACACCTCATGTGAAGCTTTCTGAACCAAATAAATCACATGGCCACTTGATGCAAGTTAGTGTAATTAATCAGTTTGTGAAACTTAAGATTTTCAAGGGATTGGCCACTGAAGCCCCCATGGAACACTTGAGGAGCTTAAAATTATACTTTACAGTTAATCCAAATCTGACAGAGGGGGAGAAAATCATCATTGCATATAGCCATCTACAAGGAGACGCCCTAATGTGGTGGGAGTCCTTGTTCCAAACCCCATCTACCTTTGATGAATACCAAGCATTAATAGTGAAAAGCTTCTGGAACAGGGACAAACAAGAAGCATTGCTATATCAGCTGTTCCAGGAAAAGTATAAACCGACACCGGGAGAAACATTAACAAAATTCTTCAGATGTCAAGTATCTAAACTGCGGACCCTAAACACATATCATTTGACTGAGGGAGAGATCATTAGGAGGAATTTACCCTTAAAGATAGAACAGTCCCTTCTTTGCATGAATGCTAAAAGCATCGAGCAGATAGGTGAACTGTTGAATAATATTGATGTGTGAACAACAGCGGCATACCTAATCAGATTTCTGAAAAGAGAAAAAAGGACCCTACAATAAATGCTATGTATTATAAAAGGAGGAAAAATAATAATAACCCCAACCACTGGAAGGGTAAATCACCACAACAAATTCCTTCTCACCCTCAATTACCTAACCAGAATCATAAAAGGGATGATAGAGCTAAAATAAACCATAGTGACATCCCAGAAGAATATAATAAACCGGGGTGTAGTAATTACTCCCTCAAAATTCAAAAGAAACCAAACTAAAGGGGGACTTGAGGTTATGTTCCTCACCTCAAGAAACTGAAAAATCACTGGAGAACACAAGGCCAGAAAGAGATTGGGAAATCACTAATCTAATGTGTTCATGGGAGGATAGAACACCCAATTATGTGGTGCAATGCTGTCCCATGATAGAGATGCTGTTTGAGGATTTGCCAGTTAAGGCATTATTAGACTCTGGTAGCCAGATCTCAGTGGTGTCAGATGCATTTTACAATAAAGTTCTGACCAGTAATCCCAACATCCAGACCCTGCCACTGAAGTCAATACAAGTTATCATGGCTATTAATAGAAAAGCCAAACTAATGCAGAAACAAATCTGGGTCCAAATCAAGATTGGCCAAACAGCTTTCTATCATGTTTTTCTTATCCTGAATGGCTTGATACATGAGGTCATTCTAGGAGCAGACTTTCTCCACATGAGCCATTGTGTCATTGATTTCTCTGATAAAATAGTTAGGGTAAGTGGTGAGATTTTGGAAATGACATTGTACCCAAGATATGACCTACCTGAAGTTGATTGTATGATATCTATGATCTCAGATGCATTGATTGAGAGTAAAATCACAGACTCCAATTTACTTGGAAGTGAGGTGAAAGAAAAATTACGATCTGTCATTATTGAATTTGGCCCTATTTTCTCCGAAATACCCAGGATAATAGAGGGTTTCCAGCAGAGAATAAAACTAATCCATGACCAACCCTTTCAATCCAGGTCATAGCCTATTCCATACCAGTATCATGAAGAGATATCTAGACAGCTTAATAAAATGCTAGATTGGGGAATTATTTCCAAATATTCTTCACCATATTGTAATCCAGTAGTAACGGTGAAGAAGAAAGATGGGTCGATGAGATTTTGTTTGGATGCTCATCAACTAAACAAAATTACAGTTCCTGACCGGAACATTCCATCACCCATCCACGATTTATTCATAAGGTTTGGAAATAAGAAAGTATTTTCTACTTTCGATCTAACCTCCAGTTATTGGCAGATCGAGCTTCATCCAGATGATCGCCAATACACTACCTTTCGATACAAGGGTTTTACATACCAGTTTAATAGGATGCCATTTGGATTGATCAATAGTGGAGCTGGTTTAATACAATGCTTGGATCGAACCTATCACCGGAGGTCAAACAGATTGCAATCATTTATGTGGATGATGTTATCATTGTATCAGCCACTATTGAAGAACATCTTCAATATCTCTATCTGTTTTTCAAAGAGTGCTATAACAAGGGGATTAAGATCAACTTCAAAAAGAGCACATTAGCATGTAGCGAAGTTGTGTTTCTTGGTCATATTATTGGATGCAATGGGATGAGACCTCATCCTGACAAGATAAGTGCCATACAGAGCTTTCCAAAACCCACAAATAGAAAGGAAATCAGGTCATTTTAGGGCTGTGCAACTTCTATAATCATCTCTACCAGAAGTTCTCAGACTGCATGGAACCATTGCTGAAATTAATTCGGAAAGATGGAAATGGACTGAGGAGCAAGATAAGACTTTTGAAGAGATTAAAACATGATTTTTAGAACAAACCATGTTAGCTTTTCCTGATTTTAACAAACCGTTCATTGTCCAAACGGACAGTAGTGGTTTCGGATTGGGGGTAACGTTATCTCAAATCCAGGAGGATGGCCAACCTGGTGTCCTCTATTTTATTAGCCAGCTTTCAGTTTCGACAGATGCTTCTTGGATTGGAGGTAATCATGGTCACTGACCATAAAAGCCTTGAATTCCTGAATCACAGCTATCTGACTAACAGTCAACTAGTCAGATGGAGTTTACTTTACAGAAATTCAATTACAGTGTACAGTATTGTAAAGGATCTGAGAATGTGATAGCAGATGTGCTGAGTCGAAACCCTTGCAGGTCTGAACAAAATCACCTTTCAGTAGACAATGCCTACATTACTAACATCATATCTAATGATTGATAACAATGTAGAGGATGATTTAGAAGCTCTGCCTGAAATTCAATTCCACGATCCAAATTTAAAACCAATCATGGAGGCATTAAAAGAAAAGAAAGTTCTGCATGGTCCAAAATATCTTACACATTATAAGCTAGAAAATGAGGTCTTGCTTTATAAACCAGATTTAAATATTGAAGAGTGGAGGGTAGTAATACCTAAGTCTCTAATAACCCCACTTATAATGTATGTTCATTGTTTATATGGTCACTATGGTCCCCATAAGACAGAACATACTCTTAAAAACTGGTTTTACTGGACCACAATGTATAGAGACATTTTGAGATCACTCTGAGATTGTCTAGTGTGCCTATGTGCCAAGCCAGTAAACCAGAATTATTCTAATTTGACTAAATCAATAATACCAGAAAGACCTAATGAGATCTTGGCAATAGATTATTATGGACCCCTGCCATCATTCAATAAAAAAATATCTATTGGTAACCTATGATCTATTCTCAAGATACGTCTCAGCTTACCCAATACCTCAGGCTAATACCAGAAACACTATCAAGGTATTAGACAACCTCCAATTCATTAGGATAGGGAGGCCAAGAACCATATTGACAGATCATGGTACTCCTTTCCTATCTAAAGAATGGAAAAATTGGGTGGGAAAATCACAATCCAACATGTGCTCACATCCATTAGGAATCCACAGTCCAACCCTTGTGAATACATAATGCGGGAACTAGGACGGTTGTTCAGGACATACCTAGAGGATGAGCATAAGGGGTGGGTAAAGCAGACAGAGCGTGTGGTGAATTTCATCAATTGGAGTGTGAACGAATCAACTGGATTTGCACCCATTGAATTACATTTTGGTAAACCCACACCAATACTATTTGTAAAATATATACCCACTGCACAACATATAAATTCAGATCCAGAAGTGGTAAGGCAAAAAGCCCACCAACAAATGACCGGCAGAGCAAAGCAAAGAAATAAGAATGAAAAAAATATGTATATGTTTAAAGTAGGTGATAAGGTATTAATAAAGACCTCTCATGTAAGTAAACCTTGTGAAAATAAGTATCAAAAATTCTACTTACAATATGAAGGACCTTATACTATAATAAAACAAGCAGGTCCTAATGCTTTTTGGGTAGATGTAAAGGGAGAAATGAGAGGTACATACAATGCAAGAATATTGAAACCATATTCTGGTCAATCTATAGAATAATATGAAATAAATAATTTCATCACCAACTAATAGTTAGCAGTAGAAATGACAATGGAGTTAAGAAAAGTGAGAGAACATAAAAAAAATGTTAGGGTTGTAATAATTAACATATTGTATTTATGAGGGTATGCTTCAGTAGACATACTGGTATATCTTAGAACTGACCTCTTTTTTTTAGTCAATCCACGCAAGGCGATGGATACTCTAGTTCATGTAGTCCTCAAAATCCAGTAAGTCTCTAGAGAAGAGCAGGAGAGAGATCAGTGAACAAGGATATGTATCATCTATTATAGAGATACATAAATGGTCAGATTCATACCATAAAATTGAACAGCAAAATATTAATATATATATATTGCCCCAAGATTGGTTCTCACTTGGAATGATATGTAATTATTGAGAGAGGGAATGCCAGGACAGGTATTTGAAATTTTGAGATTGAAAGAAAGGGAAGAAAGTCAGTGTTGTGATTTTTCACAGATAAGAGTTTAATATACCCAAAATGTATATGCTTTACAATCATTAGAAGATAAAATTTTGAGTTATAAGCAAAATTTCAATCTTGTGTAGGGAAGGGGAATTGTGCAGGTAGCTAAAAATCGCTATCCAACAACCTACCTAAGCAAACTGAAATAAGGGAAGATTGTTTTTTTTATTTAGCAAGTAGAAATAAAAGGTTTTTGCTTAAACACTTTTGAAAAAGATTAATGTTTTTATATTTTTAATATTTTCTAAGCAGTGTAATAACTACTTACTAAGTAGTTATTAATGATGGATAATTGACCGTAAAAAAAAAAATGCCCACATATATATATATATTAGTAATACAATTTTGTTGCTAAGAAAATGCCAATCTTAATAGAAAAAATGTACATAGTTATATATATGTGTTGATTGTTTGTGTTGTGTTAATTGGGTTGACAATGACTTAAATAAAAAAAAAGGGAAAAACAATAATTATAACAGTAGAGAGTGAATCAATATTTTGAATATACAGTGAGATAAAAATATTATAAATTTATTTTAGAATGTGTTGTATTATTTTTTTAATGAATCAATGTAAAAAAATATTTTAAAAGCTGAAATGCTTGTTTTCAAATAATAGAAATAGTGCCAAGATAAAAAGGAAACAATTAAGAAATCGTCTGCTTTCTTTTGGTTGGAAAAAAAAAAGATCGGTCAAGCTAGTTAGATCAGGAGGATTATATTTTTATATTGTTCTACAAAATAGACAATTTTTCTTAATTAATTCGACATTCGAATAAAAAAAAGAAATGGATGGAACATTAATCTGATTTATTCGATAGAGAAGTGGAAATCATTATTAATTCAAATTTTTTTAAAAAAAAGAAAAGTAACCTGATGTTTGTTTAAAAGGAACTGAAAAAAAGAAATTAAAACAGTTAAGTTTTTATTCTCAATAAAAATATTTTATTGGACTATAGATTTATGTAAAGTTGTATATATATATGTGTATAGTTCAAGCATGAAATATTTTGGCTAAAGAGCATAATTGTGTCAGGGGTTGAAGCATTGTTCCTATCGACTATGACCATATAAAATATCAAGATGTGACTGTCTACAGTCTGTTTGCCTGAGGAGTTGACATTTACACTGGATAAAAATCTATGGGATGAATAACACCTAACTACACACAGACTGCCCACTGAGATACTTCAGGATGCTCTGTAAATCAAACAGTAGTTCTACCAACATCTATTTAACAAAATACATCATCCATAAGGACTTTGTATAAAGGAAAATTGTAAATTATGTTTTATTTTATTTTTTTTATCAATTTATATTTTTTTGTTTTAATTTTTATCTCATCTTATATTTGGAAAAAGCAATTGCTAATTATATGTAGAAGGAACAATCCAATATGGGAAAATATCAAGAGAGTAAGGGGGGAAGGGGGATAGGTTGAAAAGTTTTTTTTTTTTAATAAAATTTAGATTTACTTTCTACTGACAGATGTGAGATAGAAATATGCACAAACAATTAAGTGCTTTACTAGACTATTTTACGGTAAGATATTTTATTATTATTATTATTTTTAAAAGCCACTGATATAAAATATGTATCACATGACATGATTAATTATTTATATGTTACTAATATTTCTTAAGATAAATTGAATAAATGACTAACATTTTTCTTTTAAATAGTATTCTTTATCTTATGTTCTATCATATTCTGTGTTGTGTTATCATTATATTTTTTCACGATTATTATATCTGAGGTTGCAGTTAAATTTACTTAGAGTTGGCAGTCTCATTGTGAACTAATCATTTTTTTTTATTATTATCATAATAGACATAGAAACTGTGAATCCATAGAGGTATCCAAGTAATTTATTGGCATCATTTATATATATATATATATATATATATATATATATATAAAAAAATCTCAATAATAAGAGATATATATATATATATATCTCTTTTTATTGAGATTTTTTTAAATATTTTTCTATATAGAAATTTTCTTTGCTTTTCTAAATTGTTTAAGAATTTATGTTTAAATATATCCTATTTTTGTTTGTAAATAAATATTATGAAGTTTTATAGATTGACAAGATCTCTGTAGTTTTGTTGATCCAGCATTTATATTCAATTAAACACTTACATCTTATAACCTATGTTTTACACATACACACATCCACATTATTGCTTAATAAGCATGGGAGAGATCATTAAATATGGGTTATATTTTGTTCAATAGATAGGATATATTATTTTAGTCATTGATTAAGAATATGCATAGATACATACCTGTTAAGAGAGTTGAATGCGAATTCTTCCTGAGTTCGAATATCTGAGGCAACGGTTTTGGAAAAGAGTGGTGAGATGAACTGATTTGGATTGCATGTAAATTTGATGGATTATGCTTAGGCTGGTTTATTGAAAATGGATGTAATCATGAGTCAGGTGTTTTATCGTTTTATCTCTAGCATCCTACATGAAGACCCTAGGTCCGACAGTAGTTAGATGCGAGCTTGCTCTCTTTCACCTATATATGTGGATGGACTGGTTTGTTCCATGGGGCACTATCAACTTTGGGATATGGCAGACAAGTGCACCAGCACTTTTAGATTGGAAGTAAGTTGGTATAGATTATGGAAGAACTAGCTGATTGTTAGAGTTGATCTGTGTGTGTTCAAATGTATCTGTAGGCCGGAACATCCGGGTATATCACACCATACTGTTACAACATGAAATATATATATTTAATAAAATATTAAACAAACGCATATATATATATATATATATATATTGAAACAGTAATGTCTGCTTTGCAGATCTTCGTTTCAACTTTTCTCACCTATTTCCTACCCTCATACCTTAGTTTGTACCCCAATCTATCATAGTATGTCTGTCATATGCTTATATACCGAAAATCCCACCTAATTTTAAACCACGAGTACAATGCTCATATTATATATATAATTCATTCCCAAATAAATAAAAGATTATAGATTATGTATATGTTCACATAATTTTGATTTATTAAAAAGTAGGTTATATAAGTCGTAATTGTGCACACACTATGATATGCATTTTAAAACATATCAAAATTATAAATTGTTAAAGTTATTTTGTTTGAATCTATTTACAAATATATTACCGTCGTAATATATTTTGATTTAAAATAAAATTCATTTAATAAATATTCGTTTAGTAAATAGATTCAAATATTGCGATGTAAAAGTAAAATAATTTTTGTTTGATTTAATAAAAGTCATTCCAAATATTTCAGTTAAAATAAATTAGGGACAATAGTTTAATTAGTTAATGTTCTATAAGTTTATCTAAAAACAGCAGATGTCCACTTAAGGTTTTCTTTAATTAATAAAAGTAATTTTTAATTAAATCTAGTTTGTAATTCGAATGTCGACAGGGAAAGTAACAAAAGAAATTAATTAATGTTGAATTCCTTTAGACATTCGGATGATTACAGCTGATAAGTCCGATATATTTTTGTAATGCTCCAGGGCAGTTCTTTTGTTAAATTCTACTATAAAAAGGAGGTTTTTCTTTTGTTCTCCATTCTTCTAATGTTTCTAAGAGAAATCATTCTGAGTTCTATTCTAATAATTTGCTAACCTTGACATGACAGAATAGGGGCATCAAGATGGCTATGTCCCCTCGGTATAGCCAGCTGCTGCTCCAGACCATCGGAAGCTATCACATAAGGAACCCCGGAACTGCTGCTGCTGCAAAAATATGAACATTTCCAGATTTTGCTGTTAAATTATATAAAAAACCTGCCGACCATCAATCTACCTAAAAATGCTTCTCCAGAGGTAACCCTAAATTAACCCAAGAGCTCTTGTGATAACTAACATGCTATAGGTATTTTAAATTGTTTTCTGATATTTCACGTAACTTATTCTTTAACATGTTTAAATATACTCAACATTTTGCTCTCTATACTTGGGTTAATATTTTCTATTTATTAAGCTTTCTGTTATTTTATTATGATAATGTGTCAGAATCGTCTTTGACCGAGTGAATTATTCTTTTTGTTGAAACTAAGACGCTGCTATAAAGGCATATTTTAAATTTCTAAATAATTTCCAATTTTTATTATCTTGCAAATCACTCGTTCAAGGGCGATTCTTTTCTTTAATATATAATATAATCACATAGTTTAAAATCTACATGTTATTGATTTTAATCTACTATGAGAGTATGTGTGAGGTCAATGATTTAAATGTGTCCCCAAATGCATGATTGCGTATATAAATCTATACTTACTTTTCAAACCACAAGCATGCATTTTCTTATTTTAATTACCGTGTTCCACTTTAATTACAAAGTTCATCATTGACGTCGAGAATGTGTGAACCCTTTTAAATGAATTTTTGGGAATTTGATTGAGCATTTCTCTTAATCCAAGTAAAACCCATTTAGGTGTTTTATATATACTAGTCTCGTATTGCTGGTACATGAATTGGTTGTTGAGACCGCTTTGTTTTACTTTTCCAAGGATTCTTTACACAGCTAAGTCCATTCTCTTTGTTTGCGGTTTCCAGGCAGTGACACACCTGGGAATTAAACGCAATCGTCACCCAGTCGCTAAGTTTTGGCTGTTCGTAAAATACTTTCCTACAGGTTAGCGGCGTGATGCCCTCCGTAATTATTCTGGATCTTCAATATTGTTTTATTTTATATATTATTTTTACAAAGCATCTGTGACTTAAACGTGTCACACCCTACAACATTAATAAATTCATTATCAGCAATACTGACCTCCCAATGTAACTATTATTATTATCGAATAAATGCTTTGATCACATTCCCACTTTGTTGCTTAGTAAGCTTTTGTCCATGCTATTCTCAGAAATCAATAAATATTTTAGAACACTTAATTTTCAAATATTTTCTTAGACTTGTATAATTGCTCAAAGCACCTCGCACATGTTCCTATCTCATCAAGCACATAATCTTAATGCTATTAACCCGAGGAATAGAATATATCACTTTGTTTTAAAACTTTTGTCATTTATTGGAATATAATGCCAACAATTATTTAATATGCGTCCCTGTCTCATATAAGCAGACAGTGGCATTATATATATAATTTATATAAATAAATTTTGTGAAATTATTTAAAACTAAATTTGATCTCTTATTTTATTTGATTCCTATCACTGTCTCGGTCTATAGATATATATATTTTCTGCATTTCTTTTGTAAATCCATAGACGTTAATTAGCCACCCAAGCTTCTTTTAGTATAGAGTCTTTTGTTTCTCCCTGACCACCAGGCACCGGTCAAAGGTTATATTAGTAGTGGCATCAGATGTGTTATCATGTAGAAGGCGCTGTGAAATTTGGACTTTAGATTCGAACTTAGTATATCTAGAAGGCAACCCCTCCTAGAATGTTCAGTTTCGTGTCTGGGGTTTGAATTCTGCAGTGTGTTAGCGAGATAGACAATTCTGACTGTTACAATATATATATATATTACAAAAATGGTTTCACGCTTGGGGTGACATTATATATTTACAAACTTGGGATTTGTTTTTATAAAATCCTCTTTCTTAATTATTTCATGAATATAATTTTATAGAATGTATTGTAACTTGTGCAGAGTTAATATGCCAATTTAATAAATTTTTACTAACAGAATGTTGTGGATGCACAAAACAATCTACAAGATTGGAACAGTTTTGGATTACAGAAAGATACCTGATAATTTAACATTAATCATTTTGACAAATAAATATAAATATACATCTCAATCATTTATTTACAATCTTAAAATCATTATATATGTTTGATAGGCATTGTTTGGACATAGCATCTTTAGAATAAGTATACAAAAAACAAACAATATGTTATACAATCATTAATACAATTTAGATTTACATCTATGGGAATTGATAACAGTTTTTAAAACAAAGCAGTTTTAAAATCAACATATTGAATCTATTTTATGAAATGAATCACCATCTTTAACACATCATTGTGACTTACTGGGGTTAGGCAGATGGTGATCAAATTAAGGAGCAGAGTAATGGTATTAGCATACAATAAAAAAATCTAGCCTTCATGGCAGTTTAGGATATTCTATCATTTTTAAAAGAATATTTGAAATGAATGTATCCATGACTGCTATTTCCTTTTTTTTTTTTTCTATAATGATATTTTCCTGTATCTGGAGGTATATAAGGCTCAAAACGATGTTCCCCTGGGTTATAGATATGTCTTTCTAGGTCTCTTTCTAAAGTTGTATCTTAGTATTATATTATCATATTGTTCTTTATTAAACATATTTTGCATTAAAAGAATTTTTCCAACTTTCTGTGATATAATGGCATCCATTATAACATATTCACTTTGAGAATTGAGAAGTTTTTCTACATCCTTTATGAAACTATTTTTCTTTATATAAGCCCATGCTTTCAAATAGATTTTATCTTCTCTTTATAATAAATTCAGCTTCTCATCAATTTTGTTCTGATCATATGTTATAAATAAATGATTGTTGGACTTATTAAAATGAGCAGTATTAGCCACACCCAAAGATCTGTCCATTTCCTTCCTCTTCATATCAGTAGGCCATTCAGCATCATTCCTAAACTTTAACTTTGATGTTTTCATCAACCCCTCATCATCACTTTTCCACAGAACATCTTTATATTTATTATGAAAATGTAACTCAGAATTATCAATTATGATTTCAGAAGATTCATCCAAAACAGTATGTATTGTTCTATTGATATTTTTCATGATCGATACAGCCACTCCAGTAGAAGGTGTTAAACTGGTATCATCACTTTGAGATGGGCTGTCTTGCAGTAGATTTGAAACCACGATTCCCTCAGTACTTTCTTTATTCTTAGCTAAATCTGTTAGAGTAAAACTTTGACTGTGAGTAACTTCTGTCAAATTAGAAGCTAATTCTTTACTTTTTTGTGGAATAGAGTTGGCATTTGTTTTCACCAACAGATTCTCATGAGGTTCCAACCTTATTTTAGTTGGCTGAGGTTTTATGTCCTCATCTCCACTGTCTTTTAAAAGTGCTTCCATGAAAACTGTCTTATCTTTGGTTTCAGCATCAATATCTTTTGATCTGAAGGTGGAACCATCTTCAAATCTTTCCAGTTCTCTTGTTTGGTTCATCAGATTCTCTATTTGGTTAGCCTCCTGTTCAGAATCTTCAATTTCATTCACAACTTTCATGTCTTCCACTACTGTATTTTCCAAAATTGTTTCTACACAGACTATCTTGTCTTTGGTTAGATCAATAGGCTCCCTTTGCTTGGGAACTGGTACATCTTTGAAACCATCAGCTGGAATGTCCAAAGCAGTACTAATCTTATCAATATTTGATTTTATTCCAGTTAATTGGCACTCTATAGTCATACTCATATCATTTGGAGAATTTGGAATAATGGCCATATTCTTGATTTCTCACTTTGCATCCATTGATTTACATTCGATATCTACAGCCATATCATTAGCACTATAGTTCATTGTATCTAAGATCACATCTATCATTTTACTCTCTTTCTCCTCAGCAGTTGTGGCAGTAATACTGTTGTCTGTTTGGCATTCACTTGATTCTACATTAACAGCAAAGCTAGTCCCTTCTAAGTCCAGCTGGGCTTCCTCTTTGTTTTTTTTTGGGCTGTGTTTTATCCCACTTCTCATTTCTTTCATGAGTTCCTTCCATTGCTCTTCAAGTTCTTTCTATCATTTTTCAGACTCTTTTTCCATATCCTGAAGCATACTATACAGCATGGCTATGCACTTACATTCTTCCTCTGGCATCATTGTTCTTATGTTTTCTTGACAATTCACTTTTTTCATTCTTTTGAAAGATAGTCAATTTTAAAGGTATCTGTGAAATATATGTTAATATTTTGATTTAAACTTTTATTATTTTATGCAGGATATACACCTCTCTCCCTCCTCTCTTCAACTATCTCCATTTTGCCATTTTTTGTTTCTGCTGACTGCTGCTTATAAATAAAGAAAAAAAATGATCATACCATGCATGTATATGATCTATTGGAATTCAACTGCCTTGCTGCTTGACTTTTGTTTGTTTTTCTGCATCTATAATAGACTCTTACAAGAACATTTGATTAGTCATTTATTTCAACAATATCATATATGTTTGTTCATAATAATATACATAGAAAAATAGTGGAAAATAATTTAACTCTTTCTCTCTCAACCCCTAACATCCTGGTTCAAACTCATTTTAATACCTTTTTTATATTACCTGTTGGCACATTTATATAAAGGCACCAGCCAACAGTATATAAAAAAAATTCCAAACACATTTGGGCTACTCAACTTGTGAATATTAATAAATATTTGCTACATAGTATTTACTCTTATTACATATATAATGTATATAAAATAAAATAAACATGTCATATACCTTGTTATAATTTCACGATTTCTAACTTATGGGTAAAATACATGGGTTTTATTTGCAAAACATTTTTATTTTCACGTATATAACATAAGAAACACATTTTATATGGTTATAAAACCAGATACAGAAAAAAAAATCACTTATGGGTAAAATACATGGATTTTATTTGCAAAACATTTTTATTTTCATGTATATAACATAAAAAACACATTTTATATGGTTATAAAACCAGATACAGAAATAAAATCACTTATGGTTGTAACACATGGGTATCAAAATTCTTACCCTTTTAAAAACTTTTTTTTTACATTTGTAGCTATAAACAAGGAAAAACAATATTTTTCTATAGTTGCAAAACCACATACAAAAAAAAAAAATTACATTTATGGTTGCATCGCATGGACATTGGTTTTAATACAAAATTTTCACATTTTATATATATAACATCGGAAAACAAACTCAGGTAGGAAATAAATATACATATATATTATCAATGGTCTTTTCAGGGTGTGAAATTATTAATGAAGCCCCATGATTGGGCATACAAGCCTGGGGAAAAAAGCTACTGTACCAGTCAAAATAGTCTGCTCACTTAATAAGATTCAAATCCTAAGTAAAAGTACATTGAATCTGATCATGCTTGAGACACAGAGGTCTGGAGCAATCCTGAATTCTAACCTATTTTCCTATTCTTCGAATCTCTGACCCAATGAACAACAATCCTGATGATATAACACAATTATTTTAATTCCAGGCCCAGAAGCAAAGCAGTAGAACATAAGATCAGACTGATGATGATGATCGAGATAAGAGTAGCCCAGGAATTACATTTATGAACGTTATATTTATTAATGCTAAGTTATTAGCTAAAGAAAATAATTCTAAATACTAATTAGAAAATAATTATTCAACAACTAACCAGGATTTACATGAAATATATATATTTAATAAAATATTAAACAAATGCATATATATATATATATATTACAAAAATGGTTTCATGTTTGGGGTGACATTATACATGTACAAACTTGGGATTGGTTTTTATAAAATCCTCTTTCTTAATTATTTCATGAATATAATTTTATAGAATGTATTGTAACTTGTGCAGAATTAATATGCCAATTTAATAAATTTTTACTAACAGAATATTGTGGATGCACAAAACAATCTACAAGATTGGAACAGATTTGGATTACAGAAAGATACCTGATAATTTAGCATTAATCATTTTGACAAATGAATATAAATATACGGTCTCAATCATTTATTTATAATCTTAAAATCATTATATATGTTTGATAGGCATTGTTTGGACATAGCGTCTTTAGAATAAGTATACAAGAAACAAACAATGTGCTACATTTACAAGAATAAATTATACAATCATTAATACATATTAGATTTATATCTATGGAAATTGATAACGGTTTTTAAAAGAAAGCAGTTTTAAAACTAACATGCTGAATGTAGTTTACGAAATGAGTCATCTTTAACACATCATTGCGACTTACTAAGGTTAGGCAGATGGTGATCAAATTAAGGAGCAGAGTAATGGTATTAGCATACAATAAAAAAATCTGGCCTTCGTGGCAGAATTGGATATTGTATCATTTTTAAAAAAATATTTGAAACAAACTTAGATTTGATATGCCCACACATTCTGGCAGAGTGATATCAATGGAGAGGCTGGGTTTGAAATCCCAGAGCCTGATGTACAGTCACTTGCAGGACATTAACCTCATAAGCCTCACATTCTACAGGGAGTGGTGTCCCTGATTAGAAATGATTTTGAAAAGTAGGATGGGAGCTTCAGGCTTCCGATGTCCCCAATGATAAAACAATCAAGAAATGGAAAAGATAATATATCAGAATAAAGGTAAAGGTATGCCAGCAATGTTTATATAATTTTATAATATAATTTTCATATAATATTATTTTAAAGTTTGGAATGGTCTAACCTTTTGAGCAATAACCTGTTTTCAATCCTGAGTCATTTAACAAATTGTAATGAATAATAACTCTTTTCTATAGCATTAAACTAATAAAATTTATATTTAAATTTGATTCCCATATACATATTATGGATTACATTAACCCTTTAGGCAACAGCAGGAAAGGATGGACTAATTATATTAATCAAGGTTCATGATTTTTTAAAATGAAATTTTAAAAACAAATTCAAAGCAGTAAATTTAGCAGAATTCATCCACAGTAAAAGTTTTTAATTGACTTTAAGAATAACGAATTTAAAATAAAACCAAACTCGTGAGCAATTTCTATTTAATATAAACAAAACTTTATTAATAGGTTTTAAATGAAGCCACACTTCTTTCCAAATTAAACAATTATTTCCCCCCCTTTTTAAAACTCGCAAATTTGGCAATTTTTGGCATATTAAAGAAAATAAATTATATCTATACATTAAACAAAATACATAAAATCTTAATGGAGCCACCCAAAGTTTATATATATATATATATATATATATATATATATATATATATATATATATATATATATATATATATATATATATATATATATATATGAGTTCAAGCATTAAAGGTAAGTCAAAAATACATTACATTAGTAAGGGATTACAGAGAGAGAGAGAGAGTTTAAAAGCAAAATTAGCAGACACTTATAAATTAATATCTAAATTAAAATACAAAGATTTAACTACATCTTATTAGAAACTACAAAAGGAATTTACATATTAAGGCAGCTCTATATTACATGAGGTTACCTCAGCAAGCAAGCAGATGCAGTGGAAGCAGTCAGCAATGAAATGGTCATGTTGTACAGCCGATCAGATGGATGGAACTTGATGGCATCAGGTAGAGAGTCTTCCAAGAGGCCCAGAGAAAAGTGCTTCTTTTCTACTCACAGTTCATACACTGAACTTCTGTTGACTTCTTAAAATTTTAAGGACTTGAAACACTTTGAAAAGTAACTGAAAGTAATTAAAAACTCCACTCAACTCAACTAAACTGACTTCTTTTGTTCTATGGCCCTTTTTATACACCCTTAAACCCTGCCAAGAATGCAATCTCAGTTGCCCACAGCTATCTCTGTAATCTCTTGATTAAATAAAAAACATTTAATTAGTAAAATATTTTTAAAACAGATAAGGCTTGAAATACCATTTGATATATTTTTAAAGATTTGAAAACAACTAACAAAAGAATTTTAATTAAGATTTATAATTTTAATTAATGAAAACAGTCTGACTATAGATAAAGATAATTTCAGTATTTCAAGCCTTCCCCATTTTACCTTGTTTTTACATTCCATACTTTAATTAAATACACACATAAAAAGATATTTATAATTATATAAGAACATTTAATTTTCAGCAATAAATATTAATAGAATTATTGCTTCTTCCATATATATATATATATATATACATATGCATCACACACACTACTGTTTTACTTTGCTAAATAATTTTATTAATTTCTGGGATAATTATGCCTACAGTGTGTGGATGAATGGCATCTATATACAGTGAGGTCTGAATTGCAGGCCCCACAGGAGGTTAGTGTACATGGTGAGGCATGAAGCTCGATGATGATCAGACATTGACTGCTTCAATATATGTTTAAGTTCATGAGTCTCATTGTTTTCTTTGCTCTGCTAATGGCCGGACTTAAAAATTAATTCCCATGTGCCATCATTGTTATATTATCCATTAGGTGTTTGATCTGGGCTTGGAGAATGGGTTCAAATTCAAGCTGGTCCCTGACTTAAATCTCGAGCTTGACTGTGTTTGAAGTATAGTTTGTGAGTTCCAGCTTGTGTTAGATGGATAAACATGTTTTGACTGGTGCAATATAGATATAATGATGTATGTGCATATAAATCTAGAGTTGGATAAAATTGAACTCATGGACAATAAAAATATGAAAACAAGTTATATTTTAAATAATATTAATTTAATAAATAAAATAAAACATAGTAAAACTAAAATATAAAGAAATTATGTAATGAGAATGTGAAAGATTACACTCACAGGTGTTGCATAACTAATGAGATTAATGTTACATGTTATCTCATTATAAGTGTTCAGTAAACTGTGGTGCAGTATTTAAGTTTTTGTCTATATTTATATGCCAATTTTCTAGCTCTTTTGTAATGTGCTAAATCATATGGAACTTAATAGCCAAAGTTATATAACTAACTTAATAGCACTCCTATGATGTCTATCTATACCAAGTTAAGTCAAGCACATAATCAGGCTCAGAGGTACACAGGTTAGTGTGTTAACCTAGATTAGGATATACACTGATACTAGATAAGCATTTAATATAAAGGGAGAGAAAACTGGTTTATTATAGGTTTACATATATACTCTATGGCACATATTAAAATATTAATAAAGCTAGAAGGTGTGAATGGGTCTTTATTCACAGGCTTCAGCCTCAAAGGCTTGGTTGCCCTACAACTGATCAACTTGCTATGAATAGAAACCACAATAGTTCAGGGAATCAGATAAGCATTAATTATGAATAATCTGGATCTTTGCACCCCAGTTCTAAAAGAGTGTGCTTTACCCAAACTAAGTGGATAAGTGTGACCTCCACCAGCAACTCATCAAGAATCATGCAGCAAGCAGATAATTGTACATTGCATACTTTGTAAGGATACATTCACAAATTATACATATATATAGTGCAAATACATAAATTTATCTTAGCATGCACTAAAAATAGATAGTGTCAATTTGCATATCTATACAACCCAGTTCTCAAATTTAGTATTTCAAACATACTATTTAGGGACTAAATTAATTATTAACCTAGTTTAAGATTATCACCTGTGTCTCAACATCTATAAATCTAAAAAGGACAAAGCATATTTGCGGGGCAATTACAAATAAAACATTAAAATATGCTTTGAGAATATTTCTGTGGCTAGTTTCTATGATATACAAGTTACATATATAAATAGTTATAATTTATAACTAGAGTTAAGCAAACTAAAATTTTAATTAGAGCAATACCGATTTTTATAATAATAATACCCAAAATTAATCAGTAAAATAATAACATGATCTTGAAACAGTGGGTGAAAAATTAATAATTCAATTATATAACATTTATTATAAGGAAGATTTGAAATTATCTTTGCACAGTGATAAACTAAAATTATACTTATAAATACTCACAGTTTCAATTTATTCTGCATATTAAACACATATAGTATTAAAATGATAAAAATTATAGAATTGAATAGATCAGAAATAGGCATAAAAGACCGCAGAAAATTATACATTTAGTTTAAAATAGATTATCATAGTTTTACATTTTAAAAGAGAATTTAATATTACAAGTTTTACAATCAGACAAGATTCAAACATCAGTGCTTAACAGCTTTCTTTGCAGATTTTAGAAAATGTGTTAGTAAAGGCAGATTTAGTAAATAGCTAGCTTTAAAATAGAGAATTGAAAGTCAAAGTTTATGAACAGAGCTCTGAGTGAAAATTTACCAGTCAGTTGTCTTCATTGCAGTTCTGGGTACTTGTGACGATAATAAGTTGACTTTTCATGATGATTTAACATTAATAGAGGTTCTTCCATGTGCTGCTTTGGATGATATATGGCTCATTGTGTATTATCAGACCAAAGTTCTTTCCATCCCTGGCAAGGAGAGAGAGGTAAGTGATTGCCGACCTACCCCACCATTTCAAAGAAAAAATGAATGTAGGTTCAGTTTACAATTCACTTATTAAAAAAATAACTCTTTTTTTCTGGCCACAAAACTTTAAGTATTTATATTTTCTTAACTCTGACCACCTTTATTTTAGAAAAACATTTAATTATGACAACTAATTTAGATTTTGTTTTTCTACCTTTTCCCCCTGCAGTTTAAAGTGACAACTCTATAAAATTCTGTGAATTGTTATTAAAATTTTAGATTTATAAAATCAAGTTCATGCTATTTTAAGACTATTGTATGACATAATTTTAAAGTTGTTTACAAGTAAACTTAAAAGCTTCTTTGATACTTAGTATAAAACTAATTTTATTACTATATATGTAGAATAACAAGTCTGAGAAATTAGTTACAATTCTGAAAAATTAGTTACATTCATATGTGATTTCAGTAATATAACTATAAAATTGACTAAATAATTTAGACTAAAATATTTCTTAAACTAGAAATCTTTAAAAATTTACACATATCTGTAATATATAAATATATTATTAAATTACAGACTTACCATTCACATATATATATGTGTGATCTCGCATATATAGTAAGTTATGGTTGTTTAAATGGGTACTCTGAACAGGTTTAAACCTGGCATAGAGATAGGTGTGGGGCTAAAATACATAAAACAGACAGGTGAATGAAACTGACTGTTTCATTATATATATATTTTATTCTTTTTTTATTTGTTAAATTGGTTTCTTGTTTTTGAACCAGAGAGTCAATCCATCCAACTGCCAATTATTCTAGGGGAGCTATCAATTCTATTTTTTTACTTTTCATTTAATAATAAAATTTAGGGGCAGACTCCTGACTTGTTTGCCAATTGCTATATCAGTCTACTGACTTGAAAGGTGAGACTTTTATCTTATTCAATATTAAGCACTCACACTTTGACAGTTACAATATTTTTTGTGTTCAATGTTGTGTTTAATTAACTTAATTATTAGATTTGTTATTCAGAATATATGACCCTTGAATGGTTGTTCTATCCTATCACAGATATATGTAACCCCAGAATAGGTGGGGGATCAGGATCTATAAGCAATTCTCAACAGATCTCAAATTATAAACAGGCAGCATAGAAATTAATGACCAAATAATTTCATGGAATTTTAGTCATCAAAAAGTTGATTGTTAAAATAGTTTCAAATTGTTTTCAATATAAATTTGTTAAATTGGAATGGGGAATGACCATCCTTTGTAGAGATTATGGGTTAATAAATTGTTAATGTATACAAACAAAGAATGATCATGTCCATACAATCATTAAATATTAAATACATACACCACTTTGTTATAAAGAATTATGAATAGCGATCATCTTCATCAAAATTTGTTAAATATTATATCAAATTAGTTATTTGTTGTTTGATTTTTCTATTTTCCAATCAATCACACATATCCATATCCAATGTGCATATCAGTTATAGAATAATCATACCTTGAAATAGAGCACATATACATTCTCTCTGCATTTGAACACTATGGCATAGCAAGAATCAAAAGAGCTGAAGTAAGAGAAGTTGTGCAAGTGTGAACCCCATCCCACTCAATCATTAACCATCATGTGACCACTTTCTAAAACCTAGATAAATCATAAAATAACTGACTTGCTGTATCATGTGTAATGCCCTTACATGAAGACCAAATGGTCGACCATAGTTAAATAGTTGCGGCTTCAAAACAATGAGTTGTTGGCATGAACCAAATATACCTATTTCATCCCATTATATCTGCCACACCCAGTTGTTGGGCATGATCAAATATGCACCTCAATGTAATCTGACTGTCCCATTATAATATATATATATATATATATATTTTTAAAACCTAATTTAAGATTGGTGATAACAATACTGAAGAGCATTACCCGTTTTTAAAGTTATTGCTGTTAATGTTAAGCATGCAACAGTAATCATCATCATTATCATTATCAACCATTATCAATCCACTGCAGGATGAAGGTCTTTCCAAGTTCAATCCATCTCTCATCTTTAGCTTCTCTTCTCCACAATACCTCTGCTCACTTTCTTATTTCATCTATCCATCTCACATGTTGTCTTTTTTTGGATCTTTTACAATATCTTGGAATCCAATTTAAGATTTTAATTGGCTATCTATTATCATCTCTTCTAGCAATATGTCAACCCAACTCCACTTCAGTCTTTTCATTTTTTCAATGAGGTTAGTAACACCTGTTTGTTCTCTTACCCATATATTGTTTGCAATCTCTTCTTGTTACTTTCAACATGCATCTCACTTCTTTGAGTGGTCTCAAGTCTCTGTATTTCTCTTCTATTAAGTCTCCAAGTCTCAGATTCATAAGTAAAAACTGGTAAAACACATTTATTAAAAACCTTCCTTTTCAAACACATAGGCATATTTCCTTTTAGTATCAAGTTATTTCTGCCAAAAGCACTCCAACCAAGTTTAATTCTATGATTAATTTTATCCATTATGTTTCCATCTGTATTAATAATCTGACCAAGATATTTGTAACTGTTAACTTCTTCTAACTCATTATATTCAATCTTTTTTTATGTGTCAAAGCATCAGTTGGGAAGCAAACCTGGGACAACTACTTGTAAGGCAGCTGTGATGACCACTCAGCCACCAAGGCTTGATGCCATCATAATCAATCTTTTATTTTCATATTTTGAGAAAATTCATAAAACATTACTTTAGACTTTTTAACATTTATCTTTAGTTCTACTTTCCTACTTTCTCCTGATAACTCCTGCAACATTTCCTGAAGCTCTAAAGTATTATTTGCAAAAGCAACTACATCATCTGCAAAATCTAAATGACTTAAATAATCTCCATTTACTTTCATTCCTTTAGCTTCCTATTTTAATCCACAAAATACTTCTTGCAGCACTGCGGTAAAAGTTTTGGAGATATGGAGTCACCCTGTCTTACATCCTTCTCAATGTTGACTTTCCCAGTAATATTATGTAATCTAATTGTTGCTGTTGAATTTTTATAAATATTCTTTAAAATATGACAATATCCTGGATCTATACCCTGATGATCCAATGCTTTAATCAAATGCCCTTTCATAATCTACAAATCCAAAGCATAATGACAACTCATATTCATTTGTTTATTCTATAACTTCTCTCAATACCTAGATATGATCTATTATATTAAAACCACTTTTAAATCCAACTTGTTCTCTTGGTTGGTGGAAATCCAATGTTCTCTGTAGATGAATTGCAACAGTAATATTTTCTATTATATTTATCATAATTATATTCAGAGCAACTTCATAATATATAAGAGATTATGGTCTAAAAGACCTGAGCTCACTGTATATTTTCATTTGTTTGACTCTTATTACTTAATATCTATCATACTGATCTTCATTCCTTAAATGGTAATCCCATTAGCACCAAGGGGTAGCTTTAGTTACAAAAAAACTGAGTTACAAAAAAACTTAATCATGATTTAGTTTTGCTATTTAGTTGAATGATGAAATGCATAAATAAAAATTACACATAGGCCAAAATTGTAAAATTCATCAATATTTTACTCCATGCAGTAACAGTAGTGTAATGCATCAACATACTCTATCAAATAATGGACTCTGCACCACTATCAATAAGTTATTTAAGATCATTTCTACAATTTAATGTTTTTTAACAACATATTTTACAATTTTTATCTATTACCATAAACTAAAATATTTCTTTCATCTTCCATTGATGTTTCAAAAATACACAAAAATTATATAATCAACTATAATTGTATATTACTCTGAACACATAAACATATCATACTTTTCAGAGTAAACTAGATTAATGTTAAATATAGTATATAAATAAATGTTAGCTCATGAACATATGCTATTAATAAAATTTTGTTACATGTAAACAGATATACAAAATAATATTAGTTATCGTTCATGCTATTGATAAATAATTAAGTCTGTCCACTCTTATTTTCCTTGTTGGCTAGAAAATAAATAATTCAGTCAATAATCCTTATTTTTTATTTTTGACTGGAAAATAAATAATTAAGTCTATTTCATACTTTTTGATTTTTCTTATTTTGGCTGGTCCTGCATCAATATGATTTCTTTCATAATTTATCAACAGGTATAATTTGTGAGAAAATTTGCAATAACAGTTTAAATTTATGAACAAAATAAGCACATTTCTTTTTAACAACAATGGATGTCTTTTATTCATGTAAGGGTGGATCTTTCAACTTTCTCACTTATGAAGCAATATGCTTAGCTGGAGATCAATCACTACTAAAAAAATCTAGCCATGTATGCTAACAAGCATATTTGGCCATTATGTAATTTTTTATAACAATAAAACTATATTTTACTGTACAAATTTTAATGTGGAAGGCTGCAATGAAGACATACTCTGTTTAATAATGACTTTCCTCTTAAAGTATAGCTGCTGATTTTACATCCTTTCTTTCCTGCAGTAAAATATATTCTGTTTAAATCCTTTATTACAGCTCTTTATAAATGTCAGCATTTATAAAAATAAAAAAAATTATTAAAAAATATGTTGTTTACCACCTTCCAGCCATCCACCTTCAAAATTTATCTTATTCACTCGATCTTTACCTACTTGTTATTGATCAATAAAAATAAAATTTCAAAAACACACAAAAAGAAAACAGAAAAAAAAATATTGTTTTTTTTATATATCTGAATTTGTTTTGAAACAAAGTGAAATTACTCATTATTTTTTAAATTTGATAATTTTTTGTCACTTTTTAAACACTGACAACATTGTTTTTTTAGCATGAACAATATTTTAGTTTGTTTATTTATTACAATTATACATTATGATTTTTAACATGTAATTTTTTAAAAATAAAAATACGTACAATATTAAAGAGATCTTGTATTAACATATATTACCACTATTGTGGAGTCTTAATTAACTTTCTTTTTACCAAGCTTAAATTATTTTTTATATCTTGTAGTTATCTATGCAAAGCTACTAATATATATATATATATATATCCATTTAAATTTGTTTTAGGAAGATTGTAACATTTAACTTGGCAAAAATCGGTCACTGTCTACCATATTACAATATGTCTAAGCTTTCTAAACCATGTTTAGAATGAGAACATGAGAAAAAATATTTTCTCTCATCTTTTTTTTAGAGTAGCAATTGTTAAACTTATTATTAAAGAGTATAATGTAACAAATTCCACATATTTTAAAATAATAAGATTATGAACAACCAATGGTAATGAAGGGTAGTTGTTAATAAGAGAAAAAGTGTAAAGAAAAAGTAAAATAAAAATTAATAGAGATAAGTAGGTAAAAACTTGAAATAATTTTTTGTCAATTTTTAAAAAAAAAAAAGTTGACATTTTTTTGGAAAAAATGCTATTTTTAATTTATTAAGATAAATTTATTTTTTTCACTCTATCTCTTTCTCTAAAAAGTGTAATGTTTTTAAATTCAAATATAGTTAAAGGATTATTTATTTTTAGTAATTAAAAAAAATATATATCTACAGAGAAATTTTTTCATAATTAGTGTAAGCTTGACATTTGTAATTCATTACAAAATCAAAGGATCTTCGTTGTAAAAAGAGAATCAATTTTACAGGTTAAATGCTGTCATTACTGAAATAGTGTGTTATTGGACAAACAACAAAAATGGGGTTATGTCAAAACTGTTAGACTTCAAATCTAATTAGTAACAGTCATTCTCTATCCAGTTGTTGAGAATCAAGCAGCAGTGCTGGTCAGCTCTTAAAAAAGAATGAGATGTTAAGCATATAGTCCAAAGTGAGATTAGCCTCACACTGTCAATTAGTAAAAATGTCTTTGGAAATAAATTTGAAGAAAACAGTTTTAGCTAAAATCTGAGCATCACCAATTCAACATGTAACCTGTTTCACAAAAAAATGTTGAAGAACATCACCAATCCAACATGTAATCACCAAAAGTAAATGTAAAAACAAAATACTTCTGGGAGAAATTTGCAATAAGCCATGGGTATCCAGTCAAAATCATAACTTCCTCATCTCATGCTAGCCTGACATGGAAATCAATATTACTCTGAAAATTATTATATTGATAAAATAAATAAATTTAGTTAATACTAATGTAACCAAAAAATCTATTGTAATGGAACGGTCTATTTCTCAAAGAAAGATACATCTCATTATGATCATTAATTTACTTGACTCAGTCAAGATAATCATAATAGCATTCATAATTAAATAGAAGGAAATTCAACTTAATGTGTCTTTTTCCATTTCACCTCTAAATGGCTCATGTTATGCCACAGTATTTAAACTCAGGAAGAATATGCATGTATTTTATTTCAAAGTGTGATTATATCATGCTTAATATGCAAATTATATATATGAAATATGATGAAGTGGGGAATAGATAAAGAAATTGGCATGCTCAATCCGATCAGATAAGGAAGAAATTTAGATTTGTCCACTTTTGAAGGCAAGGTCAGATATGACACTACTTGTCTAACAACAGCCCATATTTTTTACACAGCTTGTAAAAAAATGTCATAAGCTGTCATATTAACATTAATAAATTTTGTTCATTATTGTAATTTAACATAGAATATGATTTATACAATTATTTGCAGATGATTGGAAAAGTGTGATTGTCTGTTTCATTTAATTCCACTTTATCTTTATGAAGGAAAATCACTCATTACTCAAACTTGGTAATTCAAACTTTACAGCACAAAAAAATTAAACTTTCATCCAAATAATTTTATGTTTATACTAACTAATTTTCCTATCCTTAACTTAGTCTTTTTTTTAAATGTTTAGTCAGTTTATCCAAACATTAAGATTTTGTGAGGATTACTCTATATTTTGGGAGCCTTTCCCTAATGGTATGATAATATTTGATAGGAAAGATCAATCATACAAGTGTTTTAATAATGTATCCTGAATAACAAAGATTTAATAAATAAATTAATTATAACAAACATTTAATATTTAATACTGTAATTGTCATGGCATAGGTATTTAATATTACATAAAAGATTAAAGTCTTACCTTTTAGTCTGTAAATGATCAAACTTATCAAGCAAGCTTGGGATATCTATGCTTATATTTTTATTAATAAATAGAAAAATAATAATATTTATGACTTTCACCTTTATATAAATCTAAGTGACAGTTTGATGAAATTCACCTATTATCAAAAGAAAGAAATTAGAATAATAATAATAATAATTATATAGATAATATTAATCCTGTGTAGTCAAGATAAAGTTCAAATTAGCAACAGCTCATTTTGACAAATGTCCAAGGGATTTTATTTTAGGAAATTCTTTTTATCTGACTACAATTCACTGAACCATGTTTGAATGCCATTCGAATATTCATGATGGTGATTCTAATTTTTTCATTGACAGTCTTCATTCCAATCTAAGAAGTTTCCTTGGTTTATTGGAACATATTTTTAGTGTTTTATTCAGCATGGATGGTTAGGTATTGATTTTAATTGAAACTCAAATTTAACATTTATGGTTATATGACAAACAATTTCTTCTCCGTGATGCCGTCTCTCATTTAGCCAGACATAACTACTTAACTCTGTTGATAAATTTGCTTGAAGTTTTTGGTTTTATAGAGTTAATAGTGGGTTTCTATTTTTAAAAGTCGCAAATTAAGATTGAGATAGTTTCTTAATTTTAATGTTGAAAATCACTACTATTATGAATAAAATGGTTCTAACATTTGTAAAGCAAAATTTTACAAAATATATAGCTTATCTATAGTCAAAATAAAAGTCATAGATCATTTCTTAGATCACATGACCCTATCTCTTAAGCTTGTAAGTTATAAACAGTGAGGATTGCCAATTCCTCTACAAGCTTTATGATAAATGCTTAGCCAGAGCCAGCACTTAAAATATCTCTGTCAGGAACCCCTCCCCAAACCCCTGACCATGGTTTCGTGCTTTGGCACTCCTCAGAGAGGTGTCAGGGTAGGCTCAGACACTAGATTTAAAAATACCAACCCAAAGCCAAGCACTTATCTAAAAGTTATCTATTGAGTGGAAAATCTGAAATTTTCAGACATCTATATTTCTTCAAACCCAGGAATCCAACTCAAATAGCTATATGGGGCTGATAGATCTTCAGCCATACCCTATATTAGTAGTCATAGCAATATAAAATTGCATGACTTTTGGCAGAGACTATAAATAGTCAAAATAAGAGTCATAGATCAATTCATAGATCACATGACCCTATCTCTTAAGCTTGTAAGTTATAAACAGTGAGGATTGCTAATTCCTCTACAAGCTTTATGATAAATGCTTAGCCAGAGCCAGAATTTAAAATATCTCTGTCAGGAACCCCTCCCCAAACCCCTGACAATGGTTTCGTGCTTTGGCAATACTTAGAGAGGTGTCAGTGTAGGTTCAGACACTAGATATAAAAATACCAACCCAAAGCCAAGCACTTATCTAAAAGTTATCTATTGAGTGAAAAATCTGAAATTTTCAGACATCTACATATCTTCAAACCCAGCTATCCAACTCAAATAGCTATATGGGGCTGATAGATCTTCAGCCATACCATACATATTGCTATGACTACTAATATAGGGTATGACTGAAGATCTATCAGCCCCATATAGCTATTTGAGTTGGATAGCTGGGTTTAAAGACATGTAGATGTCTGAAAATTTCAGATTTTTCACTCAATAGATACCTTTTAGATAAGTGCTTGGCTTTGGGTTGGTATTTTTAGATCTAGTGTCTGAACCTACCCTGACACCTCTCTGAGGAGTGCCAAAGCATGAAACCATGGTCAGGGGTTTGGGGAGGGATTCCTGACAGAGATATTTTAAGTGCTGGCTCTGGATAAGCATTTATCATAAAGCTTGTAGAGGAATTGGCAATCCTTACTGTTTATAACTTACAAGCTTAAAGATAGGGTCATGTGATCCATGAATTGATCTATGACTCTTATTTTGACTATTTATAGTCTCTGCCAAAAGTCTTATGCAATTTTATATTGCTATGACTACTAATATATGGTATGGCTGAAGATCTATCAGCCCCATATAGCTATTTGAGTTGGATAGTTGGGTTTGAAGACATGTAGATATCTGAAAATTTCAGATTTTCGACTCAATAGATAACTTTTAAATAAGTGCTTGGCTTTGGGTTGGTATTTTTAAATCTAGTGCCTGAACCTACCCTGACACCTCTCTGAGGAGTGCCAAAGCACGAAACCATGGTTAGGGGTTTGGGGAGGGGTTCCTGATAAAGATATTTTAAGTGCTAGCTCTGGCTAAGATTTGTCATAAAGCTTGTAGAGGAATTGGCAATCCTCACTGTTTATATAGTTTATCTGTATTGATTCAAGCCGTTTTCTTATTTTCTGTTATTATTATCTTTATGGGTGATATTATATTTTCAATGATTGTTGTTCTATAGTCTTGGATGATGTATTCACACTTAGATTTTATCAAAATGCACATTGACTAGTGAATGTTATTTTCAAAACTCTTTTTTGAAGAAGAAAGGCTTTTCATTTTTATGCTGTGTTGTTTTTCAAAGTGAGCTGTTCCATTTTTTTTTATAATTTATTATTTTAATGTGTCAATTAGAGTCCACATTTTTGTCAATTATTGATGTTATTTTAATATATGCATGGCTTATGTAATAGATTAATAAACAAAAAAAATTATCGTAATTTCTTTCTTTCTTTTGATTTTTATGAATTACTTGCTTGAGTTTTGAGGTTTGATAATTTTTAAGTCAGTATTGTTAGGAATATAATTTTGAATGATGAATTGAAACAAAATTATTAGTATATAATTAATAATATGCTTTTGGTTTATTTAAATGTGTAATCCTTAATTAGTTTTTGCTAGGATGCTTGTTTCAATGTTCAGTTTTATATCTTTATCTTAGATATTCTTTTTGTGTATGAGTTGTTTTGTTTAATAATAATTATCTTTAAGATGGATGCATGTGTGGGTTTTTTGATGGTATGTAAGGTGTCAAATTACATTTCTTCTCCACATAGGAAATTAAAATAAATGTAATATATATATATATAAAACAAAAACAAGTTATAATCACGTAACTTGCTATCGCTTGTATTTATGATCAATAGATGGCGTTTTACCAAAACCACCAAACAAGTGTATATTTGTTTACATAAACGTCAAAAGAGTCAGAATTCACTATCTTTTTCATTTGCTCCACCTTCAGATCAGTTGATTTCAAGCTAATTTGCTATCATCAGTGAAGGATAGGGCTAGAAACTAGATCTAAACACTGACTCCAAGTGTATATATATATTAATTCTAAAGTTTTTATTTAAGTATAAAAAATGATTTTTTTAAATTATTGGATTATTGATTCATGTTTATGTTTTGTAGTGGTTTATTTTATAGTCTTTGACATTTGTTATTATTTTAATTTAATCTAATTTCATTTTGCACTGGTGGAATTAATATCCTGAATTGTAACAATTTAATGACTTTCATGTTTTGTGATTGAATTTATTAGGGGAGAAACTTTTTTTTTTCCGTGGTAAAGTTTTAATATTCAGGCATTGTATGTTCTGTGAATTTCTCCTCCACAATCTAATCAATATAGATTTGGGCCTGCACACTTATTGATGGTAAATGATCCTTCATAAGTGTTGCAAAATTTGTGAAAGATGAAATCTTGTGGTTTACTGATATGTGGGCTTTTAAAGAACACTATCACTTATTTTGAATTGGTAATTAGACTTTGTTTTGTTTTTATTACATTTTGGGGCCATTTGTACCATCTTTTTGAATGTCTTTTTCCAATCTCTTTCTGAGTTTATAGGTAGTTTTGTGATTATTAGTATGTCTTATTGAAACAAAATTAGGATACTTTGATTTAATTGTAGTCAAATAGGTGTGAATCCAGTGGATTTATTAACATTCCAAATTTATGTAGTTGACTACATGCTACATGTGCTTTACCCACCAAAGCATTATACCTATCCTCAAAATAAGTCCTGAACAAGTGACCAAGTTCCCTCATTAAATGTTCACATGGGTTTGACTGTTGATTTCTAATCGAAGTAAACACATGTTTTATTTGGTGTTTCTCTACCCATTAGGAATACCTTAATCAGTTAAGATTGTTCCAGGCTTTCCTATCTCTTTTAGATAAAGGGTGTCTAATATTTTGATAGTATGGTCTGGTATAAGCTTGAGGTATTGTGCAAGCTATCCCAAATTTTGAAAAAGGATCATAAGCTACTAATAAATACTTATGTTTGTTTGATGGAGGCAAGGCTCCATATCTCATTTGGTCTTTCTGTTATAATAGAATTTACTGAACTAATGTCATTCCTGTCTTTGTACATTATAGGCCAGTAAAACCAGCTTTTCATTGTTTGTTTAGTTTTGTGGGCTCCGTAATGCCCATACAAGCAATGCAAATATTGTATGAGTGGGTTTTCAATGTTTCTGGTATTATTACCCTCCACACATCTGTATCACTGTCCAGTTTGCATTTCAAGACCTTAATGTCTAACTTATATTGTTTGAGATTATTGGCTGTGTACAGAATTTCCTCCTTGGTTGATGTTTTAATGATTGAGATCAGATCTTTGTCTTGATTTTGTAAGTTATGAATGTTTATTAAATCATTCTCTACATTTTTATTGATCATTAAATCAATATTCATAATGTAGATATTGTCTACCAATAAGTATTGTTGTTCTGATTTACATGAATTTCGACTTAGTACATCAGCTACAATGTTTTCAGATCCTTTATAGTATTTGACTGTACAGCTGAATTCTTGTAATAGCAGACTCCATCTAACAAGGTGAGTATTAGTCACATAGCTGTGATTTAAGAATTTGACTTTTGTGATCTGTGATCATTAATATCTCTGATCCAAGAAGCATTTGTCAAAATTTTTTGGAAAACCCACACTATTGCTAATGCTTCTTTCTCAGCAACCATATAATTTATTTCTGAACCTTTCAAGAGATGGCTAATAATATAGAGAATTCCTATCTGTCTGTCCTCCTGGATTTGAGATAAAGTTACCCCTATTCTATAACCACTCCTATCTGTTTGTATGATAAATGGTTTATTAAAATCAGAAAAAGCTAACATGATTTGCTCTAAAATCCTGTTTTAATTGTAGCAAATGCCTCATCTTGTTCTTCAGTCCAGTTCCATTTCTCATCTTTTCTTATGAGTTTCAGTAATGGTTCCATATGAACAGAACATTTGTGGTAGAAATTACATAATCCTAAAAATGATCTGATTTGTATTTTGTTGGTGGGTTTAGGAAAATTCTGTACAGTACTAATCTTATTGGGATGAAGTTTAATCCCATTATAAATGATGATATGATCTAAGAAGACTACTTTATTACATATTGAGGTACTCTCTTTGAAATTGATTTTTATCCCCTTATCATAGCACTCTTTAACATTTTTTTATATGTTAAAAATGTTCTTCAATGGTAGATGATACAATTATAACATCATCTACATATATAGTTGCAATCTGTTTGATCTCAGGAAATAGGGTTTTATCCAAACATCTTATTAGGTCGGCACTACTATTAATCAATTCAAATGGCATCATATTAAATTGGTAAGTAAATCCTTCATATCAGTATGCTGTGTGTTGGGAAATCTTCTGGATGGAGTTCTAACAACCAATAACTAGAAGTTAAATTGAAAGTACAAAATCCTTATTTTCAAATTTCATGAATAATTCGTTTATGGGTGATAGTATATTCTTAACAGAAATAGTTATTTTGTTTAGTCGTTTTGCATCTAGACAAAACCTCATTGACCCATCTTTCTTCTTCACTGTTACAATTGGATTGCAATATTGTGAAGAGCATTTGGAAATTATCCCCCATTCAATAATTTTATTGATTTGTTTGGATATTTCTTCCTGATATTGATATGGGATAGGATTTGGATTGAAATGGTTGGTCATGATATAATTTTATTCTTTACTGGAATCTTTCTATTCCTTTTGATATTTCAGAGAATATCATATTGTATTCATCAATGATATATTGAAACTTGTTTACATCATTGCTTCTGATTAAATTAGACTGCGATTTTTTTTCTGTAAGTCCTTCTGGGATATTTGATAATATGCAATTAATTCCAGGTAGGTCATATTTTGGCAATACCCTGATTAACTTATTTGGGAAATCAGTAATACATTGATTAGGAAATCTGCCCCTAAAATTACTTTGTGTATAAGGTCATTTAATATAAGAAAAACATGATAGATGAATGTTTAGCCAATCTTTAATTTGATCCATATTTGTTTTTAGGTTTGGTTTGGCTTTTCCATTGTTAGCCATGGTAACCTGTATTGATCTGAGTGGTAGATCTTAATATTTGGATTTTTATTTAAAACTTTATCATAAAATGTATCAGAAATTATTGATATTTGGCTACCAGTATCTAACAAAGCCATAAATAGTAAATTAAAAAACAATATTTCTATCATGGGACAACCTTGTAAAGCATAATTGGGTGCTTTATCTTACTATGAATATGTTAAGTTAGTGGTTTCCCTATTTACTGTTTTACTTTTATTCCTCTCTTTTAATATGGTTCCTTGAGATGAGTAACTATGTTTCAAGTATCATTGTAGTTTAGCTTAAGAGTAGTTTTAGGTGTAGTTTTATTACATCCATCTATTGATGGTTTTTGTAGGTTGATGAAAGTATTTATAATAGGGTTGATATCATCTAAATATTTATTATTTATATTTCTGCCATTGCTGTTGTCAGTTTGCTTTCACTTCCCTTCCAATGATGGGGATCATTATTATTTTTCCTTTTTTTTGTAGTTTATAGAATTGACTGATATTTCTTTTCTTTTTTCAGAAATTTTGCTTATCATATTATGATTGTTTATGTCAATGTTGTTTAATAGATCTGCAACTTGTTAAATGCTCTGTGCAATAATGCAGAGTAATGACTGTTCTATATTTAAATGAAAAAATTATGTTTCATGATTTTAATTATTTGGCATTCACTCAAATGGTATTTCTAGTTTTTAATTTAGCCACCTATCATCTAAAAAAGTTGGTTAAGATTTCTCCAGGAGTATTTCTATATTTTTCTTGTAGTTGATACAACAATGCTTTCTGTCGATCTTTATTCCAAAAATCTTTTATTATTAAAGCTTTGTTTTCATCAAAATTAGATGGTTTGTAAAATAATGACTCCCACTATGATTGCACATTATCTTGTAAGTGACTGTAAGCCACTATCAATTTTTACCCTTCTGATAGGTTAATGTAGATTGAGAAGTATAAATTCAGACTTCTCAAATGTTCAATCGGAGCCTCATTTGTAAAGCCTTTGAATACTTTAAGTTTCATGAATTGATTAACTGTATTCATGTGAACAGTGTTATTTTTATTAATTACCTCATTTGGGTTATTTATAATTGGCTGCATTATTTGATCATTAATCTCTCCTATTTGTCCATTGAAGATAGTTTCTTCCTTTCTACAGATTTGAGATAAATTCTGTTTTTTTATAAATCTTGTACAGATCGTTTATTTTATTTTGTTTAACATCCATAATATCCACTTTTTTATAATGTGATCTAATTTTTCTATAGTTATATTATGTTCATTCTCTGATGTTTTAATATTTTAAACATCTTGGATTTGTTTTTCTTTTAATATTTGTAATTTATAAGAGAATTCAGATTCTAAATTTTTAAAATTTTGGTTTATAGTTTTAAATTATTTTGAATCTCAATTAACTTTTCAACATTGTTTTTATTTTGGATGGATTTTGTTTGATCCCAATACACTTATTATCATTTTTTACTGTATTAATTTTTTTTTCATAATTTTCTAATTTATTATCTTGCTCTTTTATAGAATGCTTCATTTCCAAATGTAATTTCTCTACTTCCTTATCTATCCCTTTCTGGTATTGTTTCTGATTTTCTAGCATTTCAATTTTGAAATTATCATAAGTTTATATTATTTCAGTAAATTTATTATCAATTTTGTTTTCCAAATTCAATAAATCTTGTTTGACATTTACTATCTCTTTCATCAAAATCTTTTTTTTATTTCTTTCATCTCTGTTTTCAATTCCATTTTAAAATCATCATTTTGTTTTTTATATCTTCTTTAGTGATCATATTCATTGAAAAATTCTGTAGTAATATCATGAACTAGTTGAGAATAGGATCATCTGTGTTTGTTTGATTTTTCATTTTGTATCTCTATATTCATTATTGTTTCTTGGGGTGTAATATATTCCAATATAGTGCCTCCAGATGAACAAATCATTTTGTTCTTGATTTTCAAGGATAGAAGTATCTATATTCTCTCTAAGAGAATAAAAATGAAATAAAATAAAATGGTGGAAAGAGAAAAATAGGTGCATAGAATGAGATCTGAAAAAGGCTGTGAGGAACAGTCAAAATTGTTATTATAATTAATAGATATTTTTGCTTAAAAGGTGTAAGAAGTTATGATTATTTTGAAAAGATATATTGCTCTAAGTGAATGTGATGTTTGTTCTACATCAACCCCCTACATTTCAAGTTCAATCTAAACTTAGTTACTAGTTTCTAATTTCTTCATTTTTATCTTATTCCTAGTGATCATTTAATATAAGTGTTATATCTTATTATTTGTCATAAACTAACATTATAAAAATTTTAATTTAAACTAATATTTCTCCATACATATTAGCTAAGTTGATAAACTCATACAGAATTTTCTGTTGCCATACATATGTTAAAATTTTATTTTACTTGGTTGTTTTTTTATTTACCTTATTAATTCGCTATATTAAATCTTATTTTTATAATTTATTTAATTGGCTGACTACCAGACTATTATATATATATATATATATATATATAGTCTATATATAATATATAACTATATAAACAATATATATATATATATATATATATATATATATTATTGTTTATCTAGTTTCAGTTCATCATATATTGAAATTATTTGTGTTTAATAATATAACCATATGTTTTCGAGCCCCTAAGTTTGGCACCATATGTAATGGAATGTGCCAAATACTGCTTAAAAATGATCAAACTTCAAAACACAAGCAAGTAATTCATAAAGCCATACATATATTAAAATGCCATCAATAATTGAAATAAAAATGTGAACTCAAATTGACAGATTAAAATAAGAAAATATAAAACAAAATGGTACAGTTCACTCTGAAAAACAGCATAATATAAAAATAAAATGTATTCTTCTTCAAAAAAGAGATTTGAAAGTAACATTGGCTAGTCACCATGCATTTTGGTAAAATCTAACTTCCAATCTCCCATTCAAGACTATAGAACAACAGGCATTAAAAATATCACATCCCTAAAGAAGAAAATAATAACAGGAAATAAGGAGAAAACTACTTGAATCAATACAGATAAACTATATAGTTTGTAATATTTTACTTTACAAATCTTGAAACCATTTTATTTGTGATAATAGTGAATTTTAACATTATAAGTCAGATAAAAAGAATTTCCTAAAATAAAATTCCTTGAACATTTGTCAAAATGAACTGTTGCTAATTTGAACATCGGCTCCACTACACAGGATTAATATTATCTATATAATTTTTTATTATTATTCTAATTTCTTTCTTTTGACAGTAAGTGAATTTCATCCAACCATAATTTAGATTTATATAGAAGGAAGGGTCATAAATATTATTATTTTCAATTTATTAATAAAAATATAATCATAAATATCTCAAGTTTGCTTGATAAGTTTGACCATTTATAGACTAAAAGGTAAGACTTTATTCTTTTATGTAATATTAAATACCTATACCATGACAATTACAGTGTTAAATATTAAATGTTTGTTACAATTAATTTATTTGTTAAATCTTTGTTATTCGGGATACATTACTAAAATACTTGTATGATTGATCTTTTCTATCATATATTATCATATCATTAGGAAGGCTCCCAAAATATAAAATAATCCTCACAAAATCCTAATGTGTGGATAAACTGACTAGAAATTTAAAAAAGGCTAAGTTAAGGGTAGGAAAATTAGTTAGTATAAACATAAAAGTATTTGAATAAAAGTTTAAATTTCTTTTTGTGCTGTAAAGTTTGAATTACCAAGTTTGAGTAATGAGTGATTATCCTTCATAATGATAAAGTGGGATTGCATCACCAGATATTCAAGAAATGAAACAGACAATCACACTTTTCCAATCATCTGCAAATAATTGCATAAATCATATTCTATGTTAAATTACAATAATGAACAAAATTTATTAATGTTAATATGACAGCTTATGACATTTTTTTACAAGCTGTGTAAAAAATATGGGGCTGTTGTTAGACAAGTAGTGTCATATCTGACCTTGCCTTCAAAAGTGGACAAATCTAAATTTCTTCCTTATCTGATCGGATTGAGCATGCCAATTTCTTTATCTATTCCCCACTTCATCATATTTCATATATATAATTTGCATATTAAGCATAATATAAGCATATTTTGAAGTAGAATCCATGCATATTCTTCCTGAGTTTGAATACTGTGGAATAACATGAGCCTAACAGAGGTAAAATGGAAGAAGACATATTAAATCAAATTTCCTTCTATTTAATAATGAATGCTTTTATGATTGTCTCGACTGAGTTAATTAAATTAATGATCGTAATGAGACTATTCCAGTACACTATACTAATATGAAAATTATTATATTGTATAAAGAATAAATTCAACTGATGCCATTCTATCCTGAAAATTATGATTATAATTTTAAATTGAATATTTGAAGAAATAAGAAGAAAAACTGATCTAAAATGATACTGAAATTGTAACTACAAAAGAAGGTATAAAAGAATGAAATACATAATAAAATAAGGTATAGTTGATATGTACATCTTCAGTACTTACATATTAGATTTGCAACATGGAGGAAATGGTAGGCCTTTTCATATCTGTGATAAATTAGTAAACTTGTGATCATATTAAATAAACCATGCAATGTTATCTGATCTCATACCAAAATGTGTTTTTTGTGATATTTTGAGTCTCAGTTATTGTCTAGATTTCAATTACATTTTGGTTTCTTTGTAGTTTTTTTTGTGATATTTTGACAGTGTCAGTTATTGTCCAGATTTCAATTGCATCTTGGGTTTATTCATAGTTTTCATTGAAGGGTTTTCATTTTATTTGTACTTTTGCATTACTACAATAGCAATGTTTGAGGATGTAACCATAACATTAGCATTTTTAAGGGAATGTGGTTGAAGGATTTGAGAATTTCAATCCTAATGGTGATCCACTTTATTTATAGTTGGGCTCACAAATTAAGCTGATTGGAATAATTATATGTGGTAAGTTTGTACCACTGCTGTGTTGTTGTTTTTTTTTGTGTGTGATAATTTTATACTGTCAGTTATTGTCCAGATTTTATTCTGACATCAGCATTTTTAACTATTTTTATTTCATTTGTAGTTTTGATTCAATGATTTATTCCAACTGTTGGAAGGCTTATAAAAGTGCTGAATTATGATATGCCGATTATGATTATTTTAATGTGAACCACAAATTCAATCACGTTAAATAAGTGTGCATTTTGGGAAAAAATAAAAATTTTACTTTTAGTCTCCATTTTGGGAAAAAATGCATCCACTTTAAGTATAACCAGCAAATTGATTGTTTCATTGCAATAATTCATTATATATTACACAGTAAATACTGTATATATATTGAAACGGAAATCTCCAATCCCTTTCCGTTTCACCATCAAACCTAATGACACTCTCATCTGTGCTAAGTTCGAACCTATTTAAATGTTAATAAATATAAAATTCGTTCATGTCTGTATAAACAGTATTATATATTTACGTGCGAACGAACGCTATAATTAGATAGGATTAGTAAAATTATAGCGTACTAAAGTTATTTAAGATTTCTAAAACTGGTTATTATATTATTTAAGTTAAGAGTAAATTATTAATTTTGTTGTTTAATATTGTAATTTCGTATGTGGATATATAATCTGTGCTATATAGAAGAAAGACATGATTTAAAATATGTAAAAGCTGTTATCTAAAAATACTATTAAATGTTTCTTTAAAATTGTTAAAAGATTTCTTGTTTTAAATATATTTCAGGGAAAAGTTTCTCGAAAATATATTTAAAAGCTATATCAAAATATATTTGTAAATTATTTTTAATAAATATGATGAAAATGTCTTCGTTTTAAAAAAATGTTAAAAGGTTGTTTTTAAATAGAAAGAGTTTCTATTATATGTAAGATTAAAAATAAAAGCTGGTCAAGTAATTAACAGATTTTTGGTTGTAAACAAGTGTCATTAACGACCACACCTGGAATTCGTAAAAAGTAAAACTAGTTAAAAATTTACTAATTAAAATCCCCTTAGATAAGATTTAAGTTATTTTAAAATCTAAATTGGACAATTGTTTGCAACGAAAAATCTTAATTATAATAATAACTTATGGAATGTTTCTAACGTAAGTTATCGAAGATCTGAATTATAAATTGAAAAACACTTAATTAAATTCCTGAGTCTTGAGGCGGGAGATTCCGATAAGGAAAACATATAAATACTCTGTATTGTTGGAGAAGGACAGCGATATTGTTAGTGAGAGTTGTAGCCAGTATTCACAATTGTTAATTTGAACATGTCGGGCTAAAAGCGGGCATCTTGTTGCTGTTACTCCGCGGGAGAACGGGGTTTCTCTCGTCGAAATGCCTAAACCACCATCATGCCGATAGAAGAGACGAGCCTAACATAATGGGAAAGATGATGCCGCCCAGTCAAACTAAATCAAACCAACAGCCAAGAACTTGCAGATAAATCATACCGGTACCGTTTTATTTTTCAAACCGCAGAGCTCTGTGTAATTCTAAATGTAATAATATCTATCTAAGTTAGCTAACTTTCTTTTTCAAATAATGATAAAGCTAAATGTAATCAAAACTTAAAATCCATTTAATAGTTTAATATGTCAATTGCTATCCAAAATTTAATGTGTTAAAGTTTTAAATAATCTGACTTATTTATATTTTCCTTTCATTTAAAGTGCATTATGTGTTTAGTTTAAAGTTATATCACTGCGGTTGTGTCTATATTTCTTTGTTTATTTTAAATGCTTATTATATTTTATATGCCAATATTTCGAAACAGTAGGCACTTATTTTTATGTTTTAAGAAGATATTATTTGAAAATCTTCGCGTAATTTATTTATAGCGTCAACTTTCTGCGCTGTTTCGAAATCCTATTTTTTTATTTAAATGATTTAATATGTGAAATGTGGCTCTTTTATAATCAACCAGTTAAAAACTTAACCTTATAAGTTTATTTAGAATTAAATTTAACATTGATCGTATTTATAAGTATATTTGACATTTAAATTCTTAAGTCCATAGAAATATACTTTCCCTCCTTAAATATTTATTATCTATAAGTAACTTAATAGATCGAACATGTCAAAGTACAGATGTAATAATATTCCCTTTAGTAGCATAGACATTTATTATCAGGCTACGCAAGAGTTGGTCCCAATTTGATAGAGCTAATATGCTATTAACTCGTATTTCATAGTATGAAATATACTATTCTTTGCTTGGCGGATGTGATCTTATTTTATAAAATTATTCTCGTTTTGCTGCTATACATAATATACGTATCTTAACGATGCTCTTCCGATCTGCCAGCACATCTTCTCTTATAGGGTAGAGCAGTAGCGAAGCCTGAGCCAAGGCCAGGTTAGCACGTAAGACCCCCGCCATTCCTGAACACAATGTTCCTTTTCACGCAGCATTGCGATCGGTTACAGGGTACCGGCGTTTGTCGCAAGAACCCTGAAGTTATTTCATCCATCCGCAGAGCGACTTTTCCTATTATTGTTTACCTGTGCCATAGCGCATTGGTAAAATCTTATTTCAGCCAACTCTCCCACCTTTATATAACGCTTTCAGCATTCTGAAATTTTCTCTCGAAAGCCATGTTCGATCGATCATTACTTGAGCTGGTTTATGCGCTCGTTATTAAAGTATATTGGGTATTTTAGTAAATAAATCCATGATCAAAGTTTAATATAATTATTTATATACCAGCCACAAATGTAATAGGATTTGGCTTATCGAGATTTATAGACATAACGTAGTGATTAATTATGTATCAATTGTAAACAATTCCTAAGATGGGCACATGTTAAACTCATCTATGAAATTTAATGATTACTTATGTGAAGTGATTTTGAATTACCAAATGTTTGTACATTCTACGCTGAATACTATTGTAAATAAGTGATATATAGCTATGAGTTGTAAATAAATATATAATTAATTTAATGTATTTCGTTCTCTGTTTCGTTATTGATCTAATTCAATCAAATTCTAATTATCCTTTATAGTCTATATATGTGAAAACTATGCATTAAGTTAAATTAAATTAGTGATATGTTAGTCAATTAAGAACCTTTCTTTTAATTATCTGAGTCTCATTGCTTCTCCGTGACCTATGTCGGCCGTGTGGAAAGAGATATACTACGTGTAATTTCAAGGTGGTCATTCGTAAGGTCGTGAGTCTTGGAATCCTGGTTGACGAGTTGAAGTGTGGTCGGACTCGGGATGTTACAGTCCTAGTCTGGTCAGCTTCGGTCTCTTTTGCTTGGATTCTGAATTCTGTTACGCGAATGTACAAACTTGACTGTTACAATATATATATTATGACTTTTTTATATTTTAGACTATTTTTGTAATTTAGGTATTGTTTTGTGTGTATTTAAAGTAACACTTGGGAATCGCATAATAGGCTTGTCATATTTTACATATTTTTTGTATGGAAAATCAATATTTTTACTGTTGTTAAAAATGTACTTTTTAACATTGAATGTTTTGGTGAAATTTTATTTTTTGTATTGTTAGAAATTAATATTCCACATCATATTTTATATTTTTTGTGCCAATGTTATATTTATAATATTGTTATAAATGCACAATCACATGTTAAGTAAATGTACATTTTGAGGGAGACATTTTTAGTTTAAGTCTCTATTTTGGACCAAAATAGTTATTCACTTAAAATAAAGTAGAACAGACCAATTGTTTCATCATGACAATTCCTGTTATATATTATATTATGTTTTTTTTTTGATAATATTATAGACTATTTTTATAATTTAATGATTGTTTTATCTGAATTTAAAGTAACTTTTGGGAAATGCATAATTGGCTTGTCATACTTTACATATTTTTGTATGGCAAATCAATATTTTTACTGTTGTTAAGAATGTACTTTTTAAACCCGAATTTTTTGGTGAAATTCATATCTTTAGTATTGTTAGAAATTAATATTTTGCATCATATATTTATATATTACATAGTAAGTACCATATGTGTATATTTTACAATTTTTTGGTAATATTTTAGAGTATTGTTATAATTGTTTTAGTATTAAACCTGCAGCACCTTTTCACATACATATTAAGGCTGCTGATAACTTTGTAAATTTTGTGAAAATATCATATACATGTGATCTGTTTTGGTGAATTTATCATTTTATGTTTGTAGAAGATCCAAGTGTACACATTATTTTGATCAGATCAAAAGATCAGAAAGTTGTCAGTAGATTGATAAAAATATCAAAAGGCAATGCAGGTCTAATATGTAAGTACCTATCTTCATTTACACATTTTCATTTCTATATCTACATTTCCAAATAATTGTTTTAATATCAGTAATAACTGATAGTAAAGAATAATTTTAATTTAAGTTTGTTTTTATTGAAAGATGTTTTTTTATATTTTATGGTCTCCCTCAAAATGTTAAAATATATGGGATATTTCTATTTTCATAAGAAAAGGAACATAAGATTTATTAACTAATCTTAAATTATTGATTTTGTATTTTTCATTGTGTAATACGGTTTTTTAGATATAATTATTATTAAAAAAGAAAAGAAAGTTTTAGTTAATCTTAAATTTTAATATTTTACTGTGAAATGTTGTTTTTCAGTTTTAATCATTAAAAGAGACAAAACTGATATAGTAAATTTTATTTAAACTTTTCAAATACAAACAACTTGTCAGTAATAACACAGAGATAGACAATACAGGTTAATAATTACACAACGTTTCGAGTAGTATTATTCTCCACTCTTCTTCGGGTGTTGCTGGCCTATATACACAGTGACAATATTCACTTATTTTAGTAATAGAAATCAACAAATTAATCTTATTTGCTACATGAAGTTATATATTTTTTATAAAAAATGTGTTAGATTTGGAATTGTCATATTATTCTATCTCTTCTAAATTATTTTACTTATTATTTATTGGTTAACTTTATTAAATAATTGTTTAAAAAATAATAGTGTAATTACTTTTACAGCTACATGATCTTTGAATTGGCAGTGTATGTGACTTAATTTCATTATAGCATGATTTAAGAAATTTATAAATGATCCAGGTAAAACCATTTATTTTAGATATAACAATATATATGTGCAAATATATCTGTAGATATTTAGATGGCTCTCTGCAAAATTATTTGGATGGCACTAAGTCATAAAAGTCACATTCAAAGTGTACATATTTTATTTTACTTTACATATTTTATAATTTGTTTATAAATAGCCACTACATTTATAGCATCTAATGGCTCAGAGAAGTGATGATAATCAATAATAAAGGTACCAGAACTTTTGATACAATTTTTATAATTACTTTCAACACTTAAATGTGTGTGAGCTAGTTCCTGAGCAATAATGATTCATTTTTATGCATGCAGGGATAAATGTTTGTGTTTGGACATTCAAATAATTCTCTGATAATGCAAAGATCAAAATTATCTTTAAAGTTCATTGACTACACTTTAGATTGGAAATTAGTTTATAATTGGCTTGTACATTTATTGTATCATATAGCCATATTATTGATGATGATCAGCATGTATCATAATTCCAGAATTTTTTTATTATGATAGATACTTTAGCACTTAAGTATGTACATGCAGATGATTGTTTAATATCACACCCTAAATTTGGAATTGGTTAAATAATTAGCCTTCATTTTGATATTGAATGTCTTTTAAATCCAATCATAAGGAATGACTGTTAACTATTCCTGTTTATTGCTGGTAATGTAACTTATTATTATAACTACTTATTTTATTCTATGCTAATTCTTTTATTCACTTTTTATATTTATTAATGACAATTAATTGACAATATTATTTGAGATGTTTATGACTATTCAGTGGAAATGATAATGTTTCAACATCTTTCCATTCACCTCAGATCCCCTTTTTTCATATCACTGCAAATAATGACCTAACTGTGGGCCTGAGGATAATTGAATTCCAACTACCAATATATAAAAATGCCACATAACTTGAAGTTCAAACATAACTACACCTGAGAAACAAAAGTTAATTTTGATGTGGAATTAATTGACAAAAATGTATTATTGTGAAATGTGTGACAAGATCATAGGTGATTGGTTGATTAAATTATAATTGAGTTTGCATTTTAAAAATAGGCATGCTACAGTATTTTAAAGAGGGTTTATATTTAAAGTAGAACAGAAAAGCAAGGCAAGATTTTTAGAAATTGTTTTGAACTTTTACTATTGAAGTTTAACCATACTTTCATTATTCATGATGAATGGAGAATTTTGTCATTGTTTGGAATATGGAATATTTTTATGCAGCTCTATGTAGTGTTCTATCTCAACACTATTTTAACTCATTTTAAAGTTTTTATATTTTGAAGTTAATTATCATGGACTATTAATATAGTTATGTGCATAGGCCTCAACCTCTAAGTTTCAAAAAAAAAAAAAAAGGAGCAAGGCATAATTTTAAAATTTGTATTGACCAGCTTTTAAGACTCAAAGGGGCTTTGCAAAGATTTTTGCATTATTATTTCTATTTAGACTTATAATTATCTTACAGTGTTTAAATTGAGATAACCTTTCTGGTGTTCATGCAGTATTGTGTATTTATAGTCTGGTTATGGGATTCTGTATCTATTCCAGAATTGCAGGTCACATATTCATTTTTTTGTTGTCAGATGCTGGTTAGATTTCTGAAAAAAAAATTTAAGTAATTAGTTTGTTATATGAAATTCATTTTATGTACAAACATGTACATAAAATAATAATAATAATAATAATAATGATGATAATGATGATGTTGATAATAATAATAGTGAATAAAAAACCAATCACACATGCATGAGGATAGAAATGGAGAATACAGCAAGGGAAAATAAATTACACTAAACAAGTAAAGTCAATTATTGGCACAATTCATTTTAATGAAAGACAGATTTGGAGTATTATTAGAAAATATTGTTAAGTTGCATACAACAGAAATGATATGAGACTTATTTTATGAAATATTATTTTAAAAAGTTCATATTATTATTTTTTTTTTTTGTAAAATTAATTCAATACTACTGTCCTCTAAGATTAAAAGCAATCAAATAAACATTTAAAAGCCGATAAAGGCAAAATCAAATTAATAGAAAAAGAATGTTATCAAGAAAGAGATTAGCCATCAACTGAAGGCACCCAAAGAATAGAAATGTATTCAGTCCAAATTCTGCTAGACAATCAGAAGAGGTAAAAAGAGATATTGCTGAAGAAAACAAAAAAAAAGCAGTAAGCTAACTCAGATATTAAGGAAAATAAAAAAAGCAGTCAGCAACGTCAGATGCTATTTAAGAAAATGAAGAAAATAAATCAATGATAAATCAATAAAGAGAAGATAATCAAAAGTAAGCAAAAGAAAGAAAAGAAATGCTGCTGAGTGAAGCCAGATATTGTTCAAGAAAAGAGGAAATATTTAAAAAAAAATAAAAGAAAGCATTCAAAAAAGAGAAGTAGACAATCAAAAATTAAACCAGAACATTCAAGAAACTATTCACAATATTACTTAAACAATGCAAGCAAATAAGAAAGAGAAGCAGAAAGCTATCCAGAATATTACCTGAATAATAGCTGAAGATAAGAAAATGAAAAATGTTATACATCAGTTATGGGGTACAATCTAAGAGGAAGCCAAAAGGATCAATCAAATAGTGAACAGGATAACCTATTAAAATTTATAAGTGAAAAAAAGAAGTAATTGAACATGTGCAGATTCAAATATCAAGGAACAAACAGAGAATAGAATAAAAAATAATCAGTAGATTCCACTAGATAGCGTTAGTTGACTTTTAATTTGTTTAGTCTGAGAGCATTAATATTTATTAATTATTATTGTGTGTGAAAGTGTAATTAGTGGTTAAGAGTATTTGAAAGATTGAAAATTGTGTTTTTTATTTGTTTTAAAGTTTTTTCAGTTTGTTATTTATATATATAGAAATTTTTTAAAATAGTTATTATTTATTTTTTGTTTTGTTTTATTATTTATATATTGTTATTTTATATATAGAATTATTATTATTTTTTTTAGGTACTCATCTTATAGCTAAAGGTACCGCTCTATGCCGACACGTTCGAACCCGCGTTTTCTATAATACAACTTTTTTGTTGTGCTACAGAATGCAGGCCGCTATGTCGCGTCGCAGTACAGCATGTATGTGCATAACTGCAAATACATTTTCCGAATTCGCACAATTTATAAAATAATTACGGCTTGATGAGAGAGTTTGTATTTGAATTGTATTGAAATGTTGTTTTCATTGGATTTTTTTATATTTTAAACTATTGAAATATTCAGATTTTTTAAAACAATAATTATAAGACTTTTTACAACGTACTGTATTGAACTTTTATTTGGTAAAATATTAAATATTTATGTTTTTATTGAGTTGCAATTAGGTAACGTGACAAAGAAGATTCTACCGTCTGTATATTTTTGAAGTAAAAAAGAGCAGTAGGAAAAAAATATCCAGTAAGAAAAGTCCAAATATACAGGTTTTTTTGGTAAATTTAATAAAAAGCAAATATTATAAACATGTTTAATAAGTAAAGAAGACATGTGTTTTAGCATGAAAATGGCGCCATCCAACGGCATCTTTATCTATAATACAAGCACCTTTTATTATTTTTTAAAAACTTATTTTGTTGATTAGTTTTTTGTAAATTTATTATTAAAATATATATATATTTTTTTAAGAAAAATATAACGTTCGAAAAACGTAAAAAAAAAAGAAAATGGGTTGTATTTGTATTTCAAAATGTTTATATAATCGGGAAAAAGAAATTAAGCATGCTGTTGTAGAATGTACTATATGTGATGAGGTATATCACTTGAAATGTTTAAATAAGACTAGGAAGGATGTAAAAGGTTTATGGCTATGCAGTCAGGGTATTAATATGATAAAAAAGGTGAGAAAGTGTTTTCAAAGTGTAGATAGTCGAAGGATAGTGGGTGGAGAAAGTAATAGTGTAATGGAGATGATTAGTCAAAGAATAAATAAGATAGAGGAAGAACTGAAGGATGTAGAAGTAAAATTAAAATCATTAGAGATAAAATGTGAGGAGATAAAGGAATTATTGAGTAGGAATAATAAGGAAGAAATAGATAAGGAGGACCAGAAGGTATTAGAAAATGTTATGGATGGAGCAGAAAAAGTAGATTATGAAACAGTATTGATAGGAGATTCACTAATTAGAGAATGTGGGGATATAATTGCAAGAGAAAATAGAAGTAGGTATGTAAGAGTATGTTTGCCTGGAGCTAGAATTAGGGATGTAGCAGATAAAGTTAAAAAGCAAGGTAGTAGAGATGTATATGTTATGGTGGGGACTAATAATTTATTAGAATCATCAGAGAGAATTATGGATGAGTACGTAGATTTGATTAGGAATTTGATTATGATTAAAGAAGAGTAGGAATAGTTGGATTATTGCTAAGGTTTGACAAGAGTTATTTGTTAGATAGGGCATGTTCTATAAATGATTGAAAAAATTGTGTGAGAGAAATAATGTTATGTTTGTGGATGTGTGGGATTGTTTTATTGGAAAGAGAGAGATATAGTAAAGATGGGTTGCATTTAGGAAAACAAGGAAGTGAAGTTTTAGGGAGTTTGATTTATAAAGAATTTTTTTCGGGAAACTTATAAGGGGGATGGGTTTTTAAATTGTAACATTATTAAAAAGAATGGATGGAATATAAGAAGTAAGCAAAAGGAATTTGATTTTGATATAAATACAGATATGGAGAAGGAATGGGTTTGTAAAATTAATGATAAGAAAGTAATTTATAAATGTAATGGAGAAGAAAGAATTAAAAGAATTTATAAAAGAGTAGTTAGGAAAGAAGAAATTGTTAAAATTGGGTTTTTGAATATGTAAGGTGGTAGGAAACCAGAAAAGTGGATGGAATTAAATAAAACAATTGAAAATGAAGAGCTTGAGGTATTAGCAGTAGTGGAAACACATTTAAGAGAAGAAGAACCTATTTTGGAACAGTTGGTATGGCAGGGTATAAATAAAAAAGAAAAAAGAGGTGGTGGTATAGGTGTTATATCAAAAAAATATTTAAATATTGTTAAATGTCAAGAACACTTGTGGGTTGAAATAAGGTTGGGTAGACAAGAATGGATGGTGGCTATAGTTTATATAGCTACTGGAGATAGTCAAATTATATTGGAGTGGAATAATAACATATACGAATGTCTAGTTAAGGATATACAAAGTTTTAAAGAAAAGGGAAAGAGAATAATGGTTATAGGGGATATGAATGGACATATTGAAGAAATTGATGATGTAGATAATAAAAATGGACAGCTTTTGAAGAATTTTTGTCAGAAAGTGAATTTGAGTATTGGAAATTTATTAAATATTTATGAGGGACAATACACATGGTCCAGAAATCATATATTTCATACAATAGATTATGTATTGGTAGAGAAAGAGGGAATAAATAAAATACGGAAAATTAAGGTGTTTGATAATGAAGAAAAAGTATGCACTAGTGATCATAATTTCATTGTAATTGAAATGGTTAGTAATGTGATGGAGAATAGAAATAAAAGTAGAAATAATAGTGAAAGATGTGAATGGAGAGTGAATGATAAGAATAAGTTGGAAGAGTATAAAATACAAGTTGAAGAAATAATGGAAGAGTGGGTTGAGGATGAGTATAAGGACTGGTGTAAAGAAGTAGAAAAAGTGGCAAATAGGGTTTTAGGTGAGAATATTAAAAAGAATAAAAGTAATAAAAAAATGAGAATTAGTAAAAGTGTAAAAGAAAGGAAAGAAGCATGTAGAGAATATAAGTGTGCTATTAAGAATAAGGAAAGTGAAAAAGATATTAATGCTAAATGGGAAAAGTATTTAGAAAAGAAGAAGTTGGCTAAAATAGATATTTATAGAGAGAGAATGAAATTGAATAGTAAATTGTTGGAGGATATTAATAAAAGTGGAAAAGATGGGAGTAAAAAATTTTGGAATTATATTAAAAGGAGAAATGTAGGGGAGAGAGAGTTAGTATTACTAGATGATGAGGGAACCAAGTGTAGTTCTAGAGAAGATTTAGAGAGAATCTTAAATAGTTATGTAATGAATATAGAAAAGATGTTAGATGTGAATGATAGAGTGTTAGAAAATATGAAAGAATATAGTAATGGGAATATTAGGTTTTCAGAAAATGAACTAAATGAGGTAGAGAAGAAATTGAAAAGTGGGAAGGTAAGAGGTTTAGATGGATGGGCAGCAGAGATGGTAATGAATTTAGGATATAGGGCAAAAGTAAAGTTATTATCCTGTTTTAATAAAATGGCACAGAATAGTTTTCCCAAGTAGTTGGAGTAATACAAGAGTAAGGTTATTATTTAAAGGAAAAGGTAAGGATCATAGAAAGTTGAATAATTATAGACCGATAGTGGTAACATCAGTTTTATATAAAGTTTTCTCGTATATGGTGGCTAGTAAAGTTGTAAAATGGATGGAAGGGAATAATGTAGTGGGGGAAATGCAAGGAGGTGTTAGATTAGATAGGAGTATAGGAGATAGTTTATTTGTAGTTACACAACTTATGGATATGAGTAGGAATGCAGGTAAACAGTTAGAGAAGGCATATGATAGAGTAAATAGAAATAGATTATGGATAAGTTTAGTAAATTTGGGAATGGATGAAGCTTTAATAGATATTATTAAGAAATTATATGAAAATAATTATATATATATATATATCAATTAGAGAATATAGAATCAATTAAAGTTAAAAATAGTGTGGGACTAAGGCAAGGATGCCCTATGTCACCTATTTTGTTTGTGTTGTATTTGAGTGAAATGGAAAGAGCAATAGAAAGATTAGGAAGAGGGATAGACATACTGTTAATAGGTAGTAAGGGAGTATATATTTTGTCAGGTCTTTTTTTTTGCAGATGATGTATTTTTGTGTGCAGAAAAATGAGAAGATGTGGAAGTTATGTTGAGGACATGTGCAAGTGTGGGTAAAGAGATGGGGATTAAATTTAGTGAAAAAAAATCAAATATAATGATGGTCAATACTGGGGAAAGAGAAGATGTAGAATTTTTATTGGGAGATATTAAGTTAAGTGTGGTGAATAGATATAGTTATTTGGGAATTATTTTAAGTAATCAAAAAAATTATTTGGATGAATGGGAGAAAAAATTGATAAATGAAGTAAAGAAAAGAAAGGGATTGATAAAGAAATTAACAGTAATTTCATATAATAAATATGATGTAGCTAGAATTATATGGAAAGGAGTTGCAGTAGCAGGGTTAACATATGGTAATGATGCATTATATGTTAGTAAAAAGATATTACATTACTTAGAAAAAGCTCAAAGGGAAGTAGGAAGACATGCATTGGATGCAGAAGTATGGACAGCAAGGGAGGCAATTCAAGGAGAAATAGGATGGTCAAGTTTTCATATGAGAGATGCAAAAAGTAAAATGAAAATGTTTGGTAGATTGCAGTTTATGGATAATAAAAGAATAGCTAAAATGGTATTTAATTGGGTTATGAGTAAAGGGCAGGTAACAAGATGGGTGAGAAAGGTAATGCAGTATGCAAAAGATTTGGATAAAGAATTTATATCAGTATATTTGTACAAAAGATGGGATGATTGTGTTAAGAGGATTATTGAGTGTTATAGTAGTAAGGAATGGGATAAAAGAATAAATTTATTAATAAAGACTAGGGAGTTAGAGAGATGGAGAAATAGTATGGAGAGTAAAAAGAGTTTAAATATATATAGAAATAAACAGAATATTAGGTATGAGTTAATATATGATAATAGTAAAGAAAGTAGTTTATTGTTTAAGGCTCGAACGGGATCTTTAACTACAAAAGAATATATATGTAAATGGAAAAATATGGATGATTTATTTTGTAAATTATATAAGGAAGGAATTGAAAATATTAGGCATTTGTTAATTGAATGTAAATGTTTGAAAAAAAAAAGGGTACATATAATGAAGTTGTGGAAAAATAAATATGAAAAGAGTGATTATACAGAAAGTGAATTATTGGTTTTTATGCTGGTTTTGGGAAAAGATAAGGGGGATTTAGATGTAAAGGTTATAGAGTTGACAAAGATTATGTTGTAGAAATGGGATAGAGCAGATTATTGGTAAATTTAGAGTGGGGAATGTAAAATAAAGTGGCTAACAAGTTTATCTGGGCATAATTGCTGAGATATTCTTGACTTCGTTTAAGGAGAAGCCATAATACATCACATCGTATCCTTGGGATTTAAAGTTACTCTTTTTTGCTTTATATGCTTGAAATTTACTTTAAAAAAAACTTTGGAAGTACAAGGTAGGTGCTATTCTTCCAAATTACCTCTTTTTGTTAAAAATGAGTGGTTCTAAGAAACGTTTAGAATCATCGACGTTCAATAGAAAAGAATCTTCGAATGTAAATAAAAAAACAAACGTTAAAATTGACTCTTTAATGCATTGTTCAAGCTTTGTCACTTATAGATCGAAAGCTTTAAGTATGCAAGATTTAACAAGAGCAGATAGTTTAAAACCGCTTTCTAAAGTTAAAAATGTCTCTAATAAAATTCAGAATATCAATGCTAGAAAGAAAATGCTTTCCGTGACTTCTAATGCTAATTCAAGTTGCCAAAAAAATAGAGACATTCAAAAGACTAACAACATATATATATATATTTGATGGATCTGAAAAAAAAATTTCTTTACAAGCCAGTGGACATGATTTTATCTCACATAGAACACGCTCACAGGTAAAAAACTATGCCAAATTAAATGATATGCATTCTTCTAATAAAGATTTATTGAAGCAGCTATCTCCAAGGCATAATAATTTGAAGTCTGTTGTCAGTTGTTCTTTGTCTAAGCCTTTGCAGACCTTGCATCATAAAAAATTATCAGTTTCAGTTGGTGATATTACCACTACATCATCTGACTTGGAGTATAATATCAGATCTTACGACATTAGGAGTAAGCACAATGAAATATTACTAGCCAAAGATAATAAATCAGGTATTTTTGATCGTTTTGTCTCTGATAAATCTCAAGTAATGGATGTTGCTTTGCAGGCAAATTGTGTTCTAGAAGATGCAAACTCTGACAGAGTAAAAAACATTCATTTAGAAACTTCTGATTTAATTACTTCTGGTTCGCCTCTATCTTCTACTAAATTATCAATATATTTGCCTGCAGGACCACAATTTTCTATTGCTTCTAATGCCATTCAACATTCTACGAAACAGAATGTGGGATCTTTGCATTTGAATGATTTTTCATTATCTGATACTCTTATACATTGTTCTGAATCTAATTCTTTGAAAGGAAATTTGTCTCTTTCAGATAAAAAAAAATTCAGTTCAGAAACAGATATTTCCTTTCCTACTTTGAAAGAAAATACAACACAAGTGTATAATAATCAGGTTAAAAAAAGTTATGCTCATGTTCTTAATAATAATGTAGTCTCTGAACTTGCACAATCACAGTCAGACAAATTTGGTTATTTAGATCTGAATGATGAAAAACAAATAATGTCAGATGTTTCTGCAAATACATCCATATTGACTTTCTCTAATCATAAAGATTTGGTTGATGAACATCAAAATATAATTGTTCAATTTAATTCTAGGATACCAGTGGTTTTATTCAATTCTTTTTTACACTTTTCTAATAGCAATACTTTGATTCTTACAACTACAGACAGTAGTTGTCAGCTTTATAACTTCCCCATTGATGAGTTTTTCCAGTTGTTGAAGGATTTGAAACTTGGTGATGCTATCAAGAGGCTATATCATCACCTTAATAAACGTTACATGATATTGGAGTTTTATAATGTCTTGGAGAAGGAAAAGTTTAGAAGACAACAGCTTTTATTAAATCACAGATTTTTAGTTGTTATTGATATGGACAGGCCTAGGCTAGCTTTTGGTCTTGCAAGAAATTGTTATCTCAATTTTGGGGCTAAGGATCTTCAGAGGCAATGTTCTAATTTAGGTGAGATAACTCAATTTAAATATCTTACTGAGAAAAGGGTCGGTTTAGAGTTACCCAGCAACTCAGCTGCTTTTACTTTAAAGTTGAATAAAGGTCTTGCTTTGATTGATATTTCTTCTACTTTAGAGACAGATAAAGGTCCAATATATATATCAAAGGTTTACAACCTCAATGTTTTGTTTATAAGGAGAGGACTCATCTTGTTAAAGATTGTCCAAAGGGCTTTTGCAATATTTGTAAGCTTAAAAAAACACGTACTCAGAGATGTAGTCTTAAAGTTTTGCAAGACTTGCAAAAGCAGCATTTGAGTGAAAATATTACTGAGCAACAGTCTGATGTTACTCTTTCATCTCCACTGCAAGTTTCTACTGATTTAAGTAAGAAGGTCAGAGAGTCTGTTGTTTCTATTCTGACTGACATTACTCAGTCATCACTTGACTCATCTCATACACTTCAAAACGAAGATATGTTATTTTATAGGTTTAACATTCAGTCTACTCTTGGTTGTTCATCTTTGCAAGATCAAGCATTTATAACTGATATTAGTTCTTCTAACAATAAAAGGAAGATTTATGATTATTCAGAGTCACAACTTGAAAATAATTTTTCTAATCCTGATTCTGATACTGCACCCTCTGTCTTGAAACTAATTTGACTAGACGTTCAAAGAGTTCTAGGAAAAAGGACATTAAAAAAAGTAAATGATCGGGAGATAAAAGTTCTCAGCAGTTAGATCTTTCACTGTCACCTTCTCCTCAAAATGATTCTATTTTTACTTTAAATAATGGTCCTTCATCTATAATATCTCATACTTCTGATCCCAATTCACAAATTAATCTTATACCTAAATTCTTCACAGATGATTTCCATTAATATTTTCTCATTTATATATATATATATATTATGTTGCTTAATGTTATTGTTGTTAATGTTAGAGGTTTAAATTCTATTTCTAGAGTTTATGCTATAATGCATTGGCTTCAGAAATGCAATTTTCATATTGCATGCTTCGGAGAGACGAAGCTACATAATCATTCCAGTTATCGAATTCGTGATTTAATGCAAAATCTTGGTTCATTTTATTATGTTCCTAATATATCTGCTTCATCTGGTGTCACTTTGCTTGTCAGTAAGCATCTTGCTTTTAATGATATCAAAATCATGCACTTGGATCATAATTTTTTGATGACCAATATTACATTAGGAAGTTTTACTCTGAATATCATTTATTTATATGTTAAGAGTGAGTTCCTCTTTGCTCATTCTACATTTAATAAAATTAATTCTCTTTTGTCTTCAAATTCTTATCCAACTATATTTCTTGGTGATTTCAATATGTGTTACATGCATTTTAATAATAAATTCCTACATTTTTTTAATAGAGTATTTTTATCTGGTGAAGGATGTTTTCCTCTTAATGCATTTTCCTTTTATACTCGTCGCACCACTTCTTTAATTGATCTTCTTTACTATTCTCCTGAACTTCACCTTGACATTTCAGCAAAGCTTCAGGTTGTTCCTGTCTCAGATCATTTGGCTATGCATGTTGCATTGTTGATTGATACTTCCTTTGTTGCTCAGTCTCACAGTTCTCTTACAATAAGGCTCTTAAATAAATTAACAGCTCCTGCTTCAATTTTTTTGGAGGCATATATTCTTTTTAGAAAAGTGGATATTCTTTCATTACCTGCCATATCGGCATGGTCTTCTTTTGTTGGTATTCTCAGTTCTATTATTAATTCTTATACTAGAAAGACAAAAGGTCCAAAGTTTTTACTTAAGCAATTGGATGATATTTCATCCAAACTTTCTAATCTTTCTTTTTTTGATTCTACCATAGAAAATATTATGCAACTTAAAGTACAGTATCATGATATACAGAAATATCTTGCTCATTATGTGGTTATTAAATGGTCTAAAATTTTTCTTCAAAATCATCATAACTGGACACGAAGTTATATTAGGTGGGCTTTAGGTGCTTATTCTAGACCTACTCTATTAATGATTGACACAGGAAATAAAGTATGCTCTGGCCCTATTATGTTGCTTGAACTATGTAATCATTTCAAAAATAAGCTTCAAATGTTGCCTTTTAGAATTGACAACATCTGGAATGAATCTGAGCTTGATTCTAGTCATAATATAACTGAAACTATGATTATTCAAAAATTAAATTCTTTTCCAGACAATATACATCCTGGGATTCATGGTATTCCCAGGTTTGTCCTTCATCTTTCATTTTTTACAGCTCCAATAGTTCGTAATATGGTTGATATTCTAGCTAATGATTTTGTGAATATTCTTGATCTCTATCCAGTGGCGATGGTCCCTTTTTTTAAGAAGAAATTAACTCCTTCTTCATTATCTAATATTCGTCCTATTTCTATGACATCTCTTTTAATGAAGACTATTGAATCTATTGTCAAAGATTATATACAAAATAATATTTATCTTCATTTATCAAAATTTCAATTTGCAAAGAAGGGTCATCTGAAGCTGTTCAGCTTTTTCTTCATATTATTGAGTATATTAGGTATCATAATAAATCAAAACCTGTGGTCGTTCAACTGGACTTCACATCAACCTTTGATTGTGTTCTGCCTTCTGTTTTGTTTCAGACTCTTCGGGATTATCAGGTTCCTACTCCATACATTCGTATTATAGCCAATCTTCTACTTAACAGGTCCATCTTTACTTCATTGGATGGTAAACTTGCAGATGGTTTTCATCCACATCTCTCAGTGCCACAGGGATCTCCTCTTGCCACGTTATGTTTTATTACATATTTAAATCCGTTACTTTTACAGATAGAATATAAACTGCCTGGTATCTATGTTCCTGCTCTTAAACAGATTATTCATCATATTTCTTATGTTGATGATGTCTCTGTCTTTCTTCCTGATAAATCTTTTCTTCTGGCTTTGTTGCAAATATTGGACTCTTTTTCTAATACTTTTAATCTTCATATTAATGTTACAAAATCCGCAATGTGGAAAATTAAATCTGGTTTGTCAATTATTTCAACTTTCACAGCTAAGCCTGTCTTTCCTTGGCTTTCCAATAGTTTTATCTCGTTCATTAATTACAAGGCAGATTCAAAATATTATTCTTGATAAAACAAAAAGGATAGTTGCATCGCTTGTCAATATAAACATTTCACTTATGGGTAAGGTTACACTCTTGAACTCTTTGGTCTATTCAAGGCTTAGTTATTATTTATCAATTATTAGGCCAACAAAGTGTTTTGAGAGGGCTATAAATTCGCTTTGTTTAAAATTATTTTGGAAAAACAAGGTCATAACCATCAATATTGCTAAAATTCAAATGCCAAAGCTTTTAAATGGTCTAGGTTTGCACTCGGTCTCAACTTTATATCTCCAGAGATCTATATCTTTTCTTCGTGTAATTTGTCTAAAGCTTGCTCAGTTATCCCTTCCTTTGGTTATTGTTCCTACAGATACACCACCTCCATTTTCAAGTTATTGGATTGCTGATTTATGGAAGTCAGTTATTAAGTTGATACCCTTGGTTCAAGTTGCACTTCATGGGAAATTGACATTCTGGGATGTTTATAAATTAAAATTTCCACATTATACTCCTCTTTTGACTTCATTAGGTATTTCTAATAAAGCAAGACATGTTGATTTTGTATTTAAACTAAATTTAAATGCACTCCCAACAAATTATTTTTTAGTGACCAGCAGAGGCTTCATTAGGATTTCGTCTCAGTGTCAGTTGTGTAGATTATATGATGAGACAATACTCCATATTTTCTATATTTGTCCTGCTCTTAAGTCGATTAGGGACTTTATTGTTGCGAATGTCTCTCTGGATCTTAGGGATGCACTTTCTGTTTCTAATATTCTTAAGAAGGGATCATTTGCAGCAATAAGATTATCTATCTTTATAACATTTTCTTTATGGTTGACGCGTTGCAGGCTCATTTTTGGTCATTCTCAGGACTCGGCTCTAAGTGTCTTTATTAATCTTCTTGATCAAGTCAAGCAGTGAGACTTTCTGCTTTCGCCTGTGAATCTACATGATGATACTTGGGTGAAAGTTTTATTTTCCTCTTAATCTTATTAAGATACACTTTTCTCTGCATTGACCTTTTCAAGTTTCATTCTGAATGCTATGTAAATTCTTATAAAGTTTAACTGTATATTATTATGTTACTATGTTTAATAAATTTATTTTAAAACAAAAATAATCAGTAAGGTTCAGCAAGAAACTAATATAGAAATAAAAAAAATTAAAGGATTCTAATCAGATGTGAAAAAATTATTAGTCATCAGCAAAAGACAAAAATGGAAAATTATATAAATGAGACCAAAATAAAAATATAATTAAGATAACTTATAGAGTGAAAATTACAAGCAACACAAGATAATAAAAAATTATAAGACCATCCAATAACAAGTTAGGTTAAAAGCAATCTTTTACTCTGAACCATAACAGAACAAGGAGATAAAATAAAAAAGGAAGTACAGAATATCCACTCCAGTAGGAAATAATTAATAGAGATTATGAAAATGTTAGAACAGTTTTTAAATATCTGAAGTGAAGAAATCAGTCTTCATGCTTCATGTGAATAAAAATGGTCTTCTATATATTGATAGCCGTAGATATGTTTAAAGACAAATGGTTCTAAAAAATCTAAATAAATACATCATTTGAAAAATAAAAAAATTATGCAAACCCTGAAAAGAGACAACCAAAATAAATATAAAAATGATACCAATTTGCTATTAAATTATTTTTTGCAAGAATAACTAATTACTAAGAAATGAATATTAAAATGTAAAATAATAAAATAATCTAAGACCACAATATCAGCCAAGAGCTGAGTAATTTAAAAATTAAATGAATTGTAGCATCTTAAGGAAAGGAACCTCAATGCTTACTAAGGAAGATGATGTGTGCTAATATGTCCTCAGTTTATTGATCTAAATAATAAAAATCTAAAAATAAAGATAAAATATTAAACTTTTGTTCTACTGAGTTATATAAAGTAATGAAAAAAAAATAATTGTAGTATCAATCTCTGCATGATAAGTGTAAATGGAGTCATGATGCATTTCCCAAGTATATATCTGTGGAATTAAGTAATCAGATGTGCATACCTACTCTGTTATTATATTGACTTTTTATTTATTATAGCTATATATGGAAAATGACCCCCTTCTCTAAAAAAGAACTTCATTTGGGGTTTTCTGAGGCTATTTGTATATGAAGTGAGTATATCTGTTACTATTGGTTAATTGGAGCTATCCTTGTGGTAGAATACCTGGTATATAGCAATAATCTTTTTTATATGGCAGCATTAAATGTATATATTAGTATTGTAGCACTGGTTCTCAATTCTTATGCATTTCAGATTGTTTTTAGAAATATGGTATGGTATAGTTGTGCAGGCAACTGACCAATAAGTCTGGGAAAGATATAATACCAGCAATAAGATAACCGTTAATAATATAAATTTGTTTTAATGGAAGTATTAATTGTTTATGACAATGGATATATAGAACATACTTTTAAATAATGAGAAATGAAATGTTCATCTCCATTTTATTGTCTCATCATTTTAATCATGGGTATTTTGATGTGGCAGACAATGGCCAATTCTGGCCAAGTCATTTATTACAAGCTTCTTAATACATGGTCAGAATGGAAAAATGAGAAGAATTATTTTTTCTTAAGTCGATTTTTTAGAATACAAATCGTTAAACGTATTAATCCTTTCTGTGAAAAAGAATTCAATGGTTCAGAATTAATGCTGTCATTTCTCAGATAGTGTATTGGTTGAAAACAGTCACAATTGGTCTAGCTATTGAGAAAATAACATTAGCAGTTGAACTCTTGAGAGGAAAACAGTGAGAAGTTAAGCTTTTAGTTTGAAGTAAGACTATCATCATTACTAATTGTTAGAAAATGTTTTTAAAAGGATTTGAAAAAAGTCATGTGCTATTGTTTAGTAAAAGCTGAGTATTTCCAATCAAACATGTAACTTGCTGTATTTTTATATTGGACTATTTCCATCATCTAATATGTGTGTTGAATGTCTTTAGAAAAGTTTAATTTTTAGTTAAATATTCCAAATGCATTCAACTGTTAGTAATATCACAGCAAACAGGCTAGTATATGCACCAACTGTTAGTAATATCACAGCAATCAAATGTTAATAATATCACAGCAAACAGGTTAGTATATGCACTAACTGTTAGTAATATCACAGCAAACAGGTTAGTATACGCACAACATTTCGAGAGGTATTTTTCTCCCCTCTTCTTCAGGTGTTGCTGGCCTGACCAGTGACAGTACTAGCATGGGATTCGAACCTGGGTCCTTAGATTCTTAATTATTGAAATTTAAGGTAACGCTCTAACCAACTGAGCCATCCTGCCAAAGGCAACAGTATGTAGTAATTTCATATACTTATCTATGAGGTTCCTCCTGATTTCTCCACTTTTTCCTCAGAGCAAAGTTGATTAGTGATTTCCATACATTATGTATAGTCACACTAGGTTGGCTTATGGGATTTTTTGCCATTGTCATGTGAGCAGCTTCTTTAAATTTTCTTCTTTGTACCTTTTCTTCTTTATCCAATATTTTTGTATTTTCCCAATTGAACGTATGTTCATTGGTCCATACATGGTCTGCTACCTTAGACACATCTGTTTTCTCTCTTCTAATCATCAGTTTATGTTCTTGCAAGCGCTTTTGAATGGGACGGCTGGTCTCACCAATATATGTTCTTCCACATTCACATGGTATTTCATAGATGCAGTTTTTTCTTTGCAGCATTTCAAGTTTAGGCTTTGTAGATGTTAGAATTCCTCGTAGTGTGGTATGGCTCTGAAAAGCTGTTCTGATGTTATACTGATTGCAGATTTTCCTTAATTTGTCTGCTATTTTTGGAATGTATGGATACACTACAGTACCAATAATTGTCTTTTCTCTTGATGGTTCTTTTTGTTGTCTGTTTAATGTTTTCTTAATAACAGCTGATGGATAACCATTTTTCTTAAGAGTTTGTTCTATATAGATCTTTTCTTTTTCCAAATCACTAGTTTCTGAACAAACTTCTTTTGCTCTGTTCCACAGTGATAGTATAACTCCATGTTTTGTGTTTCTGGTGTGATTAGATGTATAGGCTAGGTATTTTCCTGTATGTGTAGGTTTTCGGTAAACTGTAGTTTTGATTTTGCCATGAGGGAGTCTTGTCACAAGAACATCTAAGAATGCCAATTTTTGTTCTTGTTCTGGTTCTATTGTAAATTTAATTGAAGGGGATATGTTGTTGATGTGTGTCCAGAAAGTTTGTAGCAATGCTTCACCATGTGGCCATACAACAAATGTATCATCCACATAGCGAAGCCAAACTTTAGGTGGATAAGGAGTAGTTTTTATGGCTGTGGTTTCAAGTTCTTCCATGTAAATATTGCTAATCAGGGGAGACAATGGTGAGCCCATAGCCATTCCTTGATTTTGTTGGAAGAATTCTGTGTTATATTGAAAGTAGGTTGTTTTTATACAGAATGTTAATAGTTCCATTATGCTATCAATAGGAAGAGCTGTTCTGGTTTGTAAACTATTATCATCATTTAACCTTTTTCTTACAATAGACAATGCTTCTTCACATGGTACATTTGTGAATAAACTTTCCACATCAAAGCTTACCAGTAAGTCAGTTCTTTCAATTTTCATGTTCTTGATTAATTCTACAAAGTGTCTAGAATCCCTGACAAATGATTGGGTCTTGCATGCCAAAGGACTTAGAACTTTGAGAAGAAATCTTGCCAAATTCTGGCAAGGTGAATCTCTAGAACTAACAATAGGTCTTAATGGAACATGATCCTTATGGATTTTAGGTAGACCATAAAGATGAGGAATTTTGCTGAAATATGATGTTATTTTACTCTTTTCTGAATCAGTGAAGTACTTGCGATGCTTTCTGAGTAATGCTTGTAACTTTGTTTCTGTACTTGGTATCGGATCTTTTGCCACTTTTCTATATTGGCCAGCTGTGAGGAGTTCTTGTATTTTGTTGTCATAATCAGTTGTATCCATTACAACTGTTGCATTGCCTTTGTCAGCAGGGAGAATAATTATAGATTTATCTGCTTTGAGAGATTTAATTGCTTTCCTCTCCCCATAGGATATGTTTGACTGCAATTTTTGTTGCTTGTCAAGTGTTCTTTTTATTCTCCAGCGCAATTCTGCTGCTTCTTCTAAAGGCAATTTTTGAGTGACTTCCTCAGTGGCTGCCATTATATCTAATAAGGGGATATTAGATGGTGTTACAGCAAAGTTTAATCCTCTTTCAAGAACAGAAATTTCAGTATCTGTTAGATGTTTAGAACTTAGATTTTTAACAGATGAAGCTGTTACATTGCTTGGTACATTATGATTTTTGATATGCCCATGTAGGTTAGCAAGTTTCTTCTTTTGACATTCTTTTATTTTTCCATGTAATATAGAATATGATTTTCTTACTGCTTGAAAAACTCTCATGTAGTCATCGTCAGTAAGTTTATTTTTTAGAAGACATTCTACAGTATTAATTGAATGCATTGTTTGATACTTAGAAAACCTTTGAGCATTTATTCTTTCTCTTAACAGAGCTTCACTTGCTCTCTGAGTAATTTTCTCAGCTCTCTGAGAGTGAATTGGAGGTTTTAGTTGCAAACCTTTAGGAATTATCCCTTCCAATTTACATTTACATAGGAAAGTTAAATGATTTTCTACTTTGGCCAGCTTTAGACATAGTTTTTTATAATGTCTAAAGTTTAATATAGTATTGGGTCCATACCGAATAATTAGTGTTTTTCTGAAGGTTTGTGATGATGGTGTTCTAGCTGTATTTTTATATTGGACTAATTCCATCATCTAATATGTGTGTTGAATGTCTTTAGAAAAGTTTAATTTTTAGTTAAATATTCCAAATGCATTCAACTGTTAGTAATATCACAGCAAACAGGTTAGTATATGCTGTGATATTACTAACAGTTGGTGCATATACTAACCTGTTTGCTGTGATATTACTAACAGTTGAATGCATTTGGAATATTTAACTAAAAATTAAACTTTTCTAAAGACATTCAACACACATATTAGATGATGGAAATAGTCCAATATAAAAATACAGCTAGAACACCATCATCACAAACCTTCAGAAAAACACTAAGTATTCAGTATGGACCCGATACTATATTAAACTTTAGACATTATGAAAAACTATGTCTAAAGCTGGCCAAAGTAGAAAATCATTTAACTTTCCTATGTAAATGTAAATCGGAAGGGATAATTCCTAAAGGTTTGCAACTAAAACCTCCAATTCACTCTCAGAGAGCTGAGAAAATTACTCAGAGAGCAAGTGAAGCTCTGTTAAGAGAAAGAATAAATGCTCAAAGGTTTTCTAAGTATCAAACAATGCATTCAATTAATAATGTAGAATGTCTTCTAAAAAATAAACTTACTGATGATGACTACATGAGAGTTTTTCAAGCAGTAAGAAAATCATATTCTATATTACATGGAAAAATAAAAGAATGTCAAAAGAAGAAACTTGCTAACCTACATGGGCATATCAAAAATCATAATGTACCAAGCAATGTAACAGCTTCATCTGTTAAAAATCTAAGTTCTAAACATCTAACAGATACTGAAATTTCTGTTCTTGAAAGAGGATTAAACTTTGCTATAACACCATCTAATATCCCCTTATTAGATATAATGGCAGCCACTGAGGAAGTCACTCAAAAATTGCCTTTAGAAGAAGCAGCAGAATTGTGCTGGAGAATAAAAAGAACACTTGACAAGCAACAAAAATTGCAGTCAAACATATCCTATGGGGAGAGGAAAGCAATTAAATCTCTCAAAGCAGATAAATCTATAATTATTCTCCCTGCTGACAAAGGCAATGCAACAGTTGTAATGGATACAACTGATTATGACAACAAAATACAAGAACTCCTCACAGCAGGCCAATATAGAAAAGTGGCAAAAGATCCGATACCAAGTACGGAAACAAAATTACAAGCATTACTCAGAAAGCATCGCAAGTACTTCACAGATTCAGAAAAGAGTAAAATAACATCATATTTCAGCAAAATTCCTCATCTTTATGGTCTACCTAAAATCCATAAGGATCATGTTCCATTACGACCTATTGTTAGTTCTAGAGATTCACCTTGCCAGAATTTGGCAAGATTTCTTCTCAAAGTTCTAAGTCCTTTGGCATGCAAGACCCAATCATTTGTCAGGGATTCTAGACACTTTGTAGAATTAATCAAGAACATGAAAATTGAAAGAACTGACTTACTGGTAAGCTTTGATGTGGAAAGTTTATTCACAAATGTACCATGTGAAGAAGCATTGTCTATTGTAAGAAAAAGGTTAAATGATGATAATAGTTTACAAACCAGAACAGCTCTTCCTATTGATAGCATAATGGAACTATTAACTTTCTGTATAAAAACAACCTACTTTCAATATAACACAGAGTTCTTCCAACAAAATCAAGGAATGGCTATGGGCTCACCATTGTCTCCCCTGATTAGCAATATTTACATGGAAGAACTTGAAACCACAGCCATAAAAACTACTCCTTATCCACCTAAAGTTTGGCTTCGCTATGTGGATGATACATTTGTTGTATGGCCACATGGTGAAGCATTGCTACAAACTTTCTGGACACACATCAACAACATATCCCCTTCAATTAAATTTACAATAGAACCAGAACAAGAACAAAAATTGGCATTCTTAGATGTTCTTGTGACAAGACTCCCTCATGGCAAAATCAAAACTACAGTTTACCGAAAACCTACACATACAGGAAAATACCTAGCCTATACATCTAATCACACCAGAAACACAAAACATGGAGTTATACTATCACTGTGGAACAGAGCAAAAGAAGTTTGTTCAGAAACTGGTGATTTGGAAAAAGAAAAGATCTATATAGAACAAACTCTTAAGAAAAATGGTTATCCATCAGCTGTTATTAAGAAAACATTAAATAGACAACAAAAAGAACCATCAAGAGAAAAGACAATTATTGGTACTGTAGTGTATCCATACATTCCAAAAATAGCAGACAAATTAAGGAAAATCTGCAATCAGTATAACATCAGAACAGCTTTTCAGAGCCATACCACACTACGAGGAATTCTAACATCTACAAAGCCTAAACTTGAAATGCTGCAAAGAAAAAACTGCATCTATGAAATACCATGTGAATGTGGAAGAACATATATTGGTGAGACCAGCCGTCCCATTCAAAAGCGCTTGCAAGAACATAAACTGATGATTAGAAGAGAGAAAACAGATGTGTCTAAGGTAGCAGACCATGTATGGACCAATGAACATACGTTCAATTGGGAAAATACAAAAATATTGGATAAAGAAGAAAAGGTACAAAGAAGAAAATTTAAAGAAGCTGCTCACATGACAATGGCAAAAAATCCCATAAGCCAACCTAGTGTGACTATACATAATGTATGGAAATCACTAATCAACTTTGCTCTGAGGAAAAAGTGGAGAAATCAGGAGGAACCTCATAGATAAGTATATGAAATTACTACATACTGTTGCCTTTGGCAGGATGGCTCAGTTGGTTAGAGCGTTACCTTAAATTTCAATAATCAAGAATCTAAGGACCCAGGTTCGAATCCCATGCTAGTACTGTCACTGGTCAGGCCAGCAACACCTGAAGAAGAGGGAAGAAAAATACCTCTCGAAACGTTGTGCGTATACTAACCTGTTTGCTGTGATATTACTAACAGTTAGTGCATATACTAACCTGTTTGCTGTGATATTATTAACATTTGTTTGCTGTGATATTACTAACAGTTGGTGCATATACTAACCTGTTTGCTGTGATATTACTAACAGTTGAATGCATTTGGAATATTTAACTAAAAATTAAACTTTTCTAAAGACATTCAACACACATATTAGATGATGGAAATAGTCCAATATAAAAATACAGCTAGAACACCATCATCACAAACCTTCAGAAAAACACAAACATGTAACTTGTTTCACTAAAAATGTAAAAAAAGGAGAATATCCTTTGTTAAAAATTTAAAGTAAGTCTCATATGCTCATAAAAAACTTATGACTCCCTCAGTTCATGTTGGCTTGACTTGAAAATCTATATTCTGAAAATTATTATAATGGATTAAATTCAACTGTTCATAACCTACCCTGGAAATTATAATTTTCAAATTGAACTTGTGAAGAAATAAGAAAATCTGAACTGAAAAATGCTGAAATTATAACTACAAAAGTATGACTGAAAGAATGAAATTCATGATAAAATAAAATATAATTGATGTGCACATTCTCATTTATGTATTTTTATTTATATACCTATATTTCCAATTTTTAAAAAAATCAGTAATAACTGATAGTAAAGAATAATATTAATTTAAGATTTTTTTGTTGAAACATGTTTTTTTTAATTTTATGTTTTTTCTCAAAATGTTAAAATATATGGGACTTTGTCATTTTCATAAGGAAAGGAGAAGGTTCTTTAGCTAATTTTAAACTTTTATTTTTATTATCTCTAATTATTTAATGTGGTATATTCATATTTAATTATTATTAAAAAAAGAGAACGAAGGTTTTAGCTAATCTTAAATTTTTATTTTTTATTGTTAAATGTTCTTCAGTTTTAATCATTGAAAAGGAAAATAACTCTGTTAAATTAAATGTTAATTTATTTAGTTATCAGAATCAACAGGTTAATCTTACTTGTATGAAATTATATTTTTTTGGAAAATGTTAGATTTGGAATTGTCATATTATTATATATCTTCTAAATTATTTTATTTCTATATTACTAGTTAACTTTAATAAATAATTGTTAAAAATATCAGTGTTATTATGTTTATTTCTCAAACTGTCTGTTTATGATTTGTCAGAGTGGGTGACCTGATTTTTTATATATGATCCTTTAAACTGGATTAAGTGTACATATTTCTATTTTCTCTTATTTACACTTATAGTTCTTAGGATCCTTGTGATCACAAGCTAGCTCTAGATCGATAATGGTTAATTTATATATGTGTGTGGTATGTTTTTATTTGGACATCTAATATCTTTAAAGTCCATTTTTTGCACTTTAGATTTGAATTAGTTTATAGATGGTCTATATATTTATGGTATCATATTCTGGAACATTGGTGATGACCATCATATCAGAATCCTAGCATTTGTATTATGATAAATATTTTACCACTAATATATGTGTGTGCAGGTGAAAGATTAGGCAGTTTTATATGCCCTACATTAGGCATGGAACTAGATAATTGTCTTTCAATTGATATTGGAGCTACTTTAGATCCAGTGTCAATGAATGACTATTAATTATTTTTGTTTAATGCTGATTATGTGTCTTACTATGGTTGTAACTACTCATTTTATTCTTTTCTGATTCTGTTATGCTTTTATATTTGTTGATAACTATTCATTGATAATGTTAATTATGATATTTGGAATGATGATGATTTGCCATCTTCCCATGCCACCCCTTTTTCCATATCATTACAGTTATTCTTTACTAAAATTCTAACAATGATACTATTATTTTATATTATAAAAAAGTCATTTTAAAATGACAAAAAAATTTAAAGATGTTTTTTAAAATCTTAACATAAGTTAAAAAAATATCAAAAACAATACAAAAACATTCTAAGAGAGAAAAATATATAATAAAGCAATATAATATTCATCATCATCATCAATTATTCTCAATCCACTGCAGGATGAAGGTCTCCCCAAGTTCACTCCATTATCTATGATCTTTAGCTTCTTTTCTCTACAACACCCTTGCATACTTTCTTATTTCATCCATCCATCTCACATGTGGTCTCTTTCTGGGTCTTTTACAATCTCTTGGAATACAGTTTAAGATTTCAATTGTCCATCTATTATGATCTCTTCTTGCAATATGTCCAGCACAACTCTACTTCAGTCTTTTAATTTTTTTAATGAGGTTAGTAAAACCTGTTTATTCTCATACCCATATATTGTGTTTTCAATCTTTCTTGTTACTCCTAACATGCATCTCTCCATACTTTTTTGAATGGTCTGAAGTCTCCATATTGCTCTTCTATTAAGTGTCCAAGTCTCAGATCCATAGGTAAGAACTGGTAAAACACATTTTTTAAAAACCATCCTTTTCAAACACACAGGCATATTTCCTTTTAGTATCAAGTTATTTCTACCAAAGGTACTCCAACCAAGTTTAATTCTATGATTAATTTTATCCATTATGTTTCCATATGTATTAATAATCTGACCAAGGCATTTGTAGCTGTTAACTTCTTCTAACTCATCATAATCAATGTTTATTTTCAATTTTGAGAACATCCATTGAACATTACTTTAATCTTTTTAACATTTATTTTTAATCCTACTTTCATCTGATAATTCCTGCAACATTTCCTGCATCTCAAAACCTTCATTTTCAAAAACAACTACAACATCTGTGAAATCTAAATGACTTAAATATACTCCACTTACTTTCACTCCTTTAGCTTCCTATTTTAATCCATACTTCTTGCAGCACTGTTGTAAAAAGTTTTGGAGATATGGAGTCACCCTGTCTCATACCCTTCTCAATGTTGACTTTCCTAGTATCATTATATAATCTAATTGTTGCTGTTGCATTTTATAAATATTTTTCAAAATATGATATTCTGGATCTATACTTTGATGATCCAATGCTTTAATCACTGAAGAAATGTTTATAGAATCAAATGCCTTTTCATAATCTACAAATCCAAAGCATAATGGCAACTCATATTCATTTGTCCTTTCTATAACTTCTCTCAACACCTGGATATGATCTAATGTATTAAAACTTCTTTTATATCCAGCTTGCTCTCTTGGTTGATAGTTTTCTGTAGACTAATTATAATTATCTTGGTAAAAAATGTGTATAAAACAGAAAAAAAATTGATAGATGTGTAATTTCTAATATCTCCTTTATCATCTTTTTTAAATATTAATATTGCATTCTTCCAATCGTCTGGTACATCTCTATCATTTAGACATTTGGTATATAACTTTGTTAAAAAAATTCTATTTCTTCACCTGCTTCTTTTAATATATCAATTGTAATTCCATCATTATCTGGAGCTTTTCTTTTCTACATAAATTTAATTACATGTCTCACTTCTTCATTTAAAATTCTGGCCATTTTGAAAAAATATAATAAATATAGGAGGTACTTGTTCTTTTTTACTATATAATTCTTGATAGAAGTCTTCTGCCCATTTCATGATGATCTCTCTCTTTTTAGTAATATTTCCATCTTTTTTTCTTATTGCAGATATAAATTTTCTACCAGTACCAAAATGTTGTTTTACCTCTTGAGACTTTTATTCTCTTCTACAGCTTTCCTTGCTAGTTCACAATTATACTTTCTTATATCATTTTCAATTCTTTTCTGCACCATTTTATAAAATTTGAGATATTCAATCCTTTTTAATGCATCACTTTTGTATATTTTTATATTCCTTCTTTTCTTCATAAATTCTCTAGCCTCAGTAGAAATTTTATTGGTCAATTGCTGCTTCTTTCTACCAGCTATCTTTGTTGCAGTTTTTAAAAGTGTATCAGTTATTTTCTTAATTAATTTCATTCAAATCTGAATCATGTTCACAATCTACTAATACTTGAAACCGATTTTTAAGTTCTAATTTAAATTCATTAGAGTGTTTCTGAAGATTAGGAATATCAACTGTAAATATTGTTTTTCTTATTAATTTTTGTCTCTCTGGTTTTGTATTAACACGTATCTTACATCTTACTAATCGATGATTACTTCCTCTGTTAAATTTATTAAGAACATTACAATCTTGAAATGTGTATTTTTGTTAGTCAAAACATAATCCAATTCTGCTGTACCTTCATTTAGATGCTTCCATGACCATTTCCTTTTAACATTTTTTTCAAAAAAAGAATTCATAATATAGAGTTTTTTTGCAAACACCACAAGTCTATAACATTATTAGTATTTAAATATAGAAATAGTATATACTATTAATTAAAAATTATATATTTATTTCAACCTTATATATTAAATTTTTATATTAAAATTTTTGCCTTTCATTTCTTAAACATCTAGCATGCCAATATATTTTTGTTGAGTTCATTGTATGTATTTTTTTATAGCTGTTAACTTTTTTCTTCTTTTTGTACCATATCTTCATCTATTTTCTTCTTCTTGGAGGTAAACATTTATTTCTGGTATTTTTTTAAAAGAATCATTTTATTTAAGAAGCTTCATATTAACAAATAAATCACTTTAGAGTTTTCAGATTCATAGATTTAGACTATTTCTGATCTCATTCTTGCAACTTAGGAAATAAATAAATTCATACAGACATTTTAAGACTTATAGACATTCATCAGTTCTTATATCATAGATAGGTATATAGATTGTTGCTGTTTTTTTAAGATTTCAGCTTTCTTTAGTTGTATTATAATTTTTTTAGACTTCTCTGGCTCAAAATATTCATGCTTATAAATGATATGGATTTGTTTCAAAACTGATTCTAACTTTTTCTGTTGTCTTTAATCTATCAAATATTCTTTCTATTTATATTCTTTGTTTTTATGACAATGCAGAATACAAATCAATAACAACTTTTTCACCCTAAATCTCTTGCTTTTCAATTTACATCATATTTAAATAACATCCTTACCTACACCCTGTTTTTAATTCAAACAGATTTTTAAAATCTATCTTTAGATTTTAATTTCTTGTTTGATTAATGGAAATTATTTTTAATCAAGTTTCCAAAACAAATTTTGATTTTTTTTTTTGTTACAAATTCAAAGATTAAAATGCTAGGCAAAAAGAAAAAAAAATTTCTCCACTAACAAAATATTCTTTTTCAAATGTATTATTACTATTTTAATACTAACCTTATTACTACATTATATTATTATTTTAATTTCTTTTACTGTTTCTTTCATAAAGAATGATGTAGTTTTTTAAATAATATTTGAGTTTATTTAAACATGAAGATACACTTAATAATATATTTTGTACAATCTTACATAAATGCTTTATATTTAACCAACTTATGCATCTTTATGTTTTTAGATGTTTAATTGCATTTGACTGTGTTAAATGTTTGTTCTACCTTACAATTTTTTACAAATCTTAACATGCATATGATCACATAATCCCCCTCCCTACTTAAATGAAATAAGAATGATCACTAACTCTAATATTTTATTGGTTAGTTTTACTGTTGAACCATTTTATTTTCATGGTACCATTCTTTCCTTGAATATCTACTTCAACTTCAGATTGTGATATTTTTTTTATATGGTAGATATTTGGTGAGTTGTTAGATATTCTGATCATAAAAACTATTTGTCATTTTGACTATTTAGATTGTCATAAAGCTTTATTGAATACAAGTGTGGTAATGAAGAAATTAATTATAGTGCAGCTCTCTGACCCATGTAAGCCTTCATCCTTTTAAAAAACTCCAATCATATTCTGCCAGTATGCAATATCAGGATATGAGTTGAATACCTTGAGATTAGTCCTTCAAAACAATTCCAGGCATTATTATATTGGTAGAATTTTTTTAGAGTATGAGAATATTGTATTTAGCTAAAACTGGCATTTTTACCAAATGACAAAAAATACGAATGTCTTGATAATTGGACTAATATAATATATATATATACAAAATTAACAAAGCGTATGCCACACTTGAATGAGAAGCTATAAAGATACACAGAAATTATTACACGCTAAGCGCTTTCGAGGTCTTTTGCCTCATATTCATAGCGGTACTGTGAGCTGCAGAACGAAAAAACAGGGCAAGAGAAACAAAACAGTATGCAAAGCATATGCAAATGAACTAGATAGTCCAACGTTTGGAGATGTCAAAGCAGGTATCTCGTCTATTGATGGAGTTATTATTGCCATTAATAAAATATGCTTCTCTGATTTTCCGCTTGATGTCATTTTTCTCAATACAGACTATTTTAGGGCTGGAAGGTTCAAACAAATGTCCTGTCTTCTTGGAATGCTCTAAAAATGTTGATGAATTATCATTGATTTTCATGTCTCTATTATATGTATATCTGTGTTGTGCTGTCCTGTTGATTATGCCTGCCTTGGTCTCTCCAAAATAAATGGCCCGGCAACCAGGTTGTGGGCAAGCTATGCTGTAAACGACATGGGGAGTCTGAGAAAGTTCAATTTTGTCCTTAGAGTTATTGATTAGACGATTAGTGCATGGGGGTGTATGAAAGCTAATTTTAAATTTATTGGCCAAAACCTTGATTAATTGATAGGAGATTTTAGGTATGTGGGGAAGAGTAATATATGGAAGTTTAATATTGTTTTTATTGTCAGTGATTTTCCTATAAAATTGTTTGATTTTATTGTTAATAGTGTTGAGTTTATAGCCTGCTTGTAGTAGATCTTTGGTGTAAATATGTATATTATTCTTTCTATCTGCTTCAAACTTGCACAGCTGCATATTTCTATATAAAAATGCTTGCAGGCCTGCCAATTTGTGAGAGCTTGGAGAGTTGGAGTGTGGGTGTATAAAGCCTCTGATTTCAAAGGGCTTTATTATCATTGAATAATTTATACCTCTTTCATCGCGCGTTAACCTAAGGTCAAGGTAATCTAGACTTTGGAATGCGTCTTCTGTTGTGGAATTGATAGTTAGATTAGTATTATGTGTTAACTCTTGTGTAATACTATTTATAGTGTGCTGGTTGGCTAAAATAAATATATCATCTACGTACCGCATGTATATAGTGTGAGGGCCGTCAGCTTGATATTTGGACACGATTAGTCTTTCGTAGTGATTAAGGAAAATGCTGGTTACGATTCCACTGAGGGGGAGGCCCATAGGCCAACCACTTTTCATATTGTACCAAACGTGCTCAAATGTTGTATATATATGTTTATCCATCTATGTTAAAAATGTAACGATGAAATTAATGTGTTCAGCTGACATCGTGTTGGTAAGTTCTTGTTCGATGATTTGAATAGATTGTTTTCTGTCCACCGATCCGTATAATTCTTTGACGTCAAGGGTAGTCATATAGAAGTTGTTTTCGATCGTGGCTTTTTTGATTTTTTCCACAACTTGAAAGGACGAATTAACAGAATAATTTCCAAAGCCCAAGCTGTCTATTAATAGTTGATTAACCATTTTCGCGGTTTGAAAATAATGGACTCCCCCAAAATCCATCATTAAACGCAACGGTTCACCAGGCTTATGGAGTTTAATGTTGGCAAATATTCTTGGAGCTTTAGTGGAGGAAGGATAAACTCGGTAGTATTTCGCAATTGAAATGCCTTTGTTTTTATGAGGACGGAGAATGGATGAAACAAATTTATCGCGGTTAAGCTTATTGTTGAATTGTGCAACAGGAGTGAGTTGTAGATTTGTAATTTGTTCATTTATTTTCCTCTTATAATCCTGAGAATTTAAAAGCACAAATCTATTGCCCTTATCTTCTTTAAGGCAAATTAAATTATTGCGATCAAGAAACTGTTTCGTAATTTTGATGTCGCTATTATCTTTTATATGTAACTGTTTTTGTTTAATAGATTTAGCTATATTTGTTACAATGCTATCTCTATGCGGGTTATTAATTAAATTTGCTTCGACATCAGCGATTAGCTCTAATTTGGGTTGTTTCCATTGTCCTCCTACAAATCTAGGTCCAAGGGATAGAACCCTTGCTATCCTATCAGGTGGGGTAAGGCCAGTTCTATTAACATACGAAGTTTGCTGTAAGTCAATATTTATATTTTGTTTATAAGCTAAAAATTTGATTTTCAAAACGAAGCATTTGCAGTGGTTTATTTCTGTAATGTTGAGTTTATCGATAATCCATTGAGGGAGGGTGCTATTTGCTGTTATTGTGAGCCATCTTTTTCTTTCTTTACGTAATGCGTTCTTACATCCTTGGATGATAAAAGTCAAGAGGCGTAACTGTAGTTTATCAATGATTTTGTCATGGTTATATATAGAGTTATTTATTTTTATTCTGCAGCAGTTTGGAACGATATTAAATCTCTTGCATTCAGACAAGAATGTTAGACGCTGTTCCAATGTTTTGACTGAAATGCCAAATCGTAATGTGAGTCTTTGTTGATAAAAATTCATATTTGTAAAGTATTAAAGATTTTAAGACTTCTCCTTCGATAATTTAATATACAAAATTAACAAAGCGTATGCCACACTTAACATCTATCTTAGAGATCACTTTTTAACAAGAGACTTCTTGGAATACTGAAAACACAAAAAAATACCTCTACCACAATATACATTCAATAATTTTATCACTTATCATTATTTATTGGTTTTTTAATTACATTTTTTTTGTTAAAGAATTTTTAATAGTCAAACATTGCACATTGTACATCTTTGTGTGCAAATATTTTTATTGTATTTGTGGTTCAGTCCTATATAAGCCTCATATAAATTGGAGAACTTTTTATATATATTTTTTTCTCAGGATGGCTGAATTGATTTAATCTAACCTACATCCTAAAATCTCACTGAGCTATGGAAGATGGGAGTCTTAACTTGTTTTCTAGCTTGCTAGTTATTTTTATTCATTATGTTTTTAAGGGTCATAGCCTTATTATGTTTTATTTTCTTTTCAATTGTTGGTAAACAAATTTTATTAATATGTGAACATATTTTGCAATATGGAAGAAAAGTCTATTGACTTGTTTATAGTCAAATCTATGTAATTACCCACTCATTTGACTTATTCTACTCAATTTTATTAGTATATACCTAAAATAATCTACCTAATTTACTCATAACTTGTATGTATGATTGCATTAGGGAATTTCGGATTGTGATTAAAATATGCTACAATCTTTTCTTGGAGATTCATCTACACCACTTTCTAGATATAAGAAAGTTTTTTGATCACTTAAAATAACTGGGTTTCTCCTCTAGAATAAATTTCTTTTTCCTAGGATACATAGAGTATCCCTGGCACTAATATTTTATAAGGACATATGCTGACATATTTAATAAATACATGAATGATGGTAATGGACCACAATAATTTATGATTAGCAGCTCGTTTGTCTTAGAAATTATTGGTTATATGCCTTAAATAAGTTTTGTTTATTAGCTTTGTTTTTATTCATAGCTCATAATTTTGAAATAAAGACATAATGTTTGAGTAAATCACACTATAGAAACAATGCACTTGTTTTTTTTTTAATCTGATGGTATACCGATTTTCTACCTGCCTTTACCCTCTTGCATTTGATAACCTTAACAAATTATCTCCCAGTTGAAAATGAGATATCTTTTGTTATTTTAAGAATACTTCTTGTTGACATATAATGAATCTTTTTATATTATATTTTTGTGCACAAATTCTTGCCTCTGCAGTTGATTAATATTTTAAAATTATTCTCCATTAACTCATCTCTGGTCAAACTTACTATCATTATTTAAGTATAAATGTTTTTGGATTGTGTTAAATATGCGTATTTTAAAAAAATCTAATCAAACGCGTATTTTTATTGAAACAGAAAAAGACGTAAAAATGTTAAAGTTAAATTAAGTATGTGCATGTATAAATGCAATGGACATATAAAAATGCTATGAACTAATTAGATGAAATTAATTTAAGGATCAGCAACTCTAATTAAATATTAAATAACTCTATAGCAAATTTAATTAAATGCCACTGAAAAATACAGATTGGAATCCTGATAAGAATTATCAGAACAAAGAGAACTTTAATTAATTGAATATATAAGAACTTATATTATATATTTATAAAACAAAAACGCAGTTTGGAATGTAATAACAGGGGTGCTGTAACATGGTCACTTGTGGACAAAGCAACTGGCAACCCTGATGATTGAAATCCCATCAGATTATGTAACGGGCAGAAAAAAGTCTAGTTTAATTAACTCACATAAGCGAACTATTTGTTTCTCATAAACAAGAAAAAATTTAAGTGATTAATTATATATACTGTAATGCAGCCAGCGACATTGGAATTTGATGTTGCAGAGACAAGTGAATGGTCCCTCTTCGTCCAACAAATTAAGAAACTCCTGGTCATTAATAGAATAAAAGATGATACTGTACCGGTCAGAATTGTATGTTAATTTAACAAGGTTTAGAATCTAAGCAAAAGTACCCTAAATCCACTCATGCCCGAGATACACAGGTCAGGAGCAATCATGAATTCTGCCCTATTTGCTCTTCTCTAAAACTATAACTTTATTAACAACACTTCTGATGATAACCTGAAATTTCATTCATTCTGGTCCCAGAGACACAGCAGAGAAACACGAGATCTATAGGGTAATTAATGTAATAAATAATATCAAATCTTGGCTCAATCAAATATCTTATATAAAGGAAAATCTATAAGACTAAATAAATTGCACACAGCTAGCATTGCAAAAAAAACATGAATTATAAAATTAGTATCCATCCAGAATGAGCAAAGACAGAATAACTCAGAGATAAATGTTTATTTAAGATAATGTTATAACTTCTAAATAAGATTAATATTATTTATAAGTATTAAATGGAATTCAATGAATGAGATTCAGTAAGACACAAACGAATGAGTAATTATTAAAACATAATAATTTAATAAATATAAACAATTTAATTTACATTAGAAAAACATAGCACAGATTTAATGCGGTTTACTTTGCATATAAGCAACTGATTTAGTATGCTAATAAGTTATAGATAATAATAAATCAATGTTATCAATGCTGTAACCATTACTTTAAAGTAATGATAAGGGTGTTTACAAATTCATCTCTACAGAGAGTTTTACTCTTGATATGATACTTAACAATTTATTGTTTATGAGCATATTTGGACCTGTACAAATGAGGAATGGATTAGCCTAAATTAACTTTACTATGACAATCCTAAAATATTCGAATAATTATAAAATGAGTGGTTTACAAACATCACTGCGCTACGTCTTATAGTTAATATGAGAACTATACATAAACGAACTCGCAGTGCTGACTTATAATAATAGCGTAAAATGGAGAAGATGTTCGTCTTTAGACTGGAAGACTTTATCACATATATGATTCCGCTTGTATTTATCACAAGGCTATATTCGAAAATATGAGTGGTAAGGATTCCATGGCATGCCGTCCAATGTGTCACATGCAGAGCCTTAATACTCTAATGCTTATCTTGAGATCGGTTATATCAAACTTCATTCCTATACGAGTTACGTGAAGAAAATCCGGATTTCGGATGAGTAAATATGATAAAGCAAAATATAATTCTTTAAATGCTATCATAAGTAAGCAACGCGAATATGGCTTAAGTCTTCAATGACTAATGAAATAATTTAAGCTTATATAAAGCAATAATAGCATGCGTAACGCCATGATAAAATAATAACCCACTCAGCATCGTACGTATAACTTTAATAAATTTAGGATGTCGAATATAGAAGAGGGAAAAATATTATTTTCCTATTTAACAAGTCCAAGTATTTTAAACGACAATACATTATAAACAATTTAACTCTTAATGGCATATAAATAATAAATAGTTATTAAGTATATTAATAATCAAGTTCATTAAAAGAACATAAATTGCATTTAAATATCGATAGTGATATGATTTTTAAACAATCCGCCATTAACCATAATTTCAAAATATTTAACCGAGCGAACAGCGTTCAATAAGAAATTTTACGTTTAAACTAATTAAACATTCCAAAATATTGGAATGATGATTGAAATAATATAAGTTCACTAGATTAAAACATTAGCATACTAAAACTAATTTAATAAGAGATATATTTAAAATAAGTTTTGCCGCATGAAATAAAATAATTAGAGTGTGAAACTTTAAAAACTAATGATAGGTTTAAAGTACATAATTCTGTGCTTAGCGTTTCAGAGAACGAGTTGAAAACTTAAGAGAAAATCATAAATTTAATGATAATTAGTTTACAGTCATTTACCAAATAAATAAAAGTTACATTCTGATTACAATTAAGATTTAGGACAGAAATGAAGTGAGGAAAATTAAGAGTTTATTCTTCGGCAAAACGGATTACCTTTATTATTTATGGCGGCCATGTAAGATAACTACACGAAGTTTGGACACGAAGGCACAATATTAATAAAATAATGGTAGGCATCTTCCAATATTCTTTTATAATTAAGCACAACAGTTTTCAAGCAGCGATGGCATAGCAGGGAGGCAGGACAGAGGCGATTTAAGATCAGGGAGGCAAATTCCTTTTACTCACAGTCCATTTTATTACCACTCTCTACACAAATACCAGAGAGAAGAGTCATTTGAACTCCTTTTGCGCATTCCTAGAACTTCTGCTCCTCCTATACTTGAAATTTAGCAATATTGGAAGATGTAAACAATACGTTCCAGAAAGCAGATTATTTAAACGTATTTTTGACATTTTAAAATTGTAATAATATTTTTTTAGAATTTCTGGCATTGCTTTAGCTCTACATTAATTGTATTTATTTTTATATCTGTAATACATATACGCACATACACAATTATTTAAATGAAGGGAATTTACAAGCTTGAAAATAAAATATACTTAAGCTAAAATAATAATTTAACTGGTTACACATAACCTTTTTCTTAAATAAACAAGGTGGAAGTGATATGTGTATATGTGCGTGCTTAACATTCCTGGATGACCAAATAAACACATAAACAGGTTCAAACCCTACTTTAAAGGTATGTAATGTCATCAGGCAGTGAAGTTAAATATGTACCACAGATTTACCACTTCACATTCCCATAATTAGAGGAACAAACAAAAAAAAAATTTGTTAAAAAAAAAAAAGATTTTACTTGTTATTCCAAATGGCAAAGAAACACATGGTCAACTAATAATAGCAAACTAGTCTGTCTATTCCCCACTACTATTTTTATGTCTCACTTCATGAAATTTTAACTACAATGTACTAATTGGAATCTCCCTAATCTCTGAAATCCTTTTGAAAATCAATGATTTTGAAAATCAATGGTCCCTCCTAATATCTCAAACACTTTTTTACTATTCTTTCCCTGGGTCAGGCGGTATATATGGCTTTAATTGGTGCGCATTGTATGTGCCTTTGATTACTTCTCCTTCTCTTAAAAGGAAAGCATTTTCCCCACATTTCTTCTTAATTATATAAGGACCTTTGTATAAAGGGAAAAATTTATGGAACTCTTGGTGTGTGACATTACTGTGCTTAGGAACTTTAAGCCACACTTGATCTCCTTCACAAAATCTATGATGAGGAATACGCCCCTTCCTAATTCTAATTTTAGCCATATGAGCTAGCCTTGATCGAGCACGTTGCTAGTTATATCTTTGATGGACACAAAGACTCTTATCCAGTAAGGATTTACAAATCTCTGTATCACTATAACTAATATTTCTAAAAATTTTAGGTTTACCTAATATTGGGTTTGTAATCATCTCCATCTCAAAAACATTATTACTACCACTAAAAATGATATTCTTATTGGTTGCAGAATCAATATGTTCAGCATTAAATAAATTCATTTCATGAATCTTTACATATTCATACTTCTCAATAGTAAAAATAAATGTACAAGCATTTTCTTTATTTATAGCAGTTTTGATAGATTTATTAACAGGAATCTGTCCTATAGAAACTTCATCAACACATTCTGCTATTTTCATACCAATATCCTGGACTTTGGAAAAACAATCAGACTCTTGTTTACTGATCAAAGAATGTTTATCAAATTTCTTTTCAAAATTATTAGTAACTATAACATCCATCTCTTTAGTGTTTAGTAAAGTCAATTTTGAATCCACAGAGAATGAATTGTTAACATAATTTTCTGCTTTCATTGTAGATGCTATATCCCAATTAGAATTTATATTCTTAGCATGGGGTTCACTAATATTTGAAATTAGATTTTTCTCAATCTTTCCATAATGACAATTCACTTCAATTTGCTTTTCAATCATATTGCCCAAACCAAGAGAATTTATTTCTATAAGACTTCTATTTACTTCACTCGGAAAATCTAATTCAATGGGATTTCCACTATCATGTACTAAATAGTTCAAATCCATCTTCATTTCATTAGCATCAACTACATTAGGCAAACAAGTATTTATTTCAATATCATCTTTACTTAAAGAATCATTAAAATCCATCTTTTTCTGAGAATCCATTTTAGTAATATTCACAATTGAATTCTTTTCATGATTATGAGTAATATAATTTAATTTAGCTTCATCACCAATTTTGTTAGACAAGCAAGAAGCAAATTCCATATCATTTCTGATAGAAGGATTATCTAATTTATAAAAATTACTAGTTTTCTCAGATATCAATTGACAATGTTGAATGTTAACAGTGTTTGGAGGAACCTTGTCATTTTCTTTATCAGAGATGATAGTTTCCTGTAAACATTTCTTGCTAGTTTTAACATTATTTACACCAGTTGTCATTTCAATATCATTAGCTATTGAAATACTTATGGTCTTATCAACTTTGATAAAACCATTTAAATAAGTTGACAATTTCATATCATCTCTTATGGTATTTAACTTATTACACCTTCTTTTCTTAAAATTCTGAGCAGTAAAAGTAAAATAGTCATTTGGCATGAGTTTTCTTTTTCTACAACCTAAACATTGCTTTTCAGAAAATGTTTGTTTTGATAAACAGTCATGTGTTTCTTCAAACATTATATTTTTATTTGAAAACTCTTTATTAAGACTTTCAAAAGATTTTGCAGCACATTCAAACAAAAAGATGCCCGGTTCAATTTTATCCACTAAAAGAGAATCAGTTTTGTGAAAAGGTAGCTTTTCATCCCTGTTGTCAAATGCTTGAACTTCACAATTACTTTTATCAAACTGCCTATCAGTCAACACATTTTTATCACATTTATTTAACAAAGCATTATTAAAATATGGAATATCATTAAAACTATCTTCAAACTTGTTTTCAACATGAAAAATAATTCTATCACTATCCATTATTCCAACAACTCTATTTTTAACACAAGATTCAGGCTCAGTCTCTTCATTAATTGATAAATCTTCATGCAAATTCATTCCAGAATCGAAACATCTTGTTGACTTATCATTGCTGAAAGAATTCAAAACAAATGGCTGAATTTGGTTTTCATCAGGCACTGTGTTAGAATCAAATGAAATTTTTTCTTTTTGACAAATCTTACTAACTGTAACAGATTTATTAACGGAGGTATCAATCAAAGTTTCACAATTTGATTGATTATTTGGATTATAGAGTGGATCTATAAACGTTTCAACATTTTTAGACTGATATTCCAACAAAGAATCTCGTTTGACTTCCGTTGGAATATACAATTTAGATGATTCCACCCTGTTTGTTTCTTCTGTCTTCAAAAGACAACTAGAATCAAGCTTTTCATCAGACAAAAAGGAATCCTGAGTAGAAATATTTTCATCACATAAAGTTATATCTTTGGGTAATGTTTCAACATTAGTAGCATTTCTATTAGTTTCTTTAACCATATTTTCCTGATAGTTCAAATCAGTTTCACATTTTTGTGTCATAAGAGAATCCAGACCTTTCATATTTAAATCATTCTTTTCAGATTCTTTAAAATCCAGTTGTATTTTTGTCTGAGTTTCTTGAAACATGTCTTTAATCTCATATTTAGCCTTATTATCTGGCTCATAAAGATGATCACTAATTTCTCCTTGGACTACTTTGAAATCTCCTAACTGATCCTCATGCTTTATCATGTTCTGTTGTGGATATTCTATTTTCATCTCTTTGACAGCAAGTGATCTTTTTATATGAGTTTGCTCCATCCATTCTTCCATCTTCTGTTGCCTTTCATCTCGTTTTTCAAATTAACCCTGCATCATCTTCCAGAATTCTTCAGCTTCTTTCTTCCGTTCTTCAGCTTCTTTCTTCCAGCATTCTTTAGCTTCTTTCTTCCATTCTTCAGCTTCTTTCTTCCGTTCTTCAGCTTCTTTCTTCCGGCATTCTTTAGCTTCTTTCTTCGTCTTTTCAGCTTGGTCCTTTAATAAGCCCTCCATCTTTCCAGCTTGGTCCTTTAATAGACCTTCTGTCTTCTGGGATTCTTCTGCTTGTTTCTTCTGTTCCTTTAATAAGCTCTGCATCATCATGAGTAACTGGTGGTTACTGTCCATGACCCCTGGTCCCTTATTCATATTTCCCAATAAAAGCTCTGGCTCCTTGAAAGTAATTTCCGGACTTAGAACCTCCATTGAATTGGCATCCCCTAAAAAATCTTGTTCCAACTCCCCATTACCGCTTCCATTCTCATCTTCTAATTTGTTAATCTCTTCTGAATTTTCATATCCGTATTCTTTACTACTTATTTTATATTGTTTCATTTTACTGATATCGCTAACTCTATGACTCATTATTATTTGCTATGGGTTATTCACCTATCCCTTTTCTTCAATCGCCTCTATACTACTACTTTCTTCCTGCCCTGCCCAACTTATATGATGCCCAACCACTTTATTATATATGCTTACTCTTCTCACTACTTGAATCTGCCTATATAATTTAAGCTATATATTATACTTGAATCTGCCTATATCATTTAACCTATATATTATAAAATTATTAACTATTAATTCTATAACAAAATATATTTAAAAATTACCACGCCTTTACTTCTTTTGCCACTTTTCATCTGTTCTCTTTGCACCTGGAATTGACTAAAAATCTTTATTAGTAAATTGATAATACAAAATATAACAGAAAGCCAAAGCAAAGTATGATTTTCTCTCTTTTAAATATTTGCTTGCGTTTGAATCTCACTCAATGTAAGTTATGTTAACACATGAAATCACCGGTTGGCAAAATTTATAATTGTATAAATACAAGGCGCCATGCCAACATGGCAAGATTAATGACATCTTACATAATATTTAGGTTATTCATGCTCACAGAAATGGACACCAAAATTTCCTTTTACAATGATCAAATAATTCACAACTATTATACTACATAAATATATATTTTATTTTCAATGCTGTTTTGAAATCAGCAAGATATATCCTTATATTTATCTCTTTGCAATAATCTGCAACAGCTATAAAATTTATTTCACATAAATAAATTTTATGTATACATAAAATAGTGTTTAAGTTGACTTATGTTACAATCCAGCAAAATAAAGCTAAGAAAATATTATGACAATATGCAAGTTATACAACATGGATTGACATATTTAGAATAAAACAATTTATTTCATGAATAGTTATTATTTACTACAAACTAACAACGCGTGACTAACCTAAGTTTGAATATAGAAATTTAACTCAATTATCTATATCATTTCCAAGAAGCGTGAGGCTATCAAAAATGTCAAAATTAATATTCTTCCCAGTAATTTATATTTATCGATATCAACTTTCACTTTCGCTTGCATAAGAATATGTAAACCATTTAAGCATTTTGCCAACTACATCTGGCTGCTTGGTGTTACATAAAAGGTCTTCACTTGCTTCGAGGTTACTCTAATAATAAGAAACGAACATTTAAAATATCAACTAGCAAGCAACTTTTCTTTTGCTAGCATGAGAACATGTAAACCATTTAAGCATTTTGCCAACTGCATCTGGCTGCTTGGTATTACATAAAATGTCTTCACCTGCTTCGAGGTTACTCTAATAATAAGAAACGAACATTTAAAATATCAACTAGCAAGCAACTTTTATATTAAAGTTTTTAACATAATATCGATATTGGATACTTCTAAATATCAAAACTGATATATACATCACTTAATTTTGACAAGAAAAAAAAATTATTTCTTTCATCCATTCTACCCTTTGCTCCAATCTACTCTTACTACCTTTCTAACTCTTTAATTTTCTTCCTTCTTATTGTCACAAATGCATATTAACAAATGTATAATATATATACATTGAGAGTATAAGATACACATATAATTAATCTATATATATATATATTAACTGTCTTATTACTTTTTAAATAATTATTTTGACTAACAATACTGTTTACTCACATAACTTATAGCATTTAACCAACAAAATTAATTACTGAACCTACATTTATATAATCTTGGAGACACTAAAATATAAGCCACCAAAACATAAGCACTTTACATGGTGTAAGATTTAATTAATAGAGGCCTCAATGATTGAGCCAACAACAAGATAAGCAGTCTACAGGGTATGAGATTTAATTAATCGAGGCCCCAAATGTTTGGGTCGCCAAGCCCAAAAAAGAAAAAAAAATCCTGTACCGGTCAGAATTGTATGTTAATTTAACAAGGTTTAGAATCTAAGCAAAAGTACCCTAAATCCACTCATGCCCGAGATACACAGGTCAGGAGCAATCATGAATTCTGCCCTATTTGCTCTTCTCTAAAACTATAACTTTATTAACAACACTTCTGATGATAACCTGAAATTTCATTCATTCTGGTCCCAGAGACACAGCAGAGAAACACGAGATCTATAGGGTAATTAATATAATAAATAATATCAAATCTTGGCTCAATCAAATATCTTATATAAAGGAAAATCTATAAGACTAAATAAATTGCACACAGCTAGCATTGCAAAAAAAACATGAATTATAAAATTAGTATCCATCCAGAATGAGCAAAGACAGAATAACTCAGAGATAAATGTTTATTTAAGATAATGTTATAACTTCTAAATAAGATTAATATTATTTATAAGTATTAAATGGAATTCAATGAATGAGATTCAGTAAGACACAAACGAATGAGTAATTATTAAAACATAATAATTTAATAAATATAAACAATTTAATTTACATTAGAAAAACATAGCACAGATTTAATGCGGTTTACTTTGCATATAAGCAACTGATTTAGTATGCTAATAAGTTATAGATAATAATAAATCAATGTTATCAATGCTGTAACCATTACTTTAAAGTAATGATAAGGGTGTTTACAAATTCATCTCTACAGAGAGTTTTACTCTTGATATGATACTTAACAATTTATTGTTTATGAGCATATTTGGACCTGTACAAATGAGGAATGGGTTAGCCTAAATTAACTTTACTATGACAATCCTAAAATATTCGAATAATTATAAAATGAGTGGTTTACAAACATCACTGCGCTACGTCTTATAGTTAATATGAGAACTATACATAAACGAACTCGCAGTGCTGACTTATAATAATAGCATAAAATGGAGAAGATGTCCGTCTTTAGACTGGAAGACTTTATCACATATATGATTCCGCTTGTATTTATCACAAGGCTATGTTCGAAAATATGAGTGGTAAGGATTCCATGGCACGCCCTCCAACGTGTCACATGCAGAGCCTTAATACTCTAATGCTTATCTTGAGATCGGTTATATCAAACTTCATTCCTATACGAGTTACGTGAAGAAAATCCGGATTTCGGATGAGTAAATATGATAAAGCAAAATATAATTCTTTAAATGCTATCATAAGTAAGCAACGCGAATATGGCTTAAGTCTTCAATGACTAATGAAATAATTTAAGCTTATATAAAGCAATAATAGCATGCGTAACGCCATGATAAAATAATAACCCACTCAGCATCGTACGTATAACTTTAATAAATTTAGGATGTCGAATATAGAAGAGGGAAAAATATTATTTTCCTATTTAACAAGTCCAAGTATTTTAAACGACAATACATTATAAACAATTTAACTCTTAATGGCATATAAATAATAAATAGTTATTAAGTATATTAATAATCAAGTTCATTAAAAGAACATAAATTGCATTTAAATATCGATAGTGATATGATTTTTAAACAATCCGCCATTAACCATAATTTCAAAATATTTAACCGAGCGAACAGCGTTCAATAAGAAATTTTACGTTTAAACTAATTAAACATTCCAAAATATTGGAATGATGATTGAAATAATATAAGTTCGCTAGATTAAAACATTAGCATACTAAAACTAATTTAATAAGAGATATATTTAAAATAAGTTTTGCCGCATGAAATAAAATAATTAGAGTGTGAAACTTTAAAAACTAATGATAGGTTTAAAGTACATAATTCTGTGCTTAGCGTTTCAAAGAACGAGTTGAAAACTTAAGAGAAAATCATAAATTTAATGATAATTAGTTTACAGTCATTTACCAAATAAATAAAAGTTACATTCTGATTACAATTAAGATTTAGGACAGAAATGAAGTGAGGAAAATTAAGAGTTTATTCTTCGGCAAAACGGATTACCTTTATTATTTATGGCGGCCATTTAAGATAACTACACGAAGTTTGGACACGAAGGCACAATATTAATAAAATAATGGTAGGCATCTTCCAATATTCTTTTATAATTAAGCACAACAGTTTTCAAGCAGCGATGGCATAGCAGGGAGGCAGGACAGAGGCGATTTAAGATCAGGGAGGCAAATTCCTTTTACTCACAGTCCATTTTATTACCACTCTCTACACAAATACCAGAGAGAAGAGTCATTTGAACTCCTTTTGCGCGTTCCTAGAACTTCTGCTCCTCCTATACTTGAAATTTAGCAATATTGGAAGATGTAAACAATACGTTCCAGAAAGCAGATTATTTAAACGTATTTTTGACATTTTAAAATTGTAATAATATTTTTTAGAATTTCTGGCATTGCTTTAGCTCTACATTAATTGTATTTATTTTTATATCTGTAATACATATACGCACATACACAATTATTTAAATGAAGGGAATTTACAAACTTGAAAATAAAATATACTTAAGCTAAAATAATAATTTAACTGGTTACACATAACCTTTTTCTTAAATAAACAAGGTGGAAGTGATATGTGTATATGTGCGTGCTTAACATTCCTGGATGACCAAATAAACACATAAACAGGTTCAAACCCTACTTTAAAGGTATGTAATGTCATCAGGCAGTGAAGTTAAATATGTACCACAGATTTACCACTTCAATACAATTAAAACTGCAACATTATTGTGCTACATGAGGAAAACCATTATTCAGATTGCTAACAAAATGGTTGAACCTAAAACCCTGGAAGAACTAATGTTTCAGCAGCTCAAAGAGAAATTAGCAGAGTACTTCAACCCTCTTGAGTCTAGACACATTGCCAGACTCCATTTTAGAAACCGCCATCAAAAAAAGAAAGAGCATACTCAAGAGTATGATATGGCCCTGCAATAATTGGCTAAGAACTGCATCTATGAATCATACCTGAAGGAAGTATTCCTTGAACAATTTCTATGTGGTATGACCAGTGACACCTTGAGACAACAGTTATAGGCAGACAGTGCCATCAACTACAAGGAAGCTATCAAGTGTGGGATAGCCCATGAGCTTGTGGCTATGCCATCAAATTAGCAGACAGTGATCCCTACAAAATGGCCAAGGTCAATAATTCTGAAGGAAGCACACCCCAGTAAGTTAACACAATGCAGAAAATTCCAAGCAATATTAAGTGTTTCTGCTGTGGGAAAATAGGACACAAATCTACTGAATGTGTATACAAAGATCAATGATGCAGAAACTAAAACAACTGGCCATTTATAGATAATCTGCCAAAAAAAGAAATATGTTGATTATACAAGGGAAAACTGCAAGGAGCATTTGACTAAAAGGAAATTGATGCATGCAAAAATGGTCACTATTAATAACACTGAAACAAACAAACTGGAAAAATTTTAAATGACATTAAAAATCTTCAGAAAACCTATTCTTATAGAAATAGACAGCAATAGTGGAGTATCCTTGATCTCTCTTACTGACTAGAAAACCATCGTGGTTGACATAACACATCCCCTGAAGATACTACAGTCAAATTTAAAAGCTCACGATGTAAATGGAAATGACATTAGAATCAAAAGGTTAATTTATGCACAAATTACAACCAATAACAGTGAGAAAGCAGCAACCCTGCCTCTCTATACCATCTACACCCACATAAACCCCCTCATCGGTCATGAATGGTTCAGCAAACTGGGGATCAAAGTCATAGTAATAAAAAATATTGACATTGAAAAATAAATAAGACACACCTTTCCCAAACTTTTCAATGGAGAACCCAGATTAATAAAGACAAGATCCATATCTATGGAAATATTGCCTGAGGTAGTTCCTACTATCTGTAGACCATGTAAAGTCACTTATGCACAGAAAGGAAAGGTAGCTGAGGAAATAAATTTTCTGGTCAGTGATGGTGTCCTGCAACCTACTGAATAAGTGGAATGGGCCACCCCTTGGTGGTAATAAGCAAAACAACCAGACAAATACATTTATGTGGTGATTACTGCATTTCAGTCAACAAGGCAGTAAACCAACATGTGTACCCTGTCCCAAACTCCAGAGAAATCATAGCATCACTACAGAAATCAAAATTCTTCACCACAACTAGATCTGAACATGGTGTTCCATCAAATCCCAGTCACCAATAAGGCCATAGAAATCCTGACACTTATGACTCACCTAAGGCCATACAAGTGTAACCAACTCCCATTTGGCATAGTGTCAGCACCTAATATTTTTCAGGCCAAGATTGAAACCCTCCTCAGCAAACTCAAAGGTATTATTTCTTACTTTGATGACATTTTGGTCAATGCTAACTCAGAAAAAGAATTGAGCACACAATTATACAAAGCCTGCTATAGTCTAAATGAATTTGGTGCCAAACTAAAAGCAAAAAATGTATTTGGAAATCATCAGAAATCAAATTCCTGGGACACATTGTTTCAAGTGCAGGTACTAAATTTCCCCTGAAAAAGTTAACACCTTATCAGAAGCAATGAGACCTAACAACATAAAACAGCATATCATTTCAGGGCCTAGTAAATTATTTCGAGGTTTTTTTGGATGGTAAGGCACACATAGTGAGGCCACTGTATGACTTGTTAATGGGAAGCTTCAGAAGAACAAGCGTTTCTATGCACCAAGACCCTCCTTACATCCAAAAAGTTACTCATACATTGCAACAATGAATTAGAAATAACCCTAATGACTGATGCATCAGATTATGGTGTGGTGGTGGTATTATGCCACCTAGCCCAATGAGGAAAATGGCCCATAGCATATGCATCATATTTTTTATCGAAGGCTGAGAGAAACTATAGCCAACTAGATAAGGAAGCTTTAGCTATAATATTTGGAATGTGGAAATTCCACCAATACATATATGGATACCAGTTCTGCATCATGACCAACCACAAACCATTACTGGGAATACTAGGCATGAAGCAGATGACTGAACATTTGAGCCCATGAATGCTAAGATGGCTCAATATTCTTGCAGGCTACAAATATAGTATTGAAAACAAAAAAGGCAGTAGAATAGGCAACACTGATGCTCTTTTGCAAATTCCAAATAAAACAGAAAGTGTCAACATAGTAGAAATAAACTACATTGACACACTGGAACACAAAACACTAAATAGTGTAAAAGTAGCCAAATTGACCAGAGAAGACACCAGATACAGTTGGATGATTGAAAAAATCAGCAGGGACTGGCCCAACCAAAGACTGCCTTTTTTACACATAGAACTATGGAAAGCAAAAGAGAACCTCTCCATATGCAAGGGATGCATACTCAGAGGAGACCAAGTCCTGATTCCAAACAAAGGCAGAAGCCAAATCCTCAAAATAATACATAAAGGCCATCCAGGTATCATCAGGGTGAAAGCATTAGCCTGAAGTTATGTCTGGTGGCCTAAAATTAACAATGATATAGAAAACTACATTAAAAACTGCCAGTCATGTACAAATGCACCTCCAGACAGATTTGAACCCTGGAGAGAAACAGATAAACCATGACAGAGATTACATATAGACCACTTTGTACATATTCAAGGACAACTATTCTTAGTATCTGTGGATGCCTATTCAGGTTGGACCGAGTACAAAGCAGTCAAAAACATGAGTGCTGAAGAAACCATCGAAAAACTAGTGGAGATATTTGCATACCACGTTTTTCCAGAAAGCCTGGTATCAGACAATGACACAAGATTCATGTCAGAAAAATTCAGAGTACATGCAGGAATGGGGAATAAACCACCTTACCACCCCCAATCAAATGGACTTGCTGAGAAAGCTGTGCAACATAAAGTTGGCAATAAACAAAATGGAAAATCAGAAACTGCAACACGCAGTACTAAATGCTTTACTGCATCAACATTCAACACCCACAGTCAAATCTGGCACATCACTAGAAGAGAAATACCTAGGATAAAGACTATGGACAAAACTAGACAAAGTGGTACCAACTGAAAGGCTAATGAAATAAATAATTCCAATTATTTAATTTATAATACAGTAAAAATTCTACAACTGAAGTTTGATTTCTCTCATGATGGCAAATATTATTTGATTCTATTTGTAAATTGGTCCTTTAACAATCTTCTGTTTTTGAAATTTAAAGTTTAAGCATAGATTCTTCATTTTGAAAAGAGATTTATTTTAAAAATAACATGATTGGGTTCTACATAGAGATCCAGATTAACCTTCAACAGTCAGCAGATTTTCGTTTTTTACCCAATCCTCATAATGAAGGTTTGACACAGCTTGAATAATGTGAGAATCCAGATTGATTAATTTCAAGAAAAACTGACCATGTACATATTAATAATTTTTGTTAGTCACTTACTAGCCTTGAGATTATCCAATAATAAATAATATTTCTATAATGTAATCTTCATTACATCATTCTCACACAAGATAGGGAATGTTTTCTATTCACTTTTAATATCTTATAGAGGGATGTAAAAGATGTGAAAAAGATCTATGATTCCCAAGATTCACATTTTGTGCTAATCATTAGTTGACCCATACAACAATCTCTAACTGAAGAGTCATAAAAATATGTGGAAGAGATCAGGGTCTGGGTCAACTGATGAGTGCTGGTTCAGCACAAAATGTGCATCTTGGGAATGGATAATCTTTTTTCACATCTTTGATCATGTGTTTTTAATTACATCCTACTACAAGTGTTGTAATGGCAACTACACTACAGAAATAATGACATATATGTTTTACCATCTTGTTTTTAATACCCCTGGATCTTGTTTTTTGTACCTTTAATCTTGTTTTTAAATATTTAATACTATTTTTTGATAACTTATGATCTGATTTTATTCAATTACAAAATTTTTTACTTTCGTTATTTAATTGATTGAATTTGAAAAACACTGTAATATTAAATTTTCTGAATTTTTCTCATTTTTGAATCTTGCAAGCATAATCTTTTTTAAAATTTACTTTTAATTACTTAAAATTTATTTCTTTTTTACATTCTTTGATAAGAAAATGTTTTAACATAATTTACATAATTTACTAGATTTTCTTAAATTTTAACATTTTAAACAAACCTGTTACATTATTTAATATTAATTTAATACAATATTTAATAATGTTTTTCAACATTTGACTATCACCTATCTTATTTTAGATGGTTTTTTCTATAATATTCAATAACTTCTGAATACTATATTTATTAGCATCCCACCTTTGAAAATCCGCTTACAATTATGTGAAAGACAACATGGTCAATGCTAAAATGAAGAAGACCTTATTTCAATATATATAAAAAATTTATGAGATCCTTTAGGATTATAAGAAGTTAATTTTTTTAAATCAAAATCTTACATCTGTAAAATAATTATCTACAAGAAAGTGATATGAAATAATGTTGATGCCATTTTTCTCCGATAAAGGAAAATTTTTCAAAAAAATTAATAACAAAATAACTTATTTTACTAATTGTAATTCTTAAAATAACAAAGATAATTTTTTTATATTAAATGCTTTTATCGACTTGCAATAAAAAGATATAAAATAATTGTTTTTTCAATCACAACTGGAATTTTTAAATTTACCTTGAAATAAAAGCATTGGAGAGGAGATTTCAGAAATTAATTAAGTCAATTCCTTGTTATAAAAAATAGGAATTGATTTAATTAATTTCTGGATGTTCCTATGCTTTTATTTCAAGTTAAATTTAAAAACTTCAATTGTGGGTGAAGAAATAATTATTTTATTTTTTTAGTGCACAGTCAATAGAAGCATTTAATATAAAAAAACGTATTTCTATTATTTTTAAGTTTTTAGTATTAAAACAGTAAACAAAAATGTAAAATTATATTGTACTTTAAATAGACTGGACACTTATAGTTGACATACATATATTGCAACAGTTTGGTGTTGAGGGGTGAACTTTGGGTGATGGCATACATCATCATCAATCCCAAGTGAATGACCAAATTTAAAATATACAAATAATATAATGACTATGACATATCAGCACAGAACTAACTATAAATTAACCAGCATTACACAATAGTAAATAATTATTCATCATCATGAATGATCAACAATAAAAATAAATCAATAATCAATCTTGTGATTGTATTTGAAAATGGTCCATTATAGACCATGCTAATTATTTAGCCACTGCCAAACCTAGTACAGGAATACAAACAATAATTATCTGGATGCATATATTTAGGTGCTAGTCCATCAAAATATAACAATAAATCAAATAATACTGAAATACTTAAAACATCCTGATCATTATCAATGCTCTGGTCATTTAGTTCCATTAAGGTACTAGCCAACTATAAACTACATTTCTAAAAAAAAGTAATAAATAAAATGAAATGTAGTGCATGGACTTTAAAGGATATCCCTTTTATACCAATCAGAATCATCATCATTTGTATGTCCATAACACTAAACATAAACCCCTACTACATATAACTGTTATGCATAAATCTAGATCAGGAAACAAAAAATCTATAAATTATTACTGTGAGCAATAAATAAATAAATAAGTAAATAAATAAAGCAGCTTATTGTAAATCACTTCAGGTAATTCTTAGAGTTACTCTATTGTAAGTAAATAGTTTTATTGGAAACATTTAAAACAATTCTAGAACATTAAGTTATCATAAAATAAAGTCACACATACTGCAATTTATAAAACAGGAATTAAATAGAATAAAAAAATTAAGACTAAAAATATTTTTAAAACAATTATTTAATAGCTAATTGATTAACAATAAACAAAAAATGACATCATAGTTTAAAATTTTATCATTCATTTAATCAAAAATATATATAATCCTAATAATTATAACCAATCAGTTGATTTCTATTCATAAATTAACATCTAATTAATTTATTTCTTTAAAATAACTAAGAGTTGAAAAAACAACATTTTCAAAATCAAAGATAATCTTTGATTTAGCTTAATTTATTTTTTGTAAAATGAATGAAAAGAGAAAAAACATGTTAAAAAAATTTAATTTAACAAAAAAGTAAAATTTTCTAAAACTATTTCATAATTTTGAAGTGAAAATTGACTGAATTTAAAAAAAAAGTTTCACAATTTGAAAACATTAACTTAATGAAATTATTTAAAATTGCCAATTCTTACAAAAGAAATATTTTTTTTTTTACTGTACATGAAAATTTAGTGTGCATACACACATATCTTTAACAATGGTTTTATTTTCTGTGGAGTCCTTTCCAGTTACACTTTCCAGTTTTTTCCAAATGAGTTTTTCCTTGAAGTTTTCCAGACATATACATATTCTAGGTTAAAAAATAGCAAATTTCATCTATTTCATTTCATTAAAATTTCCAGGTGAGACTTAACATAGACAGAGACTCATGCTCTTGATTGAAGACAAAAGTTGCAGATTACTTTAAGGGGTAACTTTTTAATTCTCTATATTTTTATTCCAGTGAAGAAAGGTTACATGGAGGAAGATAATGACTGCCTTTTAGCTAAATTTAGCACATGGTTTTCATTGTTTAAACCATTTTTATGACTAAATTCATAGCATGCTAAAATCTTGATAAAACTTCTGCTATTCTATGCAATATCTTGGTGAAGACTTCTGCTTCTTTCTTTGTTATCAGCTAGATTAAGATATGACAGTTCTCTCTTCAACAACTAAGTTAGGAATATCTACTTATCAAATACTTAAGCCTTCTTACTTATTCACATCCCCATTATTTTTTTCTTTAACAATATTGCCTACATGCCAGTCACAATCTGTCTCCAATATACTCTTTATAACTAATTAGATAATCTTTTATAAATACAATTGTTCAGTTCCCTTTTTGGTCATAGCCATTGAAAAGCAAGTCAAGAACTTAAATTAGCAACATAAAATTCTTGGCATTTCTTTCTAATTAAAAAAAATTTCTTGCAAAAAGAAAAACAAGACAACCAGTTAATTACTCTGATTTGATTTTTTGCATTGAAGAGAGATAAAGAGAAAAGAAAAAACAATTCTGATTAATTAAAAATAAAATTTACCAAAGCATTAAAATTTTACTTTGTTTTTTATTTTTTAAAATACTCTTAAATATAAAACATTATATCTCTTAAAAAGTTAAAATTAAATATTAAACACTCTACTAAAAAGATAAACTTTTTTTCTCTTCCTACAATTTTTTTTTTTAAAAATTTAATCCAACTAGTAATTAATAAAATTATTGGAAAAAACAAAAGAAATAATTTATATAATTTTATACTTTTCTATCTCTTTTACCAACATTTACAATTTAAAATACATATTAAAATATGCATATTATAATTATAAAAAAATGTTTGACAATTATTAAAAAAATTATCTAGAATGTTTCTACTATCATGTGGGAAAGAAAATAAAATATTTAACTAATTTCAGATCCCTTATTATTATAAAAAATATCCATGAGAAAATTAAATACTATTTCCTGATTAATTAAATAATCCTAAACTAAACCTGAGGAATAGGTGGCCAACTTATATAATTATTTTTAATGTGTCTATGAAGCCAACTGATTACAATATATATATATATACTAGATATTTCTGCTATAAGTTAAAATGTTGTCCTTATGTATATATCATATTTAGTATGTGTGCATAGTAATACATGTTTATATATTGTAAATGAATTTCACTTGATACATATAATTTTACTTTAAATTAATATCACACATATAGTGTATATAAGTCATTAGATATTTCTGCAGTAAATTAATATATATACTTTTAATGTATATATTATAATTAGAATGTATACATAATTATATATGTATAATAAATCAGTAACTAAGTTTTTTATTTAAAATTGTTTGATAGTTTATAATTTTATTATAAAACAATTGTTTAAAATAACAAATCAAAAGAAGAATATTCCTGATCATTCTTTTAAATAATTACAGTGATTTTTCTTTAACTTTTAGTGAGTATTTAACTTTTTTTTAAGATAATTGTTTTATAATAAAAATCAAAACTATCAAACAATTTAAAATAGAAAACTTAGTTACTGATTTATTACATATGTTACAGTTAGTAATAATTACCAATTATTAATAATAATTACCAGGTCTTTTGGTCAAAGTACTATAAAATACATAAAAATCACATTGACTGATAAATTATTAATAATTACCAAGGTTCTTTGGTCACAGTCATAAATAATACATATAAATCGCATTGACCAGGTGATTATTAATAATTACCAGTAGGAGTCTGGTAAATGCAACATAAATATCTGGAGTCTAGTAAAACATAACAAAAATATATAGTATAATATTATTTATGTATTATTTTAATATTTAATGATTTTTTATTTATTGTTGCATTATTTATCAAATTATGGTAAAATTATACAAATAAGGAGTATGAAATAAATAGAAAAACTTTAATTAGATAAAACTTTTACATTTTTATAAAATTATAAACAATTTATATATAAAATAATATTGCAAAACAATTTATTTTTACAGGAAGAGCTTTTGTGGCATTTAGAATTGCAAAGAATTTTTGATTTTTTTTTACATTTGCAGAGATATGAGTCATAATTACCAGTGCAATTGCAATGCTGGAATCCTTGACCACCTAAATTGGAATTCCTGTGAGCATACTCTCTTAAAGTTACTTTCATATCTGGAACATCATTAATTGAAATAAAATTTTCTTTGCATACTGTAAATTCATTCCTGGCATAGAATTGATTTAAATTACCATATTTCATGCCGAGTTTATATAAGTTATTTTTTTAATTGATATTATAACAGCAATAATATTCTGGTTACCAGCTTTAACCCTATCTACCTCTGGGATCCTTATCTTCAAAAGTCATAACATTTATTCAGCCTGCTTATTAAGACTCTTCTTAGCAGAGTTCAAGCTTCTTGGATTATTTCACAGATTTCATCAAGTATGAAAGAAGAATTTTCTTTGGTCTGTTCACTATTTTCAATAATGCCAATATTTTTTTCTATATTATCTTCCATGTCATTTGACAATATTTAAAAAAAAATATGTTTGATCAATGATTTGTCTAACACTCACATTTCTATTTTTGTTCAGATCTTCATCAATTATTAACTACAAGTCTTCTACTTTATCATTATTCTTTGCTGCAATATCACAATCCTCTTCTGAGGTAATTTTCTGGAGTTCAGCAACACTATTGGGTTGATCTTTTATTATCATCTCAATATCTTCTTCACTGGTGATTTCTGATAAAGTTTCAACTGGCAAGTATGCTTTCAAACTTATTCTAGATTTACAACTAAACATAGCCTCATAATAACTGCAGTCTATTACAGAGTGATGGGCTCTATTTTTCATAAATTGAATGAATTTTAATCTTTCTGACTGTTTGGATGTATTGTTTGCTTCAAGCCAGGTAGATAATATATTTTCAATGTCTTGATTTAATCTTTCAACTGAGCCTTGTGATTGTTTATGTCTCAGTTTTCCAAGAATGATTCATCACACATTCCACAGACTTCTTCAATAATTTGTTCATAAATTCTCAGCTATTGTCATTTTGCAAGATGTATGCTGCTATAAATGTTGTAAATATATCCAATAATTTGTAAGCAACTTCCTTGGCACTTTTGATTTATAAAGCTCTTAACTGAACAAATTTTGTAAGATGGTCCTGATAAACTAGTTTAAATTTATAGTCCCCATCTGCTTGCATTTGGACATTTATCAGAACAATTTGACACAAAGTAAATTGACTGCTTTTAATTGGTTTCACAATGAGCCCTGTTTTAGGAATACTTACAGGATTCACAAAGATTTAAATACAACATAATAATTTCTACGGTAATGTTCGTATACTTTCCTTTAAGCTCTTTCAGCATTCTGTTTCACTGGGCACGACTGATTGCAATATGGATGTCAAGAATTAATTAAAAATTCTCTCCAAAAAGAGTAATATATAATTGATTCATTTTCATTTTTAACTGATGATGAGTTTTTCAACACTTCCAAATTTTTACAATATTGTATCTTGATAAACGTTGATATTCTGCAGGTGATTTACTGGAAAACTTCTCTTTGTGTTTTTTAACTTTAATGAAAAATAAATAATACTCTTCTATAAATGATTAATGATTTTTCTTTTCTTTTTCAATTTCAAATTGTTCATTTGATCAAATCATTTCTTCATTATGTCTAAACTCGCCATTATGCTTTGGGTATGTAAAATTAATGAAAACATAAAAACAAGATGCCAGCGGTGTAGCCATAAATGAAAAACAATCTCTTCCAATAACATTGTAATCAACACTCAGTGAATGGTTAGCAAAAAAAAGAACCAATACTATGACTCTTTCTTTCCTCTGGAATATGGAGAAGTTGCCAACCTAATGCATTGAAATTTATTAAATTTAATGTTGATTGTGAACCTAATGGTATTGAAATGTATTATCACAGGTATGGATGCAAACCTAATGTTATTGAAATTTATTAAATTTATCATTGACAGTCAAAAATTATGAATAATTACCGGTTCATGTGATAATTTTTTAAAAGTTAATCACTTTGACTGTCATATTTGATAATTATTAATAATAACCGGTAATTATTATTACAAACCGATGAATCACTTCAACCATAACATATATTTGTTGGTAACTTTTCTTAGATAAATTGTAATTAAATTAAATTATAAGTGCTAGGAATGCTTAACTAAGGAAATAGTTTGCCATCTCCTCGTACTTACCCCTAACTCTCCATATCATTACAATATATAAACACACATACTTATATATATATATATATAGTAATGGTCAGACACTGACTCTTTTAAATGAAACTAGTTCTCACGATGGGCACTATATGCTGGGCATGTTAAAGAAACTAAAAATTTTAATGTTGATTATTAGCAACTTTCGTTAACTCAGATAGACACCACTAGATTTCATCAGAACCTAAAATATGATTTTTTTCCTTCAACATTATCAAATCAAACAACACCAAATTATTTCCAGCATATATGAATATGCTGGGAGTTTTTGATTTTGAGAAAATCTATGTATAAAAAGAAGCACCAATAATAAGACAAAGTGGAAAAAAATATTAATTCAATAAAGACTACAATAAACTTATTTATCCACTGGGATGTTTACAAAAGCATCATTACTTGACGATTTAATACTGACCTTCATCTGAATGTTAAAATAAACTGAACATTTATTTTTATAACTTTGAAATGATTATCCTTTATTTAATTATATTATCCTCAAATTGAGTACATTACACATATGACTGACTGTAGTGTGTGTGTGTGGCAGGGGATTATGAGTAACTTTGAAAGCAAACTGTTATGTGACAATAATTCTAAAAGTTCGTATTAATAATATCAACTTGTAAACAATTTTCATGACATGCCCATGCTGTAAAACAGAGTGAAATCTATTTAGATTAGAATACTTTGCAGAATGATTAATCAATAGAATTACAAAGAAGTATTACAATCACACCACTAAACAACATATCTCAAACATAATCATATTGTATACAAATAAAAAAATATATTGAAATCACCCTCACAAATATTATGATAATTCAGAAATACCATGTGTTAATAAATAAAATCTGAGCTTTAAAGAATCATCTCAAAAGGGTGAGTTAGCTGTCTGAAGTTCAGACTTTATTCATAGAGGGTATTGCTGAAATATAATTTTTGGAAGGGTGATTTGAATATTTCCTATTTAATTTTCAGCTTGTGATATGCACTGGAATATTTTCATATACAAGTAAATAAAAATTCTAAATCTTTAATGATAAGGCCTGCTATACAAAATAACATTGAAACATCTTTATGAAGCTATGTAAAACAGGGCGGATTTAACTGTATATAGCAAATAACTATATCATTAACTCATAAAGTTCAAAGTAAAGGGCTTAGTTATTGGATTTTAAAAACCAAAAACACAATTAAATCAATGATTATGATTTTCTTAAATCGTATGAATGGATACGGCTAATGGTAAGTACATCTTCCAACTATAAATAACAATGATTATATTATAATTTATAGTGATATAAATTGCAACCTTGCATTTAATTCCTTAAAATCAGTATGTAGATATTCAACAATATCTAATATCTGCTTTACACAGCTCTATCAATGAAGTATAAATTATTATTAATACAAAATTTCATTATAAAATGCCTTTTTTTTATTTTATCACATTTAAATAAAGTAGAATTCTAAGTAGGTATAAGCATTCACCTAACTTTTTCAAAATTAACTTTTATTTACTTCCAAAAGCATATACTTAAAGAAATCTAAAATTGTTTTGTTAATATATATTCACACACACACACTTTACATTTAATATTAAATAATACATTTTAAAGAAATAATCTACAATTTAAAAAAAAAACATGTTCCAAAACTTTTCTTTTTTTTTACATGATTTTTCTATCTCTGCAATCACCACTAACTATAGTGAGCCGCATAATTACTTATTTTGATTCCTCCTTTCTCTTATAATGAGTATTATTAAAGATCTTGCATGTCTTCTACTTACAAGAAAATCAAGTTAGATGATGTGTATAAAAATAATTTAATATTTACTTCAGGTGTTGCTGGCCTGACCAATGACAGTACTAGCATGGGATTCAAACCTGGGCCCTTAGATTCTTGATTATTGGATGTTAAGGGCTCTAACCAACTGGGCCACCCTGCCAAAGGCAACAGACTGTAGTAATTTCACATACTTATCTATGAGGTTTAAAATATTTAAATAAAGTTATTTTTCTAAAGACATTCAATACACATATTAGATGATGGAAATAGTCCGATATAAAAATACAAATATGTAAATTGTCTCTTGGCCATGCTATTGAAACATATTGTCACCAATTTTATCCTTGCACAAAGTAAAATATTTTCCATGAATATCACAGTTGAGTACATTTTCCTTGTATTTTCTATGAATATCACAATTGTATACATTTTTTATGTATTTTCTATGAATTTTACAGTTGAGTCCTTGTAGTTTGAAGATAATTCATGATTGATGAACATGGATGACATTAATTTGGATGATGCAGACAATCTGAGAGAGAAAAAGAGATCGTATGGGTTTTATATTTACTCATTTACAGCTTCACGGTCATTTTAGTTAGCATTAAATTCTTGCTGGTGTTTCACAAAGCTATTTCTTTATAAAGAGAGATTGGCAGTTTAGAAAACTAATATAACTTTCACTACTTTTTAAGGCTGTTAATTGGATGAGAAAAAGCAGAAGCATATGAATTGTAAAAATAGTTATTTTTGGTTTTTATACAATTTTTATAACAATTGTCCTGCTGTTATCACTTTAGGAATTTAACAAACAAGTAGAGATCATTTATCAAGTACACACAGCAATGAGGATTAAATATAATTAAAATAATTACACTGCCCTTCCAAAAAGCATAGTGACCAAACTAAATAAATTAATAAAAAAATATTACACAGATCTGGAATAACTATTTGTTATGGTGAGTTCAACACTTCTTATAATGAATTACCATGTACATTACAATTTAAACTTAATCAATTCACACTGTTACCACTTTCATCTTTGTATACACCTGGGGAAGTTTCATTTATTGGAAAGCAAGATTCATCTCTCATCGATCTCTTTTTTAGGCATCCCATTTTATTTTAAAACTTCAATCCATCAATCCACCATATCATTTTCAGACCACAATAGTGTGACTCTCAAATTATACAAATTTAAAAATTAATAAACCATTCTATAAGTTTACATTTAAATAACAGGTTTCTATAGAATATAAATTAATTATAGATGACTTTTCTAATACAATAACTGCAGTATCATCAGCTGCAGTACCTTTCTCCAGTTGAAACTTAGTTAGCCTTCAAAAATTTTTTAAACAATTGCTGCTACAATCAATTAAGAAGTTATCATTCAAATAAGCTCATAAGACAATATGTCAAAGACATAGATAAAACCCTGCAAACCATCTCGCAAATGAATAATGCCAAAGCTTTTATCAGTAAACTGAAAAATAAAACAAACCAATTGATCATGCATAATACATAGATTAAAAAATAATATCAATTATCTCAAAGTTCAGAAGAACCACTGTAAATTTATGCAACATCAATTCCATCTCAAATCTTTGGTATTCCTATTTTATGAAAAAATATCATTCTCCTTACTGGCACTAATGTTGACATGGAAATTCTTGAGCACTTAAAATCTACTCTAAAATCAGCTGATCAATATCTGCTCACTATTCACTATATTACACAATCTCTTTAAGAAAATTTTATTACAAAGCAACAAGTATACCAATAAATTATGTACCTTGAAAGACACATCTCTCTAGCTGCAGATCTTATCCTAGCTAGTGCCTGCAGGCAGCTTGATTATATCATAATTCCCATTTTACATAAATGATATAGTTAACTTTTCTACCTACATAACATTTTTTCTCAGAAAAAAAATCAAATACAATATAAATCTCTGTAAATAACTTGTGATATTAATATCATTTATGGTCTTTATTACTTTTACAATGCTTCATATAATTACAACCCAGTATTGATGATTTTGATTGCCCTAGCAATCTTCTTCAGAATTTCTAATTATATTTTCAAATCTTAACTCTATCCAACTTTATTTCCAGTATTCTTTATCTTCTTTATGAAGATTTGAAAATATAAATAGAAGTTCTGAAGAAGATTGCTGGTGCAATCAAAACAGTCAAAAGTGAGTGTAATTATATGAAGCATTGTAAAAGTAATGAACAATGTAAATGGTATTAATATTATATGGATTTGGGAATACAATAACAAAGATAAAGTTAAATAACTTGTGCCTTGTTACACTTAAGAATGGTGATTAAAAAATCTTTCCAAGAATAATTAAAAAAAAAGACTGAATGAAATTATTTTGCCAAAACTATACACTTCCCATCATGCAGTAAAAGGCTTCCATGCCTTTCAAGCTATTCTTTTAATATAAGAATCAATTTAGTTCACCAAAGAACACAAATTTACAGATTATGTTGCATGCCAAGTCAATTTGAGACAGTTTTTGATCTAGTTAATTGGAAACATCTTTTCACTGTTCTACACAAACATCTGTCTGAACACAATAATCTGATGATTGCTATGCAGAACTACCTTACTAATAGATCAATTAAACTGAAGAATTATATGCAGCTTCAATATCTTTCAAACATAGTCATGGCATTCCACAGAGCTCACCACTTGTGTCATAGCTATTTGCAATTTATATAGATCCCCTGATTAAGAAAATTGAACAATGCACCGAAGGTTTTTTCCTTCTTAACCTTGGAATTAACATCCAAGTCATATCTTCAGAGATCTTCAAAACATTCCCATCATTTTCAATATTTTAAATAAACTCCAAACATCAACTGGTTCCACTTTACAATTTTTGCAAGTCATCTTTGTGGCTGTAAATAATCAACTTTCTTCATTGATAACCCCTTATTTTCTCTCAGTATCCTAATTAATCTGAACCTCTTCAAATTTGGATTACTTGTTATTGAAGTTAAACTTGTCATACCATTACAGCTGCAGTTCCATCAAACTTTTTCCTGTGCAAAATAAATGTACTCTATTATAAATATATTAATATTTATGTATTAATAAATAAATAAACATTTGAAATTTGCGGCTAATAATCTCTACTTCCCAAATGTAGCTAACATTCTTGATGAAGTATACAGTGGATTCTTGGATATGGAGAATGATTACTCTATATAATTTGGCTTATGAAAATCACTGAATCAGTTTAGGTGCACTTAGAGGGAAAAAACTAGACTGAATGTTGAATAAGCCAATAAACATCACATGACCACTCTCCTCTTATGCTTGTGTATAACTGTTGTTAAAACAGGCAAAACACACTATATGTATTGCCACACACAGCAAGCTAGAGTAATCAATGGATGCTGAAGGTTTGTGCATAAAATCTCCATCCAGTGCCTACTCATCCAATATCCCCAGACTAGTTTCTGGCTTGTGGCCTTCATCAGTGAGGAGCCTTGGATCTAAGAGCACTGCATCTAGATCTTAGGATCTAATGCAACCCTTTAGCAAACACCTTTTATCTCCATTTAACTACAAAACTATGAGTCGTAAACTGAAAACACCTTAATGTTTTCAATCCAAGCCCATTAGCTAATATAGTCATATGGGTCTGAACACAGTTCAGTACCCATACATTTTGGTGTCTTTGGTTCTTTAATAACCATAGCCACCACTATCCTATTAGGCAGGATTGGTTTTAAGCCAATAAACATCACATGACCACCTCCTCTTATGCTTGTGTATAACTGTTGTTAAAACAGGCAAAACTCACTATATGTATTGCCACACACAGCAAGCTAGAGTAATCAATGGGTGCCATAAGGCTTGTTCATAAAATCCCCATCTAGTGCCTACTCAAGCAATATCCTCAGACTAGTTTCTGGCTTGTGGCCTTTGTCAGTGAGAAGCCTTGGATCTGAGAGCACTGCACCTAGATCTTAGGATCTAATGCAACCCTCCAGCAACCACCTTTTATCTCCATTTAACTCCTTACTGATGAAGGTCACAAGCCAGAAACTAGTCTTGGGATATTGGATGAGTAGGCACTAGATGGGGATTTTATGCACAAGTCTTCTGGCGTTCATTGATTACTCTAGCTTGCTGTGTGTGGCAATACGTATAGTGAGTTTTGCCTGTTTTAACAACAGTTATACACAAGCATAAGAGGAGGTGGTCATGTGATGTTTATTGGCTTAAAACCAATCCTGCCTAATAGGATAGTGGTGGTTATGGTTATTAAAGAACCAAAGACACCAAAATGTATGGGTACTGAACTGGGTTCAGACCCATATGACTATATAAGCTAATGAGCTTGAATTGAAAACATTTAAGACTCATAGTTTTGTAGTTAAATGAAGATAAAAGATGGTTGCTAGAGGGTTGCATTAGATCCTAAGATCTAGGTGCAGTGTTTTCAGATCCAAGGCTCCTCACTGACGAAGACCACAAGCCAGAAACTAGTCTGGGGATATTGGATGAGTAGGTACTAGATGGGGATTTTATGCACAAGCCTTCTGGCATCCATTGACTACTCTAGCTTGCTGTGTGTGGCAAAATGTATAGTGAGTTGTGCCTGCTTGAATGTTGAATATACACTCAAACATAAATATTTGTGCTAGTTGGCCAGATAAAAGTACAATCACCAGAAAGAAGTTAGGCAGGTGCTAGTAGAGTTACAGTGTGTGCTGAGGTGTATCACTTAAAGTGTTTGAATAAGAAAAGGATGTTACAGGTTTCTGGTTATGTAGTCAGCGTGTAAATGTGATTAAAGAGGTGAGAAAGTGGTTTCTAAGTGTAGGTAGTCTAGAGAGAAAGTCAGGGGAGAGTAAACAAAATGTAGTTAAGGAAGATATGACAGAGTATGGTTTTAGTGGAGTGTCTGGAGATATGGGTGGAGAAAGTAGTAATGCAATGGAGATGGTTAGCCAGAGAATAAGTAAGATAGAGGAAGAAGTGAAGGATGTAGAAGTAAAATTAAAATTGTTAGAGATGAAGTGTGAGCAGATAAAGGAATTATTGAGTAGAAGTGATACAGAAGAAATGGATAAGGAGGTCCAGAGATGGTAGAAAATGTTACAGATGGAGTAGAAAAAGTAGATTATGAGACAGTATTGATAGGAGATTCAATAATCAAAGAATGTGGGGATATAATTGCAAGGGAAAATAGAAGAAGGTATGTAAGAGTGTGTTTGCCTGGAGCTAGAATTAGGGATGTGACAGATAAAGAAAGCAAGGTAGTAGAAATGTATATGTTATGGTAGGGACTAATAATTTGTTAGAGCCATCAGAGAGAGTAATGGATGAGTACATAGAATTGATTAGGAATTTGAATGAGAGTAAAGGAAGAGTAGGGGTAGTTGGTAATAATCAAGATTTGACAAAAGGTATTTGTTAGATAGGACATGTTCTATAAATGAGAGATTGAAAAAATTGTGTGAGAGAAATAATATTATGTTTGTGGATGTATGGGATTGGTTTATTGGAAAGAGGGAGTTATATAGTAAAGATGGATTGCACTTAGGAAAGCAAGGAAGTGAAGTTTTAGTGAGTCTGATATTTAAAGAATATAATTCGGGAAACTTTTAAAGAGGGGTGGGCTTTTAAATTGTAATATTATCAAAAAGAAGAATGGATGGGATATAAGAAATAAACAAAAGATGGTTGATTTAGATATAAGTGTAGATGTGGAAAAGGAATCGATCTGTAAGATTAATGGTAAGAAAGTTTTTTATAAATGTAATGGAGAAGAAAGAATCAAAAGAGTATATAAAAGAGTAGTTAGAAAAAAAGAAATTGTTAAAATTGGGTTTTTGAATATGCAAGGTGGTAAGGGGACCAGAAAAGTGGCTGGAATTAAACAAAGCAATTGAAAATGAAGAGCTTGAGGTATTAGCAGTAGTGGAAACACATCTAAGAGAAGACAAAGAACCTATTTTGGAAGATGTGGTATGGCAGGCTATAAATAGAAAAAGAAAAAAGGGATGTTGATATAGGTATTATATCGAAAAAATATTTAAATATTGTTAAATGTCAAGAGCATTTGTGGTTTGAAATAAGGTTGGGTAGAATGGATGGTGGCTGTAGTGTATATAGCCACTGGAGATAGTCAAACTGTAATGGAATGGAACAGAAGTATATATGAATGCCTAGTTAAGGATATACAGAATTTTAAAGAAAAGGGAAGAGAATAAGGGTTATAGGGGATATGAATGGATATATTGAAGAAATTGATGATGTAGATAATAAGAATGGTCAGTTTTTGAAGGAATTTTGTCAAAGAGTAAATTTGAGCATTGGGAATTTATCAAATATTTATGAGGGACAATACACATGGTCTATCAATAATATATTTCACACAATAAATTATGTATTGGTAGAGAAAGAGGGAATGAATAAAATACAGAAAATTAAGGTGTTTGATAATGAAGAGAGAGTATGTAATAGTGATCAAAATTTTATTGTAATAGAAATGGTTAGTAATGTCATGGAGGATAAAAATAAAAGCAGAAACAATAGTGAAAGATGTGGATGGAGAGTGAATGATAAGAATAAGTTGGAAGAGTATAAAATACAAGTTGAGGAAGCCATGGAACAGTTGGTTGGGAATGAGTATGAGGACCAATGTGGTGAAATAGAAAAAGTGGCAAATAGGGTTTTAGTTGAAAACATGCAGAAGAATAAAAAAAATAATAAAATGAGAGTTAGTAAAAATGTAAAAGAGAGGAAAGAAGCATGCAGGGAATATAAGTGTGCTATTAAAAACAAAGAAAGTGATAACAATATTAATGCTAAATGGGGAAAGTACTTAGAAAAGAAGAGGTTGGCTAAAATGGATAATTATAGAGAGAGGATGAAGTTGAATAGTAAATTGTAGGAGGATATTAATAAAAGTGGAAGAGATGGGAGTAAAAAAATTTGGAATTACATTAAAAGGAGAAATGTAGGTGAGAGAGATATAGTATTAATAGATGATGAGGGAATAGAGTGTAGCTCTACAGAAGAGTTAAAGAGAATCTTAAATAGATATGTAATGGATATAGAAAAGATTTTAGATGTGAAGGACTTAGTGATAGAAAACATGAAAGCATTTAGTAATGGGAATATTAGGTTCACAAAAAATGAACTGAATGAGGCAGGGAAGAGATTGAAAAGTGGAAAGGCGAGAGGTTTAGATGGATGGGCAGAAGAGATGGTAATGAATTTAAGGCATAGAGCAAAAGCAAAGTTATAATCATGTTTTAATAAGATGGCACAGAAGAAAGTTATTCCAGGGAGTTGGAGTAATACAAGAGTAAGCTTATTATTTTAAGGAAAGGGTAGGGATCCTAGAAAGCTAAATAATTATCGATCGATAGCAGTAATATCAGTTTTATATAAAGTTTTCTCATATATGGTGGCTTGAAGAGTTGTAAAGTGGATGGAAGAGAATAATGTAGTGGGGGAAATGCAAGGAGGTTTTAGATCAGATAGGCATATAGGAGATAGTTTATTTGTAGTTACACAACTTATGGATATGAGTAGAAACTCAGGTAGATCGTTGTATACGAGTTTTATAGATATAGAGAAGGCATATGATAGAGTAAATAGAAATAGATTATGGATAAGGTTAGTAAATCTGGGAATGGATGAAGCTTTAGTAAATATTATTAAGAAATTATATGAAAATAATTACTATACTTACCAATTAGAGGATATAGAATCAGTTAACGTTAAAAATGGGGTGGGATTAAGGCAAGTATGCCCTACATCACCTATTTTGTTTTTGTTGTATTTGAGTGAAATGGAGAAAGCAATAGAACAACTAGGAAGAGGGACAGAGATACCATTAATGTGTGGCAAAGGAGTATATATTTCGCTGAGTCTTTTTTTTGCGGATATTTTTTTGTGTGCAGAAAGAAGATATGGAATTTATGCTGAACACATGTGCTAGGATGGGTAAGAGATGGGGATTAAATTTAGTGAAGAAAAATCAAATATAACGATGATTAATAATGGGGAAAGAGAAGATGTAGAATTTTTATTGGGAGATATAAAGTTAAGTGTCGTGGATAGATATAGTTATTTGGGAATCATCTTAAGTAATCAGGAAAATTTCTTGGTTGAATGGGAGAAAAAATTGGTAAATGAAGCAAAGAAAAGAAAGGGTTTAGTAAAGAAATTAACAATGTTTTCATATAATAAATATGATGTAGCTAGAATTATATTGAAGGGAGTTGTAGTAGCAGGGTTAACATATGGTAATGATGCGTTATGTGTTAGTAAAAGGGTATTAGATTATTTAGAGAAAGTACAAAGGGAAGTAGGAAGACACACATTAGATGCAGATATAGTTATTTGGGAATCATCTTAAGTAATCAGGAAAATTGCTTGGTTGAATGGGAGAAAAAATTGAAGCAAAAAAAAGAAAGGGTTTAGTAAAGAAATTAACAGTGTTTTCATATAATAAATATGATGTAGCTAGAATTATATGGAAGGAGTTGTAGTAGCAGGGTTAACATATGGTAATGATGTGTTATGTGTTAGTAAAAGGGTATTAGATTACTTAGAGAAAGTACAAAGGAAAGTAGGAAGGCATGCATTAGATGCAGAGGTATGGACAGCAAAGGAGGCAATTCAAGAAGAAATGGGATGGTCAAGTTTTTATATGAGAGATGCAAAAAGTAAAATGAAAATGTATGGTAGGTTGCAGTTTATAGATGATAAAAGAATAGCCAAAATAGTATTTAATTGGATTATATGTAAAGGGCAGGCAGCAAGATGGGTGAGAAAGGTAATGCAGTATGCAAAGGATTTGGATAAAGAAATTATATCAGTATACTTGTATAAAAGGTGGGATGATTGTGTTAGGATGATTGTTGAGTGTTATAGTGGTAAGGAATTGGATAAAAGAATAGATGCATTAATAAAGAAGAGGGAGTTGGAGAACTAGTATGGAGAGTAAAAAGAGTTTAAATATATATAGAAGTAAACGGAACATTGGGTGCGAGCTAATTTATGGTAATAGTAAGGAAAGTAGCTTATTGTTTAAGGCTCGAACAGGATCTTTAGCAACAAGAGAATATACATGTAAATGGAAAAATATGTGTGATTTAGCTTGCAAATTGTGTAAGGAAGATATAGAAAATATTAGGCACCTGTTGATTGAATGTAAATGCTTGAAAGCAGAAAGGGTACAAATAAAGAAGTTATGGGAGAATAAATATGAACAAAGTGATTATACATAAAGTGGGTTATTGGTTTTTATGCTGGGTTTGGGAAAAGATAAGGGGGATTTAGATATAAAGGCCACAGAGTTGACAAAGATTATGTTGTGGAAATGGGATGGAGCAGATTATGGGAAAGTTTAGGATGGGGAATGGAAGGGGACGGTAAAGTGGCTAACAGGTTTCTTTGGGCATAGTTCCTGAGAGATTCGTGACTCCGTTTAAGGAGAAGTCACGGTACATCACATCACAATCGTCATTCGGTTAGGATATATCTGTATTTTGAAAAATCTATTTTTAATGTATTTTCTTTACCCTAATTCAAATGTTTTTTTTTTTTTTTTACTAAATGCAGTAGATCGCAGGTTATTTGGATATTATGAAACGGAATCACAACTCAAAAAAAAAAAAAAAACACTTTTCTAAAATAATGGTAGCACACAATCTTACCTAACAATGATTAAACGAAAATGACTTTCATGACCGACATACATTTTTTGTAAAAAAAAAAAAAAATTATAAGGTCAATTTGATTTAAATGTAACTTGTATTGTTTATTGAATTTTATAATTTTAGCAAAAAAAAATAAGCAAAAAAAAAATGGGATTTTTTTTTTTACATTTCGTAAAAGAGAATTTTTTGATATGACCTGGTACATTTTAAAAATTATTTAATATACACTCACTATGCCAAATTTTTGATGAATATAAATAATTAGAATTGTTTTGCCAGAAATAATAACAAATAAATATTTATAAATCTTTAAATATTTGATGAATTACAGAAAATCAAAAATTAAATACTTTAGAAAGTTCTAGATATTTTTTTTTGTTTGAATTATTGTCAAACTATTGGTTAAAACATCTTACGTCATCAAATTATTATTATTATTTTTTTTAACTATCCGAGCATGTACAAATTTTTAGACTTTTCAGTGACGCCATATTGGTGGTTTCTTAGTAATTTAAATTCAGTATTTAATTGTTAAATATATATATACTTAAAACAATAAAAAGGAAAAATGTCACTATTCAATATGTTTACCGCATTTGATGATGATCCATTTTTTAGGTGAGTATTATTTTAACTTTAAATTATACATATTTCTCGTATTTTTTTTCTCTATAAGCCTTTCTAACGTAATGCTTTGTCAAAATATATCGTGAAACCCATTATTATTTTGAGGAACTTTTATTAAAAAATATTATTTTTGAAATTAGTTTAGTGTTTTATTAAATATTTAAATGTTTTATGTGAATTAGTTTAAATATTTATGACAAAAAAAAATGATTGCGTAAATTGAAAATTTTCAAGCACTTACGTTTTTTACTTTATGAACATATTCATATTTGTAAGAATATTTTGCCCTTTTAAAATTGTATTATGAAACTAAAACGTTGTAAATTTCTCTCTCGATAAGTATATTCGATTCGATTTTGTTTGCCAAATTTATTTTTCTATCTATATGTTTATGGCACCAGTTAAATTCCTCTTATTATCCATAAAAGTTATTAAATCAAAATTATTTCTTCTTTAAAAATACGTCATTTCGTAAAGTTGTCAAAAAAGAAAGACAGTAGTACTAAAAAATACATATACCTGTTAATTTATTTGTTCCCATTAGTTCCTCTTGAATTTCTACCGAATATTTTATTTGTAGTTCCCTCGTATTGTATTTTGTTTCAATCTCCATTTGTGCTAATGCAAGTTTATTTTTAACAATTTTTTTTCTTATTTGAGTCGTTGCTTTACATTTTATAATAATATTACATATTTTATAAAGGAAGATTAACATATCGTACGACACTTAAAGCTTGCTACAGTATATTAGCAAAACCATTTCTCCTTTCTGTATTTTAGTGCTATCTATTATAAAGCACCAATTATAACCATTTGTAAACACAGCCTACAATACATCGTACTAAAATAGAAGAAAATGATATTGTCCTAAGAGAAATTTGCACACTATTTAAAGATTTCTTAAGTATTTTTTTCTAATATAGTTATGCTGATTAGTTTTGAAGGTTGTATTGTTGGATAATACTATTGTACAATCTATACATGCTGCTTTTAATTGTTAAAAACCCAAGTGTAAAATGATTATTATAAAGATGGATAATCCAACAAATAAGAATAATTTTGAAGGTACAATAAAATTTTGATTGTTTGCAAATCAATGAGTAAATTTAGATTCCTGGGTGCATATTTTCTATATATAAACATTCATATCTATATAATTGGAGTTTATAAAAATATTTTGTTGTTACACAGAAAGATATCTAAATAATATCTATTCTCAATTTGGTTATTATAATTACTTTTTTCTGGTCTTTATGATCTCATCTGTAAATATCTCATTTGCTAAGGTATATTATTGCCTTCTTTACAAAGTTAAAACTATGTAGGAATACTTGTTGCTGTTATGAAAATGTTGAGCATTATTTTGGCTTTCTGATTTTTTGATGAAGGTGACTTCATCTTAGAATATAATATTTAACATTTGTCTTTATTCAGGCTGAAATATTTTCACGAGGGACACAATTTAGGTCTTACCTGGGGTACAGTTTTAAAATTAAAATCCTGAAGTTTTTATTAAGAAAGACATTTTAACAGTGCATGTGAAATAAATGAATTATAACAGATTTTCTGACGAACTTGAGCATGTTTTTTGTGGGGATGGTATTCTATTTATGCTCCAACAATTATTTCATTGATGCTAAATAAATGCAATATTTATTTTATTGGGAAAATATGATAGAATAAAATGCTATTGAAAGCTACAATTAGTGATAATTCCTGAAGTTTTTCAGAAAGGTTTGCTGTAAAAGTTTTGCCATCGTCACAAGTTGTCAAGGGAACAAATGTAAAGGATATATGATAAATTTAGAAATGTTTTTGTGATTTATAGATTGATTTATATACTCATTACAAAAATTTTTAATTTTTTATTCTTCATTTTTTCCCCCCTGGAATTCAAATGGCAATCTTGTTCTCAAATGGTTTTTAATAAATGAATGAAAATGCCTATCAGAATTGAATTTTTAAAGTCCATTTTATAATTTATCATTGCAGTTGTTATTACCCAATGATTATGCACATAGCCTGTATAGTAAATTTACTGATATTTAATTAGAAAAACATCATATTATTCTTATATTTAATAATTGGTTGAGTTTTTTTTTTTTCTATCACTCAATGCAGATATGTCTTATATCGTGGAGGCTGTGAAAATTGTCAGCCAAAATTGTGGTGACTGAGATAGATGGTATTGAAAATCGCTACATTACAAAGTAGATTGACGTTCAATTATGACATTTTTTGGAACTGTAGAGATTTTAAATCAAGTAAAGATAGCATGAATTAGAGAATTATTTAATATTGAGAGGAGAAACTGATGGATATGCAATTATAAGAAAATATGAAAAGATAATTTGAAAAGTATGTTTGACTAAAGCAACAAATACTAGATGGAAAATCATTATAAAGTTTAGACTAGTACTAATATTGGATTGATGGAAGATCAAACATCAGAAAAGATTAATTATTTAATTTAATGATTATTAGTTCTGTCAAAAGGAAAACTTACACATCAAACTAATCCACATTCTCAGTTTTTTTCAAAAAGCCATAACGACTTTTTTACAATCATTAATAAATTTCCTATTTTCTTCAATTTTTTTTTAATTTCTAAAGAAATCGTTCTTAATTTATCTTCTTCATGTCTAATTCAGTTACTTGTTTTTTTCTTATTTCCTCAAAAAATACTGTTTTCTTTTTTCAATTTTTATTCTTGAAATTGATATTTAAGTCTCCAATTTTTTTTTTTGACTTAATCGTCCACGTTTCTGTTCTATATTAAACTAAACTTCAAACAAAACATTTGATCTGCCCTCTTTTCCATTTTAGATCTAATTTAGATAATCCAAAAACTATACATTAAAAGCCTTTATGACTATTGCACTATAATTTCTTTATTGCTGTTTTCATTATCGGTTATATAACTTCACAAATATATTTTAAAAGCAATAATTCCCTGTTCAGTGATTACTCTTAATCTTTTTTATTTATATTTACTTTCATCCTAAATTTTGTACAACCTCTTATCAATACTGCGTAGCATTTTACTAAGCTCATAATCATTATTTATAAATACCGCAAATTAAAAATCTATATAATTAGATCTTTGGAGATCATTGTTAATTCTATCCTTTTCAAAACATTTATTTTAATAACTTGTAAATATGAATAAAGTAATGAGCTATATGAGATTTCTGTATTATATCATTTCTTATATCTATTCCATAATATCATTTAATCTTATACTTTATTCATTTACAAATTTCTTATTAAATTGTCTCAACTTGGCTTTTTTCTTTTAATATATTCTAGAGAATTTTTTACTTAAAAATTGAATAACATTGCTTTTTCCTTCATGGAGCAGTTATGCTGGCCAAGACAGGAGTTTCTAGCAATCCATTCTGGTAAATAATGCTTCTTTTATAATATTCTTGCATGTAGATATATTGTGTGAAGATGATGGTCCTCATTGTAAAATTTTCTAGTTCACTTTGCCAGTAACATGTATTGTGATATAAATTTATAGTCGCAGCCCTTTTTGTGTTATCGCGTGGCTTTGAAAAATAATTGCTTCCATTCAAACTATCTCAATCCCATCTCATTGTTGTGTTTATTGAAAAAACGCTTAGTCACCCTACCCTCTATAAAAATACAGAAAAGAAAACATGATGCTTCTTCAAGTCTGTTTTACATCTCACTTTCTTTACAATGGTTAATTTTATAATTAGTTAACAAAATCTTTTTTTTTTACTTTTATTTTATATTCATAAATATTTGTTTGAGATAAAATGTTGTCACTCATACACACAATTCCTAATACAAAACAACTCTTCATCCAAGGATTATTTAGAATCTATCAAAATATTGCTGTTTATTATTGTTATATTTTATAATCATAACTGGCTATGCACTGCTATATTATTAATCTATCATAAAATAGGCTGAATCATACATTTATCCATCAGTTGTCCCAGTATGGTTTCAGTAGTTTCTTGCAGATTCTAAATATAGATATGAATATAGATTTCGGACTATATCGGTACCCATTTATTTCTATTCTAGCCACTTTAACATTGTTTCCTGTCTCAATTCACTATAAAGCTTTTGTATATATTTGTAATGTCTGTAGAATTCATATTTTTTTCTTTTTTTCTCTTAACCGATATCTCATTAGTAATTTTTTTTAAAATTTCCTTCAATAATGCCCTTCATTTATTTGGATTTATTTTATCAGCTAGACTAGCGGTCTGCAATCTTTTAGATATTGCAGACCACTAACGTAATTTTTAATGGTGCAAATTAATCACGAGCATTGAGTATGATTTACATATATATTTACGTATTAATAATTTTAATTTTAACATAAAAATAATGATAAATAATAGTAATATATATTAAAAATTAGTGCGACATTTGCTGCTCTTGGTTTAAAATTATTTTATTAATCCTTGGCTTCAATGATGTCACCACAATATGTAAAGGAGCTTCTAGTCAAATTTCATGCCTAGTCAATTGTACAGAATTCGGTATTCTTATTTTGTTACTTTTTCTATACCACTGACCAAGTAGGGGTTAATTCAATGCATTTGGAGTAGATGTTTTGCAAGTCACAATAGTATTTTGAAACAATTCAATTAGCAATATAATGTTTTTCGTTCTATTTTAAATATAATAATACAGCTTAATTAAACAAAATTTATTTTTTATTTAAAAATTTTATTACATGAGCATAGCAAATTGAAATAATATCTGAATTTCTTTGCGACCTTTAAAATTAGTCATGGACCACCGGTTGCGACTTCTGAGCTAGACTACCAAACTTTATGCATATTTTCTTTCCATCAACTGAAAACTTTTTTCTAATATCTGCTTTTAATTTTATCAATTGCCTGTTACTCTTAACTCAATTTTATTTGTTTTAAGGAAAACTTTATTAAATTAACACATTTATTCATATTCTCTTGAACATATACAGTCTCATATTTCCTTCTATTATAATCTTTAACATATTTTATAACCTTCATATCTTCAATACATCTCATTCTATGACCAGTATTCAAATAATGAACATATGGTCCTGAATTCATGTCCTTTCTTTCAATAGCCCTATTAGGCTCTTTTCCCCTTTCTATTGCTGTTTTCCCCGTTTGCCCTATATATATATTATTGCAGCTCCTACAAATTATTTTATATACTAATCCTATTTTACTTTCTTTATCATTTTCTCTCTCTCTTCACATTTGATATCCATTTTTCCAATGATTTATTATTCTTCCAAGCAATTCTTATGTTCTCATTCAATCTCCCTTTTCTTAAAATCTTATATACATCTTTATAATAAGGTATTGATATCCATTGGCTGCAGAAAGGAGTTTGATATTAACTGAAAGGAGGAGACCCTTTGATTCCTCTTGGAGGCCTTAAAGGAACCGAGCAGGGCAAATTCCTAATGTCCACTCCATACGTTCTTGTCGTTGCAGCTGTTATTACTATGTGATTATTCATATAGTATACGAACATGGATGGGCTGCTCTCCAACACGCATTAGCCAGCGTGGTGAGTTTATTGGCTTTTTACCTCTTGAGTTTAAGATCAAGAAACACCATGGTCTTTCTTCTCAGTGCCTGATAAGGCAGAATGAATGTTTGTGTAAATGATAAATATTTTTCCAATACATATATACAATTATGACAGACAAAAATAAAGCATGGCCTTTATTCTTAGGAGGCTGTAAAGTCACCAACCAAGGCAGCGGTTGGTGGCCGAAGGCGGAGGGTGCTAAGAATCCCCTGATTGCGGACCCAGGCTGCCATTTGATAATGACTTTTTATTTAGGTACTTACAACTGCAGATCACTTTCAAGTGAAGGAAGATTGCAAGAATTAGAAGAAGAATTGTCTTATATTAAATGGGACATTATTGGACTTTGTGAAGTTAGAAGAAAAGGTGAAGAAACAATTAATTTAAAAAGTGGACATATACTCTATTATAAAGGCACACATATTGGAAATACAAGTGGAGTAGGATTCATTATAAATAAAAAATGGAAGAACAATATTGTGGAGATTGATGGTGTATCAGACAGAGTTGCAAGATTAGTTATACAACTTAATAGCAGATACCAAATGCAGATAATTCAGGTTTATGCCCCAACAAGTTCTCATAGTGATGAAGTAGTAGAAGATTTTTATATGGATGTACAAAAGGCTTTTGATCAGAGTAAACAACATTTTAAAATTGTTATGGGAGACTTTAATGCTAGAATTGGTAGACAAATGAAAGATGAAATTGCTGTAGGTAATTTTGGTTATGGTAATAGAAATGAGAGAGGACATAGACTTGTGGAGTTTGCAGAAAAAGAAAAACTTTATATTATGAATTCATTTTTTGAGAAAAATGTTAAAAGGAAATGGACATGGAAGCATCCAAATGAAGGTACAGCAGAATTGGATTATATTTTGACTAACAGGAAATACATATTTCAAGATTGTAATGTTCTTAATAAATTTAACACAGGAAGTGATCATCGATTAGTAAGGTGTAAGTTACGTGTTAATGTAAAACTAGAGAGACAAAAATTATTAAGAAAAAAAATATTTACAGTTGATATTCCTAATCTTCAGAAACATTCTAATGAATTTAAATTAGAACTTACAAATAGGTTTCAAGTGTTAGGAGATTTTGAACATGATTCAGATTTGAATGAAATTAATATGAAAATAACTGATACACTTTTAAAAACTGCAACAAAGATAGCTGGTAGAAAAAAGCAGCAATTGACTAATAAAATTTCTACTGAGACTAGAGAACTTATGAAGAAAAGAAGGAATATGAAGATATACAAAAATGATGTATTAAAAAGAATTGAATATCTCGAATTTTGTAAAATGGTACGGAAAAGAGTTGAAAATGATATAAGAAAGTATAACTGTGAAATAGCAAGGAAAGCTGTAGAAGAAAATAAAAGTCTCAAGAATGTTAAACAACATTTTGTTATTGGTAGGAAATTTTAATCTGCAGTAAAAAAAAAAAAGATGGAATTATTACTAAAAAAAGAGATATCATGAAATTGGTAGATTTTTATCAAGAATTATATAGTAATAAAGAACAAGTACCTCCTATATCTATTATATCTTCCGAATTGCCCAGACTTTTAAACGAAGTGAGATATGCAATTAAATGTATGAAGAAAGGAAAGGCTCCAGGAAATGATGGAATTATAATTGATATATTAAAAGAAGCAGGTGAAGAAATAGAAACAATTTTAGCAAAGTTATAAACCAAATGTCTAAATGATAAAGATGTACCGAAGATTGGAAGAATGCAGTAATAATATTAATATTTAAAAAAGGTGATAAAGAAGATATTAGAAATTACAGACCTATCAGCCTTTTATCAGTTTTATATAAAATTTTTACCAAGATAATTACAACTCGTCTACAGAGAACTTTGGATTTCCACCAACCAAGAGGACAAGCTGGATTTAAAAGTGGTTTTAGTACAATAGATCATATCCAGGTATTGAGAGAAGTCATAGAAAGGACAAATGAATATGAGTTGTCATTATGTTTTGGATTTGTAGATTATGAAAAGGCATTCGATTCTATACATATTTCTTCAGTGATTAAAGCATTGGATCATCAAGGTATAGATCCAGGATATTGTCATATTTTAAAGAATATTTATAAAAATGCAACAGCAACAATTAGATTACATAATGATACTGGAAAAATCAACATTGAGAAAGGTGTAAGACAAGGTGACTCCATATCTCCAAAACTTTTTACAGCAGTGCTGCAAGAAGTATTTTGTGGATTAAAATGGGAAACTAAAGGAATGAAAGTAAATGGAGAGTATTTAAGTCATTTAGATTTTGCAGATGATGTAGTTGTTTTTGCAAATAATGCTTCAGAGCTGCAGGAAATGTTGCAGGAGTTAGCAGATGAAAGTAGGACTAAAGATAAATGTTAAAAAGACTAAAGTAATGTTTAATCGATTTGCTCAAAATATGAAAATAAAGATTGATTATGAAGAATTAGAAGTTATCAGTTACAAATACCTTGGTCAGATTATTAATACAGATGGAAACATAATGGAGGAAATTAATCATAGAATGAAACTTGGTTGGAGTGCTTTTGGTAGAAATAACTTGATACTAAAAGGAAATATGCCTATGTGTTTGAAAAGAATGGGTTTTAACAAATGTGTTTTACCAGTTCTTACTTATGGATCTGGGATTTGGACACTTAATAGAAGAGCAATACAGAGACTTCAGACCACTCAAGAAGTATGGAGAGATGTATGTTGGGAGTAACAAGAAGAGATCGAAAACGCAATGTATGGGTAAGACAACAAACAGGTGTTACTAACCTCATTGAAAAAATTAAAAGATTGATATGGAGTTGGGCTGGATATATTGCTAGAAGAAATGATAATAGATGGACAATTGAAATTTTAAACTGGATTCCAAGAGATTGTAAAAGACCCAGAAAGAGACCACATGTGAGATGGATGGATGAAATAAGAAAATGTGCAGGGGTGTTGTGGAAAAGAGAAGCTAAAGATCGGAGAAGATGGATTAAACTTGGAGAGACCTTCATCCTGCAGTGGATTGATAATGGTTGATGATGATGATGATGATTGATATCCACTTATTATTGAACCTTCCATCTTTATTTTTATTTTCTTTTTTCCTTCCCCCATATTTTACTTCATCTTTACTTTTACTGTTCAAAACTTTTCTAATATCTTTTTTATTATACCCCATCTTTACATAATCCTTTTCTATATTCATTTTTTGTTCAATAGATTCTTTTTTATTTATTGTAAGTTTATCATTTTTTATTTTAAACCCCTTTACAACTGACATTTTTTGTGACCAAGGTTGGTATGAACTAGGATCAATTAAGCCTCTAATTTCAACATCTTTAATATACTGTTTCACCTCTATTTCATTTTCCTTATTTCTATTCAAATAAATATCCAAATATTTTAAACCTTTTTCTTTCTTCTCCATTGTAAACTTAATTTTATATATATTATCATTAAATTGATTAAATATTTTCAATATACTACTATTTCCAACAACAATTATATCATCCACTTATCTATAATATTTAATCATTTCTTTATTTTTTATATATTTTCCTACTATTTTTTCTTCCAAATTATTTATAAATATCGATGATAATAACCCACTTATTGAGCAACCCATAACCCATCTTTTTTTTATATTCCAAAACCTATCCTTATATTTAAAATACAATCTATCACTTATTATCATCAATGCTTCCTTAATAGTATATATCCATTCTTTACATATTCTTCCACTTTTTTCTAACATACTTATAACTAACTTCATACTTACATCTCTTGGAACACTATGATACATTTTTTCTACATCTAATGAAGCAATCAAACTGTTCCTACTACTTAATGTAATATTATTTAATTCCATAACAATTTCTTCTGAATTTTTAATACTATATGTACCATATCCAATTACATCTATTTTTTTTATATATTATTGTACATAAATTCTTAAGAATATGATTGTCAAAATTTACAATTACTCTTGCAGCCATATCTTCTTTGTGTGTTTTTATTTTTCCAAATATATATGGATGCACAAAACCTGTTGGATATAACCTATATTCTTTACTATTAATCAATTTCTTCTCCTTCATATAATTCAATATCACTTTATACTTTGTTTTTATTTTATTTCCAGGATCTTTATACATTTCTTCATATCCTTGTTTTACTATGTCTTCATTCATTTTCTTATTATACTCATATTCTTTTAAAATTACAAACCCATTACCTTTGTCTTCATATGTTATTATCAACCTCTCATTATTTACCTTTGCTATAATTTTTTTTAAATACATTTTTCTTTCCATTCTTTTTTATTATAACCTTTTTTAATATTTGTCACATTATTAACTTTTGTCTGCAGTTCAATTTTTAATTCATCTTTAATGTCTGCTGCTTCCACACTTACAACAGTTTCTTTATGGACATCTCCATTAACAAATGGTATATACTTTTTTCCCTTATTTAATATCTCCAACTGATCATTATCAAACTCAATATTTGATAAATTTACAACTTTATTTTTTTTTAGTGCAATTATCACTTTCTATATTATTTTCATGTAAATCATCCTCCAAATTCTCATTCTTCTTTTTTAATCAATCCCATTTTTTATCATACTTTATGTTTAATATCTTCATTAATTTCTTATTATGATCCAATAACTGGTATTGTACATATTCAAATGTTTCTTTACATACATCTCTTCTTAACATGTTTTTAAGTCTATTATACTGTTTTATACAAATATCCACAATGTTATATTTTTCTTTTATAAACCAGTTTAAAATAGTTTCCATAATCTTATTACATAAATTAATATTTTTATTTATATTACTTATGTAAAATTCACATGACTTGGGCATTAAACCATGTTTCTTGCATTTATTTAGAAAAGATAACTGGTGCTTTAATTCTTCTATCCTTCTCTGTACATTCCATACTTTTTTAAATCTTACAAAATTTACTTTACTTAAGACATTATACAAAACCGACCCATATTTCCACTATTTTTTTCCATTCTTCCTTAAAATATAATTTCCAATTCAATTAATTAAAATATAGTAATATAAATGATAATAAAAATAAAAAAAAAACTTTTTCCCCCCTCAACCACTTCTTTTTTATTACTATTATTTCTCCTTTCTTTATAATTTTAAGGCAGTCCTTGAATAATCCTTAATAATGGTCAAACATAAATTTGTCCATAATGTTGTTTTCAATAATTAATACTAGTTCAACACAATTAAAATAAAAAACTATATAAAAATAATAAATATTTCCTTTATTGAACCGGTTTTCGCCCTATATTAGGGCCTTTTCAAAATACACTTCTAATATAATCACATGACCTTTATATCTATCAATACTCCCTCTAACGTTCATTATATATAATCATTTTACATAATCACATAAACTATTTACATATATATACACTTCCCCCTCCCCTCAATTTTTTTTATTTTATATATATATTTTTATACAATAGATAAAATTACATTAAATACAATTCAATAATTATATACATATATTATATACCATAAAATTATATACACATACTTTATACACTAAATTATATATCATTTCTCATATTTTTACTAACCATATCTTCAAATATAACCTTATTTATCTATAATTAACAATTATTTACATTAACTAATTATTTACATATATCATATATATTAATTTAAAAAAAAAAAAAAAACAAATCAACCATATATTAAATATTTGTACAATTATTTAAGCTATGCTTAATGTAATAATATATTTCATATGTCTTTTTGGATCCTTAATATAATTTAAAAAATTAATATTTTTGTAGCATCTATTTTTTGTCATATGTTAAGGTAATAAATGTATAAAGATTTATCATCTTGACTATTGCATTATGTTCTTTGGCTCTTATCTTGAATTGTTTCCATATATGATCATAGTAAATCATATTGCAGAGTTTAGTTAATTTTATATACGATTCTTTTTTTATATTTTATATTATCTCTTAATTAATCATTTATCCAGATTTTTATTATTTGATCATCCAATATTTATATCTTATCAATATAATTTTTATTTTTTATTAATATATTATAAATTTTGGGATTATCCATTTCTTACGTGAACTATTCTTAATATCATTATAATTATTTTGCATAAAACTTATATTATTTAGTATAGATATCTTAGAATTAAAAAGTACATATTTTAAGTTTTAAAATTATTTTCATAATCTATATAATATAATTTATAATTATAAATTTATTAAACGCACATTGATTACGTAAGTAATATTTACTGAGGCTATAACCTTGATAATATGCGTGTAAAAATGCGATAGTAGGGAGCTCTACAGGTGTTTTAACCACAAGCTTACACTATGGAAGAAATAAAATACATTTTTATCTGTATTATATTTATTATTTCTATAGTTAAAATTTTTTAATAATTGCCATCTTTTGTATCCATGCTTGTTGTGAATATATATTTTTTCTTAGTAAAATGTTTTAATTTAATTTTATTGTCCAAATTCTTTTGTAAATATAAACAACTATTATAATATTTATAGAACTGACTTTCATCTTCATTGAGACCTTTTCAAGATATTATACTATATCTTAAAAGGTCTCAATGGAGATGAAAGTCCGTTTTATAAATATAATAGTTATTTATTTCAATCAATAGTTGTGGAGTATGTGCTCAATCGCCGCCAGGCGACATTGAGGTACCATCAAGTAACGGCCCAAAGCTTGCAAGTGATAAATTTCTAGCCGAAAGTGGCTGAAATTGACAAATAAAAATGCCTGGGGCAATATGTCCAACAAATCCATCGAAAGAACAAATTATAAAAAAAAGCAAAAAATGCTATAAAATTCAAATAAAAAAAACAAATGTTGAAAATACGCCAAACACAGACCCCTTCCTAGAATCAAGAATTCTTGGCCTAAATCGAAAAATAAAATGCCTGAGGCAATATATATCCAACAAATCCATCGAAAGTACAAATTATAAAAAAAAAAACCCAAGAAAATGCTACAAAATTCAAATTAAAAAAAAACCAGAAATCAGTGAAAATACACTGAACACAGACACCCCCCTCTAGAATCAAGAATTTTTCACTTAAATCGAAAAATAAAATGCCTGAGGCAACATATCCCCAACAAATCCATCGAAAGTACAAATTATAAAAAAAAAACCCAAGAAAATGTTATAAAATTCAAAAAACAGAAATCAGTGGAAATACGCCAAACACAGATCCCTCCTAGAATCAAGAATTCTTTGCTTAAATTGGAAAATGAAAACACCTGAGGCTATATATATCCAACAAATCCATCAAAAGTACAAATTATAAAAAAAACGACCAAGAAATTGCTTTATAGCATTTAAAAAAAAAATCGGAAGGCGGGAAATTCAAAAACAATTTCGTCAAATTATTTAGCTTTCAACATTTGCAAATATGCATCTACAATCACATTCAAAAGCAATTAATTGTTCTCTGCTTTGAAATGATGGCATATTTAAATTCATCAATATTTAAAAAATAAAAAGCAATATACAAAAAATAATTACGAATGTAAAATCCACCCCTCCCTCCAAAATAGCTGAAATTGACAAATTATGTCGATGGTGTAGTTTTCAAAAAATATACTAAATACTTAAAAAATAAAAGACTTTCAACATTTGCAAATCATTTAAATTCATCAATATTTAAAAAATAAAAAGCAATACACAAAAAATAATTACCAAGGTCTTTCCAGGTATTTGTGATAGACACTTCAATGTTTGCAGTTTTTTTGGTTCAAGAAATTGTTTTTTATGTGAAAAGTCTGTATCGAAAAGTCTATCACATCACATTTCATTTTGAAAGTACAAAGTGTGACGTGCAATAGAAAATGATTAATTGCAGCATAAAAATCCATTAGCTTTTACAACTTTTCTTTAAAATTATAAAATTTAGCTTTCTGTTGTTAACTACTTCAGCTTCAAGCCGCCATATTGAACTTTTTAAAATACTGGCCTGATACACAATTTTCACAATAACTTCAGTTTGAATTATGTTAGAGCAAAAACAATTACATTGCTAGAAACTAGAAAAACTAAGGAAAACAATAAGCATAAAATAAATAGTGATAACTATATAAAAAATAAGGAAAAAAAGAAATTTTCACAACCGAAATAATTATTATTTTATTGTTTGTTCATAATTTGGAAATTAACATTAACTAAAATGCAAATTACATCTTCAGTGATAATTTCTTTGTATTCCTCACAAAAAAATCTTTCTAAAGATATATAATAAGTCTTACCTGAGATAATCCATAGCTTTACAATGTCCGAAAATGTTCCTATAAGAGTTCTTCATTTTTATCTTCTACCCCAACTGTTGCAAATTGTCAAGGCGCCTGGAAGAAAAGAGTTCTCCCTAATAAAAGATAAAAAATAAAAAAATTAAAATTCTAACAGAATAAAAAAATAATGAAGGAAGTGGAAAATTATTACTTACCATTATAAATACAATAAAAAAATAAAATGTCATCATCATCATCATAGTACAGGTATATGTATATTATAAAAGTGGTGTATATGTATGAATCATGAAAGTTCTGCTAATGGTTATGGGAAAACTCAAAAGCCTGTTAAACAAGATGCACTATTTTGATTTTAGACTTTGGATAAACCAACCTTGTTTATAACATCATCATCATCATACTGAATAATCATTGCCAATACAGAAAACAATTTACAAATTTCTCATTTCAAGAGGCAGACAATGATTACTAAAAAGGTTCTATGGCAGATATTTATATAAAAAAATGTTTATATTCTACCTCTTCCAAGATACGTCTTCCAGAGAAGCATACCTGTTCATATATGCTAATATAAATATGCAAAATATTTCATCATGCCAGATCTTGTTTACCAATTGGAAAAAGTAATCAGTAATGAAGCTGAAACAAAATTCTAATAAGGAAGGCAATCAGGCAGTCATATGCCTATAAAGTATAAAATGAAGTTAGTAAAAAAACAAGTTAATAAAACAACAAATAAAAACTAAATTAGTAAAACAAAAACAATGAAAACCATGTTAGTAAAACAAAAATTAGTAAAAACAGAATAAAAAAAATTACTGCATTATATACAATCAATTTGCTAGAGAGGAATAAATTGTAAATAGTCTTGAATCAGTGTGTCAACCATTCATCCATTGTGCTGGTAGCTAAAACAAACCAACAAAAAAAAAACAATAATAAAAACATTACCTTTCATATGTGCTACCTATCACAGAGTAAAAAATCAGTCAGTCATTTTTCTTGAGTGGCATATTTATTAGTTTCTCCGATAATAGTTGATAAAAGTTTTTTATCAAATAACATTAAAAAAAAATCTAAAATTGAATACTTACCTACTATAGAAAACTTCAAACCTGGAGTTTTAGTAAAATTCTCTACATTCACAGGTTTGCAGGTTACGTTCGGACACAGATTACTGTTACTAGATGAAGGGCCTGGCCGATTGATATCGTTGGGAACACTTGTTGACGAGCCTGGTGTATTGATATCATCCAGAAAAGCACTCGTAGTTTTTTTCTTTTTGGCTGGTAAAGGAGTTTCTTCTTCTGATGACGAAAAATATTCTTCAAGATCACTACAACTAACACTATCCTCGGAGTCAAAGGGCTTAGATGGGACAAATTCATCACCGCTGGAATAATCCGTATCAGAGGCCATCATGTCCCGTTCATTTATTTTGCGTACTTTTATTTCCGTTAATCTAACAAATTGTGAAAAAAAAATTTAAAAAAATTGACCTTATTCGCAAAAAAATTAATAAAAATTTTATTTTTTAACTTACAGAAAAATGGCGACTACCTACGAAAAGAGGAAAAAACGACGAAGAGAATTATGGTATAGGCGCATGCGTAGTCCTTATAGTTTTTCCGTAATTTCAAACAAAAACGAACTTCAACAAACAAACATTAACGAGCGCAATCGTCGCCGACAAACCGGAAGTAGTTAAACTTCTTAACTTAGCTCAACAAAGGTGATTCCCAAGTGAATGAAAAATGGCGCTGCGAAAAAAAGCATTTACTTTCACTCTAAACCAATTTTATTTTTAATATTAACATTTAACGTACTCACAAAAGTTAGAAACTGGTAAATAGTTGCCTAAACATTTCATCATATATGTATGTTATACGAGATTCTTAGGAAAATACTGAATTAAATCCATATACATATACCAATTAAAGATTTAAAAAGAAATATAATCGCACCATAATATATTAGATCAGTCTGTACTTATTAATGAAATGTGGTGTAATAGACATTTCACATGAAAAATATAATTTCCAAAGCCAACAAATTTAATCAAAATGAAACTGAACTAGTCGTTTGAAATACCTGCTTAATTTTATTATGATGTGTTAATTATTTTGTACTGCTAGAAATACAAGTTGTTGGTATTATTTTTATTTTTTGACATGGTTAATATGGATTATTTTCTTATGCAGATGAATACAAAATTAAACATGCACAAACTTTCAGGCAACATTTCAAAATCCCGCGCTGAAATATCCGTAGCAATTGAAATTTAAGTAGCATCTTTTTCGTAATCATCTTTTTTTACTCAAAATGATAAAAATTTGGGATCTCCCAAAGACAGAACATGAAGCAGTGGAGTTTCTCCAAAGTAAGTGTTCTGCCTTCTCAAAAAGTGTGTGTCAATGGCCATCAAATGAAACTTTATGTGAGTCCAAGGGCTCAATGGAGGTGCAACATTTCTGCGTGTCAATGTTCCATAGCATTTCGGAATGGAACCTGGTTTGAAGGCTGCAAATTGTCATAGCCATCAGAGTCATTTATTATTGGAGTAGAAACCAATTGACCATGCAATCAGGAAAAAATGATATGGATTTGGACAAGACTCATTGCATGGAAGCAATATTTGAGAGAAGCCTGTAAAGTAAGTCTGCTATCTCGCCCATCCTACAAAATTGGAGGCCCAGGGAAAACTAGAGGTCGACGAAACTATTAACTAAACGCAAAGACCAACAGGGAAGAATTCTTCCACAACAGTGGTTATTTGGTGGTTTATGTAGAGAAATGAGTGTTTCATTGTTACTATTCCCGGTTGAACAGCATCTGTTCTTCTAGATGCCATTAAAGATGTAGTATCAGGATCCTCTATATATTCTGACTGCTGGAAGGCCTGCAAAAGTGATGAATTGAATGCTGCATGTTACCAACACTTCAAAGTAAATCATTCTTACAATTTTGTTGATCCTTCTACTGGGTTCCATACTCAAAATGTCAAGAGACTTTGGGGGCTATTAAAATGGCACAATAAATAAGAGAGAGGAACTACTCGGCATTACTTGGATTCATACTTAGGCGAATTCATGTGGCAACGACTGCATCATGGTGAAGATCTATTTGATGTGATATGGCAAGCCATTAATATGCCACCAGTCTAAATTTTACAATTTCTAAATTATAATTTAATTTCTGCCATCTTTGCTGTATTTTTTTAAATCAAATAACCACCATTACTTAGTCTTCTGTTACTATTTAAGTGTGCTAAAATCTGTTCCAATAAGCTTCAAAATTTGAATGTTTTTCTAAATAATTTATTTTGCTCTGAAAGCCTACAAATTTGAACCTTTTTGTCTATTTTTTGCACAACTATAATTGTTTGCTAATTGTAATCTTCTCTTAATTTTTATTATCTTTGCTGTATTTTTTTGTTAAAATCTGTTTTCTAAAAATGTGAACTCTAAATCAAAATAATAATGTTCTTTTTAATGGATTTTTATGCTGAAAACATCCAAGTGCCTACTAAGCTAAATTTTATAATTTGAAACAAAAGTTGTAAAAGCTAATGGATTTTTAATTCATTTTATTTTTTGATAGCTAATGGATTTTTATGCTGCAAATAATCTTTCTATTGCATGTCACACTGTACTTTTAAAATGAAATGTGATGTGATAGACTTTTCAGTACTGACTTTTCACATGAAAAACAATTTCTTGAACTGAAAAAGCTGCAAACTTCGAAGTGCCTTCTACAAATGCCAAATGCCTGGAAAAATATTGGTAATTATTTTTTGTGTATTGCTTTTTATTTTTTAAATATTGATGAATTTAAATGATATGCCATCATTTCAAAGCAGAGAACAATTAATTGCTTTTGAATGTGATCGTATATGCATATTTGCAAATGTTGAAAGCTAAATAATTTGATGAAATTCTGTTTTTGGATTTCCTGCCTTCCGATTTCTGTTTTTTTTAAATGCTATATAAAGCATTTTCTTGTGTTTTTTTTTTATAATTTGTACTTTAGATGGATTTGTTGGATATATATTGCCTCAGGCATTTTATTTTCCGATTTCAGTGAAGAATTCTTGATTTTGGAGGGGGGGGCTGTCTTTGGTGTATTTTCACTGGTTTCAGTGTTTTTTTTTTAATTTGAATTTTATAGCATTTTCTTTATTTTATAATTTACTTTCGTTGAATTTGTTGGATATATTGCCTCAGGCATTTTTATTTGTCAATTTCAGCCACTTTCGGATAGAAAATTATCACTTTCAAGCTTCGGGCCAGTTCTTGATGGTATCGCAGCACATACTCCACAACTACCTTTCAATCTTATTTTATTTATGTATTTGTGTCATTATGGACAAATAAATTGTATTGGATATTTGACCATTATAATAATTTAGTAAAAACAATTTTTATTAAATGTACCGTGTTTTCCGAAAATGTGTCTTGTATTAATTTTTGTTGGAAAAAACACCTTAGGGTTTATTTTCAGGAATATCTTTTTTTCGTGTACAAAGGGCATTTATTCAAGCTGTAAAATTCTTATCCCTGTGGTTCCCCACATTTTTTTATGTTCACCAGAATAGCTTTTTCTTTTTGCACTTATCTTAATCTGGAAATCAGAATATTATTTTGTTTAAATTTGCTATTAAATCAAGTGTTAATTGAAGACTTGCGAGACAGGAGTGATAACAAAAATGATTACAAGTAAGAATGGTTTGTTTATACAAAAACAACAAAAAAAACATGCAAGCACAAAAAATGTTTGTATTTTACACATACACATTCAGTACGCCCACTATAACATATGGTGTATTGAATCATGATGATTCATATATGACTCACCTATGTCCATTAGGTATCAAATGCGCACATTGTAAACCTTTCAAATTACTAATAGCCATGCTTGGGCAGTTTTTTTATAAATTTTTCTTTAGGAGAAAGGGTATTCGTCGATGAGCCCTATATCCCACTGGATGGCGCTGTTTTCGTGCTAAAACACATAAAAATGCTGATTCCACGACTGACACGTTCGAACCTGCATTTTCTATAATACAACTTTTTTGTTGTGCTACAGATTGCAGGCCGCTATGTCGCGTCGCAGTACAGCATGTATGTTTTACACAGCAAATACATTTTCCGAATATCGCACAGTTTATAAAATGGTTATGGCTTGGGGAGAGGGTGTATTTTTTTGAATTTGATGGAAATGTTTTCATTTGATTTTTTTTTATTTTAAAGTATTGAAATGTTTCGATTTTGTAAAGTAATAATTAACAGACTTTTTATACGTAGTGTATTGAAGTTTTAAGTAGTAAATGTTGACGAGATATATGTATAAAGTGAGTTGGAAGTAGTTAACGAGTCAAGTAACGTACTGTTCGTAACATTCCACGAGACAGAAGATTGTACCGTCTGTATATTTTTGAAATAAAAAAGAGCGTTAACACAAAAATATCCAGTAAGAAAAGTACAATCGTACAGTTTTTTTAAATGTCATAAAAAGCATATATTATAAACATTTTATATATATATTTGTCGTTGTTTAAAATAGTTTTAGTTTCTTTTCTCCGACTACTGTTATAATTTGTTGAATATAGTTTACGTTTATTGTTATCATTTATTTTATAGATGTTAGTAAAAAAATATTTACAAAAATACGATTTTGATATTTTTTATTTTAGCATTACAAACAACAGAACAATAACCCTAAAACTAATCCTAACCCTAAAACTAACCGTAACAAGTTTTACTTTTAGTTGTCATTCTATTTGAAATAAAAACAAGCGGTAAACAACAACAACAAAAGCCGTAACCCCAGTAAAAAAATCTCCGATAGAAAATTGATTTTTCTAATAAAAAGCAAACTAAAAAAGACGAATCAAATTGTAATTTGTTTATTTTATTTTACATTTATTATTATCATTTAATTTGTATACATTAATAAAAAATAATATTTAAATGTATTTAAAAAAGACGATTTTCTTTTGTTTTTATTTTCGCATTACAAAAACACATCAAAATGATTATAATTAACAGCCCGGGAATGATCATATTTTATAGTTTAAGCGTGAAAATTGCGCCATCGAGTGGGATATAGTAGTTATTCGATGACAACCGGAGGATTGGTAATTTAACTTAATTAAGCTAAACTTTGATTATTAAAATCACTTGAGTCATTTTAATAAAATGTTTTAGGAGGAAAAAAAAGTTTAATAAATCAAACTATTTTATCTTTAATATTTAACAGCTACTATAATGAAACAAACTAAATCAAGCATTCTAAATCTACATATTAAATCTAAATAAAATAAAAACCTAAAAATATATAAATGACTAAATTGTTTTTCTTTACAGATAGAATTATGTTTGTTGAAAATTGTCGGTGGGAAAATACAAAAGAATCATATAATTTATATTACCATTTATTTAAAGCATTAATGTCAATAATATTGTTTATTTACACATTCATTACTTTATAATTTAATATGTCTATCAACTGTCTATGTGGCTTATGATCTTAACCAGGGCTTATATTTAGGATATGGCTTTTATTATAAACATCCTGAAAAACATGTTAGAGCTTATTTTCTGGTTAGGTCTTATTTTGGGGGAAACATGGTAGATATATATATGTGACATTTTATATAAGCAAAAATTACAATACTTACATTTTGATAACTTTTGCAGTTTAGATCTACTAATGGTATCCATTGAAGAAATCATCTTTGTTCATATAATCATATTTGCTACCATACAAGCACAATCTTTTTTTTAAAACTTCCATTGAACAATACTAAATAAGATGTAGATTTTATGAGTAAATTCTTCAATTTCAGTATATTTTTGGCATCGCAGCCTTGATACAGCAAAGTTACCATGAAATACTTTGTTAACGACAAAGTGAAAATTAATATCCCTATCTCATATCATATTCCATGTTTTTTATTGTTTCATGGGTACACATGAACAATGAAATATTTTTTTAATATACAGTAATAGTTTTCAAAATGCAAATATTTCCAACATTTTTCTAAAGCAAAAACATTGACAACTTATTCTTGCATATTACTATCAGTTTTGTTATAATTATCTACACAGATATTTAGAAGAATAATCCTGCTTTAGTCACTAAACTATTCCAATAGGTTTCAGTTGGGATTAGTTTTGAAATGACTGATTGTTTAAAGAGAGCATTTGGGAAATAATTGTTTCAAAAATATTTAACAACATTGACAATATATTTTTCACTTTGGAAACTCATAAGCTAAGAGATTCAAAAGATGTGCCAAACAATCGTAATTTATCACATTTATGGCTTTTTTCCTAATAAGTCATATATCCACTAAATGCATATAAATTCTGAAATTATTAGATATCATCTTTGCCAAGGATTTGAATGTATGTGAATTTTCTGATGTGTTCTTAATATCTAGCAAATATATCATCTGTTAATAGTTTTACTGTTATGCATTATTTTATTATGGACAATTGACCATCCATTAATCCCTAAATAATTGATTTTATTTTTTAATATTGAATTTTTATTTAAAATATTCCTAACCCAGAAAAATTTTAATCTTTGTGTATGCTAAAACATTTTCACAAGTCATTCCATGTAAGCAATCTTAACTATCCTTAGCAAAATAATTTTGTAGAACTGAAGTTCTTCATTCATTTCTCTTTACAGAAGGTAGAAAGTGAAATCAATGGGATATGAGATTTATCAATATACTTTTAGGGTAGGAATTTCATGTGTATCATGTCAGTTATTTTGTTGTCAGCAAAACCATCTCAAGCCACTAATGATAATTATATTCATATGTTCATGTACTTTTATTTCTGCCAGTTTGAGAATTTGTTTCAAAGCTTATCCTGACAAAAAAAAAAGTATAATTCTTATTCTTTGAAAAAACCTTTATTGGTAATAGTTTATCTTATGCAAAAAGAAAACAATGGAATTTTAAATTGCCTGATATTGGAGTTATATCTTAATGCTTTTCAAGCAATTTCTGAATGTTTTTATTGAAGCAAAGAAAAATTCCATGAAGTCAATTCTGAAGTTTCTTCTAAACATTTCAAAACGTGACGCAATTTGCTTATCATAGGACTGTCAGGTAATTGTTTTTGCAGCATATCTCTTCACAATTTCTTCCAGATTATCACATATTTCTTTATCTTGGGTTGTTACATGGAAATTTCACTTAGGCCTTGATTCCAAAATAACTTACATGGCAGCATATGAGAATTTTTTGTTTTTAATTCTGATATTGGTCATGATTTTAAGTATAAGTTTCTTAGTTGTATCATGCTTAAAATATTTAGAGATGTAAACAATATTTTTAAATTTTACATCATCAGAATCCTTGTAGAATCCCTGTTCTAGTGAAAAGACCTGGCATCATTTTGTAAAACAAAAGTATAATTATTTGCAAACTTTTTAATTTTTTCCTTCGATTAATTGTAATTATTGGATTATTTGGTTATAAAGTGACATATTTGCAGAATCAACAATCATCCAACGAATTCCACAAACTTATGTTGATTTGGTGAATGTTTCAAATATATATCTGTCAAAAACTTTTGTAGCCAATATTATCATTTCTTCTTTGAACTTGATATTTAATTTTTGTTTAAAATATTCCACACAATAAATGAATTACATTCATTGAGATTCTAACCTAATGTCCTTTAACTCGGCACATTTTGATAAGTTGAGCAATATAGATTGATTAATCTTTCAATTAAGACAGTATTTGGATCATATTTCAGCAAACTTTGAAAATCCTCTTTTCAGCGGAATATTTTATTTCAAACGGCACTTTAAATTTGTCCAATATCAGTCAGTCTTTTTTGTACATATATTCTTTTCTTACTACAGGCTTTTACAGCCATAATTCCTATGCATAAGACAACTATTATGGATACTATTATTATTTTTGATCCGTATAATATTTTGTTAAAAATTTAAATTTATCACATCATTATTATTATTACTTTTGATATATATTTTTGCCAAAATTTTTATCAAATGATTTTGAAATTAAAAACTTGAAAGAACTAATGGTATTACATTACATATTATAAGAAAGCCTAAAAAATAAGTTGCAATTTGATTAAATAATCATGTGTAAGCATCATCATCATCAACCATTATCAATCCACTGCAGGATGGTCTCTCCAAGTTCAATCCATCTTTTCCTATCTTTAGCTTCTCTTCTCCACATCACCCCTGCACACTTTCTTATTTCATCCATCCATCTCACACGTGGTCTCTTTCTGGGTCTTTTGCAATCTCTTGGAATCCAGTTTAAAATTTCAAGTGTCCATCTGTTATCATCTCTTCTAACAATATGTCCAGCCCAACTCCACTTCAGTCTTTTAATTTTTTCAATGAGGTCAGTATCACCTGTTTGTTCTTTTACCCATACATTGCGTTTTCGATCCTTTCTTGTTACTCCCAACATGCATCTCTCCATACTTCTTTGAGTGGTCTGAAGTCTCTGTATTGCTCTTCTATTAAGTGTCATGTCTCAGATCCATAAGTAAGAACTGGCAAAACACATTTATTAAAAACCTTCCTTTTCAAACACATAGGCATATTTCCTTTTAGTATCAAATTATTTCTATCAAAAGCATTCCAACCAAGTTTAATTCTATGATTAATTTCATCCATTATATTTCCATCTGTATTAATAATCTGACCGGTATTTGTAACTATTAACTTCTTCTAACTCATCATAATCAATCTTTATTTTCATATTTTGAGAAAATCTACTAAACATTACTTTAGTCTTTTTAGTATTTATCTTTAGTCCTACTTTCATCTGATAACTCCTACAACATTTCTTGTAGCTCTAAAGCATTATTTGCAAAAACAACTACATCATCTGCAAAATCTAAATGACTTAAATAATCTCCATTTACTTCCACTCCTTTAGCTTCCCATTTTAATCCACAAAATACTTCTTGCAGCACTGCTGTAAAAAGTTTTGGAGATATGGAGTCACTCTGTCTTACACCTTTGCAATGTTGATTTTCCTACTATCATTATGTAATCTAATTGTTGTTGTTGCATTTTTATAAATATTCTTTAAAATATGACAATATCCTGGATCTATACCTTGATGATCCAATGCTTTAATCACTGAAGAAATGTTTATAGAATCAAATTGTCCTTTCTATAATTTCTCTCAATACCTGGATATGATCTGTACTAAAACCACTTTTAAATCCAGTTTGTTCTCTTGGTTGGTGGAAATCCAGTGTTTGTTTGTAGACGAGTTGTAATTATCTTAGTAAAAATTTTGTATAAAACTGATAAAAGACTGATAGCTCTGTAATTTCTAATATCTTCTTTATCACCTTTTTTAAATATTAATATTAATACTGCATTCTTCCAATCATCTGGTACATCTTTATCATTTAGACATTTGGTATATAACTTTGCTAAAAAATTTTCTATTTCTTCACCTGCTTCTTTTAATATATCAATTACAATTCCATCATTACCTGGAGCCTTTCCTTTCTTCATACTTTTAATTGCATGTCTCACTTCTTCATTTAAAATTCTGGGCAATTCGGAAGATATAATATGTATAGGATGCACTTGTTTTTTATTACTATATAATTCTTGATAGAAGTCTTCTACACATTTTATAATGTCATCTCTCATTTTAGTAATAATGCCATCTTTTTTTCTTATTGCAGATATAAATTTCCTACCAATACCAAAATGTTGTTTTACACTCTTTAGACTTCTATTCTCTTCTACAGCTTTCCTTGCTAGTTCATAATTATACCTTCTTATATCATTTTCAACTCTTTTCCGCACTATTTTACAAAATTCGAGATATTCAATTTTTTTTAATGCACCATTGTTGTATATCCTCATATTTCTTCATAAATTCTCTAGTCTCAGTAGAAATTTTACTGGTCAGTTGCTGCTTTTTTCTACCAGCTATCTTTGTTGCAGTTTTTAAAAGTGTATCGCTTATTTTCCTATTAAGGTCATTCAAATCTGAATGTTCAAAATCTACTAATACTTGGAAACCAATTTGTAAGTTCTAATTTAAATTCTTTAGAATGTTTCTGAAGATTAGGAATATCAACGGTAAATATTGTTTTTCTTAATAATTTTTGTCTCTAGTTTTGCATTAACATGTATCTTACATCTTACTAATCGGTGATCACTTACTGTGTTAAATTTATTGAGAACGTTACAATCTTGAAATATGTATTTTCGGTTAGTCAAAATATAATCCAATTCTGCTGTACCTTCATTTGGATGCTTCCATGTCCATTTCCTTTTAACATTTTTCTCAAAAAAAGAATTCATAATATAAAGTTTTTCTTTCTCTGCAAACTCCACAAGTCTATGTCCTCTCTCATTTCTATTACCACAACCAAAACTATCTACAGCACTTTCATTTTTCATTTGTTTACCAATTCTAGCATTAAAGTCTCCCATAACAATTTTAAAATGTTGTTTACTCTGATCAAAGTCTTTTGTACATCCATATAAAAATCTTCTATAACTTCATCACTATGAGAACTTGTTGGGGCATAAACCTGAATTATCTGCATTTGGTATCTGCTATTAAGTTGTAAAACTAATCTTGCCCCTCTGTCTGATACACCATCAATCTCCACAATGTTATTCTTCCATTTTTTATTTATAATGAATCCTACTCCACTTGTATTTCCAATATTTGTGCCTTTATAGTAGAGTATATGTCCACTTTTTAAATCGTTTCTTCACCTTTTCTTCTAACTTCACAAAGTCCAATAATGTCCCATTTAATATGACAGTTCTTCTAACTCTTGCAATCTTCCTTCACTTGAAAGTGATCTGCAGTTGTAAGTACCTAAATAAAAAGTCGTCATCAAATGGCAGCCTGAGTCCGCAATTAGGGGATTCTTAGCACCCTCCACCTTCAGTCACCAACCGCTGCCTTGGTTGGTGACTTTATAGCCTCCTAGGAATAAGGGCCTGATTTATTTTTGTCTGTCATGATTGTATATATTGAAAAAATATTCTTAAACTCGGAGGTAAATAGCCAATAAACTCACCACGCTGGCTAATGCGTGTTGGTGAGCAGCCCATCCATGTTCGTATTCTATATGAATAATCACATAGTAATAACAGCTACAACGACAAGAACATATGGAGTGGACATTGGGAATTTGCCCTTCTCGGTTCCTTTAAGGCCTACAAGAGGAATCAAAGGGTCTCCTTTCAGTTAAATAGCAAACTCCTTTCTGCAGCCTGTGTAAGCATATGAGTACTAATTTGACATTTTCTGGCCATTTTAAACATTTCTAATTTTAAAATTACAAATAAAAATTTGGATTTTTTAAAATAACTTTGGTGATCAGGTTCAGCATTGTAAAAGTATTTGGATCTATAGCCCTAAGAAACTTAGTAAATAAGTCATTTTCTCTTTTCAAATTGTGACTGGATGTTCTTTTAATATTCTTAAATTGTTGGACTTCTCTACCAATTAATTACGTAAATAAAAACTCATTAAATTTTAGCAGATTCATATGTAATCTGAATTGTTGATAAAGAAAGATGGCAGAAAAATTTATTATGTTCACATCTGTTCACATCAAATAAGCAATTTGTGCAATTTTTTTCCCATAGAAATAAGTTGGCATGAGTTTGTAAGGAACAGTGCAATATTGGAGGGGGGGGGGGGCACTGGTTGGTCAAAGTTGAATTTTAGAAAAGGCAATTAGTACATCCAGTATTTATTTTGCAAACATTCATAAAAATTATTTAACTTATGAGATTTTATTTTCTATGATGGAAAATCAAAATCAATTTGCAGTCAATATATTTTTAGTCTTGTTATATATATATTGTACAAATCATATACAGTATATAATTTCTAAATTGATTTTTAGTTTATCAAAAATTTAATAAATTGGATATTCATCAATTTTTGCTATTTATTTTTAATTGGATTAGTATAAATATACATACATTTTCTCAAGTTTTGACTCCTTATTTAAATCCTAATATAAATTTTCAAAAATATTCATCAAAAGCTTATTCTAATTGGATTTTTTTAAAAACAATAAACGTTTGTAGCAGTTTATATTAATAGTAAATAAATGTTTTTGAAATACTGTGCAATATAGTTAAATGAAAATATAAACAATTAAAACAATAACTTGTTAATGAGAAAAATGAAATGATATACAATATATTCAAGACATTGTAAACAATCTTGTTGACAGTATATATTTATAAATCATGAATTGAAAACATATACAATAGTATCTCTAGATAGAAAAGCGTGTGTCAGGATAATTATTATGAAAATATATACAATAATATTTCTAAGATAGAAAAGCGCGCGTGTGTGTGGATAATTAGTAATTTATATTATGTACATTTAAGGAATTTGTGTTAATGTGAGTTTTTTTAAACTTATAAATATCTCAGCAAAATAAAATCTAAATAAAGTCATTTCTTTGAAAATTTTTCTTTCTATATAATATTATGTCATAAAATATTGATTAGTTTTTAAAATCATAATTATATTTGTTTGTTTTCAATTATTTCCAAAATTTTGTTAAATAAAATAATCTCAAAGGGGATTTCAAATCTGCTTTTAATTTATTTTACATTGATATTGTATGAAATTCGGTTTTAATTTTTTAGCACCCCTTTTTAAAATAAAAATAGAACATTCCATTAGCTTGATATTATTTTAACTGTAACGTAAGCAAACTCTCTTTGCAGACTTGCGTTCTTAGTATTATAGTAGCTAAATATAAAATGGATAGTTTTAAGTTGTTGCTGTCGTGTGAGCGAAAATTTGTTCTAGCCTTTTAAAATTTCAGTGCAGCTTGCTACAATAATGGGACGGTTTTTAACTGCTTACAAGTTCATGTGAGTAATTTTTTATTTGCCATTAATTTATTAAAGATATAAAGTTTATTGTGGAATAATTTTTAAATGGAATGTCTTCTGCCTCATAATTTTAATGTGTTTTTAAGCTGTTTTTTTTTTTTGGATACAGTTTATTATTTCCCCCCTCATTAACACATTTGAAAAAAAAAAAGCTAGTGATTTTGCATTATATTAATTAAATAAGGAAAGATATATTAAGAATGTAATTTTTTAATTTACTAAGAATAAAGTTAAAACTTTAAAACATTTTTTATACTGTACTTTATATTTTTATTATTGAAATGTTTATGGAAATAACCGACTGATTGCATTTAGTTTAATTAATCACCATCATATATTAATGCGTTTTAGAATGTCAATACAGTACTATAGATTTTTTATTAGCAGTACTTTGCAATGTTATTAACTGAAATTAGGATTAGCCAATTGGTTGGTTAACAAGTGATGTAATAAATAACAAATGATCAAGTATTTGATATAAATATTTTAGTCTATGAAATCTGAATGTGATAAATAGAAACATTCTGAATTTATTTTTGAATGATTATCTTAACATGAAATACTGTAATATAAAATTACTTTTGTGCAATTCCTGAAAATGTTAGCAAATTATTAACTGTCAGCAGTTAATTAGAAACTGCTGCACTGATGTAATTAAATATATATAGCATTAGGTATTTTTTTGTAATCAACAGAAAATACTTCCATACATTAAGCTTTTATTATTGTATAATTGTCTGCTGTAATTCTTTTTATTAATTATCTGCTTGTAATTAATTAAATATTATATACTTTAAATAGAAGTTATAGCTTGCTAGAATATTATGTGTGATTCTAAGAATAGTTTCAAATGTTTCTGTATTATTGGATGTCTTAAATAATGCTCTCCTTAATTTCTATAATCTGTTTTAAAATATTGAAACTTCATAACAAAATGAAATATTTTTTATATTATTAATGGGACACGAAGTAATTATTTTATATTGCTATCCTGATTCAATTTTGTAATAAATATAGAAAACTTTTTATAAAAACTTTGATGTTCTAAGTCAAAGGAGATTTAGTCTCATTTTATGCTTTTACAAATAACAATTGTTAGAATTAAATTGCTTGGAATTCTTAACTGTAACTAAATGTTAGATATACTTTTTATTTAATCTTAAATACAGAATACACACATATCCACAATTCTACAGTACATTAATAAATTAATGTGTAAAAGTACTAGAAATATCCCACTTAAGTAAATATTTCTATATTTATCCCTATATTATTTAAAAAATAAAAAGGATGGGAAAGAAATCATAGCAGTTTATTTATTTTTAACAGTATATGCTAAAGAGGAGAGTCTATATTTATGGGGGAGAGGGGTTTAAGAAAATTAAATTATTAATGCAGATTATTAGTCTATTTGATGACATATTTTTCTTGACTCACTCAGCAAGTAATGTGTTAGTATATAAAGCTGTCACTGCCTAGTAACTTCATTTTGATAAACTTGTAGTTAAAAACAGCAAATTATAAAAATAATAAAATTATGTGATCTGATAATATGGGGGGGGGTCTGCACCAGGGCTATGGAGATGAGATTCTAGGCTCTAAATAAAATGACTACATATTGTTGGCAACCATTGAATCCTTGAGTGCCAGTTATACTGTCTAGCTCAGGCATAGACAACATACGGGACGGGATCCGGCCCGCAGTTACATTTTTAATATTCTCAGCACTGCGGAAATGAAATAAGTGATACTTATAAATTGTTATACATAAACTACGATATCTAACCATTGTACAACAATGAAATTTAAAATCTCAACTACTCAGAAGCGGAAGCGTCTTTGATTATGGAAAATCGAGATATTCAAGGAGATAGTGATATGCGGAGAAGAATTCCGTGTGTGGCTAATCTAGGGTTAACTTCCAATAATTGGTCAAATGGATTCGCGATACTTCTTTATTTTTTAAAAAAATTCCCTTATAATGATTTACAATTTTTGTACTCGTCTGAACTCGATATGAACTGTTTGATGTTTAGCGGCATTGTGAAACCCACATTCTTGTAGGCAGAGTTTGCCAGTGTTCACCTAAGGTCAAGCAATTCATTATTTTTGTGGACAAGTGTGCTGAATCAAGTGGCATTGTAGCATAGACAATAGCTTCAGTTGATAACAGAAAACGTGTTCAGGCTGTTTGTAAAACGAAGTAATTGTTTTATTTGGGATATAATCCTTTCAATCTCATTATATTAATTAAATATTGTTTCGATTGATTGCGATACAGTTTGAATATTTATATGGTATGTAATTATATTTTTATTAAAATGTATATTAAAAAAATTTTTCACTCTAGAGATGACTTCCAGAAAACGAAAAATTAATCTTAAATACCGTATGTTTAATGATGAATGGGAGTGGAAATATTTTTTTACTAGATATAATAATTAAGCGTTTGTCTTATTTGCAATTCGAGTGTAGCTGTTTTAAAAGAACACAACTTGAGAAGACATTTTTAAATGAAACATACAAGTTACGCACAAAATTTAAATGAAGAAAGCCAAAAAAAAAACAAGCCACAGATCTCCTAGTAAAATTGACCCTGCAGCAAAATGTATTTACACAGCAAAATCGATTACAAGAATCTGCTACTGAAGCAAGTTTTCTAGTAGCAAAACGGATTGCTCAATGTGGAAAACCTTTTACCAAAGGAGAATTTTTGTTGGATGTTTGTGATGTAATTTATCCAGAAGCTAAACATAAAATTAAAAATATAAGCCTGTCTCGGCCAACTATTGGCCCATTTTTATGCAGTAGTTTTTGACGAAAGTTGCCATGTAAAGGATATTGCTCAGTTATTAATTTTTATCAGAGCTATCACTGAAGATTTTCAAATTTCAGAACTTTTGTCAATTTTTCCTATGAAAGACACAACAGAGGGAGAAGATCTTTTCTGAGAGGTTGAAAAATGTTTTTTTAAATACAATATTGACTGGAAAAAATTATTAATGTAACAACAGATGGATCATCAAATATGATAGGAAAAAATACTGGTCTCGTAAGACGAATTGAAGACAAAATTTCCTAAATTGATCCAAATCATAAAATTATACCCATACACTGCATTATTCATCAACACACATGCAAAAATATTTTAAAAATCGATCATGTTACAAACATAGTTGTGAAATTAGTGAATTTCTTTTGATCAAAGGGATTAAAACATAGGCAGTTTATTGGACTTCTTGAAGAATTAAATACCAGTTATGTAGATGTACAATATCACAATAAAATCCATTGATTAAGCTTGGGAAAAGTTTTAAGACATGTGGGATCTTCAAAAGGAAATAAAAATACTTTTAACACTTAAAGAAAATGAGGATTTTCCTGGCTGAATGCCAATTTGATCATTTTCCAACGTTAGAGACTGTATCATTAAATATTTCAAAAGAAAGGGTTCGAGAATTAAATAACAATATATCCTTGCACTAATGACAGATTTCGAGCAGCGATTCGATTGCCTCAAGAAAATTGATAAAATTTGATCTATTATCCGAAATCCATTTTCTGTACATGGAGATGACATTCCTGTTGATATACAATTACAAATAATTAATTTACAGTGTGATGAATTATTACATGAGAAATATCGAGGAACAATAAAATTTAGTAATATTCAGCTCAACTTATATTTGTGAACAAACTTTTTCCCTTATGAATCTAAATAAAAGTACAACAAAATCAAGATTGAATGATTTACATTTAGAGGCTGTGTTAAGAATAGCTACTACAAGTATAGAGCCAGATATTAAAAAATAAAAGGCAATGTAAAGTGCCTCAACACATCATATTAGTTTTTCTGTTAATTTGTTGTACTAAATTACTTACATTTATTCATAAACAAATTACATAATAAAATTTTGTTTTCTTAAACGAATTGTTTTTGTATTTAACATTTTTTAATATTGCGTCCGACCTGTGAAAAAAGTTTTCTTTCTAATCTCGTGGGCAAAAACTGTTGGCCACGCCTGGTCTAGTTAGTGGTTTTCTATTGTTGGAAATACTATAAAATCCAGTTTAACAAGTATATATAAAAATCAAAAATGGACATTTTCTGCAAAGTAATTGTTAATTACAACTTGATGTAATTACACTTCAATTATTCATTTTTTAGTAATATGCATCTTATTGTTGGATTTATATTCATAATTGATAGAAAATATTCTAAACATGAAATGGTTTCCTTGTTTGAAAACTTTATAAATCAAATAATTTTTTTTAAAAGTTAATTTAAATAATGCATAATTGAGCGATACAAATAATTTTTATGTATGCAATATTTACAAACTTCCCAATACAAAGTAACTATTTTCCAGATTTTTATATTTTCTGTATTTGTAGATTTAAATTTTTATAGTCACTTTTGAGAATGTACTAATGCAGATCAAGTAGATTATCATTTAATAGAATTGATGGATTTAAGCAACATGCAATTATTTATATTTTAATTTTGTTAAAAATGATTAATTATCTCTTGACATAATATTGGATCATTTCCTCCATAGCCAACATAAACCAACATGGAATTTAAGGGAAGCTAATTGGAATCAAATTGGATATCTTGGAATGGAATATGAATAGAATCCTGCCAATTCCATTTTGCTATGATATGTTTAACAAACTAATAAAAGTATCCAAGGAATCTATTCTTTAAGATTTATTCATAGTTGGAAGAAATCAGCTGTGCTCTTTATAATAAATATTTGTCTATTGGTGACCCAGAATTTGGTGACAACTTATGTAAATACTAAATGATGCTAAAAAAGAGTAGAGAAATCATGAAAAAACAAGTTTACAAGATCTAGTCACTTTTATGTAAACTTGTTGATTGTAGAATAGAAAACGGAGCAGAAATTCTCTTTCATATTAATCTACTAAAACCAATACATATGGGTGAAGTTTTTGATTGTTTTAAATCAAGAAAGGCTTCGAGAATAATATATTTCCAAAAATTTTAAATAGTTTAGATTTGAAACTAAGCATGTAATAATTTTATTATAGAAATTATTCAAGAAATTTGACATAAAAGCAAAACTTATGGTAGTTTTAAAACTGACTAAATCTAATGAAGTTTTAAAATATGTCCAATATCAAGCTGTAAGAATTTTGAGAATTTTTTCATTTGAGAGTCATTTACCTATACAATTGAGTGGATTTAGGCCAGAAAGAAGTGACTGTAAACAAGTTTTATTTTAACAATTCTTATTAAAAACAAAATAAGTAATAGTGTCACTTTTATGATTCTAGTTGGAAAAATGAATTTTAAGTCTGATTTTTTATTGCAGGAAAGTCATTTATGTTCTTGTCAAAATGCTTTTCAATAAAAAAAAATCTAAGTACTAACTGATAATTGCAGTAAACTTTATTATACATCTGGTGATCACAGTTCTGTTTTTATCTACTGATAATATAAATTTGATTCCACAATAGAGGTTCCTTTCAGAAATAGAAAATTGCCAATAACAATATAAAATATTTGGAATCTTTTGTCAAAGGCTAGATTCTATTCGTAATTCAATAAAAACAGCATGTTCATCTTTTAAAAAACAGGAAATCAGCTAATAATCTGGCTATAACTCTTTAGTAACTAAACTGAAACTTATGTGTCTAATATGGCAGGCAATACATAAGTTTTTGATGGAAATATTTCATGGACAGCCTTCTAAAGATTAATGCATTCTATTGGGGAATACTATATTCTTTGGAGAAAAATTACATATTACAGAATTTTTGGATACTCAATTTAATAAAGCTTTGAGAAATATTAAGTCTCACAAACCTCTTTCCTCTACTAGATGTTAAAAGCTGCCTTGCAGAAAATGTATGATTTGCCAAGAACTAGTTTTCATTATTTAAACTCAAATCAAAATTCTCTTTCTGAATGGAATGTTTAACCAAAAATATCATCAATCAATCAAATAATTATTTTGTGTAATTATAGACTTCTTATGAGATTCAATACATTTTTTTTAGATCCAACAATGAATTTAGTCAATTGGATTGGGTCTTTCTAGGTGTTACTGGAATCTCATCAGATTCGTACAATACATGAATTGCATATATCTGTTTATAAATGAAATTTAATAGCTACTGATCTATATAGAAAGTCGGTAACAAAAAGTGTTGTTAGATGATCATTTTCTTTTTTGTTTACAATACATTAAAGATCAGCCTTTCCAAAGCTATTGTGCATGCGCTTTTTACGAGTGTTAATAATAAATGAATACTTTCATTCCCAACACAAGATATAGTATTTATGAAAGAATAAAATGAATCCACTTATTTTTTCCAACCCAAATGCTTATATATGGGCAAATCTTTAAGTACTGGAAATGAAAGTGTGAGGATAGACCACTCATTTTAAATTACTGTTTACGATGTCTGAATAAATGACTTCGACGAAATTATCTAGAATTTACTAAACATCACTCTCAAATGAAACATAAAACATATGTAAATAAGCATTTATTTTTATTTTTATAGCGCTATGTCTTATAAATTGTAATACATTAAAGATCAGCCTTTCCAAGCTATTGTGCATGCACATTTTATGAGTGTTAATAATAAATGAATACTTTCATTCCCAACACAAGATATAATATTTATGAAAGAATAAAATGAATCCACTTATTCTTTCCAACCCAAATGCTTATATATGGGCAAATCTCAAGTACTGGAAATGAAAGCGTGAGGATAGACCACTCACTTTAAATTACAGTTTACGATGTCTGAATAAATGGCGTCAACGAAATTATCTAGAATTACAGTAATTTTTTGCAAGCAACTCTTCAGTCTATGAACTTCTTTCAATTTGTCATTTAATATATTTATAAAAATGTACTAATAACTATAATTTAAAGTTGTAATTATAAATTTATTAAACGCACATTGATTACGTAATATTTACAGAGGCTGTAACCGCTTCAGCTTCACCTATTTAAATAGAAAGTAGGTTGAAGTAAAGAAGGGTTCCCCTCTTTTCTTCCATAGCGTAAGCTTGTGGTTAAACACCTGTAGAGGTCCCTACTATCGTATTTTATACGCATATTCTCGAGGTTACAGCCTCGGTAAATATAATTATGAATCATAAATTATTAGTGTACGAGTTTGCATGTAAAATTAGATAGTTGTACATAAATAATGTGTGCATGTGTATTAAAATGTAATCATATGCTCTGTTATTGAAATCTTCTCTTCGTGAATGTCATTTTTACCATTGAACTAAAACACACTACACCTGGGTCTCTTTTTACGCGGACTTATTTAACACGATTTTGAAGTTACGCGATTCGTGTTTCACCGGACGTTGATTTCCGATAATGCGCTATTACTTTAAATAATAAATTTCGCGCACTTATGTTATATTGAAAGTAATAGCACATTATTGGAATTCGACTTTCATCTTAGTAATTTCAATATTTTCAGTACTTTATAATAGTAAGATTTTATGCAATAATGAAATTAAAATCATGATTTCCACATTTTATGTATACACATATTAAATTTTACAAGATTATAATGTAAATTTGTACAAATATTGTGCATGTTAATTTTGCATTTTAAATCACATTCTGTTTTTGCTTTTTAAAAAAGAACGTAATCAATTATTATTTTCTTATTAATGACACTAATCATTAACGTGCTCTTAAATTCCAATGAGAGCTAAATGATTGTATGTCTGGATATCGCGAGCTTCATAAACAATTAATAAAATCATCGTCTCAAAGATTAATTACGTTGTCACCAGAAAATCATAATAATTAAAACGTGTATAAAAAAATGTAAATTACTATACTGTAAATTATGCATAAAAATATATTATTTTGAATAAAATTAAATATTATAGTTAAAAAAAGTTTGTCTTGTATCAATTTTTTTCAAATTTGAAATTTTTTATTAGTCATATTTTATTTCCTTATTTTTTTTTGTGCGAATTTTAACGTAATTTTACGTTGGTGCTTTGCTTTTACGCGACTTTTGAAAAATCACAGACCGCACCCCCCTTTTTCAATGTAAGTTACGTCTATTTTTGCGCATTTTCTGAGGAACCTATCTCGCGTAAAATGAGACCCAGGTATATAGAACAACTTACAAATTTTTGATTTATTTATACTATTAAATTTATGCTTTTTCTTAAATTAAACTCATTAATAAATCTGATATTACAATAACAACTCGTTTGTTTTCTAAATTTTAAGCATTTTTTTAAAAAAAAGTGAAATGTGGATTTTGGATAAAACACTTTGAAAAATGCTATTTTTATTGAATCTGGTGATGTAATTAATGTTTATGTTTTTTATAAAGTTGTTACTTTATAGAAATAAATTGAATAATCCATTTTAGTCAAGCATTAAAAATATGTAAAATAATTCAAAGTGAGTTGTTTATTGTTTTGTTTTTGTTTTTTTACACTGTTAAATCGATATCATTATTTTAGACTGAAGAAATCATAGTCATTCTTGATGGTGTGAAATTGTTGAAAAATGTTATAAATGTTTCATTAAAGTTTATAATGTAGAATAAATTGTTAATATGATGGAACAAAGATAATTATTACCAAATGATGTAAGCTATATGTTGTCTGGTCTTTTATTGTTTGGTTACTTAACCTGCCCTAGCAAAGAATTTAGCATTCATATAAATTTAAATCATACATTGGTTGACATTTTTTTATATTTATTTAGTGTAGTGCTTGTATTTGGATAAGGATTTTAGGTTTAACATGTAAATGGTGCGTAGAGATACTCATACTTGGTTGCACTCAAATAATTTTTTATATCAGACTATAAATCATGAATTGGATAATAAATCAAAATTTTGTAACTTTCTTAAGAGTTTTTCCCCTTCTGAAATTATAAATTACAATATCTTGGGCTCACGTCTAATAAGATAGGAAGCTAAGTATAATCTTTTTTCTTTTTATTGATTATACTTCTCGTCTTATGGTGAAATGTATTGTGCCACTACTTTTTTTTTCATCTGAATGATTGTACGCTGATAATTTAAATTTTGAAAATCTGTAATCGTTATCATATGAGGGCGCCACTAGGAAAAGAATCTAGAACCGCACAATTAGAAAAATCTTATATCTGCAGTTGATAATTTGTATACGTATGACAGATCAAGCTAAATTCTTCTCCACAATCACATTTCAATATGAACGGATTTAATACAATAATAGGTTTTATTGTTTAAAGAACAAATGCAAAAAAAACAAAAAAAACAAATACACTTTCATAATCTTTAACCAATGATAAGCTTTATTATAGTTTATTTTTCTTTTTACTCAGGACCATTAACAAAACAATCACTAATAACCCCTCTCTACATTCCTTTTCTCTTTTTTTACTCTTGACATAACTAACGTAATCTTTCTTTTTTTTTTTAAAAGAAAAAAAAAACAAACCAGGGTGAAGAGCAATATATTTCATTCTTGAAGGAACATACACTTTTACTTAAATAAGTGTCCAAACTGATCCAAATCTTGATCGGTATTTGGACTAAGCGACTTACTATTAGAAGTTATAACACAATTCCCGTACCCTCTCTTTCAATATTCTCTCAAGCCTTAATACTTTTCATTTTGCTTTAATTCTATTCTGATAACATTCTCTTGGATTCACTTATGGGATTATTATCTTTTCTTAACCTCGTCCAATAGTCTTGAAAATTTAGTCAAAATTTAGCTAAACCATTCATAAAGAAAAATTAAAACATACAAATAATTTTCGTATTTTAGCTAAACAAATTAAACAAGATATTTATTTTTTATATAGTGCGATGTTTTATAATCTATAATATTAATAAGCCAATAAGCTAATACACATGCGCTTTGCAGATGTCACTATATAAATGAATACCCCCACTTTTTCAAACACAAGATAAAGTCTTTAAGAAAATATAGAATGAATCCACCTATATTTTAGACCCAATCGTATATGTATGGGCAAATCTTAAGTGTTTGAAATGAAGAGCATGAAGTTATTAATTGATCACTTTAAATTACTTTTTTACTACGTAAATGAATGACGCCAATGAAATTTCTAGAATTTACGATACATGATTCTTATAATTAAACATATGTAAACAAGACATTTATTTTTTATATAGCGCAATGTTTTATAATCTATAATATTAATAAGCCAATAAGCTAATACACATGCGCTTTGCAGATGTCAATATATAAATGAATACTCCCACTTTTTCAAACACAAGATAAAGTCTTTAAGAAAATATGTTTAATTATAAGAATGACATATCGTAAATTCTAGAAATTTCATTGGCGTCATTCATTTACGTAATAAAAAAGTAATTTAAAGTGATCAATTAATAACTTCACGCTCTTCATTTCAAACACTTAAGATTTGCCCATACATATACGATTGGGTCTAAAATATAGGTGGATTCATTCTATATTTTCTTAAAGACTTTATCTTGTGTTTGAAAAAGTGGGAGTATTCATTTATATAGTGACATCTGCAAAGTGCTGTATTAGCTTATTGGCTTACTAAACAAATTAATTAATGTAGATATAAACATTATTAATATTTTTTAAAAAATCCTCTTCTATTGTCGTAACTCATAGTTCATTATTGGTTAAATGCAACCTTAAATGTATGTTTAAAGTTCACTGATTAATGTCTATAGTTCAATCAATAAACAAAGTTTCCGTTACCCTGATCGATCAGTGCACTTCCATAAGCATTTCTTCGTATCTCTTGGAAATTGATTCTCATCAACTAATTTTGTTCCACGGCTAGCTCCGCTTTCTCCTATGTGGTTTGATGTTCCTTGAGGTGGTTTCACGGTTCGATGAAGATCTAGGAATAGGTCAGTGCCCCAATTGGGGACTGATTCTATTTCGTTTAGCCTTCGATCATTTTTATTTCCATTTTTTATATAATAGTTCTTTTTTCATTACAAAAACTAATAATTAAATACACAATAGGTTTTTCTCTCTATTTATAGTCCTTTTCTTCATTGTCCTTTTTTTTCTGATCACGTTCCTGGCCAATGATGGCATTCCTTTAATTTTATTTTGTTTTTAACACCTTACTAACGAGAAGTCACGACAGTAGAATTAATTACAAGTCTTTTTCTCTCCACCCTCCCTTCAGATTAGGAAATTAAAATAATTTTTAATTACAAAATTGTTTAAAAACCTTTTAATTTTTTTCTATCACTTCTGATTTAATCTCTCAATCCAATTAAAAAAAAACAACTAATCTACCATTGTGTTTTTTTTTTTTTAAAATCCCAATAAAAAAAACAACAAATAATACCAAAAGCGTACTATAAAAAAACTAATAAATAATACAAAAAAACTTCCTATATACAGCTTTTATTTCTTATTTTCTACCTAATATATATATTTGTGTATACATATATTTACATACAGAGAATATAACATGAGCCGATCGAAATTGACTCAGTATATTGACTTTGTTCTTTATCTCTTAGTAAAGAAAGAATTTTTTTCCTTTTGTTTCACCTTTCATTATTCCCTTTGTTTTTTTTTTTTAACTTTTCATTGCTAATACTATATTTAACACCAGAAATATGGGGTGGCATTTGTGATGGTTATATGTTTGTTAGAAATCTAACATTTTTAATTTTTAGGAGGGAAAGCAATCAAACTATTTCTGTATACTATTCATATGATTTCCAGGATTCATCATCAATTTGATATATCTATGCTATTTAGTTACAGGCTGTTACTTGGATAGCAAAAATTACTGATCTTAGCACTCCCTGTATAATTTGGTTTTAACTTGTTAATATTTTCATATCTATGGTTTGTTATTCTATCCAAAAAAATATTAAATAAAAAATTAGATATTAATAAAAGTTATAATTTTTTATTTCACTATAGATATTTTATCCCTTCATTATAAACCTGTTTTTTTTTTTTTATTTATATAAAAAAAAAACAAAAAAAACAACACACCTACTACTGAAAATTGAAATAAATCTTTAATTTACTTTCTATCGCCATCATTTTCTATTTTATCTCAAGTCACTACAGAATAGTCTTTCCAAGTTTAATTCATTTTTTCTGATCTTATACCCTCTTTTTGAAAACCAACAAATTTTCTTATTTTATTCATCATGATGTCTTTCCAGATATTTTACAATGGCTTGTCCAGTTTGAAACTAAACCTCTATCCATAATCATCTTTTCTAGTAATAGGTCCAGCCCAGCTCTGTTTCAGTGTCTTAATTTTTTTTTAATGATGCCAGTAATACTTTTTTTTTTCCTTTCATCTGAATATTTTGGGTTTTTTATTTTTGTTATCCCTAATATACATCTTTCCATATTTCTCTGAATGGTCTGAAGTCTCAGATCAATAAGTAAGAACTAGTAATAAATACACTTCTATTAAAAATCTTTTCAAATACAGGCCTATTTTCATTTAATATTAAGTTATTTCTGCCACAAGTACTCCATCCAACTTCAGTCTTGTGTTTAATTTTGTCCATTATTGTATCATCTGTATTAATAATCTGACAAGATATTTGTAGTAGTTGACTTCTAATTATGATTATTAATCTTTATTGGTAGTCATTCTGGTTGGATTGGATTTCAGAGCTGGATTCCATGCTGTGCAAACCGTATCTAGGTTTTGGATAGGAGGAATAGTCTTCAGATACGGTTAGCTATGAGTAAACAAAGAATGCAAATAAGCAATCTGTGAGAATGGAACTAAATTCGCTATCAGGAAGTGGTGGAGACAGTAGCATGTCTGTTTTATAAAATATCAAAATATCTATGATGGTAAACATTGTCTATCCTTAAATAAGAATTGCTGGTTTATTAACCCTGTAATGAGGAATATTGGTTGGGCACAGGGGACAGTGGAAACCACTTTGCCGTTTAATTACCTAATTGTTCATTTATGAGTATGAATACAAAATTAATTCAGATTGATGTTGAAATCTTAGCTAAGGAAGGCTTTGGTATATTGCCTGGCAGGATTAGATATGTGACGTCTGCTCAGGTTGTAAACCTGCATAATTCCCATATGATGATGCATTGGCAGAAAGCTCAGGTTGTAAACCTGCATAATTCCAATATGATGCATTGGCAGAAAATACATTGTAAATTGGTACTTGGAATATAAGGGTCATTGAGAATTGGTGGAAAATTAGGAAAAGAGAAATGAAAATAAATAATTTGGACTTAAGTGGGAAGGATATGGAGAAGTAAATAGTTGGGATGTTAAATGGTTTTATGTTTGTGATAATGCAGTAAATGGAATTGTTAATACTGTTGAAATGAAAATTTTGGAACTGGTAATAATTATGAGGATAACTATAAGTCTTAATCGATTTGGTATTCATAAATTTGCCAACTATCAGTCATGATGATGTAGAAATAATTGAACAGTGAAAAAAATGAAGGAAATAATGTGTGTGTAAAAAAAGGTATTGAAATTGATGTGGTGAAATATATGATAGAGAAAATTGTTGGGAAAGTATTGGAAAAAGAAATGAAAGAAATAGGTTTATGGAATTTCATAAAGAGAATTATTTTATGATTGTAAACAGTTTAAAAATCATCCAAAAAATTGTTTACATGGAAAGTTCCAGTTGATAAAAGTTATCAGATTATATTGATGCAGGGTAGATATAAGAATGTTATTAAGAGTTCATAAACTGTATCTGATTCACTGATATAAATTTTGATCATAATATGGTTATGACTAAATTAAAATTGCATTTAGAAAGCATGAAAAGAGGGGAAAGTTATATAAGATGAGACTTGAATAAATTGAGAGAAAATGGAGATTAGTTTTTGTATATGAAAAAAATGAGGATTTATAAAGATGAATATATGAATGATTTTGATAATTGTTTACTATAGGGTTAAAGAGGGAATGCTAAAAACAGCAAAATAATTAATAGGATCTATTCAATTAAGAAAAATGAAATGATCTTGAATGAATTTAAAAAAGATGAAAGTACAGAGAAGGTGGAGGAATGCTCATAATCAGGAAGGACAAAGAGTATATAGAAAAAAATAATAATAATGAACTAAGATTGAAGTGCTTCAACAGGTAAAAACATGATCTGTTAATAGAATTAGAAATGTAACTTGGGGGTGGGGGGAATAATTAAATAGCGGATAAGAATGGAAAGTAAAGATGTTGAAGTAAAGGAACAAGATATGGACATATTGATGGAAGAAGTAATTAAAATGGTTAGAGAAGTGAAAAGTGGTAAATCTGTTGAATTTGATGCAATTCCTATAGAATTTTTGAGTTAGAACTACTATTAAGGAAATTAGTGAACTGTGCAATTTGATAAGTAATAGTGGAGTTTGGTCTATAGATTTCTTGAGGATTAATGATTCCAGCTGCTAAAAAGCTGTTAGATGTGAATACTACTTAATAATTTTATCTCAAAAATATTGAAAATTTTAATTCGAAGAATGTTTACAAAAATAGAATATATATTGGTGAGAAACAGATTAGTTTTCAGAGAGGGAAAAGTATGAGATGTTTTTGATGATATTAGAATGATTGCAGGTATATTTGTTGAAAAAAAAAAAGGAATCGATATATGCATCATGGATTTGGAAAAATCATTTGATAGAGTAATATTGAAATATATTTATGTCCATCTTTAAAAATACAGTATTTTGCAAAGAAAATTGATTTGGAATATGTATATTGGATAAGGAATGAATCGGGAATTGAATATAGAAAGGTATTGGATAAAGATGTTGCATGTCCCATGTGGTTTTTAATGTTTATTTAGAAGTCGTGATAAATATTTAGAGTATGGATGAGCTAGAATAATAAAATATATAAGATTTGCAAACGATGGGCCTCTTACTGATGAGGATGAAATCAATCTTGAAAATATGTTGAATAAATTAATGGAAGTACCTAGAAATGAAGATTAATGTTGAGAAGACTTATTGATAGGAAATAATTGAAGTTAATATTCATGATAAGATAGTGCAATGGGTGAATGGATTTAGATACTTGAGAAGCAAAGATGAAGTTAAAAGAATAGCATTGACAAAGGAGATATTAATTAAGAGAGAGAAAACATTTTGTAAATCTTGAAGAGAATATATTATTGTGTAGTTGTAAAATATGGACAATAAGTAAAAAATTAGGAAAAGATTAGAGGTATTTGAGGTATGGGTGTGAAGAAAAGTGGGAAAAATTATTTATGTGAATAAAATGGCAAATGAAGTTTTGGAAAGACTAAATGAAAAAAGATCTAGATTCAGGAATTTAGATAAAAGTAATTGGATTGAACATATACTGAAGAAAAAAATAAGTTTATTGATGTTTTGAAGAGAATGATGAATCGAATTAAGAAAGTGATTGAGAACATTGGTATGATATAATAGATGGGAAGAGAAATGTGAACTGCTGCTTTTTTACATCAGTTATTTTTAAAGATTGCAATTCTAAAGAAAATTTCAGTTAATTTTGAACCATCATCCAAATCTGTTAGTATATTAAAATGATTAGCAAGTTTTAAAGGATAAGAATATCAATTGTTAATATTGTATGTTTTAATAGTTTTTGTCTCTTGTTTTATATTAACATGTATCTTACATCTCACTAGTAAGTGATCATTTCATATGTCAAATGTATTAGGAACATTACAATCTTAAAATAAATATGTTCTGTTAATCAAAATATAACTCAATTTTTCTGTATCTTCATTTGAATACTTTCATATGCATTTTTTAAAGAAAAAAAAATATACAATTTTTTTTTCTACAAATTCCACAAGTCTTTATTCTCTTTCATTTATGTCTTCATAACCATATTTACGATCATCATTATCTTTCAGTGGTTTTTTAGTTGTAGCAGTAAAGTTTCCCGTAGTAATTTTAAAATGTTTCGTTATTAAATGCATTTTGTACATCTGTTTAAAAATCCTCTACTTTTTCATCACCATAAGAACTTGTTAGAACATAAACCTGAACTATTTGCATTTGATATAATTCATTGAATTAATAATTAGTCTTGTCACTACCGAATATTATTCTATTTTCATAATGAATCTACTCTGCTTGAGTTTTCATATTAAGCCTTTGTAGCAAATTATATATCCATTTTTTGAATCATGTCACTTCACCTTTTCTTCTAACTTCACATAGTTCAACAATGACCCATTTAATTGTAAATAGGTCTCACAATTCACATTTTTCTTTACTCAAAAGCAATCTGCGTTGCAGGTAGCTTAAGAAAAGGTCATTATAAAATGGTAATCTGGGTCTGCAATCAGGAGATTCTTAGCACTCTCAACTTTTGGTTGCCTTAGCTAAAAACTTTACAGTCCTTAGGAATAAAGGCCACAATTTAGTTTTGATTAGTGTGATTGTAAATAACTAAACAAAAATCCTTCACACACACATCTATCCTGCCATTAAGAACAACCAGACAACGTGGGAAAAAACCCATGATATTTCTTAAGTGTTAAATTCAAAAGGGTAAATGTATTGGTGAGCAACCAATCCTTGGTTCATTTTCCATATAAATAATCATACAGTAATAGTAAGAATGCATGGATTGTATATTAGGAGTTTGCACTGCTCAGTTTAAGACCTCAAAGAGGAATTAAAAGTTCTTCCATTTAACAATTGGTTATATGCAGAAATATTTTCTTTATACTGTATATGCTTATTTTTATATTGACAGAAAAATTTTATTGAGTTGTAATTACAAAAAAATTACTTCTTTTTACTGATAATTTCACTGCAATTAAGCTGATTAATATATAGACATTTATTGAAATTATGCCCAGCACTGATTATTGCAAAGGTAGAATGGCAGAGTTGAGAGAGCTTACTCTCAGTCTTGATACTTGAACATCATATCTCCAGTGACAAAACATTTGATTATTTGCTGAATTTATTTTTTCTTATTACAGTAAATTCAAATTTTAATATTTATTTCTAACCATAGGTGGCTAAAAATGATATTTTATCTCTCCTGGTGTCAAGTTATATATCAGGCACACAATAGATTAAACCCATTGTTTTACATATGGTTTGCAACCTTTCATGAGTTTGGGTTTTCATGCTGATGCTTAAAATCAAGTATTGTGGATATGGTGAAGTGCAATGTAATTTTACAATTAGATACATTATAATATCAAAAAAATAATTAACAAAATGATAGTGAAATAAATATGACAATACATTTATGTATATGTGTATTATACTCAAAGTAGACACATGAATGTTTAACAAAATGATAGTGAAATAAATATGACAATACATTTTTGTTTGTGTATTATATTCAAAGTAGATACATGGATGTGTTTACTTTACTTGGTTTGGTTATTCTCAAAAAAAAAAAAACATTAAACGATTTTAAAATTTGTTTCATGATGAAAATTTATGATTTATAAAAAATACAATATATGATGCTAATTTTAGTAGATGCTGCCATCAAGATTGGAAAATATGTGTGAATGGGGCTCTAGGGCACATAAACAAATCTATTGCTTAAACTGCTGGCAATATCTTAAATGAGTAGAAATTATATTACTTATACATAGTATCTTTAATAAATCATATATTAGTTATCTATATATATAAACTTTGTATGTGTATAGTTATTGTTTTAGAAATTTAAAAAAATGTTTATTCTCATTATAGCACAGCTAGTGATCATATGCGACAAATGGAAAGTATGATGAATAATTTTATGGATCCATTCTCATTTCGGCCTAGTATTATGGATGGTCGCCAGCGAAATTCTAGACATCGCCATTCAAATCAACTCATGCCATTTGATAATTTTTCTGGAAACATGTTTTCATTTGGTAGAATGCCAGATATATTTGATAATTTTGTAAGTTCATTTTGTAATATTAAATCATTGTAATTTATTGTTAATCTAAAAAATTAATATGAACAAAAATAATTTGTTTGTATCGCCATAGTGTGCCTTTTATATAAATGTAAGTAATTGATGGTAACCAGATGGCAATGTCAGGTACATCTTTTTGTTGCTTTTAATAATTGATAACACTGGATTAAACCTATCTATCAAGCAGTTACATTTATTTTTGTTATACTGTTCAAGCTAATGACTTGAATTTTTTAACATCCCAAGATTTTGACCTAAGCCAGCTTATTTGCCTAGTTATGCAATCTGAAACTAGGTCAGTAGCCATATATTTAATGACTTCTTATATGTTAACTTTAGGAATTTTTTTTTTTTTTTTTTTGACAAAATGATAGTATATACCAAATATCTGTTTTAGCAATAGTAATTCTAATCCTAATTCAGTCTTTTTATTATGTAAGCAGGAGCAATTAATGGATGTCAGATGGCTGTGCTAATGATTACCACATTAATTTTGAGCTAATGGTTTTTGTTTGAAGAACAATGGATTGCATGTATTCACTAGGTAATTCTGTATTTCTGTTATGTATTAACATCTAATATTTTGAGCCTGAATCAAGCTGCTGGATGAATATGTTGGCAATCCATTGCTTTTCATTGATGGTAGGACTAAATATTTCATACCAAAGTAATCACTGAATAATAATTTTGAAGTTTTGTGTTTTAGATTTGTTTTTGAATTCGTTAGTTATTGCAGGACCTTAAAAATCCAGAATTTTGGAAATATATATTTCTTTTATGTAAAATTGTTGAAAATGTGACCATTTTCTGTTTTGATATAAAAATTGTCATGAAATCAGTAAATCGTTAGATAAATTTTGATTCATTTTAAAACTTAATGCTCTTTCATTTCGTATGCAAAGAAAAATATTTTTGCAATAAAGTTTATTGTTTTTTAAAATTTTGGTTTTTGAGATTTCAAAAACATCTTCAGTCATTTTTTTAATTATCAAAATTATTTTTTTTTTTATTTTTGCTATAATATCTTATATAAATCCCATTTATCCAAATCACTTGAACACTTTTTAGCAAAAAACCTTTTATTATACATATATACACATAAACCTACATTTCGACTGTCCTGCAGTCTTCTTTAGAGTTATGATATAATGAACAAAATAAAATACATAACTATATAAATAATACCATAAAAACAACATATATCATTTACAACTTTCTTAAACACTTTATCAATACTCTTTATTTATATAACAAAACTAACAGTTTCAACTGTCCTGCAGTCATCATCAGAGCTATAATATTCAAATATATAATTATATAATTAATACACTTTTATACACATATTCATGTACATAATTAAATACACAAAATAAATATACATTTTAACCTGACCATTATAAATTTTCCCATTTTATTACTTTACTCTTAAATAATTCTATCAATATTTATTTTATATCATTTTATTTTATTTTTTTAAAAAAAATATTATTTATTATAATTATAAAGTTTAACATTTATTCTATTACTTAATACATATTAATGTCATTTTGCTTAAATTTTAAATCAACTTCTAACCTTGTTTTTATTTTTATTAAATAATTTATAATTATCAATTAACTTTTCCCACATTACAAATTACTTTTTTACATTACAAAAATTACCTATCTCTTTACAATCCTATTTCTAAAAAAACAACTGACAGAATTTTCAAAATTTGTACACTTGTTTAACACCTTCCTCTATTGTCATTTTCTTCAACTTTATTTTTTTAACCTTTTTCAAATTCAAACTATTATTAATAATAATTACTTATAAAATTATTGTCTTTACCCGAAAATCCCTATTAAGACTTGATATTCTTATATTGCTTCCTATTCCTTCTATTATGTATATAATTAATCATTTTTATACTATCTTTCTCAAACCTCTGACCTTTTCCTAATGAATGCAAATACATAGGTGATCTCTTATCATATTTATATTGAATTAATCTTGTATAAATTGAATACTTGTTTCTCCCATATAATTAGTTTTTATATTTTTACCATACATGATTTGCTTCAATTTTATATACTCCATTTATGCATTTTTCTACTTTTCTCACATACTTATTATCTAATATATTAAGTATATTCTTCCTTCTTTTATTTACTATTTTAAATTTTATTACATTATTAAACTGTTTGTTAAGTCTAATAATTATTTTAGTCATACTTTTTACAATACTATTATAAGTTTTAATACCTGTATATTTATTCTTATCTATTTTTTTATTTTATTTTATTTTTATTTTGATGTGTTAAAGTAGAAATTAATACATAGGAAAAGGAAGAAGAAGAAATTATATTACTTCATAAAAACAGCATAAAATATATAACATAACCTAATAAAACTGAAATTAAATGATAAAATAATCCAGTTAATATAAAATAAAATATACAATGTAAACAAAACTCCTAAAAAATATGTTTTTCTATTTCCATTTGTTTTTAAAAAATAAATTTTATGAAGAAAATAAAATTTAATTATATAAAATGAAACTCGAAATTTTAAAACCATATTTATTCAGTGTTCACAGTGATTTTTCTTGATTTTATGAGTTATTTAAGTAATTCTCAAATATAGACATTGTTCAGAAAAAGTTTAATTTGTTACATAAATAATATTTGATGGAGCTTTTCTTAGAATTTAATTTGTTTTATTTCTTTTTTTTTTTAACTTTATCCTACTTCAGGACGACAGAGAAACGTCTTTTGGCTAATTCACCCCTTAGTGAATTTTTTCATAAGTATTATACGTTAAAATGTGTGTAAAGCGGTATATTTTATTATAATAAATTTTTTGCCTGAAAATTCCACGCTATGAGGCACGAAATTCAAAATTCCTGCTCTTACAATAGACACAAGCTCCACCCTAACATGTTCAACCATTGTGTGTTGCCAAGGCTGTAAAACGTTTGGCATTTTATGACATTGAAGTTATCAATGACGTAAAAACGTTTATTTGTGAATTTATTACAGTTTTAGATTTTTTAATAAAATAATTTGCACTATATTTATAAGATATCAAGAAATATAAATTATTAATAACTTTTTTTGACTTGAAATACTTTATTTTCAAAAATGTAATGTTATATTAGCAGCTGACGTAAATATGGCCTGAAGCAAAGTAGAAAATTTACTTTTGATGTCAACAATCTGTTATATTTACAGTAAGAAAATATCGTAATTTTGCAATAAATATTCAAAAAATTTAAACTTTTAAAGCATAGTTCGTTAGATATAAGAGGAAATAAATAAATATTCGTTCACATTCTTAAAAATAATCAGAAATAAATATTTCAATGATTTTATAAACTGAAAATAATCTTTCTAGAAACGATGACGTGTAAAGTCTTTGTTTTGATTACATGTTCATTTTTCTAATATTTACAGAAACAAAATGTGAACATTTAAAATTTATTTCAGTAGTAAATAAAAATATCTATCAAATGAAGTCAAATTTGTTGTTTTCTGATAAGTAATAATCATTTTATCATATATTTTACGTTGACGTGTGAGACAAAGAAAAACGTCAGAAAAAGCTAAATGCGATAGGGTTAATCTGAGTGACAAATAGCTTAAAGATATTTGTTTCATTTAAAATATATAACAGGGTCCATCTAAATTAGCAACATATTAGAAAGAATGTCTTGGATGTCTCTATTGTCAGAAATAGCCTTTGTTCTTTGAAATCTTGAAAATAATATTTCATCGATCTTTTAAATGAAGTAAATGCTTGGATTTGATTGCTTTGAGGATTCACAATAATCCTTTATAATAATAATTTAATTAGTATAGTCTTTAAAGATTACCATTGGCATTAAAGCTGCATGAGAGGTTCTCCCTAGGCTATCACATCCATTTGCTATGAGATGTGGCAATGAAATGTCATTCAACTATTCAAAGTCTTATGTTTGTTTACATAGATTAATAATTTTTTGATTTTATCTTGAATGATACCATCTGAAAAAAAATTATTCTTTTTAAGATTTGATATCATATTTTGAAGAATTAGTCTTAAGTTTCTGTTCCAGTTCTTCTCAGTAGTATATTACAAATGGATATCCTGTAATTGTCTAATGATTGATAACTTCATCCTACAGGATAAACTATAATACTTTTTAGAAAAATAGTAAAATCTCCTTTTGATTACTAATGAATGTCTTTAAAGTAATTGAAGAGTGATTGCTAGCTGCTGTTCAACAAAGTTAAGTTTCAATAAATTCTCATAAAAAATATCAACAAAACTTATGATCTCTTAATTGTGATCTCCATTATACAGTAATATGTAAATACTGTACCGGTCAGAATTGTATGCTCATTTAAGAAGATTTAGAATTTAAGCAAAAGTACCCTAAATCCATTCATGCTCGAGAATACAAGGTCAGGAACAATCATTGATTCTGCCGCATCTGCTCTTCTCTAAAGCTATAACATTATGAACAACACTTCTGATGATAACAGATGAATTTTAATTCATTCCAGTCCTGCAGACACTGCGGAGAGACATGAGATCTACAGGGTAATTATTATAAATAAAGAATATCAAATCTTGGCTCAATCAGACATCTTAAGTGTAGGAAATATCTATAAATTTAAATGAATTGCAAATAGCTAGCATTGCGAAAGAAACATGAATTATAATGTATCCATCCACAATGCGCAATGACAAAACAATCCAGGGATAAATGTCATTTAAAATAATTGATTATAACTTCTAAATACTAGTATTAATATAATGAACAAGTGAGATTCAATGAGTGAGGTTCAATAAGACATGAATGCATGAGTAATTATCAATACATAATAATTTAATGAACATAAACAATTTTAAGTTACATCAGAAACATAGCACAGATTTTATAAAGTTAATAATTTGCATATAGGCAACTGTCTTAGTATGCTAATGAGCTACGAATAACTATAGATTAATGCTGCTAACGCTATTTACTTTAAAGTAATGATGATAAGACATTTATAAATTAATCTCCAAAGAGAGGTTTACTCTTAACATGACAAATAACTTGAGACAGTTAAAATTATTTTCTTAGCATTATCTGACAGGAATAGCTTTAATTGCTTAATTAACTGAACAGTTTGGCTTAACAACTCTATCGTCCATGAGCATCATTTGGGCCTGTACAAATGAAGCGGTTAGCTTAAATAAGCTTTACGGTGACAATCTAAAATATTCTATTGATTATCAAGAGAATGGTTTGCACACCACTGTGCCATATCTTATAGATAATATGAGATTATATATAAAAGAGAATTCGCAGTGCTGACTACAATAATAGCATTAGAAATGGAATACATGTCCGTCTTTGGACTGAAAGGCTTTATCATATTGTATCGGTCGAAAAACACACATCGATCCAACAAACCCCTGAATACAGGTAAAGTATCTCGAATCCGACCACGTACAAGATATATAAATCAGGTACATCGTGAATTCTGCCCTATTTACCTATATCACCAGGTCAAAGATCTAATCAATAACCTTTCTCGACGATACGATCGAATTCCTTTACTTTCACTGTGCCGGCAGCTGGGTCTTAAAGCATGAGATTCAATTTTATTATATTTTAGTGAGAACTTGGGTGATTGGTTGATAGGTATATTTAAAAATCAAAATTTATTTAAAATAAAAGTAAATAAAATGATTCGAGAACACTGGAAGTTTGTTTTAGTTATATATATATTTAAAAATCATTTATCATTTTACATTAATCATTTTACATTAGTTTAACTCAAGCTCTTTAAAAAAACAAAAATACAATCTTTAACTTAACTTTTATAAATCATACAAATTCTTGAAGAATTTATATTAGCGGCTATCCTTTACATTATTTAATTTATATATTTTACTTTTGGTTATAGTTATTTTTATTTAAAATAAGACAAAATAAGTTTATAATTAAATGATCACGGGATTTTAAAATTTCCCGTGCACATTTAGTACAAGCTTGTAATATAGCGGTAGGTTTTGACATCTGCCTAACGCACATATATAAGAATGACTATTTTAATGAATTCTTTATACAAGATTTTAAAAAAAACATTTCTATTGAAAAAGATATTAATTAAATAGACGATTGTAATCAGACTAATTTGACGTCTTACTCCACTAACATATAAAAGAAAAAAATTGATTTTATTTATCTTTGTAAAAATAAGAATTTAGATTTTCAATAACTAATGTTTTATGACATTAGTGGACCTTGCTGGCATAGCTTATAAATAACTTTAAAACTGTAAGCGGTTATAAAAAAAAAAAATAGATCAGTTAATTATCAAGCAAACAAGCCACTTTAATTGGACTTACAACTAAAATCAAACCTATAAGAATTATAACGTAAATTAGCCAAAACCAAATGATTTTAACTAATTACGAAAACAAAAGAGTTGACTATTCAGATCGAAGATCCTTTCGTAGAATAAAATAATGTCGGGTTAATAAATATACGAATGCAAAAGGAGAGAAGAAACGTAAGTAAGAACATAGGGCCGGATTACGAACACTCGTATGCCTATTCCAACGAAGAATAAAAAGGGAAATCGATACGTCCACATGTCGTGTCCATATACCGATAAGAGATAGGATTTACGGAGAGTCAACGTGCCTGCCTCTACAGGTATCATGCAGACTAACCAACTATCTCAGCCCCACTATCCGATTCACAGAGTATGTGAAAACGGAAGTTAACTCCGCACCACCAAATCGATCGTTTTAGGTCTGTCCATGTTTTTCCAAGCATTCTTTATTAACCTGAGATATTATAATCAGAAAATACGAATTGATTATAATTACATAGCCTTAAAATGATCTAATACTGCATAGAGATCAACCTGCGTAAACAACTACTTTATATAAATACTTAACGTACAAAAAAAACATACATATAGAAATAAGGGAATTTAATTCTCGAAAAAATCCCCCTTCCCTCTTTCCTAACTTAAAAAAAGGCAAGATAATTAACTGACGCTATCCAGCGGCGTGTTACTAGGTCAAAAATCTATAGCATATTTTATTCTGTTTTGAATTACAGAAATATAAAATAATAGAATCCCATTCCGGGAAATCTATAATAAATTTATTTAAAAATTACGGTAAGTTTATTTAGAAATATATATATTTGACATAACCTCACTCGCGAAAATAAATCAACTTACTTTACTTTTAAAATCAAATCGTTCTTTGCTAAAATTCCCTTTCCCTAATAAAACATAATTTGCTCTCTTAGCAAACTACGCTCTTTGGACCCCCGCGAGTGAAGTTTGTCAAAATAAAAAAAAAAATCAAAGCATGAAATCTCATACTTTAATTAATAAACAAAACAAATAAATATTTTCATATTCAACATTTGAGTTATTAAAAAGAAAAACATTATAAATAATTTAAAAGAAAAGATTAAAGAGACAGTAGAAAAGATTCTTAATAACATTAACTTTTGACATTTTTTTTTAAGCTTTACGAAACTACATTTATATTCTAATGATAATTTTAAAAATCTTGACGACAGGATTTAAGCTCTTTGGCATTTTACCTGGAGTTCCCCGGTATGAGTGCACGGGCGAACGTTGATGGCTGGTGGCATTTTGAAGACAGGTTTGGACAGCAGCATAACGGAAGATTTCAGGTCTCGGGAAGGAAAGGGCAGTGATTCACCCTTTTTACTCCTCTATCATCGTGGCGTGAAGACTTCTACAACTTTCTTTCTGTCTGTTCTCTTTCCCTTTCTCAAAAAAGGGCCACTATTTATCACTTCCTACTCGTATTCGATTTCTGCTGCCTCGGGTCATTTTCAATTTTAAAAACAATAGAAATCATTCTTTTATTCTAATTTTAGAAAGTTTGTACCTCGATAAGGATCAATATATTTCAATATAATTTTATGTTAGTTTTTTAATTTAAATAACAATGTAGAATCTCTACTAATTAATGAATAGAGATTCCACAGTGAATGGATTTTGGTAATTTATCAATGCTTTTAATTTAAACATTTATTTTAAACTTCTTATCGAGGTACAAATCTTTCAGAAAAGGCCATCTTGGATTCTTATACTGAAAAAAATAAAAATTTTAAGGCCATCTTGGATTCTTATACTGAAAAAAATAAAAATTTTAAACATATATATATCTAAAATATATAAAAAAATTCAAAGTTAATTATTTGAATTTTTTTTTTTTTAAATAATAAAAATAGAATAACTGGGTGTTAGTACAATTATATGTATATATGATCCAAAATAAATTTTGGGATTTATTCAAGATAGATAAAAAATGTTTAAAAAATGTTTTTTTAGAAGAATAATAAAAGCAAATGTTAGTAAAATAAATAATTAGGTAGGTCAGATTGTGAAACGGCAAATCTGAATCAGATTTACCATTTCAATATATTAGTCCGCTTGTATTTAAAACAAAGCAGTATTTGAAGAGATGAGTGGTAAGGATGCTATGGTTTGAACTTGTTGACGTTATCCCATGCAGAACCTTAACAATCTAACGTTTGTCTTGCGGTCGGTGCTACCAAACCTTATTCTTGGACAAATTATATAAAGAAAATCCGGGACCTCCGGAGAATAAGTATGACAAAGCAAAATACGAATTCTTTAAAATGCTATCATGAGTAAGCAACGCGAATATGGCTTAAGTCCTAAATGATCTATACACTAATTCAAATTTCAACTAAAGTAATAATATCAGGCATAATGCCATGACAAAATATTAACCCACTCAACGACATATGTATAACCTTGGCAAATTAGAATGTCGAATATAAAAGAGGGGAAATATTATTTCTCCTATTTAACAAGTCCAAGTATTCTCAAATGATAATATATTTTAAGCAAGTTAGAATGCTCAATGGCGTGAAAGCAAATAAATAATTATTAAAATACATTAATAATCAGATTTATTTAGAGAACATAAAATGCATTTTAAATCAATAGCATTAACAGCAAAATGTTTATTATATCCCATAATATGATGGTTTTAACAATCCGCCATTAAGCATATATTTTTAAATATTCAATCGAGCGAACTGCGTTCTATAAGAAATTTTACGTTCAACTATTTAAACATCCCAAAATATCGGGATAGTAGTTAAAATGGTGTAAGTTCGCTAGATTGAAACATTAGCATACTAAAATTAACTTAATAAAAATACATAGTTAAAGTAAATTTTGCCGCAAGAAAATAAATAATTAGAGCGTGAAATTTGAGGTAATGACAGTTTTAAAATATATAATTCTGTGCACTAATGTTTTACAGAACGAGATTTTTAAACTCTAGAGAGAAAATCATAAAATTAACAATTATGATAACTGAGCTCATAGTCGGTTATCAGATAGATTGAAGATTACATTATGAATATAAACAGAATTTAAACATTACAAGCATAAAGCTAAACTAGTCAATATAAAATCAAAACTACCCCAAATCTAAAATTAAACCAGACCAGAATAAAAATAATATTAAAACACAACCTAAGGTTTCACTGCTACAAGCAGACTTCTCAAGTGTAAAGAAATAATAAAAACACACATTATATATACTATTAAAAACTACCCACAAATCCATTCACTTCCCATCCACCCTTAATATTAAAAGAACTCTTAAATAAGTTAATTGCTTCAGAATCATAAATTTTCAATAATAAAGACTCTTTAATTCTTCTTTTGATTTCATTTCTCTCAAAGAAGACAACCTTAGCTTCATCAAAATCAATAGTGTGGCCTGTATCTTTTTCATGGACATACAAAGCAGAACTAAGATATCTATTTTTAACTCTACTTTTATGAACCAATGAAAGAGTAAAGGTTCATAAAAGTAGAGTTAAAAATAGATATCTTAGTTCTGCTTTGTATGTCCATGAAAAAGATACAGGCCACACTATTGATTTTGATGAAGCTAAGGTTGTCTTCTTTGAGAGAAATGAAATCAAAAGAAGAATTAAAGAGTCTTTATTATTGAAAATTTATGATTCTGAAGCAATTAACTTATTTAAGAGTTCTTTTAATATTAAGGGTGGATGGGAAGTGAATGGATTTGTGGGTAGTTTTTAATAGTATATATAATGTGTGTTTTTATTATTTCTTTACACTTGAGAAGTCTGCTTGTAGCAGTGAAACCTTAGGTTGTGTTTTAATATTATTTTTATTCTGGTCTGGTTTAATTTTAAACAGAATTTAGGAATGATATGAGGAATATTAAGAGTTCATTCATCGGCAAAATGGATTACCTTTTAGACGTTATGGCGGCCTTTTAGAACAACTTGTATGAAGTTTAGACGCGAAAGCACGGTCAGCAAGGCACAATATTCCAATTGTTCTTTCACAGTTAAACAGAACAATTTTTGAGTGGCGATGGCATGGCAGAAAAGTAGCACAAAGGCAATATAAGATCAGGTAGGCGAATTTTTCCCTCGTTTTGTTTTCACTCTAAAAGAACAAGTGAATGAGTGACCTGAGTTCATTTTGCACTTGCCTAGGACTCTTGCTCCTCCTATCCTCGAAATTTGGCAATATTGAAAGATGTAAACAGATACATTCCAGAAAGCATTATTTAAACGTATTTAAAAATTGGAAATAGCTTTAAGGATATGATTTATGTTAACTTGAGACTGTTGAAATAATTAAATAAGAATGACATTTTAACATTTTTAAATTGCAATAATACTTTCTAGAATTTTCTGGCATTGCTTTAGCTTTACATTACTCATTAATTTTTGTATCTGTAATACATTTACGTACATGCACGATTATCTAAGTGAAGGGAATTTACGAGCTTGGTTAAACATAACCGTTTTGAATAAACAGGATGGAAGTCATATGTGTATGTGTGGGCCTAACATTCCTGGATGACCAAATAAACATATATAAACCGGTTCAAACCCTACTTTAAAGGTTTGTAATGTCATCAGGCAATGAAGCTAAATATGTACTACAGATTTACCGCTTCAATACACCTGTTAAAAGTAAAAACTAATTTTATCAACAAAATCATGTTCAGGCTTCCAGATCAATGAACTTTTGAAGTAATTAATTCTGGGCATTTTCTACATTCGTTTATTTAAATAAATCATATAATGTGATGTAATATAAAATATAATAATAATAATCATACACATAAAAGCGCTCTTCGGCAAATATTAATTTTTGCCCCTTTCAATGTGCTTGAACTATTTCACAATTATGCATATATAATGACATCTATCAGTTTTATATAAAATTAACTATAACTTATTAAAACAATACAGTATTTTTAAGGCAGAAAAAAAAACTATAAATGTTTATTATAAATAATAACATAGTTTAAACCACAGCACATGCGCTTTTCAGATGGAACGCTATTTATACTGAATACTCTCCTTTCCAAACAAAATAGTCTTTTTAAAAGATAGAATGGATCCATCCTATATTTTTCACCCAAGCTATATGTATGGGCCAGTCTGGAGCGTTTTTGTAGATTGTTAAATTTCACAATGGTCATTACGACCAAAATCATATGATTAGTAATTTAAAGTGATTAATGAAATCTTCATGCTCTCAGTTCCAAATGCTTCAGATTGGCCCATACATATAGCTGGGGTGAAAAAGATAGACTGGATCCATTCTATCATTTAAAAAGACTTTATCTTATGTTTGGAAAGGAGAGTGAGTATTCAGTATAAATAGTGTTCCATCTGTAAAGCATATGTGCCGTGGTTTAAGCTATGTTATAATTTATATAAAAACATCGCGCTCTGTAAATAAAAATATTTACAAATGTTTATTATATAATTTTCCATTCACGTATCATTAGCCAATTATTTTTATTGTAATTAATGTAATTTGTTTCATATATCTTCCTTCTATTAGTTTCTTAAATATACTTAAAAGATTTTACATTTTTTACACAACATTTTATATCCATTTTTTAAAGGCAGATCTATCATCTTTTATGTGTATGATTAATATTATAGAATTGTTGTTATATAAAAATATATTATATCACATTGTATGATTTATTTAAATATATGTAAAAACAGCATAATGAATTAAACTTTTTTACATTTTTGATGACATTTATATGGCATTCTGGACAAGTTGGGTTGTACATTATTTTAGTCAAGCACCTTTGATAAGAATTCAAAAAGATAAGTTTTCCATCATTCAAAATTATCTTTACTTGATATGACCTGCTCATAATTAATTGTATGTTTTGATGTGTTGACACGTACACTGTGGATTCCACTTTTACTGGTTAAAGTACTTTATTTCTGATGTAACTCACAAAATTTGGAAAATCCATTTTTGCTCTTGAGATTCTGGTCTTTTAAATATTTGATAAAGTTCTTGTAAATTACCTAGATTTAATCTTTTCAGAATAACTACATAGGCATTTTCTTTTTAATTATATTGCAATCTTTTTATCAGAGTCTTTACTGATTTATTGTCAAGGGATGACAAACTTCTTTTCTGTGCCACTTAATATTTTCACAACTCTATAGATGTATACTAACCTCAAACCCTTCCATAAGTCATAGAAGCTAATCAACTTTTTTTGGCAGCACTATGAATTGTTAAAATTTAGTGAAATATTTAGTTGATACAAACTTATTTTTAAATTGGCATAATTTTTCTGTCAAACTTGCTTCATGTTTTTGTTTCTAGGCTAATAACAATTTGTACGATTCATGTTTTGCGTAAGAAGGGTGAGCAAGTTTTTTTTTTTTTTTTTACATATAGTTGGCTCAACAATAAAGAAAGGGATTTATTTAAATATCTGGGATGATATCAATAAATTCATAAAATCTGTCTTTGTTACTTTAATATAATATTTCGACATTTGCAAGGTCAAATTCTTCAGAAGCTTGTGGTTTTTGGCTTCTTTTTTTTTAATGACATTTATCACATGTTACTTTCAGAAAATGGTTTGCATTTCAGTGAATAAATATGTCAATTTGTAGATTTTTCTTTGGAAATATTGAAATACAATTGAAACTTTTAATAGTGTAAATGAAACAGAATACATATTCCTGAAATGAAATTATGACAATGAATGCAAGCTTTTGCAGACTTGTTTCTAAAACAGTATGTTAACTTGTAGATAGAATTACAAGAATTAGGGTTTTTTTTTTAACAATAATGTATTAAACTTACATGTGTTTTTTTTTTTTTTTTTAAGAACAAAAATATGTTATCTTCTTAAATTCACTAATCATAATTTAATGAAAAACAATTTTGAAAATTGATTCACACAATGGAAGGTTAGACAAATATTTCACAGTATAAATATTTCTTTAACTATAATGTTAATAAAAAATATTACAGACCCCAACATTAAGATAAATCACTTATGATGCAGAACAAATCAGATTCCGCATATTTTTAAAAATATGTTAACAAGATTATTTCATGATAATAATTTGAATATTAATTTACAACTTAATGAAATTGAAGATGCTTCTGAAAATTTCAAAAACCAAAATATTGGATACTAATAATTTTTTATTTTATTGCAAGGTCTTACTTAGCCAGTGAGAAGACAGTAAATGAACTTTACAATGAGCCAAAACTAAGCTTTATATGATTAACAGTTTACTGACTTATGATATAATGATTTTTGGATATGTGAATGTTTTGTTTAATCATTTTTACAATTCTGTATATAAAAAAACTTTCCAAAAATACAGTGAATCAGAAATATTTCCTGATTCATGATTAACTTGTTGAATCCCTGGTCATCATATTGAATTTTAAAAAAAAATGTAGCAGATATATTTTGTACAATATCTTCAGTTTGAATACATTAAATATAAAATTATATATGTTGTGAGAAAGAGAAAATATAAAGTAATATAAAAAAACTTAAAAAAAGATTTTTAATACTTTTAAAAATGCTTATTTTGAAATTGATTCACAAATTCCAAATTTTGAGGTTAAATGTTAGTCACATTTTTATAGACAGCTTCATTACAATCTTCATAAAATTATGAAAAAAATTATATATGACTTACCTGAGATAATTCATCATAAAACCTGCAAAAGTATATTCGCTGGTGACTCATTTTTATTAGCTGACTCAAATCTTGTTCTTCCATGCAGATTATCTGCTGGAAGTATGTTCCTTTCTAATAGGAAAAATTAATATTTAACAATAATTAAATTAATTCATCAAAAAATGACTAAAAAATAATATATAAAAGACCAAAGAGAAAAAGTGATAGGATGAAAGATTAGTTTTCTCATGGTGTAGGAAAATTAGGATCAGTTGGTTATAATAAATATGATTATATGCATAATTTTCAAAAATTTATATTTGTTTTTTAAGTTCTAAGATCTTGAACTAACTTATATTAAGCATCAGTGCACAAAACAGACATTTATTCTACAATATGAAACAAATAATTATTTTACCGCACTATAAATTATTTTTATCAAAAAAAATATGAAAAATATTGTACTTACAACTGGTAGATGATATTATCATTGAAGCTTCATATAAAATTACGGTTTTAGGTTCTAAGTTCTTAGACTTACACATATATGCATCGGATTTATGTCCTTCATTTTATGAAGACAAAAAAATCACCATTCATTGTTTTCCATGATACTAAAAAAATGAAGAAAGAAAAAAAAAAAAACTCCTTTTCGTAAAACATTCATAAGAAATGCAATTTTCATCCTACAGAAGAAAAAAACCAGTGATCAAAAGCTGATTCAATTATGAAGAGAATGACATATTACTCATACGTGTAGTCTTTACCAATCACATGCTGTATTGATTTTAATTCTATGTTTGGGTAAAATTCTAAAAATACGTCAAGTATGGTCTCAGTAGTTAACATGAAATGGGCTATTAGCCACGGATCTGATTGTCACCATCTCTTATCAATTGATTATTTATAACTTATATAAATAGCTCTAAAATAAATGTAGCAAGAATTGCTATTATCAGTGTAGGTATTAATTGTAAGTTGAGTCATGATTTGCTGATAACAAATTATCAAAAAAGCTTAAAATTAGCAAGTAATAGAAATCACTAAAATATATAGTTATTGCAAATTTGTCTTGGATTCAAAACTTGAGATTGTTTGAACTTATATATCATTAGTTTGAAATAGTATAATAGATGTGAAATTGTTGGTGGATGAATATGTGCAGTGTGAGAATCTGGTTAGCATTATTTTTTGTGTGTCCATTGATTAATTTCTATGTAGATAGATCTAAGAGTAGAATAATATAAAATGAATTGCTGCTTCTTTAGCTAGAAAAAAGAAAAATTACATGAAATTTGTGTATCAAACAACTTTAGTTTATTTTGTCCATCAACCAGTGAGCTATCATAAATGATCAATTTTCAGTTGATCTTATTTTTAGATGATTATGGGATATTTAGACATCTTATTGATTTCATTAATGCAATAATTACTTTAAAACGATTCTTGTACAGTCATCGTATTCAGTTTTAATGAGTGTTATATCTTTTAAAATAATTGTCAAAAAAAGATAATTGCATCCAGATCATTTGTGTTCTGTGATAAAATTTTAATCTTGATAAGCACTACATTCTCCATTGTCTGTGATATTCTTAAAAGTGGTTTTTATTAAATTTTAAGCTATCATTTTTTATTGTCCAACTTTCATAATTGTAGAGGTGGCTGTTTAATTTGAAGATCTGTTCTTGCTCTTTTCAGTCAAGCTTTGGTAAATTTGCTTCAGCAAGTATTTTGCCTTCTTTATCTTTGAAGATAACAAATTCAAACATATAAGATGTGTTTTAAACTTTATGATAGCCTTCATTTAGGAAATCCCCTTCCCCTCCCATATAGAAAATTTAAATGCTACTACTTATTTTCATTAAACATGTTCGCGAGTACTAATGGGTAATAGGAATTGTGGACTTAATCAGTGAAGTACTGAATAGCTTCATGCTCTCAGTTCTAACCACTTCAGCTTCACCTATTTATATAGGAAGTAGAGTGAAGTAAAGAAGGAGAAGGGTTCCCCTCTTTTCTTCCAAAGAGTAAGCTTGTGGTTAAGATCTGTAGAGGTCCCTACCTTCGCATTTTCCAGCTCATATGCTTAAAGGTTTATTTCCTTAGTAAATATTAAACATGTTGATCAATTAGCCAATATGCATTGGCAATGATATTTTTTATCTTTTTTATGTGACAATTTTTTCTATGAAGGCCTCTAAATAATCTGAGATGAATATTTTTAAAGCATCTTTTAAATATCTTGGAAATTAGAGTTTATAACTTTGGTCTACATTATTCTCATTTTATTCAACAGGTTTTTTCTGTACTAAGCAATATTTATGATGCAGTACTATAAAATTTTATGGCCTTTTTTTTTTTACAACATATTTAAGGTGTCAGTCACACTGGTAAATATAAGATAAAAGAGTATTTATTATGGTTAATAAATGAAAGACAAAGTTTTTGTTCTAACTCTGACTATCATAAACCATCACCTGATTATAATTCTCTATTGCCTAGTTATTTCCTTTTTTTTTTTTGAGACAGATAACATATATAGAGAATATATAATTTAAAAATCATAAAAGCAATTCATATGGAAAGTTTAAATGATAGGTTCAAATTTTAGTAGGATTATATATTTTTTCAAAATAAGTTTATGGATGGCATTAAGAATGTGTGATCATATTCTTGTACTAATTGAATCTAAATTTTAAGAGCATAACTCTAAGCCAAGAAATAAAAGATAGTGACAAAAAATTATCACATTCACTGAAAAGCAAAAAAAAAATTATACAGGCATTAGGTTGTGAAAAAAAAAAAATCTTAAAATTGATGAAATTCCAGCTGATTTCTCTTTTTACATGATAGGTTGGTTCTCAAAAATTACGTGTAAAAAAATTACATTGTACATATGGAAAATAAGGAAATTGGTTCCAGATGTAAGAAATCAAGGAAAATGATGAAAATAAACAATATAAAAAATTTTGTTAGAATATTATATTTTTTGCATGCTTTCAAATTTTACCTATTGCACATAAATAAAAATGAATCATAGAAACAAATTTCATTTGAAAAATAAAAAAAATGTAAAGAATGAAAATTAGAATTTGTAATTTGAGTTATACATAGAAAGATTTTATTTGTATCACTTTCTGACAATAAATGCATACATTTGCACATGATTGGGATATCATTGCTATTACTAAAACTTGCAACATCACTGCTATCACTAACATTGCTTTGGTCATTGTGTTCTTTCATTGATGAAGTTCTTGCTGTAAACTCCTGAACAACACTAACAATAATGTCCTGTGGTGCTGATGTTAATTTTTATGAATGAATTCACTAATTAATGGCTTGGTCTTGATAAATTCGCTATAAGATGACTAGTTATTTCAGATCTCATTGAAACTTTGAAGCTCATTTCTCATTAGGATCATACCTGACAAAATTATTACCTAATTATTTAGCAAGATCTTCTTTAATTAAATTAGCTTTTAATATTAAATCATTTTCATTATCACTGTCTTTAGGTTTGGGAGTTTTAAGAACAATCTACGATTTTTTTCTTACTTAACTACTTCAGCTTCAAGCCGCCATATTGAATTTTTTAAAATACTGGCCCGAGACACTATTTTCACAATAACTTCAGTTTTAATTATGTTAGAGCGAAAACAATTACATTGCTAGAAACTAGAAACATTAAGGAAAACAATAAGCATAAAATAAATAGTGATAACTATATAAAAAATAAGGGAAAAAGAAATTTTCACATCCGAAATAATTATTATTATAATTATAATAATTATAATTTGGAAATTAATATTAACTAAAATTGAAAATACATCTTCAGTGATAATTTCTTTATATTCCTCTCAAAATTATCTTTCTAAACATGTATAACATGTCTTAACTGAGTTAATCCACAGCTTCACAATCTCCAAAAGAATTCGGGTATGACTTCTTCAATTTTATCTTGTACCCCAAATGTTCTAAATGTCAAAGGCGTCTATAAAGAAAAAGATTCATCCTAATAAAAGATACAAAAGAAATCATCTTAGCAATAGGCTTCTTATCCATCTAAAACTAGAAATTGTAGACTACTGTCTATATCACTGATAAAATGAGTTTCATCTCTTCATTTTATATTTTTTTGTGAACATCAGTGATGTTTATATTCTTTATGGACATCAGTGATGTTTATATTCTTTATGCACACACAAGTGATGTTTATATTCTTTATGCACAGAAGTGATGCTATCTTATTATATTTATTGTACCACATAGATATAATTTATTTGCATATAGTGTATTTGGTAGCTATAGACTTGAAAATAATGTTATGAAACATATAGCAAAACCAAAGCATGAACAAGAGTAAACAAAAACATAAACAAGAATCAGAATTTGATTATGTTTGTGTATGCAATGTTTGTATACATTTGATTATTAGTTTTATAATATATTACTTGTACACCATATTATATAAACATAATTAATGATTTTCAGAATAAATTATTATACTTTTTGAAAAAACATTTTTATAATAGTGTAGGTAGAATGTTAGAAAATTACTATAGATATGAATTCTATATGCAGAATTTGATTATATGTTTGTGTATGCAATGTTTGTATACATTTGATTATTAGTTTTATAACATATTACACCTGGGTCTCGTTTTACGCGATAGATAGGTTCCTCAGAAAACGCGCAAACGAAATCGCGCAAAAATAGACATAACTTACATTGAAAAAGGGGGGGTGCGGTCTGTGATTTTTAAAAATTCGCGTAAAAGCAAAGTATCAATGTAAAATTACTTTAAAATTCGCGCAAAAAAAAAATAAGGAAATAAAATATGACTAATTAAAAATTTCAAATTTGAAAAAAATTGATACACGACAAACTTTTTTTAACTATAATATTTATTTTTATTCAAAATAATATATTTTTATGCATAATTTACTGTACAGTAATTTACATTTTTTTATACGTTTTAATTATTATGATTTTCTGGTGACAACGTAATTAATCTTTGAGACGATGATTTTATTAATTGTTTTCGATATCCAGACATACAACCATTTAGCTCTCACTGGAATTTAAGAGCACGTTAATGATTAGTGTCATTAATAAGAAAATAATAATTGATTACGTTCTTTTTTAAAAAACAAAAACAGAATGTGATTTAAAATGCAAAATTAACACGCACAATGTTTGAACAAATTTACGTTATAATCTTGTAAAATTTAATATGTTTATACATAAAATGTGGAAATCATGATTTTAATTTCATTATTGCATAAAATTTTACTATTATAAAGCACTGAAAATATTGAAATTACTAAGATGAAAGTCGAATTCCAATAATGTGCTATTACTTTCAATATAACGTAAGTGCGCAAAATTTATTATTTAAAGTAATAGCGCATTATCGGAAATCGACTTCTGGTGAAACACGAATTGTGTAACTTCAAAATTGTGTTAAATAAGTCCGTGTAAAAAGAGACCCAGGTGTACTTGTAAACCATATTATATAAACATAATTAATGATTTTCATAATAAAATATACTTTTTGAAAAACATTTTTATAATAGTGTAGATAGAATGTTAGAAAATTACTATAGATATGAATTCTATATGAGCATAAATAATTATATAACTAACACACTAATAATTTTATCAAAAAATTTAAAAATGTTACGACATTACGTTGAAGCTGTATTGTAGGCCTTCTTTGTGAATAACAGCGGAGAAATTTTCACTTGCAGCCCGTAAACCATTTTTGTCTTTTATCGCTTCGTGATAAGTACAAAAATTATCAAAAAAACGAAAAAATTAAATACTGTGGTCAATTAAAAAATTTGCCAAAAATCCAAATTTCAAACAATTTTTTTGAAATAAACATTTTTTGAAAGCCACGTGATTAAGCTATCGAATGCTCATATTTTGTACTATGTCATGCTTATACTTTTTACGTCAGTAAAAAAAGAAAACAAATCTGAAAAACGCCAGCAGCGCTCTCGTAGCACTAACAACATTCAAGCAGTTACAACTAACAATTCAGTGATATCTTCAGATGACATGTCATTGAATCCTTCTCCACCAATTAAGTGAGCCATTATTATGATGATGGGAAATTCAGTCATATTAGAGATAACAGTTTCTTTTCTTTTCACATATTCTGGCCAAATATTTTTCCAATATCCAAAGTTGAAGATCTTAATTCAGTTAATGTTAATCCAATTTGATTCACACAATCCAGAATTGAAAATTTCTTCCACACATCTATTACACTTGATGTTTTATCATTCAGTTTGTCCAAAATGCATTGAAATGTTTATTTTACTTAAGTTTTAAATATTGCAATAATTCCTTGGTTTAATGGTTGAATCAAGGACATGGTATTAGGCAGCAGAAAAAAAAATTATACATTTGGTTGTTCCAAGACCGAAAGACTGTGGGCATTATCTAGAATCAATAGAACTTAAAATTCTAGAGCTTTGGCATTCACGTGTTGTCTAATTTCTGCAATAAACATTTGTTGAAACATTTTGTAAAATTTTAGTGTGACCCAAGCCTGCCATCCAGTGAACTGGAAATTTATTCAAATCTACACTTTTCATTGAACTTAATCTTTGGGCTCGATTAACAAGCAGAGGCTTCATATGCGATCTCTTGAAGCATTGGAGCAGAATACCAAAGTGGCATGATCTTTTGCTACTTTGAAACCACCAGCAGTTTTTTTGCAATTTTGCTGGGTATGTTCTACTTGGCATTCTCTTCCCACAAAGACCATTTTCATCAACATTCAGGATATTCTCCATCCTTAATGATTTTAGCTAATTTTTTTTGGAAATTCTTTGGCAGCTCTTTCATCTGCAGATGCAGTTTCAGCTTTTATTTTAATCTTGTGAAGTGCACGTCTTTCAAAAAACTTTGTCATTCACATTTTCATTTTTTGTTTAACTCAGATGGAAGTGTCTTGCTTAATTTTTAGTGCTGGTTGCTTTATGGCATTTCCATCTACTGCTACTCTCTTTTTCTGACATTTCTTCTATCTACATTACTAAGGTCTTTTCCATTTCTTCCTGATGATTTAGCACTCAATTTTGTTCCTGAACATAGCGATTTTCTAATAGCAGCTTCATACCAAAAAGGTACTCCCTCTTCCAAAACAAAAATCAAAAATGTTACAATGCAGACAATCAAATTTCAACATTTGCAAGAATATTGCCAAAAAGGGATTCCTGTTTTTAAAATAATAAGAAATAAAATGAAACTTTTTTTAATTAGATTATAAATCAGCATTTATTTTTTATAGCGTCTGTATACAATTGTAATCACATTCATATCGGCTTAAAACCAAATTGTGCAAACGCTTTTTACGAATGTTAAATAATAAATGAATACCCTCTGACCCATACGAGATATAGAATTTATGCAGCAATAAAAGGAATCCTCTTATTACTACGACTCAAATGTATTCATTTATTATTTAACACTCGTAAAAAGCCTTTGCACAATTTGTTTTTAAGCCGATATGAATGTAATTAGATTATAATAACAGACTTAGCTCTAACAAGCTTTATTGATAAATGCTGCATTTATCTGATAGTTAACTTTTAAGTAGATAATCTGAAATTTTCAGACACCTATATGTCTTCAAACCCAGCTACCCAACTTAAATAGCTATATGGGGTTGAGAATTCTTCAGCTATACCATATATTAATAGTCATAGCAATATAACATTACTTAAGACTTAAAAAAGCAAAAGCTATTTTAATAGCTAAAAATAAGTCATACATCATGTGACATAATTTAATAAGCTTGCAAATTATGAAAACTAAAGAGTGTGCAATAGTTTTAGGTTTTATAATTACAACCTTATTAATTAAGTCGAGTGATGTATGACTTATTTTTAGCTACTAAAATAGCTTTTGCTTTTAAGTCTTAAGCAATGTTATATTGCTGACTATTAATGTATGGTATGGCTGGGTTTGAAGACACAGGTGTCTGAAAATTTCAGATTGTTTACTCAAAAGTTAACTATCAGATAAATGCTGGCTTTGAGTTAGTATTTTGAATCTGGTGTCTTGAAATATCCTAGCACCTCACTGAGGAATGCCAAAAGCATGAAACTGGTCTGAGGATAGAGATAATTTATAGATAGAGGTTTTTTTTAAATTCTTTCTCTTGTAGCATTTATCAATAAAGCTTATTAGAGCTATTCCACACTCTTTAGTTTTTATAATTTTTTTTTTTTTTTTACATGATCATGTTATTTTAAAACAACTTGTAGAAGAGAATTAGGTGTATCTGCTATTTAGAATATTTTAAAAGTATAATATATATTTATAAACATTCAAAGTTTGATTTAAATAGATACAAGAAATTGAAGATATAGAATTAGATTTTTTTTACAGCCATTATTTTAGATTCTATCAAACTCAAAAGATATCATTTTAGTTAAATACTGCTTGTATTAAAAGCTTCTACTAATGCGAACATTACAAAAGCATCAGACTTGTTACGATCAAGAGATGATGAAATTAAAATGAAGACAGGTAAAGATGGGGAATATATTTCAATCCTAAATTTAATACAATTACCTCATTACCAAAGTTTTATCTTTCTACAATTGATATAATAAAATTGGATATCCTTTCAAGTAATTCTGAATTGCCTATAATAGATGTACTAGAAGACTGGTCCAAAGAAATTATTCTAAATTTAAGTGAAAAATCAATTCATCTCTTCCAATAGATCTTTTTAAATCATTTCAGTGATTTTTTACAGATAAGTTGATTGTGCTTGGTATAACAGAAATTGCCCATTATATCGATTTCCAAAAAAATTACTTTGATTCACTAACAAATAGCTGATCACTCAAATCCACAATATATCAGCATAGAATGTTTTAGAGAAGATCGAAGGGATAATTTTTTAAAAAAGATTCATATTCTTGATAAATATGCACATGTAAAATTAAGTAAAAGCAGAAAATTTTTATTATAAATATGTGGAAAAATTCATATTTAAATTACAAGATTGATGATTTCAATAAAGTTAGACAATCATTTGGAGTAGTAGTTTCTTTTCAAACAATCTGTTTAAAACAGGCATGGGCAACCTTTCCTAGTTCAGGGGCCAAATTATCTTTCTGTCTTCGAGTCAAGGGCCGGACCAAATAATTAAATAGTACAATATAATAGTGAATAATACTGCTTAAGAACAATCACATAGAATTTTGAAGGTTTTGTCAGTTATTCTTGTCCGAATTTTTGATTTATTAAATTTCATTCTAGAAAAAAACTTCACACATATATGTGCTGCCAACAAGACAAAATTCTTTTTGGAAAGGCACTACATTTCTATATTTTTCTTCCACCAAATGTTGATAAAAATCCATCAAAGCAATGTTGTTAAACTGTAATTTTAGCACTAAATCTGCTTGAACCTCAATAAGTTCCATCTGTAAATTTTCTGGCACATTATTTATATCAGTATCCATTGGATGAGAAAATATAGTGAATATGGAGTCTTTATTTTGGAAGTCAGCGAACCTTGAATCAAATTGCTCTATTAATGTCTTCAGTTCATTTCCATAACAATTATAAGGGATATTTTTATGAGTTGCTAGAGTAGGAAAATGGTAACAATTTTTAGCTCTTATCTGACTTTCCAACAATTTTATTTTATTACAAAAAGCACTGACATGTCCATACAGTTCATGAATCAATTGTCCTGGTTTTTGCAATTTAAGATTTTAATTTAGGTATCCAGTGACATCTACAAGGAATGCTAAATCAAACACCCACTCATCATCTCTTAGTTGGTTAATTGTTTTTCCTTTTATGTTCATAAAATCTGCTGTCTTGTCTCAGATCATAAATCATTTTAACTTTTTACCTTTACTCAACCACCTCACTTCACAATAAGACACATTTTCATAATCTGAAAATAAGTCTGCCAAATATTCCTTAAATTGCAGTGATTAAGTACATGTGACTTAATAAAGTTAATACTGGTTATTACAACTTCCATAACATTTCTAAATTTAATTGATTTTGCACAGATTTTGTTAGTGAATAATGCAATGAAAATTTGTTAAATTTTTCAGATGGATCTGTAATTTTGTTACTTTTTCATGAACTATTCCAATAAATTCCTTCCATGCACCAACCATTGCAGGAGCTCCATCAGTGCATATGCCAGATAGTGAACTCCATTTAAGCCCAAATATCTTGAAGACTGTCTTGACTTCTTCAAATATATCTTCACCAGTAATTGTCTGTTTTAGAGCCAAAGTAAAATTCTTTTGTGATATTAAATCCACATCAACTCCCTGAATAAATATTGCTAGTTGTGCTGTATTAGAGACATCAGTGCTGTCATCCAAAGCAATTGAAAATGCTTTGAATCTAGCAATCTTCTCTTTTAAACTTTTTGAATATCATCAGCCATGATTTCTATCCACCGGACAACAGTACATCTCAACAAACTAATATTCTCAAAATCTTTTTTTTTTCAGGACATATTATACTTGCAACATTCAACAGACATTCTTTGATAAATTCTCCTTCACCAAATGATTTAGAATGCTTAGCAAATTTTTCATTTAACACAAAGCTGGCGTTCACAATGCTTCCATGCTGCATTTATTACTTGGTGAACATTTTCTGCTGGGTATCCAAGTTCTTCAATTTCTCTATTTCATCTTTTCATAGTTGTCCATCAATTTTTTGGTGATCTGCATGTTTTGAAGTAAAGTTTTTCTTCAAGTTGTATTCTTTGTTGACTGATATGGATTCACTGCACAGCAAACATATAGGCAAACCTTTATTCAGAATAAAATAGTACTTATCTGTTCAGCTATCTTGAAATTGATGATCCTCTGTATCTACTTTTCTTCTTTTTTTTAGTTATTCCCTAACATTGTTCTAAATTTCAAAGCTATATATTCAGAACTATCAAACAAAGCTGTTTTTAACACTGCAGATACTGAACAGAAAACAATATAAATGCATGCATTGAACAAGGCACAACCCCAATGCAACTATCAAAATGACACAGTGTAACATGTTCACACACTGTTAGTCAAAATGAGAAAGAGATCTTGATGAGAGAAAACAAGATGTGTTTTGCACTGTCATATGATGTCAGCTTAACTATTCAAAATATTAATTCTGAGAGGAGCTAAATAAGACAAAAAAAAAGTGATTTCCAGTAATTGCTAATGATTATGACATATTTTTGTAAAACATTTATTATTAAACCAAAAAGTACATTACTAATAGGGAATTGTCTTTGAAAATATTTTCTTTTAATAAAGATTGCTCATAGGAAATATATGAATAAGCAGAAATCGCCATTGCTGGCTTTACAAAAATTGCTTTTGCAAAAACAATAGGGAATAATTTTTTAATATCAGTAAATAATTTAACTTTTATAATTTTTTTTTTTTCTTTGATGATAATTAAGTATAAATGTATCATTTTTTTAATGTTATAAATTTCTAATATTTCATTCTGTGCCACAACATTTTAACTTGGTTCGTAAATTTTCAAAGATTACGCAAATACGGCAATCACCAAATATATATTTTTAAAAGGAAATCTTACGCGAATTTATTTCAGCCAAATGTACACTGAATTAAATTACTAAACCAGATTAAGCAGGGACACTCAAATATGACATTTAATAGATTTCATTATATTCAGTTTCAATTAAAAAAAAACATATTCCCTTTTCCTATAGCATTCCCAACTGACTCGAATCTTTTATATATATAAAGAACAAATACAAGCTTAAATTAAACGCAAACATTATCTTTTTTTAAAAAAAAATGCAGTGCAAATGATTTAATATTCTTTTCATTGATTTTTCAAGATTGAGCAATTAACATTATTAGGAAAAATCTAATCTGATTCACACATGAATTATAATAAAATGCATATAAATAAAACATATATGAGTTTAAACCACTCCCTTTGTTTTAACTAATTTAACATAATATAATAAAATTCCCAGCAATAATCCCACACTATTATTGAAACATTTAAGACATTTAATAGTATATATCTATTTCTATTACGCAAAATGAAATCAAAGTTCACTCAGTAACAGTTTATAGCTATCCTGATCGATCAGTGCTGGTCCTTTGGGAGAAGTATTTCATCCTATGCCGCTCGTGGTTTGACCAGTCACTAACTTCAGAAAAATTCCAATTAATCTCAAACAAAAGACAATCCCATAATTTATAGTTGTTGTTTTTTTGTTTTTTTTTGCAATGTTACTTATAATCCTGAGGAAACATTCCAAACTGATGAGCGTAATAGATAGCACAAAAATACCTCCACTATCAAGGTTTCAACAATAGAGCTAATTGCAGAAAAATTCTATATTGTACTTTCTTTCTTCTTCTATCTTTAAGAATTTATAATAATTAGAAATAAAACAAAAGACAAACCTTTATAAAATAAAAAAACCTGCAAGATCTATCTTATGTTTTGTTTTTCCCCTTCTTTTTTTTTTTTAATCTCGATTTAATTGATTTCAAAACTTTTAAAATTCCCTTTTAAAAAAATGAAGTTTTATTATTTATTTTTAGTATAGTTTTATTATAAAATAATATATATGTGATTTTAATAATATATATATGTGCTTATGAGTATGAGCTGGCAGAAAAATACCAGCTTCAATACGTTCCTTGCAGCTAATTAAGACATGCTTTTTTGTTATTGCCAAAAACTTCATTTTCACATTTATTTGCACTTTTGTAAAATATTAATAATTTTAGTTTTTTAAATTTTAATCATTAAAAGATTTAAATAAAGATATAAAATATAAATTTATTAAACAACATAATTATTTAATTGCACAAAAAGTAAAAATCAAACATAACTCTAGCTAGACTATTCAAAAATTTGACAATCGGAATCAAACATGGCTGAAACAGATTAGTGGGGGGGGATTAAAAGTCGTAAAGGGCCAGATCTGGCCCGGGGGCCCGGAGGTTGCCCATATGTGGTTTAAAAGATACACCAATTCCAGTTTATGGCAATGCATATGAATTTAAAGGAAAGCTTCCTAAGAATATAGGCTCGAGTGAAATCCCAAAACAAGTAGCAGATCAAGAGGCTACATTTCTGTTAATAATTTCACACCTTAGCTTTAATATGTCCCAAACTAATATGTCAACATTGTAATCAGATTGCAATTCCATCATGTCATTGTTGTAAAAAAAGTTATAATTAATGAATCTAACATCACGGTGAATTAATATTAAGCTGGAAAAAATTTTAACTTGTAGTAAAAAGTATTGAAGAAAATAATGTTGATATTATTCCCAATGTTATTTAAGAATTATAATTCCCTGAAGACTGAAATAAATTTATATGTTAATGAAATATAAGATCAAATAGATCCAATTTCACAAGCAGTAATAATTTAAAATACTTCAGATGACATAATGGATACAATAAATAATAGTCAAACAGAAATTTCACAAATCTAATCAGATCAACTGATGTGCAAGATTGATTTGTCAATTTAAGTATTTACTTTAGCTTTATATACACTTTTATATATATATAATTACAATATATATAATGTAGAAAACTATTGTAAAAAATATTTGAATTTTTTTATATTCATGGAATAAGATAATGTGATATCATCTTAGGACATAGCATAATAAATCCCCTTGATTCTAAGAAGAAATTTTCTTAATGTATATATAATTGTAAAAAAAAATTTTTACCCTATTTTTCTGCAATAATTGTAAAGATTCAAAAAATGTTAAAACATTTGACAATAAAACAGGTTTGAATTTGTAATAAAGAAAATTTATTTAAAACCGAATGCTTTCAATACTAAGTAGTATCATAATTATAGGATTATGTTGTCTAAAGCAGAGTACATTTACATACTAATGATGAAAATGATTGTTACAATGCCATTTTTAGAAAGAGGGATGCTAGAGTTCTTTTTATTGATGGCGTGATCTTTAGCTATTCACCACCCCTTCTTCACGAGTTGCAGTCAGACCATAACTTTGATCACTCTACAGCTGACATCATTTGTTCATAGAGAGGTAAGAGAAAGGTAAAGGAGGCGTAGTCAATAGCTAAAGATCATCTAACCATCAATAAAAAGGATTTTAGCATTCCTTTCTAAAAAATGGCACTTGTAACGACCACTCATCATTAGTATATAAATCTACTCTGAAAAATTCAATTTTATGATAGTATATTATTTAAAAGTAACTTTAAATCTAGATCTCAACTTCCTTTAGTCACATAATGCTATAATACTCAGTATTGAAAGAGCTTAGCTTTAAATAAATTTTCTCTACTATAAATTCAAATCTGTTCTGTTGTTAAATGTTTTATCATTGTTCCAAGTCATTAATGTTTATATGTAAATATCTAAAGACATATAACTTTCACATACCAAAAAAATGTAACTTTACACTTAATTCCTAATATTTTATTATCCTCTATATATGAAGAATATAAAACTGTTCAATAAAATTCCTTAGAAACATAAAAAGTATAATGCAACAAAGTGTTAAAATTTTAAAATAAGTTAAACTCATGAATACTTAAGGTGTGTTGAGATAGTATAAAATATTTATTTATAATAAGTTTGATAAAATGATGACTGGATGACATATTTGGAAATAGAAAGTTTAATATTCGTTTTATTGGTTTTGTAAAGACATGATTGAATTATTTTGTTAGATATTTTTTAAAATGTTACAAATGGAGAGAAGATTGTTAGGATTTTAAAAATAAATCAAATTTTTGTAAGAACAAAATATCTTCTGTCATTGATTATATAGCAAAAAGATTGTCTTTAACTTCTGCTTATTTAATATTTAGATAAATAGTAAGTTAGCCTTGGAGACAGGAAAGCTTATTGTACTTATTTTACTAATAATATAGCAGTATTGGCAATATAAAGAGTACATTTAACAAATTGTTAAGGAAGATTATTGGAAATTGTAGAAAATTTGGAAAGAAAATAAATACATATAAAACAGTAATTATAGATAGAGGTGATAAACATTAATAGTGATATTTAATTGGATAGGAAGCAATAGAGCAGGAAATTAGTGTAATATATATATTTAAGTAGTTGGTTATCTTATAATGGAAAGAGTAATTATGACATTAAAATAAGATATGGCTGTATACACTTTCATTGAGGGTAGGAGAATATTTTAAGTTGAATTTCAAAAGAGATCTGGTAAATGTTCTGTTTGAAGATGGATAATTAAGAAAAAAGTGGACCAAAAAATTGAACATGAGATAAATCTACATTTAAACTCTGGTTATTGATGTTTACTAAATGGTAGTGTAATGTTAATCCCCGATGTATTTTTTTTATCTTTATCAGTGAAAATTTTGGGTGATATCTTCATATTGAGATTTGTAATGATTTAAGCATGTAAATTCACATTGATGGAAAGATAATTTCTGAAGGATCAGAAAAAATTATCCTCTTATTACTTATATTGAAACATCTTTAATTTGGGTGAAAGCAAGAGTTTATTGTAATATGGTAAAAGGATTTTATGGATAATGTCATAATTACTGAGATTGATCAACATGAGGCTAATCTGAAAATGAAATACAGTTTTGAATCTAATTAATGAAAATATTTATCATGGTAAATAAAATAAAAAAAGATATCTTTTAATATGTAATTTGATTTTTTTTTATAGTTTCTTGATTTTAAATGAAAGATTTTGGGTAATTCTAACTACTGTTTAATTCATTTTTCTTTTTCTCATGTCCTTGAATTATTGGAGTAAGAATTAGTTTTTTTTTTCAAGTTATGAAAATATTTATTTAAAAGCATTTTTTTTAAAACTTATTAGGAAATGAAATGAATTATGTATTATAAATTTTTGAAATTATATATTTACTTTTAGAATGGCATGGCTGCTAATCCTAATTGCCACACTTATACTTCGAGTACTGTAATGACTTATTCAAATGTTGGTGATGGAGCTCCTAAAGTTTATGAAGCATCCACTTCAACACATACAGTTCCAGGGGGAGTAAGTAATTTTTGGAATTATTTTTACAGATTTGTTGATGTTACCTATTAGAAATTTTTTGGTAGTGCACCATAATTTAATATTAAAATATTTAAAATCATGATTGAAATGATTTTGATTTTTATGAATTTAGAAATGCAGTGCATAAACACTCAAATAAATATTTATATAGAAGCAAAATATTTATAGATATATTATGATAAAATATTTATCATCAAAGAATAATAATAACGGAAAAAACTATTTTCAATCTTTTTTTGCATACCTAAAATGCTTGGTTTATATCAAATTAGGTAAACTGAGTTTTCCCTGTTATTATTATTAGGTATTATTAAATCTGTATAGACTTATGTCAATTATATGGTTAGTCTTTCTCCAGAATATTCTTAGCATCTGCCTTGTTATTTAGGCTGTTCAGTGGTACATTCATTATTATGATAATGAGTCCTTTCGTTTCAATTTACTACCAACATTTTTTAGCATTGCACATTTTTTTAAAATGAATTACATTATCTTTTGATTTGTAGGATAATTTTAATTTAGGCCTTTAGATATAAAAACAGTTTTTCTGCATATTTATTGACTATTTTTTATTTTTAAAGTTATTTCTATTTATTATATTAAAACAATTAGTTTTTCATATTTGGATTTCTAAGATTAGCTGATGTTTTGAAGTAACAAAGATGCATTAATATTTTTCTTTTTATTTATATATATGTATTTTTATATTCTTTTATATCAAACTGTTTATTTTTTGTTTTTTTAAACAGGTTAGAGAAACAAAAAAATCCGTAAGAGATTCTGAAAGTGGAATAGCAAAAATGTCCATTGGTCATCATTTAGGAGACAAAGCACATATTATTGAAAGATCTCAGAACATAAGAACTGGAGATGAAGATGAAAATCAAGAACTAATAAATTTGGATGAAGGTATAATTAATTTAAATATTGAATACTAATAAAATTGCAAGAATTATGTCTAAATTTTTTTCTTTTTGCTTTTTGAAGAAATATAAATGTAAAAATACATAAAAAATTAATTGCTATTACATACTATGTTATATTTTAATAAATACTAAAATTCACCTTTTAACAGCATAAAATTAAAATAAACTTCCAAATACTAATAAAAAAGCAGATCGTTGATTTCAGAACTTCTGCTTGCTGTAGATAATCTGCAATCCTATTTGCGCTGCTAGTCTTACTATGCCTAGTAACACTACAATCCAATTAAATTTTGTTGGATCTAATGAATTATACTTTGTTGGCAACTTCTTTAAAGAAACAGATTTTATACTGGGAGTCATAGCAAAAAATTCTTCAAATTAATTTATTGTTTCTCGAAATATTGCATTATTGATGGTATCACCTACCATTAGCAAAAAAAGTTTATTCTGCAATGGTATGTTAATTGACCAAGCTGTCTTTGCATTTTTTAATTCATTTTTTTTTTTTTTTACGGCTTTCTTTTTTGGAAACTGTTTTTTCCCTTAATATCATAAACTGATCCTATAAAAAGAATTAAAAAAAAAAAAATAGTAAAGTTGAAAAAATTACAAAAGGAAAATTAAATGAAGGTAAGCTCACAAAACAATTTAAAGTAAGACTACTTTATAAGAGGAATAGTTTTTTTCTGTATATTAAAATGCACTTCAACAATTTGGTTTGTTTTTGGAAATAATTCTGTCTGTCAAATTGAAAACAGGGTGTAAACAAAGTTCTTTACTGATAAAAAAATGATTTGACTATTGCTTTATTTAGTATACAAACCTGGAGCATTTGTTAAAACATTTTCTGTTTCAGTCAATAACGCATTAGCTGATTCAGCAATTCCACATTTAGCGCTTTGATTTGCAACATTGTTACCACTAAAATTAGAAGAGTTAATTTTAGCATTTAGATTTCCAACATTTATCACACATCATTTTAATTTCTTTTTTTTATATCCACATTAATCAGCTTCCAAATTTTACTTTTATGTCTCATGACTAAAATTATAACAATATATACATCTTCAATGCTATTTAATTAATAATATGTACAGTACAACATTTATATCCCTAGAAATAGAAAGAAGTAAGAGAATTAAATTGATAATTAAGTTTTATGTGGCAAAGATGTCTGCTATTCTAGTATTCATTATATATCTTTTCATTTGTTGTAAAAGACCTCACTATATCTATTTAGACAGTAGAGCCACCACATCTACTATATCAATATTTGATGCTTCTGACTTTCTGTCATAGCAATATAATTTAGACAATTTCATTTGAAATGGCTTCAATGCATAAAGCCTACTGGCAATTCTGCCAGCTGCTTAAAAGATTTGTCTTTTTCTTTTAAATGTTAAAATGAAAATTATTTAATTGTAAAACAAAAAAAAAAAATCTTAAGTCTTCTGTTTTTTTGTTAATTAGATAATTGTAAAAGTTCCATATTTTTAATATGAAGCTTTAGTCAGTTAGTATCTCTTAATTTATATCATTGCTAGGAAGCTTGAAACAAAATTTTTACATTATGAGATATTTTTTTTAATAACTTCATAATTTTTATTTAGAGCAAATTAATTTTTGCTTTTAATTTTTTTTGAAAAGTTTTTGTTGATCTACTGCATACATCTTTCAAATGAATTTAGAAGACAATACAATACTGTTAACTAAATTTTTAAAGAACATTTTATATATATAGTTTTCAATCTTTTAAATAAAGTTTTATTCATGAGCAGTATTTCAAATAAAAACATTAGATATATATGACTTATGTTTGTTATATAATGAGCGTGCCAATAGGTCTTAACAAGCTTTTCAGTACACTTCTATCCTCAGACCGGTTTCTAGTTTTGGCTTTCGACAGGGAGGCGCTAGGATATTCAAGCATTAGATTTAACATACCAGGTCAAAGCCTATCACATTATCTAATGTTTAACTATTAAGTAGAAAATCTGAAATTTTCAGACATTCATATATCTTCAAATCCAGTTTTCTAATTAAAAAAGCTATATGGGTCTGAACTAAGTTCAGATATACCATATATTAATACCTTTAGCAATATAAAATCGCCAAAGCCTTAATAGCAATAACAATAATTGCAAGGAAAATCAAGACATACATCACATGACAATAAACTTGTATTACGAATGTTAAATAATGAGTATGGCAATAGCTCTTAACAAACTTTTCAGAACATTTCTATTCTCAGACCAATTTCTAGCTCTGGCTTTCATCAGTGAGATGTTAGAATATTCAAGCATTAGATTTAAAATACCAAATCAAGTCCAACACTTAATCTAATGTTTATCTATTAAGTAGAAAATTTAAAATTTTCAGACATCCATATGTCTTCAAATCCAGCTATTTAGTTCAAATAAATAAAAAGTCATGTGATATATGACTTGATTTCCTTGTAATGACTTAGGCTTGTTGATTTTCACTTGCTTTTGGAATAAGGATTATTTTCTGGAGCAAAAACTTTTAATATTTAAAGATTAGTATTTAATTTAGTGTTTAAAAATTATTTTTGTTTTTTCATAAATATTACATTTTAACTGATGAATTTTTATTAAATCAAGTTTTAAATTTATAAGCCAATAGATTTTTTTTTAAAATTAATATTTTAACAATTCTCTTACTAATTTTGTTATATCTATTTATTTTATAAAGTTAAATAACTTCCAAATATTTAAAAGCATTTATTGTTCAATGCTTAAGCTATAATCACATATTTTTTTTAATTTTATTTTTATATTGGTTTATTAATTTTACATAATATTAAATTCATCTTCAGTATCTGCAAATCCCATATCGTTAGCAAATCTAATAATGAATTTGTGTATTTTTGAAAATAAAAAAATTAACCAACTTATGTTGATCTATATTAAATAAAACGATAGATCACATGCATGTCTTATGCAGTCAACCTTACAAATTTATAAAAAAAATTGACTTGAGTTTATAATATCATGACTATAGAAGGAGAGAGCATGGAGAATTGTCTTTTAAACAGTAAAGATATGAAATAAGTAAAGAAAGATATTTGTCAAATTTATAGAATAAAACAGTTTAAATGGAAAAGACTGCATTTTTACAATTAACTTCAGCAAGTGAATGCCTTTTCAAGGTCAGTAAATAAATACCATTACCCTGCTTAGTAAGGACAATTGGTTCCTCAAAACTCATTGTTAAACAAGAATATCATATAAAATAGTAGTTATAATGGTTTTGTATGGGAAAAAAGTGGCCTGGTTACTCCACTTAAAAATTGCATTAAAAGCTGTGAATAAAGAACCTAATCTAGTATATATAGGTATTTTTAAAAAACAATAACCCTATATGCTTATATAAACTGTGTTATGTGTATTTTGCAAGTATGCACTTAAAATATGTATTATAATGCAACTTAAATTTATATATAAAAAAAGTTGGCTTAAAGTTGGTTTTTCTAGTTTTCCATTTATCATTCATGATTTTTAGTCTCTCTGAGTTACCAATTGTTCATTCTAAGATCTTACTGTTGTTTTCTAAATCCTTTGATAATCTTGATTTTATTAGAGGTGTGCTCCAGATGTTTATAGCTGAGGATCTCTAGGAAAAGCTTAGAACGAATGATTGATATGCTTTTTGGATTTTTTCTTCATGTGGGATGCCGTGGTTTCATGATTTTGAAAAGTTTGAATGCATTTATAATGGCTTGAGGACATTGTTCTATTTTGTCTTCGTTTTTAAAAATAGTGGCGATGGCAAATGTGGAAAAATCCATAGAAGAAAGATGATTTTAATTGAAAATGTATGTAGCTGTAAACTTTTAAACAGAAACGCAAAGGGAAAAAGGTATCTTTTAACTCTCAAAACATAAAAGCATAATGGATGAGAAAGTAAAAGTAAACTAACATTTTTGTCTGCACAACTGTTTTTCATTGTGCTAGAAGAAAACTGCATACTGAAGTTTTATTTTTTTTAAAATTTGTACTACTAAATTATATTACTTCAATTATCATCAATCATTATCAATCCACTGCAGGATAAAGGTCGCTCCAAATTCAATCCATCTCCGATCTTTAGCTTCTCTTCTCCACATCACCCTTGCACACTTATTTCATCCATGCATCTAACATGTGGTCTCTTTCTGGGTCTTTTGCTATATCTTGGAATCCAGTTTAAGACTTCAATTACTCGTCTATTATTATCTCTTCTAGCAATATGTCCAGCCCAACTCCACTTCAGTCTTTTAATTTTTTCAATGAGGTCAATAACACTTGTTTGTTCTCTTACCCATATACACCTGGGTCTCTTTTTACGCGGACTTATTTAACACGATTTTGAAGTTACGCAATTCGTGTTTCACCGGAAGTCGAACTCTGATAATGCGCTATTACTTTAAATAATAAATTTCGCGCACTTACGTTATATTGAAAGTAATAGCACATTATTGGATTTCGACTTTCATCTTAGTAATTTCAATATTTTCAGTGCTTTATAATAGTAAGATTTTATGCAATAATGAAATTAAAATCATGATTTCCACATTTTATATATACACACATTAAATTTTACAAGATTATAATGTAAAATCAAACATTGTGAGTATTAATTTTGCATTTTAAATCACATTCTGTTTTTGCTTTTTAAAAAAGAACGTAATCAATTATTAATCATTTAGTGTCCACAAGTTTATTTTTAAAAGGTCAGTAATAGCAGTGGGCACAATTAAATTTAACAAAAATTAAAATCTGATTTTTAATTGTAATTAATAATTTAAAAATTACTTAAGGCGACTTGAAATTAATGTGATGTGAAATTTGATTTTTAAACGGAATTGAAAATTAAAGACAAAAATAAGAATTTAATTTTTAGTTGTTAGTTTCATAAACAATTAATTAAATCATCATCTCAAAGATTAATTACTAATTACGTTGTCACCAGAAAACCATTGACACAACTTGAGTGTGAAGTTGGCTCTAATTGTTTGCAAACGAACATGTTTTTCGGCAAATAGCTATAATAATTAAAACATGTATAAAAAAATGTAAATTACTGTACTGTAAATTATGCATAAAAATATATTATTTTAAATAAAATTAAATATTATAGTTAAAAAAAGTTTGTCTTACATCAATTTTTTTCAAATTTGAAATTTTTTATTAGTCATATTTTATTTCCTTATATTTTTTTTGCACGAATTTTAAAGTAATTTTACGTTAGTGCTTTGCTTTTACATGAATTTTGAAAAATTAGACCGCACCCCCTCGTTTTCAATGTAAGTTATGTCTATTTTTGCGCGTTTTCTGAGGAACCTATCTCGCGTAAAATGAGACCCAGGTGTATAGCGTTTTCGATTTCTTCTTGTTACTCCCAACATGCCTCTCTTCATACTTCTTTGAGTGGTCTGAAGTCTCTGTATTGCTCTTCTATTAACTGTCCAAGTCTCAGATCCATAAGTAAGAACTGGTAAAACACATTTATTAAAAACCTTCCTTTTCAAACACATAGGCATGTTTCCTTTTAGTATATCAAGTTATTTCTACCAAAAGCATTCCAACCAAGTTTAATTCTATGATTAATTTCATCCATTATGTTTCCATCCGTATTAATAATCTAACCAAGGTATTTGTAGCGGTTGACTTCTTCTAACTCATCATAATCAATCTTTATTTTCATATTTTGAAAAAACCCATTAAACATTACTTTAGTCTTTTTAACACTTATCTTTAGTCCTACTTTCATGTGATAACTCCTGCAAAAATTTCCTGCAGCTCTAAAGCATTATTTGCAAAAACAACTACATCATCTGCAAAATCTAAATTGACTTAAATAATCTCCATTTACTTTCACTCCTTTAGCTTCCCATTTTAATCCACAAAATACTTCTTGCAGCACTGCTGTAAAAATTTTTGAAGATATGGAGTCACCCTGTCTTTTACCCTTCTCATTGTTGGCTTTCCTAGTATCATTATGTAATCTAATTGTTGCTGTTGCATTTTTATAAATATTTTTTAAAATATGACAATATTCTAGATCTATACCTTGATGATCCAATGCTTTAATCACTGAAGAAATGTTTATAGAATCAAATGCCTTTTCATAATCTATAAATCCAAAGCATAATGGCAACTTATATTCATTTGTCCTTTCTATAACTTTTTTCAATATCTGGATATGATCTACTGTACTAAATCCACATTTAAATCCAGCTTGTTCTTTTGGTTGGTGGAAATTAGTGTTCTCTGGAGTTATAATTATCGTGGTAAAAATTTTGTATAGAACTGATAGGTCTGTAATTTCTAATCTCTTTATCATCTTTTTAAAATAGTAATACTGCATTCTTCCAATCATCTGGTACATCTTTATCATTTTGACATTTGGTATATAATTTTGTTAAAAAAATTTTCTATTTCTTCACCTGCTTCTTGTAATATATCAATTATAATTCCATCATTACCTGGAGCCTTTCCTTTCTTCATAAATTTAATTGTATGTCTCACTTCTTCATTTAAAATTCTGGGCAATTCGGAAGATATAATAGATATAGGAGGTACTTGTTCTTTATTACTATATAATTCTTGATAGAAGTCTTCTATCCATTTCATGATGTCATCTCTCTCTTTAGTGATAATTCCATCTTTTTTTCTTATTGCAGATATAAATTTCCTACCAATACCAAAATGTTGTTTTACGCTCTTGAGACTTTTATTCTCTTCTACAGCTTTTCTTGCTAGATCTTTGAATTATAAAATTCATATAGTAATTTTTATTTAAACTATTCTTAACACAAAAATTTTAACAGAGTTTTTTTATGCATACTAGAATTGTCGTGTTTTTTCTATGAGAACAATTTCAAGTTTTCATTGCAAGATAATTTTGAAGAACTATAATTGCTTCAAAAGGATGTAGCAAATGTATTTCTTCTTTGTAATCAGTGGTATATTTAGTAATCACCAAGGCAAGAATTTGGATATATAGCATTTTTAAGTTTTATTATCAAAATTATTAGCATGTAAGAGAAAGAGAAGAATCTTTAGGGGTTAAAGAATGTCATTTCCATCATCTCCACACTATTGCTAAAACTTCCTTGTGGGACCAATGTTTGTTACATTTGCTTATTATACTTCTGCTAGTGTGAGAATTCATTTCAAAAGCTTGTGAATCCTCACTAAAAATATGTAACTAAAAGGCACTGGAATTTTTGGAGCTTTTTATATTAAATTTGCATCTAAAAAACAATTTATCTTTTAGATGGGGTTTTTATTGAAGAAAAAGAATTTCAATGAGTCATTGGACATCCTCCATGCAAATAGCTGAAAACTTAGCAGTTTGCTCTTCATGGGATATTGGAAACTTGCTTTTGCTTTCTCTCTTCACAGTCCATTACCATGGACTATTGGTAGAAATGTCATTCTGCTTAATTCCAAATTCACTTTCATTGTGGAGCATATTAGACAATTTTTAAATTGTGCAGCAGAAGCATCTGAAAATTATTGTATTTTTTAACCTCTTTGTGTTTACGACCGCAAAATGCGGGCAATGATTTTCAAATTATAAACATCTGGGTTGAGGTTAAGATTAACGTAAATCTACGCGTGCGCTTTTTAAACCTTTGTTTGCAGCATTCTCTCTACTTTCCAGAAAGGTAAATTTTATTTTTCTACGATGAAAAATAAAAATTTTATGATAATTTTTGTGATCAAGTAGATTGAATTTTTTTGTCTTTCTCTCATTTTTTTGATATTACTGGAGAAGAATTCAGCGTGAAAAATATATCGGTAAAAAGTTTTACTTTCCATTGTATTTTGAAGAAAATGTTATGGAGGCTTAATGATAAGTAATTTTATTTTTCAATATTTTTTTAATTATTATTTTATTATGTTTTTTAATTATTTTATTATATATTTTTTAATTATTGTTTTTTTTTATTATATATATTTGCTAAAAAAAAAAAAAAAAGGACAAAATTAACTAACAAAAAAAAAAAAGATTGTGCATATTTTTCTATAATGTGAGCTTGGGTGGATGGAGTATTTGAATTAATTGATATGAGACAAAAATAAATATGTTTTGGAAATATAATGACCTGGTTTAGAATTTTTTTATAATTTTTTTGTCTGCATTTTAATAATAGTAAAAAATATGCAAATGCTAAAAGTAACGATTTTGTTAATACATAAACTTAGGCCGATTATAGACTATTGCAATATAAATTTCAAAGCTGTATATTTTTTAATTATTATTTTATTCATATATATATTTGATAAAAAATATACAAAAAAATTACTATTGAAACTAACATAAAAAAAAAAGCTCATGAATGTGTGTACATTTATATCGTGAATTATCTGCATTTTTTGATATGATTTGAATTTGGGTGAATATTTGAATTAATTGATATGAGACAAAGATGAACATATTTTGGAAATATAATGACCTGATTTAGATTTTTCTATAATTTTTTGTCTGCATTTTTTAATAATAGTAAAAAATAGGCAAATGCTAAAAGTAGCGGTTTTGACAGTATATATATAAACTACAAACTTATATACCTCAAGGTTAACTATAATGAATTTAGTATTTCATTCACATTTTATTTTGTATATATAGTGACTAGTTTAGTAGTACTTTTTAATAAATTACAAACTGTATTATTCTTTATTATAATATTCAAATTATACTAATTATTGATCAATATTAACTACTTGTTATAAGGGATGTTACTAGTAATGACTTATACATTGCAAACCCCTATATGGAAATACATTTTGAAGGGCTACTGAAAAAATTGATAGGTACTAATGTCTTTATTCTAGGAAGTTTTCAAGTGATGGATTACCTTAGGTAAGTGTTATTATATATGATTTTTTTAGAAATTTTAAGTTGTATACATGATAATTAAGGATTTATGAAATAATATGAAAATAATTATTAGAAATATTCACTTTTATTCTTTTTTTTATTACTTTGAATATCAATGACTGTATTTTTTTTACTTTAATTACATTCTTTGGTGTTTATTTATTATGTTATTTTTTATTAATAAAACTTAGTTATGATATTTGTGGCTTAGCATAATTTTTTTAAATATTCAATATGGTTGCTTGAAAGTGAAAAGGTTAAAATTAGTATATTTGTCCAGATACTTTCTGAGGTAAATGGACAATTGTCTCAAGATTTTAAGATACTCAGAGATGTAAATGATATTTTTTAATTTTACATTATTAGAATGCTTGTAGTAGACTTATTGCAGAAAGAAATGTGGATCTCACTCATAATTGTTTGCAAAATCAAATTATAATTCAGTCTTTTTTTTTTTAATATTTTCTTTCAAGTAATTTTAATGGTCAGAACTTTTTTTTGGCTATAAAATATTTTTTTTAGTACAACCCCTCATTTACAGAAGAATTGCACAAACTTTTCTGTGTATATGATGATCATTTCAATTGTAGATCTCAACAGATATCCATTGTTTATTGATAATATAGCCTATTGTTTGAGTTTTATGTTTAACAGTTTAAAATATTGCATGCTAGAACACATTTTTGTTGAAGTCGTATGCTGTATCTGTAATATCACAGTCTAATGTTTTAAATTTGGCATCTTGTATATTTTAATATATTGTGCAAATACTGAGTGAATGTCAGTTCCTCTAGCTAAGACATAATGATTAGATTATAGTTCAGCAAATTTAGAAAATCACTTGAGTAGCTCCTCTAAATTTTCCAAATTTTTTTTGTTATATTTTCTAATCTAGTCATGTTTTCACTAAAAGTTTTTTTTCTAGGTATAGGACAACTAATAATAATATCGCTGTTAAATAAATGATTCTCGGGTAACTTAGTGGCCCACAAATGAATTTGAGATGAATCACAAATTACTTTCTTGGAAAGTAGAATTTTTAATTGAATCAGTAAACTTGCATAAATAAACTGATATTTCAATGGATTCTTATTTTATTAATAGTTAGTTATTTTATCAAATAATATTTAATTTTGATGAAAATAAAATAACACAAATAATGTAATATTTTTATTTTCTGGGGATCTTATAATCTGGAAATGTAATTAATTGGTTTTGAAGTTCTTTAATTTGAGATAATAAATTCAAAGAATTACAGAAAGAAATTGAAAAAAGTTCAAGTATCCAAATAATATTATATTAGAATGTGGGACATCTCATCCTGAATAATTTTTAACCGTGAAAAAAATAATAGTATGAAATAGAGTGACACATGACAATTCAGTATTTTATGTTTTCATAAAATGTCAAATTATAAACCAGATTTAAACTTATGCAGGCAAACACGATGACAAAAAAAAAAAATTCATTAATATAATTGTTATAGTTTGGAGTTAAAATTTTAATTTACATAAATATAAGTTGTGTATATTTTTCTATAAAATGTTTTCCTTTTTTGTGATTGAATTGCAATATAAAAAAATACTGTACTTTTTGTCTTCATATGTATATTAATAAATTTTATTATCACTTTGCATGATATAGGAGTATATCTACTGATACAAAGTGGAAAAGTTAAATATAGTGAAGCTATATTTGGTTCCAAACCCATTCATGTACATTACATATATCTGAAAGTAAGTATGTATTGCAAGTTGAATGCAATTAATTCAAAACCCTCATATTCAAAAATTTTTAACTTTCTTATACCTGAGGACAGGGGATGGGGAACCTCCAGCTCATGGACCATATGTGGCCCTTCAAAGCTCTCAATCTGGTCCACAGATATTTTCAAAAACATATGTGAAATGGTCTTATATAAAACTTATTTTAAAATGAATATAATATAAATATTGAATTAAGATTTCTCAACTACATTATTTTCTCTTCAACTTCTATAACAGAAGATGCAGTATTGCAACAAATTATCTGACTGGATTTAATCTATGATGCTGAGGTCATTTTGTTTGATTTTACAGTGATTTTCACAAATGAATATATAGTAGCAAAAATAAAACTCATATTATTTTGGATTTAATTTTTTTTTTAGGATGACTACACCAAGTATGACAAGAAATATTGACCCAGAAATTGATGTGTCTGATAAATCTGGAAAGTATTTTAGTTAATAAAAAACAATATTAAGAAGCATCATTTATCAAATCATGCTGATTACAGCAAAATTATTGGGGAAGAAATATATATTAAAAAAGAGTTTCATCAAGAACTGACATTTTTATAAACAGTGCAAACCAGAAAATTTAAAACCATTTCCTGATGTGGAGTTTAAAAAAGACTGCATCCTAACTGCTATAGAATTAATCTGTTAAGAACAAAAAGGAAATTCAAGAATATAAATATATCACAAAGAATAATTTCAAAGGAAGTTGAAAAAATTAGCTTTAAATGTAGAATAGTTATTAATAATGTTGTGACTTCATTTTTAATTTTAAAAAAAAATTAGGACCTTGTTAAAAAGGAAAAATTGAAATTCGCCTGCTAGATGGAAAGGTTGCCTTCTCCTAATTAGGGGTAATTAATTAAATTTTTGATCAGATATATAGGCTAAATTTTTATGTCTATAATTTTGAATAGCCTGAAAATGATATTGTAAATATCAAAATGATATTGTAAATATCCAAATGGTCCTTAGCAAAAAAAAGTTCTCTGCACCTGCTTCAGAATAACTATCATAGCATATTCATAATAGAAGAGATTGAATTATTAATAAGGTTAGATTATGCAAATAAATTATTTATCAATTAATACTGTTTAAATTAACTTTTTTTTTTTTTTAATTTTGTTTTAAAGTGGTAGAGCAAATAAAAACTTTTTTTAAACACTACCTTTATGATTGAGTGAATTTATTCAAATCTGAAAGGGCCAAGGACTAAATATCACTTTTAAAAAAAATTCTTAATTATCTTTTTAAATTGCATTTTTTTTGAAAAAATAAGATGAAAATAATTATTTCAGTATAGATTTTAAAAGTTGACAAAATTTTTAGAATAATTTGTTTTTTTGCATGAAAAATTACACCTAAAGTAATCCATGTGTGCAAATATACTACTGTTTTAAAGGTTTTTTTTTTTTTTTAATTATTATTTTTAGGGTGTTTCATGAGTTGTATTTGTCCCTGTTTCAAGTAACATGAAAAGAAAATTTAAGTTAAAATGAGAACCATAATGTATTTTTTAAAAAAGTGATGTAATAAATCAAATTTGTTTAAAAATAATCAGTAATTGTTCACATGGCAAATATGGTTTTATGTGTAATGTGGGGCATTTGTTTGATTTTTTTGTGACTGTTGTAATCAGCTGGTAAAGCAGAAAATTACATAATGTTAAACATCTAGCAAGTTTTGTGCTATATGTGAAAAAAGTACAATAGAAATTGATCTATTAGTTCCTAAATTGTAAAGATACAGATAGATTTTTATTTTAAAAATGTAATAGGTAGATAATAAGCATTGCATGTGAATGATATTTTGAAAAATAAATTTGCGCTTTATTTGAAAGCTGTTTTATTTTTATATTGGCTAATATTATGTTAGTTACATGATAATTTATTTTATATTGGTTTTATATTGTAATACAACCACCGTTCGGTTAAACACTAGCCGCACTTAATTATGTGATCGACCGTTTCACCACCGATGATGATTACCACAAGCAAGAAGCCAATATACACCCCAAAATTGAGTATATATTCTTAATTGAACACTGACATAATATAAAATATCATCCCAGCATTATATTTCCCAATTAAACGCTTCTTCTCTGCTGGGCAAATTATTCGAATCGAATAATTTGTTCTGCCCAGCGCTTGGAATATTTATAAATTTATTCCCGGAATTATCACGGTACAGCAGGAATATCAATTATAGCCCTTCTTCTTTCCCTTTATTTACGATACGAAAGGACTTATTTGTCCATTTTGATTGCTTTATTATTATTACTCCTCACTTAATAAACTTGTTAGCTCGAATGACCTAGATTTAATTCATTCTAAATATTTATTCGCTTGGTAGAGAAAAGAAAAACGCAAATGACTATTTACTTCCTTTTATAAATAAACTTTTAATTTTGCAATTCGTTATTTCTAATGACATAATAAAATCATAAAACACACATATACTTATCACACACCAACATAATATACACATAAATAAAATAGTAAAGAATATAATTCAAATTAACCCTTAAATAAACTAGCGTAACCCAATTGTTACTTTCTTATACATTATTATAGAAAATCATAAGTTCTTTTAATTATATTTGTCCGAAGTATTGCGCAAATTTTAATAGCTTTAGTTTCTGACTGATTTCTTTGTTCACCAATTAATTCTGACATGCATGTATTAATAATAGTTACCTAGGTATGGAGTCCTCAATGAAGGATCAACCATCGAGTGGGAAAAATTTCCCTTCTTTTGCAGAGATGGTTGCTGGCTTTTCCGACGTCCCAGTTAGTGGAGTGAGAGTTTATAATCCTTTGGCATGGGTTTGATTTCTTTCTAATTCCGAATTTCAGTAGGTATTCATCTCTTTAAATATCCTATTACGAATCTTCAGGCAGATCTGGTTCCATAACGGCGGTCTCTTCTCGGCAGCATTTTAGATGTTATAGGTAGTGAGCGAATGGTTGGACGGAGATAGACCGAGCAAACGCCCGTTATTCGCCACTAGCCCTCCATGTTAGCGTACCCGACTAAGTTCGTTAACATTTGAATAATACGTCCTCGCTATTCTCTAAACAGTTTCTTCCCTTCTATTATTTTTTTTATGTTAAGTTTTAGCCAGCAAAAAAAACACAACCAGTTACTTCTAAATCAGCTCTGCTTATTTTCTGCTATTGTTCTATCGAATGTTACTAATTGCATCATTCCTTTTCATTCTTTATCTTATACCAATCTATCTGGAATTTTTTGTACTAGTTTTACATTTTTCAATTTTATAATTACAATTATTTTCTTTCATTCTTTTGATACATTTAAAATATTGAATGTTACTAATTGCAACATTCCTTTACATTACTTTATCTTGTACCAATCTATCTGGAAATTTGGTACAAGTTTTACATTTTTAATTTTACAATTACAATTATTTTCTTTCATTCTTTTGATACGTGATTTTCTTATTTAACAAAGAAAGAAAGAGACGCGTTCATTATACACCTCTGCTTATTTTCTGCTATTGTTCTATCGAATGTTACTAATTGCATCATTCCTTTTCATTCTTTATCTTATACCAATCTATCTGGAATTTTTTGTACTAGTTTTACATTTTTCAATTTTATAATTACAATTATTTTCTTTCATTCTTTTGATACATTTAAAATATTGAATGTTACTAATTGCAACATTCCTTTACATTACTTTATCTTGTACCAATCTATCTGGAAATTTGGTACAAGTTTTACATTTTTAATTTTACAATTACAATTATTTTCTTTCATTCTTTTGATACGTGATTTTCTTATTTAACAAAGAAAGAAAGAGACGCGTTCATTATACACCCCTCCCCTTTCCTTTCTAATCTTCAATCTTTATTTAGTTTTTTCTAATTTCTTTTAAAATAAGTTTTTAGAATCCTTTTAACTAATTTTTTTTTTTCATTTTAATCCTTTCACGACTTTCACATAGTTTTGAATAATTACATATTAAAACTGAGTAACTTCTTTTTTTTTTTGTTGGTTTTCTATTTCTTTTAACGAAACCCTTTTTTCTTTATTATTATTATTATTGAGGATCAATAATATATATACATGCGAGACTATATTGTATGTAGATATCGCATTACACTGCTCCCTATTTTTTTTAGAATTAAAATCTACTGGAATTATTTTCTAAGGTCAAGCCATTTTAATTCTTAACCCCTATCTTCCTTTATTTTTTTTTTTCTACTATATTCTTGATATTAATGTTAATGGTACCCATTTAGTATCTTTAACTTTCGTATGATGAGATTATCTTAGACAACTAGGTTAAAACTATCTGCATTCCATTTGATTGATTTGTAGTGCTCAAACACCTTTAATCTCCACCGAACACTATCCTGCAAAGAGAGTTGATTTTTTTTTTAGGCCACTCCGCATTTATATGGAGTCCGATTTTGTGAACAGCATGTTTTTTTCTACAGCCTGTCCCATCTGATCTTTTGAATTCAATATATTTCAATTCTTCGTATCTTTTCAATACCTTTGGGGTTTTCACCCAGTAAGACAGATAATGAGCCCAGATCTCTGCTGAGTCCTCATTCTATTTATTTATTTATTTCCTGTCTATCCTTATGTGTATAGACAAGATTAACACACATACTCCCTTGCGGATTTATATGTACGGCGAGACGGCTTGACCAAGCTCAAATGCAATCTCCACATGACTCATATCTGCACACATTTGTCTCAAATCCAGAACCTCATTCATACATTCTCTACTCTTAGTATTTCACCATCCCCCCTACATTTCCCTTATCATGTGGATTATCATGTTCAAAGACCATGGTCACTATTCCTTTAGTCGTCAACAGGTGTCTGTCCAGTTACTTTCTTTTTCTTTTAGTTTCTATCTGGAGGTTCTTTCTTTTTCCGGAATAGCCTTAAAGACCGAGCATTGTATGTTCCCTTTTCTTCAACCCCTTGACCCACAACAAAAGCATTATTCCCATATCGTTTTCTTATAGTGTATGGCCCCTCATAAATAGGTTGGAATTTCTTGAATAGATTTCGCTCCGGATGACTCACAGGTAACCTAATGTCAAATGGGCAAGGAATATTTTTCCCAAAGTGTAGACGAATGGGTTCAAAACCTGTAGACTCACGCTTCTCTACTATTACGGCTAGCTGGTTTACATCTATACGTACATCATCTACAATTTTTTCATTTTCCTGTTTTATCTCCTCCAATTTCTTTCCCTGCTCTACTTTAAACTTCTCTACTTCTCGACACACGGTTTCTATTTTATCCTCTATATGTGCCACCCTTCCCTCTACTTTCATCACAACCTCTTGTTCTAAATTATGTACATTTCCCGTGAGTCGCTGCTCTAAATTTTCGAGTAATTCAGCCTGTCCGTTCAGCCTTTCATTCGTGACAGAAATCTGATTTGAGGTTTGTTCGACCCTTTTACTCAACTCTTCATTTTTTATATCAAATTTGTCAATCAACTGTTTTTGCCACTCGTCTATCATTTTCTTATTATCTTCCTTTAATTCCTTCATAAACTGTTGCTGATTTTCTATCATTTTCTTATTTATTTCATCTCTCTGCTCCTCTCTTTCCTTTATCTCCTTTATAAAATGCCGCTGGTCCTCCACCATTTTCTCCAACATTTTCATTAAATTATAATTTTCCATATTAACTTTCTGATCTTGTTTATCATTATTAATTCCAATTTCATTTTCACTATTGGTTTTTATTTCTCTTTCACTATCTGTTTCTCCGGATAATTCCGTTTGTTCTTCACTGGTAATTTTTTTTGTTTCAACTTGATCGTCCATTTTTGCTTTCGATCTCGTTTGCATTGATTCCAAATAAATATTATCACTTACCGAGTAATTATTTTATTCCAACTATTATTAAATGCAATACTGTTTTATTAATTCTATTTCATATTAGGTACGTTTGCTGGACTTCCCCGTCTTCATTCATTAACTCACTTGTTTATGCTGCTTTAAAGATCCCCTTAAACTTACAAACTTTTATTATTCAAATAATAAAATCTTTCCCCCTTTTTTTTTTTATTTATATAATGTAGATCGTGCCTAGAAAATCTTACCCCGTCTCTTTCTCTCTTTTATAAAATTCATTTGTCTTTTGCCCCACTTTTCTCTCTCACCAAGCGATCTTTTATTATTGCTCTCTATTTTTATCTAAATCCCCGGTCTATTCTACTGTAGCAACACATTTAAATTCTTAATTTGAGACAAAACCCATTTGTTTTTAAAAAACGTTTTTCTTTTTTTTTTTTTTCCTTTTTTTTTTTTTTATAAAATATTTCTCAGTCTAAATTCGATTTTCCGATTGTTTGACTTTATTTAACCTTGCTGTATAGATCACATATGTGTAGATCTATTTTAATCAGGGCGCTATAATTTAATTCAATCTGATTTTTACTTTGAATGTGATAAAATCCAACGGACTGGCCCCCAAAATGTAATACAACCACCGTTCGGTTAAACACCAGCCGCACTTAATTATGTGATCGACCGTTTCACCACCGATGATGATTACCACAAGCAAGAAGCCAATATTCACCCCAAAATTGAGTAATATATTCTTAATTGAACACTGACATAATATAAAATATCATCCCAGCATTATATTTCCCAATTAAACGCTTCTTCTCTGCTGGGCAAATTATTCGAATCGAATAATTTGTTCTGCCCAGCGCTTGGAATATTTATAAATTTATTCCCGGAATTATCACGGTACAGCAGGAATATCAATTATAGCCCTTCTTCTTTCCCTTTATTTACGATACGAAAGGACTTATTTATCCATTTCGATTGCTTTATTATTATTACTCCTCACTTAATAAACTTGTTAGCTCGAATGACCTAGATTTAATTCATTCTAAATATTTATTCGCTTGGTAGAGAAAAGAAAAACGCAAATGACTATTTACTTCCTTTTATAAATAAACTTTTAATTTTGCAATTCGTTATTTCTAATGACATAATAAAATCATAAAACACACATATACCTATCACACACCAACATAATATACACATAAATAAAATAGTAAAGAATATAATTCAAATTAACCCTTAAATAAACTAGCGTAACCCAATTGTTACTTTCTTATACATTATTATAGAAAATCATAAGTTCTTTTAATTATATTTGTCCGAAGTATTGCGCAAATTTTAATAGCTTTAGTTTCTGACTGATTTCTTTGTTCACCAATTAATTCTGACATGCATGTATTAATAATAGTTACCTAGGTATGGAGTCCTCAATGAAGGATCAACCATCGAGTGGGAAAAATTTCCCTTCTTTTGCAGAGATGGTTGCTCGCTTTTCCGACGTCCCAGTTAGTGGAGTGAGAGTTTATAATCCTTTGGCGTGGGTTTGATTTCTTTCTAATTCCGAATTTCAGTAGGTATTCATCTCTTTAAATATCCTATTACGAATCTTCAGGCAGATCTGGTTCCATAACGGCGGTCTCTTCTCGGCAGCATTTTAGATGTTATAGGTAGTGAGCGAATGGTTGGACGGAGATAGACCGAGCAAACGCCCGTTATTCGCCACTAGCCCTCCATGTTAGCGTACCCGACTAAGTTCGTTAACATTTGAATAATACGTCCTCGCTATTCTCTAAACAGTTTCTTCCTTTCTATTATTTTTAGCCAGCAAAAAAAACACAACCAGTTACTTCTAAATCAGCTCTGCTTATTTTCTGCTATTGTTCTATCGAATGTTACTAATTGCATTATTCCTTTTCATTCTTTATCTTATACCAATCTATCTGGAATTTTTTGTACTAGTTTTACATTTTTCAATTTTATAATTACAATTATTTTCTTTCATTCTTTTGATACATTTAAAATATTGAATGTTACTAATTGCAACATTCCTTTACATTACTTTATCTTGTACCAATCTATCTGGAAATTTGGTACAAGTTTTACATTTTTAATTTTACAATTACAATTATTTTCTTTCATTCTTTTGATACGTGATTTTCTTATTTAACAAAGAAAGAAAGAGACGCGTTCATTATACACCCCTCCCCTTTCCTTTCTAATCTTCAATCTTTATTTAGTTTTTTCTAATTTCTTTTAAAATAAGTTTTTAGAATCCTTTTAACTAATTTTTTTTTTTCATTTTAATCCTTTCACGACTTTCACATAGTTTTGAATAATTACGTATTAAAACTGAGTAACTTCTTTTTTTTTTTTTTTTATTGGTTTTCTATTTCTTTTAACGAAACCCTTTTTTCTTTATTATTATTATTGAGGATCAATAATATATATACATGCGAGACTATATTGTATGTAGATATCGCAATATAGTAAGCAAAAAAATTAATAAGATTTTTTAATATTTAGGGAATTCAAAATTATAGCATATATGTATGACGGATGGATATCATACATGAAGCTTTATCTAAATTTATTCACATACCTATATTTAAAAAATGCTGTATTAGGCTGTCGTATATAGTAGAAATGTGTTAGTACTTACTATAATTAGTATTTAAAAAATTATTTTCACACCAGTTGTATTTTATAATACAATGAGAAATGTATTTCTAAAATATTGTTTATAACTGTTTGATCTGTGAAAAAATGGAAACTTTTTATTTATAAATTTACTATATTGTAATAATGTGAATGTGTGTAATTGTTATGAAAGGCAGCACTTAAGGAAAATGAAATGCCAGTTACCAAGATGATTAGGGCTAAAATAATTTAAATAATTCAACATTGGTTTATTATAAGAGAGATGATTGATAGTATAATTGAAGTTGTTAGGAAAAACAGAAAATTATTCATCCTGTTGGCTTTGTGAATCTACAGCAGCCATTGGAACTAAAATATATAGAGTAAATATTTACAATAATAATAATATGTTTTAAATCATGGAAGGTAATAAATTTATCTAAAATGAAGTATAGTATTCTGTGAGACTAGATGGATTATGGGTGAAAATTGGATATAAGAGCTATATACTCTGAACATAGGCAAAAATACATATAATTAAAGCTACATATTGTATATGTAAACTTACAGGTATTTGGTTGTAAACAGTTTCAAGAAATGGATAATTATTCAATTGTTTATGTCAACTTGTGATAATCATAACTAAATAGAAAACAAGTACTAAGAAATTGAAAAGAAATATAAAAATTGTTATGATAATATAAGAGTGAAATATTGTGTTGAGGTAGGGAAGATTGTGGAAGATGATTAAGTAAGAAGCAAGAAGTGAAAGTTCATAAATTTTTATAGAGAAAATAATGTAATAATAGTCAATATATAGTGTACGGATCAATAATAATTTACACTGTTATATTGGTTTAAAAGTAATCGAATAGTATTAAAATCATCTATGTTTATACAAATTCATGACTATTTATAATTGATGAAAACTAAGATTATTTTCTAAGAAAATGACAATCCAAGAATGAAATAGACCATTGATAATTAGAAAAATTCACTAAAATTAGAATTCTGTCTGATAATAATTATATTATTAGTAACAGTGTGTTGCCTATTAGACAAAATAATAAAATGAATGTCAAATTTCTTAAGCAGCACAGGTATTTAAAGATGGAAATTCAATTAACAAAGGAAATACAAATCATCTACTACTCATGATTATTTTAGATCTTTTTTGATGTATTAAAATTAACAATGAAACCGAAAAATGATATTTTGAACAGTTGAAAAAAATATGTTAATCACATTTCAATAATGATATAAAAGTAAAGATTACTTTTAGTGATAAATCCATTTATTCCTATAATTACTTCATTAACGCTGTCAGAATATTTAAAAAAGTAGGATGAGTTAAATAATTCCTGAATGATATATCAACTCCATCAACTTATTTAGATAGATATCCATATTCATAAAGGTAAAACAGTTCGTTGTAATCCTAAAGGGAGAAAAACCACTTTGAAAATATTGGAATTATTTAGGGTACCTTGATTGTTTTCATTTTTAAAAATAATGGGAATGGAATAAACTGAATTAATTACCATGGAATGTTATTGTTATCCTTTACAGTCAAAAATGAATGATGAAGTTTATTGTAGTTTTTGAAAAGTAAGAAATGATTATAGACATGATTTTTATGGCCATATAAATGCAAGAATGAGTATTATGAGCAAAGGCATAATTTATATTTTTTTTTTATCTAGTCAAAGAGTTTGACTCTGGCTAATTAATAAGGTATGTGATATTATTTGAAATTAGTTGTGGTTGTGTTCATATTATACAGTTTCTTCATGATTGAATGAAAAGGGATTTATAGAAAGTCTAAGCAATTGAAATGGAAACTTGTTAAACAGAGTTTTGCGCTAGCTCCAATTTTGTTTTCCAATTTTTATAATTGTTTCATAGATGGCTTCGTGAATTATGAAGATGTGATATAGAGGTTTGATAATAGCTTATTAGATTAAAAGCATTTTAATTCTTATTTAGTCTTTCCCATTCAACATCCCTAGACTACTTTCAAGCTTATGAGGAGCCTTGGATCTGGGAGCAGTGCATCTAGATCTTTGGTTCTTTAAAAAAAATAGTGATGTGTTTTATTAATTAAAGAATGATCAGGAAAAATCATTGGCATCTTTTATCTTGAATGGTTAGCAAACTTATGAATAAATACCATTGTGGATAATAAGATAGCAGTCATGGATTTTTACTGCGATACAAAAATCTACAGTGCTACCTTTTTTTCATATTTAATAAAATATTTTATTATAGTGTTAATTATTTTTTAAAAAAGATGATTATATTTTTATATGAAAATGGACCGTGGACCTCCATCAATGTAACAAAGGCAGTAGAAAAATATTTAAGATTTCTTTGTATCATTTGGAAATATGATAGCAAGATTATAAGGCTATTCATAACTATTCAACTGGTTGAATGTGATGGTAATGAATCTCCTATTGTAAAGGTACATTTTTGTTGGCAAATCAGTAATAACAAACTTAACTAAAAATGTATTTTATAACGGACTTAAACAATTTTCTTGGTAAAAGTAAATCTTGCATTTTTTTTTAAATTATCTGAAAAATTACTCAAAACGAGTGCATTCATTGCTTTCATTTGGGGGATAGTGGTGGTGGTAAAACAAAGGACACATGACTGTGTAGGGCAGCGTATTGGAAATGAAAAGTCAAAATCTTAAGATTTGAAATAAATAGATAAAAGGACTTTTTTATAATATCATCATCATTAACCATTATCCATCCACTGCAGGATGGTCTCTCCAAGTTAAATCCATCTTCTTCGATCTTTAGCTTCTCCACGTCACCCCGGCACACTTTCTTATTTAATCCATCCATCTCACGTGGTCTCTTTCTGGGTCTTTTACAATCTCTTGGAATCCAGTTTAAGATTTCAATTGTCCATCTATTATCATCTCTTCTAGCAATATGTCCAGCCCAACTCCACTTGTCTTTTAATTTTTTCAATGAGGTCAATAACATTATTTGTTTGTTTACCCATATATTGTTTTCAATCTCTTCTTGTTACTTCTAACATGCATCTCTCCATTTTTCTTTGAGTGGTCTGAAGTCTCTATTGCTTTTCTATTAAGTGTCCAAGTCTCAGATCCATAAGTAAAAACTGGTAAAACATTTATTAAAAACCTTCCTTTTCAAACACATAGGCATATTTCCTTTTAGTATCAAGTTATTTCTACCAGAGGTACTCCAACCAAGTTTAATTCTGATTAATTTCATCCATTATGTTTTCATCTGTATTAATAATCTGACCAAGGTATTTGTAGCTGTTAACTTCTAACTCGTCATAATCAATCTTTATTTTCATATTTTGAGAAAATCCATGGAACATTACTTTAGTCTTTTTAACGTTTATCTTTAGTCCTACTTTCATCTTATAACTGCAACATTTCCTACAGCTCTAAAGCATTATTTGCAAAAACAACTACATCATCTGCAAAATCTAAATGACTTAAATAATCTCCATTTATATTCACTCCTTTAGCTTCCCATTTTAATCCACAAAATACTTCTTGCAACACTGCTGTAAAAAGTTTTGGAGTCACCCTGTCTTACACCCTTCTCAATGTTGACTTTTCTAATATCATTATGTAATCTAATTGTTGCTGTTGCATTTTTATAAATATTCTTCAAAATATGATAATATCCTGGATCTATACCTTGATGATCGAATGCTTTAATCACAAGAAATGTTTATAGAATCAAATGCCTTTTCATAATCTACAAATCCAAAGTACAATGGCAACTTATTCATTTGTCCTTCAATACCTGGATGTGATCTACTGTACGAAAACCACTTAAATCCAACTTGTTCTCTTGGTTGATAGAAATCCAATGTTCTCTGTAGACAAGTTGTAATTATCTTGGTAAAAATTTGTATAAAACTAATAAAAGGCTGATCTGTAATTTCTAATATCTTCTTTATCGCCTTTTTTTTAAATATTAATATTGATACAGCATTCTTCCAGTCATCTGTACATCTTTATCATTTAGACATTTGGTATATAATTTTGCTAAAAAAAATTCTATTTCTTCACCTACTTCTTTTAATATATCAATTATAATTCCATCATTACCTAGTGTCTTTCCTTTCTTCATAAATTTAATTGCGTGTCTCACTTCTTCGTTTAAAAGTCTGGGCAATTCGGAAGATATAATAGAATATAGGAGATACTTGTTCTTTATTACTATATAATTCTTGATAGAAGTCTTCTACCCATTTCATGTCATCTCTCTTTTTAGTAATAGTTCCATCTTTTTTTCTTATTACAGTTATAAATTGCCTACCAATACCAAAAATGTTGTTTAACATTCTTGAGACTTTTATTCTCTTCTACAGCTTTCCATGCTAGTTCACAGTTATACTTTCTTATAGCATTTTCAACTCTTTTCCGCGCCATTTTACAAAATTCGAGATATTCAATTCTTTTTAATGCATCATTTTTGTATATTTTCATATTCCTTCTTTTCTTCATAAATTCTCTAGTATCAGTAGAAATTTTATTGGTCAATTGCTGCTTTTTTCTACCAACTATCTTTGTTGCAGTTTTTAAAAGTGTATCGGTTATTTTCTTATTAATTTCATTCAAATCTGAATCATGTTCAAAATCTATTAATACTTGAAATTGATTTGTAAGTTCTAATTTAAATTCATTAGAATGTTTCTGAAGATTAGGAATATCAACTGTAAATATTGTTTTTCTTAATAATTTCTGTCTCTAATTTTGCATTAACACGTATTTTACATCTTACTAATCGATGATAACTTCCTGTATTAAATTTATTAAGAACATTGCAATCATGAAATATGTAATTAATAATTTGTAAAGCGCATACTCATTAAGTAAGTAATATATATTAAGGCTATAACCTTAAGACTATGAGCCTTAAAGTATCTTGTGTTTAGATTTGTAGAGATCCCTACTGTCGGATTTTAGGCACATAGTCTTAAGGTTATAGCCTTAATCTTGAAATATATATTTTCTGTTAGTCAAAATATAATTCAATTCTGCTGTTCCTTCATTTGGATGCTTCCATGTCCATTTCCTTTTAACATTTTTTTCAAAAAAAAGAATTCATAATATAAAGTTTCTCTTTAATATAATGTAATATATATGAATTTATTCATTCATCTTTTTTTTCCCCTTCCAAATTAGAATGACCGTATTCATTATGAATATCTACTAATTAATGAATGAAATATAAAGTGGATATTAAATTTTTAAAAAAAAGTATTGTATATAAAAATAAGTAAAAATGCTAATTGTTAAATTCAAAACATTATTGTTAGTTTAAAATAAAATGTGTAAATGCAATGTTGTCAGTATGTTTAAAAGGGATAAAATAACAAGAATTGATAGAAATAATGGGGAAAACAGAAAACTTAAATCGTGATGGTAAAATAATATATAATTAACTTAAGAATAAATTGAGATATGAAACTAATATAAGAAGTTAATGAAGAATATAGAGCGGGTATTGTAAAAAAAAGATTTGATGCAATATATGAATAAATAAATTAGTTTTGATGAGCCTGAGGAATTCAGTGTCACAGTTTTTGTGTATATTGCTTGAAGAAAGTTTGGGGAAAAAAACAACAGAACTACTAGATTGAAGTAGTAATGGAAGGAATGAACGTTGATATGGGAAAGATGTGATTTATATGTAGAGATCTCAAGCTGAACAATTTCAAAAAGGAAGTCGTGTAGATGAAAAAATAATTATGTAATAGTGAATGCAGATGAGATGAAAGTAGATAGAGGCTACTGAAGTTGAAGTTAAATTTCTAGGATGTGGAAGAAATGATTTGATTGAAATTGTTGATGTAGATATGGATAATTAATAAAATAAGAGGATTTTATTATCACTGTTTTCTTTTTTGTTTATAATGGTATTTAGATTCTTGAATATATGTATTTCTAATGGAGCAAATGTTATTATTTCAAAGACAATTTATATTTAATATAAAGTTAATGGCAAAATATGCATTTGGAATAAATAAAACAATTCATGAAAGTTATGAAGAAAGATAAAAGATTAATGTGTTTTTTGAAAAAAACTTTTGATATGAATGTTAAATATTTTATTGAGAAAGCAAAATACTTTTATACATTTGCTTATGAATCAGATTATTTATAAAATTAAAATTTATTTTAGAATTATAAAAGATTTTTTATTAAATGTTATGTTTAGAATACTATTTTATATTCACTAAAATCATGAAATATTAACTAAAAAGAAAAATTTGGATAATCTTGATGTGTGGATTTAGAAATAATTCAAAGTTAGTGTTTAGAATTATAAGTTAAAAGAAATTATTTTTTAGTAAATTAAGATAGGAACTGGATTAAATATAAACTTAGAATTATAAACGATTTGTTGAAAAGCAAGATTAGAATAGTTTGGTGAAATATAATGAAGAAATTAGTGAAAGATAAGTAAAATTGATGAATGACTATTTGAAAATAACCATGAACTTTTAAAACACAATGAAGTGACAGTATAGCTTGGATTAAGTTTGAATTTCAAATAATTTTATTATATGAACTATTGGGATGGACTATATTCAACTCATTCAAAGGATTATAAATAGGTTAATCTTAATATATTTATATGACTGTCCATATAATTTTTGGTTTTATTGAACTTGCTACTGAGTTTAAGATGTTGCTTTGGAGGTTGGACTGGCAAAGTATTTTGCATAAATAGTAAATAGTTATGTAAAAGGTTCATTAAAATTATTTTGTAATTCTTTATAGTGTAAGTCGAATAAATTATTTTAAAAGGATGGCAAAGGGTAATCACTATTATTATTATTATTCTACTTTTCTTACTCAACCTGTTTTTGACAACAGCATACAATCTGCCCTGCTTTGTCAATATATAATTAATAATATATTGTGATGGATGCCCCCAACACCCCTCCAATAACCAGTACACACCATATAAGGCCCAATCCCAATTCAAGCCCATGATATTAATGTTACTTATTAAGTGATAGAATTAAGTAATGTTAGGACACATAAACTAACAAACCAGTTATTGCAACCTAAAATTTAAAGCCAAATATAAATAAACATTAAAACAAAAGTTAAACCTAACCAATCAAATGGAAATCACGACATATAACAGATCGAATGAATGAACGTAATCAAGGAAAAAAATAATAAGGTGTATAATATTAAAGTAAAGAAAACTCAATGTTTATTTTCTTACGATGTTGTTTTAACAAATTGTTTATGTTAATACTTAGCCAAAGATGACGTCAACAATAAAGTAAAAAGATTAGCACGAACTGGCTTAATATATATATATAAAGGATATTCAATGAACTTTTTGTTCAAGTAGGGAAAAAATCTTTTACCTGAGTAAAAAAAAATTATCATATCCTGGATAAAGGAGTTAAAAGAAAAATCTGAAGGTTTGTGTCAACCAATTCAAACTCTCAATACTGCTGAAGAAATCTTTTACAAGGATTTTAGAAATGTTTAATTCTAAAACATCCCAGCAAAGAATTCGTGAATTAAAAATTTAGAACAGAATAAAGCATTCAATTCTCTAAAAAAAAAAGAAAACCACCATTGATTCCTCAGGATAAATTTCTGGATTTAAATCTGAAGCAAGCAGTAGTAGAAGAATATTGACACTTCTTCACCTAATATCAACTACAAAATATTTATATAAATATTGACTAAAATAATCGTGCATTGCTGAAAATAATGGTACATCGTGGAAGAAAAATCATTGTCCATAGAGCTAGAAATTGCCAATACCAATATGGGATTGTCCTATCTCTCCTCATTCCAAAACTCCAGTTCAAAGGCTAATAAAGTCATCAGATCCACTAGATGTTCGAATTCTTAACTGTGCGTAAAGAAACTACCATCAGAACATTGTCCATACGAACTGTAAAACCCATTTATAAAGTTGACATCATCGATAATTAATTGTTTGTATGTTATATATAATAATTTATTTTCTTTATTTTAATATAGGATTGAATATCATAATTTAAAATTTATGAAATTAATAATAAAAGTGATGTATCTCAGTACTATGGATAGACAAAATTTAAGAGGTACAATCTTGATTATGAAATAATCTGATCATTATAAATGAGACAAGATAAGACACTACCTATGATATATATATTTCCATATTTATATATGTACAACACACACACGCGTTAATTATTTATTTTAAAGTTTGTGTTAATTATTAATATTTTTTAATATATTTTTTATGCGTATCTTTTTTATTATGTCTCTCTTAAATTTTTATCATGCACATGTTATACATATAGCAGGAGGGTCTAGTAAACCATCATGACATTAACTAAGCCATAAAAAATAATAAGTGAATATGTTACTATATTTATAATAATGTATATAATATGAAGTTTGTTTCGTTTATATTAATCAGGTCATGTAGTGGCTATTCTTTATGGGATTAGAACGGGAAACATTGGTATAAACCAAACATAAATGAAGAATAACCACGGATGTCTAAATGAGTTCTTCCCAACTTTGTTTTCAATTTTATTATTCAAATAGTAATAGTCAATGTAAATATGTTCATTAAATTTATTGAAATGTTAAAACACGAATCTTGATTTATTTTTATGTGGTTAAATTCTATTAAGCCATATCCTTATATTCATACCACTATTATTTTTATGTAAACAATATATTATATCCACTCCTAGTCATACACTCATTTTACATATATTAAGACTACATTGATACAAAAAAGCCTGTTTTCTAAATTGCTAAAATTACATCCATATATGTTCACTAAATATTTAAGGATGGTTGAAAAATTTGCTATTGGGGAATATGAACAAAATAATATTGTCTTGGATAATATATTCGTCAGCAAGTATTATTCTTCATGTAGATTAAACAAAGGATGGTTGAAAAAAATATCAATCCATTTTACAAGGGCTAGATGATTGTATCTTTTCTGAAATTGGTTATCACATAATATTACAAATATTATGCAGTCACATAATATTACAAATGTGCTGAAGCTAACAAATATTCAGTAAGAATGAATTTGGCAACTCATGAACATGGATTTGATAAAAACTGAAAAGCATTCAATATGTCGATAAAATAAATTAATAAAACGTTGCTGTAGTTACTTATTGCACCAGAAAATATTGACTACAAAGAATCATTAAAAAGAAAGCATGCAAGAAATTGTATAAATTCTGGAATTGATATAAACTATTATCATTGATTTTCTAATTCACAATGCAAATGCTATTATTTCAATTGCAAAATAGCATTAAAAATTAGCAATTTCTTTAAGAAGCATGGGATTGTTGATTTTACAAATATAATGTCACTAATTTTTCAATCTTTGTATCTTATAATTATCACTTTTCATTACAAGAATAATGAAGACAGGAACAAAAAGTTTTGTTTTTTTATTTTTATGATTAATTGAGTGGTCTTTCTTATTTAATTTGTTATAATTGCATTACTATTTTTTATTTATTTTTAGTGATGCATTAATGTGTAATTTTTTTTAAAAAAAAATTTATTTACAGATTGTATATACGTGCGGAAAATGTCAGTACTATATATATGTGTGTGCATAAATGTCCATTTTAAGAAAACATGATTCAGATCCAGGGATAAGCAACCATATATTGTTTTTGATGGTGATCTTGAATTGACTATAGTTTGACTTTCAAAGTCATAAATGTTTTTATTTAAAGTAAAAACAATCTAATGTTACTTATTTTTATTCTGAGGAAAAGAGACTAAATAATCTTGATTTTTCATAGAAATATTTGAATATGTATTTTTTTTTTTTTTTGTACTCTTATCCTGTTAGGAAAGACTTTAGAGCTTGATGACACAAATTGATAATATGTACATTCTTTAATATGATCATTTTTTTTTGCATTACATAACAATTATTCTTTTAAATGGTTGTGTTTTTTAACATATTTTACACAAAAATTGTGAAAGGTTAATTTATCATCTTGAAAAATTCTTCATTCAACAGCTGTTTTTTTTTTTAAAAAAAACTTTTTCACAAATATATATCTAGAAAAAATTCTAAACTTTTTTTGGTATCTTATATTTGTCTTTTTTTTTTAGAATAAATTTCCAGAAAGTTTTAATTAAAAATAGCTATTATTTCCCTCATATTTTTTCTTCTCCTTTGCATGTTAAATTATATATTACTCTGGGAGAATAATCATATTTTCTTCTAGAAATATTTTATTGAATTTAAAATAATTGCATGTGCAGAGCAAAGTAATTATAAATGTAGAAGTGTAAACTTTTTTTATAAAAATTATATAGACTATAATATCCTTCTAATATGTAATTATGGTTTCAGAAAATTGTGGTTTCATTTATTAAATCCTAAATGCTTTATTAATGTAGATGAAGCTTCTTCTTTTAATCAAGAATGGGAGCAGAAAGTCCGTAATTATTCTCGAGTTGATAGATTGTCTGAAGGACATAGAAGACCTTTAGCTATCACAGGATCAAGGTAATCTTTGCATATATTAGATTGATATTTTAATAAATACTTTAAATATAAAACTTTTGCGCATCTTTACTAATTGGATTAAAATTTTAATATTTTTTATGTTTTTGTGTTGTTATTTTTTTAGAATAACATTAACCTTTTGTTTTCATGCATATAACCACTAATTATCAGCTTTTTTAACAAATAAAAATTTATTATACAAAATGTACAAATGATTTTTCTAAATTTTTTATCTAAAAAAAGATAGATTATAACTACTGTTATTGCATCTTGATTGAAACTGTTAACAAAAGCTTTAAACTTTTTTATTTTTTTAATTAATCCATTGCTAAAAAAAAAATCTCTCATAGAGAAATACACCTGGGCCTCGTTTTATGCGGTAGATAGGTTCCTTAGAAAACGCGCACAAAAAAAAATCGCACAAAAATAAACGTATCTTACCTTGAAAAATGGGGGATATATTCCAGTAATTTTCAGAAGTCGCATAAAAGTAAAGCAACAAGAAAAAATTACTTTAAAATTTGCATTAAAAAAATAAGGAAATAAAGCATTAATAAAAAATTTCAAATATTTGAAAAAAATTAATACAAGACAAACTTTTTTTATTAACTACAGTATTTAATTTTACATTTTTTCATACATATTTTAATCATTACCGCTATTTACAATATGCGTTCGTTTGTGAACTAGTAAGAAATCAGATTCGTAACGTGTTGTACAACTAGCACCACTTTCAGTCTTCAGCTGTGTTAATGGTTTTCTGTTTCTATATTAAAAAAAATGAGATTGTAGTCAAAACAAAAAAATTATACATTATCATTAGAAAGATTATTTTCAGTTTATAAAATCAATAAAATCTTCGTTATTATTTATTTTAAAAATCTAAAAAAATATTTATTTCTGTTAATATCTAACAAAATACTTTTTAAAAGTTTAAAATTTTTGAATATTTATTGTGATATTTTTATACGTACATATAAATCTATTATTGTTATTTACTCATTAGTATAAGTAGGTTATTTACATAGATGCTAAAATTCTAAATACATCTTCAGGCCATATTCATGTTAGCTGCTAATATAATGTTATATTTTTGGGGAAAAGAAAAAGTATTTCAAGTCAAAATAAGTTATTAATAATTTAAATTTCTTGATTTCTAATAAATATAGTGAAATATGAAAAATATTAAGAAGAAACATGAATTGCATAACTTCAGAATCGCATTAAAATAATCCGCATAAAACGAGACCCAGGTGTAATTGAGAAAGAATGGTTGAGGGCTTGAAATGTTACCCATTCATGTTTTCTTTATATCATTTATTGACCAATGTAATGATTAACAATATTGCTCATAGGCTGTTTATAGTTATTTTAAGTTATCTATCCCAGATTCAAAGCCAGCTTTATAGCATGGATGATGCTATTGCATCATGGGACTTTTTTTTTTTAATAATACAATGGAGGCATAATATATAGCTGCATCATACAAATTGCACAGTATGCACTAGCCCAGATTCAAATCCATGTTTAGAGCATAGTAAGTGCCTTTTCACCATGAAACTTTTGGTATCATCATTTATATGAAATCTGATCACTACTTAATCTAAATGCTTTTGATCGCTAAATTTAATTTCATTTAATGTATATGTTTGTTTGTTTTTAAATAATATATATATATATTAACAATATTTTTATTAATACAATAGAAGCCTAATGTACAATTGTAACATATAAATTGCACCACATGCACTTTTTTTACCAAATTAAGATTTGCATAACAAACATTGTTTGGTTGATATTACATATACATCAATAAGATATTTCATAACTTTGCCACATTGGCATTTTGTATGGCTTAGTTACCAAATTAATTCAGATTATTGGGTTCTCAAACTATCTGATCCTTATCAAGCCAGATTATTACTGTTTATATTTGTATTACTATATATAAATTAATAAAATTTTAAACATCGAACCTTTTATAAAATATTGGGAAAATGCGCATCCCTTAGCTAATAATTTGTAATACCTTTTTTAAAAATAAAAACAAGCATAAATATGTTAAAGATCATTGGTTGACATAGCATGCAAAATGTTATAGAACTTTTAAAAATTTCGGCATTTTCATTATATTATATTTTACTATAACATTATTCATTTCTCTGTTTATTCGTCATAATTAGCAAGTTATAAAAAATTTATAGTACTTTTCGATTTTGCCCCATGCCACCACTTGAGGGTACCTATTTCCAGTAGTCTGAGATAATTATATAGTTGCAGGGACTAATGTTTTATGAAAGGCCAAGTAAAAAAGTCCGAACAACAATTTTGTATTCTAATGTTTAATTAAAGTAAAAAACAAAATAAAAAACTTAAGTACTAGCTAATATACTGAAATAAACAATAATTTTGGTATTTAATCAAAGAATAAAATAAAACAAAATAAAGTATGTAATTACTAACAAATTGGTAGTATGTAGCGTAATCGGCAGTATTTAATGAAAGGGAAAGTAAAAAAGATGAAAACAAAAAATTTTGTATTCCAATGTTTAATTAAAGTAATAAAAAAAATGAAAGTAATAAAAAAATAATTACACTTTGCTAATGGCTTCTAAAATTGTGACAAATCTTCTTCTTAGTGCAATCACCGCCACATGCACTCAGCTAAATAGGAATCTTTGTTTGTGAGCAGTCTCACTCTGTCTTTTATTGCACTATTTAACTAGCCCCCAAAGTTTTCTATGTTTTGGGTATGTGCCCCAGAAAGACCACAAAATTATAACTATGATTAACTTAAAATGTTCAAATCCTGCATTTCTTAATTCATCAGTTTTATAGGCCTTCCAACAGTCAGAATAAATTGTTGATCCTTGTGCTATATTTTGTTGAATGGCATTAAGTAGAATGAATGCTGTCCGACATGGAACAGTGACAATAAAACACTCTTTGGTTTCTCTGTATAAACCACTGAATAACTACTATTGCGGGAGTATTCTCCCTAAGGGTTGGTTCATTCGTTTTATAAAAACTTTCATCATCTTCTACAATTCTTCCAGGTCCTCCAATTTTGCACGATGGCTGAATCAATAAACTTTCTTTACACACTTCTCTTACATAACTGTTCCAAGAAATGATAGTGTCTTTGCACAAATCCAATTCATGTTTTATACATTTAATTGTCATGGTATCTCTACTCCAATAATAAATAAATTGGACGGCTGTTAGAAACGTTATTTTAGAGCCTTCAAACCAAGTGTCTTTATATAGCACTACACACAGTTGGCAGACTTTTAAATTACATTGCCATTCCAGGGTTCAGGCAAAGTACAATTTCATATTGTGGTCATTGGAGCAGACTTTTTGAGAGGGCAGGATACAATTTCTTTGGAAAAATTCCACTGCTTCACGTTCTGTGGCCGATAGATCACAAATTCTCATCATCTTGAGCATAAAAAGACAATGAATTTTAGCGAGCAAGTATTTGTGAAATGCATTCTGATTCACCATAGCGTTATTTTGTCGTATTTTTACACAGTAAATTTAAAAATTCACAAGTCACAACTATGGTTTATTTACTTTCATTAAACATTAGTCCCTGCAACTGTATAATTATCCCCAACTATTGGAAATAACTGCTCTCAAGTGGTGGCATGGAGAAAAATCAGAAAGTATCAAATTTACTAATATGTTAGTAAGTTGGAAGCTTTTTTATTTTTTTAAGGATTTAATTTTTATTAAAATTTAGTGTAATGTGATTTTCTTTTATATGTTGTATTTAATGAATAATCACAAATTATAAAAAGTGTATTAAATTTTTATTAAATGTTATTAAGGAATTTAATTTTTATTGAAATTGGTTTACAAATTTATGTATGCTGTACAGCACTTAATTATATATGTATTTCTTCATTTATATTTTGGTTTATATTTTTTTCTGCTTAAATTTAGTTTTTGTTTAATGGTAATTTTGCTTTAGGCTTGTAGCCATATCTCAGGTTGCCCTTACATTCAGGAATTAATGTACCTTTCAACAAACTGTTTAATGAATGTGCTTGTGAAACCAATTATATCTGTTGCTTAATATTTCACTATATAATATATCATAATTCTATTAATTATTTTTTAGAATAAACTTTAAAAATTAGCTTTATTTTGTATTAAACTTTATGTGAGGAAATAATTGCAATCTGCTACTGAAGTTGATTAGTAATTTTCTGGATTATTTATTGCCTAAAGATTTTTTTTATAGTCATTAATCAGAAAGAGACACAAGATAGCATTTATTAGTTTGTAATTATTCAGATGATTTAATTAAATTTTACATAAATTCTTACGTTAGTAAGTTTTAGTTGTTTTCTAATTTTAGATAATGTAACTTGAATTAACAGTAATTATGAAAGAAATGACTATTAGTAGGGAAATGTAGTTATAAAACCATGTTATTCATTCCAATTTAGGATTATATACCTGATTAGACTAAGGAAGATGTTGACATCAAAATTGACTAAAAAAAAATGTAAAGTAGATCAAAAATAAATGTCACGTTATTAAACATTTACAGAAAGTAGACTGTACTCTGATGGTTAAGTACACCAAAGAAAGTCATTGATGAAAATTCTGATAAATTTTGTATAATTTTTATGTTATTTTTTGGAATTCTTTAAAACTAATATTGGAGATTAGTATTAATCTTTATTATTTGTCACTTTTATTACATTTTCTATATTAATCTATTCATGGTTAAATATAATGCTTTAAAATTACTATGGTTAATCTGTTGGGGGGCTATTACTTATATAAGGAATTCTGATGAATTGCATTGAGTAAAAACAATGCTGGTTTACCTAAATATCAATATAATATTTTAAAAATAAACATTAAATCAGAACCTAATGGTGATACTAATCAGTTAATGCATGGTGACTAAATAATTTTATATTATCAACAATTATACAAAAAATCAAATTTTATTTATGATGTCAAATATTAATTGACTTCTAATTAATTTTTGAATGATATATAATTTTGTGTACAAAAGCCTGCCTATATTATTACTTACATTAAAAATGAAATTTTATTTGAAATCTGAATAAAATTGCTTCACGTATTTTAAGATATTGCAGTTCAATATAATCATTTTTCGGTTTTATTGCATCATCTTATTGTAATGATTTTTTAATAATCATGATTATTACATTCAAGCATAAAAGCTTACACTGTATATACTATTTATTTGAAATAGTGCTTAAAGAAAAAAAAATTGAAAGTAAATATACCAATACACAATGATCCTGTATTAAAAAGTCAAGAGTTTAAATTATAACATACTTATGTAGCTTTTAATGAATTCAGGAATTTAAATCAGAATTTTTCAGCATGAAATAAACTTTCATCAGGCTTCCTTGCTAGAATAGATTTTTATTGGAGAATTCCCCTTCCCCCCTTTTTTTGTATATGTAATTAATAAGTTTATGAAAATCTTACTAATCATTGTATTTAACTATTATATTAATAGGCATATTTAGTAATCCAATATAATATTGCAATGTTTAACCTCATTGAAAACTTGTGGGTGTTATAATTGGACTTACCAATCACTTCTCTGATTTTGAATTCATTAATCTAAGTACAAATTTTATTATTAATACATTTTGTGAAAAAACATTAATTATATTAAGGTATATTATGTTTGTGTGGGTGTATATTCATTAATAAATGTTGGGAAATTAATAATTATATTTAGTTTATTGGATCTTTTAAGCTAATATTTGTTTTGAAAAATCTAAACATAATAGTTATTATAGTGCTTTTGGTATTATTTTCATTTGTAGTTATGATCATGATAGACAAGGAAACACTCGGAAACGTGATGCCAATGAAGAACTTACTCGAAGCAGTAAAAATAAAAAGAAATCTGACAGCCGACAACGTCGTTCTGGCAGTAAATCTAAATACTAAATAATAGCATTAAGTGTTCCATTCACAATGTACTTTTTGATAGCACTCTTATTGAGTAGTTCCTTTACCTTTTCTAAAATGTCTTTTTTGGTTTTTATTATTTACTATAGATTTATGAGAGAAATCTTTCAAAATGAACATTGTGAACTTTTTTTACTTTATTATTTTATTTTACAGTGATGTATCATCACAACTATTATAGCTTAAAAATATAAATAAAATTCCCTAATGTATTTTCAATAAAAGATTTAGTTATTATTGTAATTAACTATTTTTTTTTTGGATTGTTATTGTAACTTTTATTTTTCTTCCCTATTCATTTAAATTAAATAATTGAAAGTCTTGAAAAAAAATTTCCAAACATTAATATGCCAATAATATTTTAGTGATATCTTTTAAGATGATATTTATTTGGATATCTTGTGGGGATGAGGAGAGATTTTAGATGTCTAAATGATATTTTTTTTCTCATTAATCATTTACAAATTAAAAACAGATTATTATTGCAAAAAAATAAATCCATAGTATTTTGTTAATTGCCTTTAAAATATATTTAACACATTTTTATGATGTTTTAATGACTCCAATATGACATTACATATTTTTATTTTTTAAAAAAAAGTAATAATAAAAGTAGAAAAAATATTTCTGTGTTTTATTTATTACTAAAATAAATGTTTAATTTTGTCTTTTCATTTTGATTTATGTATTTTTATTCCCTCTTCAATGAATTTGTACATACATTAGGTGTAAAAGTGAGTGTTGTATTTGTAATCAAAAATATGTCTATATATCAGTATTGCAGAATTTGATTTAATGACAATAAAATTATATTAAAAGTAGAAAGAAAAAAAAAATTGTTTTATAATTTTATTTTATTGTCATGGGTCTCATTTCTTTTCAGCACATTATTCTGTTATTATTATTTTTGTTTCATTTACAAATTCAGCTATTAGTATTATGCATAGTATGTTGATATGTTGGAAAACAATTTTGTGGACTTCAAATTGTTTCTTTGGAAAGTGCATTAAAAAAGAAAACACTTGTTATCAATAATAGATTATCATTGTTTATTTATTTCATCAAGTGTAAAATATAATTAACACAGAATTTTACTTAACATTGAAAAGGCAAAATATGTGATAATTAATTGAAACAATATCACAACCCAAAGTAGTGACATTTTGCATATTGCATAATTTAGTATTAGAATATATTGCAAACGTGTTTTTTATGCTTATTTTGAAATATATAAAATGCCAATACTTCCTTTTCTTTTTAAAAAATATAGTGCTTCATTCTCTATTTTAAAAAAAAAGCAAATTAAATTTTTATAAATATTGATGTACTTTATGAATGTGTGTTTTCAGTATTTTTTATTTATATATTTTGTTTGTGTTTCAGATGAATTATGCCTTAATAAAGATTATATAAAATAATCTAAATATTGGTGGTAAAAAGAAATGCTGTGTTAGAATTTTAATATTAGAAATGAATATTTGTTGTAAATACTGTAGAATATTAAATGAGAAATATTCTCATTAATACACTATATGTTAAATTTGTAAAATACAAACATACCATGATATTTATAGAAATATTGATAACAATAATTGGATGATTTGGGGTTATCATTGATCAAAATTTATATCTGATTTTTGAATTCCTAGTTCCACTTATTTGTTATTTGGTACACAAAAAATCTGTATTATTTATTTATATATTCATAATATGCAATGCAGTTTCTTTTATCTATTTGATAGAATTTTTTAATGCTGGATTATAGTATGGAAGCATCTAAATCAGATGTAATAGTTCAACACGTTCTGAAATTATATTCTTTATTAAAATGTTATTTTAATTGAAGCATTTTGAAATTATGCATTCTAAAATAAAATAATGCTGTCTTTGCAATTCCACATTGAATTTATTTATTATATAGATTAAAAATGAGTAGATTCTCCAACATAATTATAGTCTTATTTTTATACTACTGTGTCAATTTTTATTTGACTAATTGAGTTATATTTCCAGGAAGCAGTAGCAGTAAAATCATTGAAATTGGCTACAAGTCATAAACAATCATAAAAATGTCTCCACAAAAGAATAATGCATATATGATTCCAAAATAAAATGTAAATACATAATGCTAATATAAATTATTATTTTATTTCAAAAGGTTCATGAGCCACATTGAACTTTTTAGAGAACCGACTCGCAAGCCATAGTTTATCCAGGATGGATCTTATCAGATACTAGTGTATTATAATCCCAATTGGTTTCTAGTATTTGCCTTTATCAAAAGTTTGGGATAAAGTTATGTGTCCCTACATAAGCTTCATTTTACTATTCTCTAAGGTTTTGAATCCAAACCAATCTTCCAGGTCAGATCTATATAAATAACTTCAAGCACATTGGCTTGGAATTCAAAACCTTAGGGTATATTTTAAGCACAAATAGTAAAATGTAGTTAAAAAGCAAATGCATAACTGTATGTGGTTAAAAAGGAGCTTGGTAAATGCATAACTGCATTACTTTCAGCTTTAAATCCCAAGCCTTATTAAAAAAGGCAAAAAACAACTATTTTGGAGTTGGGGATTTAAGTGGAGTAGCATCTGGAAATTATTGATTACTCAAGTTTACTATAGATGATATTAAAGTAGTGCTACTCTTATTTTATCATACATTGTGTAAGCTAAAATGTCGATTTGATTCATTTATGTAAAAAGTGTAAATGAAAAATAGCAAATTATTTTGATTTGTATGATTATCAAGGAATTCTACAAAAAAATTTCCTATGACATATAGAAGTTTTGATAATGTGGCTTAACTTAGTTTGGGATGGAAGAAGAATTACTTAAATATTCCTTGACATTCAATATTTGAATAGATATCTCTTCAAATTTTTTCATTTAATTTAATGTATGACTTTATAGTACAAAATTAACAAAAGTTTTCTATAATCATAAGTTTTGCTTATGTAAAATATTCTTAGCAAATTTAAAATGCTAGAAGTATTTTCATCTGTGCATTCACAAGGATTTCAAATCCTAAACTATTATTCAAAAAAAAACATGCCTGTATGAAATCATTTTTATGAAAATATTAGTCATTATAACAGTATTATTTCTATTTTTCATAGCCTCAAATGATGATTCTCAGTAATAAAGAAATTATTGATCATGTTTTTTTTAAAGATTTGAAAACTTAATTAGGAATTATGATTTCAGTGTAGAGCAAGAAATGCGAATTAAGAGAATAATATGCATATAACTGGAGGAACCAATACAGGAAGATACCAGGTTAATCTGGCATTATAGGATTTATATTTTTATAGACTGGAATGTATTTGAACAAGGAAGAAATTAATCCAAATATTTCAAGTCATTGGAAATTGAAGTCGGAAAAGTTTTTTTTTTTGCATTTTTAAATAATAGCTATCATATTTAAAATTTTAAAAGTATATAATTGTGTCTGTTGTCTGAGCAATTATTTTATGCAGCTAAATTGTCATGTAATATTCTAAATGATTTTTTTATATATACATTTTACAGAGTTTAAATCATTAGTAATGAAAATTTTTTGTACCTATATTTTTAATGAGTTTTTAAAACTTTTTTTTTTTTATAAATTTATAATTTTTTGAAAGACATGCTAGAGCAGTGGGGTTCAACCTTTTCACACTTGCGGACCGGCAAAAATAAGGATAAGATTTTGCGGACCAGCAGAAGTCTATAGATAAATTTTCTTAAAGATTTAAACTGTAGCCTTAGATAAACATAATTGTTATAACTGACGAAAACAATTTACTGTGTATTGTAACGATGTTGCTTACCTTCACATGCTGAACACTCTTTCTCGAGTTGCGCAGTCATACTACTACAGAAAACAGTACAATAACAATCGTTCTCATTAATGTGCCTGTGTTGCTATGTTTATTATTTCATTGTTAAAACATGCAAGAATAAAATGTTATTCACCTGAATGTTGGGAAATATCACAGCTAGTTTAACTACATGATAATGATTATGTAAATTATGATAAATGTAATATCTGTATTTAATGTTAAATGTACAAGATGAAGTTATATATATGGAGTTTATATAATAAAAAACTTTTTTTTTTTTAATTTTGAATTTTTTTGGAAAATGAATAAAAAATTTAATTCTACCATCCCCCCATAAACATCTGTGATAGCTAGAAAAACAAATTAACTTATGTATGATTGATTAGATTTTGTTTTCGTTGTTTTTTTTTTAATTGGGTAAAAATGAGATTAAAATAACACCAGATTGCATTAGTTGTTTATTCTTGAAGTCACCTGTAAAGCCACTGGGAAAATTGAGCTGAAAAGTTGTTTTGGTAAAGTGTCACATAGAAATAAAACAATCATTATAAAGATATCATTTTGCTAAGAAAAAAAAAGATAATAGATTTACTTTAGAGAAATCATCATCAATGATCTGTAGAATTAAAATATTTTCAGGTAGTCAAAGTTAAAGATTAAAATTATGATTCCTTAAGATCTGATGATGATTATAATATTAGAAATTATAAAGCATTGAAATGAACAGTCAAATATATCTGTAAATCAAATGGATAGCCAACATATGAATGATTACAATTTATGTGACCCCCTCCAGTAACATGGTCGATGAGTTCCATTATATGTTTATTCAATTATATATTGAGTGACTCCTTCCATTCAAGTGAGCGGTTGTGTTCTTGTCGCTACATATATAATTCGTTTGAATTCCAATTTAAAAAAGAAACAATCAGCTTTTAAGGCTTAAAAATATAGTAATTAGGATAAAACATTTCTCATATTAAACTGCATTTAAAATATTCTACAGCTTTATCTAACATAGAAATAAAAACTATTGTAGGTAATATTTTAGGTTGTTTTCTCATCCCTGGTGTTCGCCACAGGATGGCGTTGATGCTAATCAAAAACATATACATATAGCTATTCCGGGCCGGACCTAAATGATCGATTTGATCTAAAAAGATCTGATTTCTTAGATTTGTAATAAAATATTCTACTAACTAATACTATTATATGATGTTAGTTTTTTCATTTTTGTAAATGTTTATTAATCTTATATTGTTTTTGAGTTTGTGTGTGTCTTTAAAGTTACGGTGTTTTTCTAATTTTTTTTTTTTGGGGGACTTTACATGTGTCTTTTTAAAGTTATGGTCTTTTTTTTTTTGCAAGAGTAAATCAATAATTTTATTCAAAAGCAAGATTTAATAAATAAATGTTTATTAATCTTATCTTGTTTTTGAGTTTGTGTGTGTGTCTTTAAAGTTACGGGGCTTTTTCTAATTTTTTTTTTTTTTTGACTTTATGTGTGTCTTTTTAAAGTTACGGTATTTTTTTTGCAAGAGTAAATCAATAATTTGATTCCAAAGCAATACGTAATAAGTCAATGTTTATTAATCTTAGATTGTTTTTTAGTTTGTGTGTGTGTGTCTTTAAAGTTATGGGGCTTTTTCTCATTTTTTTGGACTTTATGTGTGTCTTTTTTTAAAGTTACGGTATTTTTGGTCAAGAGTAAATCAGTCATTTTATTAAAAAAGCAAGACGTAATTCTAAATCTATCAAAAGTAACGTAATTTATATACAATTTAGAATTGATACCCGACTACTATTAGTAAGGACCGTCATTGAAAGACTCAATTGAAAAATGATACCAGACTAATTTCCGTTTTCTTTTTTTTTGGGGGACGGGACAGTAATGAATCAGAAAGTGGGTTGTTTTTGTTACGTCTGTCTATATAAAAAGGGTACCGTAATTGAAATACTAAATTTTAAAATGATAACCGACTAATTTGCGTTTCTTTTGACAGTAATTAATCAGAAAGTGGGTTTCTTTTTTTGTAAATCTTGTGTATATTTAAAAACAAATAAACCGTAATTCAAATACTCCATTGAAAAAATCAAACCCCGTTGAATTTGCTTGCCTTTTTTTTTTAAAGACAGTAATTAATCAAGAACTGGGTTGTTTTTGTTAGTGTGTAAATATAAAAACTAATCTTATTTTGAAATAATAAATTTAACAAAAAAAAAAAAATAATACCTGACTAATTTTATTTTTTGGACAAGTAATTACTAATAATTAGACACTGGGTTGTTTTTGTTTGTGCGTATATATATAGCAAAAGTAACTGGTCACGGATGAATTCTCGCGAAAACTACTTTTCGCGTGATCCTTCAAATTTTTTTCCCTTCCGCACCCTTAAAAGCAATTTTTGAGAGTTACCCATTTGTAATGGAATCTTCAGGACATTATTACTAAACTTAAATCAGTAAAGTAAGTTACAACACATTAAAAAAAATAGACGTCTTATCAAATCTTAAAAAACTGACTGCTTCAAATACACACTCTCACACGAAACTACAGAGAAAATAGATATTCTACTATTACGAGAAAATGATGAACAAAATCAACTACTACGGCAGCCAATCAAGGCATTTCTGTCTCTGCTTTTAGCATAGAAAAAAGCTATAACCAGCAGGAACTCTGTGTTTTATCATAGAAAGAAGTCTCTTCTGTCGCCGCCACCGCCTCCTCCGTCCAACATAATGTGAAGACTCTTTTCTGCGTTTATAATGTAGAAAAATTCCTCTTTTGTTGGGTGAAAGCCGGTGAAATGGTATATTTTTAGGAATTGACCTACAAATAGCGACATCTCGAGGCGAACACCAGGGATGAGAAAACAACCGAATTTTATTTACAAAAAAAATTAAATTCTAAAATTTTTTACTTACCCAATGTGACGTCTGCTGTTGTTTCTTTGTTACTAAATTTGATATGTGTGGCTGTAGCGTTGTTTCATAATACGAAGTGCTGCTTTAACATCCATTCTATTTCTTTGTTTATTTTTTATTATTGACATTGTTGAAAATGTTTTCTCGTATAAATATAAGGTTAAAAAACTCACTAATAATTAGATAGCTTTATAACTAAAAGTTGGATATTCTTTTTCAAGTGATAACCAAAATTGAGACGATTGCATTTTATGTCTGGACACCAGAGTGAGATCAGATGACAATTCGATCAGATTTTCTTTTTCATGAGATTCAAGTGCACAAAAAAGTTTGCATCTTCCAAAAAAGGATTATTAATCCAGAGGTTACCTTTACGAGAATCCTCACTTTCAGGAAAATAATTATCAAAGTTTTCAGCTAACGTTCTTAAATGCTGACTAATTATGTTGAATTTGACTTTCTTGTTGACAGCAGCAGCAGTCAAAAATTCTCCTAAAAGTGGAAACATATCTATATCTTTTTGTTGTATACAACTATCCTAAAACGGTAGCTTTTTTCTAAAGGTGTCCATTTTATTTCTCAATATAAAAAATATTTGTGCAAGGTCCCTGGAGAAAAAGATTAAGTCTGTTAAGAAGGTCAAATATATCCGCTAAGTATGCAAGTTTAGTCACCCATTCATCATTCAACAAAGGTTCTACTAGGTCTGATTTCCGCTCTAGTAAAAACTGTTTTACTTCTCTAAGTTCGAAAAGACGTGCAAGAACTCATCCGCTTGATAATTACCTCACTTCTGCATGTAGAAGAAGATGGTGGTGTGATTCCATGCTCTCACAATATTGTGAATAATCTGGAGTTCTTTGCTCGACTACGAATTTCATTAATAATTTTAACAGCATCATTCATTACAATATTTAGTTCAGTAGAAAGCTTCCTTGCAGTTTTCAGTGGATCATCATCAGTGAGAATAAAATGTCTGGGTGCGCGACTTGCTTTATTTTTATAACTACTCTTGAGTAACATCCTGTCATGCTAGCAGCACTATCCGTACATACTCCTACGCATTTACTTCAGTCCAAACCTTGTGCTTGAAAATACTCGTCAAGAACATTAAATATCTCTGAACCAGTCGTCCGTGCAGGTAAATCAAGGCAACAAAGAAGTTCTTTCCTTAAGTTTTTATCTTCGTTATATCTCATGAAGCAGAGTAGAATAGCATCCAAGATGCAAGGCTTTACTAATTCCTCTCCACTCGTAAATGGTTTTTTTTGTTTTAGCTATTCGAAGAATAACTAAATAAGATGCTTGAAGCAGTAATTTATTACTAGTCATCATCATACTCATTTGATTCATCTGAATTTTTATTTGATCATGTAATCTTTCAAAAAAGTCTAGTGGCTTATGCATACGTTTTCCAATCTTTGAATACAAATGATGGGCAAGTTTGGAAGGTTTCATAGTTTTATTTGACAAAATTTCAGGACATACTACACACAAAGTCTGTGGTGATAGTTCATTGTCAGGAGCAACTATGAAACCAGGTTTTAAATACTTCTTACTGTAATTTCTAATAAAATTACCCTTTTTGTTATTTCTTGCACATTCTGAAGTATTGACATCTTTTTCCTCATTTCTTTAAGTGTTGTTGGCATACTTTCAGTATCAGCATCACTTTTTACTGGAACATTATCCTTGTCTCTTAAGAAGGCCAAAAGGTTTTGCTGTTTGACTTTTTTGGCTCCATTTTGTGAAGTTTACAATTTCAAAAAAAAATGTCACACAAAATAAAAAGGTGATACAAATTGCAATAAAAATTTTGCTATATGTGACCAATAAATGTGCTGACGCAATACAGAAATGCCTACTAGGTATAGAAATTGACGTGTAAGGAGTGGTGCAATTATTATGAGATTGATGCTTTGTCTTTTAAAGATTGCCTTTTCAGATAAATTCCTTTATTATTTAGTATTTATAGTATTATCTAATTATTTAAATAAAATTTTGATGTATAATTAATTTTATTTAAGCAATTGCGATCAAAAAATAAATAAAAATTGTTTATATTAATTATCTTACTTTGTTATTACAAACTTTCCTGCCAATCTAGCATGGACCGGCAGAAAACTTGCAGCCCAGCATCGGTCCGTGGACCAACGGTTGAAGACCACTGTGCTAGAGCAGAAGGATTGGACATCAGATGGGTTCACTAGGAAATTACATTTATGCATGAAAATAATTTACTAAAGAAATAATAAACCAATACAGAATGAATGTCTTGTTTTCATATTTTGCATAGTAAATAAAAATATATTTCATTTATGGGAAAATAAAAATAATATATATTTTAGCAAGCTAAAAAATAATTCATGGCATATCTTGTTTATATTTTCCATATACCTAAAAAAAAGTTCATTTACAGGAAAATGCAATGAAAATAATTTACATTTTTTTCAATTTATAGAATTATTTAATAAAAATAATAAATGAAATTATGACCCATAATATATTTAGTAATGCAGAAAATGATTATATTAGTCAAAAAGAGTTTTTAACAAAAAACAAGTTCCTAGATTTATTTGTCTTTTTAATTTATAAATAGTAATTTTGAAATGTTAAGCTTCTGATGACATTATGAATTAAATTGAATGTTTATGATGCTGCAAACTTTTTTATATTTATCAGGATGTTATATTTCACACTTAAAAAAAATCCATTCATATTTATAAATATTTTATGCTATTTTGCTTTGATGTTTTATTTTTTTAAGAATTCTTTTAAACATGATTTGTGAAAAGTATATGTCTCATTGTTATTATTGGATATAAGATTCTGTATAGCTCAGAACTTTGATTTTAAAAAATGACTAATGTTCTACTAAGCTCAACTTCACAAATAGTCAATACAAAAAAAAAAAACGTTTTCTAAATTTTTAATTAAGACAGGTCTGAAATAATATGTAAAAATTATTAATGTAAAATAATTGAATATGAAATTTCGTAGAATGTTATAAAAAAGTTAATAATATAATAAATATATCCTTGAATTGGCAAGGAATACTAGAAGAGAATAAGTATCAAAAATATAACATCTTAGTATTGAAAAGTTATTTCAGTAGTAAGGAAAAAAATATTACTAAAAAAGAATATGAAATGCATGGAAAAATTCTACAAAGAATTATAAATCTGAATTGCCAAATACTTAAAAGGTGAGATAAGCAAATCCAGGAAATGATTGGATTGTTATGGATGTTTTAAAAAAGCAAGTGAAAAAATAGATGTATATCATATCTATATATTTAAAAATGTATTACCTCATTGGAAAACAATATTGATAGTTAAAAAGGTAAAATATTATAATTATATCCAGTGGTGTAGCTAGAATTTTTGGGTTCCTGTACAAAATTTAAAAAAAAGCTTTCTTTAGGACCAGGTGGACTTCCAAATCTAGGAATCCATACACATTACCTTAGTTTGCTTCATGATAGTTATGTTATTGGACCTAAGATTATTATATCATCTGCAGAAAATTTTGAATTGAAACCAACTAAAGAAATTATTTAAAAGTAGGTTTATCATAGTAGATTATATCCAAGTATTAAGAGAAATTATAGAGAAAAAAAAGTGACCTTATGCTTGGAAAAGGATATGAAAAGGCATTTGATTTATAAGCATTAATATAAAATGTTGAATTATTGCTATTAAATCGTTTTTGGTATATAGTAAACTTTTACTATTTCAGATATTCTCTGGTTAAAAAATTGTTTTCATTTTAAATCACTAAATTAACTTTTACATGTATTTATTTCTTATACAGCAAATTTTAAAAATTAGTCATTAAAATGTAATTATATATTTTTTGAAGGGTTTTTTGAAACTGACTTCTATTTTAAAAATTTTGCAACATTTTTTATTTTACTTTTCCTGTTCAAATAATTGCTAATCTAGACTCAACATAGTTATAATTTTGCATTATTCATATCAAACAGGAATTGCAATGTTCTTGTAGTACTACAATTAGTATATTATGTTTCATGCTCATAACTTGGGATTTGCATCTGTTGCATGATTCTTGGAAATTTATTATAAGCTAGCTTAGTGCTATGTCTAGCTGTTAGAGACTGCACTACCATGAGGGCAACTACACATAACACGCATCCACGAATGTGTTAATAATGACTAATGATTAATTATAAAGTAACTTTAATTATACGATCCCTTAAATGTTTAGCTATTTACATATATATACAATTATTACATCAATGGGCACCCAAATGCCTAATAATAAAGATCAATTTGACCTGTAAGGAGTCCTAGCTGATTCCCCAAGAATGAACAACTTTCTCAAGGTAGTTCATTGTTTTCGATTCCCAGCAATGATTGGCTGGTTCTCTGCACATTCGTTCAGGTGATTATTTCCTTATGCTTCATACTGACAATTAAATATCATTGCCTTTAATTAATTAGTTATTTTTGTAGGTTGTCGTTTATCTAAAAAGAATACTCTCATTTCTTTTAATTGCTTCATTTCCTTAATGACATTTCTATTGCACTAATTAGACCATTGTTTATTTTTAGCATTTAATCTTTTTTATCTAATTTGAACTATAACTTAATTTCTACTTTAGAAATTTTTTAACATTCTTTAATATTTTAAACGTAACTTTTTTCTTTGTCTATGTGTGAGATAAACACATAACATTACTTCCCCCCAGTTCAGAGATGAGGTTTTAATTTATGAACTTGATACAAGTTATTAGAAAATGTGGGGTTCTTTAACTTTCGTGTAGCATGCTGATGTTCCTTTTCATTGTAACTCACTAGGTGTATACTCCAGAGATATAGTTGTTTAAATATCATAATTACTTCTGTATTTTCTCACGTCTGCTCTAATATCCAGACACTATTAAGCTCTAGAGCTTTTTCTCAGCCGATGTCTCAACTATTATGCAGCCACTTTACTATGTGCTGTCTATCTACCCTTGACTGGAATCAGTACAATCACCTTTCATAATGCAGCTTTTGCGTACCGACCGTTGTTTCCGGGCATTCCATAGATCTTTGTGAAAAAAATTGAGACATTGATTAGGCCTTCACAAATCTGCATCATGATCCATTGCTAGCCGCTGTCTTCAGTTGTCCAATGAGCTACCACTTAGTTTTTTACTCTTGCATTTAATACATCTTTGTAATTCGTTTGTTTCTTTTCCTGGTTATTCTGGATCTTCTCTGATCTGTTTTCATTACATAGTGGCTGCTGGAAAGATTTTTTCTCTTTAAGTATATCTTTTTTGTGAATGTTATTTTAATTCCCATTTTGCTGAACCAGTCTTGACCTAATATAGGGTTGATAAGGACATGTACTATGTATAGTGGTAGCACATAAATTTTGCCCTGACTTTGGCCTTGTCATTTATATCTCGCCTTTAGATCAGTTTTTTTGCATAATGGGTCTTTTCTTAATCTTGGGAAGTGACTGTACCAATCATGGACTGACGTCAATGATATACTGCTGCCACTGTCGACCTCCTAGGAGATAGGCTGATCACATATCTTAATTTTGATCATTATACTGATATTAGTTATTGCCATCTTTTTAATGTGAGCCAAGTGCTTTTCTCGATCTTTTGTTTTATGAATACTACTGTTAGTATCATTTCTCTCTACGCCGAACTCTTGCACATTTTTTCCAAGTGCCTTCTTTTCTTACAATTCTTACAGCACTCTCTTATAATAATTACTGGTTTTGTGATCCTTTTTTCCACATCAATAGCATGTAAACCCGGTTTCACCATTAGCCATATTTTTATTATTATCCAACCATATTTTGCTTATTCTTTTACAAACATCAGTTTCTGATTAGCTGTTACTTTTGAACTCTGCAAATTTACGTGATTGTTCAATCACGAGTTCATAAGCTATGCCACATTTTATAGCTTTAGTGTAATTAAATCGGTCATGGCCAACAGTTGTTGCTGTAAATTATCATTGCACATGCCAATAAGCAGTTGTTCCCGCAGGGCTTCGTCTAAGAAATATCCATAAATGCAGGTTTTTGCTAAGTTAATGCAAAGCATTGTCAATCTTTAATGCTTTGAAGCTTGGGGGTAATGGCTTGCCAAACATTTTTTAATGTGATCATATGAACATTCTTCATGAGTTAGCGGTTTTGTTATCCTGTTAGCTATTTCAATAACCCCTTTACCTGTGAAACCCAATAATGAAGCAATCTTACACATCTTTAAACTTGTTGATAAGTAAGTATTTCTCTGTGTTGAACATACAAGGGCCAACCACTTGCCTCGCTGGCATCAAATTCCCCGATTGCTACTTGCATTGTTACAACTTTTACTGAATTTAACAGTTTCTTTACTAGTGGTCCGAATTAATCCTGTTGACTTCTAATTTGCTATGTCTAGCTGTTAGAGAATGCACTACCACGAGTGCAAGTACACAACACACTTCCACAACTGTCTTAATGAACTGTTAATTTTAATGTAACTTTAATTATATGATCCCTTAAACGTTTAGCTATTTACATATATACAATAATTCCATCAATGGGCCCGAAGGCATAATGAATAATATGACCTTTAAAGAGTCCTAGCTGACTTGTTGCGTTCTGTGGAAAATGAAACATTCTGCTTGAATATATATCCGTCTACACAGATGAATTTCCTAGAATCAACTTGAACTTTCTCTAGTGCTTAGTACTGAGGCAGTTAATTGTTTTCGAATCCCAGCAATGATTGACTGCCCTCTGCACATCCGCTCAGGTGATAATTTCCTTATGCTTCAAATACAGGCAATTAAATATTATCTTTGCCTTTAATTAATTAGTTAATTTTGTAGGTTGTCGTTTTGCATTCCTTTTAATTGCATCATTTCCTTAACTTTGCACTATTTAGACCATTGTTTATTTTTAGCATTTAATTATTTTTATCTAATTTAAACTACAACTTAATTTCTACTTTAAAAAAATAAATCTTTTAACAGTCTAACTTTTTTCTAATAGTTTTTTTCCTTCAAAATATAAATTTATTATTGCTACTATTGTTACATGTTGATTAGTAGGGTGTTAGAAAGTGGGGTTAATTCTTTGTATTGAAGATCCTGAGTGTGTTTTGTTGCTTGTTGTGTTGATATTTTCCTAGAGCATCTAATGTGATGAGTTGAATTTGAAGAATTAGCTTCTAGGCAGTTGTGGTACAGTGAAAAGGTTCCATATGTCTTTGAACCAGGCTTTTGAAGTGAGAATTTTTCATTTTGATTGGTTTTATATGAAATAAGTGCCCTCATTCAGGTGCGGTGTGAAAATTTTTATGCACCTAACTGTCCAAATAGCGTATGTTAAGAATATCGAGTCTAATCACTACTATTGTTCTGGTTTTTAGGCAGTCTTTTAATGAATTGTAGTAATAAATTTTTGAGTGGTCAAAGATAATTTTCCTGATATTTCCCAGACCTGTACAGTTGAATATAATGTGGTGAAATGTTTCTTGTCTCTTGCAGTTGATGCAGATTGGATCTATTTTTGCCTTTTATAGAATAGGAAAATATTGGTATGCATTGCCTCCAGGTTGATTTTTATTATAAGGTCAAGATACTTAGGTTCCATATTCTGGAATTTGAAAAATGATGTGATTCTTTTATTGGTAATGCCAAGTTTTGAGTCACCAGTTTTAACATTTTGTTGAGGAGTTCGTATGCATCCCAGATTTTAAGTTTCTTATCGAATAGTTTCTTTGTAAGAGACGTGAGTGTTGAGTAGTTCTATAATGGTGTCACTCCACATCTTTTTGTAGGAGATGGCTGATCTGTTGGGGAGAATTTCTGTGAATTGTTTATGCTCATGTCTTTTGATAAGATTAGTGATTAAGGTGTGAGATTTCTGGAGATAGAAGGCTTAGATGAAGGGAAATGACATGCCGTTAAATCTAGGTTGTTGCATCTTCTGGATGCTGAAGGCAGCTATTTTTCCGCCCCAAAATAGTCTGGCACTTAGGGAGTTTATTTTTTTAATAAAGGTATTTGTTATTTTGATGATTGGGAGGTAATAATTAATTTTGCTAATTATTTTCATATTCATAAGTGCTACTTTGCCTTGTAAAGAGATATACTTTGGCAAGTGTACTGGTGATTCTTTCCATAGATAGTATAATAGTCTTTAATTTCTTTGGACATAGCACTAAGCGATTTGTGTATTAAAGAAGCCGAGGAATTTTTGTGGTTCGGCAGTGAGTTTGGTGTTAATTTTCTTGCCAGAACTGATTCTCCAAACCGCTGATTTTTGAGGGTTGATACTTAGACCGGTTTCTTTGGTAAATTGTTCTACGATATTGTATAGATTGCTAAGGTATTTAGTAGATGGTAGAATCATTAGTACATCCATGTCCCAACCGCTGATTTTTGAGTATTGATGCTTAGGCCGGTTTCTTTGGTAAATTGTTCTATGATTATTGTATAGATTGCTAAAGTATTTAGTGGATGGTAGAAACACTAGTACATCCATGTAAGCAAATGTTTTAATTTGTTTGAGTAGTTTTGGGATGTATTTTCCCGGCAATTGATCTATTTCTTTAAGCAGTGGGTTAATATAGATGAAAAGTAAGACACTGAGGGGGGGAAGCTTGCGGAATTGAAATTTCAGATTTAAATCCTTGTGCAATGTTACCATTTAGTGTTATGAAAATTTGTCTGTTTCCCAAAAGGCCCAGGATTTGGATTATCTCCCAGGGAACAGTGAAGTTATTGAGTATGTCCAGAAGTTTGTTTATTCTGACAATCATATGTGGCAGTGATATCCAATTGCACCGCAATGGGTTTAGATTGTGAAGTCTGATATGGTCTTTTAGAATTCTAACTTCTCCTATGGCTGTCATTGCTGAAGAACCTTTTTTTGCAAATTGGGATGGCATAATATTTTGCAAGATTTTTGCCTGAATTTGATCTTTTATAACCAATTCCACGATTTTGATTAATAGTGGTGTCATGGATATTGGCCTTGTGGAGTTTTGAGGTGTCTTGGTTTTTTTTTGATGAATATCATCAGCGCCACTGGGTATAGATTAGGTATATTTCTTTTTTCTGCAAGGTAGTTGATCATCTTAAGTATGATAGGAATGATTATGTTATTGAGATGTGATATAAATTTTGGGATGTCATGAAGGCCTGGATGAACATGGTCAGGGAGAGATGTAAGCTTTTCTTTTAACATCTTTTCCATAATTCCATGCCCCTCCTGGTCTCTGCATTCTATCCATTAACAGTCTTCATTTTGATAATGTCTTTGAAGTTTTTTTGGAAAAAGGGCATGATTTTGTCCAGTATTCTATGAATGATTGACCATTTAAATTAATAGAAGGGGTGGTTTGTTTTCTTTTTGCCCCCAGTGTCCACCTAAGGCAGCCTCTGGTCCAGCAGTGTTGAGAGGTATACTTGAGCCCGCTTTATCGAGATGTATTCTACCAGAGCTTTTGTTTAACTTTATATAGGTTTTTAATGTGCATTATATCTTCAATTTTGTTGACTTCTGTAGAATGGTTTTTCAGTTGGCTGTTCAAGTCTTCTAAATCTTTTAGTAGAGCGGTGGGACTATTGCGTTTTTGGGAATGATGTGTAATTAGCGACTGCATGATTTCTATAAAGGAGAACCATGCTTCAGCATGAGACGAGTAGATTTTTATTTTATTAAAGTATATGTAGGCTTCTGAAAAAATTGCTTTGGGAGAACTTGTTTTTGTTATCCTTATAGATCTATTTAGTCTGCATGGGACTTGACTTCTTATCTCAACCCCAATGATGAGGGCCAGATGATCAGAAAAGGCCACGGGCCCTAGTTTAGCATCAAGTATGAAGTGCATCTCAGAAATAAGTATTAAAGAATTGTCATTTCTTGTGTAGAATGAGAAGGCTCCCGGGGGCAAGAATCTGTCTCCACTCATATTTTTATTGATGAGGTGGATGTATTTTTGTTGACATATATTGTGTTGAAGTTACCTATTATGATGGCCATTATCATGTTGAATGTGTTTATTATTCTTAAGTAATTTGATGCTGTATTGTTTGTGTATATGTAGAATATGTTTATTCTCATTCTTTCGTAACTTATGTTAATTGCAATTATATTGTCAATATAGAGGGTTCTGAACTTGTCTGGTGGGTGATTTTTGTTGAGGACTCCTGATGCAATGTAATTCATTGAAAGTTCTATCCCAATTGTCAAGTTCTTGTTTGAGTTTGGGATCGGTTTTGTGATGGTACTTTGTTTCCCCAATCAGAAGGATGTGTGGTGAGGTGGTAGTGAACCAGAGTTTAAGTGTAAGGATTCTCTTGTATGAGTTAATCCCTACAATGTTGATTTCAATTATTTTACATTTCATAATCAGTGATATGCTTTGAGTGGCTGAAGATTACTGCTTTCAAGTTGATTGATTGGATTTCAGTGTCTTCTGTGCTTATTGTGCTATCGCTTAGTGAATCATTATCTGAGAAGATGGGTTCTGTGAGTTCATTTCTTTCTTGGTAATTGATATTGTTGTACCATTTAGCCTGTTGGGTTTGATTTGTCTCTTGATTTGGTTTTCCTTGGGAGAGTGTTTTTCCTTTATTTTTTTTTGTCGATGATGCAGTATTTATCTGAGTGATTTCGATTCTTGCTTTCCCTTTTTCATTCCAAGTGTTTTCCTTTTGTCTTTCTTTTTCAGAGCTTGATTTGTGTGACTTCCCTTTTTCCCCCCATGTATTGTTGATTGGTGACATCCATTTGATACTCTTCTGAGCTGTTAAACTGCTCGTTTCTGTGTGTGTGCTGCTTTGTCTTTATGAGTGGGTGGTAGTTTTGTTTGTAACTGTTTTGGGCATTGTCCTTGGGTTTTTTTTTTTTATCTTGGGTGGCAGTTGCATTTTGTTTTGGATGTTTTTCTATTTTGCTACTGTCATGACTTTGATTAACTACATCTAGTGAATGTGTATCTTTGATTCTGTGTTGTTCTGTATCTTGCATTAAGGTTTTTTGTTCTGTTTTTTTCTGTGTTTGTGAGGTTCATGACGTGTTTTTACTGAGCGATTCTTGCTTGTTTTGTCTTTTGGGAATCTGGTCTATGTTTCTGGCTTTTGTTTTTTTCCTGTTCTTTTTGGTCTTTATATAGGTTTATGGCTTGGTTGTGTGTTGTTTTTTTTTTTTGCGGTTTACCATTTCCATCAGACTTTCCTGGAGTGTATGCTGTGTTTGCCTTTGCATTTATGAAATTTGTTTTTTCTACTTCCACAATCTGTGCATATTCTTGCCAGACATTCTTTTATTAGGTGTGATCTTTGTAGGCAGTAGAAACACAGGTCTCACTCTGCGGAAGGATGATATTGGTGAACCTTTGTAGTTTACTACTGTAGAAGGTCTGTAGATGTTATGGTTTTTTTAAGTGTATATCAAAAGTTGCAGTATTTGATAAGTCCTGCATTCTCTTGTGGTAGGTATTTGAATTTTGCTATTTTACCTTATGTATTGAGTGTGTCTTGTAGTTGTACTTCAGTGAAGTTTATTATGCAATTTTTTATTCTACCTGAGAGTCATGGGTCTTGTGAGTTCGATATAGCATAGAAATTTTTCACCTAGTGTTTTATTTGTGCTTTTGAAGTTGTTTCTTTTGCCTAGTTTGTAAATTTTATCGCAATATAGCGGTCATTTGGGTGGTTTGAAACTGGATGCCTTCACCCAGACTTCTTTTATCATTGTACATAGTTGATCGAGTGGAAATTTATATAGGGAGTGTTTGGCATCTGTTATTGCAAGAATTAGGTTTTTATCACTGTTGTAATTAACTAGTGATTTATATAAGTTGTTTGGAATTGTTTCATTAAATTGTTTATTAAAGTTTTGGTATTTTTCTTCCGTAAAGTCTGTTGTGAAGGTTTGTATTTGTGTTTTATAGATCGTTGCTTTGTTGTATATTTTGTTCGATAATGTCTATTAGGAATTGATTTGGGTTATTGCATTTAGATTTTTCTGTAACGTAGGTGTTATCATTATTTTTTGCTATTTGTGCATAAGAGTTTATTTGCAGATGTAATTTGACTTATTGGGCTGTTTAGGCTGTATGTTTTGTTTGGGTTTATTAGTTTTTTGCTTAAAAACTTTGCCGTGGCAGTTGATATTTCTAATTTTTTTTCCTCGGTATTTTCCATCGCATTATCTCTGTAATCGTTTTTTAGCGCCTCTAGTAGTGTAATAAATTTTTTCCAAATTGCCGTGATGTTTGGATTTTTTACTATGGGTTCTTTGGAAGTTAAATAGTTTTTTTTTTTTTAAAGTATTTGTTGCTTTGTAATGTATTTAAAGGTGTTTTATTTTGCATCGACAATTGCGAACTGCTAGAATTTGCGCTGTTTTGGAAATCGCTCTCATAAGTATTTTTAAACATATTTTCATTATTTGCAAAGATATGCTTTGTAACTTTATCTTGATTAATATTGATTTGATTTATCCTCGTTTGGTCTTTTGAGAAGCTTTTTAGAAGAGTTTTCTGTGTTTGTATTACACTAGCATTAAACGTTAGGCTTTGTTTGTTCAAATCGCTAGCGTTTATTGCTAAATTTTCATCCTCGTTGGGGTTTTGTGTTACGATCTGTTCGGGATCCAGATCTTTTAAATTGAGAATTTTTGATTAATATTAGATGGTTTTTTTGCCTATTTGTGGCTTTAACTTGCTTTGTGAAATATCTTTTTTTTCGCATGTTCATTGCTGGAACTTAACATGTGCTCAATGGTGACTTGAGATTTTTTTTTCTTTTTTAACATCGGATTTTTTTCTCAAATCCATTAGCTAATAAATGTGGTAAAACACTTACATCACTAGTTCTCTTCTTCTATGCTAGTACTCTTTTACTTTATGAATTCTAAATTTTTCTTGGAGGTCTATTGTTGCATTATTTGCTCTAATATTGTCATATGTGGCGTTCGAACTTTTCTCTAATAGTTTCTATATATATGTATTTGTGAGAATATACACATACTTAACACTTAGTATTATTTTATAAGGTGGCAACTAGCTACTCAACGTTGAGCAGAGAATAAATATTTAGTTACTATTAATTAGGGCAGGGCTATCCAACCTTAAATAATCCAAGAGTCACATTCAAAATAAAAAAGCATATGAATGTGGAGTATGTGCATTGGAACAAAACAGTGCAGTACCACTTAAGAAACACATTTGAAAAATATATGGATGTACATAGGTGATTTAAAAACTAGCCAATATTTAAATTATGGATTAGTAATAGAATTAAAATATTTAATAAGCATTTAGATTATCTTTTCATAATCCCTCACTATGTTTTGGACAGCTCTGAATTAAAAGATAAAAATCCTAAGTTAATCTGAATTATTCAGAAGAGTGCCAATGATCAGATTTAAAAAAAACATGATTGTGATATGATGCAGCATTGACCACTTAATGAGGAAATGTTTTTTTGCTACTGGCTTTGATCCCTGGTTTATCTTTTAAATATAAATTGAATGCTTGATCTTTCTTTATTCTTTTTTTTTAAAAAAAAAATAGCATTTTATAGTTAATGCTGTGTAATTGCTGATTCTCCTTGCTCATTGAAATTGCTAAGCCCCCCCCCCCCCTTCCAATTGCAATTTATAAGTAAGTATTACAAAAAAGGATGAGGAAGAGAAGAAAAAAAGCTCTAGAAATGAGTTTTGTGATTACTACAAATCAATCTGAACCACATTACATTTAGAACATGCTGGTCCATTTTTGTGTTTACTTGATATTTTACAATGTATTAATTTCTTCAGAAAATTTTTCTAGCTGCAATACTTTAACATCATGTCAAATTATAGTTACACGATGTATTTTATTCTTTGCCATATCTTCCCAATTGAAATGACATGGCACTTCTTTAGAATGTCCGAGATAATCCTTATTATGATGACAGGATTTACTTCGTGAAAACCATGCTTAAGTTCACCTTAAAGCACTTTTAAGAAATCTTGCACTGTTTATTCATTTTAAGGTGTCCAATTCAATGAAGGTATAATTTTATAATAATGGACCCTGTTATCATGTTCAGTAAGTTTAAGAGTACATTATGATTTTGTATTTTTAAAATTTTATGGCGCACTCTCCCAATTGAAATTTTCCTAATGCCTTTGTAATGTGCATATAGATGTTCAAGTCTTCCATACAATAAAATAGTTAAAATAACAGCTCTATAATAAGCTGACTTATTAGCAGCACGTTGGAGTTTGTGTTAAACTGAACCATCTAAGCTAAAAGTAGCTGAAGATAAAGAACTTAAGTAGCCAAAATCTATATATTACATTCTTCTTCTGGATTGCAAAAAAATTGCACAATCACCAGAATCCAAATTTTTCACTTTTAATTTATACAAATTAAAGATTCCACTATCAAATTACGGTAAGTCTTGATCCTTATTTGATTAAGCCACATATAAACCCCTAAATCAGTCATAAAAATTAAAATCAATATTGAAACAAGGTCACATTATTGCTTAATACCAGTTTTCATTTAAAATAATTCAAGATTTTCATTTTTAGTAATAACACTCTTTCATTCCATCATGTAAAAGCTGTATGATATGAAAAAATTTTGGCAATCGACCTATTTCGATGACCCATATCTATCGTATTAACTGAATTCAGTTTCTTGACCAAGTCAATAGAAGCAATATGTAAACCATTCTTTATTCTGACACTTTTCTTGTATTTACTTGGCAACAAAAACCATGTCAGAAGTACTTTTTGATTTCCTAAAACAATCTTTAAACTCTAGTGACCATCTATGGCTGGAAGCAACTTATTCAACCAAATTCTTGAAAATATCTAGTGTAATAAATAATGATCTTTTACGGTAATTATTGCAATTTTGTCTTTCTGTTTGTTTTTGAAAATGAGAAAAATAAGAACATTCTTAAAATCAAGTGGCACAACTTCATGGGTTCATATATTCAAAAACTTCCAACATCTTTGAATTGAATATATCACCATATTTGAAATCTTTTCCAGGTACTTTTTTTAGAACCTGCAGACTTTGCATTTTTAAGATTACAAAAACTTTTGATGTCACTAAGAATATTTACGTCCAAATAAAAAATGAATAGATAAAATAAATTTATTATTGAAAGTCATTGTCTCAATTTTTGAATTACTATTCCAAATCTTGCACCTGCTTAAATTATTGTTTTGAATATGTGATCATTTTTTACACTTATATAAGCTGTAAAAACAGTAGGAACTCCATACAGTAGTGCAAGCTATGGTAATCAATGAATGCTAAATCTATTGCACTGAATAGCATTACTGTATGGAGAGTTGTTACAGTTTTAATAGCTTGTTTAAGCAAAAGAATGTTTTAGTGGTTTAATATCAATCTTGGTCAAAGGATGATAGTAACTGGTTATTAAAAACAAGAGACCAAAATGTATGCAGACTAATTGTGTTCAGATCTGTATTATACAGGTGAATAAAACTTTGATTGAAAAGGTATTTATTTTGGACTCTTAGTTTAATAGTTAACTAAAAAGATTGCTACTGGAGAGTTGTATTAGATCTAAAGCGCAATGCTCTCATATCCAAGGTTTCTCACTGATGAAAGCCACAAGCTAGAAATTTGTCAAATATTGGATGAGTAAGCACTAGATAGGGATTTTGATGCACAAACCTAGTATCCATTGATTATTATGACTTGCACTGATTGACCAGAGAGAGTTGCTATTGTTTGATATCTATCTTTGCAGTTTTAATCCTTTAGTCATTTTTTAAATTTTCTTGTCAGTCATTGAACTTCTGCCTTCAGATCTCTTATGAAGTTCTACATTTAATCTATTATTCTGCCAAACTATAAATGCACATGTTTTTTTTTAATCAAATTATTAATATTTGTCAGAAAACCAGTCAGATTCTTTTTCGTGGAACTAAGAATAGATTTATAACATAACACACTTCTTAATAGAATTTGTCTGAAGGTTTGTAATGATGGTATATTATAAGATGTGATATGTTGGGCTATTTCCATCATTTATGAGGTTTGGTTCAAATCCTCCTGAGTCCTTCGATTTTTTTTAAATCTAATTGTGTTTATTCTTTCCTAAGAGCAAGATATATTAATTAGAGGCTTCCATACATTGTGTATAACCATATGCTTAAGTGGGAAAATACAAAGATTGGATAAAGAGGAAAAAATGCATAGAAGAAGATTCAAGGAAGCTGCTCATATGACAATGGTAAATAATTCTATAAGTCAACCCAATGTGGCAATATATGGGAGCCTCTAATTAATCTTGCTCTTAGGAAAAAAATAATTAGATTAATAAAAAAATTGAAGGACTCTGGAGGATTTGAACCAACCCTCATATATAAATATATCAAATTTCTACTATATGTTGCCTTTGACAGAATAGCTCAGTTGGTAGAGTGTTTGCCTTAAATTCAATATTCAAGAATCTAAAGGTGCGAGTTCAACTTCTAAGTGAATATTGTCACTGTGCATATGGGCCAGCAATACTTGAAGAAGAATGGAAAATAATACTACTCGAAACGTGTAATTACTAACCTGTATTGTCTATTTGTGTGTTATTACTAAAGTTGTTTGTATTTGAAAAAGTTTAAAATTTTCTATACATTCAACATTCACTCATAAACGATGGAAATAGTCCAACATAGCACATCTTACTTCTTAATAGAATTCCATAATTAAATAACATGACAGTCCTCAAGATCCAGATTAGCAATTTAAGTGTGTATTAACGTAAAAATTAACATGAATTAGTAGATTCTTTTAAAGAATGAACAATATTTATGTCAATATGATTTGAATAATCTTTTTTATTGCAACTCATTTTATGTCAATGTGATTTGAATAATCTTTTAATGCAACTCATTTTAATCTTGGAGAATACTAAGAGCAGCTATATTGATCTTAAATCTTGACAGCTCCCTGTTCACTTGATGAAGTCCTTTCTTGGTTTTAAAGGATTTATATCAAGTAAAGTTAGCACAGTCCATATAATTATATTTAGAAAAAAGTTAGATTTATAATATTTATCTTTAGTACTACCGTAGTCTGCTTTACCCCTACTATTGATATTTTCTACACCTGTAATGAGTAATCCATCAAACATTGACTTAATGAGATTGTGAGCCAGACTTTTTGAGAACATTTTAGTCAGAAAAGATTATTTGTATTGAATGGAAACATTCTTTGATGAACCAACGTTCTATCCTACAAGATAACAGGAGCTCTTGGGCAGCACTATTTATTTGTTATATTTTGATTTAAAAGTGTCAAACTTAACTCCATCCATTTTAGATAAATACATCACTCCACCAACTTTGATAAGATTCACTCTAGATAATTATATTAATGAGTATCACTAATCATTTATTAAACTTGAGATTAACATTAGCTCAAATTAAACACACAAATGGCCATATGTAAAAGTCATTTTACTATCTGTTACCTGAAAACTTGATACTTAACAAACTGAAAAGCTTTCCTGACCATGTCCATCCTGGTCCTCATGCTATCCCCAAGTTTATCCATCACCTAAGTCAGTTCACCATCCCCATTACTCTCAACATGATCAACAAGCTGGCCTCAGGTGCTTACATCATCAAGGGTCTATCTGGTAACACAAGTTCCTTTTCTTAAGAAAGATCAGCCACCTACTGAGCTCAAGAGTTTTAGGCCCATTTTGATGATCCCTCTGCTCATAAAGCGTATTGAGTCTACCATCAAAGAGTCACTAGGACAATTTATACTCCCTGCCCTTTCTGCCTCAATTTGCTTGTAAGGGGCGCTCCACTCTTAGGCCTGCCACACTTTAAGATGACTAACAAGCATGTTAGGCAGTCTCTAAATGGCATATCCATCACTGTCCAACTAGATATCCAGGCAGCCATTGAATCTGTTAGGGTCGACCACCGAGTATGTTAGGCGGTCTCTAAATGGCAGGTCCATCACTGTCCAACTAGATATCCAGGCAGCCTTTGAATCTGTTAAGGTTGACCTGTTTCTTAGTGTCCTCAGGGATCTGAACATTCCAGAGGCTCTTCTGTCCATCCTCTACAATCTCCTGTCGAACAGAGAAATCCTTATTACCCTGGATGGGAAAGTTGTCCCCAGCTTCACACCTACCATCCATCCCTCAGGGCTCTGCTGAGAACTTTGTTCAGCGCATGTCTGAATTCCCTCTTGCTCAGGCTGGAACATGACCTTCCTGGCATCTTCATTCCTGCACTGAGCAAATGCATCAAATGCCTTGCTTATGTAGATGATGTGGTTGTCTTCCTTCCCTCAGTTGATCTCATCCCCGGGCTTCAATAGGTCCTCACCTGGTACACCAAAACACACAGGCTGGAATTTAGCAGTGATAAATCAGCAGCCTGGCAACCATCAACTGGTAAACATCCCTTCCACCTTCAATGCCAAGCTGCACAACTTCCTCAGTTACTCCCTCATAACTGTCACCTAAGGATATGTGGGTACAGGTCCAAACCACACTAACAAATCATATCCATCCACAGCACTATCACAGGCATCTACCTCTTTATGGGAAAGTCACCCTCCTTAATCTTCTAGGGTTTCCTAAAATAGTATATTGCCTTCCCATTGTTGTACCTACACATTCCTTTATATCCAAAATCAATTCCTTTTGCACCCATTTTTTCTGGGACAGAAAGTTGATGGCCATCAGCCTAAAAACTTTGGACCTGCACTCCATTGAAACTTCTGATCCAGTGATCTCAACATTATCCTCACACTCCTAAGTCACTTTCCTGCCAACCTTGTGCATATCATTATCTCACCCACCAACACTTCTCCCAGTGGCAGGGCATGGACCTCACTCATTGCCAACATCCTACAAAAAGCTGGCTTTATTATACCATCAATCAGTAGCAACCTAAAGTACTGGGAGATTTTCAATCAGACCACATACTTTTCCATTGTGTCCCCTACATTCCTCAAACTTACCAATGCTCAATCTGCAAATTCAAAAGGTGGTCCCTTCAGGCAAAATTCCTCGATTTCTTTCTCAAAATCAATCTTCACTCCCATTCCACAAATCAATTTTTGGTCAACTATAGGGGTTTCACCAAGATCTCCCATATGTCAACTCTGTAAAACTGACAATGAAACCCTCCAGCACTTCCTACTTAAATATCCCTTTCTGCTTAGCATGAGACATGTCATCAATTCCTGCCTTTCCTTGCACAGGAATACCATCGTCAACGTCCAAGAATCCATAGAATCGGGAGGTCTTTGCAACTATCAGTTTCCCTCATCTATGCACTCTGATTGCTCCGATGTGCCATTATTTTTGACAAGAATACACTCAGTGAATCAAAAGCTCTTCGACCTAATTTGCTCTGAAAACCAGAGATACCAAACTAGCCCCACCTCTACTCCTCACAGACACTTGGGCAATCCATCAACTCTCAGCCTCTGTCATAGGACTCAATCATTCAATGTTTGTGACCCATGCGGTGCTTGCTCAACAAAGACATGCATCTCGGACTGGCCTGGACTACACACCATTTTCCACTTTCCATTCCTTTTTTACATGTATCCTCCCCTCTTACCATGTTGCTTCTGAAATTTCAATTTATCATATAATCACTCCCTTGTAAACCTTTTTCTAATTGTATTTGCATCTGGTTTTTTTTTAGTGAATAAACTTTCATCACTGAGAAAAAAAAACTTAAATGACATTTTAAACAAAATGTTTTTTTTTATCACTAACCTAGATTTTATTACTTCTTTTATTTATAATGGGATTATCCAAAAAACATCGTTAAATAAAAATAGTTAATCTAAGTAAACTTTTATAGAAGTAAACAATTTTGGTGAAAAGTTTTTAAATGAATGTTTTATTAGTTTAATGGTATCAATATTTGTAAGAAATGTCAAAGATAATAGTTCTTTATTGTTTGTCTCTGTACAATGAGATTTTCCTAAGTCGTAAAATGGGAGAATTTTGTCTCAATTATTTACTATTTGGAAACGGTTATTTCAAAAGCAAAACGCATTCGATTGTTTGGCATAATATATTTAGTTTATTATCTTCATTATTCTTTCTTTAGATGTTAATTTTAAAAATAAATATTCACATCATACATATTTAAAATCAATATTATTGATTGTATAGTCAAAAATGAAAAGACTTAAAACAACCTACTATGGAGCAAAATCCTTTTTTACAACTTGTGCAGAAACAATAATGGAAATTGCATTACTCACCAGAATTGTTTATAGTGATATTCCCATGGAATCTTGTTCTTAGCTAGATATCTACAGAAAAATCTGAACTGGAACCTGAAGTTTCAAACCAAGGTCATATATAGTTATGATATGCTAGTTTACTAAGAGTGCAAATACTTTATACTAAATAATCACTATATAATTATGTTATCAAAGTAATGAATAGATTGAAAGAATTTACAGATAATCGTGGGTTCAGTGATTGTGAAAGTTGCAAAATATTTCAATCATGATTTTTATTGTTATGATTAGCACATTACTTCTCATCTTAGCAAACTAGATTGTTTTGGAACCCTTATCTTCATATTAAGAATAGTTGGTTGCATATTTATTATCAATATTAAATGACTAACTGTTATATATATAATTTTTCAACAATCTTTTAACTCACTCTCTGAGTGCTATCTCTTAACTCACTCTCTGATTTTGATCTCTTACTATGTTTGAACTGCTTCTAATTATGCAGATGCTACCTGTAAATTTTCTTCACCTTTTTTTATAACATTGTGAAGATAACTCGCCTTAAGTTAAATTTTAATGCATTTATTTGTTAATCATGCCTTCTGGAAGGGAATTTGTTGAAGGGTTTGAATCCAGTCTTTATGTTGCTATCAAAGACATTAAGTAAATCCGTCATCTGTTCAATGGTTTTATATCCCGTTCCTAACAATAGATGCTCCACATGACTTAAGAAGCTGTGTCTTATGATCCTTATTATCTGATTCCCAAACAGTGATCACACTGTCAGCACTTGAAGTTTAGCTACAGGCCTCTTAAAAAATAGTACATATGGTTTACTTAGATGACTTTTCTTTTGCAAAACGAGATATTTTATATTGTCTTTGATAGTCCTCAATTCAATAGCATCTGACTAATGCTTATCTGTGCTGCTGGAAGCTACTGGGTTTCTCAAATAATGACTTCCAACATGCTTGAGATGCACCTTGCAAGTAACTAATTGCTATAGTTAACTTAGCCAACTCTGCCATGCGAATGATTCTCTCCAAACTACCTAGATGCTTTATTGGTGCCTTCCCAGTGTGACCAAAAATAATCATAAATTTTTAAAAACTGGTTCATCACACTAGGTGTGAATTTTTGTCTGTCTATAATTATTTTCATATTTCTGCTCTCATCCTGAGCTTTTACACTATTAATGCTTTTTCCCACTTGGCTGTCATTAGCTTTTACTTGGTTATTTGACCCATTGTGCTGGGCTACCAATCTCTTTGCATCTTCATGACAATTTCCTTTCTTTTGTGGCACATTAATTCCACATCATAACTATTTGTTTCTCTGTGCTGCAGAGTTTTTCCTTGCTCTCTTGTTTATTAATGTCAATTTCTACTTTAATTTGCTTAATTTTATTATTAAGATTAACTAACCCCTTATCTAATCTTTTCACTATTTCCTTAGCCACAATGTCTACTTTCTCCTTTAAATAATCTTGACTTTCTTGTATCTCTTTAGTCACTTCTTCTAGATCATTTTCCTGCTTTTTGTTATTTTCTTTGACCATTTCCTTAAACCTCATACACATTTCTGCCTGAAATTGCTTTAGAATATCTCTAATTGTATCAGTTTCCATTTTGCTGACATTTGTTTTATTGTCTGATTATTTTCCTATTTTATATATATAATCTACTCTTATTTATTTTATTTATTTCTAATAATTAACAATACATCTGTCAATCTTCCTTCCTCCTACTGCATGGTTAGCTCTTTAATAGTTTAATCATAGGATTTATCCACCTATACCTATTATAGCCTATATCTGCCATTTTTTTATCATTTACTATTTATTAATGGTTTGAAATAATGCTCTTAGCTTAATTGAAAAATCTTTACCTATATCTGCTTCTTCTCATTTATTTATATATAAGTGCAGAAGGAGATGAAAAAAAATCATATAGGGAAAATCGCAATTTTTGCTAACAAACAACTATTGTTATTTCTCTGAATGTATTGACTTCTATCATCTATGTCAGGTTATGAATTTTATTATTTCTGTAGCCACACAATGGGCCACCATTGAACTGGGTCTCCCTATGTTTACCCAATCATGTGGGGTTTTAACATAAGTATATATTCAACTGCAAATTTACCAGACTCTGGTATTAATATTAAATACTCCAACAGAATTATTATCATATGTAACATCAGACCACTAAATATAAAACAGCTTTTATTTCTTTTTACTAGAGCACCAATGTAAGCAACTAATTTGCCTATACATTGTCTCTGTATTAATTAACTAATTTACTCATTTAATGGAGATTGTTGAATGCTATATTTTACAACAAATATTTACTAAAATAAAAAAAATTAGGCAATATAGTTTATAGTCTATTCCTTTCCAAACACACTTCTTATAGATTAATAACATACAATCACTAGTATAAGTTAGTAAAAATAAAACATGTATATAATATCAAATTACATTACCAAAAGTAATAATTAGAGTTATTTAAAAGAATTTATTAGCAAGTTTCTGTTACGTTCGTTTTAAGTTTTGATATTTTATCAAAAGGAAGGAAGCAAAAATAAAATTTTTATAAATAGCTATTTTTTAAATCGTATCACAGATTTTTTAATACTTGATTTGTAATATTAGCTATGGTAATAGGTCTTCAGTTGCACTTTTGAATTTATTCTTCTATCAGATTGTATTGGGCACTAGGCATGATAGAGATCTGGTGATTTGGTTTAAACTCATTTCAGCAGTAGAGTTCTGAAAAAGGCATCAGCAGATGTATATATTGGTTTAGCCTCACATCTAAAGTATTTCTGTAGTACATCGTTAATCATTTCACTCGTAATTAGCATGACACTGGACGTTTCAGCAGTTAGAGCACAAGTTCATCATAACACTCCTTGTTAGTTAATATTTTTTCTTTTCCATTGATCTCTCCCTTTAAATGTCTGAAGGTCACTTTATATATATATTTCTGCCATCCCTCATGCATGTAATTTTTCATATCTTTTCTTTCTTTATTATTTTGGGTATTCAGTCCTATATAAATATTATTATGATATATATTTATCGTTTTTTATTTATTTTCAAGTATATAACTAACAAATTTTTCATTTACTTCCTATATAGTATGAATTTCTAGCTGAAAAATAAAATACTTTTAACTGCAAAACAAAATGCGAACTTAACAAAGAAATATAATACAAAAAATCATTTATATATATATTTACAAGATTAACTTTTTTTTCTAATTATTTTTCATTATAATTCGGCCACTTTTAATTAAACAACTGTGTGCATAGATAAGGCATTTCTTTTATTAATTACAGGTAATTAAAATCACTTTTAATCTCTATTTTTTAATTACACATTTTCTGGGTGATCAAAAAGAGTAGAGTTAATAATTTTATTATACAATATCACTTTTTTAAACCACTAAACATCACAGGATCACCATTTCTTATGCTTACACAAGCTTGTTACACTGTGTACTGTGATGCACTGTGACATATCCTTAAACAGATTCAGGAATCTCTCAGCAACTATACCCAGAGAAATCTGTTAAACACTTTGATTTTCCGTTCCTGCCCTAAGTTTTCCCATATCCTTCTCTATCCTGCTCCATCCCATTTCCACAACATAATGTTTGTCAACTCCATGGCCTTTATATCTAAATCCTTCGTATCTTTTCCCAAACCCAGCATAAAAACCAATAACCCACTTTTTATATAATCACTTTGTTTATATTTATTCTTCCACAACTTCACTATTTGTACCCTTTCTGCTTTCAGGCATTTACATTCAGTTAACATGCATTTTCTATACCTTTCTTACACAACTTGCAGATTAAATTATTCACATTTTCCCATTTGTGTACATTTCTTTGTTGCCAAAGATCCCATTTGAGCCTTAAACAGCAAACTACTTTCCTTGCTATTATCATAAATTAACTTGCACCCAATATTCTGTTTACTTCTATATATATATTTAAACTCTTTTTACTTTTTCCATACTAGTTCTTCATCTCTCCAACCCCCTATTCTTTATTAATGCATCTATTCTTCATTCCCATTCCATAATACTCAACAATTCTCTTAACACAATAATCCCACCTCTTATATAAGTGCTGACATAAATTCTTTATCCAAATCTTCGGCATATGCATTACCTTTCTAACCCATCTTGTTGCCTGCCCTTTATTCATAACCCAATTAAATACTATTTAGGCTATTCTTTTATTATCCATAAACTGCAATCTACTGAACATTTTCATTTTGCTTTTTGCATCTCATATAAAAACTTGACCATCCCATTTTTCCTTGAATTGCCTCCTTTGCCATCCTCACATCAGCATCTAATGCATGACTTTCTACTTCTCTTTCTACTTTTTCTAAATAATCTAATATTCATGTGCTAACACATAATGTATCATTACCACATGTTAACCCTGCTACTATCACTCCCTTCTATACAATTCTAGCTACATCATAATTATTAAATGAGAACACTGTTAATTTGTTTATAAATCTTTTTTTTTTCTTTGCTTCATTTATCAATTTCTTCTCTTATTCATCCAAGCAATTTCTCTGATTACTTAAGACAATTCCCAAATAATTAAATCTCTTCACCACCAGTATTAATCATCATTACTTTTGATTTTTTTCACTAAATTTAATCCCCATCTCTTCACTCATGCTTCTGCATGTCCTCAGCATAACTTCCATATCTTCCTTTCTTTCTGCACATAAAAAGATATCATCTGCAAAAAATACCTGACAATGTATATACTTAAACCACTAAACATCACATGATCACTATCTCATACTAGCACATAATTGTTATTAAACAATTCAAAACAAAGCAAAACTCTCCATATAGTAGTGCCATCTTGTGCTAACAAGAGCAATCAATGGATGCCAGAAGGCTTGTGCATAAAATCCCTATCTAATGCCTACTCATCCAATATCCCCAGACTAGTTTCTGGATTGTGGCCTTCATCAGTGAGGAGCCTTGGATCTGAGAGCACTGCACCTAGATCTTAGGATCTAATGCAACTCTCCAGCACCCATTTTTTAACTCTATTTAACTACAAAACTATGAGAATGAAATTGAAAACAATATTTTCAATCCAAGCTCAATAACTTATATAGTCATATGGGTCTGAACTCAATTCAGCACCCATACATTTTGGTGTCTTTGGGTCTTTAACAACCATAGCCACCACTATCTTATTATGCAGGATTGGTGTTATACCACAAAATATCACATGATCACTATCTCATACTAGCACATAATTGTTATTAAACAATTCAAAACAAAGCAAAACGCTCCATATAGTAGTGCCATCTTGTGCTAACAAAAGCAATCAATGGATGCCAGAAGGCTTATGCATAAAATCCCTATCTAGTACCTACTCATCCAATATCTCCAGACTAGTTTCTGGTTTATGGCCTTCATCAGTGAGGAGCTTTGGATCTGAGAGCACTGCACCTAGATCTTAGGGTTGCATTAGATCCTAAGATCTAGGTGCAGTGCTCTCAGATCCAAGGCTCCTCACTGATGAAGGCCATAAGCCAGAAACTAGTCTGGGGATATTGGATGAGTAGACACTAGATAGGGATTTTATGCATAAGCCTTCTGGCATCCATTGATTGCTCTTGTTAGCACAAGATGGCACTACTATATGGAGAGTTTTGCTTTGTTTTGAATTGTTTAATAACAATTATGTGCTAGTATGAGCTAGTGATCATGTGATGTTTAGTGGTTTAACACCAATCCTGCCTAATAAGATAGTGGTGGCTATGGTTGTTAAAGACCCAAAGACACCAAAATGTATGGGTGCTGAATTGAGTTCAAACCCATATGACTATATAAGCTATTGAGCTTGGATTGAAAATATTAATTGTGTTTTCAATTTCATTCTCATAGTTTTGTAGTTAAATAGAGTTAAAAGGTGGGTGCTGGAGGGTTGCATTAGATCCTAAGATCTAGGTGCAGTGCTCTCAGATCCAAGGCTCCTCAATGATGAATGCCACAAGCCAGAAACTAGTCTGGGGATATTGGATGAGTAGGCACTAGATAGGGATTTATGCATAAGCCTTCTGGCATCCATTTATTGCTCTTGTTAGCACAAGATGGCACTACTATATTGAAACGGAAACCTTCCAATCTCTTTCCGTTTCACCATCAACCTAATGACCTACTCGTCTGAACTAGTTTCGAACCTGTCTTAAATGTAAAAATGTTAAATGTAAAAATGTTATATATAAGTCGAGCGGGAAAACTTTGCTATAATGGCCGCTTGAATTGCATCATCCATTTACATACGAAAACACGCTATAATTAGACAGGTTTGATAAAATTATAGCGGAGAAATGCTCATAATGTTTTATTAATTTTCAGTCAATTCTTAATTATATTCGCTATTATATTCGTATGTGGATGGATAAGTTAAACATTGGAATGATATATATATTTAAGTTTAAATAAAAATAATGTAAAACATTTTCTTTAAATTATATTTAACGGTTTTCTGATTTAATGTTTTACATATATAATTGAAACTAAAGTATTTTCTTTAAATTTGTTTTTTTTTTAATAAACAAATATTGTAAAAACAAATATGTTAAAAGTTATTTATTTCAGTAAAATAAAAATCATCCGTTTGTAATTAAAAATGATAATTTTGTGTAAACAAGAAATCAATTAGGATCGCACCCCGGGTAAATGTAAAATCTGTTTACTGATTGATTTTTGTTTCAACAAAAGACTTTATGATTAAATCAGAATACCGTTCTTTCTGCTAGGCTTTAACATTCTATAACACCTAGAAAGGAATTTAATTAGTGAAATCTGAATCGAATTATATGATTTATATATTTTAATAATTTTAAGTAAATTAAATATAACACCTCGGAGACGTTATCTGTTGTAGAAATTGGATTATATTATTTTGTTTAATTAAAAGTCAATTGGTCCCGAGGCAAACGAAATTCCAAAAAGGTGTTAAAGTTCCATCTTGCTTTTGAAGAGCTGTTAATATCAGAAGTCAAAAATTGTTTAATTTTACCATGTCTGGCTAAAGTCAGGCAAAATTTTGCTGCCGTTCCCGTGATGGAACGCCGAGTTCAATCCATCAAATGCCGAAGCAACAACCAACAAGCTTACACCAAATAAAAGATGTCATAAGCCGCTAAAAGGGACTTGCCGTCATTCCAACACTATTTTAAATCATCTCGCAACTGAATAAGAACATGCCATAAGCCGTCAAAGAACTCACCTTCGTTCCTGCTCGAATCTATCCAGTCCAGCTATAGAACTGTTATAATATTATTTAAATTCGCAGAGCTCTGTGTGAAATTCAAAACAATCGTTATTTCTTCAAAAACAGGTTAGCTAACCATATTATTGAAACTTCTTTCTAAATTGTTTTCCAAATAATCTTTAAATTCTATAAAATGAAATACTTTTGTAAATTTCTTTATTAATTCAATATTGTAAACTCTTTCTATAAATGAAATACTTTTGCTAAATTTCTGTGTCAATTAATGTTTTGCTATATAATTTGATCACTGCAGTTATATTTTGCTTTTCTTTTGCTTATTTTTAATTATTATTAGTTATGCCTATGTTTCGAAACGGCGTGCATTTACTTATAGAATATGTTTTTAAAGATATAAATTTAAAATCTCCGTATTATTATTTATATAGCGTCATTTCGTGCGCTGTTTCGAAACCCAAATTCATATTTTGTTATTTAGTAAATTAATTAATATAAATATAAAGTGTGGCTTTTCAACCTTTAATTATTATATTACTAAAGATTAAACTAGCCTGGAGTGCAATCATAAGTATATTTTTTAGTAAAGTATTCGTAAGTCCCTTATTAAATATACTTTTCCCCCTTTTTAAAGTTTAGTAGTTATAGATAACTAAAGAGATTGAACGGGATAAAGTAAAGTTTGTATATATATATATTCCCGTCAGTAGCATATCGTATTTCTCATGCTACAGAAGAGTTGGCTCTTTTGATCAAGCTGATGAACTGGTGTTCATTTAATATATATGATATTTAATTTATAATATCCTTCGGCTTGGCGGATGTGAAACTTATTAATATTTTCTTGTTGTGCTGTTTTATATATATATAAGATGGAGCCATGGTAAGTCCAGCCCATCTTCCTCTTTTATGGGTAGTGCAGTAGCTAATACTGAGCTAAGGGCCAGATTAGCATGTAAGTCCCCCACATCATTGAACCAATAAAGGTTCCCTTTTTAGCAGCATGACCCCGGTTATTGGGTAAACCGTTGTTTGTCACAAAAACCCTAAAAGTATTTTTCCATCTGCAGAGCAACTTTATTATTATATTTTACTTGTGCCTAGCATATTAGTAAAATCGTTATAGCCAACTCTTTCCTCACTAATATGCAATCTTCGGCATTAAACCGAAGCATTCTTGAAAACCCGTTCGATCTAAAGCTATCTGGGATGCTTTATAAGCCCATAGTTGATATATAAAATTATTATAGTCAGATGAATTATTAAGTTTCACTCCAGACTTGGTTTGATTTCACATACAATAGCCACACGAACTGATGATGAAAGGGCATAACTGATAAAAGTTAATGTGGTGATTAGTTGTATAGTATGGTATTTGTTTCCATTAAATAATATTGGCGCAATTTTATAATAGCCAACGTATCAATTATTGTTTAAATGGCCTAGAGTAATGTTACTTCATAAATAAAATGCCTGCATGCTTTTGCCAACAACAATTGTCAATAAATATATTTTAATTCATCATATATCAGTTTCTGTCGCATTATTAAATCAATCCAATTCACTAATTGCCCATAGCTTTTCATTAGTAAAACCCTTATTAACTAATTATATTAGATTTTATCTTTGGAATGTCTAGTATTTAAGTTGCTTATATATATGTTTAAGTCCATGAGTCTTATTGTTTTCTCCAATTTGCTAGCGGGCCGGATTAAGAATTAATTCTCGTGTGCCATCATTGTTATGTTGTCCATTAGGTGTTTGACCTGGGGCTTGGAGAGTGGGTTCGAATCCAGGCTGGTCCCTGACCAAAATCTCGGGCTCAACTGGGGTTTGAAGTACATTTTGTGAGTTCCAGCTCGTGTTAGATGGATAAGCATATTTTGACCGGCACAATATGGAGAGTTTTGCTTTGTAATGTATATACTTCCTTGCCACCTATTAATGGTATCTCTACCCCTCTTTCTAGCTTTTCTATTGCTCTCTCCACTTTTCTCAAATACAACAAAAACAAAGTAAGTGACATAGGGCATCAAACACAAAATAGGTGACATAGGGCACCCTTGCCATAGTCCCATCCCATTTTTAACTTTAACTGATTCTATATTCTCTAATTGATACATATAGTAATTATTTTTATACTAGAGCTCCATCCATTTCCAAATTTACTAAACTTTTTCTATTTACTCTATCATAAACCTCTATATCTATAAAAACCATATATAACTGTCTACCTCTATTTCTACTCATATCCATGAGTTGTGTAATTACAAATAAACTATCTCCTATATGCCTATCTGATTGAAAACCTCCTGCCATTTCTCCCACTTTTATTATTTTCTTCCATCCATTTTGCAATCCTTCCAGCCACCATATATGAGAAAACTTTATATAATATTGATGTTACTGATATCAATCTATAATTGTTTAATTTTCTACAATCCTTACCTTTCCCTTTAAATAGTAGCCTTACTCTTGTATTACTCCAACTACCCAGAAAATCTATTTTTTGTGCCATCTTATTAAACATGATAATAGGTTTAATTTTGCCCTATGTCCTAAATTCAGTACCATCTCTGTTGTCCATCCATCTAAACCTCTTGCCTTTTCACTTTCTTTCCTGTATCATTCAGTTCATTTTCTATACACCTAATATTTCCATTACTATATGCTTTTATGTTTGTTATCACTCTGTCCTTCACATCTAACATCTACTTGTTTAAGATTGTCTCTAATTCTTCTCTAGAACTACACTCTATTCCCTCATCATATAGTAACACTATTTCTCTCTTCCCTACATTCCTTCTTTTAATATATTTCCAAAATTTTTTACTCCCATCTCTTCCACTTTTATTAATATCCTTCAACAATTTACTATTCTATTTCATTTTCTCTCTATAATTATTTATTTTAGCCAACTTCATTTTTTGTAAGTACTTTCCCAATTTAGCACTAACATCTTTTTCACTTTCTTTGTTCTTAATAGCACACTTATATTCTCTGCATACTTTCCCTCTCTCTTTTACACTTTTGTTGCTCTCACTTTCCTATTACTTACCTAAAACCCTATTTTCCACTTTTTTTATTTCATCACACCAGTCCTTGTACTCATCATCAATCAACTCTTATGGTGTCTTCAACTTTTATTTTATACTCTTCTAACTCATTCTTATCATTTATCCTCCATCCACATCTTTCACTAGCCTTTCTACTTTTATTACTATTTTCCATCACATTAGTAACCATTTCTATTATAAAGAAGTTTACTATTTTCCATCACATTAGTAACCATTTCTATTATAAAGAAGTTATGATTACTATTACATACTCTCTCTTCATTATCAAACACCTTAACTTTTCATACTTTATTTATTCCCTCTTTCTCTACTAATAAATAATCTATTGTCTGGAATATATTATTTCTAGCTGGTGTGTATTGTCACTCATAAATATTTGATAAATTTTCAATGCTTAAATTCACTCTCTGACAAAAAATCTTCAAAAGCTATCCATTTTATTACCTATATCATCAATTTTTTCAATATGCACATTCATATTCCCATTCTCTTCCCCCTTTCTTTGAAACACTGTATATACTTAACTAGGTATTCATATATGCTATTGTTTTACTTCATTGTGTAGTTTTACTATTTCTAGTAGCTATATACACTATAGCCACTATCCATTCTTGTCTTTCTAACCTTATCCCAAACCACAAATATTCTTGACATTTAATAAATATAGCTTTACTTCTCACTATATGTTAAATATATAATTGTTAATTAGAGAAGATATTAATTAGTATTAAAGTTTATCGGCTTAACGTTTTCGAGGTTCCATGCCTCATATTCATAGCCTTCATAAATGTATAATAAAATATGCAAATACAAATATTCAAATAAGCTAGTATTACGTAGCCCATTTCTTCGAGATCTCGAAGCAAGTGTCCTTTCTATTAATGGCATGGATGTTTCCATTGATGTAAAATGCCTCCTTTATTTTTCTTTTGTGATCATTTGATTCTGAGCACAATATTATGGGATTGGCGGGTGTGAAGTTGTGTCCAGATTGTTTAGCATGCTCCAAGAATACAGAGGACGTGTTGCTGTTTTTCTGAGCTCTGTTAAATGTGTAAATATGTTGACCCAGTCTAGTATTGATTGTAGCTTTCGTTTCACCATAATATATAGCATGGCATTTAATAGTATTTTAAATATTTTGATGACATAACTTCTATATCATCACCTCTTTTTTCTTTTTTTTTTCCATTTATACCCTGCCATACCAAGTGTTCCAGAATACATTTTTTCTTTTTTTCTTAGATATATTTCCACTATCCTCAACCTTTTCATTTTTAATTGTTTTGTTTAATTCAAGCCACTTCTCTGGCCTCCTACAACCTTGCATATTCAAATATCCAATTTTAACAATTTCTTTTCCTAACTACTCTTTTATAAATTCTTTTGTCTCTTTCTTCTCCATTACATTTATAAATAACTTGCTTACCATGAGTTTTACACACTTATTTCCTCTCCACATCTATATTTATATCTACATCAGTTACCCTTTGATTATTTTTTACATCTAGTCCATTCTTCTTCTTTCTGATAACACTGCCACTTACCCCCCCCCCCATTTTCCCCTAACTATATTCTCTTTATAAATCAAACTCCCTAAAACTTCACTTTTTTGTTTTTCTAAGTGCAATTCATCTTTACTATATAACTTCCTCTTTCCAGTAAAAAATCCCAGACATCCACAAACATGACATCATTTCTCTCACACAATTTTTTCATTCCCTCATTTATAGAACATGTCCTATCTAACATATACCACTTGTTAAAACAGGCAAAACTCTCTATACATATTACCACTCGGTATATCGGATGAGTAGGCACTAGATAGGGATTTTATGCACAAGCCTTCTGGCATCCATTGATTATTCTGGCTTGCACTGAGTGACAATACATATAAAGAGTTTTGCCTGTTTTAATAACAGTAAAGAGCAATCATAAGAAATAGTGATCATGTGATGTTTATTGGCTTAAAACCAATTTTGCCTAATAGGATAGTGGTGGCTATGGTTATTAAAAAACAAAAGACACCAATATAAGCTGATAAGCTTGCTTTGAAAATATAATGTTTTCAATTTATGTCTCAAAATTTTTGTAGTTAAGTAGAGAAAACATGGCTGCTGGAGAGTTGCATTAGATCCTAAGATTAGGTGCAGTGCTCTCAGATCCAGGGCTCCTCCCTGATAAAGGCCACAAGCCAGAAACTAGTCTGGGGATATTGGATGAGTAGGCACTAGATGGGGATTTTATGCAGAAGCCTTCTGGCATCCATTGATTACTCTGGCTTGCACTAAGTGGCAATATGTATAGAGAGTTTTGCCTGTTTTAATAACAGTTAAGAGAAAGCATAAGAAATAATGATCATGTGATTTTTATTGGTTTAAAACCAATCCTGCCTAATAGGATAGTGGTGGCTATAGTTATTAAAGAACCAAAGACACCAAACAAAATGTATAGGGAGTAAACTGAGTTCAGATTTGTATGACTATATAAGTTGATGAGCTTCGATTGAAAATATGAGTGTTTTCAATTTAGGTCTCATAGTTTTGTTGTTAAGTAGAAATAAAAGATGGCTGCATTAGATTCTAAGATCTAGGTGTAGTGCTCTCAGATCCACGGCTCCTCAATGATGAAGGCCACAAGCCAGAATCTAGTCTAGGGATATTGGATGAGTATGCACTGGATAAGGATTTTATGCACAAGCCTTCTGGCATTCAGTGAGAGTGTAATACATATAGTTTTGCCTGTTTTAATAACAGTTAAAAGCAAGCATAATAAATAGTGATCATGTGATGTTTATTGGCTTATATACCAATTGTCAAATGTTGGTAATAATGCAACTATTCCCACTCTTTAATCTTACTCAAATTCCTAATCAATTCTATGTAATCATCCACTACTTTCTCTGATGCCTCTGACAAATTATTAGTCCCTATCATAACATACACATCTCTACTCCCATGCTTCATTACTTTACCTGTAACATCACTAATTCTAGATGCAGGCAAACATACTCTCACATACCTGTTTTTATTTTTCCTTGCAATTATATCTTCACATTCTCTAATTACTGAATCTCCTATCAATACTGTCTCATAATATACTTTCTCTGCTTCATCCATAACATTCTCTACCACCTTTTGAACTTTCTTATCTACTTCTTTCTTATCATTACTACTCAACAATTCCTTCAGCTGTTCAAACATCTTTAATGATTTTAATTTTGCTTTTACATCCTTTACTGCTTCCTCTATCATACTTATTTTTTGGCTAACCATCTCCATTTCACTACTAAATGTTCCTACCCATAGCTTCTGTCACTTCACTAAAACCATATTCTATCCTATCTTTCTTAATTATATTTTGCTCCATTTCTTCTGGCTTTCTCTTTAAACTATCTACACTTAGAAACAACTTTTTCACCTCTTTTATCACATTTACACACTGTCTACATAAACATAAACCTGGTACATCCTTTCTACTCTTATTTAAACATTTCAAGTGATAAACCTCATCATATACAGCATGCCTAATTTCTTTCTGACCATTATATATGCATTGTGGGATAAACTCTCCATACAGTAGTGCCACCAGTGCATCCATTGATTACTCTGGCTTGCACTGGTGGTGCTACTCTATGGAGAGTTTTGCTTTTGTCACACATTAATGGTACAATATATACATATATAATGTTGAAATCATTTTGAAAAAAATTATATTCATTATTCATATTGTTTCAAAATGATCAAAACAATTATAATTATAATTGAACTTTTTGTTTTAAATTATACTCAAAAATATAATAAGAATAATTGGTAGTAGTGGAACTAGTGTACTCCCACCCCTACAGGTGCTGTTTCTGCATAAATATGCAGAAGTATCCACAGTAGCGGCCAAAAGCCGCAATGCTTGTTCCAGCTGTGAAGTGGCACTGTTCACCATGCATAAGCACAAACATTCCACCAGCTAGCTGGCTCCAAAGCTGCTCACTTGGTGGCATGGGTTGCCATGCATAAGCCATTTAGCTTACATCGTCTGCTACCAGCAATTACCAAGATTCTAGCCCACTATGCAGGTTGTTTCTCCATGCTATGCACAGAAAAACTGCACACTCTAACCACAATATTATTGCAATGCTAATGCCTATGCACATGTTACTTAAGAGATAGATAGCATATAATTTAAAGGTGCAAATAATGTAGAAGCCACAACTATCTAAATCTGCTTTGGTTATTAATATTGTTACATTTTATTTCACCACATCATAAATCCATGTATTTTACCTTCATTCTTTTTTAAAAAAAAATTTTTTTTTAAATTATTTTCTCTAAAAATGTTTTTTTTTTTTTTTTAAAAAAAAAAAAAAACATGACCACAACTATTTAACACTGCTTTGACAACTTAATACTGTTACATTCTAATTTTACCTGATAAATCGATGTATTATTAAATTATTTTCTTTTTTAAAATCGATCTTTTTTTAAAGATTATTTTCTCTAAAAAATTTAAAAAAAAAAAAAAAAATGTAATCGTTTACAGCAATCTTTCTCTAACATTCAGGCTAAGCTAATTTTTACAATTTTTTTACCCTATGGCAATATTTCTTTCACTTTCAAAGAATATTTTCAATAACTGTTAAGTAATACAAATTATATTTCAGTTTATACATTTTTCAATTAGCAAATGTGTTATTTTAAAAAGGGTTTTGTTTTAAAACAACCTTTTTTATTTTATTAACGAAGATGCATGCTGAACTAGCTACTTTCAAACATTCTATTAAAAAATCTGTACAGATTATAACCAGTAAATAAATTAAAGTATAATTATTATTAATTCCTTTAAGTTTTCTACTGTTTTCTGTTTGCTCACAATCCCATAAGTTAATAATTGTTGAAATATACCGAAAAATGCTATAATACATCCTAATGAGAAATTCTAGAGATATCATTCAGGTATTGTTTCAAGTCACTACGAATCCTTTATGAACTGTCATTTTAGTAATGGTTATTAGAATTTGTTATAATTATAATCTAAGATTGATCATATAATATCAGAGGGGAAAAAAGAATGAACTTTACTTATGTAAACTGCTGGAAGTGATGAAGAGAGAAATATGCTATCATTTAATGAAGCTGAGAAATTGTCAACAATACAATCTATAAGAACTGATAAGTATCGAGAAATGGAATAAAAATAATAGTTTGCATAAATGTTGCATGGAAAATGCAAAGTTGTAATCATTTAGGGTTTGACTACATTGTGAACTTAAAAAATAAATATAATGTCAGGAAACTAGTATTAATATTGGAATACATGTACAATTATAAAAAGCCAATAATTCTTAAAGATAAATTTAACCAGAGACATTTTTCAAATTAAACAAGATAATGATGCCCATTCTCTGGTCTGCCATTCAATTATTATTTTGAATTAGCCAGAATTTGAGAATGTTTCAGAATTGCACATTATTGAAAAGCAAATGGATTACAACAAAAAAAAAAATTGTTTGCGAAATTTTAATTGTGGATTAATATCTTTAATATTCATTATGGTTACCACACACAAAGGTGAATCCATAAATAACAAGTTAAGGTCTAGGTTTTATTGTCACAATAGGTTAATTGTGTAATAGGGTTAGATGATTTAGTGAAGATCAACATCATCAACAACCATTATCAATCTACAGCAGGATGAAGGTCTCTCCAAGTTCAATCCAACTTCTCTGATCTTTAGCTTCTCTTCTCCACATCACTCCTGCACACTTTCTTATTTCATCCATCCATCTCACATGTTTTCTCTTTTTGGGTCTTTTATAATCTTTTGGAATCCAGTTTAAGATTTTAATTGTCCATCTATTATCATCTTTTTTAGCAATATGTCCAGCCCAGCTCCACTTCAGTCTTAATTTTTTCAATAAGGTCAGTAACACCTGTTTGTTCTCTTACCCATATATTGCATTTTCGATCTCTTCTTGTTACTCCCAACATGCGTCTCTCCATACTTTGAGTGGTCTGAAGTCTCTGTATTGCTCTTATTTTAAGTGTCCATGTCTCAGATCCATAAGTAAGAACTGGTAAATCACATTTATTAAAAACCTTTCTTTTTAAACACATAATCATATTTCCTTTCAGCACCAAGTTATTTTTATCAAAAGCACTCCAACCAAGTTTAATTTTATGATTAATTTCATCCATTATGTTTCCATCTGTATTAATAATCTGATTAAGATAGTTCTAGTGGTTAACTTCTTCTAACCCATCATAATCAATCTGTATTTTCATATTTAAAGAAAATCCCTTAAACATCACTGTAGTCTTTTTTACATTTATCTTTAGTCTTACTTTCATCTGGTAACTCCTGCAACATTTCCTGAAGCTCTAAAGCATTATTTGCAAAAACAACTACATCATCTGCAAAATCTAAATGACTTAATAATCTCCATTTACTTTCACTCCTTGAGTTTCCCATTTTAATCCATAAAATACTTCTTGCAACACTGCTGTAAAAAGTTTTGGAGATATGGACTCACCCTGTCTTACACCCTTCTCAATGTTGACTTTACTAGTATCATTATGTAATCTAACTGTTGCTGAAAAATATTCTTTGACATATGACCATATCCTGGATCTATACCCTGATGATCCAATCCTTTAATCACTGAAGCAATGTTTATAGAATCAAATGTTTTTTCATAATCTACAACTTCTCTCAATACCTGGATATGATCTACTGTACTTTATATCCACCTTGTTTGCTTTGTTGGTGGAAATCCAATATCCTCTGCAGATGAGTTGTAATTATCATGATAAAAATTTTGTTAAATCAAAGTTTGCTATAAATGAGTTGTAATTACTTTGATAAAGATTTTGTATAAAACTGATAAAAGATTGAAAAACTGTATTTTCTAATACTTCCTTCTGAGCTAATATTTTCTTTATTACTTTTTCAAAATATCAATATTATTATCAAATTTTTCCAATCATTTGATACATCCATTATCATTTAGACAATTAATATATAATTTTGATATATATATTTTATTTTTTCATCTCATTCTAAGATATCACTTATTATTCCATCATTTTAAGGAGCTTTTCATTTCTCCTTAGATATCATGGGCAATTCAGAAGATTCAGTAACTGTAATAGATACTTTGTTTTCTTGTTTTTATTACTACATAATTCTTTATAAATGTCTTTCTCACATTACATCATGTCAGTCATCTTCCTTTTTAGTAATAGTTCTATTATTTTCTTTTTATTATTGAAACACCTTTCTTTCAAATAACAAGTTGTTTTCCACTTTTGAGGTTTTTATTTTCTTTAATAGATTTTCTTGTCAATTCAAAATTATCTTATAATCTAATTAATTCTTTTTTATGCCATTTTACAAAACTGTAAATACTCAATTTGTTTAATGGATTATTTTTAAAAATTTTTATATTTTTTTATTTTTTAATACATTATTTTATCTCAGTAGAAAATTTATTGATCAATTGATGCTTTTTTATACCAACTAGCTTTCTTGAAGTTCTTAATAGTGTACCAGTTATCTTCATATTAATTTTATTAATTTCTGAACAATGTTTAAAATCTGTTAATATTTTAAAACAATTTTACAAGTTCCAATCACGTTCATTAAATTGTTTTTTTATAAGATGAATATATTAACAATTGCTAATACTATATTGCTTAATATTTTTTCTCTAGATTTATATTAAATGTAACTGACATTTTACTAACTAATAATCACTGCCTATGTTCAGTCTATTAAAAATATTACAGTCTTGAAATACATATTTTTTCATTAGTCAAAATATAATTTAATTCTGCTGCAACTTCATATGGATGCTTCCATGTCAATTTCTATACCCTCAATCATTTCTATCAAAATAACCAAATTTACCCTTAGCACTTTCATCCCAGAGACATATACCAATTCTAGCATTAGAGTTTTTAACATATTGTTTAGTCTAATTAAAAGAATTTTGTACATTCATATAAAAATTTCTCTATTATTCATCACAATGAAAAGTTGTTGAAGAATGAAACTGAATTATCTGCATTTGTTATTTTGCATTAAGTTGAAAAATTAATATTACCAAACCACCTGATATAGCATTAAAATCCACAATGTTATTCTTTCACTTTTTATTTAAAATGAATCCCATTTCACTTATGCTTTCAATATTTGTTTCTTTGTTGTAAAATATGTATACACTTTTTAACTCAATAGACTTTTTTCATTTAACTTCATAAACTTCAAAAATATGTGGTTTAATTTTAAACTGTTCTTCCAATCTGTGCAATCTTTTATTGTTTTAAAATAATCCAAAGTAATTAAAGGTCATCATTAAATGGTGGTCTAGGTCTGTAATCGGAATTTTTAATACATTTCCCCTTTAGGGTGATAACTGCTACCTTGGCTGGAAACGTTACAATTTCCTGTAAATAAGAGCCATGATTAGTTTTGTTTATCATGATTGTAAATACCTATAAAAAAGCTTGTTCACAAACATCTTCAAAAAAAACTTAACTAATATTTCAATTAGAACTATCAGGCAACTGAAAAGAAAGATTATTAAATTCAGAGGTAAATAGCTAGGAAACTCACCACATTGGCTGATATGTGTTGTGAGCAGCTTATACAGTTTGTTTACTATGTAGATAATTATTTAATAATAACAGTTATAATGACAGAAATATATAACAGTGTATTAGACCATTAAGTACTATTGAATAACATAATTTAAATTTAAACTGTACAAATTCCAAAATGCACTTAAATTAAAAAGTCAGATTATCAGTTCATCACTGAGTCTCTGTTGTTATTAAAATATTCCCCTTCTATTTTTCATTTGCATTATCCATGTGTTTAAATCATAAAAAAACATTGTCATAATTTGATTCAAATAATATAACAATCATTAGTATGGAACAGAATGAAAGGAATTGGAAAATAAAAATAGTATGATTTATTAATAATATCTCAATAACTAATTGAAAATTCAAAAATATTCAATTAAAAGCAATTTCAATTATGTGAAAATTTTTTATATCAAATTATTTTTCTACAGTTCATTTAATTATTTAATATACTGCTATTCTAAAATTTTTTTTTTTGAAGAGGATGCTTTGCACCAAAATGCACTTATTAAGTATGTGTTTCTGTCAACAATAACTTTTGGAAAACAAGTTAGTATATTTTTTAAAATATATATGTTTTTAATCATGTTTCTATAAATTATATTTTTCAAATTTAAATAAGAAAATTAAAAATATATATATTTTGAAACATTTAAAATAAAATAAACAATTTTGACAATTTTCTTTTTTATAATTAATAAGATAATGAGTGTCTATACTTTACAACTTTACAATTGTTAATATATTCATCTTATAAAACAATTTAATGAATGTGAATTGAAACTTGTAAAATTGTTTTAAAATATTAACAGATTTTAAACATTGTTCAGCAATGAATAAAATTAATATGAAGATAACTGGTACACTATTAAGAACTGCAAGAAAGATAGCTGGTATAAAAAAGCAACAATTGATCAATAAATTTTGTACTGAGATAAAATAATGTATTAAAAAAAATATGAAAAATTTTAAAAATCCATTAAAGAAATTGAGTATTTACAGTTTTGTAAAATGGCATAAAAAAGAATTAATTACATTATAAGATAATTTTGAATTGACAAGAAAATCTATGAAAGAAAATAAAAATCTCAAAAGTGGAAAACATCTTGTTATTTGAAAGACAAGATGTTTCAACAATAAAATGAGAATAATAGAACTATTACTGAAAAGGAAGATGACTGACAAGATGTAATGTGAGAAAGACATTTATAAAGAATTATGTAGTAATAAAAACAAGAAATCAAAGTATTTATTATAGTTACAAAATCTTCTGAATTGCCCATGATATCTATGAAGAAATAAAAAGCTCCTTAAAATGATGGAATAAGTGATATCTTAGAATGAGATGAAAAGATGAAAAAAATATTATCAAAATTATATATTGAATGTCTAAATGATAAAGGATGTATCAAATGATTGGGAAAATTTAATAATAATACTGATATTTTGAAAAAGTAATAAAGAAAATATTAGCACAGAAGGAAGTATTAGAAAATACAGATGTTCAATCTTTTATCAGTTTTATACAAAATTTTTATCAAAGGAATTACAACTCATTTATAGCAAACTTTGATTTAACAAAATTTTTACCACGATAATTACAACTCGTCTACAGAGAATATTGAATTTCCACCAACCAAGCGAACAAGCTGGATTTAAAGTACAGTAGATCATATCCAGGTATTGAGAGAAGTTGTAGATTATGAAAAGACATTTGATTCTATAAACATTTCTTCAGTGATTAAAGGATTGGATCATCAGGGTATAGATCCAGGATATTGTCATATTTTAAAGAATATTTCAGCAACAGTTACATTACATAATGATACTAGTAAAGTCAACATTGAGAAGGGTGTAAGACAAGGTGACTCCATATCTCCAAAACTTTTTACAGCAGTGTTGCAAGAAGTATTTTATGAAGTAAAATGGGAAACTAAAGGAGTGAAAGTAAATGGAGATTATTTAAGTCATTCAGATTTTGCAGATGATGTAGTTATTTTTGCAAATAATGCTGTAGAGCTTCAGGAAATGTTGCAGGAGTTACCAGATGAAAGTAGGACTAAAGATAAATGTAAAAAAGACTACAGTAATGTTTAATGGATTTTCTTAAAATATTAAAATAAAGATTGATTATGATGGGTTAGAACAAGGTAAACTATCTTAATCAGATTATTAATACTGATGGAAACATAATGGATGAAATTAATCATAGAATTAAACTTGGTTGGAGTACTTTTGGTAGAAATAACTTGGTACTGAAAGGAAATATGCCTATGTATTTAAAAAGAAAATTTTTTAATAAATATGTTTTACCAGTTTTTATTTATGGTTCTGAGACATGGTCACTTAAAAGAAGAGCAATACAGAGACTTCAGACCACTCAAAGAAGTATGGAGAGATGCATGTTGGGAGTAACAAGAAGAGATCGAAAATGCAATATATGGGTAAGAGAACAAACAGTTGTTACTGACCTTATTGAAAAAAATTAAAAGACTGAAGTAGAGCTGAGCTGAACATATTGCTAGAAAAGATAATAATAGATGGACAATTGAAATCTTAAACTGGATTCCAAGAGTTTATAAAAGACCCAGAAAGAGAACATATGTGAGATGGATGGATGAAATAAGAAAGTGTGCAGGAGTGATGTGGAGAAGTGAAGCTAAAGATCAGAGAAGATGGATTGAACTTGGAGAGACTTTCATTCTGCAGTGGATTAATAATGGTTGTTGATGATGTTGATCTTCACTAAATCATCTAACCCTATTACACAATTAACCTATTGTGACAATAAAACCTAGATCTTAACTTTTTATTTATGGATTCAAATTTAGAAGTTCACAAACTAATTTTTTTTGTTGTAATTCATTTGCTTTTCAATAATGTTCAATTCTGAAACATTCTCAAATTCTGACTAATTCAAAATAATAATTAAATGGCAGACCAGGGAATGGTCATCATTATCTTGTTTAATTTGAAAAATATCTCTGGTCTGATTTAACTTTAAGAATTATTGGCTTTGTTATAATTGTACATGTATTCCAATATTAATACTAGTTTACTGACATATTTATTTTTTAAGTTCACAATATAGTCAAACCCTAAATGATTACAACTTTGCATTTTCCATGCAATGTTTATGCAAACTATCATTTTTATTCTCTTTCCTAGTACTTAACAGTTCTTATAGATTGTATTGTTGACAATTTCTCAGCCTCATTAATTGATCGCATATTTCTCTCTTCATCACTTCCAGCAGGTTACATAAGTAAAGTTCATTCTTTTTTTCCTCTGATATTATATGATCAATCTTAGATTATGATTATAACAAATTCTAATAACCATTACTAAAATGATAGTTCATAAAGGATTCGTAGTGACTTGAAACTATACCTGAATGATATCTCTAGAATTTCTTATTAAGATGTATTATAGCATTTTTCAGTATATTTCAACAATTATTAACTTATGGGAATGTGACCAAACAGAAAACAGTGGAAAACTTTAAGGAATTAATAATAATACTAGAATTTATTTACTGATTATAATCTGTACAGATTTTTTAATAGAATGTTTGCAAGTAGCTAGTTCAGCGTGCATCTTCGTTAATAAAATAAAAAAAACCTTGCTTTAAAACAAAACCCTTTTTAAAATAACACGTTTGCTAATTGAAAGATCTATAAACTGAAATATAATTTGTATTACTTAACAGTTATTGGAAATATTCTTTGAAAGTGAACGAAATATTGCCGTAGGGAAAAAAATTGTAAAAATTAGCTTAGCCCGAATGTCAGTGAAAGACTGCTGTAAATGATTACATATTTTTTTTTTTTTTAAATTTTTTAGAGAAAACAATCTTTAAAAAAAGATTAATTTTAAAAAAGAAATTGATTTAATAATACATCGATTTATCAGGTGAAATTAGAATGTAACAGTATTAAGTTGTGAAGCAGATTTAAATAGTTGTGGTCATGTTTTTTCAGAGAAAATAATTTTAAAAAAAAGATCGATTTTTAAAAAGAATGAAAGTAAAATACATGGATTTATGAGGTGGTGAAATAAAATGTAACAATATTAATAACCAAAGCAGATTTAAATAGTTGTGGCTTTTACATTATTCACACCTTTAAATTATACACTATCTATCTCTTAAGTCAGCGTTTCCCAACCTTTTTTGGCTCACATACCACTTGGTAGTACATCACGCTAAATTGTACCACTTCGTAAAAATGATTGTATTTTGTGAAATTTGTTATTGCGAGTGTGTTATTGCATTTGCATTATAAATATTATAGGGTGACCATGTATGTATTCACATCTCATAATGAGACAAATTACATTGAAACACGCCTAAACGTCACGCCAGATTACAAACTCACTGAAATTATAAACTCACTGTAACATATTTATATGTATGTGTTTGTTCAATGTTTCATATGTTTTACAAAATAATTTATTAAAGATTACATTAAAGGTTATTTGGTACATATTTTGTTCAAAGTGTTTTCTCATTCCTTCATTTGGTTTTGGAGCATCTTGCTATTGGTTGGCCATGTAGAGGATAAATCCAACAGGTCCCAAGTCATGGTAAAAATAACCTCAGGGGTTAGCAGGCTATCTCTTGTTCTTGTTTTCTTTATATTGTTCAGCATGAAGTTAATAGGATTAAAATTTTGATGATTAAATACTAGCTTACATCTAGCAATCCACAATAGATGATCAAGAATTAATGAGAGTCTAATTTCTGGGTATGATCCTTTTCTGATACATTCTTTCAAATTAAATAATTTAGATTGATTTGCCTTGATCTGACTCATTATTTATCTACTATTTTGTCATATTTCGTTTACTAATAAATGGTTTTAATAAAAACACAAAATTATAAAAAAACAATTAGTATGTTTTCTTATCATAATCAAATATTTTTATAAAATAAATTTAATGAGATCTTTGTGCTTGTTTCGAACAACATAATTTTTTGAAATTTGATTCAAAAGATGCGAGGTATATCCTTAAGTCTACAGCTGCGTTCAATCTGTTTCGATACTTATTTTTAAAAAAATATATGAAAAAAAAGCTCTTCCTACTAATTCCGTAGTAAACGGTAATGATAATTTAAGAGCTTTCTCAGAAAGTTGTTCATATTCTTTAATGTTTAACCAAAAATTAATTAGATTGTGTCGTTTGAATTCTACTTGTAAAGTTCTGTCACATGATAATTCTATTAAATTTTCTTTATCCTTTATTGATAATGATGTAGCTTTTTCTAAATTTTCTGCATAGAAGGGGTTTGAAATCCAATTATCATTTGTGTTTTTGGATTTTAGAAAATATTCCATGAAAGACAATTTTAATCCTGTTTAAATGTGCTATTATATTTTCTCGTATATCTTGAGACAGACTAACCTTATTTTCAAACAAAAAAATATGAAGAGTTTCGAATACTTCCAGTTGATTGTTTTCGATACTTATATATATTACTGTTTCCAAAAATCTAATTTCTTAATCATACTTTCAATTTTATCATTAACATTAAAGATCGTTATCGACTGTACATATTAACAACTTTACTGTATAATATTATTAATTAAAATAATTTTTATGAATTATAGGAAAAAACGTTTCTATATTTTTATGATTTAATTTTTTTTTATGTCCACCATTATTGATTATTTTTCGTGTACCACCAACCGGCGACTCGCGTACCACCAGTGGTACACGTACCACAGGTTGGGAAACACTGTCTTAAGTAATATGTGCATAGATGTTAGCATTGCAGTAATATTGTGGTTAGAGTGTGCAGTTTTTCTGTGCGTAGCATGGAGAAACAGCTCGCGTCATGGGCTAGAATCTTGGTAGTTTCTGGTATCAGATGACATAAGCTAAATGGGCTTACGCATGGCAACCAGCACCATCAAGCGGGCAATTTTGGTGCCAGCTAGCTGGTGGAATGTTTCTGTGCTTACGCATGGTTAACAGCACCACCTCACAGCTCGAACAAGCATTGCTGCTTTTGGCCTCTACTGTGGATATTTCTGCATGTTTATGCAGAAACAGTGCCTTTAGCAGTGGGATTACACTATTTCTACTACTACCGAATAATCTTAGGAAAATGATTTTTAATCAAGTCCACACTTTGGGATGCCAAAAATCTGTAATGAATTGATCAACTATTACCAGGAAATCTGTTAAATATTCTGTAATTAATTTATCAAATAGCCCTTTATGTTTGATTACTAATTTTGTAATAGTATAAAATAATTGTACACTTCAATTAATAATTTTATTATACTCTAATTAAAATATCAAATTGTATCAGCATGAAATATTTGTAAAGTAATATTTAAACAATATAAATTAGAAAAATAATAATAATTTTGGGCACTTATTTATCAGCTTAGAATAAATAAGTATAGTAACTTAATTAATTAATGTTTATTGAGACATTAGCTTAACTTTTGTAATCAATAAAATGAAAATAAGAAAACTATTAAAATAAGATAATAAATTATTAACATATAAAAATAGAATTAGGTAAAGACTCTTTAAATTGGTACCAAAATATAATTTCATTAATAAACTAGAAATAATTATAAGTTTCAAATTTAATTAATAAAATAAAGTTTATTAACATAAAAAGTATATATAATAAATGAATAATATATAATGTAACCATATATTTTAGTAGAAAATATATTAATTGATGTCACTTATATAAAAATTTCTCTTTCTTCTCTTGGTGATTTGGTTGGCTTGATTCGCACTTGAACAGATTACTTTCTTATATTATTTTAATAAATTTAAATTTGCTTCTTTCCATATGCTAACTTATATCAAAATGTTTAACTTTTTAAAATTTTACAACATATTAAAATTTGGTAAAATATTATTAAAAATAATATTTTGTTTTTATTTATTTAAAGTAATCTTAAATTATTATTTCTATTGAATTAAAATAAAATCATTTGTTCAATTAAAATAAATTATTAAATAAATACAATAATTACGTAGGCGTCTCAATGTAATAAAAGAAAAGAGCGCGAATTTCTAGGAGAATATCGTCTGTTAGTTTGTCTTTTGGTGGGAAGAAGAACAGAAATGGTCAAGGCAAATAGTGTAAATTTGCTGAGCTTATTTTGAAGCCATTAATAAGTAAATAGATTACCACAAAATTTGCTATAAACATAAAATAACTTAGTGGTATCTAATTAAGATGGATCACTAAAACTTAAAGATCTTTTCAAGTCGTTCGGCCAACTGAATCAAATCACCGTAGCATTTTCCAATATCGCATTTTTGAAATGTCGGAGCTTCCCAGTTTGAAAGAATTAAATACAAGAATTTGGTATGTTTTGAAATATTTATTATTCTACAATTTGGAAAATTTGAATCAGTGTTTTAATTACAGAAGTTTTATTAAAATGAAAATTTGTTTTTTAAAAAGAAAAAAGTTTAAGTTAAAATAAAGTAAAGCATTAAATTTGTCAAAATCTTTTAATATTTCCGTTTTTTAATTCTAATAAAATATATTATTGATTGATAATTAATTTTATAATGCCAGTAATAATTGCTAGTTAATTTGTTTAACATTTGGATCATAAACATTCTTTAAATAATTAAACAAAGCTATTTTATAATTGTATCGTCTATTTAAAAATGAATAAATTAATTGCTGTAATTGGTTATTCCTGGATTAACGCAATGGATAAATAAATACTTGCATGGATAGGATAAACTTGGAACACTTTTGATAGAGAGATGTAGGGATTAATAACTTTATGAAAAACATTTTCATTTAAATTCTATGTATCCTGTTTTAGAATTGTTTCATGTTTGGAGAGCCACGCAAATCGTTAATCTAATGTTGCTTTTAATAACTAATCAAATGGATATAATTGCATGTATGGAATTTAACTACAGCTATAGCTATTACCTCATATACTTATTATTCTACACATTGTACATGGATTCCACGGATCACATTAGGAGTTACAAAATGCTATACAATCCAATTTGTGATACACATCTGCTAAAATTCATGTATTTGAACTATAAAATGCTTTACATTTAGTTTTATCACACACACACACACCGTTAAATGTTATATGTTAATGAATAATACATTTATTTAATTTTATCGTTATATGAACTCGCATATGAAGTTCATAAGTTATATTTGTTAGATTTAAATTAATAAAGGTTGAATAAAATATTTATTCAAAAGAATAGCGCTTGCGGAGAAAGCTTAAACAGTACTTAATGAATTCATGAGATATACCAATCTTTATGAGATATTTTGTGAGTCTTTCCAGATTTATATTCCCATGCCAATATTATTTACATTATATTATACATGTTTATTTTAAGCAAGATAAGTAGTACATTAGTTGTCCTGATTATTGTAATATTTTACTAAGCAAGAACCCACATTTGCTAAAGTGTCAGCGTATTCTGAATAATCAGAAGAATTGAGGAGGATGATTTGCACTTTAATGTGAAGTAAATTATAATGTTGTTTAGTATGTTAAAGGCTTTAATCTGTGCTGGTGGTTAATCCGCAGATTATTTTAATTGCCATTTTGTATTTTACACACATTCCTGCGCTGGTGGTTAATCCGCGGAATTGTGTGATTATACGTATGACTTTATGATGATGTTAAATACGCAAAACGTTTAGTATTATTTCATTCCTACGTGTAGATGAATACATCCACAGGAATATGTTTGCTTCACAGATATAAGTTGGGCAAAGTATTTTAGTTAATCTGCCAATCATCTTCTTCATTTGTAAGCATAATTTATCGGTTAGATTGATAAATGGCAACAGGACATTCTATTCAAGTACTTCATGATAATTAACTGTTGGTTAATTATTATCTACCGGAGTGTAAGTTTACATTTTCATTTTAATTAATGATTACATTATAGCTAAAACATACAAACATCATATTATTTATTATATTATTATAGGTATACAGTAGGGATTTATTGAATCTGGAAATGACGTTCAATATTTCATTAGTTAATGCTGAATTTAATAATTGTCTCAATATTCATTACATTAGATTGAATAAGGTATGATTAGGTTTTTAAAACTATACCTATAAATGTATTGAAGAAAGTTAATGGAACTATCATTTATTTATTTATTTGTTTATTTATGTTTTATTTAAAATATTGAAATTAACTATTTATTGTTCATAAAGTTTGTAAATAAAAGTTGATTTATAATTAAATTTACTGTGCCGTTGCTATGTGTCATTCATAACATCAGAAATCATAAACTTTGGATAGAGCACACATTATGGAGCATACATTGAATTACATATTATTGTCTACCTGATATAAGAATTTATTAATATTTTGAGAAAACATTAAGATGCTTTTCGTCTTTGGTAGTATATGATTGGTAGGGTACAATAAAATCCCATTTACCTTTTCCATCATTGTGGCTTTGCGTAGTTGATTCTAGTATAAAATACAAATTAATTATTAAACTTGTGAACAGATTTATTCAATAATGATATGATTAAATATATTTACTTAACATTTTTAAATTTTCATTCGTCAATACAATAAGAGTCTCAATGATATATTAAATTATAAAAGAACCCAATTATTCATGTTTATTAATTGCAAAGCTTTACCTGGACTAGCATCTGTCTTAGAAATCATATAGATGATTTAAAATTTCATAATTTTATGTGGTTCCACAAATTACGCTATCTTGTACATGGTCGGCCATAGGGTCGCATACCATAAAAATCGCAAATTGAGGTTTAAAGGTGATAAAATTGCACTTATAATTTGTTTAATATGTTTTATAATAATACTATGATAGGTCTTCGCGGTATACCCTGGCTGCGATCAAATAAATTATAAAAAGTTAGGTTAATTCATTAATTTTGTCTGCAGTAAGTTGCCCCAGATGTTGATTGTGGTCTTTTGTGCATAAAATAAATAGTATGATATGCTTTTGGATACAGATCTTAATAGCTGATAATGTGCAATGAGAGTTGATCAGTGACCAAGGTTGTAATTCCTAGTGCACTTACGTTACGTAGTTGAGATTACACAATTTACGGTTACAATTTATAGTGCCGCAACAAGTACGGCATGATGATGGGTAGTTGGAGGGGTGATGGAAGGTTGGTTACCACCTTTGTGAGCCATCAGGGTGGACGGCTCCGGGGATTTTGGTTACAGCTTTTGGCGCGCAACGTGGCCAGCTCGAGAAGAGATTTTGGTTACAGCCTTTTGGCGCACAACGTGGCTGGCTCGAGATGTTTTGGTTACAGCTTTTGGCGCAACGTGGCTGGCTCGAGATATTTTGGTTACAATAAATTGATAAATGGATAAAATAATTTTGATTAGAATATTGGATTATACATTGATCATGAATGATATAAAGATATGTGTTGTCAAAATTTTTAACTTATGTATTATAAATAAATAAAAAAATATTTATATAAGCAATAATAAATAAACCTAAAATATATTAAAAAATAACTAAGTCAGATTTAGTTTGTTTCTTATCTTTTTACAGTCATTCCAAACTTGAATTTCACAAATATATATAAATTATATATTATCATAAATGTAACTGGTTTATACCTATCCAAAATATATTGCTTTACAAACCTGTATAAAAATAATGAAACAAAACATATTTTAGAATGTTATAAAAAAATCAAGATTAATATTAATAAAGTTATTTAAAATTTTATTTTTAAAATTATTTAGTTTTGTTTTTTATTAACTTGTTTAGGAAAGGTAAACACACACACATATATGCTACATTAAACAAATATATAAGTGAATAACTGCAATAAAAAATATAACTTGGTTTATTTTTCTCCAAATCATTGGAAATCCCTTTCATAGGTTATTCAGTTAAAACACATTCATTAATATAATGAAGTTGTACATATAAATTCATAAATATGTTCTTCACATTTACTATTTCTTTAACTTACTGACCCTAAAGTCGCTACTACAGTTAATGAATATAGTGAAATTTATACATGTAGAAAATGTGTTTATATATATATATATATATTGTAATGGTCAGATTTGTACACTCAACAAAATATACTAAAGCTGACGGAAATGGAATGGCCAGATCCCAAATCTGACCAAGCTTCAACTCCTTCACAAGGACTTCAAGAATTAACACCTTATGAATGACATTTCTGAGGTTACACACAGGTCTCAATTTTTTCTGTGAGTCAGCTCCAACCAGAGAGAAACATGAGACTCAAGGGAAATTAACAATGTAATAATAACTTGAAGGTTAAACAAATTACTTAACACACTAATTAATCTAACTAAAACAATGCATATTCAACATATAATATCATTAAGGAATTAGAATAAGATAATATGAATTGTGTTGAAATAGGACTATGTGGAAGACAGATATGAAACAACTTTATATTTTAAACAGGTTTATTAAAACAATAACAAAATGAAGTTAAAAAATGACAAGGATTATATAGTGTTAAGTATGTGTGATCAACACATGTAGGCATTACATAGTGGATGAAACTAAATTATTATGACAAGTCTTTTCCTACCACATTAAAATACGTGTAGGTGCAGTTAATAAATCATGCTTATAATCATTTAACATGCCAATTAGTTTTTGCATTGGTTGCTAATGTTACAAGATAATAACCTAGCTGAGATGATGACTACATACAGTGCTAAAATGGCTGTTATACATATTAATGGAGTGAGCAAATAAATAAGCTCAAGATAATACATATTCAACCTGGTAATCAAGATTTGAGTTTCAGTCTAATGCTCAATAGTTAATTAATAAGGAGGAAAAGAACTGGTTACATTTAGATTCATATATATATATATATAAATTTATAAATAAATATTTGAAAATACAGTACTTTAAAGTTTATAAAAAATATATGTATAACCATCACTTATAAACACTTTCAACTAACTTGTAGCTTTGTCAACTATCACTTTTAAAATGTCAGCTTTCCCATAATTCCATAATGTCAACTTTCCCATAATTCTGTGATCTTAATGTTTGCTGCTTGCCTATTAATTAAATCTTGCTTATATTTATATATTAACATCGCCTCTTTAATTTTCCTTTTATTATTATTTCTTTCAGTTTCCAATATATACATGATTTATTATGGTCATAAAAGACAAAAGCTGATAAAGTATCATTATTTTTAAAATTTTGTTTTGTATTTTGAATCCTTTTAAATAATAATAAGTGCTCTTTTTTTTTTTTTCCGATGTGCACCTTGATTCACCTATATATACACTGCCACACCTACATGTCCATTTGTAAATGATATAATTTTTATTTATCAATAAAGTTTTATCTTTTGAATTGTTTATTAATTTATTTAATGTAGGTGGTGCATAAAATGCAATATCACATATTCCTTTATAAATTTTCTTAATGAAACTTGCCTGTTGATTCGAAATATATGGTATTGATATCCACAGTTTTTTATCAGAAGAATTAACATTATTATTAATATTTTTATATTTAGAAGTAAAATTTTAACAGTATAATAAACACAATGATAATTGTATCCAACATTTAACAATTTATTATAATAATCTGATGCATATTTACAAAGGTTATCATTTCTAAATAAAAAGGATTTCAAACCTGCCATTTTAGACATATATTTTTTTTATAAACTTTAAAGTAGTGTATTTTCAAATATTTATTTATAAATTTACGTATATTATTTTGAAGAAATACAGACATCAATTTGTAATATATATATTTATAGTCCATTGACTATATATGGACACTTAAAGTTTGCAACTTGACTACAGAGTATGAAATATTGATACAATGAAGTTTAAATAAACCTCTTTAAACATGAAACATATATATATATATAAATACACATACTATGGCATTAAATAAAATACTAAGGAATAAGTCTGTGGTGCAAGTGAGTAATTATTCAAGTGCTTTAGCATCAAATACTCAGTTCCCTAAGACTGGATGGTTTGCTACAATTAATATATGAACAGATAAGTTCAGGAACTCAGATTGGCTTTATAAACATGGTCTGGACCCTTGTGTTTCAGTTCTAATAAAGATAGCCATATTTAAATTAAGAATTAGGGTGGCTGGTCACTGTGAGCCCATTTTAAAATGTGCAGCAAGACATAAATATATGAATGTGTACTTCATAAAGACACTTGGAATGTCCAAGAAAAATACCAAGATGTATATTTATAATTAATTAATTGCACCTAAAAACAGATAGTTTCTATCTGCCAAATTAACACAATCCAGTTTTTAAACCAGCATTATAATTATGCTAACTAAAAGGGCTTAAATTAAATTATAACCTAAATTAAAATACTGAATCTGCATATAGATATAATCGTAATTAAGGAAGGAATGTTTATTTGATGGGCATTAATAAACATTAACAAATATACTTTAATATCATCCCTAGCTAGCACATCACTTCTAACTAAAAGATCTCAAAAAGTCATAAGTTATAATAACTGACTAAGCAAACCCTCTCAAAATATAATACAATTATAACAAATAAAATCATGATAATAATGAGAGCATAATGATAGATTATTATCTATCAATATAGGATTTCAAAACAGTGATTCAATATGTGAAGTAGCATTCTCAAAATATTTAAAATAGAGACTTTAATTATTTCTGTTGAAAGTTCATTAACAATTAGTATTTGCTGTTTTGAAAGATTGGCATATTATAACATATATAGTAAATTTTAAATAAAATAGTTAAAACAATAAATATAGGCATGATTGCAGTTTCAAGAAATATAAGCAATAACTGGTTGCAGTTATTTATAAATTAGAGGAATAAATTATTTTACATTATAAAGATGAATTCAGGCAAGTTTTACTTAGTTTTAATTTATAAATGATTTGATTTAATAGAGTTTTAAGAAATAAGATTAAACATTCATTATATTTATAACCTAGCTTAATATTAAATTTACAGATTTAAAGATTAATTTATAGAGCTCTGCAGTCTTTGAAAAGAATATTACTGATCTTCTTGGTTGTAGCTTGTAAATCAGACACATAAGACAGTGGGGGTAGCGGCACTCCTTTCTGGATAAGTGGTTTGGATTAAGATGTTTTCTTCTGGCAATAGGCTGCTGGAAGGTTCCGCATCTTTGTGATGATGATCATGTCATCAGACATGTAGGAGAAGACCCGAGAACATCATCACTTTTGGAGAAATGGCAAACCTATTCTTTGCTAGCCAGTTATGTCCGAGAGAAAACTGGCATGGATTCTAGTAGCAATGCTTTCTTAAAAATTATAGAATAATTTACAGCAAGACATATGGCCTATTTATATCATTCAACAATTAGAAATATTTTCTATCAACAAGACTATTTATTGCTCAAGAACCAATTAGCACTCTCTGAAATTTTATAACTTAATTCATTTAAACATCCCTATTAATTTTTAACATGATGTTCTTAACCATACTTGACCATTTTAAATCCCCACTGACTTTGCAATAGTTTCAGTTCAGTAAATTTTGTTTACAACAATTATATATTTTTGGAAAAATATTCTTTAGTGACAATGTAAATTATCTCATCCAGCTCTGCTAAAACAGGTGTGCATATTATGACTTTTGTTTACAACTTATTTGAGGTTAAAATTAACAATTATAAGAACTATCACCATCATATGTACCATGCATATATACATGCGATTTAAAATGTAAAAATACTATATTGACTCTTTTTAACCGAATAAAATCTATAATAAAAACTATATTATTTTATTATAAAATATACACTCTGTAATCTATATATATAAACCGATGATATTACATTCTTTTGTCCACACACACATATATATATATATATGTGTGTGTGTGTGTGTGATGATATCTATATAACTGTGTTGATGCTTACATACATGTACTCAGAGATAATTTAAATTCAGCACAGATAGAGCTGTGGGAAAAAATAAGTGAAACATATGAGATCAGGAATATACCATTTCAATATATATTGTAACCTTCTTTTCTATGCTGGAATCATATATGAATCTGGCTGCACATTTCAGGGTGCCAAATCCAATTTTGTAACCCTCTCTTTAGAATGACTAGCAATTGTAACTAATCAAGCTCCACATTTTAGACATTAAATCCACCTTTGTAACCTACTCTACCTGAATCATCAAGAATATAAGCATAAAAAGAAATGTTAAACTAAAGAGATAATGTCTTTATTGAACCAAGCTAGCATGGAACTATAAATCTAAAGATGATTACAAGGTGATTATGAAGATAATAACTTCTGGTTAAACTAGCTTTAAAATCCACAAATAAAATGTTATGAAATAAATTCATCAAACCAATAAATATATAATACTTAGATCTATGGAATGAATATGAGCTTAAAATTATGAATTAAGTAATAAGTAAATTAGGATGTGGATGACTAAATGGATAATGAAAATAAGTAATAATTAAATAATAAAATGAAATGATCTAAGAATGAAGAGGAAAAAAAAGATGATTATGATGATGATAGAATAAGAGTTAATGAATGATTAAGATGATAATAGAATAGAAGTTAATGAATGATTAATCAATTATGATAATGAATTAAGGTCAAATGAGAATGAATAAATAAAAAACCGGTCAAGATGAAGTTGCAGAACAATGTTGATGATGGAGACTGAGATCTTAAAGTATAAACATTAATTAATTGATAATAAGATAAACTAAATAAAACAGGGATTCCAAGCTTGACAAAACCGGAATATTCACCATAAAGCCAAAACAAGCTAAACGTTTTAAGACATAAGAAGCAATTCACATATTAAAGTTTTGTTGGTTTTCATAAAACAGTGAATATAACATAACTCAAATCCAACTACAATAAATAACTGTAGATATAAAATTTACCATAAATTCAAATTCTACATTGCAAATTAATATTGTTATACAAGATATACTTGGGTCAGTGAGAGAGATTTTGCCACTACCCAAATATAATGCACAAAACAGCTCTTAATACAAAATCGAATTAACAAACAATATTTAGCAATTCCAAAGAAATTTTATAAATTCCATAACTATTTTAAACTTTAAGCTTCAAGAAATATGAATAACCTTTTAATAACTAAACACAATAACTTACCAACTTTTCTCAAATAATTATGAGCAATGTGATCAAGATCGGTGAGTGATATATCTGCGGGTTCAAATAAATTGATTAAATCCACATTAAGTGTTTATTTTTTAATATACCATTTAAAATAATGTGCCATCTAGGTTAATAATGTTTTGATTATTAAGTGATGATGCCTTAGATGCACTCTTAAACTATAGGACTTAACAAAATTATTCTGGTATATTAACACGTGGTTAAGTATTCTATATTGATTGATGATGATTTCAATATAATCAGATGATATGTCGATAGCAATAACAATAATAAGGTGTAAGGTGATTAGCAATAAGACTACAGACAACTAAATACATTTTTAACACAACAATATTTATTTACACTATTTACAAATTTATTTTAGACACATTGCATGAAATAAGACAGAGGCATTATATAAAATCAGGTATGGAAAATAATTTGTATCCCATTGACTACACACATAGTATATAAGATAAACTAGTACAGTGATATTCATAGTATCACTATCATTATTGGCTATGTTTTTATTATTTTATCTTATAGAATAGGAAGGTTAAACTTTATTTAAACTAAATTAGCACTCAAATTATAAAACAAAAGTATATTCAAATGTTTGGGATATGTGAATTTTTAAAATCCAGAACTCAAAAGTTATAAAGTAATGTATTATACTATAACTATTTCATTTATCAGAATATGATAAGGACAATTATCATATTCAGCACAATTAACAATTATCATTATTTAATATGAAGAGATTTATTGCATTAATGTAGGGACTGACATCAGAGGTCCACAAAATATCATTCTAATCATTAACCTATCTTACCGATCCATCGGTGAATCACTGCTTGATGAATATGAATCAACATTGTACATGTGTATTTCTTGCTCTTCCATACAGAAGTTCTACAATCACTAGTAAGTTTTAGTTGGTTTGTTTATAAACTGATGAAGATACTACAACATCATAAAGACACTATTCCAATTAGGCAAACACTATAGATAAAACCGTGTCCCTGAATCTAACTTTATCTTATCTTTGCTATTTAATTTTAAAATACTAAAACTTCACCATACATGGTGGAAAACTAACTACATAACATCATGAGGGTCAAACAATAAAGGGAGGCTATACAAAACAACATGATAGTTGTTCAAAAATATGGCCAATTCTAATATCTTTTCATAGGTGCCAATGTGTGGACATTGTCTCATCACAGAGAAATAGAATATGGACCGTGGATATAATTCTCTCTTGGGATTCACTATACTAACTAAGCAATAACTATTTATCAGCCTCGACAATATAATCCTCTCATGGAATCAGCAATGAGAGAGTACTCCATCTGCCCATGCACAATATCAATGATACTATATTTGATATCATTATATGTGGCACATACTTATCAGCTGAAAGCTGTCACAAAAACCTAATCAATGCAATAGCAAGATAACATAATTCTAACAATATAAGTGGAAACATAAATATTTTATTTCGCAATGCAGAAACTAATAGTGTATTAAACAAACCAACATGTAAGTCAAACGACCATTAATTATTTTTAAACGCATAATAATGCTTTTGTTATAACAAGCAATACACATGTAGACAATGAAGATTCACCTACCTTTTATATTTAAAGTGGACATGCTAATTCATAGGCAAAATTTAATAAATGCAAAATGCCTATATCTAACACTTCATATAATAAAACATTTGTGTCATTGTACTATATCTTTAACAAATTTTGTCTGTTTGTTTACCCATTAATAAAATATTAAAATCTATTTTAAAAGTGCTCTCTCTCTTTGTCTAGATAAATGACATTTAATATTATATTTTCCCTTAACTCGGAAAAAAAAATATATCTACGATATAATATAATAAATGTATATATTTCTATACATCTATCTGTCCTTAACTAAATATATTTTCATACCACAATAAAAAAAAATCCCTGAATAATACATTATAAACAGTATATTACAATACTAAACATAAGCAATAAAAAAATGAACATTTTTCTCCATTATATTTTATCTTCCTTAGTTCAAAGTTTGTTCCATCATTATGAGCTGAATAATAAGGAAATTGATATTAGGAGCAAAACATTTATAAGTAACGCATATATATTGTGATGATCGAACATAATGCGATCACACATGTATATATTTAATATCAAACAATATTAAATATCGGAAATAAAAAAAAAAAGAACGAATAAATAAAAAGGTGTAATTTATTAATGTAATAAAATGTAAGAGAGGAAAATTAAATCAAAAAGATTCTTATCGTTTACCCTCCAAAGTTGATATTTTAAAAAAACAAATATTTTTAAATGTAGAAAATATTGAAATGAAAGAGGAAATATGAACGAAATAAGAACGATTTATAAGAAAAGGTAAAAGTTTGAAGAGTTTAAATCAGATTAAAATAGAATTTAAAACATGACAAAAGATAAGGATCTATTCCATAAAAGTACACATTTTGCGGAAAAACGAAATGCATGTGTAGAGTATGTATAAAGTATGGATAAAGATAGCAATATTTAATGCTTTGTCAAATGGAAATTTACTCATAGCATTATATCCAATAATTTGTTTCTATTGTGTGTAAAATATTTCAATTAATTTGTGTTGTTTATTTGTTATATTAAATATTTCTTAATTATTTTATCTGTTTCGCCTCGTTCTTCACCATTCCAGACAGTAATATTTCCGTAGGGTTTGGGTGATAATTATTACTCCATTTTGAGTACTAAAATAACACATGAGGCTAGTGGGCAGTATTCTTGATCCCATTTAATTTTATAAATTATCCAAGCGCTGTAATTCTTTAAATATTACAGCAGTCGAGAGATAGTTGACCGGGATCACAGGTTCGGTCAAGTACAGATATAGATTCGTTTATGTCCGTATGTTCTCTTTGCTTGCTGTAATGGATGGTGGATGATTTTGAATTAAAGAATCCGTATTATATATAAATAAAAGGGAAGTTTAGCATTTGATCATCATTGAATCCATTACAATATATATATAATGATTATTATGTTCGATCCTGGCATAGTTAAACAATAACTCAAACACTTCCCAAAACTGTGTAGCACAATTAAAAATATAATGTTCATTCACACTTTATGTAGATAATTTTCCTTAAAATGAATTTATAGGTTTATTACGATTAACAAGATAAACTTTTTAACATCATTTATTAATTTATTTATTTATTTTCCATTCGCAGTAATATCTGTAATAATTTTAAAATGATCTTGGCATTTTTAAAAGATCTTATTGTTAATTCGCATGTTACACAATAAAGATTAAGAAGTAAATATTTATTTATTTATTTCTACCAGCAAATTAATATATCTTTTTTTTATAATACTAGGAAAAATTTATTCTATTCAGTCATTAGCAATTATAAATATGATATCCTTGGGCATTTATAATACGGTAACTTTTCCATTTTCAATAACTAAGCAAAATTAGTGCTAAAGCAAAATTCGCAGACAATTTTTCTTTTTCAATAAGAATAAGAAATAAGTTCATGCATTTTTTTTCTTTTAAATTGATTAAACTTTATACTACTTAAAATGACTTTTTAGTTTGTTTACTTTATCTTTTCACACTTTTCTTCAAAATTATTTCTAATTATATTTTATGAAGATTATAATTTATAAGCAAACGTATTTTTCTTCTTTATTATAAAGAGCACTGAAATACTTGTTTTTTTTCTTTTCTTTGCCAATAAATAATTCATGCATCATTTTTAAATATGAAAACTGGCTAACATAAATAAAATAAAAGTAATTGCTTACACTTTCTGAATTAGTTCTTAGTTTGAAGTTGTATTTATTCAGGCAAATAATTCCTAATATAGCTCTCATTTTCTCTTCTCCAGTAAGAATCTCAGGAACTATAAATTAATGGAAAATAGTGAAGAAATGAATACAAGGGTAAAGTTTCTTATTCCATGTTTTTTAAATACACATTATCCTGTAATCTTATTCAATTCAATCCACAAGATTGTTACTTTTCAGCTTTTTTCTTTTTTTAATTATTTTTTAGGTGTAGATATTGAAGTTTTTTTTTATTCTGATTTTCTTTCTTGATAGCCCCATCTACAAACTCTGTTGAATTATTTATAGCTTGTATCACATTGAATTGTCATACCAAATGGACCAATAACAGAACAGTGTGAATAATTAATCAATAGCTCTCCCTCTAGTGACAACTAATTAGACTATTTCATATCAATTTAAATTACAATACGTATTGTAAATATCGATAAGTCTATCTATATTTTAAAAATTATCATTTGTTATATATAAAAAAAAAAACCTCTTTGAGTTGATGTTTATACATGAAGTATTATTGTTTATGGTTATTAAGTATAGTTATTGTTTGAAGTTATTATTTTATTTATATGTTGATGGTACATCGTTATGAATATTTAATTATTATAAATAAATAAAGACATATAAATTGTTGATTATATAAAAAAATTATTTTATTTGCAGTGATTATTAAAAAAATGCAATATTATTATTTATGTATATTTTTAAAGCTGTCAAATAAATTTTCAATTTAATATTTTTAATATATATATGCTTGATATTTTATTTTTTTTAAAATGTTAATTGTTTAAAAGAAAACATGTGTAACGAGGGTTTTAAAAACAGCATTTGCTAGCACGTGAAACAACAGCAACAACAATAAAAGAGGCCATTATTATTATTATTAAGATAGTGATAAAACCAACTAAAGGATAAAATTTTGTTGTACTTTGTTTCTTTGAAATTACCATTCTTCAGAATATTGGAATAAGATAGATTTTTTATGGTAAATACATAAATCATGACAGGCTAATAGGGATATATCGCAGCCAAGAGGCTGCACCGTTTCTTTCATTTATTCCAAAGCAGTTTTAAAAGAAAAAACTAAGAAAATTTCAATACGTATATTTCATCGCGTCTGAAGCCGAAATTTGACATAGCTATCTGGAATCTATAATGGTCAATCTAATAATAATCTGGAGGTAACTAGAATTAATATATTGGATTTAACATTTCAATTTATTTATTTATTTTTCAAGGAAAGAAATTTTAGAAGGATAAAAATATACATATATCCAAGAATTGACAATTTTCTCTAACGTGATAGTTTCCTCACCTTCACTAGAATGCATTCTAATATTAAACGGATAAAGAAATAAAACAAAGGAATAAGTTGACTTTTGAAGGAAAACTGGACATGTGAACTTTGAAAGGTAGTCAATAATTTTATATGTATAAATGATATATAAATATATTTTTGAGATCGATATTTTTGTTTACTTTTTATTTTTCATTGTAAAATATAACGTTTTATAAATATTCAATTCAAGCGTCTTGTTTTCTAACAGCAATAAACGTTTAACAGGTGTCAAAATTAACACTTAAGTAATTTAAAATCTTAAAGTATGGCTTATAGGTTTGGGTTGTATATGAGTTGTTATATATATTTTAATAAGTAAATTTATATTCGTAAATTTTTTTATTATAAAATTTTTATTATTAATTTATTTATTTTCATTTTTTTTTTTTAAACTTTGTATAATAATTCTTATGCATACCAAAACAATAATTATATGTATTTGCTGTATGTAATATTTTTTTTTTTATTATTTTAAATATCTGAAAAGTATAAGTATGGATTTGTATTTATATTGATATGTCTTTATATATTTAATATATATACTTATTGCAAGTATATATGTATATTTATTATTTGGGTTTGTATCATTGATATTACCTAAAATTAAACCATAATATAAAATAAAGGATGTACTATTTGTTTTATAAGTAACGTCTTTGTAATTTATTTGAAAGAGCGGTAATATATTATTCTTATTTTTCTTTTAATGCCAGAGTCATTATGAAATTAATTGAATTCACAATTTAATAGAGGATAACTTCATATTCACTTATTGTTTAGTCTTTAGGCCACTTACACATATTGTTATTCATTGATATGTTTAGATATACATAAATTTACATAATAGATGTGTATATTGGATTTAATAGAATTCCCTTTGTTTCTGATATATATTTGATTAGTTAGTCATATCAACCTGAAAATAAATTATAATGATAGATCTCATTGCTCTGCATGATTTTAGATTTATTTCATGTATAGCTAGTTGGAAGGGCTTATAAACAATTTATTTAAATATAACTGGGATAATTTTGTTTTTCTTCATTTAAATCATACAATCTATTATATTAGGCTTTCTCAACAATTGGATTCATTTAGATTATATATATTCCATTACGTTTATCATACAATGTTTGAAGCATTATTTTCTTCTCATATATTGACGTTCCATTACATTTGAAGTATAATATGTTTATATGATATATTGTCCATTACATTTGGCACCATAAACTGTTGGTCCCAGTTAACTAATGATTGTATAATGGAGTAAAAGTATGTTCCATTACATTTGGACGCCATAACGTAGTCAGCATAATATGTTTGTTTAATTATTCATTACATTTGGTGTATCAAAGTTAGGGGCTTGGTTAACTAATAATTATTGTTACAAAAATTCATATGTTTATTTTCATTTGAGATCATATATAAAGATACATTTCATTATATTTGGCTTTCCCAATGTTTGGGGCCTTCTTTCTTCAATTTAAATGGAATGCAGCAAGTACGTTCCATTACATTTGGCGCAACAACTAGGGCTCGAAATAAGCTAATTAGGGCTTGAAATACCCCACATACCTGAGAGATGTGTAGTATATATATATTGATATGAGATATGTAGTTTAAAGAAAGAGAAGCATTTTTGTGTGTTTAATTTTTTATATATAAATGAAAATATTTTGGCCTTATGTTTAGATGGTGATTGTTACTGTTATTGTATTTTTTTTAATGATGAAAGATAAATATAGTCATGAAGCAGTTTAATTTCAATTTAAAAATTATATTGGTGGTGTTAAATTATAGCATAATAATTTTGTCCATATTTGGAAAGTTTATGTTGTAGAAAATCTATAATTTTGAAGGTTGGATTGGATATTTGATTGTTGGAGTTTGGTTGGTTCTGTTGCAAGAATTGATGTTGGATGGGGAATTTTTGTCATTGTCTTGAGGATGTGATGCATTCATGTCACTTGTGATTGATTGATCTCATTTACTGCTCCAACCCAAATTTTGATGTTAGTTATTATTTATCATGAAGCAGTTAACAGTAGTCCTGCCATGATTTTACCTTTAAGACTCTAGAGAGAGTAAGGTATAATTATTTTTGATATATGTATAATATTTGCCTCTAAGTCTCCCAAAGATGAGCAAGGAAATATTTTATAAATAATAGCCCCTATGACTTGGATGTAAGGAGGGCAGTGTAATAGTGTTTTCAGAAAATTATTATGGGTTGTAGTAGCTTAAATAGAATGAAATGTGATGGTCATCTAAGTGTTCATGAAACATTGTATGCTTTGGGAGTAATGATCGAATTCTTTTATCTATATCAAAATTGTGAAGTGCTAATCAATCTTTTGGCTGTCAGTATCTGTCGGATCTTTGAAGGAATAGATAAGTATATAACTTAAATATATAACACCAAACTTAAGGGCTTGATTAATTGATTATTGTTTGTAACAAATAATCTATTACATTAATTATCAATTAGGGTTTGAAAACAAGTATATTAATGTTATATTTTCCATTATAAGTGACTTTTAAACATGAAGTTCAATTAGTGAATGTTTGTTGATAATAAATTGCATTAGTACAATTTTAGTAAAATAGTGTTTTGGGCACAAAAGCTAATAATTAGTGAAGTTGATTTTTTTTTTTTAATATATAAAATGGTGTTAAGTCTTAAGGTCCAGAAAATTTGTAGGCATCAATTTAGTAAGTTTATGCTTAACTACCATTATCTTGAGTGCGAAAGTTATCTCACAATATTATTGAATTGGTTGTTTTCAAGGCATGTGAACATTTTATTGTATTTTAAATATTTCAAGGTTATATTGAATTTGATATGAAATTTCCACATTTCAATATTGTATAAGTGTGGAATATTTATTATCATTAAATATAAGTAAATGTTATTTAGTGATCTCAGTTGTTACTTTCTTTTTCTCTCTCTATATATATATATTTTAGAGGAATTTATTATTGTTATAGTGATAGAAGAGACTTTTTATAAGCCAATAAGTTTATGAGTTCTAGCAACTGAAATTTAGATTGTCGGATAGCTATTATGTATTATAAAATTAAAAAGGCTTGTACTTTGCTTAGTTGAATAATTGCTTGTTGGAATAATGATTGGAGATGGTGAGCCCTTGATCTGTGGTAATTACTATATAGAAATATATATATATCTTAGATATTTTTTTTTTGGTATAATATTGCAATTCTAATAATAATGGACAACAGTAGTGAAATGCCAGTTAGTGGTGATTTTGATTTAAGAGATTTTATGGAAAAATTTAGAGCTGAATTAAATACCAAATATGATAAACTAGAATCTAGATTAAAAACAAATTCTGATGAACTTTCCCAGAAATTAGAGACTAGTTTAAAAAATAACTCTGATGAACTAAAAGAGGAACTTAGAACTGAGATGAAAGTCAATTCTAATAAATTTTATAAGGAAATAAAAGATGAATTAAAAGCTCTGGTAGATAATAGTGTTAGAAGAGTAGAAGTAAAATTTGATGAAAAGATGGAAAAATACAGAGAAGAGACAATGGTTGAAGCTAATTCTTTAAAAGCAAAATTTGAGGAAATAAATAGTGAAATGAGGGAAGAAAATCAAGGAATTATAGCCAGATTAGAAGTAGTTGAAAGAAAGACTATAAAGAAACCTAAAATTTTTGATGAATACTATAGTGAGGATAAAAGAATTGATGAATCTGTAGAAATAAAATTAAATTCTTTAGGTGAAAAATATCTAAAGTTATTAGACAATGAATTACCAAAGATTACGGATAATACCAGTAATAAATTTAAAGATAAAATGCAAAATCTAGTTCAAAAATGTACCATTAATTGTGGAAACGTTTATACAAAAATTAATATTTATAAAGAAATATTCTTTACAAGAATTAACAATATAATATGTAATGTAAATTTTATGAAAGTAGAAATTGATCCAAATAGAGATTTAGGCAAAGCCAAAATAAAACTTAAATTCAGAAGTAAGGAGAAAATTAAAATAGATTTTCTTAAAGAGATAATTTATCCCAATAAAAATATGAAGAAAATTAAAGTAAAATTCAAAGAGATGAGTAGAGATAAGTTTAAAATAAATTATCTTAAAGGAAGTATAGATTTTATAAAAGATATTGGAAAATCCAAAATTAAACTAAAAATAAGAAGTGATGATGTGATTAGTAAAGATTTTCTTCGAGAAAATATAGCTAAGGAAAGAGATTTAAATAAATCTAAAGTTAAACTGAAAAGACTTAATATAGAACAGAATGATTTTCAAAATGATTTTCAGAAATTTTTTAATGCTGAAGTTGTATTACATCAATCTGATTTGCAATTTTTAAAGGATTATTTGGAAAATTTGAATGAATACCATTCAAAATTGTCCAGAGAATTATTTTTAATTGAACATAGAACAAGTGAAGTAAAATAAAGACTTACTCAAGTTGACGATGTTTATAAAGATAGTCAAAGGAAAGGTAATAGATTATCTGATAAAATAGTAACTGTTATTGATAAAGTTAAGAATGGTGTTAATGCTTATGATCAAGTTAATATTTATGTAAAGGATATAGATGCAGAATCTAAGGAGTTCATAGCAAAATCTTTAGATACTTATCTCAAAATTATTAAAAAACAATTGAATTATACCAAAATGCTATATGAAAATCTTGTAAATCAAAGCAAACTTCTTCACAAAGTTCAACATACTGGAAATTCTTTACAAGAAGAATTAAAAAGGCACTTTTGATTATTATTATTTTTTTTTTTTTAAGAAAACTTGGATAAATATCTAGATGATCTGAGAGATAGATATAAATAAATGAATATGGTTATTAATATGAAAAATAATATTCTTTAAACCATGTTAGTCCTTAAAAAGATTACAAATTTGAGAAGTTTTTCGATATCTCATAATTCATTAGTTATCTGCAAAGACATTTTTTTTTTTTCGGTGGATTAGAGGGTATTGTAAATATCGATAAGTCTATCTATATTTTAAAAATTATCATTTGTTATATATAAAAAAAAAAACCTCTTTGAGTTGATGTTTATACATGAAGTATTATTGTTTATGGTTATTAAGTATAGTTATTGTTTGAAGTTATTATTTTATTTATATGTTGATGGTACATCGTTATGAATATTTAATTATTATAAATAAATAAAGACATATAAATTGTTGATTATATAAAAAAATTATTTTATTTGCAGTGATTATTAAAAAAATGCAATATTATTATTTATGTATATTTTTAAAGCTGTCAAATAAATTTTCAATTTAATATTTTTAATATATATATGCTTGATATTTTATTTTTTTAAAAATGTTAATTGTTTAAAAGAAAACATGTGTAATGAGGGTTTTAAAAACAGCATTTGCTAGCACGTGAAACAACAGCAACAACAATAAGAGGCCATTATTATTATTATTAAGATAGTGATAAAACCAACTAAAGGATAAAATTTTGTTGTACTTTGTTTCTTTGAAATTACCATTCTTCAGAATATTGGAATAAGATAGTTTTCTATGGTAAATACATAGCCAAGAGGCTGCACCGTTTCTTTCATTTATTCCAAAGCAGTTTTAAAAGAAAAAACTAAGAAAATTTCAATACATATATTTCATCGCGTCTGAAGCCGAAATTTGACATAGCTATCTGGAATCTATAATGGTCAATCTAATAATAATCTGGAGGTAACTAGAATTAATATATTGGATTTAACATTTCAATTTATTTATTTATTTTTCAAGGAAAGAAATTTTAGAAGGATAAAAATATACATATATCCAAGAATTGACAATTTTCTCTAACGTGATAGTTTCCTCACCTTCACTAGAATGCATTCTAATATTAAACGGATAAAGAAATAAAACAAAGGAATAAGTTGACTTTTGAAGGAAAACTGGACATGTGAACTTTGAAAGGTAGTCAATAATTTTATATGTATAAATGATATATAAATATATTTTTGAGATCGATATTTTTGTTTACTTTTTATTTTTCATTGTAAAATATAACGTTTTATAAATATTCAATTCAAGCGTCTTGTTTTCTAACAGCAATAAACGTTTAACAGGTGTCAAAATTAACACTTAAGTAATTTAAAATCTTAAAGTATGGCTTATAGGTTTGGGTTGTATATGAGTTGTTATATATATTTTAATAAGTAAATTTATATTCGTAAATTTTTTTATTATAAAATTTTTATTATTAATTTATTTATTTTCATTTTTTTTTTTTAAACTTCGTATAATAATTCTTATGCATACCAAAACAATAATTATATGTATTTGCTGTATGTAATATTTTTTTTTTATTATTTTAAATATCTGAAAAGTATAAGTATGGATTTGTATTTATATTGATATGTCTTTATATATTTAATATATATACTTATTGCAAGTATATATGTATATTTATTATTTGGGTTTGTATTTAAAACATTGATATTACCTAAAATTAAACCATAATATAAAATAAAGGATGTACTATTTGTTTTATAAGTAACGTCTTTGTAATTTATTTGAAAGAGCGGTAATATATTATTCTTATTTTTCTTTTAATGCCAGAGTCATTATGAAATTAATTGAATTCACAATTTAATAGAGGATAACTTCATATTCACTTATTGTTTAGTCTTTAGGCCACTTACACATATTGTTATTCATTGATATGTTTAGATATACATAAATTTACATAATAGATGTGTATATTGGATTTAATAGAATTCCCTTTGTTTCTGATATATATTTGATTAGTTAGTCATATCAACCTGAAAATAAATTATAATGATAGATCTCATTGCTCTGCATGAATTTAGATTTATTTCATGTATAGCTAGTTGGAAGGGCTTATAAACAATTTATTTAAATATAACTGGGATAATTTTGTCTTTCTTCATTTAAATCATACAATCTATTATATTAGGCTTTCTCAACAATTGGATTCATTTAGATTATATATATTCCATTACGTTTATAATACAATGTTTGAAGCATTATTTTCTTCTCATATATTGACGTTCCATTACATTTGAAGTATAATATGTTTATATGATATATTGTCCATTACATTTGGCACCATAAACTGTTGGTCCCAGTTAACTAATGATTGTATAATGGAGTAAAAGTATGTTCCATTACATTTGGACGCCATAACGTAGTCAGCATAATATGTTTGTTTAATTATTCATTACATTTGGTGTATCAAAGTTAGGGGCTTGGTTAACTAATAATTATTGTTACAAAAATTCATATGTTTATTTTCATTTGAGATCATATATAAAGATACATTTCATTATATTTGGCTTTCCCAATGTTTGGGGCCTTCTTTCTTCAATTTAAATGGAATGCAGCAAGTACGTTCCATTACAGTATATTGGTGATTATTAATCTTTTCTACATGTGTGTGGACATGTGCATCAGTTGTATGAGATAGTGTGGATAGTTGAAGGGTGCTTGAAAATCTGAGTTCAAATTCTTTATACTTACAATTAAGCTCCCAGATTTGTGAAGAGTGCCTGGTTTCAAATATTTAAATACAATATACTTGAAGATTGTTTACAAAATTTAGAATTATAAATTGATTTTTTTTCTTTTAATTACTGTTTAATAATAACAATGAAGTACCAAATATTTTTATACTTCAAAATTGATTTAATACCATTCAATTATTATTTTAATTCTGATTTCCACTAGACTGTATGATAAAATCTTTATGAACTTCATATCCACTCTATCAGATTTTCTAGTGTATCTCAAACAGTCCAAGTCTTCATCACTTTCAGGATATTTATTGGTGAGATTTTACTTAATTGGAAAATTATAATCTAACAAGCATTTGACCCTACTACTGATTTTATACACTGATTTTCAATATATTATAATTACTATTAATTAAAATGTAAAATTTTTCATACTGGATCACTTGAATAAAGCTTAATGTAATTGAACCATACCATATGGTTACAATATATATACCCATTTACCCCACTTAGCGATTGGCTACTTAGCGATATTTCACAATAGCAATCATCATCAATTTGTACTCACTACTTCAATTTACAATTGATTTTTCACTATAACGATCAGGAAAACATTTTTAAAAAAATTTTATGGGCAGCTATCTTGAATTTTGCATCACTGACAACATCAGAGAATAGATATTTTAAATTCATTTTACCTAAAAGCAAAAGTATATTATTGTAATACATGTACAGGTAACGATTTTGCTGTAATTGTATAGCACATACAATATTTTATTCATAAAACACAATGTTTAGTGCTGCATTCAGTATTTTGAATATACTATATACATTCTCTCTCTCACACACACACACACACACATATATATATATATATAAGTGTTGAATGTGTTTAGAAAAATTAAACTTTATTTAAATATAATGTATAGTTCTTGGATTATTTAAATAAAGTTTAATTTGTCTAGACATTCAGCACTTATATTAGATGATGAAAACAGTACAACTAAAATATCATCATCACAAAACTTGTTCCTTAATTATGTACATTGAAGTGGTTTCAAATCAAAAGAAAAACATTTTTTAAAAAAAGTTTAAAAAGAAAAACAGATTGCATTTAAATTAAGTGTTAATGAATGAATAATCTTTCTACATGAATGGGGGGGGGGGGGCATTATTACATTACTAAAAATATATAGTAAGAAAAATAAACTTAGCATACATTTTAGAAAATTAACAGATTTTTTTTTTTTAAAAAAAAAAAGTTGAATTTTTTTTTTCTAAAGTTGACTGATTTACGATAAACATTAAGCATTTTATTACTCTGGAGTACAGCAATAATTCTTTATGTTCAATTAAATAATTTATAATTAAAGATTGTTTTTTTAATTTGAATAATTTCACATAAATAACAAACATAAATGTACAGTAATATGTACCGTAATATAAATTTTAAAAAAATGCACTTCAGTATGGATTTTTTTTTCATTATGATGAAAAACTTCTGTGAAAGAATATAAAAACTATTAAATTCAAATTTAGTTTCACTTTCTCTTTCTTTTTGCTGTTCTGTGCTTTTTAAACAGTGAAAATATGCATTTTTTCCCTAGTGATATAAAACTTTTCTTTTTAGATGCTGTATTTAGTCATCATTACAATGAAAAAATCAAGAAAATCTTTGAGCTTGGAAACCAATGTGCATGTTTTATGTCAACAGGAACCAACCAATTTTTCCCCCATAGACTCCCATTATAAATACATATTCTGTATATGATATTCTTGCTTAATGATGAGTTTTGGAGAACCAATTGCCATTGCTAAGTGGGGTAAAGGTATATATATTATATTTGTGGGTGTAAGCCAAGTGCAATTAACGAAAAGGAAGTACCAGAACCTTTAAAGTAAAATAAATCATTCTTTAGCAAATAAACATAATGTAAGCTAAAGGTATATAGGTAATATGAAGGAGATGTAGAAAAATTAATGCATTGACCAAACTAATAGATTATAAGGCAATAGTTTCAGGTAAATACCTTCTTGACTAAATTTAGCTTCATGTCAATTTTAAAAAAATGAGGAATGCAAAAAAATGGCTATTTGTCCACAGGTATGAATACAAAAACAATAGCATTTAGAAATATTGGATGCTTTAAAATGTTTTATACAAAAGAAGCATTAGCAGACTTCCATTAATATTAAATGTAGGTCTGGGTGGAAAAAGATCATTATCAAAGAAAAAAAAGAAAAATCCATTAAAGTGTTTCTGAGCATTTAAAAGGGAAGGTTAGGTATAAATACTCTAACCATTTATAGAAAAGGATCTTGTTCCTAAATTTTTTCACTTTGATCTACAATTCACATCTAATATCTCATCTGTGAATTATGATGGAGTAGAGAATTTGATCTCTGCATTTCTGTGAGTCCATTCTCAGAAGAGTGTCCAAGAAATGAAATCCAGATGAAGATCAGGAATCATGCTTGAAAACTGCCTACCTTAGCTATCTTGAAGAATCATGTCTATCCAAAACCCAAAATGAAACACCCAACCCTCTTTGATGTAAGCCCATGATATCCATTAATGAACCCCACCAGTCTTTATGAAGCTTCAGTCACCACCTCTTGATCTACCACTCATTAAGAAATTTTGTTCATATAAATGCTTTTTTATTAATTGGTAATATTTTATCATCGTTTTTTTTTGTTGTTTATTTTATATCTATAATATAGAATTCATGCAAGTATTATAAGTATCAACTGTTTTGGTTTATTCGATTCGATTTGATACATATGCAGAGTCTAAAGTTAAGAAGTTGGATGACAAACATTTAAAGTTAAAATGAAGACATTTTAAAATTCTACCCCCACCCCATTATTTAAGATGAAACCCATTTGTTCAATAAATTATAGAATTTGTTTAGTGTAAAAAAACAACTTTCATTCATTCACCTTCTACCTTGTCTTCTATTTGAAAAAAAAGGAGTGTGAGAGAGGGAATACATTGTGATATATATATATATATATCACAATATATATATATATATATATATATATATATATATATATATATATATATATATATTCTAGCCTTTGGTTTATTTCATCTGTAAACCAATTATAAGAAAAGGAAATAATTGTAGGCAAAAAAAAAAAATTTTTTTAAATGTAAGAAAAGTTAAAAAGTTTTATTTGAGAAATCAATAACTATATAGCTCAAAAGTAACATTTATAGAGATACAGTTTGTGTTTGTATAAAGGGAGATGATTGACTTTTTTTTATACGCTGCTATAATAATTTACGAATATGATAATTGAGAAATAAATATTTATATGGCTAAGATAAAGTCTTTATGAATTTTAATATCTATTACTAAAAAGTTGGTGAGAATTAGAATGGAATTGATTATCAGTAGCTTTAGTTTAACAGTTTTTCTTCAGGAGAATAGGCTTAAAATTATAAGAAATTATAATTGATATTATGCTTGTAATTATAAGAAATTATAGTGGATATTTTGTGTTCATATAGTCTGAATAAGCAGTTTTCTGTTTCATGCTCTGTATATGTAGGTGTGTGTGAATACAGATATATGGGTTTGATTTTTTTTGCTTTCCTTTATAGAAATTGACATAATTTTCTATATTATTTCATGATAAGTGTGGGAAAGGGAAAGATAAATGAATCTGTTCTAATTTATTATTTCTAGTTCAAAAATGTAAATCTAAATAAGAAATTATTTAAGTAAAAGGAATGTAACATTTGTTTTACCAAAAAGTGTCAGTAAGCTTATCTTTTGATTAGATTTTCTTTTAATTGCTCTTCCATAAATTAACCGATAATGTGTTAAACAAAAGATGTGGTTTAAGATAAGAAAAGTTGTCAAAATTGACAAGTAATAAATGGTTCAATTGTTCATTCTGAGAGGAAAGTTTTGATTAAGATTTGAGAGGAAGCACCTGGAGAGGGAGGGGTTAACATATATTTTTTCTTTCCCCTCCTTGTGAATATAAAAGGGAGAGAGAAAATGAATCAGGGGATCTTTTGCTAATTCAGAATGAAGGGGTTAACTCAATTAATTTATCTCTGAAGGTTTCTCCGAATTTTTTTTTTAATTTTCTTTTTCAGAGTTTAATAATGTGTTTAAGTTTAAAGTATAACCAAAATATGAATTTCTAATTCATATATAAGTGGTGCACATTTTTTCTCATTCAAGTCAATTATGAAGAAATCAACTCTTAATAAGATATTCTATGCTGAATGCCACAATCTGTCTATTTGGCTTATTAAAAATTAATGTAAGGAGAGTATCAAACTTTTGTATGATATTGAAAGACCAATTCATATTGCAATAATTATTTGGCTGGTTAAAATTCATTTGAAGAAACCATAGCAAACCTATGTATGATGTTTAAGAGCTAATTCATGTTTGATAATCTGAATCTACTTGTTGTCTATATTTTGAGCCTTAAAATGGAAAAGAAGAAAGGGAAACAAATGAATTCAAACCCAGAAAGAAACTCATCAAAGTGGAAGGTAATCAACAGAACTCTTTTTGAAATTTATTAATTATTCTGTATCTACATTTTGATTTAAAATATCTTTCTATGTTTTTATCTATTTTGATTCAAATAACTGTCTGTGCATTTTTATATACATTTGAGTAAAAATAACTGTCTGTGCTGTGCATTTATATAGCTATCTCCAAATAAACTGAACTGAATATAGTAATTAACTAATGGACAATTGAAGGAAAAGACATTGGAAAGAGACTATCATAATGTTTGATATTTATTCTTTATTTCATTTTGTTTATATAATATGTCATTTATTCTTTATTTCATTTTGTTTATATAATATGTTGCATGTTTAACAACTAGATTATATTAATTTAATGTTTTTTTTTATGTTTTTAAAATGTTTAAAGGAAAGAAGGGAAAATGATTTTGATCCCATTGAAGTATAAATGCTTACGTAAATTTAAAAAAGAAAAGAGAGAAATGATATAAAATATTTTTTATTCTTAACAAAATTTTTTGTTTGTGCTTAATATTAGATATGAAGAGTGGATTGGATGGTCATGTAAAAAACCATAATTATGCTATAAGTGTTGATGATCTGTTATTAATATAAATATTAGGTGTATGTTGTTGGCTTGACTGTTTAAAATTGAAATAATTCATATATGTTTTGATTCGGGATCTGGTTAGTCTTTGTCATTTATCTAGACTGTAATTGATGTATGTGTGGGCATATATAAAGCTATAAATGCTTGTCATTACTGAGGTAAAGTTATCCTACCACGTCATGGATGGGAAATGGCTGTCTCATGATTTATTTACCATGGCAGTAGTAAGTGACTGATTTTCACTCCATTTATTTTGTTGAGATAGGGAATTATTAATAGAGTTATTGTTGAGTTGTAGAAAATGTTTTGCATGCCTGTATAGAGAGTAATTGTATAGACAAGGACTCTTCACATGTTTCTAGGTCTCAAGAAGAGACCTCTCTCTCTGGCTAAAGCAAACAGTTCAAGTTAGGAGTTGTTGTTTGTTTGTTTTTAATTTCCCTTACCAAGATGCTGATGTGTGCACATTATAAATACTGCATAGTGATGTGGGATATGAATAGTGTTTTTCTTATGTGGGACAGAATAAAAGTTGCCCTGACAGGATGAGAATTCAGTCAGATGAATATGTGTTGATGGGGAATGACAAAGATTTTAATTTAGAAGCTAACCGATCTGTGGTTGATTTTTGTGAAGGATAGTAAATTGAGGGTCATCAAGCTAGGGCAATATGCTGACCTATCAAAATATATACGGTCAAAAAATGTAAAGATCTGACAGGCATGAATGTAAAAGTGTGGGTTTTTGAATTTAAACCCATCTGCAAAATCAGTAGGGGATTTTTCATGGCATATCATCCTTCTCCATAAAAAAATGTAAAAGTTATTGCTTGTTAAAATGATTTAGAAATTGGTGATTATTTATCATTGCTGGTTAGAATAATTGAAAGGAATAAATTATTTTGGAATAGTCCAATGAATAATGTTTACCATAAAAAAGGGAGAGTAGGAATTTATAGGTTTTCTTAAAGTTAAATACAGAATTCTGATTCCATGCGTAAGCATTTTTTATTTTTTTTTATTTTGATAAATAAATGGATCAAAACAATGAATAAGTCATTCAGAAAATTGGTTAATTTCGATATGTATTGGTATTATAAATATTAGTCTTTATTAGATCTGAATCATATATTTGAGTGTAACAATATTATATTTAAGTGGTTTTATTTTTATTTTCATCATTATTTTTAATGTAATAAAATTTTATTATTGTTATAAAATTACATTGCGTCTTGTGTTTTGATGTTTCAAAGATCTCCAGAATCTACACCCAGCACCTATATCTAAAGTAATATTAGTTCATATTTAAATTTAATTATTCATTTTTATATTAATAATTTATTTCCACGATCAATTTGCAGTAGTCATTATTATATTGTTTCCATATTCGATTCACATAATTCATTTTTGTATAAGTCACTTTTATATACACCTGGGTCTTGTTTTACGCGATAGATAGGTTCCTCAGAAAACACGCGCAAACGAAATCACACAAAAATAGATGCAACTTACATTGAAAAAGGGGGGGATGCAGTCTGTGATTTTTCAAAATTTGCGTAAAAGCAAAGCACCAATGTAAAATTACTTTAAAATTCGCGCAAAAAAAAAAATAAGGAAATAAAATATGACTAATAAAAAATTTCAAATTTGAGAAAAATTGATACAAGACAAACTTTTTTTAATTATAATATTTAATTTTATTCAAAATAATATATTTTTATGCATAATTTACAATACAGTAATTTACATTTTTTTATACACGTTTAATTATTATGATTTTCTGGTGACAACATAATTAGTAATTAATCTTTGAGACGATGATTTTATTAATTGTTTATGAAGCTCACGATATCCAGACATACAACCATTTAGCTCTCATTGGAATTTAAAAGCACATTAATGATTAGTGTCATTAATAAGAAAATAATAATTGATTACATTCTTTTTTAAAAAGCAAAAACAGAATGTGATTTAAAATGCAAAATTAACACGCACAATGGTTGAACAAATTTACATTATAACTTGTAAAATTTAATATGTGTATACAGTACATAAAATGTGGAAATCATGATTTTAATTTCATTATTGCATAAAATCTTACTATTATAAAGCACTGAAAATATTGAAATTACTAAGATGAAAGTTGAATTCCAATAATGTGCTAGTACTTTCAATATAATGTAAGTGCGCAAAATTTATTATTTAAAGTAATAGCGCATTATTGGAAATCGACTTCCGGTAAAACACGAATCGCGTAACTTCAAAATCGTGTTAAATAAGTCAGCGTAAAAAGAGACCCAGGTGTAATTCATTTTCACAATTTATTTTCATAGTTAATTTGCATAATCCAATTTTTTGATTTATTTCCATATTTTACTTTCATAAGTAATTTTTGATTTATTTATATGATTAATGTCCATGTTTTACTTCCATAGTTTACGTTGGTAAAATATGATAGATTTAAAATTATTAATTAATAATTGGTCAATAGATTAGATATAATAGAATAAAATGATAGGGAATAGTTAAGTTTAATAAATTTAATCTTTTGGTTCATTGTAATGTTGTGAATATTGGGAGCAGACATAAAATCCCTTTCCTGCTCTCAGTGTTTAGAGTGATTCCCACTAGTAAACTCGTATTAAAATTTATTTTAACATATTTGAGATCATATCACCTCTTGGCAGATCTAGACCTTGTGAAAGAGCAGTTCGATTATTAGTCTAAGAGCTAGTTTGGAAGTCAAGTAGCATATTATAATAAAATTATTATACTATTATTAAATAGGGATCATGAATTGATAGTTGATCGAAAGATATATGTGTGTTTAGAGAAATAAGATTAGGAATTCTCAGATTAGAGAACATAACACAGACATTCTGTGTTATATAATTGTAGCTATTAAAAGTGATAGATGCTGAGAATGAAAAATAAAGTAATGGAAATAAATGGGAAGGATTTATTTATGATAATTTTTATCTTGTATTAAATTAAATAATAATTTTATATTATGAGTTCTCTGCATTGATTACTGATTTATTTCCAGTCATATATAAATGAGAAATGTATATAATATTTTTTGTAGTTACCATCCGAGATCAGATATTTATAATAAAGTTTAGGAAGAAAGTTAATACATTATTATGAATTTAATAATAAATTTATCATGAAATATTTGCATGACTAATGCTAGGTTTGAAATTAAAACCACACAGATTGAATGGTTTTATCAATATTATTTTTTTTAAGAGACGATTTAGTTACTTTCTCCATTATCTTCTATAGTCCTAAACGTGTCTAATGATGATGATCACTGGTGGATATTATGGTTTATAGTTGCAATTTGGCACCCGGGTATACTTGATCTTATTGTTAATATTAATAGATAACACACTAGCCATCCCTTGTTTGATCCTAAAAGTTAATATTAAATTCAATTGACTAGCTACTTGAAATAAATGAGAGTTTGTTGACGTTAAATAAGTTAAAGATTGCACTGAAAAAAGTTGGTTACAATATATATATATTTAAATGTTATTTAAGTATTTGAGTAAATAAGTAGTTAACAATGATATTTGTTATTTAATTACACTATAAGACGATAGTCTATATTTATGTTTATTTAATTTAATAACTTTAGAAAGAAAGGAAAATACATTGAGATCTTTACCTATATATATATATATATATGTGTGTGTGTGTGTGTGTAATTAAATGTCATTTAAATCTATTGGTAAATACATTGTAACAAGCCAGTGTTTTACCATATAAAAGGGAAGATGCCTCTCACTAAGGTTAGACTAGAATCTTCTTGTAGGACATTGTAAATGATGCAGTGAAGACCCTAATCTATGATCGTATCTATCTCCAATGGGCTAGCTCAGTATTTACACATTAAATTTAGATACAATTTGGGCTAATTTATCCATACATCACCCATCCTTTGAGTTCTGTTATGCCTCAGTATTCGATCTCAAGGAGAAATCTGCTTTCAGCTCACTTCAAGGGTAAACTTACACTAGATAGCAATGGTCACACATCTATGTAGGGTCCAATTGATTTAAAGATTCATCTGAGCATATTAGTGTAATATTGTATAAGAGTAAAATATGTGTGCATACTCAGTTGTCGGTTGATGAATGAATGCATAAATGACTTTGATAAACTAGAGACTAGTTAATGTAAATCTAGCTAATAATGTTTATTAAACAATAAAACAAAAAAAAGTTAAAAACTTTTTAAAATAATAAAACAATATAACTGGGTATCAAGAATGTGTTTCTACCATATCAACAATTAAATGTGTTCACTATTTTAAACTCTTCCTTATAGTAGAAATACATAAAATGGCACTAATTATTTACAAAACAAATAAAAATAAACTTTTATTATTAAATTGATCATGAATCTAACTAGCTAATTTACAATATTATAGATATGTCTGTAATAACCTCATTTTCCAATTCAAATTATCAATGATTCATCTTCTTTGGGGACCTGCTATCTATGTATGGTTTTTTATGGTTGATAGAAAAGAACATCCATACTAGAAGATTAGTCATTTATACCAAAAAAATAAACAAACAATCATTAGTTAACAATGAACAAATAACATGACCTCTGTCCTTAAGTAAGTATATGTGCTTAAAATGGAATAATCTTAAAGGTTTTACCTTATTACATACCATAATGATGATCAATGTCAAGGTGCTATAGGTGAAAACTGAGCTAAACTTTATTTAACATAAATTTTTTATCTAACTTAACAAGTCATTCCCTCCTTTTATTTTGTTGCTTTCACCTATAATGGACTCTTCCAGGTTGTAGACATGCTTCCAAGTGTAAAAATAAGATACGACTAGAATTTTACAAACACATAAAAATATACATAATAAAATCAAAACTTTCATTAAGTCATCTTGGTTAATGTCCATAAATTTGGTAATAATGTCTTTATGGACACAGTCTATCTCTCTTCAGATCAGTAAATTTGTTCATCACTTGCTGAAATTCCTCGACAATGTGCTTGAAGTAGTATTACATTCATTCTCTGCCATTGCTTTTTTTTTATCTGAATAGACATTTATTATAGGACATTGGGTGTTCATTTAGGCATTATTCAGGCAAGTAGATTGTCATTGCATTTCTATAGTCAGGACCATAGCACCCATTCTATGGCACTTTCAATTTAACCAGAATACATTACACAGCAGTTTAAAACAGATTTAATTTTTTTTGATTCTCTATTTGGCATTTAATGGCTCATATATAAAGAAAAAAATATTTCATCATTTTGTTCAAATATCAATTTAAAATCAATTCAGTTATTTTATTAAACTGTACAGACTTATTGAACTCTTCTCTATTTAAATGTCTGTTGTAATTTTTTATGATTTTGCACTAGAAAAATTAATATAGATAATTCAGAATATTTGAACAAGTCATCCATCTTATTTTGCATTTGAACATTTGGTCTTAGAATGTTGGCTTTATATAGTTAATGCATTATTGGAAAAATAACAAAAGACAACAGAAATGAACTGGGTTTGCTTTTATACCATGCTTAGTTTCTGGTGTTTGGTATACTAGCTTTTTCATTTTTTTTGACATTGCTATGGCTGCCTGTTGCTGTGCATATTATATTGATTGTAGTTAAAAACTAAATTTATGTAACAGAATTCTAATTTTATTTCCCATACTTGGTTGCTTAGTGATTGGCTTGACATTGGGTCATCACTATGTTTACTAAGTCTTTGTCTCAATTTGTGATGTACAACACATTGATAATTAATTTATTGTTGGTATATATATATATATATATTTAAATGATCTCTTTAACTGGGCTTTTATTTTTCATTAAATAAAAACAATTAGTCCATTGTGACATTTGTTTAACTTAGCATTTAACAAAGTAAACATTTGTGTGTGTATGTGTATATATATTGTGACCTTCTGAATAGGCACAAGACACTAATTGTAATCAGATAGCACTGTATTAGTAACAGCTGGTTGCATTTAACTAAAAAAATGAAATAACTTGAATTGAAACATTTTTTTTTATTAACAACTTAATTAAAACCTTGTTTATCTCTTTGAAATCCAGACAGCTATTTGTAATTCTTAGAAAAATTTACCCTACCTCTAATAACTTAGATATTTTATGTTTAAATGTAATAAATATATAAAGACATATATTATCAGAAAGTTCATATATGAAAGAATGTAATGAAGCTGTTAAAATAGTCTTTTTATAAAGAAAAAGTTAAGAAAAAATTATTTTTAATAGTTTTAAGAATGTTTATTTTTACATTGATTCACAAATCATAAATTTTGAAATTCAAATGATAAAATGACAATTTCATAAACAGCTTCATCACATCTATCACAAAATTACAAAAAAAATGATGTATTGGAAGTCTTATCTGAGATAATTTTTCACTGAGAAAATTACTAAAACAGTGGCCTTGCTGTGGTCCATTTCCATTCTAGAGCCGGATGTGTTCATATGTGCAAAAGTATCTATTAAATGGTTTTTAGTGAGAAAAAAGTAACAGAACAGTGTATTCAAAAAAAAATATCAAACTCATAAAAAATAAAATGAATAAAAATAAATCAATAAAAATAAATGTTTTTTATTATGAACAATGATTACAGGTGTGGAAAAAAGATTGGGTTCAAATACATGGTGCTTTAACACAGAGTGCATGGATTGGGAAGCCAGAAAGTCTTTATAAAATATCCTATATTACATGAGATTCCAGTTGTGTAGAACAAACTTGTATATAAATATATTTATTATTTTGCATAAAAAATATGAAAAAAGCTGAGTTCAAATACATGGTGCTGTAATGCAGAGTGGATGAATTGAGAAAGCCAGAAAGTCTCTATAAAATATCCTATCTTACCTGAGATTCAACTTGTGTAGAATAAACTTGTATAGAAATATATTTATTATTTTGCATAAAAGATATGATGAAAGTCTGAGTTCAAATACATGGTGCAGTGACACAAAGTGGATGGATTGAAGAAGCCAGAACGTCTTTATAAAATATCCTATATTACATGAGATTCCACTTGTGTAGAATAAACTTGTATATAAATATATTTATTATTTTGCATAAAAGATATGAAGAAAGGCTGAGTTCAAATACATGGTGCTGTAACACAGAGTGGATGGATTGAAAAAGCCAAAAGTCTATAAAAGTCCTATATTACTTGCCTAAAATTGACACAAATAAATTGCAGGTCATAACTTTAGCAAGTCTGGGATAATGCAATAATTTGTCCATAGACCAAATAAATTCAATCTTGATCATGCGTGATACACTATTCGTATTTATAATCATGCCAAAAAATGCATCTAGCTCATGGGGTGACAGATTACCCCAACTTTTTTCCATTCTACAGCCTATTTATTTGTCTCAGCACATATATAATATTTTAGCAGCACATATATAATTTTTCAAACAATAAATAAAAAATAATAATTATTTGCGTACTCACAGGTGATGGAATTATTTCACCCAGAAAACCCTTGAACATTATCCAGAAACATATGTGAGTCTGGTTGAGATGAAGGCCCAGAATTGCAGACATCTTTGACAAAAAAATCAGAACTAAAATCTTCGGTAATTGATGCAACCATTGTGGAATAACTTTTTTACACTATCTAAAATACTAAAAATAATTTTTTTTAAGTATCCTTCGCTAAAAAATTCATACAAAATCTAAAAATTATCATAGAGAAAAAATTCTTATGTATACTCACAGAAAACAAAACTTTGCAAAAAAGAAGTATGTCCCATAGGTATGACATTTACCAATTATGCACAAACTCAGCTGAAAGTCATAATTTCCAGTTAATCATATACCAGTTGTACTGAGAGTCAAAAGGTTTATGAAGAAGTTGGAGTTGTTATTTGGAAGTTTTAAGATATTTAGTGTTTTTCTTTGGTGGATATTAATGATAGAAAGGGGGATGGCTTGTCACAGAAATCATTAGTGTATAGTTTAAATTAATTCAAATTTGTCTTATTTGTTTGTAAGTCAGTGATTGGTATTCATTTGGGGATTTTCTGATTTATTGGCTTCTTGATACTTCAATCATAGCACAGTTAGTACAGTATATTTGGTTTATAGTCATAGAAACTTATATTTTGTCCAGATTGATTTAGTAGTTGTAGTGCAGCATATATGTGTGTGCATGTATGTTCATGCCATTTTTCAACCTCATTTTTTATTCATGTACATTATTAAAATACCATATACCATATTTTACAGTAAAATATTTAATTTCATAATCAATATCTTGGATAACCAGTTTAAACACATTTTAAGGGATTGATGGATCAATGGATCAATGAATTGTCAGACAGACAAATACACTATCAATTAAATAATTATTTTTTTGTCATTCTGGAACTGTAGAATATTTTTATTATTGTTTTAATTTAATTAATATTATTTAGAAGACAAAATGATTTTTTTCTTTTTCAAGAGAAAAAGTTATTGAATATTTGCAACTAATTATCTGAATGCAGAAGGAAGTATTGACCTTTCATAAAGTTGAACTTTTAAATAAGTACACTTTGATTGGTGGAAGAAATAGCTATCTATGTAATAATAAGATATAAAAGAGGGATACTTTACAAAAAATTGTCTTTATTACTACAATTCTCTCTACAAAGAGCTTTATTACAATTCTTTCTACAAATTGATTCTTCCATAGTCAAGTGGTGGAGATTCAATTCAAACTCAAAACTACAAATTTTATATTAATCTTCTGTATGAAAATAGTTAAGAAATATTTTTTGGGAAGATAAAGACAAAAATGGAGACTTAAGCAACTTTAAACAAGGTTAATCTTTCTATATTACCAATTGACTTAGATTTAAAATCATCATTTGGGATGCATGTAGCTATATTTCAAATTTGATTTACCTAATTTTAATCTCTAATATTTTGAAAGATTATGCTGAACTTTTTTATAAAACATTTCAAAGATTCCATATTAAAAATTTCCACTAGCTATATTGGAGTCCAGTTTAAAAGGAAGGATGTGTGTATCTAACTAATTATAACATGCTTTATTATTATTATTGAACAAAAAATATACTTAACCATTTGTGTTTTTAGGATCAAGGAATGGAATGTGTGACACATAACTAATGAATCACTAACTTATATTTAAATGTGCTCATAACTGAATGAGTGGAAGAGCATGAATACTAGATGTGGACACTTTTATTTTATTGTTTTCTTCATTTGTGTTTGATCTGTTATTAAAATATATTGTCAATAAAACTTATATAGATTAAGTGAATATTATGAAATAATCAGCTATTTACCTAATGGATGACTTTTGATAATTCAGCACAAATGCCTTGATAAATGTAATTAATTAAACCATAAATTATTACCAAATCTGCAGAAGTAAATATTTATTTGCCATTATTGAGTGTTTCACATGTGATATTTTCAGCAATTTCATTTAGCTATTGCTGAGAACTTTTGAAATGCTTTTTTACTGGATCCAAATGCACATTGTCTACCTGTAGGAAATTGTTCTGTGTCTACTAACAACTATTTGTTTTACAATTATCATCATTACTTTTATACATGTCCAAGATGTGTTATGTATGGATGGTGCAAATTAACTCTTATGTTCCCAGCTAAAAAATATTTAATTATTATTTTTGTTAGTATATGATATAGGTAGACCAATTATTTGTTTTATATTTTTTTTATTTAATTATTATTATTTTTGCTTCAAGATTGTCTTGGAGAAATATAATATGAAGAAATTTTATACTGGGTAATTAATTGTTATTTTGATATAATTTTTATTGTATACATGTATTTCTATACGCATATGTTAGTGATAGAAATATTTGTTTGCTATTAGGAAGCTAACAGCTAACTTTTAGAAGGGGTAAAGACATAAAATTATTATTTTATCTTTGTATTTTCAGAAATTATGAGGTCCATTTATTAATAATTATTTTGCTTCAAATTTAAAAGATTTGTAGTTTGTCACAAATTAAAATTTTATTTCAATTTATTAGAATGTTAAATACACAAAAGTGTTGTTTTTACCTTTGCTTTTCTAGAAAGGAGGGAGTTTATATAGTAATAATTATTATATTTCAGATTTAAAATATTTATAATTCATCAGGAATGAGAGATTCATTTTTCTTAATTTATTAATTAATATCATTACAATATTTACATACTGAATATGATTTGAAATTATTTTCTGCATTATTATGAATGTGTGCATGTCTGTTGTTTAATCCATTTATATAATTGTTGAATCAAAAGTCGATTGACTTACATTTTTAATCAGTTTTGGATGATGTAATATGCCAAAAGAAGTGGAAGGATTAGGGTTTATCTAAGAGTGAATTTATTTTTTATGCTTAGATTGAAATGTATTTAGTGGCTATGAAGAAAGAAATCATTTAAGATATATATTGTATTGCCAGAAATTGAGAGAACTCTCCCTTAGTTTATTGAAATACTTGTCATGAATGGATTATATTTTCCAGATTAAGCAATTGCATATTATGATTATATTATGTGAAGTAAAGTAAGTAAAGTAGTGTATTTCCTATGTTTTTTGGTGATGAGACAAAGTCCACCCCAGTATTTACACCTCTGAATAAGGTTAGGAAGTTACTGTATTTTGTTGTTTAAATTATTATAGTTAAGAAAGTCTTCTTGTTATTCATGTATCCATTTGGAATGTTTCCCCATCATTTATTCCTAGCCAGGTATAATGTAGTTTGCTAATAAAAATAAAGTGTAGAGTTGATTTCTTTTATAGAACATCTAAAGTAAAATTAGTGGTAAAGTTTGTTTGATTTATGGCATCATCCATATTATATTTTCTCAATTTTATAAATAAAGTGATGGGATATAGCTGTGTTAGTTATGTTATGACAGATAGCACAATACAGATGCATACATAAAATACTATTAATTCTGAAGAAATAGAGAAAATCTATCACTGATTTATAAGTCTTAAATCAATATTTCAAGTCATATTGTACCAATTATTTTAAGTTTTAAATCATCAAACCATCAGAATAATTTTTTTATTTTGAATGAGCAAGCAAAATGATAGAAAGTGTAGCTAGTTAATAGAATTATTTAATTGATTTAGGAAGGATAGCTTGTCTTCTAACTCATATGTTTAAATCCATATTGAATTATTTTAATGTTTAATTACCCCAGTGTTGATTTGGTTAGCAGAATGTTAGAGTTAGCTAATAGCATATGTGTATTTTAAGCAAGAGTACAAAGAAGTTTAATTTCATAATTAGTTATTTCAGTGTTAGTGTTAATAAGTATTTCTTTTCCATAAGCATATCAGAGATGACTGATAGCTTGTATATGTTTGAGATAAGAACACAAAGAAGTTAATTTCATATTTAATTATTCCAATTTAATAAGTGTTTCTTTTCATAAGCTTATCAGAATTGACTGATAGCTTTATATGTTTAGAATAAAATACAAGGAAGGTTATTTTAACATTAATCACTCTTATGTTAGTCAATTCACTCATTGATATTAGAATTATCCAATACATGTACAAGTGTAAGTAATAAATGTTTTATTTATTTAAAAACTTTGATCAGAGTTATTCTTTGACATGTTTCCACACATACACACACATATCCAATATGATATGATTGCACTATTCTATAAACTTAATGATGAACATATTCAGATCTGATATTGTTTTTTGATCCAAACTCTATGTGAAATACTTGACTGATGATTCTCTGGGAAAATTTTAGCAGTTATTATTTAGATGATGACTTGAAATCAAAATGTACCCTATTTCTTTCATTGTCTAAGTAATACTATTTTGTTAGAATAATGCTTAATTTATGTCAGTACATTTATGATGGTAATTAGTAGTTATTGTAAAGTATAAATTTAAAAATAAGCTATACATAAATTCACTGAGATATTTCCTTATTATTTTAAATTAGATATTAAGTTAGTTATTTTTTTAAAATTATTGTACAATAAAAGTTAAGTAGTGCTATATTTTGTTTTTATTTAATTTTACAGTAGAGTTAATTACTACTACATATTTATTCTATTAATTTAGACCTATCATTATGAAAGGTTGTTTAAGGCATTTAGATGATGGGAGGAGATGAGATCAAACTATAACTTGTTAATTTAAATGATGGAACTTTATCAATTCCAACTACTTATTTATTGTAAAACCCAATAGATATTTTACTTTTATTAATTAATAATGTTCCCTCCTATGTTAAGTATACATTTTACATCTTATATTACCCTGTAGCTCCACTGAGCTAAGCTATAGTAAGACAGCACTGTAAGAGTCTTAATAGTAATTCAAAGCAAGATCAGTTTAGTAGTTTATTCTATTATCAATAGAATTGGCACCCTGGGTATTTGTTAATAAAAAATGTAGGATTGGTGTTGGAAATGGTTACAATATATATATATATATATATATATATATATATATCTTTCTTTGAAGCATATATATAAGCATATATATATATATATATATATATATATGCTTCAAAGAAAGAATTGTGCATACTTAACCATCTATTAGTTAACTTTAGGTTTTGAATGGGTTTGTTTTATTGGTGTGGATAAATAAATAAAGGCTGATTTTGCTATCATTGTAAGCTGCCCTCACAACTCCCCTACTCTTATAGGGTTAAAAGCTTATGATGTCATCAAAATTTTAACACTTAAAAAGTGTCTGTATTATTTAGTGTTGGACAATCTCATTTTATTTCCTGATACTTCCTCAACTCTATCCATGTTCTTCTATGATTTTATATCTAATTAACTACATTATATTAAAGTGAGATTTATATATGGGTCTTTTTTGATGGTCATATGGTTGAACTTAATCAGTAATGTATCTCTATCACAGATGACACATAATTTAACTCATTAGCTTTAATCCTTCTTCCTTTTTGAGACTTAGTAGATTCTTTTGAAGGTCTAAACCAAATATTGGAGTGTCCATCATTCATCATGGATCAACTCCTGTGTCTCAGTTCGAAAGTATCCTAGTAATTGCTTTTGAGCACTTACTCAGGTATACCCTCATCACAAATTAATGACCCTATTCATTTTTTTGATGTTAGCTCCCTTTTCTTTCTTGTTTTAACTAAAATTCATATCTATCTTTTAACTTGCATATAAGATAAGTTTGTTAATTATATGGTCACTCAGATTAACCAAAATATGACTTTGAAATACAGGTGTTATGTGTGTCCATAATCTCTTCTTCTATGTCTATCCAAAACACATTTGGACCTGATTGTTTCATAATAGTGAATAGTCCTACATATAGGTAGTAAATTTTTTGATATTTATTTTCCTGCTGCTTGCTCAGATTAGATGTTGCATGGCTGGCCTATACTCTATGTTTGATTGCATGGTCATACGCTGTGATGTAAGGACACTTGTAGGTGTATCTATCCTTGCCATGTTAGCCTTTGAACATCTCTACTTTTTGAACATCTCTCCCTTGTGTTTGTGCGATCATTGGTTATTCTCTTTTTTTATTTTTTAAACATATTTTGTGGGGCAAGGGAGGGGGTCTTGTCTGCTTTATATGTTCCAGGTCACAATCCTTGAGACCCATTTTTAACATTTGGTTTTTAAGTATTATCATTCATATTCTTAAGGAATGTGAAGGGGCCTTCATTGGTATTGCAAAACTTATGCAACTGTGAACCTTCCTGTTTTATGGTTTGTGGTATGGTATCCACTATCATGATCCAATAGGTTTTCCTATTTGGATGATCTTTTACATAGTGGAGGGATTTTAGGCACTGTATCAGACATCTAAGATGGTCAAACATTTTGTCTTTATCTGATCTTCCTAAACTGTGGCATTTGCAGCAGATGATATCAATCTGCTTTAAAGGCTGTCACCATATTTACAAATCTTGTGCTTGTGGTGTGTTTTTGGTTCTTGGCACTGGTTTGTAATTCTATTTGGGTCTTTGATGGTGATAACTGGGTTGTTTCCCATTTTATTCCAACTCTTCTTATTATTCTGGGTCCTTGGGTTCATCTGTCTTCCCCACAATCTCATGACTTTGGCATAGCTGAAATTCAATTGCTATAAATCTCTGGTTGATAGCTTCATCCATCCAACTGATCTGATTGCATGTCTCTCTCACATTTTCCATCACTTTCTTTAGAGTTGTCTTGATCAAGATTGTTTCAGTTCCCACAGAGGCCATCCTGTCCTCAAGACATTTGATATTGTGATTCAGGATCTCTAATATTTTATCATGCAACTCTGTCTCGATGGTTTGTCATGTACAGAGTTGGTCCATCTTTGAGTGGATGTCCTGGAACTCCTCTGCATGCCAGCATGGAATTTTTCCTGTTCTGTACATACCTCATCCCTAAAAGTCTCCTGTCTTCTGTACACCTCATCACACTTAATGTTTAACTGACTAATGATGCTCCACTTGAATTCCTCAAATTTCTGCTGGCATTTTTTATCCTTCTCATCTATTTTTTTTTCACCTTACCCATTGCTTGCTTCATTTCACTGTTGTCCCTTTGGACACTGCTTAAGGTTTATTGACAACTGTTTCATGTCAGCAGACAGCCTAGACTCTATATATTTTATTTCTATTTTAAAATCTGCCCTTATATTAATCATACTTATCTTTAGATTCTATGCCATGCTGCTCATGTTTTGGTTCATCTCTTCCTTCAGTATGCTAATTTATTCTTTCATGCTGTTCATGTCATCTCTCATTACATTTATGTTACTATTCATATTATGATTTAAATTTGCTGCTATGCTGCCCATCTTTCATACTAATCATGGTACTGTTCAATTTTGCTTTGATGGTCTGGTTCATTTCTTCTTTTATACTGCTCATGCTCATTTGGTGCATTTGTTCCAGGGTCATCTTACCTCTTGTAGCTTGTGCTACTTCAATTTCAGGTACTTGGGCTGTCCCATTGAGTGCATCTTGTGTTTGAAGTGTCACTCAGTCTGTAACATGTACCCATGGAGGGTAAATAACTTTGCTCAGAGATGCTCCAGATATTTGACTATGTGAAAACGTTTTCCCACTGATAATAGTAATATCTTCCACATCACTGTCACTATTACTTTTATTCCTCAGAGTGTTTCATTTTTACACTTGACATGTGTTTTCCACTTCTGGTTATCATCAAACTTCTTTTCAGTAGCTGAGTATAAAGTTTTTTTTTTAGAAATAGAAATGAATATGTGTCATAGGACCTTCTGCTACCACTCACCATTCAGTGCTTATGTTTAATTTCTCTCTATATTTTTGCATATATTGTAATGGTCATATCTATATATTCACACAACACAATTTGGAGTTTCAGCAAATTATCCCAAGGCTGATTGAGATAAGGTTGTGGAGACTTTGAATCTAATCTCATCCCAGTTCCTTCACCAATATTCACAGATTTACCACCTTACAGATGACATATATGAGGCTACACTTGTATTTCTTTAATTCACATGCCAGGAGTAGCACAGTGGTGGAACATGAGACCATAAATTTACTTAGCATAGACTACTCTTAAATTAAACAAATATACTTATAGAATATATCTATATGGGAAATATTACCCAATGAACTGAAATCATTAATTTTAATTGTGATTCTATAATAATTAATGAGCAAGAAATGAGACACAATGTGCAATTATATTTGATAAATTTTAATATGAGTCAAAGTTTAAGGAAAATTAATTAAGAAATATAAAAAATTAAATATACAACTATCTCATATGCAGGTGAGGATGATGTTTACAGGGTACAAAATTATTTAGACTAGGGAATCTATCATTTACATTTGGAAAATTTATTTGTAATTTTAATCTATGATTATCTATGCCTTCATTATTCTATGTTATAACCAATAAGATTTGCAATAGTTAGATTACAAGAGTGATTACAGAAATATAACTAGCTTTACTATTATTATAATGAGCTAAACATTTCTCTCTACACGGATAGTAAACTCATGAAATTAGATTTAAGTTCAGATCAAAGCTGAAATATTTAACTACTATGGAGGGAAGAACTGGTGTTTAGGAGTATGATTATAGATACTACAGCATTCATAAATCTAATCTGAGTCTGTGCATCTCAGATGTGACCTCTAATCATGAGATTTATTACTGTGTAATCGGTTCCTGTGGACCATACTAATTACTGTGAAAATAAAACCTTTAGTCCAGGTGATGCTATCTGAACTAATCAAATGGAATGACCTTAAATTAAGTCTGTTATATATGAGAATAACAGCAAGAAGTTAAGGAACATATGTGCTTTATAAGAACACATCTGCCCCACTGACTATACTATTATTTGACTAAATTAACATGCAAATCTTTAGTTTCATTGCATGAAACTACCATAATCCAGTTCACAAGGATAGCATCAATAATTATGCTAATAAAGAAATATAATAAAATCTAGTTTGTTAAGGTATCTGTATAACTTTTAATATAAAACTAAGGAGAACTATAGCATATCTAGGGAACATTACAAGTTTAAATATTAATAATATGCTGCATTTAATCATGTCTGCTGAATATTGACTAAATAATTTATTTTAAAACAAATTTATCTTATTAAGCAACTGTAACAGCTTAATTACATATAAAATAGGTTTTGTATTTACTTTTTTTAGAAGGGAGTTTAGTGTGTGCATTAATGAATATAAAATTAAATAAATATGAGAGAATCTAGTTGTCTCTCACTAATTATATTAAATATTAGCCAACTCCATTCTGAATAAAAAATGGCATAAATCAATAAATATATTATAATCAAAATAATATAGGCATAAGCTTAGATTTAGAAAGAAAGAATAATAACTAGTTGTTATTGATTTACATAATTGTAAATTAGAAATTAGCTTTAATTTCACTTAATTTGAATTGAATTAGGCATGACTTACAAAATTAAAATATAAAATAAAAGATACATTTAATTTGCATTTTAGAAATTAACATTTCAATGTTTAGAATTTAAAAATAGTTTAAAATAAAGTGGCCATTTACATATTAATATAGCTAGCTTCAAAAGTTTTAGATTGAATTTAAAAACTGGTTAAATTCTGCAGAAATCAGTAACTAATCTGTCTTCTATGATTGATTTGCATAGTTGCTTAATCTTGGGCCACTTTTTCATTACTTCTGAAACTCAAGCTGAATGTGATGTCCTACCACCTTGTAGATGAGTATTCAGTGAGACAGACTGCAAATCTATTGCCCACTATTCACCAGTGCCCATTATAAAATTTTAATACAATTTGTTAAAATAAAAAATTAATAATAATAAAAAAAATGACTGGAGCAAAAGGTTTATATACTGACCTCCCCCTCACCAGTTACAAAACTTGTTTACTATTTTCTTGGTTATAGATTTGTTTTTCTCATCCTTCTTTTTCAATATTTTTTTTGCAAAGGCAGGGAATCCTTCTGAGTTATCGATTTTTTTTTTTTTAAAAAAAGGTGGTTTCCTTGATTTTAACTCGGGTTAATTTATTCAAATTATTTTAAAATCTATTTTTGCCTTTAACATTTAATTAGATCAAAATTCAGTAAAAAAAATTTTTATATTACATATTTTTTATAAAAACTTATTTAAAACTCATAAACATCTTACTCTATATGTAATATATTTAACTAAAATTCACTTTTAAATGCAAAGGTTTACATTAATTTATAAATTATGATATGTATGTGTATATATAATAATTTATCACATGTATACATGTGTTGAATGATGTATGCTACAATACATGCACACACATGATTTTTTACAGTATTTAGATTTCATTTTAAATTGATATAAGTGGACTTGAGTATATAAATAGGAAAATAGATACTACTATCTAAAATAGTAGGTGAAACAGGATGATTGATAGATCTGACTGTTTAATATGTTGTTTCCAATGTGTACTTTTTAGCCTGTTCTTTTATTTGCCTAATTTGGTTATTTTAATTTGGGTTGTTAATTATTTATTGGTCTTAGTTTATCATTTCATTCTCATCAGTTAACTTGCCTTCAATGTTTTACCTGAGGTTTTCCCATTTTGACATGACTACTTGGAAATGGTTTAAGTTCAGGAGTCTCACTTTTTTATGGTTGGGTGTATCAATTGATTGCTATTTGGGTAAATTCATCAGGGTTGCACACTGTGGGAATTTAACAGAAGAATAAGCTCAAAGAAAAAAAAATGTTAAATTCACCAATCCAATGGCCGGAACTCCTTAGAAACTTCTAGTTTTGGCTTTCTAAAGTTTGGAAATCAGATGTAACAGGCCAGTATTTTATCACATAGAAATTGGGTACACATCTCACTAAGGTCAGACTTAGGGTCTTCTGGTAGGATGCTGCAAATGACATGATGAAATGCCTAACCTATAATTTATCTACCCCCAATGGGCTAGCTCTTTGTTTGCATATTAAATTTTGATACAATTTGGGCTAGTTCATCCACACCTCACATCTCCTTCAGTTTCCATTATGCTTTAGTATTTCAAACTCAAGAAGAAATCTGCCTTTGGTTCTTTTTAGGGGTAAACATATATACTAGATAGCAAATGTCACACTTCTATATAGGTTCCAATTGATTTAAAGATTCATCAGAGCATATTACTGTGTTCTTATATGAGTGAAGTGTGTGTGTATACTCAGTTGTCAGATGATGAATGAATGCATAAATGACTTTGATAAACTAAGGACAAATTTAATGTAAATCAAGTTAACATGTTTATTAAATAACCGTACACAAAAAAGTTAAAACCTTTTTAACATAATACAATATAATTGTGTATGAAGAATGTGTTTCTACCATATCAACAATTAAATGTGGTCACTATTCCAAACCCTTCCCCATGGTAGAAATACATGACATTAAATCGACTGTGCAGCTAACTAGCTAATTTACAATATTATATGGATATGTCTGTAGTGAGCCTCATGGTCCAATTCAAATTATCAATGATCTATCTTCTTTGGGACCCCTCTATCTATGTATGGTGTCTTATTGTTGATAGAAAACAACATACACATGGGAAAATTAGTCATTTATACTAAAAAAATAAACATGAAAAATCCTTAGTTAACAATGAAGAAATAACATGAGCTCTGTCCTGTAGCAAGTGTATGTGCTTAATATGGAACAATCTTAAAGGTCTTACCTCATTCTGTATCATGATGATGATCATTGTCAAGTTGCTATGGAGGGAAAGCTGATGTAAACTTTATTTAACATAAAACTTTTTTATCTAAATTATTTTATAAACATATAGAAAATATAAATAATAAAATCAAAACTTTCATTAAGTCATCTTGGTTAGTGTCCATGAATTCAGCAATAATGTCTTTATGGATATAGTCTATCTCTCTTCAGACCACTCATCTTTAGTAAATTTATTCATCACTCACTGGAATTCCTCAGCAACACACTTGAAGTAGTATTATATCCATTCTCTGCTATTGCTTTCCTTCTCAATCTGAATAGACATTTATTATAGGATATTGGGTGTTCTTTTAAGCATTATACAGGTAAGTAGATTATGTGGTTGCACTCCTGTAGTTGGTACCATAGCACTCCATTTTATGGCACTTTTAATTTAACCAGAATACATTGCACAGCAGTTTATAACAGATTTATATTTTTTATTCACTGTTTGGCATTTAATGGCTTATATATAAAGAAAAAAAAATTCATCATTTTGTTTAAATGCTGGTGATGCTCTATTTCTTTTTTATCCATGTTCAAATAATACTTCAGTTTCTCAAAGATCAATTTAAAATCAGTTCAGTTATTTTATTAAATCATACAAACTTATCAAACTATTCTCTATTTAAACATTGTTTGTAATTTCTTATGGGTTTTTTTATTAGGAAAATTATATGACTAATTCAGAATATTCGAACAAGTCATCCATCTTATTTTGCATTCAAAAACATTTGGTCTTAGGATTTTGGCTTTATATAGTTAATGCCTTATTTGAAAAATAACAAAAGGTGATGAAAATGAACTGGGTTTTCTTTTATACCTTTCTTAGTTTCTGGTGTTTAGTATTGTACCAGTCAAAACATGTTGATTCATCTAACATGAGCTGGAACTCAACAAAATGTACTTCAAACCCAGTCAAGCCTGAGACTTAGATCAGGGACCAACCTAGATTCAAACCTATTCCACAAGCTCCAGATCAAACACCTAATAAATAACATAATAATGATGGCACATGAGAATTAATTTTTAAGTCTGCCCCACTAGAAGAGCAAAAGAGACAATAAAACAAATTTAACAAAAGAATGCATATATATGTTGGCATGTATGGAAGTGGAGAGAAGATAAATTGAACTACATAAGTGGCTTGAATAATAAAATATTTAGTAAAACATTTAATGAAACAGTAAATTAGTTTTATATTTATTTCAATGTGCATGGCAAGATGATCTATCTGGAGGTAAAGAGTGACATACAATTGATCACACTATTATTATTCATATGCTCTTATAAATAAATGACATATTATATGTAAATAGGTATATTTGATGAGTGAAATCAAGATGCCAATCACTTGATTCCAAAACAAAAGCACAACATATTAGAATTAATGCTTTAGTGGTGTTTCTTAAAGGTGATGATTAATGTACAAATTTCTGGAGCATTCTAGCAATCATTATACATATTACATAAACTATTTCCATGCCATATTGGTCATGAAAATCAATCAAATATATTTGAAAAATGGTTTAGTATTTAAGGATAATATTTGTGAATATTTAATAAAACAACATATATTTAAATCAAGTTTATTTGATTAGTAAACAAAATATTATTAACCATTCTTTAAATTCAGATTTAAAAAGAAAAGAATGCTTCACCTTTCTAAAAAATGTATACTTTTAAGTAAACGAAATTAGATTATGATGGTGGAATTTTTAAAAATAAGAAAACATTATTAATTAAACTAATCACTATTATTGGAAAGATATATATACACAAACAAAGCGAAATTTTATTGTTATAGCATCAAAATAAGGTCATTAAATAAATAAATTAATAATAATAAAATGTAGTGGTGCTGATATGAAGGAAAAAGAATCCAATGTGAGATTGTGCTTCTAAATAAAGAATATGAGTGGCTAAAAGTCTTTTTTCTAGGGCACTGCTTAGAGAAGTTTAATTAGGCTCGGCATGGTCCCCAGGCTTCTCTGGTGCAACTGAGATGAGAGGCCTTTTATACAAAAATGGTTCCAGGAAGGTCAACTGTCTGGGGGACAGGATGTGAAGAATGTCTATGGGTTTAAACTCATCACAACCCTACAGGCTAGAAGCATGTAATATTTAATAAACTAAGCCATATATCAGAAACACAGCATAACACTATGTCTTTAATGACATGAAATGGAAGTTACTATTTTAACACACATGAACCTCACCTGAATGCTACAATTTAGGCAATTAATAATGCTATGCTATGTAATATATATGAGAAAGATTTAATTCACACAAAACAGATTTTAAAAATTATCTTCTTTCATTCCTTGCTATTTAAACATACTGAAATCTCACCCTTGTGAATTTTATAACTTGAGAATTATCAAGTCTCTGAAATAATAAGAGTATAGCATTATAATACAGATAATATAAAAAAACAACAATAAGAAATCACCTGTTCAGAATTAAGTAAGCAACATAGAAAAATATTTAAAAGTGTTAATTTTTCAGTGATTTAAAGTTATACATAAATAATATTTTTTAAAAGACAATAAGAAAATCATGAAACTAAGTTACCCTGAGAAACAGTCTGGTGAGCATATTAATTAAGAATGTATGTAAATCTAAATCAAAAAGGAGGGGGGTGTTTACTAACCTTGACCTAGGGAGGTCTGAGTAGATAGGAAAAAATGACTTTATACATTTGGTTTGCAAGATTGTTTAGATTGGCAACTTAAAATAATAAAATGAAACATATTTTAAAATTAAAAAAGGAATTGCACCAAAATTAATGAAATAAGTGCATATGGCAGACTTTACATATAAAGAAAAATTATTAGTATGAAAACAAATTTACACTAACAATTAAAAAAGCATTTAATTTAACAATTTAAATATGAAATCTGGATAGCTGAGGTTGAAATTAGTTTTAGAATGAATTAGATGTAAATTTCATAGGCAGTTCTTAGGTTAATTACCTTGCTTTATTAAAAAGTTCATTTTGACAGTTGAGCTCCAGCATGGCAAATTAACAGGGTTCAAATGATTTCCAATGTGGTAGCAAGTTTCTGTTAGACATTCCTTCATTCTTAGATTATACTTTCTATCATTTCTGTGGCATCAGTGACATGGCTAATGCCAGCAAGAGATGGACCAGCAAAAAGCGAGAAAAGGTGATTAGTTTGACTACTCATTCAACATTCTGGAAAATAAAGTAGGGTGGCATAGTTTGGTGACTGCTAATCTACAAAACTAGTTCTTTCTAGGTGGTCAAAAATTGGCCCATTATATACTGTTCTCAGGTATTTTAGGAATGCTTTTAATATCCATTTTTAATTTCATTCACAATTACTATCTAGTAAAAACTTTTTATTTCCATTACCTATTGTTTTTGGAGATGCAACCATTACATAATTTGTCCAAAAATATATTTAAATCTATTTTCAGATTAAAAATAGATTTGACAAAAATGTTAATTGTAAAAGTAGAAACTCTTAATTTGATTTTCCTTTTTACTTTTAGCACATTTTAATTAGACATTCTTTCCCAAAATTAAAAAATTTGTAAAATTAATATCGTGTTAGTAATTTCTCTCGTTTTATATATATATATATATATATATTATAATGGTAAGGGAGAGGGTGATCAAAATGAGTCTTACCGTATCTGCCGCTACAGGGCACCACCAGGTTATTTCAACCTGGAAAATTTATAGACTAGGCAGATACATGCTGTTAAGAACCCACTTTATTTTATATTTAAACCATTATCCCAAGTCACTAGCTCAGTGGAGATGCAGAGATAATAATATATAACTTGTTTAATTTGTATCTTAAATATAAAAAAATAAAAGCCACTGCCAGTAACACACAAACAACATTTATTTATGCACATATATAATCATTTTAAAATTTGAGGAATAACATTTATTATTTTAGATTTTAATATTTTTTTAATTTAAATTATTATTTTAAGATTTTAAATCATCCACACAGATGAATTTTATATTTATTTTAAGATTGTCAAGTATGAATAAACTACATAGATTTGCATTTGAAAAGAAAATATTCTATCCTTTATTTAACCTTAGGCCAAAAGTTTGCAGTCAAACTGGTGTCAATCCATCTGATACATTGATGTATTCAATGTAGCATGAAAATACAACAGCACAAAATATCATATGGTCAGGAATGTACATCTGAACAGTATGGTTAGAGAAGACATTGACTCTCAACCAAACAGGAATGCTACATCTGTCGGCAAGAAGAACAATAAAAAACAACTCCATAAGAAGGGACTGTGTTTTTCATCTTATTATCTCATTCCATAGGCAAAAAGGGTGTATGTGGCATATAATGTAGATCTTTGCACATAGCGAACCTCATACTACATCTACTAATTACACCAATATATCCAATCCATTGACCTAATTTAACTACGAAACAAATAACCTAAGATTACCCTCCCCTAATTAATAGTCATTCATGCCCAACTTAAATTTAACATTTATATAGGTTTGCACAGATGGATTTATAAAAGTTTCTTTTTTAATGTTGAGCATAGATCGACTACATAGATTACACACTCAAAAACATTTCAAAATAAACATAAATGATCAAAATATAAAGTCATTGATGTAATTGCAGAGGGAATTCACAAGAAACCCAATGGCATTCATCATAAGATGGCGCATTGACACCAATAACTAAAAAGACATCTCAATAAATACATTTTAGATATTCAATGTAAGATATCATTATTTACCAAATGTCTATATATTCTAATCAAATATGAAAACAAAAACATAATTAAACGTGAACAAATTTATGGAAGCGTCAATACTCACTTAAATTTAATGCATTTAAATAATTTATACAAATAAATATTAATAGAAATAAAAAAAAATGGAAATGATTTTTTTTTAAACTTAAATGTATAAAATCTAAACATTAATTATCAATTTGAAAGTCAGCTAAGAGTTCATTTTAAAATTTAGGTTCTGAATATTAAAAGCTTGAATGAAAGTTCTTAATTATTTTTAAATTTTATAGTTCATGTCTTACAGAAGGAGAATCACAGTTTCTGGTGCCAATTCCCATGACATCTCTATTTGAAGTCCGGTCTGTTGTTTTGGAGGAGGCCTAAGCTGGTTCAATCCTGGTATTACAGTCATTTTATTTGAAATAAGTGAGAGAGAGCAACAAGTGCATCTTATCACTCTTCTCACAAAAATCAAGCTGGGACTCCACTTAATTTCAATATTTTTCCTTTTATAGTACTCCTCCAGATTCATTGAACATCGTTTCCTGTTGCAATAATATCCATTATGATTCAGGCCTTCATTGCTGCTTCTATATTGGATATCTAATTTATTTTTTATTCTCTTATCTATATCTTTCAACTGACCTTTTTTTCTATAAGAACCCCAAGGGCTAGTTTTCTTTTCAATTAATTTATAAAACAATCATTTCCATTTACAAAAATATTAATTAATTTATATACATTGTTGAAGATATATTTTTATCTTTAATTAAATCTTTTAAGTTTTTTTTCTGAAAATTTAGTTTTAAAATACCTTCCCCCCTTAATAATGCTTTCTTTTAATATTTTTTTTATCTGTGCAATTTTATATATATACAAGTTTAAGATAGAATTAATTTTCAATTTTTATGTCTTAAAAAAAGAGAAGTTTTTAAATGTGAACTTTTCAATGTCTCAATTTTTAAATAAAAATAATGTAATGGCATATGTGCCCGTTACAATATATATATATTGTGCCCATTTCTATAGATCAGAAATAGATTATCACAGTAAATTACTAAAAAAATTTAATTTCAGAATGTGTTCTCTTGATGTGTTAATTATATTTGCTTAATAATATCTTAAAGTACAATTTAAAGCTAAATGAAAATACGTAACACATAAAATTATAATGAATAACTTTAGAACAATTAAATAAAGCTAGAAGTATTATTTTATATGGTTGCAAAAGCTGGCCATAATAATAACACAGCTATAAATATTTAAAAGTATGTTTAAAAGTTCAGTTTTAATAGTCTTAAACTGATAGTTAAGTAAATGTTATATTTAAATTTATAAATCATATTTAATAATCATAATTAATGTCATATATTTTAAAAATAAGTTTTAAGGTAGTGAAAGTTGTATCTAGTTCTATATTTTCCAAATTATTTTTCCAAATTTTATATTTGTATTATTTTATTTAATACATTAAGTGTAGCAATTTATTATTATTCCTAGACAGAAATTAGAAATAGCCTGTCTCGATTATTAGTCATGTGATTCATCTAATAATATTTGATTGCACATAATTGCTTGCTAGAATTTATTAGTAAAGTTTGAAATATTGTAAAATTGCATTATAGAATTGGATAGAATGATTCCCTAGCATAAAGCTAATATTAAATATGAAGTTAACTATCGTTATAAAATGTTTTAAATAGTGTAATAAAAACGAGTACAGTTAATAAAAAAAGTTAAATATTTTATTAAAATAAAAATAGATAAATTAAATATTAAAAGTGAGATAAACTTATTAAATAGTGTTTTTAAAAGTCTTTTTAAAGATATTTAGTCAATTTTGTAAAATAATAATTGATTTAAGATTAATATTTTAAAATAATATTTAAGGTCATAATTTTTATTTCGATATTTAATTGTGTAAAAACTGAAACATATGCAAATTTGGTATCGAACTAAAAGTAACAATCAACCAATAGGATAAGGTATTCTTACAGGGTATAAATACCATTGTAGTTGATTTATCAGGGGGTGATTAATAATGTTTTAAAAGTAGCTGAATCATATCAGAAGCTATCAAGGTGATTGTAATTTTAATTTTATTATTTTAGTCAATTTTAGTGCTCTCTTCTAATTTTTTTTATTTGCAAAGCTAATTAATATTTTAAAAAAGTATTCTGCAAAAAGAGTGGAAACTAAAAAAAATATTTTAATAACTTCATTTAATATGTGCTAGTTTTTTAAGTTTTCTTACCAGAAGTATTTTATCAAAAATCTAATTTAGAACTTCGTGATAATAAAATGGATATACCAAGAAGTAAAATATATTTAATTTATAATATTTTAAAAATGTATATAATATTTGTTGATACAGTTTCATTAGTGCTGAACAAGAGGACTGTTCTAATGAATAAAATAGCTGTATGGACATTGTACAAGAAACTTAAATGAAAAAAATGGTTTGCCATCTAAAAGTAAAGACGCATTATTTTATATAGTAAGATAAGCTTGTCTAAGATTAAGAAGCAATAAGACAAGTAGACTTTATGATAATTTTATAAAAATATCATATTAAAAGAGTAAATGTTATATCCTTTGTGAAGGAAACATTAAATAATTCTACAAGAAATTATTTTAAGAAAAAAACTCACGGAGAATATTACTAAAGCATATATATTATTTAAAAAAACCTAAAGTTTAAAAGGGTTAATACGCACTTATAAAAGTTTGTTTTGGAAAACCTGAAAATTAAGATAATAATGAAATGCTGGAAATAAGTACTAAATGGAAATAAATTCACTAAGGAAGAAATCTATAAAGAAAGTAAATATATGATTAAATAAAAGGATGGCACAATGGAAATATATTTATATTGTGCAAAAGTTTATTGGATAGATCAAGCTAAACCAAATGGAATATAATGCATTACTACTCCTATGTGAGAAATTTAAGAAGCTTCATGGGATTGTTAGTATTATGATTTCAATAATTATCTTTCTGGACTATGGAATCCATAAACTATTAATCTATAAACTCTTATATGACGGATTGATGATTATTTTGTTTAATTTTCAAGATTTAAAAAGACATATTTTTTTTACTATGATTGTTTTTTTTTTAATTGCTCACTGCCATGTGCCCGACAATTGTTCATTGTCAAGCAAGAGAAGCATAGCAATGGGGGAGATTGTAAAATTCTCTTGAAGTGAACATTTTTTTTAAAAAAAAAAACTCTCAAGAAAATAATAAACATTTTTTGAACTTTATCAAGAAACTTCGTCAATTGAAGAGTTAATTGAAGATATACGTAATTATAGTCTTGATTTTTTTTTTATTAACTTAGTTAAAATGTAAAATTTTGATTAACAAGTATAGGAACATGAATATTAATTATTTATGGTATTAGAATCTTATAGTATAATATTTAATAGTTTAAATTAGAACATTTAAATAGAAGCATGGATGTGTATTTTTTATGTATGTGATGTTATATCTAGTTGGAGAAAAGAAGACTGCAAAAAGTGATAATGCTGAGCTAATGTCACTTGGTAACAACTAATGAATTATTGATATTTATTGTGATGTATTTTCTTGTTTTTCTTTTTTTACAGATTGCCTATGTAATAATGTATGATGTATGAATGTTAAAATATATGCATTATACACTTTTTTTTAAAACATTGTGAGATCAGGATTTATTTGGAATATGCTTACTATGATTTTATAATAGTAATATAACCCAACATGATAATAAATATTTGTTATTCTTTGTAAAAAACTTTCATATTATTGGATGCTCAAGTATTATCTGATTAGTTTGTATATGATTAGTTTAGAATAAAAAGTAAAGCAAACTTTTCTTATGGATTAGTAAGATTGCTCTAATTATAGTTGAATTTTATTTATTATTTGAATATGCAAGCTAGGAATTTGTTGATGTAAGACCAGATAAATCTTTAGGAAATAACAATAGGATAGTGACCTGGTATTAATAATATGGTAAGCATGAATCCAGAAGATTATTAAGTTAGGATATTTAGGGAATATGAAGAATATTTTATAATATTTGTAGATGTGCATGCAGTTAACAAAGCCCTGTAATTGCATATTTATTTTGGACAGTGTTTATTTTTCTTGGATTATTGATGTTCAATAAAGCTGAAGGAATAGCTTGACATCATTTATAGTATTTGAGGACATTAGACAGAATAGGTCTTGCCTCTAGTTTTATAAATAAACTGTGCCATGGTATATGTTTATTTGATATGAGTTGTGAATTATACTCTAGTTTTTCTTTCCTATCCTACAAATCTATTCGCTATCTAGATTTCCAAAAAGTAGCTACATCATACAGTATGGTATATTTAAAAGAAAATAATAGATAATTTAGAATTAAAGATATGCAATTGTTTGGAATGAGATGAGTTCATTTACTTGTATGAAGAAATAGAATTTGTATGATTTGGAATTGAAAATCCAAGGGACTTCAAATGAAAGAATCACAAAATATGTTATAGATTTATTTTATTTTGGAAATAAATATAAGATCTTAAGAATAAATATGTAAAGCAAAGTTGCTTTTGAAATATTAAATAATATTAAAATATTTATTTCAATTTTTTAAAAATGAGTACTGCATATTTTTAATATAATGCTATAAAGTAAAAAAACGATCTACACAATAAGTTTAGGTACAATTTATATTTATTCAATAATAGAGAATGTATCAGTAATTATAATTATATAGTACTATAATATTGTTATAATGAATGTATTATAGTTAATAAATAGTGAACAATAGTATCCATAATTTAGAAATAAATTATCAATAGATATTTTACATGATATCTATAATATTGCTAAACTGAAATTGTCTAGAAAAAAAAGATATCCATGTTCTCGATTAGTATTATTTTATGTTTTTCCATAATATGTTTCTATAGATGTTTAATAAAAAAAAAAGAAGCATACTTGAATAATAGCTAAAGGATGTAAAATATATTTTGAGTAAGCATTAAATAAATGTAATTTTTTTTATATAAGATTGGTCAAACAGGGATTAATAATATTGTGTTATTTTATCTTTTTTATTTTTATTTAAGTCAGAGTAAAGACTTAACGAGGTTCGAATATAAAGAATGTATAATGGTACAAATCTTTAAGATGTTTTAAATGTACATATTGTAAATAAGTTGTTATGTTGTTAATGTAATAATAAACTTTGTTAAATTTGTTTATTCAAAATTTGTGTGTTTTATTATTTGTATTTCCCATAATCATCATCATCATCATGCATCAAAAACACAGTGTCACTAGAAATAAACGTATAATTTTGCACAAAAGATAAATAAATAATTATTTTAAGAAATCGAATAGTTTATTGGTATTCTTTTAATTAAGTAATCATAATTTTACATTATCTTATGGTCATAAATTAGTTATCATAATAGTATATTGAATTATATGCTATCAGTTGCCACACACTTTTGTTTGTCAGATTATCAAATGCTACCAAGTATTTATTATACTATTACATGAAGATAAAAGATATTATATTATTTCATTATTTTATTATGGTAATAAAAATATAGTGAAAAGAAAAGATATGCAGAATTACTTCATACAATGAAGAATATTATTATTATTTATTATTATTAGTTTAAATGTAGTAGATTATGACATAAAATCCCTTCTCATATTTTATTCCCGTAATTTTATTAACTTAGAATAAATTTTCGGAACCCGAGATTTTATAGAGCTAAATTATTATGAATAGAAGATTAGGATTTAATTATTGGTTTAATCTGAATGAATAGGAGTTATTAAAGTCGTAAGAATGCTATAAGTTTAGTTATGTAAAATAGTAATAGGGGGGGGGGTAGTGTTCTTATGCGATTGAGGTAGTATCCTGTAGGATATTGGCTCAATGTAATCTATCTTGTCACCTATATTTTCACTTCCAAGTCACATGAAAATATTAAATATTTATTAAATTTATTTTTATAAACTGAACCTTATTCGTATTTTAAGTTTGAGCTAGTGAAATATTTAATTTTAATGCTGAATATTTTATTTATCAATTATTAACTGAGCTAGAACCCGTTTTATTTAATATAATATACTGCCCGGAAGTGAGGATGCAAACGTATATATATATATATATATATATATGAGCTGCACCTAATATATTTTGATTATAGTAAGAATTAATAATAAATAATAGTAAAAATATTAAAAGGCTAAACTTTATAACTTTTTAGATGCACATCTCAAACATATACATAAAATAAATATACATGAATATAGGAGCAGGATTGAACACAAGGTTTAAACATGGGTTAGTAATTTGATAAGTATGAAGGACCATGAAGCTCAATCATTAATTAGAATTGACTACATCAGTATATCAGCTTATCCATTTCCTTTGACATTGCTGTGGCTGCCTATTGTTTTGCATATTATATTGGTTATAGTTAAAAACTAAAATTACATAATGGAATTCTAATTTTATTTTCCACACTTGGTTGCTTAGTGGTTGGTATGACATTGGGTCATCACTATGTTTATTAAATCTTTGTCACAATTTATGATATACAACACATTGGCAATGTAAAATTGTATATATTAAGCACAACAAACATATAAATGTGCTACATTAATAATGGAAGTTGGTCTGAGCATTAGAATACCCACACACACCAATTTAAAATATTGTACACAAATACATGTATAATAAACTGATGTATTTTTTTTATATTTATTTATTTTATTTTTATTGTTGTGTATATTTTTAGTATATGTCATTTTATGTATTTTGCTTTTCTCTGAAAAATTCGAATAGAGAAAGGCAAACTTTATTGAACGAATGGATCACATGTTGGAACATATTAGTAAAATAAATAATTAAAGTAATTGTTCCAACATACTTGTATATATTTTTTATTTTTTTTAAATTACTTTTCTAAAACTGTAATCTTATTCTGTAAGCAAAGAATGTTAATTACTTTGGCAAAAATCTGACCAAAAGCAAAATGTTTGATAATAAATGTTGTAATTAAAATATTTTTTTATAGATAAAATAGAAATTCTTTTGAATTGATATCTGTAATGAAGTGGCCTGAGTATTCAAGATGGAAACCAAACATATCAAACCCTGCTATGTAGAACTTAATTGCAAAACTAGAAAGGAATGTTGATAAACTAAATGATAAATTAAATTAAAAGGGTTGGCTGATTCATACTTCTCAGAGGGGTACCTGAATTGATTTTTGCAAGTGGGGTGGATGGGTTTTAGTCTGTTCTGTGGGATTCAGTTCATTCTTTCTTTCTTTGGCATTCAAGTCATTCACTACTTTGGCTTCAGAATTCTTCAATCATCTAGCCACTTAGAGATTAATTTATGGACTAGACTACTGCTGATATTTTCTAAAAAAAATCCATTATACAGTTCTTTTAAAAACTCTTGTTTTCTTAAACGTTTTAATGAACCATTCAAGATAGCGAATGAACATTTAATAATAATTATTGTATTATAGCAGATAGAAAATATGGAGAAATATACCAGAGCTTCCACTAAAATGACTGTGGGATAGAAAACCAGCCAGTCCACCCACCCTTTCTCTGTCCAAATTGCCAAGATGTGATCATGCCAGTTCCAGCTGGCCATGATGACGACAAAAGCCATCTTGTCTATACCCAAACGAGATGAAATTTTCACTGCACAGCTGGTTGAATTAAAGCCCACTCAAATCCCAGTCAGGAGAAGATAAAGACACCTACATAAGTTTCTTTTAAAAAAAATGTTAATATTGAATTAATTTATTCTGATATTCCCGATAATTAGAAATATGTCTTTTTTTTTCTTATTATTATTAATCATTTTAAAATATATATATAAGAGAGAGAGCTGTCTCTTGCATATATATATAGTGCCAAGGCCAATTTGGCACATGTATATAAAATAATTTTGTCTAAAAAAATTATTAAAATAAAAAAAAAAAATCTTTCGTAAAAGAGTTTGAAATAAAAGTTTTAAAAGTGGGAAAGGGTTTTCTTAAAGTCAAACTAAAAGTGTTATAAAAGAAAGTAAAGTTTTTGAATTAGTATTCGTAAAAATAAGTAATTTAAAATTAAAAAAAAATATAAATCTCTTTTCATTCAAGCTTATTATAATAAATTATATATGTGTGTGTGAGTGTAAATAAATGTATGTGTGTTAGAATAATATTAAAAAAATATATATGTAAATGAAAGTTAAACAAGAAATTATATTTGGAAAACACAGCATTGGCTATTAAGTTAAATAGAGATTTAAAAAAACCACACCAGCGGTGGGCTACTAATTAAAGATATAAAAAAACAATACATTTATGAAAGCTACTACTATTTAAACAATCATCAAAAACACTTTGCCATAGGATTGATGACCAATGGAATTTGACAACAGATATTTGCTGGAGGATATTAAAACGAAAACAATTCGGATACATAAATAGCCAGATTTTTTATCAGTTTTCAGAGTTTTTTCAGTCTAGTTTGCAGTGACAGTCTTGTTTCAGTTGAGATAACAGTGCATTTCTATTATGTATTCAGAAACAAAAATGCATTGCTGAGCAGCTTTTGGAAATATACACTCGTGCTTCAGCCTTTTTAGTCCAACAAGATCATCAAAACCTGCCTGTGAAATAATGTCTGCATAACAACTCAGAAATCCTCCGTCAAACATTCAACTGTCTTCAAGAATAAAGCCAACGGATTCGCATAAAATCTCTTCAAGAAATGTCCAAATCTAACCGGTTAGATATTATCCATCAGAAGCAGCAGAAGCAGCCAACAAGCAATATCCATGTTCCAAAAATCCTAGGTAAACATTTATTTATTATCATTTATACGTAGTCATCAATCCTACCGAGTAAAGTAGTTTGAACTCTTAAGCATGCATAAAATGAACTATTGATGTGCGTGTGTGTGAATGTGAGATAGTTTAATGATGTCATATATTATTTATGCTTTTCACCAAATATATGTTATAATGTGTTACTTTAAAAATGTGCGTGTGTTAAATTAGATTTATAAAGATGTTTAAATTTAGTCAATTAATGTTGGGTAATAAATTATCTTTAAACTTAATTAATGTTAATTAAAATAAAATGTCTTTAAACTTAAACTTTATTTGTCAGTCAATTCTTTTTACCAACCTTTTATTAATTCTTTCTACCACTAATTTTGTATAATTTTGTTATTATATTAAAATTAGACTGAGCTAGTTTTAGGGAATGTTTCGAGCGCTGGATTATGAGCCTACTACCCGAATATGTTAGTTCTTAGACTAGCTGGAGCCCCGAGGTTTACCCTGGAACAAATAAAGTATTGAGACAGTAGGGGTTTGAATCTAGCAGCTGAGATGAGCCATTGTTGATAGTTAAAGCTATCAATAAGATCTCCCATTTTGCTCGAATGTGCCGGTTCATTCATGTAACATTTATAAGATTATAAATGTATTAGGAAGGAGTTTGAAACCGGACAAAAATTATATATACGTATAAGTAAGTGGTTTCAGTGGTTCGACCCGGTACAATATATATATTGACTTTACGGTTATTATAGGCATAATGACACAGCTTTTACTTAAATCTTTTAATTCATTTTTTCTACCCCAAATTCTTGTATTTTCAGCAAAGGTTGCAATTAGTTATTTTTTTATTGCTGCATGTTATTCTTCTTATTGAAAATTGTTATACATAAATATACATGTGTATATACACACACATAAACTTGTAATATTTGGTAAATACGACATCTCATGTTGAGTGTCTAAAAATGTATTTATCTGTATATCCTTTTAAGTTATTTTTGTCACTGCTGCACCTTATGATGAGTGCAAAAGGGGTTTATTCATTGTAAATTCCTTGTAAGCAAGTCCACTAATAACTTTATATTTAGAATAGTAGTAAGTGTATAATTGTTCTGCACATATATACATGTATAAGAATTTATCGTAAAAAGGAAATAGATACAGTACCTCATGTTGAGTGCTATATGGTATCTGAGCTAATGCAACCTTATTGACATGTTGAAAAATATGAAATTAGTGAAATATTTCATAGTGCAAATATATGTATGCATAGTTATTGTTTTTTTATTATATTTACTATCAATAAAAAAGGTTTTAAAGTCCTGGATAGAAGTGTATGCCTGTATGACCAAAAATCTAATATCTGATATATATATATATATATATATATATTGTGCCAGGCATTATCAAATGGCGTTGCACAAAGTCTGTATTAAGCACAACAAATATAAAAATGTGCTAGATTAATAATGGAGGTTCGGTCGGAGCAGTAGAATACCCACACACACAAATTTAAATATTGTACACATATAATAAACTCATGTATTTTTTTATTTTTGTTTTTCCTTTTTGTATATTTTTTATGATATGTCATTATATGTATTTGTTTTTTATTTTATTTTCCAACATATTTGTATATTTTTTTTAATTACTTTTCTAAATATTGTAATTTTATTCCATAAACAAGTAATGTTAATTGCTTTTGCAAAAATCTGATCAAAAGCAAAAGGTTTGATAATGCTATAATTAAACTGTTATCTCTTTAAAAAAATTCTTTTGAATTGATTTTGTAAGCAAGTGGTCTGGGTTATTCAAGATGGATGTCAAACTTAAAATTAGAATTTAATCGGAAAAATATAAAGGAATGTTTGCAATCTAAGTGATAAGCTAAATTAAAAGGATTGGCTGAGTCATTCTTCTCAGAGGGATATCTGAATTGGTTCTTATTAGTGGGATTGATAGTGCTGTGGGATTCATTCTTTCTTTGGCAGCCATTCTGGGCAAGTCATTCTTTTTTGTGGCTCCAGAATTCTCCAAGCAACCAGCTACTTAGAGATTCATTTACGAATAGGACTATTAGTGACATTCTTAAGAACAAATCCATTATACAGTTCTTTTAAGAACTCTTGTCTTTGTGGATTCGAGTAACCATTGGAGAGAGCTTATGAAAATTTATTAATAATCCTAATTATTATTAGATATATAAAAAAGAAGATATGAAGCAATATACAGGAATTCCAGCAAAATGACTATGGGGTAAACAACTAGCCGGTGCACCGCCCTTTCTCTGTCCCAAGCCACAACGATGTGACCATGCCAATTCCAGCCACCCATGATGATGACAAATGCCGCCTTGCTAAATGGAAAAAATCTTCACCCCACAGCCAGTTAAATTGAAGCCCACTCAAGAGCCCAGAGGAGAAGAATGAAGACGCAGATATAAGTTTATTTTAAGATATTTTATTAATATTGAAATAATTAACTTTGATATTTCCGATTAAATGTATTATTATTATTTTTTTTGTTAATAATCATTTAAAAAAGAGAGAGTGTCTCTTGCATAGGTATACGGTTATTACGGGCATAAATGATAAAGCTTTTACTTAAATCTTTTGAGTCAATTTTTCTATATTACATTCTAGTATTTTCAACAAAGATTGCAATGAGATTCTTTTTTTTGTTGTTGTTTCTATTTGTTTTGCTCTTGTTGTTATTCCTGAAATTCGTCATATATAAATATGCATGTATATATATATGCGTACATACGCTTATAATATTCGGTAAATACGATATCTCATGCTGAATATCTAAAAATGTATTTAACCGTATATCCTTTTTTTTAAAGTTATTTTTTTTGTCAATGCTGCACCTCAAGATGCGTGTAAGTAGGGATTGATCTATTATAGATTCCCTGTAAGCAAGTACTCTAATAACTTTATATTTAAAATAATAGTAAGTGTATAATTGTGCGACACGTATATACATGTATAGAAATTTATCTCTGGCAAAACGGAAATAGATACAGTACCTTATGGTGAGTATGATATAGTATCTGAGCCAGTGCAACCTATTGACTTGTTGAAAATACGAAATTAGTGAAATATTTCATAGTGCAAATATATGCATAGTTTTTATTATATTGCTATCAATAAAAAGGTTTTAAAGTCATCAGTAAAAACGCATTCCTATATGACGAAAATCTCATATCTGTATATCAAATCACACAAAGTAAAATTTACTTGTATTGGGTAAAAGGAGCTCAGACCACTTCAATTACTTATAAACATTGTAAATAGCTTTAGGGATTTATTATTTTTCTTATTTAAAAATTGTATTTTATCTATTTCAACACCTCGAATATATGTAGTTTGGGATAATTAATTATTTAGTATTTTGTTATCATATCATCATTAGTATGAAATGGTGGTGGGTATTTGGGATTAAATAAATATTTAATCATGTTATTAAACTTGTTTCATTTTCATATTATTATTTATATTGATCAAAATGTATTCTTTCCTTATCAACCACGTACCGGTAATAATCATTTAACTTACCCATTTGAAGACCCTAGATTGTAGAGTGACTGAGCTAGCCACAAAGGGATATTGCTCTACCGGGGTGTTAAATCTTATTCTTATGCTCCGCTGAACATATGGTATTGCACATCCTTCTAGGAGGGTGAAAAATTCATTTTTTTGATTCTTTTCTAGAAGTGGTGCGCAAAAGTCTATTTTGTAAATAGATTTTTCAAAGGTGTGTACTTGCCATTGTTCTAAATATTCAGGCATTCAAATAAGTTATCAACTAAAGGGTGTTTTTAACTGGAAGAGTCCTGTCAATCCACTCTTTCTATCAATTTAGCTGGAAGTACCAATATACATGAGTACACACAATCGGCTAGATTGATATCCATTTCTTTACCTGTTGAATCTTGGTCACTTCATGCTCAGTGCAAGATTAGGAAAAGAATTCCGCAGGGAGTATGGACTGGTACAGTAAAACTGGTGCCACACGTGGTTTAAATGTAAAAATGGTACGATTAAGGAAAGAACAAGTTAAATTATATAAATGTGAAAATTACGGTAAAAATATATTACGTGCCATATGTATATATAAACTTAATGTAGGTCTAAGTAAAAACTAAATTAAATGTTGACTATATATACATAAAAGAAGTTATATAAAACTCGATCGTTAGTTGTTTTTTCTTTTTAGATATATAGTGTAATTAATAGGCCGTACAAATGAACACGCTTAGTTTGCTATATGTATATATATATATTTAAAGTTATTCTTAAATAATTTAAAATATTTTACTCAGTAATCTGCAGATCCAAAATGATAGTGTTATTCTTTGTTGTGACGAATATTTAGTACTGTATATATTTATGATTCAAATTGTTAGCAATAAATTAAATGCTCACACTGTATTCTATAAGTTACTATATAAATTTCAGCAGTGTCCAGCGGCACTCTATTGCTCGCTGGATTGCAACTATCAATAACACAATATAAAATAATTAATGAGGCAGACTGGCAAGTAGGTTTAAATAACGAAGATTTATTTAAAGGTTTATATATATGTTAATCACTATTAATATATACAAAGTACGAATAATATATACACGCTAATACTATTATATATAAATAAGGGGCCCGAAGGCAGAGTAAAATAATAAAGAGATCGGTACGACCTGTTATAGTTCCCTAGGTTTACTTTGGCACGTCCGGAGTTAAACCTCTCTGCAAGGCTAGGTGAAGCAAAGGAGCTGACTGGAGCACCCGAGGAAATGGCACATCTACCTTTCAAGTGCTTCACTTAGCAAGTGTCCTCTCCCAGTTCAATATTAGATCCATTACTTGTCACGCCTTTATTTTCGAGTAGCCTCCTTTCATTGGCCATCTGCTGTCCACATGGTGGTCATCTCTTTAGTTCTTATAGGATCCCTGATTAGATAATGTCATGCCTTTAACATTGTCTATTCTAAGCAATGGCTTTGTTTACATTATCCAATCCTTCTTGATAAATTACTTTATAGTTTAACGCTAATATATCATTTAATTATTTACAAAACACAATTAGCGATCCGTTAGTTTTACATTTATTTTTATTATTGGTTAAATGTATTTTTTTCTATACATGCACATACACACACATGTAGCATACCTTCCCCAAGATCAGAGATAGCATTTTAGTTTGTTGATTTTTTTTTTCTGAACTTAGCACATAATCACTGAGGTGGGAGGGAATTTTACTTTCCCTCTTAGAACATTGGGGGATGTCCAATTCCGCATCTGGAGCATCATCTTTTCTCGGAAATGGCTGTGGCATTTGTATACTTTCGTCTTTACGCAATTGATTTATGTGTTTGCGTAACTCTCTTCCGTTCTCCATTCGTACAGCAACCACTTGCTTACTTAAATGGCGCACAATTTCCGGTTTCATCCAGAATCTATCCTGATTATTTCTAACCCATACGCGGTCTTGTGGTGAGAATTTATAATTGCTGCCTGAAGGTACTTCAGTGTCCTTCGTTGGTATAATTTTGTCAAGCTTTGTTCGCAGTCTACGACCTAGATATTTCTCTGCAGGTGATTTACCCAACTTAGCTGTAGGCGTAGAGTGTTGGTAAAGAAGCACGTTAAAGACGGCTTTGTGCAGACTTTGTTTTCCCATTTTATTGATGGCGGATTTTAAATTCTGTACAGTTTTTCAGCCAGTCCATTTGATTGGGGGTGGTAAGGTGGAGTAAATATGTGGTTAATTCCCCATTCGTGCATTGATTAAGCAAACTTTTCTGATGTAAAACCTGTGCCGTTGTCAGATACTAGGGTTTCTGGGAGACCGTGGTGTGCGAACATTTCCAACAGTTTGTCAATGGCTTCATCCGAACCTGTTTTTAACTATTTTATATTCGGCCCATCCTGAATAGGCATCCACTCCTACTAGAAATAATTGTCCTTGAATAGGACCGCAGTAATCTATATGAATTCTCTGCCATGGCCTGTCTGCTTCTTGCCAGGACTCGAATTTGGCTGAGGGTGCATTTGCACATGACTGGCAGTTTGTGCAGTTTTTTATGCACTGTTCTATGTCACTGTTAATTTTTGGCCACCAGACATAATTACGAGCTAACGCTTTCGCCCTTACAATGCCCGGATGACCTTCGTGCAATAAATTAAGTATTTGCGACCTGCCACTTATGGGGATTAGTACTTGGTCACCTCTGAGTATACAGTCTTTGCAAATGGACAGTTGTTCTCGAGCTTTCCATAGCTCTATATGCAAGAAAGATGGTCTTTGTTTTGGCCAACCTTTGCTGATTTTTTCCATGATCTATCTGTAGCCAGCGTCTTCTCTGGTCCAAGCGGCTACCTTTGCGCTGTTAAGTGTTTGGCTGTTTAGTGCGTCAATATAATTAATTTCTACTTCGTTTACTTCTTTCTCGAGCTGATCTGGCATTCGCGATAACGCGTCGGCATGACCGATTTTCGTGCCTTTTTTGTATTCGAGGTTATAATTGTAACCTGCTAGTATGTTAAGCCATTTCAACATACGAGGGCTTAAATGTTCAGGCATCTGTTTCGTGCCTAGAATTCCCAAGAGTGGCTTATGGTCGGTTATTTATTGAAAAGAACGTCCATATAGATATTGGTGGAATTTACGAATTCCGAACACTATGGTGAGGGCTTCCTTGTCTAGCTGGCTGTAGTTCTTTTCTGCCTTGGACAAGGTGCGTGACGCGTATGCTATAGGACGTTCTCCCGAGTGGGATGGATGGCATATCATTGCCCCCACGCCATTTTCTGATGCATCAGTTGTCACGGTTACCTCACGCTCGCTGTCATAATGGACAAGTAGTTTATTTGATGTGAGAAGGGCTTTGGTGTGGAGAAATGCTTGCTCTTATGCTGCTTCCCAATTCCATTTCTGGTTTTTTTTTAATAATTCGTACAGCGGCGTCGCTATGTGTGCTTTGCCATTCAGGAAGTTTTCAAAATAGTTCACCAGGCCCAAAAAGGCCTGTAGTTGTTTTACGTTATTCGGTCTTCTGGCATCAGATACTGCTTTGACTTTTTCAGGGGAGGGGCTTATTCCTGAGTTTGACACTATGTAACCCAGGAATTTTATTTCAGTAGCCTTCCAAATACATTTTTTCGCATTTAATTTTGCTCCAAATTCCTCCAGTCTTTGGCAAACTTTTGAGATACGAGTGCTCAATTCATTTTCTGAATTAGCAGTGACCAATATATCATCAAAGTAGGGGATGACGCTTTCGAGTCCATTTAGAAGAGTCTCCACTTTTGCTTGGAATATACTTGGTGCTGAAGCTATTCCGAATGGTAGACGTTTGCATCTAAATAACCTATGTGTGTAGTAAGTGTTAGAATGTTCGCAGCTTTGTTGGTCACTGGGATTTGGTGGAAGGCCGAGTTGAGGTCTAATTTTGAAAAATATTTAGACTTTTGGAGCGACGCTATGATTTCTCTTGAGTTAGGAACGGGGTATGCGTGTTTGTTTAGTGCTTTATTGACTGATACACGGTAATCGCCGCACAAACGTATTTGTCCATTTGGCTTGGTTATTACAACCAGTGGGGTAGCCCACTCGGCTTCTTCTGTTGCTTCAAGCACGCCATCTTTAACCAATTGCTTTATTTCCTCCGCTATTTTTTCTTTCTGAGCGTACGGAATCTTTCGTGGTCTACAAATTATAGGCACTGCTTCGGGTGATAATTCTAATGAAACTGGTTTTGTTTTTATCCTTCCCGGTTCTCCATCGAAAAGTTTAGGAAAACACTGTCTGATGTTTTTTTCAATGTCAATATTTTTGACCCAAGCAATTTTTATTCTCAGTTGCTGAAACCAATCACCGCCAATTAGAGGATTTTTAGGGGCGTGTACTATATATAACGGCAATGTAACTATTTTTTTCGCATTGTTTGAAGTAATTGGAGCCTCAATTACTCCTTTAATTTTTATAGCATTACCATTGACGTCTCGAGCCTTCAGATTCATACACATCAGTCTAGGTGGCTGTCTCATATCTGCCACAATGGTTTTCCAATCTTTAATGGAAAGTAACGACACCCCACTACCGCTGTCAATTTCCATCGATAGGGGTTTTCCGTAAATTTTGACAGTTATTTCGGATTTCTGTGATTGGTCCGAAGACACATTATTAATTGCCGAAAATTCCTCTTGTTTATATTTTCTCGTAATGCTCTCTTGGCTGTTATTCTTTGTATAATTATCGTATTTTTTATTTCTGCACATTTTTTCCCAGTGGCCGAATTTATTGCAGTGTTTACAGTGTTGGTCTTTATAAAAACAGTCACGTGCCATGTGACCTAGTTTTCCGCAGCAAAAACACTTAATTTGACTTTTCTTAATGTCTGTTGTTCCACTTTGATCAGGCACCCTTCTATCTGGTTTGTCTACTTTGTGGACTTCATAAGGATCATTGTCCGCTCTTTTCATGGCCGCAAATTCCTTTGATTGCAACATGAGTTCGTGAGCTATACCACGTTTGATAGCTACTTTATAGTTAATATCCATATCTGCCAATAACTGCTGTCTCAGACTATCACTGCTCATTCCACATAAAAATTGTTCGAGGAGGGCTTCCTCCAGGTATGAATCATAGACGCAGTTTTTTGCGAGTTCTCGCAGGGCAGTATCATAATCTTGTGTCCGCTCGTTCTTGCCTTGGCGGCGATTTCTAAAGTGGAGTCTGGCAATGTGTCTAGACTCACGAGGATTAAAATAGTCGGTCAAATGATCTTTGACCTGTTCAAATGTTAATTCTTCCGGGGTTTTAGGTTCACAGAGCCTATTTGCGATCTGGATTACTCCTTTTCTAGTGAAACACAATAAGGTCGCTGTTTTGCTTTTATCGTTTTTTTACTCTGTTAATAATTAACAGTTTTACAATTTGTTGGACGTACAGGGGCCACTCACTTGCCTCTCTGACGTCAAATTTGGATATTGCCGGCTGCATTATGGTACTTAGTCAATTTAACAAAAATATAAAAATTTTACGATAACTTAGTCAATTTAACGAAATATAAAAATATTCTTCTTAGTAGTTTTATCTCCTCATGAAATCAAATAATTAGATGCCAATGTATTCGGCTGTCGATGCGTTGATTGTTATTACTGAGAATTACACCGTTGAGGTTCGTAATTAACTGTAACTGTGCCAATTCAGTGTCCAGCGGCACTCTATTGCTCGCTGGATTGCAACTATCAATAACACAATATAAAATAATTAATGAGGCAGACCAGCAAGTAGGTTTAAATAACGAAGATTTATTTAAAGGTTTATATATATGTTAATCACTATTAATATATACAAAGTACGAATAATATATACACGCTAATATTATTATATATAAATAAGGGGCCCAAAGGCAGAGTAAAATAATAAAGAGATCGGTACGACCTGTTATAGTTCCCTAGGTTTACTTTGGCACGTCCGGAGGTAAACCTCTCCGCAAGGCTAGGTGAAGCAAAGGAGCTGACTGGAGCACCCGAGGAAATGGCACATCTACCTTTCAAGCGCTTCACTTAGCAAGTGTCCTCTCCCAGTTCAATATTAGATCCATTACTTGTCACGCCTTTATTTTGGAGTAGCCTCCTTTCATTGGCCATCCGCTGTCCATGTGGTGGTCATCTCTTTAGTTCTTATAGGATCCCTGATTAGATAATGTCACGCCTTTAACATTGTCTATTCTAAGCAATGGCTTTGTTTACATTATCCAATCCTTCTTGATAGATTACTTTATAGTTTAGCACTAATATATCATTTAATTATTTACAAAACACAATTAGCGATCCGTTAGTTTTACATTTATTTTTATTATTGGTTAAATGTATTTTTTTCTATACATGCACATACACACATATGTAGCATAAATAAAATAGACTTCGGAGTTATTTTAAATAAGTATATATGTAATATATTTACGGTTGATTTTTTTTGTTATATAGAGTACAGATTCTTTTATCATAATAATTGCTTAACAATTTTCACTTTAAATCGAGTTGCTAACATTTTCATTTTATTGGATAAATAAAGTTGCCATTTTAAACTGAGTAAAAAACTGACGTCTCATGTGTAATTAAAATAGAAATAAACTATATAAAAATTATTAAACGAATGATTGGGGGAAAAGTAGGTCACACGCTGTATATATGCGTATATAAATGGTCGGAGTTATTACAAATAAAAGTAATAATTTATTATATCATAGTATTTTAAAATAACTTACAATCGAATTTCTTGTTTTTTGTTTTGTTTTGAAAAAGAAAAAGAGAGAAAATAGACATTTTAGATATAGGTATAAAACCTGTTTATCAAACATAGCATAATATTTTAAAATACCTTATACTTGAATTTGTTGTTTGTTTAAAAAAAAAGTAAAATGAAATACTGTTAAATACTGGCTTAAGAATTAAAATTTCATAATGATTTAAAACAACTTATAGTTGAATTTATTGTTTGTTAGAAGAAAAAAATGTAAAATGAAATACTGTTAAATACTAGCATAACGAGATAAAGTTTCGTATGTTAAACTTGATTTTTTTTGTGTGTGTTATTGATAAATAAGGTTAAATAGACGTAGGTAAAAACGGGCAGAATAATTGGAACAGGGCGTAGAAAAGACATAATCGGCGATTGGAATAAGGCAGAGTTAGGTGCGCAGTATACTGCATATTTAAGAATAAGACAAATAGTTAGGGAATAATTTAATAATAAAAATAAAATATCCGACATTATTGATTCTATATTTAACTGATCAGTAACTAAAAATGTATATATATACCGAATATAAATACTTATAACGTAGCCCCTGAATAATACTTATAACTATGTTTGAAATGAAAAACATAATGGAAGAAACATTAGTGAATATAAAACAAGAAATGGCCAGAATACTACAAAAGATAAAGTAACTGATTCAACAACTCTCGGAAACACTGCATACACAAATCAAAGAATAGATGATGTCAAATGTGAACTAAAAAATGAAATGGAAACAAGATTTCAAAGCATGAAAAATGGAGATAATCCGGAACAAGGCAACAGCAATAGGCTGGAAAAACAGAAATGAGTCAGCAGATGACTGAAGCCGAGCATGAATATGTTCAGGATCAAGTCAAGAAAAAAGGAGAGGATTCTGGAATAACCGAAGACCATAGTATTAAAAATGAGATGCATGACAAAGAAAAGGGACAACCTTACCTGTGCAATATAAACCAATTCCTAAAAATAAAAATATTTGAAGGACAAACAGGTGAAGCTCATATGGAGCACATTAAAAGCTTGGAAAAATATTTCCAGGTAAACCAAATAAATGACTTTAGTAAACTGGCAATCGCCTGCAGTCATCTCCATGGTGATGCTCAAGCATGGTGAGAATCCTTGTTCCACTATCCAGTAACATTTGAGGAATATAAAAAGGAATTATTAAAAAGTTTTTGGAATGAACAGCATCAAGAGGTGATTCTATACCAAGCCATGCAGGAAAAACATAATGAGAATAATGGTGAAAATTACTTGCAATTTTTCAGAAGACAAGTGGCAACACTTCAGACATTAAACGCATGTCACATATCAGAGGGGCAAATTGTCAGAATAATCCGTCATAATCTGCCACTTGGGATTGAACAAATGTTACTTACCGCAAATATGAATACAGTGCAACAAATGGCGGAAGTATTAAGTGCAGTAGACATGACCCAAAGAGAGACACAAGGAAACAAAGATAGGCAAAAACAAAATCATTGACATAGAAAGGCCATACTGAGAAATAACAGCATAGAAAGGCACACTCACCAAACTGAAAACAATGGTTACAACCACGGAAAGAAATATTGGAAAGAAAAACAGTTCAGACTACCCTCACCATGGCCAGGGTGTAGTAAAGATGAGAATTAATCAGATCACATAATTTTAAAGTCTTTGTAGTTAGATATTTATAGGTTTCTTGTGAACTTTTGTCTCTCAGGCATTGTGTGTATGGGTTGATTCGTATTGGCATTTTTTTAACTTGGGCTCTGGAGATGGGAGATGTGCAGGGGTTGGCTGGAAATGTCTGTGTGATCTGGAGTCTCTGTGGCTTCAGGTGAAGGAACACTTCACCATGCAAAAATGCGAGCAATTATTTTAGCAGAGAAAATATTTTCTGGGACTCAGTTGGGGTAATGCAAACATACTCGTAAGTCTCGTATAGAAAGCAGAGGAGCATTATCTTCAACTCTTACTCAAAGCCCTTCGTCTGTGGTTGCAAAATATCCTGTCAGCCTCCAAAAGTTATTGAGCATGGATGCACCCGCGAAGTTTGGTACATTATTCTGTTAATATTTTTCATGTTTCATTCGACTTTGCTTGGCTGGCCACAGAGTTCTAGAAAGGATAGATATCTTCATGTTGCCCATCTGTTTGTCTTCTTTTATCTCTGACCCTGGTGATTGGGATGCTGATGCAGTTTTGGCTTAGTATATTGATGTTATGGGGGATGAAGTGTCACATTGTCACCGTTGGACATCGTGCTTTGTAGAGTTTCAAAAGAAAAATACAAAAATTAGTAAAAATATAACTAGTAAACATATACTTAATATTTATGTAAATAAGAACTTAAGACTTTAAATGGTCATATCCATTTAAAAGTCTCATTGGAGAGGGGGGTATTGTGCCAGGCATTATCAAATGGCCTTGCACAAAGTCTGTATTAAGCACAACAAATATAAAAATGTGCTAGATTAATAATGGAGGTTCGGTCTGAGCAGTAGAATACCCACACACACAAATTTAAATATTGTACACATATAATAAACTCATGTATTTTTTTATTTTTGTTTTTCCTTTTTGTATATTTTTTATGATATGTCATTATATGTATTTGTTTTTTTTTTATTTTCCAACATACTTGTATATTTTTTTTAATTACTTTTCTAAAGATTGTAATTTTATTCCATAAGCAAGTAATGTTAATTGCTTTTGCAAAAATCTGATCAAAAGCAAAAGGTTTGATAATGCTATAATTAAACTGTTATCTCTTTAAAAAAAATTCTTTTGAATTGATTTTGTAAGCAAGTGGTCTGGGTTATTCAAGATGGATGTCAAACTTAAAATGTAGAATTTAATCGGAAAAATATAAAGGAATGTTTGCAATCTAAGTGATAAGCTAAATTAAAAGGATTGGCTGATTCATTCTTCTCAGAGGGATATCTGAATTGGTTCTTATTAGTGGGATTGATAGTGCTGTGGGATTCATTCTTTCTTTGGCAGCCATTCTGGGCAAGTCATTCTTTTTTGTGGCTCCAGAATTCTCCAAGCAACCAGCTACTTAGAGATTCATTTACGAATAGGACTATTAGTGACATTCTTAAGAACAAATCCATTATACAGTTCTTTTAAGAACTCTTGTCTTTGTGGATTCGAGTAACCATTGGAGACAGCTTATGAAAATTTATTAATAATCCTAATTATTATTAGATATATAAAAAAAGAAGATATGAAGCAATATACTAGAGATTCCAGCAAAATGACCGTGGGGTAGACAACTAGCCGGTGCACCGCCCTTTCTCTGTCCCAAGCCGCCAAGATGTGACCACGCCAATTCCAGCCACCCATGATGATGACAAATGCCACCTTGCTAAATGGATGAAATCTTCACCACACAGCCAGTTAACTTGAAGCCCACTCAAGAGCCCAGAGGAGAAGAATGAAGATGCAGATATAAGTTTATTTTAAGATATTTTATTAATATTGAAATAATTAACTTTGATATTTCCGATTAAATGTATTATTATTATTTTTTTTGTTAATAATCATTTAAAAAAGAGAGAGAGTCTCTCGCATACGTATATTGAATTTACGGTTATTACGGGCATAAATGATAAAGCTTTTACTTAAATCTTTTGAGTCAATTTTTCTATTTTAAATTCTAGTATTTTCAACAAAGATTGCAATGAGATTCTTTTTTTTTGTTGTTGTTGCTATTCGTTTTGCTCTTGTTGTTATTCCTGAAATTCGTCATATATAAATATGCATATATATATGCGTACATACGCTTATAATATTCGGTAAATACGATATCTCATGCTGAATATCTAAAAATGTATTTAACCGTATATCCTTTTTTTTAAGTTATTTTTTTGTCACTGCTGCACCTCAAGATGCGTGTAAGTAGGGATTGATCTATTATAGATTCCCTGTAAGCAAGTACTCTAATAACTTTATATTTAAAATAATAGTAAGTGTATAATTGTGCGACACGTATATACATGTATAGAAATTTATCTCTGGCAAAACGGAAATAGATACAGTACCTTATGGTGAGTACGATATAGTATCTGAGCCAATGCAACCTATTGACTTGTTGAAAATATGAAATTAGTGAAATATTTCATAGTGCAAATATATGCATAGTTTTTATTATATTGCTATCAATAAAAAGGTTTTAAAGTCATCAGTAAAAGCGCATGCCTGTATGACCGAGAATCTCATATCTGTATATCAAATCACACAAAGTAAAATTTACTTGTATTGGGTAAAAGGAGCTCAGACCACTTCCATTACTTATAAACATTGTAAATAGCTTTAGGGATTTATTATTTTTCTTATTTAAAAATTGTATTTTATCTATTTCAACGCCTCGAATATATATAGTTTGGGATAATTAATTATTTAGTATTTTGTTATTATATCATCATTAGTATGAAACGGTGGTGGGTATTTGGGATTAAATAAATATTTAATCAGAATATTAAACTTGTTTCATTTCATATTATTATTTATATTGATCAAAATGTATTCTTTCCTTATCAACCACGTACCGGTAATAATCATTTAACTTACCCATTTGAAGACCCTAGATTGTAGAGTGACTGAGCTAGCCACAAAGGGATATCGCTCTACCGGGGTGTTAAATCTTATTCTTATGCTCCGCTGAACATATGGTATTGCACATCCTTCTAGGAGGGTGAAAAATTCATTTTTTGATTCTTTTCTAGAAGTGGCACGCAAAAGTCTATTTTGTAAATAGATTTTTCAAAGGTGTGTACTTGCCATTGTTCTAAATATTCGGGCATTCAAATAAGATATCAACTAAAGGGTGTTTTTAACTGGAAGAGTCCTGTCAATCCACTCTTTCTATCAATTTAGCTGGAAGTACCAATATACATGAGTACAGACAATCGGCTAGATTGATATCCATTTCTTTACCTGTTGAATCTTGGTCACTTCATGCTCAGTACAAGATTAGGAAAAGAATTCCGCAGGGAGTATGGACTCGTATAATATATAACTTATTTCTACAGGGTAAAAAGCTCAGACCACTTCCATTCTTTATGAAACATTGTAAATAGCTTTAGGGATTTATATATTTTCTTATTCATTTAAATTGTGTTTATATTTTATCTATTTCAAAGCATCAAATATATATACGGGTTTGTGATAATAATTCATTTGTTTATTTTTATTATATCATTTTAAGTATGAAACGGTGGTGGGTATCTGGGATTAAATAAATACTTGATCATAATATTAAATTTGTTTTGTTTTCATATAATTATTTATTTGATAAAATGTACTCTTTCCTTATTAATCACATACCAATAATAACCATTTAACTTATCCATTGAAGACCCTAGATGTAGAGTACTGAGCTAGCCACACAGAATATCGCTCTACCTGGGTGTTCCGCTAAACATATGGCATTAAACATCTGTCTAGGAGGGGGGAAAATTCATTTTTTATTCTTTTCTAGAAGTGGCACGTAGAAGTTATTTTGTAAATAGACTTTTCAAAGGTATGTACTTACCATGGGTTCTAAACATTCCGGCATTCTAGTAAGATATTAACTAAAAGGGTTTTTAATTTGCAGAGTCCTGTCAATTCACTCTTTCTATCACTTTAACTGGAAGTATCAATATATATGAGTACAGACAATCGGCTAAATTGGTATCTATTTCTTTCCCTGTTAAATCTTGATCACTTCATGCTCAATGCAAGATTAGGAGCAGAATTCCGCAGGGAAGTATGGTCCAGTACAATATATATATATATGATTTTATATTATTAATTTTATTTTCAGGATCTTCCATGTAGTAAAATAGCTAAATAGCTGACATTTTGGTACAATAACAAGTACTTTCCTCAGAGCGTTCTCTTTCTCAAATCATAGGAATGCGTGTGAGATTTAAATATCGTTTTTGTTTTTTAGTTTCTTCTCATACTTAAACTCTATTGATTGAGAAGTTTTAAAAATTTATTTTGTCTTCCAATAGCTTCTTCCAAACGTGGTTAATCTTTTTTAATTCCCACCTTTCATTTATGCTCTCGGGCCATTTAAAAATCTCTATAGTATCTCTTACACATATATACTATAAGTGCTCAGATATATATTAAGATAGACAATCCTAATACTTTAATGGACAGGCTTCAATCTACTCCACACACCAACTCTTCAACCGTCCATCCAATTGAAAATCTGATGATGGAAGGCTCAAAGGCCACCCTGAGGCCGAGATTATTGTCACACCCATGTTGACCTAAGGTCAATCTGAACCCCACATGTACAGGACATAATCCATTAAATACATATGCAAGGATGGGCAGACATCTCTATAATGTAATAACTGAAACATAGGCTATTTATACCTGTGTCTATATATATGTAATATTAGAGTATGAGCACAGACTTTCACACGACCCACCACTCCCCACTCCATCTAATAACACTGATACACTTAAACATACATGTTGAAAAGATAAATAATCACCAATATACATATTTCATGCTAAACCAGCAATCATCAGTTGGTCCAGATTATCATCTCTACACATATATACTATAAGTGCTCAGATATATATTAAGATAGACAATCCTCATACTTTAATGGACAGGCTTCAATCTACTCCACACACCAACTCTTCAACCGTCCATCCAATTGAAAATCTGATGATGGAAGGCTCAAAGGCCACCCTGAGGCCGAGATTATTGTCACACCCATGTTGACCTAAGGTCAATCTGAACCCCACATGTACAGGACATAATCCATTAAATACATATGCAAGGATGGGCAGACATCTCTATAATGTAATAACTGAAACATAGGCTATTTATACCTGTGTCTATATATATGTAATATTAGAGTATGAGCACAGACTTTCACACGACCCACCACTCCCCACTCCATCTAATAACACTGATACACTTAAACATACATGTTGAAAAGATAAATAATCACCAATATACATATTTCATGCTAAACCAGCAATCATCAGTTGGTCCAGATTATCATCTCTACACATATATACTATAAGTGCTCAGATATATATTAAGATAGACAATCCTCATAATTTAATGGACAGGCTTCAATCTACTCCACACACCAACTCTTCAACCGTCCATCCAATTGAAAATCTGATGATGGAAGGCTCAAAGGCCACCCTGAGGCCGAGATTATTGTCACACCCATGTTGACCTAAGGTCAATCTGAACCCCACATGTACAGGACATAATCCATTAAATACATATGCAAGGATGGGCAGACATCTCTATAATGTAATAACTGAAACATAGGCTATTTATACCTGTGTCTATATATATGTAATATTAGAGTATGAGCACAGACTTTCACACGACCCACCACTCCCCACTCCATCTAATAACACTGATACACTTAAACATACATGTTGAAAAGATAAATAATCACCAATATACATATTTCATGCTAAACCAGCAATCATCAGTTGGTCCAGATTATCATCTCTACACATATATACTATAAGTGCTCAGATATATATTAAGATAGACAATCCTCATACTTTAATGGACAGGCTTCAATCTACTCCACACACCAAATCTTCAACCGTCCATCCAATTGAAAATCTGATGATGGAAGGCTCAAAGTCCACCCTGAGGCTGAGATTATTGTCACACCCATGTTGACCTAAGGTCAATCTGAACCCCACATGTACAGGACATAATCCATTAAATACATATGCAAGGATGGGCAGACATCTCTATAATGTAATAACTGAAACATAGGCTATTTATACCTGTGTCTATATATATGTAATATTAGAGTATGAGCACAGACTTTCACACGACCCACCACTCCCCACTCCATCTAATAACACTGATACACTTAAACATACATGTTGAAAAGATAAATAATCACCAATATACATATTTCATGCTTAACCAGCAATCATCAGTTGGTCCAGATTATCATCTCTACACATATATACTATAAGTGCTCAGATATATATTAAGATAGACAATCCTCATACTTTAATGGACAGGCTTCAATCTACTCCACACACCAACTCTTCAACCGTCCATCCAATTGAAAATCTGATGATGGAAGGCTCAAAGGCCACCCTGAGGCCGAGATTATTGTCACACCCATGTTGACCTAAGGTCAATCTGAACCCCACATGTACAGGACATAATCCATTAAATACATATGCAAGGATGGGCAGACATCTCTATAATGTAATAACTGAAACATAGGCTATTTATACCTGTGTCTATATATATGTAATATTAGAGTATGAGCACAGACTTTCACACGACCCACCACTCCCCACTCTATCTAATAACACTGATACACTTAAACATACATGTTGAAAAAATAAATAATCACCAATATACATATTTCATGCTAAACCAGCAATCATCAGTTGGTCCAGATTATCATCTCTACACATATATACTATAAGTGCTCAGATATATATTAAGATAGACAATCCTCATACTTTAATGGACAGGCTTCAATCTACTCCACACACCAACTCTTCAACCGTCCATCCAATTGAAAATCTGATGATGGAAGGCTCAAAGGCCACCCTGAGGCCGAGATTATTGTCACACCCATGTTGACCTAAGGTCAATCTGAACCCCACATGTACAGGACATAATCCATTAAATACATATGCAAGGATGGGCAGACATCTCTATAATGTAATAACTGAAACATAGGCTATTTATACCTGTGTCTATATATATGTAATATATATGCCCATCCTTGCATATGTATTTAATGGATTATGTCCTGTACATGTGGGGTTCAGATTGACCTTATGTCAACATGGGTGTGACAATAATCTCGGCCTCAGGGTGGCCTTTGAGCCTTCCATCATCAGATTTTCAATTGGATGGACGGTTGAAGAGTTGGTGTGTGGAGTAGATTGAAGCCTGTCCATTAAAGTATGAGGATTGTCTATCTTAATATATATCTGAGCACTTATAGTATATATGTGTAGAGATGATAATCTGGACCAACTGATGATTGCTGGTTTAGCATGAAATATGTATATTGGTGATTATTTTTTCAACATGTATGTTTAAGTGTATCAGTGTTATTAGATGGAGTGGGGAGTGGTGGGTCGTGTGAAAGTCTGTGCTCATACTCTAATATTACATATATATAGACACAGGTATAAATAGCCTATGTTTCAGTTATTACATTATAGAGATGTCTGCCCATCCTTGCATATGTATTTAATGGATTATGTCCTGTACATGTGGGGTTCAGATTGACCTTAGGTCAACATGGGTGTGACAATAATCTCGGCCTCAGGGTGGCCTTTGAGCCTTCCATCAGCAGATTTTCAATTGGATGGACGGTTGAAGAGTTGGTGTGTGGAGTAGATTGAAGCCTGTCCATTAAAGTATGAGGATTGTCTATCTTAATATATATCTGAGCACTTATAGTATATATGTGTAGAGATGATAATCTGGACCAACTGATGATTGCTGGTTTAGCATGAAATATGTATATTGGTGATTATTTATCTTTTCAACATGTATGTTTAAGTGTATCAGTGTTATTAGATGGAGTGGGGAGTGGTGGGTCGTGTGAAAGTCTGTGCTCATACTCTAATATTACATATATATATAGACACAGGTATAAATAGCCTATGTTTCAGTTATTACATTATAGAGATGTCTGCCCATCCTTGCATATGTATTTAATGGATTATGTCCTGTACATGTGGGGTTCAGATTGACCTTAGGTCAACATGGGTGTGACAATAATCTCGGCCTCAGGGTGGCCTTTGAGCCTTCCATCATCAGATTTTCAATTGGATGGATGGTTGAAGAGTTGGTGTGTGGAGTAGATTGAAGCCTGTCCATTAAAGTATGAGGATTGTCTATCTTAATATATATCTGAGCACTTATAGTATATATGTGTAGAGATGATAATCTGGACCAACTGATGATTGCTGGTTTAGCATGAAATATGTATATTGGTGATTATTTATCTTTTCAACATGTATGTTTAAGTGTATCAGTGTTATTAGATGGAGTGGGGAGTGGTGGGTCGTGTGAAAGTCTGTGCTCATACCCTAATATTACATATATATAGACACAGGTATAAATAAGCCTATGTTTCAGTTATTACATTATAGAGATGTCTGCCCATCCTTGCATATGTATTTAATGGATTATGTCCTGTACATGTGGGGTTCAGATTGACCTTAGGTCAACATGGGTGTGACAATAATCTCGGCCTCAGGGTGGCCTTTGAGCCTTCCATCATCAGATTTTCAATTGGATGGACGGTTGAAGAGTTGGTGTGTGGAGTAGATTGAAGCCTGTCCATTAAAGTATGAGGATTGTCTATCTTAATATATATCTGAGCACTTATAGTATATATGTGTAGAGATGATAATCTGGACCAACTGATGATTGCTGGTTTAGCATGAAATATGTATATTGGTGATTATTTATCTTTTCAACATGTATGTTTAAGTGTATCAGTGTTATTAGATGGAGTGGGGAGTGGTGGGTCGTGTGAAAGTCTGTGCTCATACTCTAATATTACATATATATAGACACAGGTATAAATAGCCTATGTTTCAGTTATTACATTATAGAGATGTCTGCCCATCCTTGCATATGTATTTAATGGATTATGTCCTGTACATGTGGGGTTCAGATTGACCTTAGGTCAACATGGGTGTGACAATAATCTCGGCCTCAGGGTGGCCTTTGAGCCTTCTATCATCAGATTTTCAATTGGATAGACGGTTGAAGAGTTGGTGTGTGGAGTAGATTGAAGCCTGTCCATTAAAGTATGAGGATTGTCTATCTTAATATATATCTGAGCACTTATAGTATATATGTGTAGAGATGATAATCTGGACCAACTGATGATTGCTGGTTTAGCATGAAATATGTATATTGGTGATTATTTATCTTTTCAACATGTATGTTTAAGTGTATCAGTGTTATTAGATGGAGTGGGGAGTGGTGGGTCATGTGAAAGTCTGTGCTCATACTCTAATATTACATATATATAGACACAGGTATAAATAGCCTATGTTTCAGTTATTACATTATAGAGATGTCTGCCCATCCTTGCATATGTATTTAATGCATTATGTCCTGTACATGTGGCGTTCAGATTGACCTTAGGTCAACATGGGTGTGACAATAATCTCGGCCTCAGGGTGGCCTTTGAGCCTTCCATCATCAGATTTTCAATTGGATGGACGGTTGAAGAGTTGGTGTGTGGAGTAGATTGAAGCCTGTCCATTAAAGTATGAGGATTGTCTATCTTAATATATATCTGAGCACTTATAGTATATATGTGTAGAGATGATAATCTGGACCAACTGATGATTGCTGGTTTAGCATGAAATATGTATATTGGTGATTATTTATCTTTTCAACATGTATGTTTAAGTGTATCAGTGTTATTAGATGGAGTGGGGAGTGGTGGGTCGTGTGAAAGTCTGTGCTCATACTCTAATATTACATATATATAGACACAGGTATAAATAAGCCTATGTTTCAGTTATTACATTATAGAGATGTCTGCCCATCCTTGCATATGTATTTAATGGATTATGTCCTGTACATGTGGGGTTCAGATTGACCTTAGGTCAACATGGGTGTGACAATAATCTCGGCCTCAGGGTGGCCTTTGAGCATTCCATCATCAGATTTTCAATTGGATGGACGGTTGAAGAGTTGGAGTGTGGAGTGGATTGAAGCCTGTCCATTAAAGTATGAAGATTGTCTATCTTAATATATATCTGAGCACTTATAGTATATATGTGTAGAGATGATAATCTGGACCAACTGATGATTGCTGGTTTAGCATGAAATATGTATATTGGTGATTATTTATCTTTTCAACATGTATGTTTAAGTGTATCAGTGTTATTAGATGGAGTGGGGAGTGGTGGGTCGTGTGAAAGTCTGTGCTCATACTCTAATATTACATATATATAGACACAGGTATAAATAGCCTATGTTTCAGTTATTACATTATAGAGATGTCTGCCCATCCTTGCATATGTATTTAATGGATTATGTCCTGTACATGTGGGGTTCAGATTGACCTTAGGTCAACATGGGTGTGACAATAATCTCGGCCTCAGGGTGGCCTTTGAGCCTTCCATCATCAGATTTTCAATTGGATGGATGGTTGAAGAGTTGGTGTGTGGAGTAGATTGAAGCCTGTCCATTAAAGTATGAGGATTGTCTATCTTAATATATATCTGAGCACTTATAGTATATATGTGTAGAGATGATAATCTGGACCAACTGATGATTGCTGGTTTAGCATGAAATATGTATATTGGTGATTATTTATCTTTTCAACATGTATGTTTAAGTGTATCAGTGTTATTAGATGGAGTGGGGAGTGGTGGGTCGTGTGAAAGTCTGTGCTCATACTCTAATATTACATATATATAGACACAGGTATAAATAGCCTATGTTTCAGTTATTACATTATAGAGATGTCTGCCCATCCTTGCATATGTATTTAATGGATTATGTCCTGTACATGTGGGGTTCAGATTGACCTTAGGTCAACATGGGTGTGACAATAATCTCGGCCTCAGGGTGGCCGTTGAGCCTTCCATCATCATATTTTCAATTGGATGGACGGTTGAAGAGTTGGTGTGTGGAGTAGATTGAAGCCTGTCCATTAAAGTATGAGGATTGTCTATCTTAATATATATCTGAGCACTTATAGTATATATGTGTAGAGATGATAATCTGGACCAACTGATGATTGCTGGTTTAGCATGAAATATGTATATTGGTGATTATTTATCTTTTCAACATGTATGTTTAAGTGTATCAGTGTTATTAGATGGAGTGGGGAGTGGTGGGTCGTGTGAAAGTCTGTGCTCATACTCTAATATTACATATATATAGACACAGGTATAAATAAGCCTATGTTTCAGTTATTACATTATAGAGATGTCTGCCCATCCTTGCATATGTATTTAATGGATTATGTCCTGTACATGTGGGGTTCAGATTGACCTTAGGTCAACATGGGTGTGACAATAATCTCGGCCTCAGGGTGGCCTTTGAGCATTCCATCATCAGATTTTCAATTGGATGGACGGTTGAAGAGTTGGAGTGTGGAGTAGATTGAAGCCTGTCCATTAAAGTATGAGGATTGTCTATCTTAATATATATCTGAGCACTTATAGTATATATGTGTAGAGATGATAATCTGGACCAACTGATGATTGCTGGTTTAGCATGAAATATGTATATTGGTGATTATTTATCTTTTCAACATGTATGTTTAAGTGTATCAGTGTTATTAGATGGAGTGGGGAGTGGTGGGTCGTGTGAAAGTCTGTGCTCATACTCTAATATTACATATATATAGACACAGGTATAAATAGCCTATGTTTCAGTTATTACATTATAGAGATGTCTGCCCATCCTTGCATATGTATTTAATGGATTATGTCCTGTACATGTGGGGTTCAGATTGACCTTAGGTCAACATGGGTGTGACAAGAATCTCGGCCTCAGGGTGGCCTTTGAGCATTCCATCATCAGATTTTCAATTGGATGGACGGTTGAAGAGTTGGAGTGTGGAGTAGATTGAAGCCTGTCCATTAAAGTATGAGGATTGTCTATCTTAATATATATCTGAGCACTTATAGTATATATGTGTAGAGATGATAGTCTGGACCAACTGATGATTGCTGGTTTAGCATGAAATATGTATATTGGTGATTATTTATCTTTTCAACATGTATGTTTAAGTGTATCAGTGTTATTAGATGGAGTGGGGAGTGGTGGGTCGTGTGAAAGTCTGTGCTCATACTCTAATATTACATATATATAGACACAGGTATAAATAGCCTATGTTTCAGTTATTACATTATAGAGATGTCTGCCCATCCTTGCATATGTATTTAATGGATTATGTCCTGTACATGTGGGGTTCAGATTGACCTTAGGTCAACATGGGTGTGACAATAATCTCGGCCTCAGGGTGGCCTTTGAGCCTTCCATCATCAGATTTTCAATTGGATGGACGGTTGAAGAGTTGGTGTGTGGAGTAGATTGAAGCCTGTCCATTAAAGTATGAGGATTGTCTATCTTAATATATATCTGAGCACTTATAGTATATATGTGTAGAGATGATAATCTGGACCAACTGATGATTGCTGGTTTAGCATGAAATACATATATTGGTGATTATTTATCTTTTCAACATGTATGTTTAAGTGTATCAGTGTTATTAGATGGAGTGGGAAGTGGTGGGTCGTGTGAAAGTCTGTGCTCATACTCTAATATTACATATATATAGACACAGGTATAAATAGCCTATGTTTCAGTTATTACATTATAGAGATGTCTGCCCATCCTTGCATATGTATTTAATGGATTATGTCCTGTACATGTGGGGTTCAGATTGACCTTAGGTCAACATGGGTGTGACAATAATCTCGGCCTCAGGGTGGCCTTTGAGCATTCCATCATCAGATTTTCAATTGGATGGACGGTTGAAGAGTTGGAGTGTGGAGTAGATTGAAGCCTGTCCATTAAAGTATGAGGATTGTCTATCTTAATATATATCTGAGCACTTATAGTATATATGTGTAGAGATGATAATCTGGACCAACTGATGATTGCTGGTTTAGCATGAAATATGTATATTGGTGATTATTTATCTTTTCAACATATATGTGTTTAAGTGTATCAGTGTTATTAGATGGAGTGGAGAGTGGTGGGTCGTGTGAAAGTCTGTGCTCATACCCTAATATTACATATATATAGACACAGGTATAAATAAGCCTATGTTTCAGTTATTACATTATAGAGATGTCTGCCCATCCTTGCATATGTATTTAATGGATTATGTCCTGTACATGTGGGGTTCAGATTGACCTTAGGTCAACATGGGTGTGACAATAATCTCGGCCTCAGGGTGGCCTTTGAGCATTCCATCATCAGATTTTCAATTGGATGGATGGTTGAAGAGTTGGAGTGTGGAGTAGATTGAAGCCTGTCCATTAAAGTATGAGGATTGTCTATCTTAATATATATCTGAGCACTTATAGTATATATGTGTAGAGATGATAATCTGGACCAACTGATGATTGCTGGTTTAGCATGAAATATGTATATTGGTGATTATTTATTTTTTCAACATGTATGTTTAAGTGTATCAGTGTTATTAGATAGAGTGGGGAGTGGTGGGTCGTGTGAAAGTCTGTGCTCATACTCTAATATTACATATATATAGACACAGGTATAAATAGCCTATGTTTCAGTTATTACATTATAGAGATGTCTGCCCATCCTTGCATATGTATTTAATGGATTATGTCCTGTACATGTGGGGTTCAGATTGACCTTAGGTCAACATGGGTGTGACAATAATCTCGGCCTCAGGGTGGCCTTTGAGCCTTCCATCATCAGATTTTCAATTGGATGGACGGTTGAAGAGTTGGAGTGTGGAGTAGATTGAAGCCTGTCCATTAAAGTATGAGGATTGTCTATCTTAATATATATCTGAGCACTTATAGTATATATGTGTAGAGATGATAATCTGGACCAACTGATGATTGCTGGTTTAGCATGAAATATGTATATTGGTGATTATTTATCTTTTCAACATGTATGTTTAAGTGTATCAGTGTTATTAGATGGAGTGGGGAGTGGTGGGTCATGTGAAAGTCTGTGCTCATACTCTAATATTACATATATATAGACACAGGTATAAATAGCCTATGTTTCAGTTATTACATTATAGAGATGTCTGCCCATCCTTGCATATGTATTTAATGGATTATGTCCTGTACATGTGGGGTTCAGATTGACCTTAGGTCAACATGGGTGTGACAATAATCTCGGCCTCAGGGTGGCCTTTGAGCCTTCCATCATCAGATTTTCAATTGGATGGACGGTTGAAGAGTTGGTGTGTGGAGTAGATTGAAGCCTGTCCATTAAAGTATGAGGATTGTCTATCTTAATATATATCTGAGCACTTATAGTATATATGTGTAGAGATGATAATCTGGACCAACTGATGATTGCTGGTTTAGCATGAAATATGTATATTGGTGATTATTTATCTTTTCAACATATGTATGTTTAAGTGTATCAGTGTTATTAGATGGAGTGGGGAGTGGTGGGTCGTGTGAAAGTCTGTGCTCATACTCTAATATTACATATATATAGACACAGGTATAAATAGCCTATGTTTCAGTTATTACATTATAGAGATGTCTGCCCATCCTTGCATATGTATTTAATGGATTATGTCCTGTACATGTGGGGTTCAGATTGACCTTAGGTCAACATGGGTGTGACAATAATCTCGGCCTCAGGGTGGCCTTTGAGCCTTCCATCATCAGATTTTCAATTGGATGGACGGTTGAAGAGTTGGTGTGTGGAGTAGATTGAAGCCTGTCCATTAAAGTATGAGGATTGTCTATCTTAATATATATCTGAGCACTTATAGTATATATGTGTAGAGATGATAATCTGGACCAACTGATGATTGCTGGTTTAGCATGAAATATGTATATTGGTGATTATTTATCTTTTCAACATGTATGTTTAAGTGTATCAGTGTTATTAGATGGAGTGGGGAGTGGTGGGTCGTGTGAAAGTCTGTGCTCATACTCTAATATTACATATATATAGACACAGGTATAAATAGCCTGTGTTTCAGTTATTACATTATAGAGATGTCTGCCCATCCTTGCATATGTATTTAATGGATTATGTCCTGTACATGTGGGGTTCAGATTGACCTTAGGTCAACATGGGTGTGACAATAATCTCGGCCTCAGGGTGGCCTTTGAGCCTTCCATCATCAGATTTTCAATTGGATGGACGGTTGAAGAGTTGGTGTGTGGAGTAGATTGAAGCCTGTCCATTAAAGTATGAGGATTGTCTATCTTAATATATATCTGAGCATTTATAGTATATATGTGTAGAGATGATAGTCTGGACCAACTGATGATTGCTGGTTTAGCATGAAATATGTATATTGGTGATTATTTATCTTTTCAACATGTATGTTTAAGTGTATCAGTGTTATTAGATGGAGTGGGGAGTGGTGGGTCGTGTGAAAGTCTGTGCTCATACTCTAATATTACATATATATAGACACAGGTATAAATAGCCTATGTTTCAGTTATTACATTATAGAGATGTCTGCCCATCCTTGCATATGTATTTAATGGATTATGTCCTGTACATGTTGGGTTCAGATTGACCTTAGGTCAACATGGGTGTGACAATAATCTCGGCCTCAGGGTGGCCTTTGAGCCTTCCATCATCAGATTTTCAATTGGATGGACGGTTGAAGAGTTGGAGTGTGGAGTAGATTGAAGCCTGTCCATTAAAGTATGAGGATTGTCTATCTTAATATATATCTGAGCACTTATAGTATATATGTGTAGAGATGATAATCTGGACCAACTGATGATTGCTGGTTTAGCATGAAATATGTATATTGGTGATTATTTATCTTTTCAACATGTATGTTTAAGTGTATCAGTGTTATTAGATGGAGTGGGGAGTGGTGGGTCGTGTGAAAGTCTGTGCTCATACTCTAATATTACATATATATAGACACAGGTATAAATAAGCCTATGTTTCAGTTATTACATTATAGAGATGTCTGCCCATCCTTGCATATGTATTTAATGGATTATGTCCTGTACATGTGGGGTTCAGATTGACCTTAGGTCAACATGGGTGTGACAATAATCTCGGCCTCAGGGTGGCCTTTGAGCCTTCCATCATCAGATTTTCAATTGGATGGACGGTTGAAGAGTTGGAGTGTGGAGTAGATTGAAGCCTGTCCATTAAAGTATGAGGATTGTCTATCTTAATATATATCTGAGCACTTATAGTATATATGTGTAGAGATGATAATCTGGACCAACTGATGATTGCTGGTTTAGCATGAAATACGTATATTGGTGATTATTTATCTTTTCAACATATATGTGTTTAAGTGTATCAGTGTTATTAGATAGAGTGGGGAGTGGTGGGTCGTGTGAAAGTCTGTGCTCATACTCTAATATTACATATATATAGACACAGGTATAAATAGCCTATGTTTCAGTTATTACATTTATAGAGATGTCTGCCCATCCTTGCATATGTATTTAATGGATTATGTCCTGTACATGTGGGGTTCAGATTGACCTTAGGTCAACATGGGTGTGACAAGAATCTCGGCCTCAGGGTGGCCTTTGAGCATTCCATCATCAGATTTTCAATTGGATGGACGGTTGAAGAGTTGGAGTGTGGAGTAGATTGAAGCCTGTCCATTAAAGTATGAGGATTGTCTATCTTAATATATATCTGAGCACTTATAGTATATATGTGTAGAGATGATAATCTGGACCAACTGATGATTGCTGGTTTAGCATGAAATATGTATATTGGTGATTATTTATCTTTTCAACATGTATGTTTAAGTGTATCAGTGTTATTAGATGGAGTGGGGAGTGGTGGGTCGTGTGAAAGTCTGTGCTCATACTCTAATATTACATATATATAGACACAGGTATAAATAGCCTATGTTTCAGTTATTACATTATAGAGATGTCTGCCCATCCTTGCATATGTATTTAATGGATTATGTCCTGTACATGTGGGGTTCAGATTGACCTTAGGTCAACATGGGTGTGACAATAATCTCGGCCTCAGGGTGGCCTTTGAGCCTTCCATCATCAGATTTTCAATTGGATGGACGGTTGAAGAGTTGGTGTGTGGAGTAGATTGAAGCCTGTCCATTAAAGTATGAGGATTGTCTATCTTAATATATATCTGAGCATTTATAGTATATATGTGTAGAGATGATAATCTGGACCAACTGATGATTGCTGGTTTAGCATGAAATATGTATATTGGTGATTATTTATCTTTTCAACATGTATGTTTAAGTGTATCAGTGTTATTAGATGGAGTGGGGAGTGGTGGGTCGTGTGAAAGTCTGTGCTCATACTCTAATATTACATATATATAGACACAGGTATAAATAGCCTATGTTTCAGTTATTACATTATAGAGATGTCTGCCCATCCTTGCATATGTATTTAATGGATTATGTCCTGTACATGTGGGGTTCAGATTGACCTTAGGTCAACATGGGTGTGACAATAATCTCGGCCTCAGGGTGGCCTTTGAGCCTTCCATCATCAGATTTTCAATAGGATGGACGGTTGAAGAGTTGGTGTGTGGAGTAGATTGAAGCCTGTCCATTAAAGTATGAGGATTGTCTATCTTAATATATATCTGAGCACTTATAGTATATATGTGTAGAGATGATAATCTGGACCAACTGATGATTGCTGGTTTAGCATGAAATATGTATATTGGTGATTATTTATCTTTTCAACATGTATGTTTAAGTGTATCAGTGTTATTAGATGGAGTGGGGAGTGGTGGGTCGTGTGAAAGTCTGTGCTCATACTCTAATATTACATATATATAGACACAGGTATAAATAGCCTATGTTTCAGTTATTACATTATAGAGATGTCTGCCCATCCTTGCATATGTATTTAATGGATTATGTCCTGTACATGTGGGGTTCAGATTGACCTTAGGTCAACATGGGTGTGACAATAATCTCGGCCTCAGGGTGGCCTTTGAGCCTTCCATCATCAGATTTTCAATTGGATGGACGGTTGAAGAGTTGGTGTGTGGAGTAGATTGAAGCCTGTCCATTAAAGTATGAGGATTGTCTATCTTAATATATATCTGAGCACTTATAGTATATATGTGTAGAGATGATAATCTGGACCAACTGATGATTGCTGGTTTAGCATGAAATATGTATATTGGTGATTATTTATCTTTTCATCATGTATGTTTAAGTGTATCAGTGTTATTAGATGGAGTGGGGAGTGGTGGGTCGTGTGAAAGTCTGTGCTCATACTCTAATATTACATATATATAGACACAGGTATAAATAGCCTATGTTTCAGTTATTATAGTATCTCTTAGCAATCTCTGGTCATATTGTTCAATTTTTGCTAGAATATTTGTATTATATCTGTCCATGCCTTCAGAAGTGGACTATTCCAGATTCATTACCTGATTTGCTTGCACCCAGTTGCTATCCAATAGGGTTAAATCTTTCACTGCAGTTCATATACCAAATTCACGTTTCCAGTAAAGTAGAGGATCTGTCATTAAATAGTCAGCCTTTTGCAGATAAGGCAGAGAGCAATTACTTCTGTCAACCTGAATGATTGAATGTGCTCTCCATTAAACCTAATGCCATCAGCAAATGTAGTCTCTATTCATTATCACAAATGTCCATGCAGTGCGGCAAGTCTATCTATTGACTGGAAACTGCTACATCCAAATTAGAGCTGACTCAAGGCAAGCTAAGTACCTAGCTGGAAGAGTCTTACCAGAGCTCACGAAGCAGGCTAATCATTTAGCATTCAATTGTATCAACTGTATTTATTCATTTAACTAAGGTGTGTATATCTTCTGGACTAATAAATTTTACATATTGATTGCTGAGTAGTTATTCTTTTGTATCTGTTGGTTTGGAATGAACCCATAAGCCTAACCAAACACAACAGATTTGGCCCAGTCAAACAAACAATTTTTCCCTCATGGCTGGAAAAAAATTATATTATAAAATATGCCAGTTTCAACAGATAAACGTATGAAATAAATATGCAAGTGCATATTTGTTTTATTATTTTTCTTTTTGAAAAAAATTTACATTCCCGTAATTTTATTACGGTGATTTTTTTAAAAAGAAACAACATAAAACTGTTGAATAAAACTGACTGCAAACATAAAGGTGTGTCAATTTGAAGAATCAACTAATCACAAGAGCTTTACTCACAAGACAGCGACATTATCTCACTCTAGTGATTAAAAGCTTCGTTGAGTTACTTACAATAATGTAACTTTAAAACAAAAATAATTGCGAGTGGTTACTCGGAAAAATAAAGATAGCAATCGATTTTAAACTACAACAGTAGTACAAAATTAATTACGAGTGGTTACTCAGAAAATAAATACAAAAATCGATTTTTAAACAACTATAAACAGTAGTACAATATTAAATATAAGTGGTTACATAAATAAATAAAGATGGCTAAAGCAATTGGCTCTATGGAATCTTTTGACCCAGCTCAACCCGAGAGCTGGCAAAATTATAAAGAGCATTTGATTTTTTATCTACAGGCTAACCAGATAAAAAAATCTGAGTTAAGTTACCCACACTAATGACCATAATAGGTATGCAAATGTATGATATACTCAAGTCTCAATCTATGGCTGTAACCCTAGTGAGCTGGATTTTAACAGAACATTGACAATTCTCACAGACTATTTCCTCCTAAATTCTTGACAATAATGCAGAGATACCATTTTAATCTCAGCATACAAAAACAGGGTGTAACAGCTAGAGAATTTGCAACATGAATTCATATATTAGCCTTGAAGTGCAATTTCAAAGGTGCACTTCATGATCATTTTATTTTTGGCATAAACAATCACAATTTGAGGCTGAAAATGTTAATAATTCCAGACCTAGATTTTGAGACAGCAGTAGCTCAGGCAGGACTAGCAGAAACAATAGCTAGTCAAGCTAACACATTAAAAAGGCTTACAAAATAAGAGGTTCAAAAAATTGAGTATAACACTGGGTCACCCAAATACACAGTCAGCTCAGAGAACTCAGCATCAAATAGCCCACAGCTTTGTTATAGATGCAATGAGCATATGCATTCAGAATGCCCATACCACAAGGCAACATTCATGTTTTGCAAGTGAGTCGGACATATAAAGGCAGCATGTCTGAAATTGAAAAGACAAACAGCAAAGTCTAAAATAGAAATACCTATTCCTAAAAACAGTAAAGTCACTTATAAGAAATATAAGGAAGTTGCTTGTATAAATCATACCAGAGATGACAAGTCTGGGTTTATACACACTTGTCATAATTAATGATATACCAGTCAAGATTGAACTTGACACAGGGTCAGCAGTGTTTATAGTTTCAAGAAAGACCTGGGCAATCATTAATGAAAAGAATAAATATAAACTGCACTCTTGCAGTAGGTCAATATCAGACTATCAAGAGAATAAAATCAAACTGTTGGGTCAAGCAACAAGAAAAATTACTATGTCTAACAAAACTATATACCTATCACTGTTAGTGGCATTAATTAACCATAGTGGTTTAATAGGCCATGACTGGTTCAGTCACTTAGGGTTCAAAGTGACCAAAGCGAACCAGCTAACAATATTATGATAAAAATAAAATAAAACTCCAAATAGAAACAAAAGTACTATGTCATATGTACTATGGGTCCACAAGATTGATACCAGCAGTGGTGATGCAAATAAAGAGTCTCTACACGGTTGTTTTGCAAACAGAAGATGGCCATCATCATCATCACCATTATAACCAGCTAAGACTCAAACACACATCAGAAGCTAACAAGAGCAGTGGTCAACCTAAAATGAGTACTTCAAGCAGGTAAGAGGAACAGTAAAATCAAGACAGCAGCAAACAACCAGAAACAAAGTTCATCAAGCAAAGAAGATGAAGACAGGAACAGCAAACTACCAGAGAAACCAAGAAAGCAGATATGTCATCCAGCACATTTTGATGAGTATGTCCTTCAGGGCTAATTTTAGCCAGGGGAGGGATGTCATATCTGACCCTGTCTTCAGAAGTCCATTCCAGATTCTTTACCTGATTGGCTCACATTTACTTGCTATCCAATCAGATTAAATCCTTCAATGGAATTTGTGCACCAAATCTGCATGTTTCCAGTCAGGTAGGAGATCTGACATTAGTCAGCCTTTTGAAGGCAAAGCAGAGAGCAATTACTTCTGTCAATCTGAACAACTGAATATTCTCTCCATTAAACCCAATGTCATCAGCAACCATAGTCTCTATTGTGACATCCACACAGTGAGGCAAGTCCACCTATGGACCAGAAACTGCTATGTCTGAATTAGAGCTGACTTGAGGCAAGCTACATACATAGCTGGAAAAATCTTACCAGAGCTCATGAGACAGGCTAATCATTTATCTAGAAGTGAGTTCTGTACTCGGCTTGACTATATCAGCATTCAATTGTATCAGCTATATTTATTCATTTGTTTAACTAACGTGTGTATGTCTTTTGGACTAATAAATTGCACATATTGATTGCTGAGTAGTTATTCTTTTGTGTCTGTTGGTTTGGAATGAACCTGTAAGCCTAACAAACACAACAATCTATTTTATCAAAATTGATATCATGATTGGTTAATTTTATATGAGAATAAATAGCTGATAAATTGGATTTTTCTCTGACTGCCAAAATGTGTTCTTTCTTTTTAATATTTATTCTACGATTAGTCTGTCCAATATATGTATGCAAACAGACCCTACATGGAATATACACCATGACACTCCAAAGAAATTTTATCTTTAGGAAGTGGAAATATTTTATTAATTTTTTTTAAAAGTAGTGTAAACTGTGTAAATATTCTTCTTCTTTAAAATGCTACCATATTTATCAGTTACTCCTTTTATAAATGGCAAAATTATCTTAATTTCTGATGTATCAAAATCTTTTTTCTTTTTTATATGTATATGCCCATACTAATAATGCTGTAATTAAAACCATTATCAAGAACCTTTTTTCTAGTATCAGAAATATCCTGGAGAAAATGGCTATCATCAGAAAGTCTCTTAGTTCTATCCAATAATGTCTTTGCCACTGAAAATAAGTGTGCAAGATGGTGATGAGAAGAAAAATCTAGATACCTCTCAGTGTGTGTTGGTTTTTATATATACCATGAGATAAAGAACCATCTTCCCTTCTTTCAATTAAAACATCTAAAAAAGTAATTTGTTATTGTTTTCTATTTCCATAATAAATCTGATATAGTTGTGTAAAGAGTTTTAAAAATTAAAAAAGTCATCAAGAGCGTTATATATAGATGGTTTAACTGCTGAAGTCAAAATTTTATTTTCGAAATCCTCCATAAATATAGAAGCTAATGCTGGAAGAATTGGTGAAACCATAGCTAGATGTGATGTTTGTTTATACCTCTGCCCATCAAAAACAAAAAAATGTATTCGATTAGCAGTGTTCAATCAAAACCAAATTCAAAAAAATAATTTGCATCTTTAACACATGATGACATTTCTGATAAATGTGTCTGTAAAAAGAAGTAAAAAACAAGCTAGTCTGTGTTGGTGAACCAACTGTACTTACAATTGATCTCAATGGAATTTTTGGTAAATCATATAAATTTTGGATAAAAAGATTTTTCCCTGGGAGTAAGCTGGATCTTTGTTTGTAAATCTAGATCAGTAGAATAAATTAATGCTTTCATTTTCTTTTCAAGGTAAATCATAGAGTCTCTATAAATTTTCTTATAATATCATCATTTAATAAATTATGTATTTTCTTATAATAATCAACCCTATTTAAAATTACTGTAGTATTACCCTTATCTTCCAGATTTGTCATTTTTTAATGCAAACACATTCCTATGATTTGAGAAAGAGAATGCTCTGATGAAGGTACTTGTTATTGCACTGAAACATCAGCTATGTTGCTATTTTACTACATAAAATATCGCAAAAAAAAATAATAATATGAAATCATCATTTATCCATGAAAATATTGGAATTAACATTATTAATCTTTATGGGAAACATTTGTTTACAGAATGGAGATATTTTGAAAGAATATGTGTGAAGAAAATTAAAGCCGATTGTGATTTTCAATTTTTAGTCAATTGTAAAGCAAATGGACTTTATTCTAGCTGTTGTAAACTTTCCTTCCATACATGAAGAAAATTGATGCAGTTTTAAATAAGGCAAGTTTTGATATTTTAACTACTTTTATTAGAAATACGAGAATAAAGTTAGATTTTTTAGATAAAAAATTGTTACAATTCTTAACTGTGACAGAATGCTTGCTTTCCTCAGGATAAATATATTTTATTTTGATTCACATGATTTTTTTTGTTTTTATTATTGCTATTTGAAAGTTCATGTATTGTAATTTTTTTTAATTGTGTATTCAAGATTTATTTTCAAATTTGATCACCTGCATGTTGAAAGTGGAAGCAGTGAGTATCATATGTATCATATGTTGATATGCAAAGGTGAGTAGGGATCATAGTTAATAAAAATATGAATAATTTTTAATAAAAGTAAATTTACAGATCCCTCTAGAAAATCAACAGTGATTTAACATAGCAACCTTATATATTTAACATTGAGGACAAACTTTAGAACAAACAAAACTATATTAATTACTAATAAGTTTTTAATAATATCTAATTGTAATTATTTTATTTCTGAGTGCATAATTAATCAACTTGAATAAATGGTATTTTACTTATCTTTTATTAATATTACTATGACTTACATACACATATAGAAGGGAGTTGGGACTATATATAATTTTTTTAATAAAAAAATAGTTATAAATATATTTACCCCAACCTAGAAATATTATTTTAATAAGCATATTAGTGAGGTAGAGTTAGAATTACTGAATTCTCATTTTCTTTTTCTGTTTGTTTTAGATATATATTTATATATTTAGTAAATTATTTCATGTCATTTTATATATGCTATACTTTGAAGTATTTGCTTCTATAGTGTAAATAAAGATTAATTGAGGACAGATTTCCAAAATGAAATCTGAAACAGAGAAATTTATGTATTAAGCCATAAAAATGATAATAGACCATTCTTGTTAAATTAATATATATATATATATATATATATTATATATATACTATAAACATATAATAACATATATATATATATATATATATATATGTTATTATATGTTTATAGTATTAATAAATGTATTGAGTTGTTTAAAGTAATCTGATCTCTGTTTGATCATCGCCATCATCATTATGCATTCATACTATTAAAAGTTTCATCATCACTATCATTAAGAATTTACACCATTAAAGGGTTGATGATGATGATCATCATCATGTATTGCTCTCCTAATTGATTGATCATCAATATTTTCTTTTTTATCTATGTTTATATATAGGCATATTTGGTTTATAATTGAGTAGGTCCATCCCTGAAGAAAGCCACTGTAAGAACTCCCTGAGTTTGAATTCCATGGTGAAATGGGGCCCAAAAAGGGAGATGTAATGAACATGCACTAGTCTAAGTTACATTAAAATGTTGTAAGTAAATTATAAGTTAGTATATTGAAAGTAGATGTGACTTGAAACTAGGCATTTCATTATGTCATATTTAGCATCCTATTCGAAGGCCTAGGTCTGACAGTAGTGAGATGCCCAACCTTTGTTATATGCCATTTCTGATTCTGTAACATCTGGCACACCCAAATGGGATGTCAAATCATGAATTTAGAATATGACTTGTGGTAGGTTGTTTGACACATTGTATTCAAGTCATCCAACTACTGAGTCGTATTCACGTCATTGTATGGTGTACCTCACAGTTCTTATATATATATATATATCATCATCAACAATTATCAATCCACTGCAGGATGAAGGTCTCTCCAAGTTTAATCCATCTTCTCCGATCTTTAGCTTCTCTTCTCCACAACACCCCTGCACATTTTCTTATGTCATCCATCCATCTCACATGTGGTCTCCTTCTGGGTCTTTTACAATCTCTTGGAATCCAGTTTAAAATTTCAATTGTCCATCTATTATCATCTCTTCTAGCAATATGTCCAGCCCAACTCCATTTCAATCTTTTAATTTTTTCAATAAGGTCTGTAACACCTGTTTGTTGTCTTACCCATACATTGTGTTTTCGATCTCTTCTTGCTACTCCCAACATACATCTCTCCATACTCCTTTGAGTGGTCTGAAGTCTCTGTATTGCTCTTTTATTAAGTGTCCAAGTCTCATATCCATAAGTAAGAACTGGTAAAACACATTTGTTAAAAACCATTCTTTTCAAACACATAGGCATATTTCCTTTTAGTATCAAGTTATTTCTATCAAAAGCACTCCAACCAAGTTTAATTCTATGATTAATTTCCTCCATTATGTTTCCATCTGTATTAATAATCTGACCAAGATATTTGTAACTGTTAACTTCTTCTAATTCTTCATAATCAATCTTTATTTTCATATTTTGAGCAAATCGATTAAACATTACTTTAGTCTTTTTAACATTTATCTTTAGTCCTACTTTTCTACTTTCATCTGCTAACTCCTGCAACATTTCCTGCAGCTCTGAAGCATTATTTGCAAAAACAACTACATCATCTGTGAAATCTAAATGACTTAAATACTCTCCATTTACTTTCACTCCTTTAGTTTCCCATTTTAATCCACAAAATACTTCTTGCAGCACTGCTGTAAAGAGTTTTGGAGATATGGAATCACCTTGTCTTACACCTTTCTCAATGTTGATTTTTCCAGTATCATTATGTAATCTAATTGTTGCTGTTGCATTTTTATAAATATTCTTTAAAATATGACAATATCCTGGATCTATACTTTGATGATCCAATGCTTTAATCACTGAAGAAATGTGTATAGAATCGAATGCCTTTTCATAATCTACAAATCCAAAACATAATGACAACTCATATTCATTTGTCCTTTCTATGACTTCTCTGAATACCTGGATATGATCAATTGTACTAAAACCACTTTTAAATCCAGCTTGTTCTCTTGGTTGGTGGAAATCCAAAGTTCTCTGTAGACGAGTTGTAATTATCTTGGTAAAAATTTTATATAAAACTGATAAAAGGCTGATAGGTCTGTAATTTCTAATATCTTCTTTATCACCTTTTTTAAATATTAATATTATTACTGCATTCTTCCAATCTTCCAGTACATCTTTATCATTTAGACATTTGGTATATAACTTTGCTAAAATTGTTTCTATTTCTTCACCTGCTTTTTTTAATATATCAATTATAATTCCATCATTTCCTGGAGCCTTTCCTTTCTTCATACACTTAATTGCATGTCTCACTTCTTCATTTAAAATTCTGGGCAATTCGGAAGATGTAATAGATATAGGAGGTACTAGTTCTTTATTACTATATAATTCTTGATAAAAATCTTCTACCAATTTCATGATGTCATCTCTCTTTTTAGTAATAATTCCATCTTTTTTTCTTATTGCAGATATAAATTTCCTACCAATACCAAAATGTTGTTTAACATTTTTCAGACTTTTATTTTCTTCTACAGCTTTCCTTGCTATTTCACAGTTATACTTTCTTATATCATTTTCAACTCTTTTCCGTACCATTTTACAAAATTCGAGATATTCAATTCTTTTTAATACATCATTTTTGTATATCTTCATATTCCTTCTTTTCTTCATAAATTCTCTAGTCTCAGTAGAAATTTTATTAGTCAATTGCTGCTTTTCTCTACCAGCTATGTTTGTTGCAGTTTTTAAAAGTGTATCAGTTATTTTCATGTTAATTTCATTCAAATCTGAATCATGTTCAAAATCTCCTAACACTTGAAACCTATTTGTAAGTTCTAATTTAAATTCATTAGAATGTTTCTGAAGATTAGGAATATCAACTATAAATATTGTTTTTCTTAATAATTTTTGTCTCTCTAGTTTTACATTAACACGTAACTTACACCTTACTAATCGATGATCACTTCCTGTGTTAAATTTATTAAGAACATTATCTTGAAATATGTATTTTCTGTTAGTCAAAATATAATCCAATTCTGCTGTACCTTCATTTGGATGCTTCCATGTCCATTTCCTTTTAATATTTTTCTCAAAAAATGAATTCATAATATAAAGTTTTTCTTTTTCTGCAAACTCCACAAGTCTATGTCCTCTCTCATTTCTATTACCATAACCAAAATTACCTACAGCAATTTCATCTTTCATTTGTCTACCAATTCTAGCATTAAAGTCTCCCATAACAATTTTAAAATGTTGCTTACTCTGATCAAAAGCCTTTTGTACATCCATATAAAAATCTTCTACTACTTCATCACTATGAGAACTTGTTGGGGCATAAACCTGAATTATCTGCATTTGGTATCTGCTATTAAGTTGTATAACTAATCTTGCCACTCTATCCGATACACCATCAATCTCCACAATATTGTTCTTCCACTTTTTATTTATAATGAATCCTACTCCACTTGTATTTCCAATATGTGTGCCTTTATAATAGAGTATATGTCCACTTTTTAAATCAATTGTTTCTTCTCCTTTTCTTCTAACTTCACAAAGTCCAATAATGTCCCATTTAATATAAGACAGTTCTTCTTCTAATTCTTGCAGTCTTCCTTCACTTGAAAGTGATCTGCAGTTGTAAGTACCTAAATAAAAAGTCGTCATCAAATGGCAGCCTGGGTCCGCAATCAGGGGATTCTTAGCACCCTCCACCTTCGACCACCAGCCGCTGCCTTGGTTGGTGACTTTACAGCCTCCTGGGAATAAGGGCCATGCTTTACATATATATACACACTTAAAAGAAATGATAGTGCATATTCAACTACCTATTAGTTAAGCTTATGTTTTAAATGGGTTTGGTTTGTTGATATGGATAAATAAATAAAGGCTGGTTTGATAGGATTGTAAGCTACCTGTAAAGCTTAGTTAAACAATGATATTTGTTATTTAATTATATTAGAAGTAAGATGCTAGTTTAAGTATGCATCTATTTAATTTAATGATTTTGAAAGAAAAAAAGGGCAGCTTATTTGATTTGAATAACAGTTTTTAACATAGTGGCATGCAGTTATTTATATCTTTATATGGAATTTTAATCAGGCTTTAATAATAGTGTCAGTTTGACAATATTCCCTGTAGTAGTGCTTATTGGTAGTATTCATGTCTCTCTATATTTTATTTTATTTTCAAATTATTTCATCTAGCCATTTCACAAATATTGGATATACCAGTTGCCATAAGTTAACTCATATTAAATGGGCAAACTATAAGAAGCAATGGATATCAAGCTAGTAAAACATATTCATTCCTGAACTCAGGTCACACTAATTAGAATCAGTTCCTCCATTAAATAATGATTAACTAAAAGTAGGACCAGCCATCCATAAATTAAATTGGCAAAATGATGATGTTATTGCAGTAGAGACATGCACATATATATTGTGATGACTACATAAAGTTGTAGTCACACATATGAACATGTTTAATATGTGAGTAAATATTAAATAGTAGAAAGTAAACATATGTTGAAAGAATAGTTTTTTTAAAAAAAGGAAAGAGATAAAATTTATTTGAAAGGTAAAAATGAAACGCAAAGTGCGAAATTAGAGGAGTCTGCATAGCAATATATTTTTGAAATTTAGAAAAGTGTTAATTATTTAATTACAAGACATTTAAAAAGAAAAAAAGGAGAGTTAAAATTTAGTTAAAAAAGTAGAAAGTTACAATGATTTTATTTTAAGGAAAAAGGGGAAGAGGGTGCATAAAGAAAAATGCATCTCTTTCTCTCTTTAAATTACTTACAAGTAAGAAAAATAATAAAAAGAGAAGAAACAAATTCGTAAAGACAAATAAAAGAAAAAAAAAAAAAGGTATTTGAAATGTATTATATTTTAGCTCGTTGGAAAATATAAAATAAAGTTTAAATGAAGAATTTTAAACTTGTGTAATATATTATAAATCTGTATAAGATAAAACCATAAAAGTGTGAAAAACATGTTTTTAATTAATTGCATTCCAGAAAACAATAGGTGAGAATAAATAGGGCAGATCAAAATTATTAAATACTTTTAATAATTTAATATTTTTAATAATTTTAATAATTTAAATACTTTTAATAATTTTAATAATTTGTTTTGTTACCAGTATTCAACTTCCTAGAATTACCATTCCTTACATTTCCAAAATATCTAACAAACTAAAATAAAGCATTAATCAATAAGTTTAAAATAGGATTTAGAACTCCTCCTAATTCTAACAGATTGGTCAACAACTCAAAAGATCATATTGATCGATCATTCACCCCACATGTAGTATATTCCAGTTTATGTCCTCAAAAAAAATGCCTCGCTGTATATTATGGTGAAACTAAAGCAACTATTAATACTAGACTTGCTCAACATGTATACACATACAATAGAGCTCAGAAGAACAACAATAAATCTGTATTTTTGGAGCATGCCATGAAATCTGGATACAATTTTGCATCTGCCAATCCTGTAATTATATGCACAGAATCAAATGATCATAAGAAAAAAATAAAAGCATTCTACATTAATGGAAATATTCATGCTATAAATAGACAAGACACTTGCTTTGATATATTGAAGAAATGGGGAATGTAACACATGCTAATTTAAATATCTTTGCATATATTACATTATATATTTTTAAGAAAGCTATGATTATGAGATATGGATTCTTGAAAATGTTCAGCTTATTTTATATTTATTTATAACTTCTTTTTTAAACTTTACTTATAAGTTTTTGTATTTATTTAAATACTTTTCATTTTTTTTTGTTGGTTATCAGCTTGGGTAAGAGAACTTATAATGTGTGAGATCAGCATTAAAAAAAAGAAATGAAATATATTAGTGTGCGTATTTCCTTCACAATGTGTGGCTAGTGGCCCTAGAGGGATGTTGGTTCAATTTCCACCCACCTGAGCTCTAACTCTCGATGGAATAACATCTGCTGCCTCGTCTGTTAAATAGATTTGCCACTCTACTGCTGCTATGTCTGAAGAAGTTATATTACCAAGAAATATGAAAACAGGAACTGGGAATTAAACCAGAGTCAACAAATTATATCAAGCAGGACCCCTTCACACAAACTGAGTACAGAAGGACCTACAGCCAAAGTGTACATGGAAGGACCGACTGTCTCTGCAAAAGAAGTGGGTTGAATCCCACCAGATGGTCATAGAGCACTCAATAGGACTTCAGATCCTAGGTAAATGATTTACTATATCCAACATTCATGAGTTTTTTGTTATATTATTTAAAGAAAAAAAAGATAAATAAAACTAAACTGTAATTTGAATTGTGCTATATTTGAAAGAAGTAAGAACTATTTTCTGGGAAAAGGTTTTGAAAAAAAAAACAATTTCTTCTGATATGGGACATTTGTTCTATATTTGTTAATAGAATTAATTATATTACTTTAATATTTTATGTAGTTTTTATGTTTTTTTATAGTCATGTGATATTGTTTGTATTATTTAATTTGCGATTTTATTAAGTGTGTTTTACTACTGAAATTGGTTGTCTTGCTTAATTCTTCTTTCACCAAGCATATGAATTATGGGGGTTAAATAAATCTTAGTTTATTGAGGTAGATGAGACTTTATTTTAAAATAAATAAATAAATAAAAACAGCTGTACATTCATTACTTCTACTTGTATTGTTGGTAATCTTGAAAGAAAAAATAATATATTTCAAGTGCTGGAGATTTATTAACTCATTCATAAGAATGGTTTTATCCTGCAGTCTGGAGTTTCTGATTGGGAAAAATAACAGAGTAATATGTTCATATTGCTTCAGGGTTTGATCAGGAGTACAGACATAAAGATAATTTGTGACTCTATTTGCTTCTTGCTTGAAGTAGCAGTACCAAAACCATTACAATATATATGTTCACTTAGTACCACATTTAGTCCTATCTTTTACAATAATACTACTTATGGGTATATGCACTGTGTGCTATACTATATGGGTTTATTGTATAGTATCTTTTATAGTTTAACATTGTTTTTTTATAAGGCTTGACTTTTGTGTTAAGCCATCTATCAACTTGTTTAACTATTTAAGAAATTATTCATTTTACCAGGTATACATATCACAGATAATTACTCACATACTCTCTACATAACCAAAACCCAGTTATTCTAAATAATTTGTATCAATGCTTTTTTTTAAATATTGGAAGCCATAGATAACTTTATATATACATGTAGGTACTCTCTACTTGTTGCATATGTATATGATTGTATGTTGTGAATTGTGACTTTTTTTATTGGACTAATAATAAATTGTAGTATATAATGTTAACATATTGTGGCTGTCCATCATTAGATAATATTGAATTCCATTCACTATTGCTAGCTAGGATTTCTTAAGTCTTCTTATACCTGATCATCAGATATATAGAGAAGATTTAACTCTTGTGGGGTTTAAGGGAGTGAGTCACTTAGATATGATTTAGAGATGTGTATAAAGTTTAAACCCTTATAGCTATATCTTTGGGTCTACTTAGAGAAACTATACTGTCTGACTGTTGCAGTTTTTTTTTATAATCTGGCATGCCAATATGGGCCTTACTGATAAAATATAGTTCCTGGAGATGTTATTATGTACAGGGAATGTGTAATTTTGTACACACATATATGAAAATTTTTAATATAAAGGGAGAAACTTATTTTTTATTATAAAATAGATAAAATATAGTTTTTTGTTCATCTCTTTCTCTCTCTTTCTTTTGTTGTAATATATTTCATGTAACACAAATCTTATGGTGGCTGTATTCACTAAAAAAAGTCACCTGAATAACCATGTGAAATAGTGATCAGATGAACAATGTAATAAGATTGTATATTAATTTTTTTCCTGTTCTTTCTTTGTAGGGATCAGAGTGATTAACAAGATGCAAGGCAGAAAAAGGGATTTTTTGGTGATTTTTTTTTTTTTTGTAGTTTTATTATTTTAATATATTACTGTCTTAGATTAAATGCTAATGTCTATATAAGGGTGAATAAAATGATAGGTGTTGATAGAGATGTAGCTAGCAAACACAGAAAGATAGATGGGTATGATACAGGCATAATAAAAAGTAATTAAATTGATAATCAAAGCTGGATTCAATGAAAGGACAACCATTCAGGAGGATGTTATGGGAGACAGGACTAATCAATGATAAAAAAACTAAAAAAAGATTTTGAATTTTATTTTTCTCTTTTACAGATTACCAGACTAAGAAAACTTATATTTATCACTAGGAAAAGAAGAAAAACTGGCAATGGATAGTGATTGTGAATAACAAAATTGAAGTGGATATTATCACCAGGTTCACAGATAATATACTCAGGATGCAAATCCCTATAATCAAGGATACAGGATTGATATCCCTGAGTCATACTTCTTTATAGAAATGAAAAAATAATGGAAAGCATGGGGAAAAAAGGATATAAAAAGCAGAGAGCATGAAAACAAAAGGAGTAGAGGAAGTGGAGAACATGGGCAAAAATTATCAGTAGATTCTCACAAGATATACTAAACAGCATGGAGAAAAGAGTCCAAGAGACAGAAAAAAATGGGAAAAATTACAGAGTGAACACACAAGGGATATCTCAGTAATGAAAGAAGAACAACATGAGATAAAAGAATAATGCAGCAACTGAGAAAAGACATTCAAGGATTGATTGAACAAACAAATCAGACACAAAAGGAAGTAGAGAAAACGATAAAGAGACTCACCTATGGAACTATACAGGGTCACATGGATCAGGAAGAAATAATTATACAATTAAAGACAGAAAGAAAAGATGGGATAGAGAATATGTCACAAGATTTTTTCAAAAGGATAATGGAACTGGTTGAGGACAATATGAAGAGTGAAGTCAATTGGTATTTAACATACACACCACCAGACCCTTGACAAAGAACCTAACAAACTCCACATTAATATAATTACTGCAACAACATGAAGAGCATAGAAAAGAAAAAATCTCTTAGTAGCTTGGCTTATGAAAATCAAGGGATGTAAAGGGGATGTTGGTGAAAGTCCAATGCCCAACCTAGAGATCCTTAATAAACTATTATTGTTCCATGAATTATGAGAACAGATAGCAATTGCCAGAAATCATTTACATGACTCAGCTCAGGACTTGTTGGGGTTTAACCAGAGACCAAAAATATTTGGAGATTATTTTATGACCCTGCTCCAAAGCTTTTTTTAGAGTGAAGAGAGGTAGGATGGTATACTGCATCAAATCTTACATGAGAAATACTTTATGCAATGGGGAAGATTCACCCCCAACTTTCCTGTGACAAGTCTCACATCTTAAGTTATTAATGGCATTGCCACTATTGGATGGACAAATTATTAGAATAATTCAATACAACATGCCATCTGAAGTCCAGAAACTAATGTTAGGCTGAAGAAGTAGCAGTATTGAAGAAATATATAAATTGCACACAGCGATAGATTTCAGACACTTAACAAAGAATCCCCAGAGAAGATAAGGAAGACAGTGTCACCACAGGTACAAACAGTGGCCATCCAAGGATAAATGCTTCGAGGTCTCCTAATATGAAAAGATCATATCAGACTGTACTAAAGATAAAGTTTGGCCTTGTAAAGGTAGAAAACTGCTGAGGACTATGCTGGCCAATTCCTCTCAACAGTTCCCTAGAAGAAAACAAGGAATGACAAGTATAAAAAATGACCCAACTTCTACTATAATATATGAAAGAAAAAACACTTTTCAGATCACCCTACCAATGTTGTTCTACAATCAGAGTTACAGTGGAAAAATCACCAGTTTTGGCTTTATTAGATAATGGAAGCCAAGTATCTCTAATATCAAAAGAATGATTCACCTTGGCCAAAGGAGGAGTAAGAGCATCACCCACTATGCTAGTGTGTGATACACAAATTATCTTAGCAAATAGGAAAGAGGCCAAATTTCATAAACTTTCAAATCAATATTACAATAAGATCCAAAAACATAAGTTACATGTTCTTAATTATGGCTGGCCTTATCTGAGATGTAGTATTACAATCAGATTTCCTGGGTCAACACCAAGGCATTGTGGATTATGAGAAAAAAACCCTTCAAATTCCATGATGAAATAATTGGTTCCAGGATAGGGAGAAGCATCCTCTTACAAAGATCAATTGCATCCAAGTGATAATGAACCAACTCTCTGTAAAACAAAAGGCAAAAGAATCCTCACTAGAAATTTAGGAAAATATAGAGTGACTGGTCAAGATGTTAAGGGAACATGTGAGGACATTCTTCAATGTTCCAGAAATAATAAAAGGCTATGTATACTGGATTTAAGTCAAAGAGAAACTTACTTTCATATGAGAACATACCCTATCCCCTACCAATATAAAAAGGAAGTGAAAAAATAGTTGAAAAACATGATGAGTGTGGGATTATAGAACAAAGCATATGTTCTTATATGAATTGATGAGAGTGTGCTGGATGCTAGGAAATTAAATAGCATCACCATCCCTAAATGAGACATACCTCTTTCCATTCAAGAAATCTTTATGCACCTGGCTAATAAAAATATCTTGACAATCTTGAACCTAAAATTGAATTTATTGGCAAATTATACTGGATCCTAGGGATAGAAAGTATACAACATTCAGACATGAAGTGTAATATATATTCAAGTGTAATCAATTTGGCCTAATGTATAGTGAAGCAGGTTTTATATAATGTTTGGACTGAGCACTGTTGGATCAAATAAAACAGCATATGATGTGTTATATGGATGATGTCATAGTTGCATGCACTATCCCAGAAGAACATTTGGCTTATCTAGAAAGATTCCTTAAGGATTGTGCAAACAAAAAAATCATTATAAATTTTAGAAAAAGCTGTTTTGCAGTCAGGGAAATTACATTCCTGGGCCACTTGGTAAATGGATATTGCCATACCCAAAGAATATGGCAGCCATAGAAAACTTCTCAAAGCCGATCAGTCAGAAGCAGGTGTGGTCCTTTATGGGCTACATATTTTTATTATAAATTTTACCAGAAGTTTGCACAGAATGTCACCTCTTTATTAGAACTATTAAAGAAGGGTAAGTGTTGGAAATGGTCTATAGAACAGGACAGAGATTTTCAAGAATTTTACAGGCTGTCCTACCATATTATCCACACTTTACATGCTTTTTTTTATAACAAGACTGATAACAGCAAAGGAGTCTAGGCATAGTATTATTCCAAATTGACAAAGATAAGAGGCATGAGGTCTTGTATTTTTGTAGTAGAACTCTCCAAGGGGTAGAAATAAACTACAGAGACTGAACAGGAAACCATAGCCATAATATGGGACTTCCAGAGATTCAAGTTCCTAATGAGTCAGAAGTAATCACCATAATTGATCTTTGGGATTTAGAATTTCTGAATAAGTGATACCTTACAAATGATTGCTTCATTAGTTGGAATTTGTTTTTACAGAAGTTAAACAATAAGATAATATACTGTCTTGAGGCAGAGAATATTATGGCAGACATCTTAAACTGCCACCCAGTGGACATCCATCCACAGAATCTGGTTGCAAAGGATATGCAGGTAGCAGAAACCTCAACAAGTGCTGATGAATCTGTGAATCAAGACTTGAAAAACTTGGCCCAGTTACAGAAGAGTGACCCAAAGTATGGACAAGTAATGAAAACACTAGAGAACATACTTTGAATATTGTGGGTAGTCTTTATAAAGATGCCCAATGTGAGTCATCTTGAGCAACACATTTTAAAACAGTTTAGATTTTATATGAAGGACCTTTTGAGATCACAAAGAAACAAAGTAAAAATGCCTTTTTTAAATTTAAGGATGATAAAAACATAGAAGGGCTCTACAATGTTCATATTTTTAAACCATATAAGAAGACAAATTATTGATCTTTATTTCAAAAGATGAGAAAGCTAATATTAAAAAAAAATCAGGGATAGCTTGTTCCCTAATGACTCAAGATTCATTTACGAATTAATGGTTTTGAAGAAAAAAAGTGTTTTTTTAAGTTGACAAAAATTTAAAGAAATATCTTTTATAATAAAGTTATTATTAAATGATATTGTGATTGGAGAAGAGAAATGGAATATTTCACAGTCTCATTTTCTCTTCTTGGAGAGAAGGAATGTGTAGCAATTATATTGGCCATGCCAAAGTTACATTATTGTATTTTCAAAAATATGTAAAATATTTAATTTAATTAATTTTCTCTTTCATTACAAATAAAATATGTTGAGTTTATTGTGGAGATAACCCCAAAAGATTTATAAAAAGACAAGTAAAGTGTTGATATGTAAGTCAAGTGAAAAAATATTGTAAAGAAATTGATTTTTTTTCTCATTTTCTCTCTCCTACTTTTTTTTGAAGAAGAAACTGAAAACAAAATGAATTAGCTATTAAATAATTTTTATACCCAAGAAGAGAAAATTATTGTTGTTCATTATTCACTTAAAGTGAAGGAAAGATTTGTTGTCCTAAGATTTATACAGAAAATGAAGTATTAAATCAAAATAGATAGCTCATTGGTTCCAACCCTAGTGAAATTGTTTAATTTACATTCCTTCTCAGCTAGTTTTAAAACTACTATTTGTGAATGGAACTCTATAAAAAAATAGCTAAAAAAAATATGGGTATGAACAGCTTATATAATTACTTTTAGCATTTCATTATTAATGATTCTGAAAAGAGAAAAAATATTGAAGAGAAGAAAAGTTTCCCAGATAGCAATAAGACATTTTAAAGTCAGAATTGTTTATGCTTTGATATTGTTTTGTTATTTATGAATGTTCAAAATAAGTACAGAAAAAAAAAATTTCTGAACTTTTAATTAAAGAAAGATTAAAGAATGAAAATTATTTTCAAATTGTTTAAAAACGATATTACTTTTTACACATAGAAGAATGATAGAAATATAATATTGGAACATGAATTCTTTGATATATAAATTGTATAATATTCTACTTAAAATTATTTTTGAAAAAGCTATCTAGCAACAAATAAAGATATTTTTTGTATGTGAAAAGTTATAATGTGAAATTGAAAAGAAAAAAGCATTCAAACTTTTATTGCAATCTTTGAAGCAAAGAAAATTCTAATGATTAATTGATTTATTGTTTTATTTTTCTCATTAATAAATTATCTTTATTTACAAACTTATTAATTATTATTTCATACATTCACTACATTAATAATGGAAGAAAATATTTTATTAATTCATGAAAAACACACAAATTGCTTACACCTTATATATAACACTTGCTAATAAAATAAAGCCATAAATACGGCACCCATGACCCATAGAATAACCCCTCTTTCTATAGCTAAGAATGTGCTCTCTGAAGTGTTAGATCTGGAATGTATGGTCATTGAAGCAAATAAATATTTATAGGAAGTATGGGTTAAAATATATATACAACAAACCACACACAAACTTTTTTATAAATCTTAATTCATTATATGAACTATTATAACATACAAAAAATAGTTTATTTTTGGCCACCAGACATAATTACATGCAACACTTTAGCTCTCACTACTCCTGGGTGGCCTTTATGTAACAGTTCCAATAACCGATTATAGCATGAAGGTGATATTACTATTTTATTCTTCCATTATTAGACATCGCTTGCATATTGATAGCCTTCCTCTGTTTATCCAAAACCCTTGATTTACATAGTTCAGTTTTGTCTTAGGTCATCCTTCTCTAATCCACTTGCTTAGTATCTGGTATCCTTGATTTTCTCTTTTCACTTCCCTACCATTTCACTGTTTAATAAGCTTGATTTTATACTATCAATATGGTTCACCTCTGTTTCTGAACTTATAGGTTCCAGTCTATCTGGGCATCTGGATAGAGTATCCATGTGCAATGTCTTTTTTTTGTAATATAACTTATAATTGTATGCAGTCAAAATATTCTGCCAGCATAACATTCTTGGACTTTTGTATTTGGGCACTACTTTGTCATGGGCAAAAATACTTAGTAATGGTTTATGGTGCATGAAAATTTCAAAACTTCTATCACATATGTAATGGTGGATTTTTTTAATCACTCACCCCATATTTAGATGCATCAATAGTTATTTGCAGTTATTTCTCACTATCATATTGCACTAACCTATTTAACATAGCAGTGCCTTTGTTTTTTCGAAAGCTATTTTTTGCCTCTGAGTCCACAGCCATTTGTGATCTTTCCTAAGCAGATCATATAATGATTTAGCTAGCATTGCTTTATTGTTTAAGAACGGTTTGCAAAAATGCACTAATCCAAGAAATGGTTGCAATTGTTTTACATTCTGGGGTTTATTTGCATTTTCTACAGCTGTTACTTTATCTGGGCATGGCTTTTTTCCTTTGCCTGAAATGATGTGGCCTAAAAAAAACTAATTCTTGAGTCTGCCACACACATTTTCCCTCATTCAACTTAACCCCTGCCCTACTTAGTCCTTTGCAAGCACTTAATAGCCTGTCCTTTAATTCTTTTACTGTCACTGCAGTAATTAGGATATTGCCCAAAAATGGTATGACTCCTGTTACACTATTTAGAACGTGGTCAATTTTCACTTGGAAAATGTTGGGAACTGTTGAGATTCCAAATGGCAATATATTACTGCTGAAAAACCTGAGAGGTGTTGTTAAGGTTAAGATTTGAGCTGCTTTTTTAGTTACCTTGATCTGGTAAAATGTGAAATTAAGATCTAATTTTGCAAAAAAATTTGCATCTGTTAATCCAGCTAACACTTCTCCAGCATTTGGTATAGAGTATGCTCCTTTATTTATGCATTTGTTTATGGTAACTCTATAATCCCCACAAATTCTAAAATGCCTCTTTGGCTTAGTCATTATTACTATTGGCATTGCCCAATCTACTGACTCAACCTTTGTTAACACATCCTTTCTACCCAGCAATCTTATTTTTCCTTTACTTTTTCTTTTTATGCGAGCAATATCTTTCTGGCTTTATAAATAATAGGGTTTGGTTTTTCCTCCATGTCCAGTCTGCTTTCCACATTAATAACAGCATTAACATTAATGGCTATGGCTAACTTTGAAGACCATTCCCACCCTATTAACGAACTGATTTTTCTTTTTCTACGTACAATGGTAGTTTTACATTTCTATTTTTGTGCTTTATAGGTACTATAGCATAGTCTAGCATATTCAAATCATTGCCACTGATATCTACAGCTCTTATATTTGTCTAATTACAACATCAGTACATTTTACTTTAATCTGTTTTTCTAATTTTTCTGAGACCAATAAAATGCCCAATACTTTAATCTGTTTTCCTAATTTTTCTGAGACCAATAAAATGCCCAAACTGCTGTTGATTTCCATTTTGATGTCTTTATTACAGATTTTTAATTTTTACCAGAAATTTATTTCCCGGACTTGCTCTCATATTATGTATGCTCACAATATCATTTGTTACAATTGCATTTGAATTTATATTATTCTGCCACTCACTACTGGCTTATGCCTTGCACACATTTTTAAATGACCTTTTACATTATGGTTATGGCACTTTTTACCCAGAAACTTACACTAGCTTTTTATGTGCCCTTATTTACTGTACTGAAACAAACAATCATTTTCTTTGAGGCTTTCAATGTAATCCCTATTTTATGATAGGTTTTCTGCACTGCTATATCCTTGTTTCAGTTACTTTTTTAAAAACAGGCCACTTGTAACAATATTAGCTTGTGAGCTACACCCTTCTTGATAGCTGACTCAAAATTCAAATCTTTATCACACAGCAGATTTTTTCGCAGATTATCATCAAGCAGACACCATAATAACCAATTGAGCAATATTTCATCAACATAACTACTGTATAAACAATCTTTTGCTAATTGACCTAATGTTAAACCGTAATATTTTATACATTGTCCTTTTGATTGTCTTCTGTTTCTTAGAAACCACTGGGCTATGTGTTTAGATCGACTGGGGGTAAAATGATCACTTAACTTTTTCACAATATTCTCATAAACTACTGTATCCCTTATAGATAAATTGTAATACTTATTTATTATTGCAATTATCCCTTTGCCTGATAAGCACAGCGACACTGCTATTTTTATCTTCTTGTCCACAATACCATTAAGCAAGAAAAAATTTTCAAGCCGAGTAGCATAAAATGACCACTCCTCTGCATTGTCTACATCAAATTTGGCTATTAACAACTGTCTCAATGAAATTTTAAAAATTTATATACACTTGGGTCTCGTTTTATGTGGTAGATAGGTTCCGCAGAAAACCTGCATTAAAAAAAATCGCACAAAAATAAACTTACCAAACCTTGAAAAATGGGGGATACATTCCATTATTGTCAGAAATCACATAAAATCAAAGCAACAAGGAAAAATTACTTTAAAATTTGCATAAAAAAAAGGAAATAAAGTATGACTAATAAAAATTTCAAATATTTGAAAAAAAAAAGATACAAAACAAACTTTTTGTACTTTTTTTATTAACTATATTATTTAGTTTTATTCAAAACAATATGTTTTAATGTTAATTTATTTTACATTTTTTCATACATATTTTAATCATTATTGCTATTTGACAATATGTGGTTCATTTGTAAACTGGTAAGAAATCAGATTCATCACAAAAGGAAGTACACCTAGTGCACCTTCAGTCTTGTGCTGTGTTAATGATTTTCTATTGACAATGTAATCAGTGATTAAACTTTGAGATGATGATTTTATTAATTGTTTATAAAGCTTGTGATATCTAGACTCCTATGTCTAGCTGTTAGAGAATGCACTTCCACTAATGCAACTCTCTCTATATAACCAACTTCTACGAGTGTGTTAATAATGACTAATGGTTAAATTTTCTTTTATACATGTATATACATGGATAAACTTTTAGACAAAAAAAGTTACAAGTAAAAATATTTAAAAACTTTTAAAGATACATTCTTTTTAAGTAGAAATTAAAAGTTATTACAGCATAACTTTTTTCTGTCTAAAGGTTTCTTTATGTATATATGTGTATAAAAGTAAATATAAACAAACACATACATAACACAGGCATACAACTACTATTTAGCTCTTTAAGAGCTTGTTAATTGTAGCAAACTCAGATTTCAGCATTTTGTGACGTTTTTTTTTGTCTCACCCATCAATGTAAAATATATGATTAAATGATTATTACCTATCAGAAAATAATAAATTTGACTTCACTTGATAGATATTTTTGTTTACTACTGAAATAAAATTTAAATGTTCACATATTGTTTCTATAAATATTAAAAAAATGAGATCTCAATCCAAACAAAAAGATTATATGTTATCATTTCTAGAAAGATTATTTTCAGTTTACAAAATCAACAAAATCTTTGTTATTTCTGATTATTTTTAAAAATCTAGAACAATATTTATTTATTTCTGTTATATCTAATGAAATATGTTTAAAAGTTTAAAATTTTTGAATATTTATTGCAATATTTTTATACTTGTAAGTATAAGTAGATTGTTTATGTAGAAGCTACATTTCTAAATAGCTTCAGGCCATATTCATGTTAGCTGCTAATATAACACTATATTTTTGAAAAAAAAATGTATTTCAAGTCAAAATAAGTTATTAATAATTTATATTTCTTGATATCTAATAAATACAGTGAAATATGAACTTTTTTATCACTTAAAAAAAACCCCGCATAAAAATATATTAAGAAGAAACATGAATCACATAACTTCAAAATCATATTAAAAAAATCCACATGAAACTAGACCCAGGTGTATATACTCATGACAAATAATTCTAGTTTATAATGAATTCTTCTAAACAACTTATTTACGTGAGTCACACTATTATATGACAATCCCTACTTTCACACCTGGTTTGAATGTGACTACCCGACTGCACCAACTTTGTTGTGTATTCAGTTATAAAGCTGACTATCAACAATTACCACAAAATTATAAATTACCAAAATAACAATGATTAAATATATTTATTTACATATTATATATACTCATAAATTAAGATCTAACTGAGTAGCAATCATATTTTCTTTATTTACACATATAACAAATAGTCCTTGATTTAATGTTCCAACTCACTGCACATATCACACTAATTAACAAATTCTGCCACCATACTAGTGGTAACATTAAATGAATACTAAAGTTTGTACTCACAGTTATTTTACACAAAACACAATCCTATTTGAGCATTCTCAGGTGAATGTAAAGAATAAGAGATCATGCAGTCTATTAACATTTACCCTAGATGGCTATCTTTCACCTTCAAAGGCATGAGCTCTGGGACACATCCATCATTGCAGAAAAGTTAGAGCACTTTCCACTTAGCTTTTTTTGAGATCCTTATGACATTCATGACACAACAACAGCAGCTTATGATGACTAGAACAAAGCTGATGACAACACCCTTTTTTAGCACGCACAATTTATACTTCTTTTCTCCTTGCTTGATATCATTAATAAATTCCTAGCATTTCAATGTAACTGTACTTCCATTTGACTAATGCATCTTTATAATGATGATTAGGATCCAGCTTTTACTTACATCTGCTCACATTCCTTAGTAATTAGCTTTAAATATTTAATCCATTTGTTTACTTGTAAATTAGTTTAATGTTTGATTTTAAATAGTTTTCTCTGTTGCCCAGATCCATTTGTTATAGCCAGCCTTGTAATTAACAAATTGGTTTAATTTTCAGCAATCTGTTGTAGAAGGTTTTTAACCTATGATCTTTGTTTGTTTAAGTTCAATTTAACTTCCAACCATCTTTCTCTGTTGCTATCAAACTTGAACTAATAATTATCTAAAATAAAGTTCCTTTATTTTTTACTGAATCTATTTTCCATTTTTTTTAAAACTTTTAGTAATCTTTTTTATTATGTGTAAAACTTAGATATTTATTTTCATTTTATTATTATTTTTCTCTGGAATAATCTTACCATTATAATTTATAACTATTAAGTTACTAAAGTCTATATATATTTTCTGCAAAATATAGCAAGGTCTACATTTGTTTCTGCCCAGTTTTTTCTAATATGGTTTACATGGCCCACTGTAGAATATTCCTGTTGTAACGGTCAGATTCATATGCTTCATTAACGTAGTGCAGAATTCGACCACCAGACAGAAGAGCAGCACCATTGGTAGGGAAACTACCAGTAGTACTGAGTTCAAACATGGTTTATTGGTTCCACAATACACACTACAAAACAATGCATCTGATGCTATATTAGTAAACATTTCTTTAAGCACGGGGGTCAGGGAGATGTGAGAGACTTATAGACTATTTTCGAGTTAGACATATAACACTAATTTTAGACATTTATAATTTAAATAATCGAGGAGATAATACTCTGAATGTGTGTTGAACAAATAAACATATGACGGCAGATGTATGGTTTGAAATTATTTAATTATAACATTTAATCATATTAAAAATTATTTAACTATAACATTTAATTATATTGAAATTTTAGTAGCAGTATTATTATTCTGATACTTTTTTTTATATTTACAAATAAAGTACAATTATTTTCTTAACGTACTCTAGCTACCTGAATTCTTGGATAAGTATTTTCAAGATCATGCCTTCGAGAATTTAATATCTTTTGCAATGCGCAAGTCTAAATTAAGAAATAATAATAGTGGCTGTGGACATATATTTTTATTTAATTAAATAAGAGATTTATAAAGAATTAATTATGGGCAGTCCTTGATTTGAGAGTGAATTCATGTCAGATAATGTAGAGACGGAGCCATACTTGGAATACTAAAATTAATAATGAAAGAAACACATGGTGCATTTAAAACTATGAAGCGAATGTAGCAGTATATTAAAACTGCAAAGCCAATGGATGAATTTAAATAACAGGTTGGTGTTTGCCATAGGCCCAAAGGTAAAGAGGTCACATAAGCATCTCAGGTGTCAGGGACTGTGCCGCAATTACTCCCTGACTGCATGATGGGCATCAAGTCCTACAGGAACATTCCTTATGTCCACTTATGTAGGACAACTAGGATCCAGTATTTACCATGTAATCCAGACTATCCAAGGCTCGAAGATGGATTATTGTATTTCTAAACCAAAATACATGTCTAACTAACATAATATTAAATCGGACTTACTTTAAAAGTTAATCTAAAATTTATGACTCAGTCTCATATTACCAACATTTAATAAATAATTTATTTTGCTCTCAAATAAATGTAACTAGGGGATTTATGAAAATACACTAACTTTATCATTTAAAATTAAAGCAGGTTTAAAAGATAATTTGTAAGTTGGGGTGGTTATTCTAAGAACTAATATGTCCTCCACCTGCTACGTAGTAGACTCCTGCATGTACAATAAGTGAAACAATGAATGCGTGTCGATCAATATGAAATTAATTGGAACAAACTAATCCAACATAAGTAAAATATTAATAACATGATTAGTAGGACACCCACCCACTATTTCATGTAATCATTTATTTATTTATTAGAGAATTATAGTGATTTCCAAGCTGACTAGCCAACATAAGTATAGGAAAGAATTTTACTATTTGGTCACCGGACAAGATGGCAAACATTTTAATTAGGATTTACATTTAAAAATTAGAAAGGTCTGATCAGAAATCTTATCAACATGCTATTATTAACATAAAAAAATGTAAAAGTAGAAATACATATCCAAGAAATAGACAGAATTAGGTAAGCTAAATTATTATAAGATTTACAGAATAGGTTAACAAGTAATTTTATAAGTATACAATTTTTGTAGAGTTAGCTATAGCTTATGAATAGAATTTTGAGTACTCTAAAGGCCTTGGATACAGGTACCTGTTTTATAAGATGATTTTCATGTTCCATGGTCAGTTGCAAATTGTTTGTTTAGTTTAAGCAGCAGCAGTCTTTTTCCCACACTCTGGTATGGTGTTTATTTCAATAGTGGCAGTAGCTCTCAGACTATTTGGACAGCAGATCCTCATGATTCAATTTATGAAGGGCACATGTAGAGATTCCAGCATCTGATTAACCATTTCCAGAGGAGAATAGCAACGGTGCTTTCCATTCGGTCATTTTATAATATACGAGTTAATTCAGGATTCTCTAAGCCTCCAAACCAAGCAAGAGCACAGCACAAAGTCTAATTAAAAAGTTAAAAATGTCCTTCTTTCTTTCTTTATCTTATCTTTTATTTTTATCTATTTTATTTTTAGCTCAATCCATTTGCTACATTTCCTATTGTTTAGATTTGTTTTACCTTTTTAACATTTTTAGCGATTAACAGTTTTAGGGAATTTTTCTAATTAATCCATTATCTCTCACCAATCGTGACTTGCAAAATTTCAAGTACAAAGGGATTTATAATCTCGCGGGTCACCACGCGGATCAGTACGATAAAAAATAACGTTTCCATAGATTAGTCATGCCAGTGTCTTAGTTGCCATGACAACATATATCTAATCTTCGATGAAATCTTACCGGCAAAAAACATGCTAAGTGTAATACATCATAGCTCATAAAATCCCAAACTATCCAAAATTATTATTTAAAATAAGATTTTTAAAACTAGAAATAAAGGAACGAAAGTTTAGAACTTAAAATAAATAATTAACATTATATAACTAAAAGAGAAATTTGAAATTATATCAAAGATTTTCATTTATTGTTTAAATTTGTTATCGAAGTGTGTGTATTTATGGTGAATTTCACAGATGTTTATATATATTTTAATACCACTACACACACACACACAATTCAGTACCAAAAGTTTAAATTTAGGTAGGATAAAGATGGTGGGTGAGAGATTTCACTGTAGAGATTTCAATTTCTCTGATGTGTTTTGAAAATACTTTCTTTATTTGGCCCTCAATTCATAATTTATGTAGATTAACTCTTATCCATGCTTTTTTTCCCAGCAGTGTAGCTATTTTCTGGAATACTTGTTGACTGTTCCTTCTTTGGCAGCAGGATGGATAGTTTGTTTCTCAATCTTTTTCCCATCAATAATTCTGCCAGTTATTTACAGTGGATGTGGACTAAGTGGTAACTTCAGTTGTTGCACTGCCTTCTCTGCCATTTCCATTTGATTCTGGTTGACATAGTGATGATCGTACTTATTGCATTCTCTACTTTTCCAAAAAGGCTTTAAATTCTTCCAATGTAAATCCAGTCCCATTATCAGAAACAAGTATCTCTGAAGAACCATGTTATATAAAAATTTCTCTTACACTGCATATAATTTTTTTCACACTATTATTTTGTACAAGTTTATATTCTGCCCACATAGAGACAGCATCTACTAATACAAATATAAAATGCATTAATAAAGAATAGGGAGTTGGAGAAATGGAAAATTAGTATGGAGAGTAAAAAGAGTTTAAATATATATATATTTATATAGAAGTAAATGGAATATTGGGTGTGAATTAGTTTATGATAATAGCAAGGAAAGTAGTTTACTATTTAAAGCTCAAATAGGATCTTTAGCAACAAGGAAATATACATGTAAATGGAAAAATGGGGGTGTTTTAGTCTGCAAGTTGTGTCAGGAAGGCATAAAAAATATTAGGCATCTGTTAATTGAATGTAAATGCCTGAAAGCTGAAAAAATACAAATAATGAAGTTGTGGAAGAATAAATATAAACAAAGTGATTATACAGAAAGTGGATTATTGGTTTTTATGCCGGGTTTGAGAAAAAGAGAAGTGGGATTTAGATTAAAAGACTATGGAGTTGACAAAGATTATGATGTGGAAATAGGATGAGAGCAGGATAGAAAAGAATATGAAAAAACATAAGACAGGGAATAAAAAGGGAAGGTAAAGTACCTAACAGGTTTCTCTGGGCATAGTGGCTGAGAGATTTCTGACTCTGTATAAGGTGAAGTCACAGTGCATCACTTCACAACCCATCAATTGTGCAGTCTACAAGAATGTGCTGACATGGTTGATTTGTTCGGCAAGATAAGTTAAAGCTTATATATTTTTTTAATATTTTCTGGAGAATTTCATTGTTACAAAATTTGCTGCTTATTGTATGGAGATGGAAAGAAAATTGGGGGAAGTGAGATAGATTTAATTGGCTTTAGAAAGATCCAGAATAATATTGATAATGTTAAGAGAGATAGATTTAATGGGTTTTAGAAAGATTAGGAATAATATTGATAACGTTTGGAAAGTGTTTTATTATGCCATTTTAAATATAAAAGAAAAAATAAATTTTGTTGTGTGTTACTGCTAAGAAGCTAAAAAACTAAGTTGTACATAAGATTAGTTGGTTTTTTAGTAAGTTTACTACTAATGAATTTTTTAATTTAAAAAAGTAATTTATTTGAGAAAGAAGATAATGTTTTGAGGCATAAGATTGGGAAACGTGTTTATCGATCGAAAATTGAAAAAAAAAAGTTTTTCTTCTTTTGTATGAAGGGGTTTGTAGAGTAGTAATAGGGAAAGATAAAGTTAAATATAGAGTAGGGGGCTTGAAAAATAAAAAATATAAATTGCATTTATATGCCACCAATGTATAAAGAATGATCAGAAAGGAATTAGGCAAGCTGTAGTAGAGTGTAGTGTATGTGATAAGGTTTATCATTTGAAATGCTTAAATAAGACTAGAAAGGATGTAATAGGTGTACGATTTTGTAGACCATATGCAAATGTGATGAGATGAAATAATGGTTTCTAAGTATTGTACCGGTCGAAAATGTATGTCCATCCAACAAGATTTAGAATCTAAGCAAAAGTACCCCAAATCCAATCATGTGCGAGATACACAGGTCAGGAGCAATCATGAATTCTAACCTATTTGCCCATTCCCCAAATCTATAATATTATGAACAACACCTACGGTGATACCATATAAATTCATTACATCCCGGCCCAGTGCTACAATGTTTTACATGAGACTCAACTGGTGATGATGATGAGAGATTGAGTAAACCAAAGATATTAAGTTACGAGTATATATAAATATTAATAATGAGATTCGAACAACTGGATTAAGTTTAAAATATAAATATTTATTTTGAACATAATTGATGATGAGTTTAGATATATAATTGACTCTACGCTTACAAAACTTTGTTTCATTATAAACATTAAAGAATATTATTAAGATTATGTTGATTTTGACAAATATTAAGTTAGTGTGGCAGTTACAATAGATGGATTTATCGGAGTGGTTTGGTGGCCATTTTATACACAAAAATATATTTATAAAGATACGATCGAGTTTCGCTAATTAAAAGATTTTAATACATAAGTTTATTTTTTTATTTAGATATTTCATTTATAATAATTACAATGCGGATAGATTTTTGATCAGCAGCATAAAACATTATTTCTTTTATATTTTCAACATTTAATGATGGGATATAGTGAAAACTCAATTGTTGCGGGAAAGGCTTATTTCAATAAAGAGGGATGGCAGCTTCGTGAGAAGTTGGGTTTAAACACCAACAAATGAAGAGAAAACAGAATGTTTTATTACCGCTTATCATTACAATTTACTTTGCTAAACAGGTTGGAAACTAACTGTAAGAAATGGCTGTGCTAGCATAATATCAGCAAGAGGAAATGGCACATTTGGCCAGAATAAGGTCATTCTCCAATTTCTTTATGACGATGGTACACACCAGCTTTCTGCTGAGATGGTACAGGAAGAAAAGGTTGGTAGGAAGATATTATAGGCCAGACTATGGCACATCTATACATTGCTTCATCTACTCTAACTTGTATGATCTAGAAGTAAACGTAGACTTCTTTTATGATGAGGATACGAACGATGAAGCTTTGAATCCCTGGAGTGAGGTACAGGTGACTCAAAGCAGTATATAATATATATACTTAAAGGAGAAGAATGACTAGCGAAATGATCATGATTCTCTGGAGTGAGGTACAGGTGAATCAGATCGAAGCCGTATGCGGCTTATAAATAATTGGATATATGCTAGCAACGCTATCATAATAATATAAAATCAATAAATTTAACTATTAAAGAAAAGCCTAAATGGTTTAACAAATATGTAATAACATGCGAGTATAATGACCTACGTAATATAAAGTCATTGATTATAAATTAACTAGCATTAATGAAGCTTGCATTGCTCCCCTCTTTCTGAATCAATATTTAAACATAGGAAGCAAAACTACAAGAGTGCAAATTATCAAACAAATTTAAGTTACCAGTCTTTGTGGCGATGATGATCAATAAGAAATTTTATAACACTAACGGACACCAATAGCCACCCTGGGTTGCAAAAATATTTATACATTTCGTATAAATTTAGGATAAAACATTTAGATAAAAAATATTCATTTAAAGTATAATCCAAACTTACGAAGTATTTAAAATAATTAATAAGAACTCATTTTAATTCCCCACCCCTCCCCTTTTTAATAGAAGTTCGTAAGATTAAGTTTTTAGTGGCATTTATAAATAAAGTAAGAAAATATAAAAATATTATTAAACTTAAATCATAACCACACTAACTGATAAAAATAATAATAAGCATGAGTTGGATGACATAATAATTAGGCAGCAAAGAATTGATATAAACAGTTAACAAAGCTTTAAAAAAAACATTAAATAGAACGAAATTATTAGTTTACAAATTAAATTACATAGTTAAAAATGGATAAGGCAGTTATACAGTCTTTTGGCTGGTTATCTCAGGATTCTTTGGAAGTACTGTTGAATCTTCTGCAACAGGCAGCATTCTTTGGGGTTACATTGCGGCAAGGCTTGGCTGAAAATGGCGGATGGTGACTTGGCTCTCCAATATTTCAAACAGACGTGAAGTCACCTAGCAACGACTGACCCAACTCTAACATAATAGATTTTTAGCTTTATTTATATCAGTTTTTTGGCCTCTCAGAAAATATTTATTCTAAACTAGATTTCCTGCCTCTAATGGATCTCTATTTTAGGAGAATCTTTATTCTATTGTTAGTAAAGATTCAGTTTTAAGATAACTGTCTATAATCAATTCAAATCAATTTACTGTTTGGAAATGGATTTGAATAAAACAATGTTGATAGCTAACTAAAATCCATTAGCTTTGTTTTAGTTTTTACTTTTTTAATTTTAATTTACAATTTCCTTGTTTAAAATCATGAGACAAACTCTCCACCCCTTTAATTATTTTAGACAGTTATCTTGAATTTATATTTTGTTTTATGAAAAAGAAAATTATAACGTATTGAAATAAAAATATACACGTTTAAAAGATACAATATTATCTAATATCTATAATATACATTTTACATCAACAAAAAAACAAATAGAGCATGATGACACATGGGCTGTAGTAGGATCGTGAAACTTGACCTTGAACTAAGGTCGATTGTTTTAGTATAGATAGTTTAAAGAGAAAGTCAGGAGAAATTGAGCAAAATGTAGTTTAGGAAGATAGAATACAGTATGTTTTTAGTAGTGTGACAAGAGATATGGATGACAAAATAAGTAGTGCAATGGAGATGGTTAACCAAAAGATAAGTAAGATAGAAGAAGAGGTAAAGAATGTAGAAGCAAAATTAAAATCATTAGAGATAAAGTGTAAGCAGATTCAGGAAAGTAGAAATGATAAGAAAAAAGTAGATAAGGAAGTCCAAAAGGTGGAAGAGAATGTTACAGATGAATTAGAGAAAGTAAACTATAAGACAGTATAGATAGGAGATACACTAATTAAAGGATGTGAAGAAGTAATTTCAAGGAAAAAATAGAAATAGGTATGCAAGAATGTTTGCCCAGAGCTAGAATTAGGAATAAAATAAAAAAACAAGGGAGTATGTTATGTTAGGGACAAATAATTTGTCAGAGCCATTGGAAAGAATAATGGATAAGTACATAGAGTTGGTTAGTAATTTGAGTAAAATTAAAGGAAGAGTAAGAATAGTTGGATTATTACCAGGATTCAACAATAGGTATATGTTAGATAGGGCATGTTTTATAAAGGAGATTGAAAAAATTACATGAGAGAAATAATGTTATGTTTATGGATGTGTGGGATTTTTTATTAGTAAGAGGGAGTTGTATAGTAAAGATGGAGTGCATTTAACAAAACAAGGAAGTGAGGCATTTGAGAGTTTGGTTTATAAAGAATATATTTCAGTAAACTTATAATGAGGGATAGAGTTTTAAATTGCAGTATTATCAAAAAGAAGAAGAATGGATGGGATGTAAGAAATAAACAAAGGGTAACTGATTTGGATATAAACGTAGATGTGGAGAAGGAATGGGTCTGTAAAATTAATGGTAAGCATGTTTCTCACAAATATAATGAAGAAAAAAAGAGTCAAAAGAATTTATAAAAGATAGGAAAGAGGAAATTGTTAAAATTAGAAAATTAGATATTAGAATATGCAAAGTGATAAAAGACCAGAAAAGTGGCTGGAATTAAAGAAAGCAATTAAAAATGAAGAGCTTGGGGTATTAGCAGTTGTGGAAACACATCTAAAAGAAAAAGAACCTATACCGAAAGATATGATATGGCAGGATATAATTAGAAAAGAAAAAGAAAAAAGGGTTTGTGGTATAGGAGTTATATCAAAAAATATTTAAATACAGTTAAGTGTCAAGAATATTTGTGGTTTGAGATAGGATTAGAAAAACAAGAATGGATGGTGGCTATAGTGTATATAGCCAATAGAAATAGTAAAACTATAGTGAAGTGGAACAATAGCATATATGAATACCTAGTTAAGGATATACAGAGTTTCAAAGAAAAGGAAAAGAGAATGGGGATATGAATGGTCATATTAAAGAAATTGATGATGTAGATAACAAGAATGGACATCTTTTGAAGAATTTTTGTCAGAGGATGAATTTGAGAATTTGTCATATTTATGAGGGACAATGCACATGGTCTAGAAATAATAAATTTCACACAATAGATTATGAATTAGTAAAGATAGAGGAAATGAATAAAGTATGAAAAATTAAAGTGTTTGATAGAGAAGAGAGAGTATGTAATAGTGACCATAATTTTTTTATAATAGAAATGGTTAATATTGTAATAAAAATAGAAAGAATAGTGAAAGATGTGGATGGACAATGAATGATAAGTTAGAAGAATATAAAATAAAAGAAGAAGAAATCATGGAAGGATTTTCTGGGGATGAATATCAGGACTGGTATTGTGAAGTAGAAAAAGTGGCAAATAGGGTTTAGGTGAGAATATTCAGAAAAATAAAAGTAATAGAAAAGTGAAAGTTAATAAAAGTGTAAAAGATAGGGAAAAAGCATGCAGAGAATACAAGTGTGCAATTAAAATTAAAGAAAGTAAGAAAGATGTTAATGTTAAATGGGAATATTTAAAAAAAAAGAGAAATTTGCCTAAAATAGATTATTATATATAGAGAATGAAATTAAATAGTAAATTGTTGGAGAATATTAATAAAAATGGAAAAGATGGGAGTAAAAAAATTTGGAAATTTATTAAAAGAAATGTAGGGAGAGAGAAATAGAATTACTAGATGATATAGAGTGTAGCTCTAGGAAAAAATTAGAGACAATCTTAAATAAGTATGTAATGGATATAGAAAAGATGTTAGATGTGAGGACAGAGTGATAAACATGAAAGCATATAGTTATGGAAATATTAGATTTACAGAAAATGAATTGAATGAGACAGGGAAGAAAATGAAAAATGGAAAGGCAAGCGGTTTAGATGGATGGGCAGCAGAGATGGTGATGAATTTAGGAAATAGGGCAAAATTAAATCTATTATTTTGTTTTAATAAGATGGCAGAAAAGATAGAATTTCCATATAGCTGGAATAATACAAGAGTAAGGTTATTATTTAAAGGAAAGAGTAAGAATTATAGGAAGTTAAATAATTATAGATTGATAGTGGTAATGTCAGTGTTATATAAACTTTTCACATATATAATGGCTGGAAGAGTTGCAAAATAGATGGAAAGAAAATAATATAGTGGGAGAAATGCAAGATTTTTGATTGGATAGGTATATGGGAGATAGTTTATTTGTAGTCACACAACTTATAGATAAGAGTAGGAATACAGGTAGATAGTTATATATGGTTTTTATAGATATAGAGAAGGCATATGCCAGAGTAAATAGAAATAGATTACAGATAAGTTTAATAAATTTGGAAATGAATGGAGCTTTAGTGAATCTTATTAAGAGATTGTATGGAAATAATTATTATACACATCAATTAGGAAACATAGAATCAGTTAAAGTTAAAAATGGAGTCAGATTAAGGCAAAGATGCCCTATGTCATCTATTTTGTTTTTGTTATATTTGAAAGAAAGGGAGACAGCAATAGATAAACTAGGAAGAGGAATAAAGATACCATTAATAGGTGGCAAGGGAGTATTATATATGCTCGGGTCTTTTATTTGCAGATGATATCATCTTGTGCACAGAAAGTAGGGAAAATATAGAAGTTATGTTGAAGACATGAACAAGGATGGGTAAAAAGGGGTATTAAATTTAATGAAGAAAAATCAAAAGTAATGATGATAAATGCTGGGGAAATTGGGTGATATAAAATTGTATGTGGTAAATAGGTATAACTATTTGGGAATCATCTTAAGTATTCAGAGCAATTGCTTGGATGAATGGGAAAAAAATTTGAAAAGACTGATAAAGAAATCAATTGTGCTTTCATGTAATAAATATGATGTAGCTAGAATTGTATGAAAGGGAGTGGCAGTAGCAGGGTCAAATTATGGTAATGATGTGTTAGTAAAGGGTTGTTAGATTACTTAGAAAAAGTACAAAGAGAAGTAGGAAAACATGCATAGATGCAGATGAGTGGATAGCAAAAGAGGCAGTTGAAGGAGAAATGGGGATAGTCAAGTTTTTATATAAGAGATGCAAAAAGTAAAATGAAATGTTTGGTAAATTGCAATTTATGGATAATAAGAGAATAGCCAAAATAGTATTTAATTGGGTTATGAATAAAGGACAAGCAATAAGATGGGTGAAAAAGGTAGTATGGTATGCAGAAGATTTGGATAAGGAATTTATGTCAGTATACATGTACAAAAAAGGGATGATTGTGTTAGGATAATTGTTGAGTGTTATAGATGCATTAATAAAAAAGAGGGAGTTGGAGAGATGAAGAACTAGTATGGAGAGTAAAAAGAGTTTAAATATATGTAGAAGTAAACAATATAGAAGAGCAATGAAATGATGAGGCTTGTAGTGACAGGTCCGGAAGCAGGCAAGGTGAAGTAGTGCAGGGTATCATAGAAAAGTCTGATAATCCAGTCAAAGAACTTGATAATGTAGAAGAGCAATGGAGCAATGAGGCTCATAGTGACAGTTCTGGAAGTAGTTGGCTATCCAAAGGAAATGCAGCAACAAATTAGGACTAGTCCTGTGTGTACTGATGAAACAGAAGAAATCACAGATGATGAACAAATAAGCTCACAAGAGGGAAAATTTGAAGAAAACTCCGAACAGAAAAGCAATAGAAATTCAGAAACGAATTAAAGTATGAATTCCATAAATGCAGTTTATACAAAGACATGGCAACATAGATGAAGTTTTAAGGATCTGTGAATTAAAGGACTTGGCAATTCAAAGACTCTTATGAATCAATGGAGAAGACTAGGGTTATTGACTGTAGTATGATCTAAAGATTCCTTTTAAACAAATGTATTTACATAATGTAGTGGGTGATCAGTCCCCCTGCATTTTTTTTTCCTTAATAAAAAAAATATTGGGTGCAAATTAATTTATGATAATAGCAAGGAAAATAGTTTACTGTTTAAGGTTTGAACAAGATCGTTAGTAATAAGAGAATGTACACATAAATGAAATAATATGGGTGATTTAGTCTGTAAATTATGTAAGGAAGGCATAGAATATATTAGGTATCTGTTAATTGAATGTAAATGCCTGTAGCAGAAAGGATGCAAATAATGAAGTTGTGTGAGAATAAATATAAAGAAAGTGAATATTCAGAAAGTGGGTTCAGTTTGGAAAAGGGGGATTTAGATATAAAGGCCATAGAGTTAATAAGATTATGATGTGGAAATGGAATGGAGCAGGATGGTGAAGAATGTGGAAAAAACTCAGGGTGAAGAATGGAAATAAAACATAAGGTGTCTAACAGATTTCTCTGTGCATAGTGGCTAAGAGATTCCTGATTTTGAAAAAGAAAAAGCCACAGTGCATCACATAATACCACGTTTCCATCTATTGGATCATAATGGGCAATCTATACATGGATCCATGGACTTCTTTACACATTGGTGAATACTTTTTCTGGGGAAAATTTGTGGTAGACTGACAAGGTCTGCACTTTTTTATATATCTTTTTTATCTTGTGACTCATGCCTGGCTAGTGTACATAGGTTCAAACAAGAGCCTTTGCTCTCATCATGCCAGAAAGTCAGTAATAAATTAGTTTTAATATTTTTTCTCAACATACTGGTGGAATCAAAACTCAGTTGCTATTTTTATAATACATCCATTTACCAATGATAGTTTTGGAAAACCTGTCCTTAATGATTGGTTTAGATAGGGTGGACATCTATTGGAACATCCATTTTTATTCAGCCCCATCAGCATTTGATATTCTGTGATTTCCAGAGTCCAGTTGGTGACAGTAAGACTGTTGATTAACTCAGGTTTCCAATGAACCAAAAAATTTATTCCTACTCAAGGTCTTGGAACATTTCTTGATTTGTTTTGAATGGGTTCTGTTCCCTCTTAACAGCTGATCTCAACAAGTTTTATGTTTAATTTCTCTTGCTTTACTGTATATAGTTTGGAATTTTATCCTTTACTTCTTTTCTTATATGTTCATTATTTCACAGGCATATTTTAATTTCCAGCAGAGCAAACCATTCCCTACATATCCATGGTGCTTCTTTACCTTTTAGTATATACAAATTAAGAGTTTTGCAATGAAGATTTATAGTTACCATTACTTCCATCAATCTATGTCAATGAAATTCCCATTATTGTCATTCACCTTTACTCCTGTACTTTCAATTCTCACTGTCAATGAAGTTCCCATGTTGCCTCTCTTGGTCCCATACTTTCAATTCTCAGTTTATTTTTTAGCTCCTCACTTAGCATAAAATCAGTTACTCCAAGACATTACTGATACATCATCCCCCCATATCTATTTCCGATTTGACTGACTTTCCATATATTTTTAGTAACAACATTGTTTACAATTATCAGTTTATGCCTATGGATTTCAGTGAACTATTCAATATTTTTTATTATGTTTCTTAGGAAAACTGTATTTACTTTTATTTTTAGTTTGGCAGACTTTACTAGATGTCCCTCCTTTCCACAATTGTTACAATTTATGATCTTGTTGCTGCATTTACATGCATTGTGACCAGCCTTTCTGCAGCAAAACATTCCCAACTTGTTTTTTAATTATTCTCGTCCCTGCTCATTTTTAGAATTGATGTTTGATTTGAGCTGTCTGCATTTGATAGTTAAAATTCTTTTGCATTATTGATTACTAATTCATAATTCCCATTTTGATCGATTCTGTATAAGTTAACTCAGAGATGGCCAACAGTTGCTGATGGTGTCTGTCAACACTCATCCCCCATAGGAATTGTTTCAATAAGACCTCAACTAAGTAATTGCCATATGCGCAGTTTCTAGTCAAGTCTCTTAATGCCACATCAAATGTTCAATGACCTTATCCCTTCACTTGACATCTATTTTGTAAGTGTAATATGGGTTAAATGTTCTAATGATTCAGGATTAAAATGGTTGTTTAGTCACTTAATAACTTCAGCATAAGATAAACTGTCAGGGTCCTCAGATTTACATAATCGATTTGTGACCTAAATTAGCCTCAGATCCCCCCCCCCCCAAAAAAAAAAATTGGCGGTTTTAGTGACATTACCTTATTTACTATAAAGTATTTAGTAACACAAGTTGTATAAACAGGCTGCTTGGAGGGGTAGCTACTATCAAATTCTCCTATACCTAACAGAGCAGTTTCTATATCCCTTATCTCTATCACTTCTTTAGTGCCTATTACTAGCTTTCTGCTCCATGCCTCACTATCTTCATGTTTTTTTTCCAATTTACTGTCCAATTGCATCAAGTTGTGCTATGTATCAATTCTTAATCTAGCACAATAAAAAATAAAGAATATGAGCATGTTTAGTTATTCTTATTTAATAACATTAAATATTAATTTATACGATTGGAATTTGATAGGATATTTATAAACTATATATATATATATGGCAATCTAGCACATATAATTATAATACATTAGATTACAAGTGAAAATATTTAGTATAATATTAACTAGTTATAAATAGAGACCCAAGGCTTACAAAAAATAATAATGTAGACCAGGGTGGCCTCTTTAATACCTATATTCCCTTTCTTCATCTTCAGTGGGGATTATACTGGGTAATGAATGCATGCTAAAAGAAGACACAGGCTAATTAGCTATCAGGTATTTATAGTTCATAGTGTCTTAAGAAAAACTTCTATTCTTCCATTATTGATCAGTTCATAATTGCTGGTTCAATCCTTTTCTATTTATTTTTTTACTTGTTTTCTTTGACATTTCCTGTCAATGTACATACACACACACAGCAGATAATAGTGAATAAAAAAAATTTTAAGTTATCTAACCGGATTAATACTGATGAAAACACAATGGATGAAATAAATTAATCATAGAATTAAATTCAGATAGAGTACTTTTGCATAAATTATTTAACATTACACAAACTTAGACTCAAGTGATAAAAAACAAGTTTTAAATATGTGTTTTACAGTGCTTATGTATCAATCTAAAACTTGAATTGTTAAGAAAAGAATGATTCAAAATTTTCAAACTGCACAGGGAAAAATGGAAAGTTGCAGACCTGAAGATATTGAAAGGAAAATATTATGGGTGAAAGAACAAACAAGTATTATTGACATCATTAAAAAGCTGAAAATAGAGATTGGGACTGAACAGTTTTAAGTTGGATCCCAAAAAATTGTAAAAAAAACATGAGAGAAATCATATAGAAGATGAATTAATGAGCTAAGAAAGTTTAATAGTATGATATGAAAAAAGAATTTATGGATTGGATAAATTTGAATACACTTTTAAGATACCTTTATCCTATAATAGATGCATAATCTCTGAAATGATGATATATCGAGATTTAAATTGAACGTTAGAGAAACAATGGGATATATCAAAATAGCATATTCACATTTTTTTATTTTTATTTAAGAGCAGAAAAGTAAAAAGTTAAATTTCATGGAAGATAAAAAGATGACAATAAATATTTGACTTAGGAAAACAGATAATAGTTTATAAAAAAGTAAGTAAAAATAATAAGAAAAAATATCAATATATAAAAAAAAGTACAATGGTTACACCAATTTTAATGGCGAAAAGTTAAAAATATTTAAGAAGTTATTATCTGCACACTAAACATAATTCTTTTAAATAAAATCTTTAACAAGACAGGATTTATTAAAATTTTAACAAAACAAACATTTTAAAGATAAATGCAATTTTTTTTGTAAAAGTATGTATATTATTCTGCTGTTATAACCTTAAATTAAACCCATAAACTTTACACAAAATGATGACAAAATATTTTTAAAGTTAATTATTTAAGACGTTAGATGGCGAAAAAATTAGTTGATATCACGTGTTTAAAATATTGGCATCATGGCCGCTGGTCCTATATCTGAAAGAAATCAAGGTAATACAATTTTGATTAATTGCAATATCATTTTAAAATTGTAAATATTTCCACATCACATTAGTGTATCCAAAATAATGTTTATTTGGATAAATTGAAATAATATGTAAAAAGCAATTTTAATCTTCATTTGTTTACTAATTTATGTATGAATTTGCTTTTAATATCATTTGCTTTTGGGTAAATGTTTGTGTAATTGATTTTTAAAGTTTTATTGGTATTTTTTTTTTTTATAGATGCGACGATTTACGTTGGTGGTTTGGATGAAAAAGTTTCCGAAGCATTACTCTGGGAATTATTTGTTCAAGCTGGACCAGTTGGTAAGTGTGTGTGTCGTAAGTTGTTTATAAATTTTATTTTTCTATTAAAAAAGTAAGATTTATTTAGCTTCATTCGATTTCTCGTAACTATACTAATAAAATATATTTTGTTAGCAGTTCTGAAGCATGTTGCCTAAAAAAACCCAAATTCTTAACCATATTACATTTAAAACTGCAAAAAAGCATTGAGCTATTTATCACTTGAATTAAAATAATAACGTTTGCATTATATTTTATTGCTTTAGCATTATAGGTATATAAAAAAGGCTTGAAATTTAATTACGTTTTTTCATAAAAATATTTAATTTTTATAATTAAATTAGCAAGCTATAAATATTTTACTTTACTAGAAATCTTTAGAGTCGAACCCAATTTTTTACACAGTTTAAACAAGATATAGATTACCAAAATCACACTTTTTCTTAATTTTGCCTTAATATCCCATAAATACAATTCTTTATTTGTACATATCACCTACGTTTCGACTGACCTGCAGTCTTCTTCAGAGCTATGATATAATAAAATAAAATTGAAAACATAACCACATAATAACACCATAAAAATTTTTTTTACAATAAAAAACTAAAAACAACATGAAATATATATAACAAAGCAAAACTCTCCATACAGTATTGCCATCCTGTGCCAACCAGAGTAATCAATGAAATGCCAGAAGGCTTGTGCATAAAATCCGTATATAATGCCTACTCATCCAATATCCCCAGACTAGTTTCTGGCTTGTGGCCATTGTCAGTGAGGAGCTTTGGATCTGAGAGCACTGCACCTAGATCTTAGGATCTAATGCAACCCACCTTTTATCTCTACTTAACTACAAAACTATGAGAATGAAATTGAAAACACAAAAATATTTTCAATCTAAGCTCAATAGCTTATATAGTCATATGGGTCTGAACTCAGTTCAGCACCCATACATTTTGGTGTCTTTGGCTCTTAAACAACCATAGCCACCACTATCCTATTAGGCAGGATTGGTGTTAAACCATTAAGCATCACATAATCACTATCTTATACTAGCACATAATTGTTTATAAACAAAGCAAAACTCTCCATACAGTATTGCCACCCTGTTCACAAGCCTTCTGGCATTCATTGATTACTCTGGTTGACACAGGATGGCAATACTGTATGGAGAGTTTTGCTTTGTTTATAAACAATTATGTGCTAGTATAAGATAGTGATCATGTGATGCTTAATGGTTTAACACCAATCCTGCCTAATAGGATAGTGGTGGCTATGGTTGTTTAAGAGCCAATGACACTAAAATGTATGGGTGCTGAACTGAGTTCAGACACATATGACTATATAAGCTATTAAGCTTAGATTGAAAATATTTTTGTGTTTTCAATTTCATTCTCATAGTTTTGTAGTTAAGTAAAGATAAAATGTGTGTGCTGGAGGGTTGCATTAGATCCTAAGATCTAGGTGCAGTGCTCTCAGATCCAAATGCTCCTCACTGACGATGGCCACAAGCCAGAAACTAGTCTGGGGATATTGGATGAGTAGGCATTAGATAAGGATTTTATGCACAAGCCTTCTGGCATTCATTGATTACTCTGGCACAGGGTGGCAATACTGTATGGAGAGTTTTGCTTTGTTTATAAACAATTATGTGCTAGTATAAGATAGTGATCATGTGATGCTTAATGAAATATATATATAAAAACTGAAATAAATAATCAAACCCAAATAAAACAATATAAATAAAATGTATATATATATTTCATGTTGTTTTTAGTTTTTTATTGTAAAAATTTTTTTGTTGGTGTTATTATGTGGTTATGGTTTTAATTTTGTTTTGTTTATTATATCATAGCTCTGAAGAAATCTGCAGATCAGTTGAAATGTAGTTGTATATATATATGTACAAATAAAGAGTTTGCTAAAAAGTATTTAAAGCATGTTGGATAAATTGTATTTATAAGATATAGATTAGATGTCCAGTTGGGTTCACAACTATTGAATACAGATTTAGCAAAGTCAAGTGCCAATACCAGATAGAATATCGTCTGTTGATTATAAGATAGAATATCATCTGTTGATTATAAGATAGAATATAGACTGTTGATTATGTATACCTTCATCTTATATTGTCATCTGGGTAAAGGTTTACTTTAGCATGTGATGTGATGTGATGTATTTTGGCTTCTTAAACGAAGTCAAGAATATCTCAGCAATTATGCCCAGATAAACCTGTTAGCCATTTTATTCTCCATTCCCCACTCTTAAGTCTTCCCATATTCTGCCCCATCCCATTTCCACAACATAATCTTTGTCAACTCTATGGCCTTTATATCTAAACCCCCCTTATCTCTTCGCAAACCCAACATAAAAACTAATAACTCACTTTCTGTATAGTCACTTTGTTCATGTCTATTCTCCCATAACTTCATTATCTGTACCCTTTCTGCTTTCAAGCATTTACATTCAATCAACAGGTGCCTAATATTTTCTATACCTTCCTTACACAATTTGCACACTAAATTATCCATGGTTTTCCATTTACATGTATATTCTCTTGTTGCTAAAAAACCCGTTCGAGCTCTAAATAATAAACTACTTTCCTTACTATTATCATAAATTAACTCGCATGCAATATTCCGTTTACTTCTATATATATTTAAACTCTTCTTACCCTCCATACTAGTTCTCCATCTCTTCAACTCCCTATTTTTTATTAATGCTTCTATTCTTTTATCCCATTCCTTACCACTATAACACTCAACAATCCTCCTAACACAATCATCCCATCTTTTATACAAGTATATTGATATAAATTCTTTATCCAAATCTTTCGCATACCGCATTACCTTTCTCACTCATCTTGTTGCCTGCCTTTACTCATAACCCAATTGAACACTATTTTTGCTATTCTTTTACTATCCATAAACTGCAACCTACCAAACATTTTCATTTTACTTTTTGCATCTCTCATATAAAAACTTGACCATCCCATTTCTCCTTGAATTGCCTCCTTTGCTGTCCACATCTCTGCATCTAATGCATGTCTTCCTACTTCCCTTTGTATTTTCTCTAAATAATCTAAAACCCTTTTACTAACCATAATGCATCATTACCATATGTTAACCCTGCTACTGCAACTCCCTTCCGTACTATTCTAGCTACATCATATTTATTATATGAAAATACTGTTAGTCTTTTTTTTGCTTCATTTACAAAGTTTTTCTCCCATTCATCCAAGCAATTTTCCTGATTACATAAGATGATTCCCAAATACCTATATCTATCCACCACACTTCCATACATGTTCGTCCTCTAATTTTTAAAATTGGAACTAAATTATTATTTGAAAATCTTAGGTATATGCTATTATACTACAATTACATTAAAATTTATTAAATTTTAAAAGATAATAAAAAGACATTTACCTTTTTAAGGAAGTTGAGTAAAGGTTTACTATAGTGGCCCCAATATGTTGGCCCTCTGTTGTTTAAAATTATAACTAAATTGTTCAAAAATCTTACGTATATGCTACTATATTACAATTACATTAAAATGTAATCAAATGTAAAAGATAATAAATAAAAAAAACATTTACCTTTTCAAAGAATTTGAATGCTGGATTAATTACACGACATTAATTAAAAGAATTAGTTTTAATTTATTTGAAAGTTAAGAATTTAAACTGTCTACAACTTAAGAATTTAAGCGATCTACATTTATAGCACATGTTACAAAAAAAAAGACACTCTCTGCGTTCAACAGTTTGAATTACACGCACACGTGTACAGTTTTATAGTTGGAAAAAATGGCTGCTACATGTTTAGTTCCTGATGGCGAAATTTTGAATGTTGCTGCTATTCTGGCAGAAAAGTGGAATCCACATCAATTATGGAATGCCATACAAACTACGGAATTGGCCGTCAAGTGGCTTGCACGAAGACTCCTGAAGAACTATGCCTTATGCCAACAGTGCAGTGTTCATTGTTCACTGGTGATGTATGCTACAGGCTTAGATGGGTGTAGATGGCAATGCAGAATATGTCACCATCACAGTTCAATCAGAAAGGCGTCTTTCTTTTCCCAAAATCATCTGCCTCTGGGAACAATTATAAACATAGTGTATTTTTGGGTGCATAATTTGCCCCAACAATACATTGTGCATGAGACCCGCGTCAGCAAGAAAATAATAATTGACTGGGCTAATTTTTTTCAGGAGGAATATGCCAAATATTTTGCCACAAATCCGATGGTTCTCGGTGGATTTGATGACAATGGGGGAGCCATTAGTCGTCAAAATTGACGAAACATTTCCACTGCAAATACCGCAGAGGTCCTATACGGAGAGGTCATTGGGTCTTTGGCAGTATAGAAAGAGCATCAAGAAAGTGCTTCTTGACAGAAGTTCCAGACAGGACAGCTGATACACTGGAGGGCCTGGTACAGCGGTTCATTTTACCAGGTACGCACATTATTCCAGATAGCTGGGCTATGTACAATAACATCAGCAGTTTCAACAATGGTGTGTATATGCATTCGGTTGTCGTCCATGAGGACAACTTCGTGCATTCCGAAGACCAAGGCATACACACCCAGAATATTGAAAATATGTGGATGAGAGCAAAGCGTAAGCTGAAATTCTAATTTGGTACCAGCAGAGTTTTGTTTTCATCGTACCTGCACGAGCCTTCCGGAATAGATACGGCAATATTGCTTTTTTCTCCAACTTTCTAGTGTATATAGGACATAATTATGTTTAAAAAGGTAAATTTTTTTTATTCTTTTATTCATGTAATTGTAATACTCTAGTATATACGTAATTTACATTGATTAAATTTTATTGTAATTGTAATATAGTAGCATATACTTAAGATTTTTGAACAGTTTAGTTATAATTTTAAACAATAGAGGGCCAACATATTGGGGCCGCTATAGTAAACCTTTACCGGAAGTTGATTTAATTACACTACATTAATTAAAATAATTAATTTAAATTATTTGAAACTTAAGAATTTAAACTGTCTACATTAATAGCACTTATTACAAAAAAAAAGACACCCTCTGGGTTCAAAAGTTCGAATTACATGTACGCGTGTACAGTTTTATAGTTGCAAAAAATAGCAGGTAGATTTGTTACATGTTTAGTTCCAGATGATCAAATTTTGAATGTTGCTGCTATTCTGGCAGATGTATCAGTTGTGGAATGCCCTTCAAACTCCGGAATTGGCCATGAAATGGCTTGCAAGAAGACACTTTCTGAAGAATTACTCCATATGCCAACAGTGCGGTGTTCGTTGTTCGCTGGTGATGTATTCTGTAGGCTTAGATGGGTGTAAATGGCAATGCAGAATATGTCACCATCGCAGCTCAATCAGAAAGAGATCTTTCTTTTCCCAACGTTATCTGCCACTAGGATCAAATATAAATAGTGTATTTTGGGGCACATAATTTGCTCCAAGAATACATTGTGCATGAGACCAGTGTCAGCAAAAAAATAGTAATTGGCTGGCCTAATTTTTGCCGTGAGGAATGTGCCAGATATTTTGAAAAAAAAAAAAAAAGATCTGGTAGCTCAGAGCTTTGTTTTCATCGTACCTACAAGAAATTGTCTTCTGGAATAGACACAGCACTATCGTTTTTTCCTCCAACTTCCTAGCATACATAGGACACAATTATGCTTAAAAAGGTAAATGTTTTTTTTATTCTTTTACATTTTAATGTAATTTTAATATAGTAGCATATACATAAGATTTTCGAATAATAATTTAGTTCTAATTTTAAAAACTAGAGGGCGAATATGATGTGGTCGTTAAAGTAAACCTTTACCTGTAATCTGTTTTAAGTTTTACCTTCTCTTCTAATCTTTGAATTTTTATTATTTCAAACAGCCTTCATATGATTATCATGAGTTATTAATATGACAGATCCAGTAGTTTATGTTCTCAATTTTATGCCTATATTTTTGACTGTAGTAGTCATTATTTTAATAGTATAATAGTTGATATTTGTATGTGCGTGAGATATCAGCAGTGCACACTTTTATGTGAAAATCTGAGTAGTTTTCAAATACAACTATCAGGATGTGTTGTATTTATCTTTTTAACATATATGACTTTTAAAAAAATGTTACACAACCAGTTTATCATTTTTTATTATTATTATTATTAGTGTATTATTATTTCCTTCAGTTTAAACTGTCTAACAATTTTTCAGAATTATAAATATTTTAGATTTTTATGGGATATAATTTTAAATGTATATTTATATGCTAACTCATAGATATATATGTATTTAAACATATTCTATTGTATTCTTGTGTAAAAAACTATTTATGATAAATAGCTTCAAAATAAAAAATTAAAAATGTAAAATTGGAATAAAGCAAAGATAAAAAATTAAAATTCGTCATCGTTTTCAAACTGCAAGATAAAAGTCTCTCCAAGTTTAATGTAGTTTTTCCATTCCAAAGCTTCTCTTTTCTACACTCATAACAATAAATTTTCTTATTTCATTCATACATTTTACATGTGGTCTCTTTCTGGGTATTTTAACATCTTTTCTAGTAATATGTCCAGCCCAGCTCTTAATTCTTTCAATGATATCTCTGATACATGTTTATTATCTCACACATGTATTTTGCTTTCACTATCTTTTTTTTATCCTAGCATACATTTTCCCATATTCTATTGAGTGATCTGAAATCTCTTTATTGCTTTTCTGTTAAGTGTTCAAGTTTGATTTGTAGGTAAGAACTGGTAAATACATCTATTAAAAACCTTTTAAAACACAGGCATATTACCTTTTAATCCTAAGCTATTTCTATGAAAAACATTCAATCCAAAATTAATTCTATGATTAATTTCATCCATTAATTTTTATCTGCATTAATTTGATTAAGGTATTTGAAATTAACATCTTCTAATTTATGATTATCAATCTCTATTTTATTCTGGGAAAATCCATTGAACATTTCTTTAGTTTTTTTTAGCATTTGTCTTTAATCTTATTTTTTTATTTTTATCTGGTAACTGCTGCAATCTTTCCCGAAGCTCTGAAACATTATTTGCAAAAACCACATCATCTACTAAAAATATATAGCTTAAATAACTCTCCTTTTTTTTATTTCCTTCATTTCCCATTTTAATCCCTAAAATACTTCTCATAAAACTGCTGTTATATTTTGGAGATTCAATTTTAATTTTTTTTAATATTATGTAATTTAGTCACAGCTGTTGCATTTTGATAAATATTTTTCAGAATCTTAAGTCTTTATCTTAATGTTACAATTCTTTAATCACTGTGAAATGTTTAGAGAATCAAATGCCTTTTCATAATCTACAAATCCAAAGCATAATGGCAATTTATATTCATTGATTCTTTCTATAACTTTTCTCAACATTTGATATTATCTACTTGTGTTAACCCTCTTTGAAATCCAGCTTGTTCTTTGGGTTGATTAGAACCCAAAGATTCACTGCAGATGAATTGTAATTATCTTGAAGATTTTATATAGAACTGATAGAAGACATGGGTCTGGAATTTATATTATTTTTTTCATCACCTTTCTTAAATCATCAATATTAATTTTATTGCATTTTTCAATCATTTGATATATTTAGATATTTGATATATAGTTTTGCCAACAATTTTTCTATTTCTTCATTTGTTCTTTTAAAATATCAATAATAATTCCATTACTTCCTGGAGCTTCTCCCCGCTTCATAAATTTATTAGCATAAGTCATTTCTTCATTTTTTACAATAATTGGCAATTTAGAAAATATAATTGTGGGAGGTACTTTTTTTTTTTTTTGTTCTTTACTACAATATAATTCTTTATAAAACTTTTCAACACATTTCATGGTATCATCTCTCTGCTTAGTAATAGTTTCATCTTTTCTTCTTATTGCAGAAACAACTTTTCTTTTAATGTCAAAATGTTGTTTTATACTTTGAAGACTTATTTCTCTTCTATGGCTTTCCTTGCCAATTCACAATTATATTATATCATTATTAATTCTTTTTTGTACCATTTTATAAAACTCAAGATATGCAATTTTTTTTTTAATGGATCATTTAAAAAAAAAAAATTATATTTCTTCTTTTCTTTATCCACTGTCTTATCTTAATAGAAAATTTACTGGTAAAGTGTTGCTTTTTTGTAAGAGCTGTCTTTCTTGCAGTTCTTAATAGAATATTAGTTATTGTCTTATTGATATTAGCCAACTGTGAATCATCTTCACATTCTGTTAATATTTTTAAATGATTTGCAAGGTTCTAATTTAAATTCATTGGAGTATTTTTGAAGGTTAGGAATATTAACTGTTAATATTATTTTTCTTAATAGTTTTGGCAACTCTAGTTTTGCATTAACATGTATCTTACATCTTACAAATTGATGATCACTTTAAATTCATTAAGAACATAACACTCTTGTAGTACAATATTTTCTGTTAGTAAAATATAATCCAATTCTGCTGTACTTTCATTTGTATACTTCTGGGTCCATTTCTTTTTAACATTTTTCTCACATAAAAAATTTCTAATATACAGTGTTTCTTTTTCTGCAAACTCAACAAGTCTGAATCCTCTCTCATTTCTTTTAGCATATTAAATTTAACCATGACCCTTTCATCTTTCAATCATTTACCAGTTTTAGCATTAAAATCTTACATGACAATTTATAAATGTTATTTGATCTGATCAAAAATGTTGTGTATGTCCATATAAAAATCCTCTATTTTTCATCACAATGAGGACTTGTTGTGGCATAAACCTGATTTATCTGCATTTGGTATCTTCCATTAAGTTGAATAACTAATCTTGTCATTTTGCCACATCCACTAACAATTTCCTCATTGTTGTTCTCCTACTTATTTATAATGAATCCCATATCAGTTGTACTTATAATATTTATGCCTTTGAATTAAAGTACATTTCCATTTTTTAAATCTGTTGTCTTTTCATCTTTCTTCTGACTTTCTAAAATCGAACAATGTTGAAATTCATATACTTATCTTTTACTTAAAAGTGACCTGCCATTGTATGTACCAAATAAATAATCATCATTAGATCGTCAGCCTAGGTCTGCAAGCAGGATTCTTATTCCATTAACTGCTGCTTTGATGGTCAACTTTCCAGTCTTCTGGAAATAAGGTCTGTGATATAATGTTGTCAGTCATGATTATAAATATATATTAAAAGAGAGCATTCACACATACATTCATGCTGCCTTGAAAGAAAATCATCTGATATATTTTACTTAAGAACTATCTGACAACTGACAAAAAAGACCATGGGGTTTCTTGATCTTAAACTTTGAAATAAAAAGCCAGGGACCTTACCAAGCTGGCTGATGCATGTTCATGAATAGCCCATTCATGTTCATATACTATATGAATAATCACATAGTAATAATAGTTGCAACCACAAGATCATGTAGAATTGACATTAGGAATCTGCTCTGATCTGTTCCTTTAAGGCCTCAAAGAGGGATCAAAGGGTCTGCTTTCATTTAACTGCAAACTTCTTTCTAAAACCATACATATAATCTGTATTTATATGTCTATAAGGGCACATATTATGAGTTTATTTATGTAAAAAAAAATACTAAAACAGGGTTTAAATATAAAATTTAGTAAGATCTATTGTACCAAGTATATTTTCAACGGTTTCGTGTCATATTAAATTTCATATTTAAACTTTGTTTTAGTACTTTTTACAATAGTATTTAGAATGGCAGAGTATCAAAATGTAATTATGAGTTTATTTGTATTTAAAAAGATTTTATTGCAAATTGAATCTTATAAAAGCATTAAAGTAATATTGCCATTTATAGTCTTGAAAAGATTGTTAGATAATTGAAATATTAGAGGATGATAATAAAAAAAACAGTATTAGTTAAAAGATATTAAATAAGATGTATGATGTGTTTTTAAAAGTTTTATATTCAGATATTCAATGTTAAATAAAAAGAGGGATTTATGATAAAAGTTTTTAATAGTTAACAATAGTACTTTATTGGAGAATGTTTTTTTCAATGCATATTCATGATTGTTGCATTATGTAAAGGACTGAGTTGTGGACAGGTAGTACAAATAAATTATTAAATGTTAATTGGGCAGATGTTGGGATTTAAATATATTTGACTTAATAAACTATTTGTTTAGAATGAAATACATCATCATTATTTAACATTTTGATATGAATGGAAATTTGCATACTTGAAAAGAAAGGGAAAATTATTGAAAGCATTTACGATTTGAATATTGAGAAAAATGGGAAAGGGGGGAAGTTGGCAAATATGTTATTGTAGTCACAAGAAAGGAAATTGAATTTCAAAAATCTTACACTTTTCACTTTTCAGCAAAAAAACTTTTATTAATTGAAAAAAAAAAAACTGTTAAGGAAATTAATCAGAAAAAGAAGAATTGGTTTAGACATCTTTTTGGAGTTAAAATGATATTGAGAAATGTTGAAGGAAACTATTGATATCTGATTTTAAGTTATTAATGCAGATAAAATATAATTAGTCAACCATTCTCAATTCTCTGATTTTTACAGATTAGAAAGTTTTCCATATTAAATGGAAATGGAGTAGGAACACAACAATATACCTCATTTTGTTATAAACTGTTTTTATAGCACTTGAATGGTGTTGAAAATTTAAATTAATATTAAATTTAAAATATTCAGTTTTGAATATATAAATGTCAATCTGTATATTAAATTTATTTTAATAACAATATAAAGTAATTTTAAAAACTATGAAATCTTAATTCATTTGTTTTCAAAAGGTAGGAGAAAATAAACTCTAGATGGAAAAAATGATAGAATGGAAGCTTATTAAAAACTGTAAGTAAGAAATAATTTAATGATTATTCATTGAAATACTTTACATACATAGTACAACTTTAATGTTAGTTTAAAGTGGTCTACATTTTTTTTGCAAAACATGTATATGTGTATAATTTTAATATCACAGTCATTGCCTATTCTTTAAAAAATTGGAGGTAATATTAATTATAATTTATTCAATATTTTTTTTTTATGAATAATTTTGTTTACATCATTGATTCACTTTAAAAAGGAATTTATTTCATTGCTTTAATTTTATAAATAAATAAAAATCTATAATTGATATTTGTTTTCTTTGGAAAGATTTTATGTTTCAACTAATCTTTGAAAATATAAAGATTTTTTAAAATATAAGACTCCTGGGAAACTTGAGAAACTCTTTTTAAACAAAGAAGTAAATCCTGAAAAGGTCTAAGCAAAGTTAATTATTTTTTGTTTTTTTAAAAAAATCAAATTATCTGTTATCTTTAAATTATATTATTTTTTAAAAATAAATAAATAAAAATATTTAAAAAAAAAAAAAATTGTGAATAAATAATATTGTTTTAAATTATGATTTGTTAATAATACATGGTAAAAAATGACATATTGAAAAATGGTGATTTGTAAGAAAATAATATGCATTTTTATGATTCTGATTTCATAACTAAATAAAGTAGATCATAAATATAGAAAAACAGTACGTACATGCCTTATAAATCAAGAGTTCACTGAAAATGAATATTTTTATATTAGTATAGATTTTTTCTTTTTTATTAAATGTAAATAATAATTATATAACTTTTAATTTTATTATATTAAACATTTTTATATTATTGTAATCTACCAATGAAGATTAGGGGATATGTTTCTTGATTATCTTATTTAATGGGGTTTCCTCTCCCTATGTTTGATTTTTTAAAGAGTTTAAGATGCAATAATTAGATTTATATTTTTTTAAAAGATTAAATACAGCAATTCTTTTATGAAACCTCTCTTTTTAAAGAAAGAGTAGCTTAATAAGAAAAGATTGAGAGCATAATTAATTGTTGCTGTTTTTTTTTAAACAAAATAATACAAATGTCACTCCAAATTAAAAACAAATGAACAAAACTATCTATGCAAAAAATTATTCTTTTAGGACTATGACTTATTTATGATAAATGTGAAAAAATGAGAATTTGAAAAACAATGGATTAATAAAAATACATGTTTTTTTTATGTTAATAGTGTTATTTTCCAAAGAGTAAGGAAACCAAAATCATGCTTTAAGTACAATAAAATTTGGCATTTCTTAGTTAGGCTTATTATATACAAATTTTAATTGAAGTATTTTTTTTTTTTTCACTTTTATTTTCAAATGAATATATATACTAATCAATATGTAAATGAGAAATGGATAATTTCATTGTACCATTGTTTTCTTTTAAAGAGAAAGGATATATAACTCTAATAGCAGGAGTATAAGCGCTACATAATCAGATTTGAAGAATAATGTATGTGTGCACCTACGAATACATATATATGATAAAGAATTAGAAAATATATAGTTTGACAATTAAAAGACATTTTAAGATCTTTTTGGTTTCATCTATTTTATATAAATAAAATTTTATCGATTCTTATATAATCCAGGAAAAAGAATTGTGAATTAATACTTTATTAATTATAAAGAAAATAATAAAAGCTGGTCAATAATTTATCTCTTGTAATGCTTATTAGATAAAGAAAAGAAAGCAAACAACTATTTCTTTCTTTTGTTGAATAATGCAATGGAATATTTTTCTCTAGAGTCCAAGATGGTAGAATACTGCAAATTAAAGTTTGGGCAATAGCTTTTGTTTAGAGGTTAACTTCATTCTAGTGGGGATTTACAGATTCCAAACTGCAAGATATATGGTAAAGCAGTTGAAGTGAGCTGTGGGAGAAGAACTTGCCTTGTTACTAATTGAAATTGCAATGCTTATATTAGAAGCTATAAAATTGTTTTATTATAATTGTGAATCTTTTGCCATGAAAGGCTAGGCAAAAACAAGTAAAACATTATTCGGAAGACCCTAAGTATGCAGTTCAATCCAGTAAATAACAATGCAATGTGAAGTTTTATGTCTACCTTTTATAATCAGCCAGTAAGAACTGAATTACGTAGCCAAATTGCTGAAGATTTGTATGCTTTTTATATGCTCTTTACTAATATAAAGCTGATTTATGTATCTAGTATGTGAATAGAAGAAATATATGCTTTAAGGCAATTTATAAAGATGACTTATGGTAATTATGGAGAAGAAAACGGATATAGAAACCTAGGATGTGGGACATTAAATATTTATTTTTACTAGTAAGATGTTGAGCTATTTATTCTATAATAATGAAAAGAGATTTTAAACTTAGAAAGATTGAAAAAAATTAATTATTGTGATTTGTTATCCTGTATGTTTACATTTGAATTAGGAGTACAGACTCACACTGAAAGTATATTAAGTCTGACAATATGTTTCACTTTATATATATACATATGTGGAATCACTAGAAGAAACTAAAATATATGAATTGTTTGAGGAAAAGATATTAAGTATTACTTTATTGATTTTATATTTATATATGAACCTAAGTGGGAAGAAACTAAATAAATGAATGGTTTGTTGAAAATAGATTAAATAGTGTGCTTAATTTAATATCTATATATGAAAGTACTTAATGAAAAGGAATTGAAATATATGGACTATTGATTAAAATCATATTAATTATTATGGCCTCAATTTGAGGTCTACACTTGGAATTATTATTATAAAGCTATAACCAAATTATATACATTTTGTTTTATTAATAAATGGTTATATTGTTTTTAATCCTGTTTGTTTTTATAAGTTTAAACATTATAATTTCAACACACGCTAATTCATAAAAAAAGTATCCACAACTCTGAGAATATGCGAATCATTGAGGAATGTGCAGGGATGTTACGGGAATGATTTGTAATCGATGATGATCATTATCCTACACAATTCTAAGCATTCTCTTTTAAGGAGATTTGGCACCAGGAATTTCTTCCAATAGCTAACTGAAAACAAATAAAATACTTTAGAGTGATTGTAGTCATAAAACTATCGTCATCGTCTCTGTAGTTGAATTTAATAATATAGATTTAAACTATGATTTATAAGGTTCATAGATATATATTAGAGATATTCTTATATTTATAATTATATATATTTATGCTTTTTAAGCATGGAATATAACAGGCAAAACTCTCCTTACAATAGTGTCATTCAGTACAAGCCAGAGTAATCAATGGATGCAAGAAGGTTTGTGTATAAAATCTACTCATCCAATATGAGTAGGCACTAGATAGGGATTTTATGCTTAAACCTTTCATCCATTGATTACTCTAGCTTGCACTGAGTGGCACTACTGTAAGGAGAGTTTTGTCTGTTTTAACAGCATGAGCAAGCATAATGGTTTAAATACGGAATATCTTATATGTATTGAGTATATAATGATTCAGACTTGAACTACTAAGCTCTGAGATACTCCTGGTTTCAGTTTTCAATGGTTTTATTTCTTCTAAGGACAAAGAAAGTGAACGTGATGATCAAGTATATTTTGATAAGATGCATGAGGAAATGGTTGTAGAATCTGAAGGGTCTTCTTTTGATGCCAAGCAGTCATTAATCCCTCAGCAGTTTAGCCAACTCGAATTGAATGTCTTAGTAAGAGATTTGGGCCTATCAAAGAAAGCAGCTGAATTATTAGCCTTCAGGCTTCAAGAAAAGAATATACTTCACCTGTCAGCTAAAGTATCCCATTTCAGGAAGTGTGAACAAATTTTTGTAGACTTTTTTTCCGAAGACAAACACTTCTGTTTACTGTCATGATATCAGTAGTCTTCTCAACCAGCTAGGTTTTACCACTTACAGTCCAACAGAATGGTGGTTATTTCTTGACAGCTGTAAACAGAGTCTAAAATGTGTTCTACACAAATGGTAATGTTTATGCAATGGTTCCAATTGGTCATTCAACTCATCTGCGAGAAGATTATAATGACATAAAAATTGTCCTTGACTTACTGAAGTATGAGGAGCGTAACTGGATCATTTGTGTGGATCTTAAAATGGTAAATTTCTTGCTAGGACAACAGAGAGGTTTCACGAAGTATCCTTACTTTCTGTGTTTGTGGGACAGCCAAGCTCTGGAGAAACACTGGACACAGAAGGAGTGGCCGAAACGTGAAGCTCTGGAAGTAGGGATGCAAAATATTGTGAATGAACCTGTAGGTTAATCAAGACAAGATCACCCCCCCCCCACACACACACACACTTCACATCAAACTTGGCTTAATGAAGCTGTTTATTCAGGCTTTGAATAGGAAAAGTGAATGCTTTCAACATATTATTTCTGCTTTTCCTGCCTTGTCTTTTGAGAAGATAAAAGCAGGTGTATTCGATGGATCTCAAATTAGAACCCTCATACGTGATGAAGAATTTTCCAGGAAAATGAATAAGGAGGAGAAAGCAGCATGGCAGTTTTTTGTGGCAGTTACAAAGAACTTCCTTGGTAACAAAAAAGCAGAAAACTATGAACTTCTGGTTCAAAGGATGCTGTTTGACTTTCCACGACATTGCATGTAACATGAGCGTTAAGATCCATTTCCTGAACAGTCACTTTGATAAGTTTCCCGAAAATCTTGGAACTGTTAGTGATGAGCAAGGAGAATGCTTTCATCAAGATCTGAAGATGATGGAAGAGCATTATCAGGGGCGATGGGACAGAAATATGATGGCAGACTACTGTTGGATCATCAAATGAGATTGTCCTCAACAAGTACACAAATGCAAATTTTTGCCAGAATAGAATTTAAATAAGTTTTGCGCAAATTTTATGATTAAAATGTGTTTTAATATGTTCTATTTCAAAATTGTAGACAAATTCTGATGCAGTCATATCTTTTAGTGTATTAGTGTGTTTACTGCATTATATAAATTATTATATTAAGATGATGCCCAAGAAGACATTCTACTTCATTATGTTAAACTAAATGTTGAAAATTTTACAATAATATGAAAACCTAAAATCTTGAATTGCAAAAAAGCTGTAGCTTACAGAGAAAAACTAATGTCAGATTTGAAATCAGCACACTTGAATTATGTAAGAACAAGTGTTTTTGTGGATGCAACAAAAATGTTGTTCCCCAGGGTAATGATTAACATCAGGTACTATAGATTATATTAAGCTCATGATCAAACTATTGTTAATTCAATGCCACCACACATTGTACAATTAAACAAATCTAATCATTTATTACGTACAGTGGCAAAGATTTAATTCATGTACATCTAAAAACCTTCGTGCTTTATAAATGATTTTCACCCCCCCCCCCACTGTGGTTTGCCAAATGACTAAGGTTCACGTGTAATATATGTATTATATATTACAGCATTAATATTCCTGACTATCTAAGACAAGCAATTAATATTTGGACATAATTTTCAACTCTAAAAGATATGTAAATCATGATTTAATAATGGCTACGTACATTTCAAGGGGTATTAACGTTAATTATTAATTATCAAATGTACATTATATTATATCTCTACTGTTGGAATTATATTTAATTGTTAAAATAATCTTCATATATTACACTTTACAACATAGTGTTGGCCTATAACTACAATAATTACTTATTATGGAATGAATTGGACTGCACACCATAGAACAATACAAACCATGATAATTGTAGGGTAATTAAAGATTATAACCAAGTCATAATTTCGCAATAGCAAGATGGATTTGAATAAGTAAACATTATTCTATAATTATTAAATCAAATATAGAATTAGTGATATCTTCCCTCTACACTTAAGATATTTATTACGCTCACTATTTCGAATGGTATTGGGCACATTATAACATGAATCGGTAAGAAATTTTAATAACTAGAAACATAAAAACAGTAGTAATTATCATTGCTATATAAAAGTAAAGATTAATTATAGTTTGATAAAACAATCACAAGTTCACAATTTCAGATTTTAAACAAAATTAATGATTTTACAGAGATGAAAATTTAATTTGAACGTTCAATAAGGTTTATAAAATAGCTATAGCTCCAGACTTAGGCCCCTAAAGTTCATTTTAGCACTCTTTGCGGTGATAGTAGGAATTTTATCTTTGATTAATCTGTAGGAGCACATCAGTTGATTTCTTCCATTCTTGGCTATGCATAAAGTAGTGATCATTCTCCATGAGATAGGCAACATATCTTTCTATGCGGATGACATCAACATGGCAGGTTCTTTACGGAACTTCTTCCATCACTATAATGGCTTGATATTTTCAGCATACAGGATGGAGATGGAGATCACCATCCCCTGGCTTGGAGAAAAGCAACTCCTGTCTCTCCTACTCAGATATTTTACAGATCAAACTTGTGTGGATTTTATTAGACAGTATTTACCAAATTTAGATGTTCTTTTTTATATGTAGAAAAGGTGGGCTATATGTACATGCCTTCAATTAATTTATACATCTAAAGGATCATTTTGCCTTACAGAAAATTAAGCCATTAACACACCATACTGTATAATTTTAGAAAGAAAAATAACCTGTCTTTTGTCTAATTTTCAGCAGGATGTTAACAAGAATCTACCGTTTATTTTTACAAGCTTTTAGGAAGATGTACTATGCTAATTTCTTCTTTATCTTATTCAATCTATTTATACATTTTAAATAATTTTGTTAGCAACCCATTCTTTTACTTTTGAAATTGATAAGCATTCTTTTTTTAAAACATACGATTTTAGTAAAATAATTTACAGTGTTGGTTAAGTGTTTATTTTTGAGATAGAATATGTTTTGACAAATAACTATTGTTTTAATATCTTTTTAAACATCAATTAGCATGCTATCCTCAACGAGATTTGAATCGCATGACTCTTTTTTACAAACTATTTTAGAAATCAATTTTATAAACTATAATAAATAACCAAAATAACAAAATATGTCCTATATATATATATATGTATCATGGTGATATGTATGATTCACCCATATATCTGCAATTTTAAATCGAGTTAATTATAAATTAAATTTATACAGCTATTACTTTAATCTATACATAATAACTAGATATCTAGCATTAATATATACATATGTGATTTTACAGACATCTCTATAGATATTTCTTGGGGCATTTTTAAGATTCAAACTTAGTTTATAGAGACGTGCATGTGACTCAGAGTCAATTTTGAGATGTAATCCAGGCGAAACGAATATAGCACTGCATATATTTCATTTTATATTTTCTCAGTTACAACAACAAAAAAATGATTTAAGGTATATAATACACAGTACAATGCAGTCACATATAATGGTAAATACAATCATGCATCCAGAGCAAAATATTAAATAAGAACCAAAAAAAAAATAAAAAACTGCTTAGTCACTAAATCCAATATTACTTAAGATAATTATTAGCATGATACAGTATTGTAAAACAATCATTTCCCCAATTTCTTTTTCTTTCCTCTCTTTTTCCTTCTTTTTTTAAAGTGAAATCATTTTTTATTCATTCATTCTACAATCCCTACAGCCCAGTATTATTATTAGTTTGATCATTACCTGTGAATTATTAGTAAGGTTATTCAAGCTATATTTGTATACAGACATTAGTATTCCTATGATCGTTGTTATTTTCTTATCATGGGATGTGAGGTTTTATCCATAAATGGGGGATCTATTTACTATCTAAATTGGGGGTAAATCCACGAGTGGCTTGAGGCTTTATGCATTATAGATTCCTATCAGGGTGCCCTTGTCATCCAACACATAAGCGTTATCACAATTCCTTTTAATAATATACAGCCCCTATACAATGAAAAGCATTTGTATTCTCTAAGATTTTTATTACTGAGTTGTGAAGATAGAATCCATACATGATCTCCTACTCCAAAGATGTGTGAGAACCTTCCTCTTATCCTTTTAGGCATTCATCCTAAATTAGTCCTGACGTCATGTATATCCCTTTCTCTGTCATTGGTTACATTTCCAGATGGGAGAGGTGTTTTTATAAGGGGTTGGCATGGAAAATTCTCATTGGCATCTATTATATCAGGATATGCCTTAATCCCCTTGCCCTTTACTACCTGTCCAAAAAGGAAGGTCTTCCTTAGGTTGACAGTCATATTTTTTTATGAGCATTCATGAAAGAACTCTTCCAAATGTTTTAGATGCTCCTGTAAATTGTGGGAGGCAATTAGGACATTGTCCATATAACAGATAGTTTGTTTTTTTATTCTACAGCCTGTCATCATCTGTACTGATTGTGGCATATTCTGCTGGATCGCAAGGATAATTTGGGTATCTGTGAATGCAAAGGCTATTAGGGATTGGAACCAAGCAACTTGCCTCATAAAAAATTGGGTATGTGTTTCTTTGGCAGATGAACCATATGATTCATGGAAGATGGCATGATAAATTCTGTCCTGGCGCTTCTCACTCCAAAAACTTTTAAAAAGGTCATACCAATACTTTTGAAAGTGAGAAGTTTTCCCATCTCGTAATCCCATCATGATTTGGCATAACCCTGCAAATAGTAGACTGCAAGGGCGATTTGGTTTGCTGATCGGTTTTGTGGAAATGGATTAACTTTTTCAAGCTTTTGACTCTCCCCAGTGTTTCCTCTAAAAATCTTGACCTGGATAAATTTAGATATTTGGATTTGAACCCATGTCTGGTCCATGCTGTTTCATAATAGACTAATCCTCTGTGCACTCTTCTAGGTTTCTGGACACATAACTCTGGACTATGGCCTTTTTACTATCTTTGATTTGAAGTCTTTGTAACTGACTATCCATTCTTCCAACAATAGAACTGCTTCCTATTTTGTCCTTAGAATCCGTATAGTCACTTAATGTCTTGACATTACTTTAGGTATTCATTTTTTCCCACTTAGCATCCTCTTTAATGGGTTTATCACCATTTGTCATATAGGATTTGTATTTCCTCCCTGGGTGTTTTTCATTCTTTCTTTTGCTTTCTCTATCCTTTCCTTTAATTGCTGGATGCTGACCATCATCTCTATTCTTTCATGATTGGCAACATTATTGTCATGTATTAAGTTTTCTTTTAATTCATACAGACCTCTCATTTTTTCCTGTGCCTCTTGTAAATCTCTAATAACTTCTTCCTATGTCTTTAGTTTCTGATCTTGTTTCTCTCTGTCCCCTTCTAGTTTCCTTTCCACATCTTCTTTAATTCCTTTTATCGTGTCTTTTAATATCATTTACTGCCCTTCTACTTTATCCCTAGTTATTTCAAACTCTTCTTATAATGTCTGTATGGCTTTGGTGGCCTCTCCAAAATTTTCCTCCAGAAACCCAATTTATGGCTTATTTCATAACTTTTCTAACAATCTGATTTTATTTCTTCCAGATTTCTCTACAGTATTTATTCATTCGTTTGATCTCTAGCCTCTAACTTCACTTCCATGTCCCAAGATCTATTGATATTTAGCCTCTAATCTTGCTTCCATGTGTAACAGTCAAGTTTGTACATTCGCGTAACAGAATTCAGAATCCAAGCAAAAGAGACTGAAGCTGACTAGACTAGGACTGTAACATCCTGTGTTCGACCACACTTCAACTCGTAAGCCAGGATTCCAAGACTCAAGACCCTACAAATGACCATCTTGAAATTACACATAGTATACCTCTTTCCACACGGCCGACATAGGTCGCGGAGACGCAATAAGACTCTGATAATTAAAAGAGAGGTTCTTAATTGACTAAAATATATCACTAATTTAATTTAACTTTATGCATAGTTTTCACATATATAGACTATAAATAGTAATTAGAATTGGATTGAATTAGATCAATAACGAGACAGAGAACGAAATACATTAAACTAATTATACATTTATTTGCAATTGGCATGAAATTGATAAGTTTTGCACATTTCAGCGTCGCATGTACGCAAACATTGGGTGGATAAGAGAACACATTCTCTTTTTATATATAATTCAAAATAGCTTTATATAAATAATTTCATTTAATTTTCATACATGGGTTTAACATATGCCCATATTATGAGTTGCTTTACAATTAATACATAATCAATCACTACGTTATGTCTATAAATCTAGTTAAGCCAAATCGTACTACATTTGTGGCTGTTATATAAATAATTATATTGAACTTTGATCATGAATTCATTTACTAAAAACAATATGACTTAATAACAAGTGCATAAACCAGCTCAAGTAACGATCGATCGAACATGGCTTTTGAGAGAAAATTCAGAATGCTGAAAGTGTTATGTTAAGGTGGGAGAGTTGGCTGAAATAATATTTTACCAATGCGCTATGGCACAGGTAAACAATAATAGGAAAAATCGCTCTGCGGATGGATAAAATAACTTCAGGGTTCTTGCGACAAACGCCGGTACCCTGTAACCGATCGCCATGCTGCGTGAAAAGGAACATTGTGTTCAGGAATGGCAGGGGATTTACGTGCTAACCTGGCCTTGGCTCAGGCTTCGCTACCGCTCTACCCTATAAGAGAAGATGTGCTGGCAATGCTGTGGCTCCATCTTGAGATACGTATATTACGTATAGCAGCAAAACGAGAATAATTTTATAAAATAATATATCACATCCGCCAAGCAAAGAATAGTATATTTCATACTATGAAATACGAATTAATAGCATATTAGCTCTATCAAATCGGAACCAACTCTTGTATAGCCTGATAATAAATGTCTATGCTACGAAAGGGAATATTACTACATCTGTACTTTGACATGCTCGATCTATTAAGTTACTTATAGATAATAAATATTTAAGGAGGGAAAGTATATTTCTATGGACTTAAGAACTTAAATGTCAAATATACTTATAAATACGATCAAGGCTAAATTTAATTCTTAAATAAAACTATAAGGTTAAGTTTTTAAATGGTTGATGAAAAGAGCCACATTTCACATATTAAATCATTTAAATAAAAAAAAAAAAATAGGATTTCGAAACAGTGCAGAAAGTTGATGCTATAAACAAATTACGCGAAGATTTTCAAATAATATCTTCTAAAAACATGAAATTCAGTGCCCACTGTTTCGAAATATTGGCATATAAATTATAAAAGCATTTAATTAAAATAAGCAAAGAAATATAGACACAAACACAGTGATATAACTTTAAACTAAATAATTTACTTTGAAGTGAATGGAAAATGTAAATAAGTCAGATTATTTAAACTTTAACAACATTAAATTTTGATAGGAATTGACATATTTAAAATATTAAATGGATTTTAAGTTTTGATTACATTTAGCTTTATCATTATTTTAAAAAGAGAGTTAGCTAACTTATATAGATATATTTACACAGAGCTCTGCGGTTTGAAAAATAAAACGGTACCGGTATTATTTATCTGGACTGCAAGTTCTTGGCTGTGTGTTTAGTGAGTTTGACTGGGCAGCTGGTGGCATCATCTTTCCCATTATGTTAGACTTGTCTCTTCTATCGGCATGATGGTGGTTTAGGCATTTTGACGACAGAAATCAGTTCTCCCGCAGAGTAACAGCAACAAAATGCCCGCTTTTAGCCGGACATATTATACATTAACAGTTGTGAAGGATAGCTGCAATTCTCTCTAAAAATATGGCTGTCTATCTCTTGTTAAAAAAATACAGAGTATTTATATCTTTTCCTTATCGGAATCTATCGCCTCAAGACTCACTAAACTCAGGAATTTAATTAAATATTTTTCAATTTATAATCCAGATCTTAGATAACTTATGTTAGAAACATTCCATAAGCTATTATTATAATTAAGATTTTTCGTTGCAAACAATTGTCCAATTTAGATTTTAAAATAACTTAATCTTATCTAAGGAGATTTTAATTAGTAAATTTTGAACTAGTTTTACTTTATACGGATTCCAGGTGTGGTCGTTAATGACACTTGTTTACAATCAAAAATCTTTTTAATTACTTGACCAGCTTTTATTTTTATCTTACATTAAAAACAACCTTTTAACATTTTTTTAAAACGAAAACATTTTTAACATATTTTTTTAAAATAATTTACAAACATATTTTGATATAGCTTTTAAATACATTTTCGAGAAACCTTTCCCTGAAATATATTTAAAACAAGAAATCTTTTAACAATTTTTAAAGAAACATTTAATATTATTTTTAGGTAACGGCTTTTACATATTTTAAAATCATGTCTTTCTTTTATATAGCACAGATTATATATCCACATACGAAATTACAATATCAAACAACAAAATTAATAATTTACTCTTAACTTAAATAATATAATGAACATTTTTAGAAATATTAAGTAAATTTAGTACGCTATAATTTTCCTAATCCTATCTAATTATAGCGTTGGTTCGCACGTAAATATATAATACTGTTTAGACGGACATGAGCTAATTTTAAATTTATTAATATTAAATAGGTTCGAACTTAGCACAGATGAGTGTGTCATTAGGTTTGATGGTGAAACGATAGGGGCTTGGAAAGTTATCGTTTCATATCCGAATTCTTGGGACAAAAAAATAACAAAAAAAAAGGAATTTACTTACAGTTGGCTATTAAATAATTTTCTAGGCTTTTTTTTTTTTTACTAATAATATTAAATCAATTAAGCTACCCACATAGAGAGATGAAAAACATATAAACCCAATTGCCTGCTACAATCTACACCGAGGAACTTCATACAATTAAACAATCCACTACTACAAAAAAAAAATATACGACTAAATTAAAAGTTTAAAAGCAATTCACACAAAATAGAATATTGTCAAATATTTACATTAAACAAACTTTTATATCCTACTGGATATACATCAATTAATATGCAATGGGGATGTTAATTGTTTTTTATTTTTATTTATATATATATAATAATTCATAAACTATATAATGGTAAGGGAAGGTAGATCCTAACAAAAGTATTTTTTCTATCTAAATAGGATCTGGTGGTACATTAAGTAACTCGTCTTTATCTGACTTAAAACAGCACCCGAATATAACGTCATCCTCTTCATCTGATGTCCATCCATATCCCTCATACTCGTCTTCCCATCTCACAGGCGGTCGTGCCGGGTGCATTTCTAGACTCTGTGCAAACTCGCTTCCTTCGTAAGGTATTTCGTTACCCGTTCCACTATTTAAGTCTACTCCTTCATAACTAGGGAAATATTTTGGATGCTTTCCAGATCTGTTATTTGCAAATAGTAGGGTTTGAATCAGTTCTTTTTCTCTCCCTCTGTTCTTCCCCTAGCGAACCTCTGCGGTTGTCTCCTGCCTTCTCTCTGTCCATCCCAGCCTTGCTTTCTTCTTACTTGTGTATAGATCCTTTCTTTTCTTTTTTTTCTTGTTCTTTATGGTACTCTTCGATTCGTACTTCCCATACAGTCCGATTGTCTCTGCATCTAACTCATTCCTATCTGGGGTGGCTATCTGATCATTTCCTTTGTTTATGACGCTTTCTGCATTGACATTGCTTTCCTCCTTTCTAAGAATCTCTTTAGACTCCCCCACTGATACAACTTTTCTTTTGGACGGGTTCTCTTCTAAGTGACTAATGGCTAAACTGTTTTCTATGCTTTCTTTCTTTGCTCCCTTCATTTCAGCGAGGTCTTTTCTTAATTCTTGAATACATTCCGCTATACTGTTCTCTTCCTCGGCTGCTGCTTGACTTCTATGAGCCAGGCCTTCTTTTAATTCATATATTTCAACCCGGATCTCACTATGTGTGTCTTCATATTCCTGAAACTTCCTGCTAAGATCTGTCTCCATTTTATTGAACTTCTTCCCTATAACCTTTTCTTGATGCTCAACCTGCTCCCCCATGGCCTTGATTTCCTCTTGAATTTTCACCATTTCATTTTTATTTTCTGTCCTGGTTGTATCCAGCATTTCTGTGAATTCAAACTGTATTTTTTCACAATTCTGTTGGCAGCTAAAGGATACTTCCTGCAGGCCTTTACACAGCATTTCTTCTAAGTCTTTTCTGATTTGTGCAGTTCCTTCCTCGCATCGTCTGCCCAAAGCTTCAAAACATCGTTCCATTTCTAGATTATTTCTATGATCTCTCTCTTCTGCATCCTGTCTACTTTTTCTATCTCTCTCTTCTGCATCCTGTCTAATTTGCTTCAATAGTGACTCCATCATTGAGTTCATATTCCAGCATGTCTTTCTTAATTTCTTCTATAGGTCTCTGTTCAGTTACCATGGTGTCTGACTCTTCTGACATGGCCACGCTTTGATGTATAGATGCCTTTTCCCTAATCTGGCTCGTACTCGCTTCACCTTCCATGTCTCCCTCTGTGCTGCTACTCTCTTCCATAATTTTTTCCCCGATCTTAATATAATACCCTTATACTTTCCTTCTTTCCCTGTTTTTCTTTCTTCCCCTTCACTCATTACTTCCCTTTCTTCTTCCGTACTATTATTCATTTTAATATACTAATAACAAAATTTTTTTCTCTTTTTACTGGCTCAATTCGTTTTTACTAAAGTTTTTTGGTTTTTGTTTGCTTTATTAATTCGGCTAATTGCTGTACTCCACAACGATCTGTCTAACTCTATTAATACACCTAACTTCTCGCTATACATTTGCTTGATGCCTACCCAACATTTAACTAACAGTGAAATAAATTTAATATATATATAAATTATAAAATGCAACTCACCCTTGGCCTCTTGCAGCTGTTTTTCTTTTTTAAATTTTCTATGGTTCATGGTTATAATTTAATTTACATGTCTCTGCTAGTTTCGAACCTTTAAGACTTGATTTGACCTTACATTTATTTCCTTCTCTTTCTCGTTCAATCCAATTCATAAAACATAAAACAAAATAATAAACCCCCCATTTCTCTCTTCACTCCTGATGACAAAATTTATGTGAAAACGATTTGACATTTATTCAAATCATCCTCGGGCGTCAGTCACAGTGAGCAAGAATAGTTTACACAGCATATATTATAAATCCCTTAAAATTCTACTATGTATCTATATAAATAATTTTTATATAATGAAATAATCTATTCACAATATGGAATTAATTAACGTTCAATACGCAGGAAAAAAAATCTATACATATATATTATTTTGGAAAACGGAAAAAATTAATTCAAAATCATTAATTTTGAACAAAAGAATTTTATCTATATACTCAATAATCTCCTCAGGGGTGGAAATAAGTTACAGGCCCCACGATTTTGGGCGTACAAACCATATGTAACAGTCAAGTTTGTACATTTGCGTAACAGAATACTGAATCCAAGCAAAAGAGACCAAAGCTGACCAGACTAGGACTGTAACATCCCGAGTCTGACCACACTTCAACTCGTAAGCCAGGATTCCAGGACTCAAGACCCTACGAATGACCATCTTGAAATTACACGTAGTATATCTCTTTCTACACGGCCGACATAGGTCACGGAGACGCAATAAGACTGATAATTAAAAGAGAGGTGTGACTAAAATATATCACTAATTTAACTTAATGCATAGTTTTCACATATGTAGACTATAAATAGTAATTAGAATTGGATTGAATTAGATCAATAACGAGACAGAGAACGAAATACATTAAACTAATTATACATTTATTTGCAATTGGCATGAAATTGATAAGTTTTACACATTTCAGCGTCGAATGTACGCAAACATTGGGTGGATAAGAGAACACATTCTCTTTTTATATACAATTCAAAATAGCTTTATATAAATAATTTCATTTAATTTTCATACATGGGTTTAACATATGCCCATATTATGAGTTGCTTTACAATTAATACATAATCAATCACTACGTTATGTCTATAAATCTAGTTAAGCCAAATCCTACTACATTTGTGGCTGTTATATAAATAATTATATTGAACTTTGATCATGAATTCATTTACTAAAAACAATATGACTTAATAACGAGCGTATAAACCAGCTCAAGTAACGATCGATCGAACATGGCTTTCGAGAGAAAATGCAGAATGCTGAAAGCGTTATGTTAAGGTGGGAAAGTTGGCTGAAATAAGATTTTACCAATGCGCTATGGCACAGGTAAACAATAATAGGAAAAATCGCTCTGCGGATGGATGAAATAACTTCAGGGTTCTTGCGACAAACGCCAGTACCCTGTAACCGATCGCCATGCTGCGTGAAAAGGAACATTGTGTTCAGGAATGGCGGGGGACTTCGTGCTAACCTGGCCTTGGCTCAGGCTTCGCTACCGCTCTACCCTATAAGAGATGTGCTGGCAACGCAGTGGCTCCATCTTGAGATACGTATATTATGTATAGCAGCAAAACGAGTATAATTTTATAAAATAATATATCACATCCGCCAAGCAAAGAATAGTATATTTCATACTATGAAATACGAGTTAATAGCATATTAGCTCTATCAAATTGGGACCAACTCTTGTATAGCCTGATAATAAATGTCTATGCTATGAAAGGGAATATTACTACATCTGTACTTTGACATGCTCGATCTATTAAGTTACTTATAGATAATAAATATTTAAGGAGGGAAAGTATATTTCTATGGACTTAAGAACTTAAATGTCAAATATACTTATAAATATGATCAAGGCTAAATTTAATTCTTAAATAAAACTATAAGGTTAAGTTTTTAAATGGTTGATGAAAAGAGCCACATTTCACATATTAAATCATTTAAATAATAAAAAAAAAAATAGGATTTCGAAACAGCGCAGAAAGTTGATGCTATAAACAAATTACGCGAAGATTTTCAAATAATATCTTTTTAAAAACATGAAATTAAGTGCCCACTGTTTCAAATTATTGGCATATAAATTATAAAAGCATTTAATTAAAATAAGCAAAGAAATATAGACACAACCGCAGTGATATAACTTTAAACTAAATAATTTACTTTGAAGTGAATGGAAAATATAAATAAGTCAGATTATTTAAACTTTAACAACATTAAATTTTGATAGGAATTGACATATTTAAAATATTAAATGGATTTTAAGTTTCGATTACATTTAGCTTTATCATTATTTTAAAAAGAGAGTTAGCTAATTTATATAGATATATTTACACAGAGCTCTGCGGTTTGAAAAATAAAACGGTACCGGTATTATTTATCTGGACTGCAAGCTCTTGGCTGTATGTTTGGTGAGTTTGACTGGGCGGCTGGTGGCATCATCTTTCCCATTATGTTAGGCTTGTCTCTTCTATCGGCATGATGGTGGTTTAGGCATTTCGACGACAGAAATCCCATTCTCCCATGGAGTAACAGCAACAAAATGCCCGCTTTTAGCCGGACATATTATACATTAACAATTGTGAAGGATGGCTGCAATTCTCTCTAAAAATATGTCTGTCTATCTCTTGTTAAAAAAATACAGAGTATTTATATCTTTTCCTTATCGGAATCTATCGCCTCAAGACTCACTAAACTCAGGAATTTAATTAAATATTTTTCCAATTTATAATCCAGATCTTAGATAACTTATGTTAGAAACATTCCATAAGCTATTATTATAATTAAGATTTTTCGTTGCAAACAATTGTCCAATTTAGATTTTAAAATAACTTAATCTTATCTAAGGAGATTTTAATTAGTAAATTTTGAACTAGTTTTACTCTTTACGGATTCCAGGTGTGGTCGTTAATGACACTTGTTTACAATCAAAAATCTTTTTAATTACTTGACCAGCTTTTATTTTTATCTTACATTAAAAACAACCTTTTAACATTTTTTTAAAACGAAAACATTTTTAACATATTTTTTTAAAATAAATTACAAACATATTTTGATATAGCTTTTAAATATATTTTCGAGAAACCTTTCCCTGAAATATACTTAAAACAAGAAATCTTTTAACAATTTTTAAAGAAACATTTAATATTATTTTTAGATAACGGCTTTTACATATTTTAAAATCATGTCTTTCTTTTATATAGCACAGATTATATATCCACATATGAAATTACAATATCAAACAACAAAATTAATAATTTATTCTTAACTTAAATAATATAACGAACATTTTTAGAAATATTAAGTAAATTTAGTACGCTATAATTTTCCTAATCCTATCTAATTATAGTGTTGGTTCGCACGTAAATATATAATACTGTTTTGACGGACATGAGGTAATTTTAAATTTATTAATATTAAATAGGTTCGAACTTAGCACAGATGAGTGTGTCATTAGTTTTGATGGTGAAATGATAGGGGCTTGGAAAGTTATCGTTTCACATGTCCAATATCTTTTGTTGATGTTTAATCTCTAATCTTGCCTCCATATCCAAGATCTTTTGTTGATTTTTAACCTCTAATCTCACTTCCATATCCAAGGTCTTTTGTTGATCTTTAACATCTAATCTCGCCTCCATGTCCAAAATATTCTGTTGGTTCCTAGCCTCCATCTTCAAAATATTTTTTTGGTTTCTAGCCTTCATCTCTATGGTTGTCCTTTTCATCATTTCTTGCAAGGCTATGTTCAAATCCTCACTATCTCTTCTTATTTCCCATACTGGCACGTCCTTGTGGAGTAACCTAGATGGCTCCTTAAAGTATACTGGACTTTCAATCATTTCACTCTCTACACATGGGTTTACACTTTCTCTTCCCTCTACCTCTTCTTCTGTACTGCTATTCATGGTATTATTACCAATCCTAGGTTCCCTTCCTATTTTCCTTATTTTTTTTTGCTCTTTTAAATGGTAAGGGTTTTAAGAAATTACTTATTAAAGTATTTGACAATACAGCAATGTGCTATCTTCCTATACCCTTCACTGGCCATCTTCAATTATCCCGTTTTATTACTAGAACCCACTGCGTTATCTATCCCATCCTATCCCTTTTCTGTTCTTATTCCCACATTTCATCCTATCATGCATACTACATTTTATATGTATAAACTCAAACAATAATCATCATATATAAAAAAAATGAGCAAAAACTTTTACCCTGGTGCTTTCTTGTTTCTTCTCTTTTTGTTGACTGTTTCCCAATTCCTGTAAAATTTACTAGATCCAGGATTATATTCATTTTTTCCCCTACCATAGTCATTTTATTTTATTAAGCATACAAATAACTATCTCATATTATTGTCTCCATTACCCGAATCCAGTCACAATTCTAAACATTAATAATTTATGTAATGGGTACCCTCTTTTTAAATTTGTGTACCCCGTTGACAAAATTTTTATTGAAGATGACTTACGCCCTATTCAAGCCATTTCTGGGCACCATGTCATCAGTAATAAAGCTATTACACATAATACTGTATAAAACATTGCATTAACCCACAATATTAAAACATTTACATCCAAAGTTCATACAATGTGGACCTGCTTACTTTTAGCACCACTTGATGCGTTATCTGAATCAAAATATTTTACTTAAGCACCATACATAAGTTCACATATACATAACCCAGGAAAATTGCATGTGAAACTCAGGGAAGTATGGATATGTGCTATGATGGTCTCTCTGTTGTTGCTCCTGAATCGGGTAAGAAAAAAAAAACCTACGTAATGGTCAGAATTGTATATTCACTCAACAAAACTCAGAGTCCAAGCCAAATATGCTAAACCTGATCTAGATGGGACAGGGATCCCATCTCGAACCACGCTCCAACCTATATACCTGTGCTCCGTGATTTAATATCCTATGAACAACGCTTCCTACGATACATAATTTCTATTTAATCCAATCCACTGAACAAGGAGAAGCATGAGACTATTAAATTTAACTACCATAAATATCATTAATGGACTTAAGAAACAAATGACAAAATAATTTTAATAAATAAGCTGGTAGAATAAATGTCATAAATAACCTACTTCATAAATTTCATTTTAACTAATGGATTAGAGTATGGTAAGATAGATAATGGAGAAGAGATTATTATAATTTATAATGGTTAACATCAGATACTACAGATTACATTAAACTAATGATCAAAGTATTGTTAGTTTAACACCACCATGTGTTATACAATTAGACAAGTCTAATCAATTATTACGTACAGTGTCAATTCATGTACATCTAATAACCAGCATGCTTTATGAGTGATTGATATTTATGACAATGTAATGTGCCAAATGATTTTCAACCCCTACTGAGATTTTCTAAAAGACTAAGGTTTACGTATAATAACAGCAGGCATGTGTAATATATTACAGCATTAATGTTGCTGATTATCTAAGACAAGCCTTTAATATTTGGACATAATTATCAACTCTAAAAGATGTATAAATCATAATTTAATAATGGCTATATACATTTCAAGGGGTATTAACATTAATTATTAATTATCAAATGTACATTATATTATATCTCTACGGTTAGAATTACGTTTATTTGTTAAAATAATCTTCATAGATTATACTTTACAACATAGAGTTGGCTTATAACTAGAATAATTACTTATTATGGAATGAATTGGACTCTATATCATAGAACAATACAAACCATAATAACAATTTTAGGGTAATTAAAGATTATAACCAAGCCATATAATTTCACAATAGCGAGAAGGATTTGAATAACTAAACATTATTCTATAATTATAAAATCGAATATATAATTATTAATATCTTCCCCTTAAACTTAAGATATTTAATACGCTCACTATTTCGAATGGCATTTGACACATTATAATATGAATTGGTAAGAAATTTTAATAACTAGAAACTTGTAAAGACAATAATAGATATCACCGCTAGCATGAAAATAAAGATTAATTACAGTTTGATAAAAGAACCACAAGTTCGCAATTTCAGATTTTAAACAAAATTAAAGGTTTTACAGAGATGGAAATTTAATTTGAACGTTCAGTAGGGTTTATAAAATAGATATAGCTCTAGACTTAGACCTCTAAAGTTCATTTTAGCATTCTTTGCTATGATAGTAGGAATTTTATCTTTGATTAATATGTAGGAGCATGTTAGTTGATTTCTTCAATTCTTGGCTATATGTAGAGTAGCAATCATTCTCTATAGGGTAGGCAGCTTATCTTTCTATGCAGGTGACATCAGCATGGCAGGTTCTTTACAGGACTTCTTCCATCATTATAGCAGCTTGATGTTTTCAACATGCAGGACAAAGAAAGAGATCACCATTCTCCAGCTTGGAGAAAAGCAACTCTCGCTCTCATACTCAGACATTTTACACATCAAACTTGCATGGATTTTGTTAGACAGTATTTACCAAATTTAGAAGTTCTTTTTTATACATAGAAAAGATGAGCTATATATATATACATGACTTCAATTAACTTATACATCTGTAGTATAATTTTGCCTTACAGCAAAATAAGCCATTAGCACACCATGCGTATAATTTTAGAAATAAAAATAACCCATCTTTTGTTTAATTTTCAGCAGGATGTTAACAAGAATCTATTTTTTGTTTTTACAAGTTTTTTGGAAGCTGTACTATGCTACTTCCTCCTTTATCTTATTATTCAATCCATTTATACATTTTAAATAATTTTGTTAGCAACCTATTCTTTTACTTTTGAAATTGATAAGTATTCTTTTTTTAAAACATACAATTTTAGTAAAATAATTTACAAAGTTGGTTAAATGTTTATTTTTGACATAGAATATGTTTTGACAAATAACTATTGTTTTAATATTTTTTTTAAACATCAATTAATACGCTATCCCCAACCAGATTTGAATTGCGTGACTCCTTTTTTACAAACTATTTAGAAATCAATTTTATAAATTATATCAAATAACCAAAATAACAAAATATGTCCTATACAAATGTATCATGGTGATATGTATGATTCACCCATATATCTGTGATTTTAATAAGCTTGAGTTATCGAGTTAATTATAAATTAAATTTATAAAGCTATTACTTTAATCTTTATCTGGTGTTAATATATCCATATGTGTTTATACAGACACCTCTATAGACATTTCTTGGAGTATTTTTAAGGTTCAAACTTGGGTATAGATATTTGCATGTGACCTAGAATCAATTTCAGGATGTAATCCAGGTGAAACGAATATAGAACGGCAAATATTCTGTTTCAATATATATGATATGAACAATTATCATGTCTGAATATGTTATTAAGATAAATTGCAAGTAGATTCTAAAGAATTATTTTTAAATAAATATGCAAATATGTTGTTCCATATATAATGTACAAATATATATGCAAATCTTTTCATAATATTCTAATTTCATTGATTTAGTTAATGTGCACATGCCAAAAGACAGAGTGACTCAGTTACATCAAGGTTATGGATTTGTTGAATTTATGGGGGAAGAGGATGCAGACTATGCCATCAAGATAATGAACATGATCAAACTTTATGGAAAACCTATTCGGGTCAATAAGGTAAGGAGGATATTTATTAGATGTATATAGATATGTAATTATTTCTAGAATAGTCTCATTATTAGATGATATTTTAAAGATTATTTCAAAGTAAATTAAAACTTTTTATTAATTTAAAATGTTTTCCAAATGATTATATTCTCTGTGAACTTATTGGAGAGATATTGCTTAAGTCAGCTATGCTATTTTAAATATAAAAAAGTCTTATTAGATTTAATAATTATTATTATCATTAGCAACCATTTACTATTCAAACAACAGAAAAATAAAAAAAAGATAAAGAACACAAAAGTTAAAGATGAGTCTTGTGATAACTATGTATACCTATCTGAAATTTAAACATATCCAAATATATATGTCTATATTATACTAATCCGTTAGTCAGTCTTTTTCTATTGATTCATTTCATATGCCCAGTCCCATGAAGATATATCTTATAGTAGTAGATTAAACATCAGTATATCCAGGAAGCTAAAAACATAGTGACCATTGTAATGATCTTGCCATCATATTTTTTAAATCTTATGGAGCATCTTCAAATGAAATTTTTACTTTTATCTTATATCTGCTTTTATCTTATATCCATAAAGGATCTATCTCTCACTTTAATACAATAAATTTGGCATAATAACAAACCCTGATCAATATTTAAATAATTATAACACTATAATGAAATATTTTATTTTAACTTGCTAAATTCATCAATAAGAACTTAAAAAGATAGCAAAATATTTATATCGATTTACATCTCAAACTTGATAATTATCCCAGATAAAACTTGGTGTTGATTTTTTTTTTTTTTTCCAGCATTAGCTGATAAAATCCTCAAGTTTTTTTGAAATTAATTACCAATCCAATCTTTATAGTTTGCTTAAAAAACATCATGAATGATCACTAGACCATCCTTTTGTTTTTAAATAATTCAAATGAAAAACTTCACTATCAGATCTGTAGTGTATCTGCTCATTGAAACCATCTATAAACTGTTTTAAAGACCATTATTTTAAAAACGGAAAACATAGTTAGAGATAGTTTCTATGTCTTAGTTCTTTTATATACATAAGATCTAACATTCAGGTATATATAATTACAGTTTTGATACCAGTTCATTATATTTTTTAATAGTAACATTTAATGGTGGTGTCTCCATGTAATATTGATTATTGGGTTCTAATGTGTATCACATACTGTTATGAAAGCATCCTATTGCTTCTGAGCTAATAATATATGCTTCAAACAGAAAAACTTATCCTTATTGTAGATTTTAGTTTGTTTAGCATGCTGATTGATTTAGTTAAACAATATCTGAACAGTAAGATAAAATAATTTATTTTTAAACCAAATACATTCTGCCAGGTAGTTTGAACTATCATATTTCTAACATTTAATTTATCTGCAATGTGAAAAATAATTGGAAAGAAGAAAGATGTAAATTTGATTTAATGTGTAGTAGTATAAACAAACAGGTTAAAGTGGGAAAAGCAGTTGTCATAGAAACAATATAATTATTAAAGGAAAGATTGGTAAGATAATAATAAAGAAAGAGATTGGTCTCAAAAAATGAGGAAAATATATGATATATTGCTGATAACATGCTCTTATCTATATTAATTGAAAATAATATCTTTTAAATAAAATGAGTAATGAAGAAATCGATGAGATGATGTTTATTTAGTAAAGCTCGGGAAATTATTGAGATTCCAAAGGGATTGTTAGTGCAAAAGAAAAAAGCTTAAGAGAATTAGATGATATTTATATTTTGATTTAAGAATGTGATTCGTAGATTTTCTTTCAGCAATTGTAATTCCATTAAATGAAAGGTTAATGTAATAAAATTTGAAGAATTTAGAATAATTGAATTTTCTTTTATATTAATGATTACTTTTTTAAAAAATATATATATATTGTTTAATGTATCCTACTTAAAACAAAATGAAGTTATTTTTTATAACTTAATTTCTATTTCCCTTATGCCTTATTTATAAGGTTAAACATCATCTTGTGATGATATATGCATCAGTAAATACTACTGTATTTGTTAGTTTTTGATGGGGTGTTAGTTCTGTTTATTCGAACTCTATGCGTCTCTAATAGATTTCTTTTATCAAAAGATGCACTTATGAACACTAATTTTATTATAATGAGAATTTTTTTTATATATGTTTACGACATTATAATTAAAAAAACAAACAATTTAGAATTTTAAAAATTTCAAAATTTTTGGTCATATTAATGAATATATATTTAAAATTTATATTTAATTAATAATTATTTTAAATTTAGCTTGATAAAGATTTTGACAACTTTGAAATTGTTATTTTCTTAGTCGTAATATCTAAATTAATAAATACACACAGTTTAGATAACTATCAAACTTTATTAACTACTCGTGTTCTCTAACATAAGAGCGATGTCGCGTACTCGTTAATCTCAGTTGTTACCGCTAGGCATCAGTCCCGAATTATAGTACTAGCCATAACATGACAATTATCTTTTTTTTAAATTTTATTTACAAACATAGTCTTTTAATTATACTGGAGGCCTTCTTCTTCTGTTTGATTTTTCTCTCATCTCGAAACATTCAGCTGGTATTATCCTTATTGCTGTGCCATTATCATTTGATGTTGCTGGTGGTGATTTGTCTGTCTCAGGTACGAGCAACTATGTCTCCTCATCCGGTTCTTGTGTCTGTGGAGTTGTTGTGAATCTTTCAGCTGTGTTCTTCATTTTGATAAAATCAGCTTTGGCAACTTTTAGTTCATTTGTTAATAAATCAATAGAAGATTTTAATTTGCTATTTTGTAATCGCAAATCCTGATGAACAACTGATAAACTGTGAAGATCGTCTTTAAGCTGTTGAATCTGTTGATGTAATTCAGAATTCAAACTTTATTCTTTCTCTAATTCTTCTACACTAGATTGATGTTTGTGAACTTTGATTCTTAACACATTACATTCATTTTCAAGTAATTCTTTATTGTGAATAGCTAGCCTGGCATTATCTTCAGTTTTTTTTAACATCAACTTGCTTTTGATTACTTTCATCAATTTTGTATCTTTCTAACTCTTGAATTTTATTTTCTAATTCTAACATTTCAGCTTTTATATTAGTGATTTTATGCCATTCCGCTTCCTTTGCTAATTGAAATTTTCGCTGTACTTCTCTCTCCTTTTCAATTAATTGATGGGACTGTTCTTCACCAATTTCTTTAATATTTCATGTTGTAAACGAATATCTTCCAATTTTTTTAATTCCTCACGTAATTGTTCATATATACTTAGTGGAATTAATCTAGGTGCATGGACAACTGGTTTAAATGTTGGGTCTACTGTGAGGTGGTGTTCACCTTCATAACCCACACCTTGAAAAACATCTTTGTATTTCTCATATATAGACTTGAAGTTTTCATTTTCTTTTATTTCCTGTGTTTTAATACTTTTATTATCTTTTCTATTCTTTGTTATTTTATCTTTGGTGATGGTTATATTTTGATCATTTTTACTTTTATTTTTCAACGTTACTTTTTGTACTGTAATTTTGTTGCGTTTAATTGAACCTAATAACTCACAATCACGGCCACTAAGAAATGTTGGTTCATCTTCTTTTATTATTATAAAACGTAAATTACGCAGATCTTTGTTTATTTTGTATTGAAGTTTTGCTTTTCCTATTGGAGTAAGAAATGATCCTCCAAAAGCGCGTAATTTCTTTTTTGTTTTGTATATTATTGGTTGTGGATGAATAGTATTAACCACTTTTTTAGACATAATGTTTACATCAGCTCCTGCATCTTTTTATTTTTACTTTATTGTTGTCTAATAAAATCTGTTCATACTAGTCATTAAATGAATGAGTTGAGTTTGCATGTCTGACATATGCAATTGTATTTTCAACATCACTGGTATATGATGATTCCAATGTCGTAGTATCATGTACTTCGTGCACATAACGTCCATTTCTATTAATATTTTTATATCTTGTGTTTGAGCATTTTTGTGTTTTTAAAATTTTATGGTCATAGCTTCTCGTACGGCAATTATTGGCAAAGTGGTTTAACTTTCCACAATTATAGCATTTTTTACCAAATGCGGGACACTCACGTTTTGGGTGATTATGGTTGCACTTTTGACAATTGCGTACGTTTGTTGTATTTTTCGCTATTACGTTAATACATAGTTCAGACTTACCCAGTAATTCATTTTTGAATCTTCTAGTTTCATGTCCACATATTATTTCCAGTGCTTTTTCTAATGTAATATTTCCTTTTTCAAATAATCTGTCTTTTAGTCCTTCTTCTTTTTTGTACCATTATAATTCTATCTCGGATGATATTTTGTTTTTGATCCCCGAAGTCAGCTTTTTCAACTACTACTTTTAAGCGAGTAAGAAAGTGATCAATCGATTGTCCCTCATGTGGTTCCATTGTATATGCTTTTATTCTGTCATATAATGTTGTTTTCATGGTGTTAAAATATTTATCCATTTGGTTTAAGATGGATAGCAATTTTGTTTTATCTTCTGGGTTCATGTGGTCTAATGTTTTTATTACATCTCTCTCTTCTTTTCCAATGAGATGACGTAATATTTCTAATTTTATTTTATCTGATTTCATATCGTTTTCTGTTGCCTCTAGGAAATTTAGGAATAATTATTTCCATTCAGTCTGTTTGACTGACATATTTCCTTCTATAGATAGCGGTTTGATATTGTAAAAACGATCGAATTGTGACGCCATTTTGTATTTCGGCAAATTTGATATGAAAGAAAACATTGCTATTAAAACTATTTTTATCAATATTTAAATACTCACTGTTTTATAGAAATATTTTTTTTACTATTATTACTTTAATTCACTCCTGACACCATGTTATGTTCTTAGCCGTAATATCTAAATTAATAAATACCCACAGTTTAGATAACTATCAAACTTTATTAACTACACGTGTTCTCTAACATAAGAGCGATGTCGCGCGCTCGCTAATCTCAGTTGTTACCGCTACGCGTCTGTCCGGAATTATAGTACTAGCCATAACATGACAGAAATGGCTGATTTTTATTTTCAATTTTGCTCAAACAGATTGAAATTTACCTTATTGACTTTAATCTATCTTCTTAAACATAAATATAATGAAAAAACAAATCTACGATCTTGTAAGATACTTAATTTTGAATTTAAACTTCAGCTTGATTTTCAGCCACTATCAGCTGCAAGTTTAGAAAATAAATATCATCATCTGACTATAATAATGGTAATGAAGTTTGTTAATGATTCTAACAAAATATGCATGACATTAGAAATTAAAATGGAGCACCGAAAATTAGTAAAATTTAGCAAATAAATAAACCTGCTTCAACAAAAAATAAGCACAATTAAATAATTTCTATAGACTGTTTCTTTTATGACTCTATATTGAAGTCAATAAAATAATAATCAGAAAATAATAAATTCTTTACAACAGCTATATAAATATCAAATTTTTAAAAATACATAAAAAGCCTTTTTCACCACCTGATTTGATGCCCTTTTCAAATGTTAATAATTTATTATGTTTACAAACTATGTATATTAAAAAAATTTGATATTTATATAGCTGTTGCAAAGAATTTATTATTTTATGATTATTATTTTATGGAAGAACAGCATAAAGATATTTATTCTTTTCCAATTTTGATAAAATCAATAAAGAATTGTATTAATAGAAGCCTGACAATAACTGGAAAATAATGATCTGAAATTCTTTGTAGAATAATTATTATACAGTAATTGCAGTTCTTTATGCATGGTAGTTTACATTGCAAAATTGGAACTGAATAGTTTATGATTTAATTCTTGGGACTGCATTTTTAAATGAAATCGCATCAGGAAAGTGATTTAGAAAAATCATAAAATATTTAGAAATTGATATCAAATCACCAAGAAAAAAAATCACTTAAAACTTCTTAAATTTGCTTTGGTTTTTAAAATCCTGAATAATTTTATTTATTTACAAAATTGTTATTCATCGGGAGAGACAGAAATGGACAAGCAACAAAAACTGGGAAATTTACAGTAAAGTTACATTAAAATTAAATATGCTAAATGTATTTCCATATTTAGAAAAGTATGGCACAAGAACTCAGTGATCAAATATTATTTGAATATATTGTTTGATACTCTTAGAATCATATATCTACAAGAGAAGATATATTATGGTTAACTATAATTTATCAATTCAAAACCAATAGAAAAAACAGCAAATGTAAATACATTTGTAAGGTACAATAAATAGAACAAGAAAAAAACTTCCTGATGTTAGGTTCATTGTATGAAATAATACTATTAAAAAGGGACTAAGGGAAATTTACATTAATGTCTTTTAATACATTATACACATCAATTTACATTGGTAATAACATGAAAAAAAAAATTATGTCATTTTATAATAAGTCAAAATGCATTGTGGATATCATTGATCAAATAATAATAAAATATTTGTAAAAACTGGATTATAAAGGATGGTTACTTGGCATATGCTAAATATGAAGATATAAATAAGAAAAATATAAAATTAAGAGATTTCATTTTAAAATAAACAGAATAGCAGCAAAGTTTATAGGTCTTAGAGGAGAGAAAAGAACAATTACAAGTAGACAATTTGTAAATATAAAGTGATGCACCCATAAAGGAAAATAAAATATATATAACAAGTGAAAAATATGAACATTTTTTGTATATTTTTTGTTGTAAAGAAAGGAAAGTTTCTTTTTATCACATGTGATAAAAATATAAATAAATATAATAAAATAATTCTTTTGTAGTAATGGTTAATGTAACAATTTTTGGCACTTCTCCTGTGGTTCCCGGCTGCAACTTTTTTGCTGACCATTGATTTAATACTCAGTATAATATAATAAATTCTGGGTAAAGGGATTATTAAATTAGTAAACCAGACTTGTTTTTACTATCAAACTGCATTTTTATCATTGTTATCATAAATGATGCAGACGATGCCCCATATGATCATTTATATATCATTGCATTCAATATATATATTAAATTATAATTGCTATAAGTGTCCAGATGTCAGTTATATATATATAAATTAAAATCAAAATCTAGTTTAATTTTAAAGAAATATAGGTTATTTTTAAAATTATAAATTTAATAATTTTATAATTTCAGGCATCGGCTCATCAAAAAAATTTGGATGTAGGCGCCAATGTCTTCATTGGCAATTTGGATCCTGAAGTTGATGAAAAGCTTCTCTATGATACATTTAGTGCATTTGGTGTCATATTGCAAACCCCCAAAGTAAGTTTTGTTTATAAAAGCTATTGCAAGATAGCATCATATTTTATTCTTTTATTTATTTTGTCATAGTATATATTTTCTTCATATATCTTAGTTTGTTACTCATTTCCAAATTGTTTAAAGAGATGGGGAAAATATCAACAGAAAAATAATTATATATATGATCTTTATATTTATTGGTAATTAAAATATTTTGATTTTTAAATAAGCCATTCTTTTGATAATGTAGAATAGAAGGTCATTTTGAACAAATAAAATATTAAATAATGCAAACAAATAATCACTTCCTTTGTATCAAAATATTGACTGTGAAATGAAATTGGAAAGAAATCACAGACAAATGTATTAAATTAAACAAAGCTTTTCAAAATTTTCATAGTTTACCTTTCCTCTTAATGCAAATTTATATTTTTATATCATTTAAAAATAGTATGCTATTTTTTTTGTTGAGAAAATTATTTACATTATTTGAGGGATGAAAATTAATATTAATTGTAAAACATTTACTTGTGCTTTTTAAAAAAAATTTTTTTTTTATCAAGCAGTCTTTTAAAATTAAAAGCTACTATAAATAAGTTAAGAGTTAATTAAAAATGCAATGAGTAAAGTGGTTGAAATACTACAAAGCCTATTTATTTTCTCTCTCTGTTTTTTTTTTTTTTTTTAGAATTAAAAATAATTGCTAATAAATAGAATTTTTTTATATCTCAATAATATCCATTTTTTAGTATTGATCTGATTAATTTTTTATATTTTTAGCAGAAATGTGTAATGGTTCATTTATATTAAATTTAAATACTACACTTATATTTGTATTATATAAATACAATTTGTAAACCTTACTTCAAGCACTTTATAGAAAATATATATATACAGACACACTATCTTATGATTCGACTGGTTTGCAGTCCTCTTCAGATCTAATACTATGCCAGTTTCTTAAAAAGTTTCCAAAAAAAAAAAAAGTGTTTTAAAAAAATTATTGTTCTTTGGAAATTTTTAAGAAATTGAAATAGTAATAGCTCTGAGAAAGACTGTAGGTCAGTTAAAATGTTAGATTGTGGGTATTTATATATAATTAATTTTTTCTGCTATAAAGTATTTGAAGTAAAATATATAAAACATTACAGCAAAATAAAGGAAATAATAGATTTAGTTATATTTGTATTCTTAAATAAGCTATTATGGTGAGTTTCACACATCAGTTTATTAATCTTTTGTCTTTAGCTTTATTTTAAATACTTATAATTATTCCTTCCTTATAAATCATTGTTCAGCCTCTGTCTTCCTTTTTTCTTTTCCCTTCACAAATTGGTCAATTTTATTGTCATTTGTTTCATAAATCATTTTAATAATATCCTTTCATTTATTCTCCTCAATACTTTGATATTATTAATTCTACTATTCCAATGTACTTGTCCATTTTTCTCCAAATCCACATCTTCAAAGTACTCAATCTTCTTTTTTTTCAAATGATCAGTCTGCTTCATTTTTGAAAATGTAACTTTAATGGGTCATAAAGTAAACTCATACTTTTCATTAAAAGTCTTTTGTCCTTGCAGTATTCATTCTAACATTTTCATTATCAGATACCCAACTAACTAAATATTTCTGTCCAACTAATATTTTTAATTTTTATTATTTACACTTATGGATATTTTTTAAAATTTACATGCAGTCATTTTTATTTCAAACTTTCTAAAAATTTAATTAATTCTACGTAACTTTTGTTAAAATTTTTTTAATAATTCATCTAAATCAGAGTATTAAAAAATCAGATGAGCAATGTTCCTGTTTTATACTTATTTCTTTTTTAAGAAAATTTTTTTTTATCTGTATTTTTTACCATTCATCTTCAAAATATCCATTACAAAATGATCCAATTTACTCTTTCAAATACCTTTTTAAGATCAGTGAAACAATTATTAATTTTCCTTTCTCTTTCAGCATATTCTTTATCATTGCAATTGCATCTCTTTTATTTTTATAAACCAAACTGCTTTTCAAAAATCAGCATTATCTATTTTAAATACATATAATCAGAATTCTTAGCAACACTTTAGCTGCAAATCAAAATAGAAAGATACAAGACATTTTTAAAATTAATTTAGTCTTAAAGAAGAGGCACATATAGGAAGTAAAAAAACCAGAATATTATTATTATTATTTTTTGAATATTTATTTAGATGCATTGCTATGAGATTACACCTTTACACTTCATTGTATTAAGGGAATTATTAGTGTTGAAAGAAAACCTATCGGCCATTTTTTGAATCCTTATAAATAGCAATTAATTCTCTTGAAACAAAAACAGTTCTCCACTTTACTACCATCTATTTTTAAGTAATTATTGATTACCAAATGCATATAAAATCCCTATTGTTAGTATTTGAATGCCCATCCGCTGAAATTTACTACTAAGGTGTGGGATACAGTTATAAAGAATGCATATATGCTTGTAACAACTATCTTTAATTCAACTTTATCTATGAAGCTAAAAACGTGAAATTTAAATCAGTCAAAGATTTTGCACCCAAGTCAGTGTACTTGAATAATTACATAGTTCTGAAACCAGTTCAAAAATTATATACTTTAATACATTCAGTTCTTCATTAATTATAGATACCTTATTTCCCTGCCCAAAGTGTTACAAGTCATCAAGCGTCTAACTTAAACAATGTAAAACAAAAGCAGCTTTTCACTTTGCTATTATCTTGTGTATGCTTTGGTCAGTAATAAAGACAAAAATTAGTAACCATTCTGAGAATTGGAATTTGAATAGGATCGAGTTTGTAAATGCATTTGGTAATCACTAATTACTCAACCTTATACTAGATGGCAATAAAATAGAGAGCTGCTTTGATTTCATATTGTTTAAGTTGGGTGTAGTTTGTTGTTACTACATCTAACATGTCAGGGAAAATAAGATGCCTATAGTTAAAGAATCTAAAATATATAATTACTGAATTGGTTCAGATGAATATAATTTTTCAAACAGGTAGATTTGGGTTCAAAACTTTAGCATGATTCGAATTTCAAGTTTTTATTACAGATGCTTATTATTATTTGTCATCTTTTGAATATATTTACTCTCTATAAATAATTTTCCATTTCTTTGATTCAGTTGTTGTTTTCATTTATTAATTTTTACTTTTTACGCCCAAAGGGTTTATTTCTAATATACAAAATTCAACTATCTTATATTTTAATTCCTTTTCTAAATGTACTTTTCTAGCTTCAAATAATTTATATCTTAATTAACTGTTAATTTTTCTATATACACTTCTATCTGCTACACTATTTATTTTTTTAATTTTCTTCTCTTCTTTATTATTTTATTAATTATCTTATTGTTATCCCAACATTATTTTTATCTTTTACGTTTTTCATAACTTAGTATCTGTAATGCAGTTTTCTTTTAAATCCTTGAATGTTTCTCATCTTTTGTTTAAATGTATATGATCATTTATTCTTGTTTTTATTCATATTTATTTTTTTATCTAACAAATTTAAAACTTTTTTAATATTTTCTTTTAATTTAATGAAATATTTTTTCCCTGGTGTAGAATTTCTTGTATTTTTAAAATTTTTATTTCGACCAAACTAAAAATTTTGTCAGTTCTAGAATACTGTATATCATTAATGTTATTCCTAAACTTGTTTTTAATTTTTTAATTAATGTATTAATCAAATTTTTTTTAATCAGTGGTCTTTTCCAAGTGATTTATTTGTGGTCATCAACAAGCATTTGTAAATGACTATTTTAATTCGTGAATATATATTGTAACCTTATGATTGGGCTTGATGTTTATCAAGTCCTAATTGAATGGTCAAGTATTACCCATATAAAATATATATATATATATTTAATGCATTTAAATTAACCAAAGTTATACACTGCTTATTTATTATTATTATTCAACAATTGTAGCTTTTTTATCTTAAGAATAAAATTATTAAAATAGACCATAATAGTTTTTTTTTTTTATATATGTTCATGATTTCAATATAAACAAAATTTTCAATATGATTACTTTACCCTTTTCCTTTCTTTTTTTTTTACACATCTGCAGTATTATGTGATTGATAAATATTTTTTTCCACATGAAATATATTCCATATATATATATATATTTATCAACTTCCAATTGTAATTCTAGTATGTTGCTGGATCTATAAACAATCATAGTTCTATCTGTTAACTTCAGCATTTTATTATTCTGAAAAGAAGTTGAAGATAAACATTGATTCTTATTTTCATTATGCATATATATTTCATATACTTTATTAACTAATGGTACTATTTAATGATTAACACATTAGAAGTCCAATCTAGAATATAATTAACATAATAATTAATAAATCAAAATTTAAGTTGACAGTTGATTTACTTTTAATGAGATTCTATAATTATCAATTCTGCAGGTAAGGAATTTACAAGATGGCGCATTTATTTTGCCAGGACATGGGTTAAAGGCAATGCTTAGGGTATTGTATGGTAATACCCAATCCTTATACAAAAAAAATAATAACAACTGATGTTTTGGAATGACAAGCTAAGATTATAAAGATTAGATAGGCAGCCAGCATTTTAAACACATTAAATAATTATTAGGATATCTTGAGGCATGTATATATATAAATAACCATACATTCATAAAGGAATGAACTAATTTATTTATTTTTTATTAAATGTGGAATAAAATATCTACACACACACACATTGATACAGGAAGATTTAAGAGTTCCAATCATGACATGACAGAAATAATAATAATCTGACTCAAATTATGTTAACCAAGTTTCTTTTGTTTAAAAGAGTAAAAAAAAAAGAGTAAAAGTTTGTTGATTTTGAACGTGAAAAAAAAACCTAAGCAGTTTGTTGGTGGTTGTTAAAAAATGGAATACAGTTGAAAGTACAGTTTTAGAATAAGAATATATTTTTTTATTATTATATTAATTATCACGATTCTATTTCGTTTAAAAAAAAAAAAAAAAAACTGTTTAATATCTTGAATTGCATTTATCTGTTATGGATTTAAGTGCAGAATATTTTAAAAAGAAAAGAGACATTCTTTATTTAAGTTATGAACTTTCATTCGAATAAATTCTGAAAGATTTATATTTTGCTTATCAACTGTAAAAGTAGTATAATTATTATAAAATGCTTTTTTTTAAAATAAAAAGCAAACTAATAATGAAATAGAATTTTAGTTTCAAATAACAACTTTATTCACACTAAGAAGATACATATGGATATCATTTAACCTCTTTTTATTATAGGTTACATGCTTACAATGTACAGTGGCTCTACAATAAAAACAATAAATAAGAAAACTAATGGTAAAAAATAAAAAAAAATTACATAAATATAAGCTACTTAGGAATTATTTGGGTCAATTTGTTGACCACCAAATTCAGAGTTTTAACAATAAATAACAATTAAATGGAAAGGGCTGGATTATATTAATGCGACAACTTTTAGACTCTGCATAGGAGTCATTATGTCCAGTTTTTTAATTTTGCCATGACAGTACTATAAGTACCTAAGTGTTTTGATCTTCAGATCTCCAGTTGGTCCCATGTCTGACTGCCTAACCAGTGCTGGCATACTTTCCAGTCGTATTCTTTGGCCTCACCAAATAACTTGAGAAAAAGCTCTTGTGGATTATTATTCAATCCATTGTCAAAGACTCTCTTATTTCTCACTATCCATATAGCAAAATTTACAAAGGTGGCCAGTCTAATTTTACCATAAAGGCCACTCTTTACCGCCTTTGCGATATTTGTACCTGTAATGTCGGCTTCCCTGAATCTTTTAAGGGCACAAAAACGAAGATTATTCCATATTTCACATTGATCTAGGATATGGCTCATTGTCTCTTCATTTTTATTACACAGCGGGCAAATTTAGAATTTTAAAATACTAAATTGCATTTTCTTTATTATCATACATCTTATATATATATATAAACTGCATATAATACCGTTTCTATTTATAACGCTGTAACAAAACATTTTGTTACGCTCTTAAATTTCACGAGATTGCAACATACGGTGGCCGTTCGAGGGCGCCACCAAGCATTTCTGCCTAGACCGTATTATAAAATTTCTATAATAACGGTTAATTTATTTACGAACGGCAATCACCAAATGCAAATCTTAAAATAATTTTCTTTTAATGGACCAAAAGATTATAAAATGAATTATAAGAATTAATTATAATAAACAAAAAAAAAAACAAATCGACACTTCACTATTGTTGAAATATTTATTATACCTTTATTCTATTTGTTGGTTATTCCCTTCCCTCGTACTTGTCGAATCAAACCCTCCCGATCCTTTTTCTTTCTAATCAAGAATTAACATATATTATTCTTGAAGGAACATGCGCCATCACTTTACCAATTATACAATATTTTCTTCAAATATCATGGTATATAACTATGAGTGAACTCAAGGGCGACTTACTATAAGAGTGTGTTTGTTAAAAACAAACGCATTCAAACCTCCTCTTTCTAATGTTAAATCTTTTCATCTTAAATTTTTATTTGTCCTTGGATCGAGTATACAATTTTTCTTATTTAGATCTATACATTATAAGAACAACAATAATAGAAATTAAAGGTAAGTTTAATTAATAGAACGTAACCCTAACAAAAAAAACAACAACAATATAATGTGGATTAATTTGAATTAGTAAATACATCTACTTAAAGACTACATATCCCTCCCTTTCTATTGCTGAAACTTTGAGATTTTTGAAGTGAAGGCTTTTCTTTCATTTTTTAAATTCTGTTACGCAAATGTCTCTTGAAATTATAAAAAAAAAAAAAAAAGTCTATTTACCCTGATCGATCAGTGTAGATCCGGTATGGGTGGAATATTTCACTTTATATTATCATGGTTTGTCCGTGGTCTTCTTCCAGTCCATTCTCCTCGGCTAGCTCTCTATGTACGGCATTTACAAGGCAGTTCCAGGTGGTAATAGGAAGAGGTTCCCAGAAGGGAAAGTTCTGTTAGATCTAGCCGCTCAACATTTTCTCCTTGCGCTTTTTCTTATTTTTTTTTTAATGTAACTTTCGATTTTTACTATTAACAAGTCTGAGCCGAATTTTAAACTTATAGATTAGGTAATGACCTCGGCAGAAATTCAATTAATTTAAACAAAAGGAAAGTCCGTAATTTATAGTTTTTTTTTAAAAACCTCAGTTCACACCTTTAATGTTCTCTTCTTTCATTTCATATTTTATTTTAAAATCCCAAAGAAACATTCCAATTGATCAGCATAATAGATAGCATAAAATACCTTCATTATCAAAGCCCCAACAATAGAACTAATTGCTTTCTTTTCCCTTCTATCTTTAAGAATTTTTTTTTTTAGACTAAACAAAAGACAAACTTTTATCAAAAACATGCAAGATCTTGATCTAATTTATTTTAACTTCTCAAAAACTCCATTTTAAAATTAAGTGTTAATTTATTTCTTTTTTTAAAATTATGTATTATAAAACGATATTTTTATTTTAACAAAACATATGTGTGTGTATATATACGTGAGTATGAGCTGACATAAAAATACCAGCTCATTGCACCCTTTTCCAAAAATAAAAAAAAAAACTTAAAAAAACTTTTAATCATGCCGTGAGATCTTAATTTGTTTTCTTTTCTTTACAAGGTTTTAGGCTTCGTGCATTATAAGTGCACTTTTTATTTCTTTTACCTTGTATTATAAATGCATTAGGTCCGCATTTTTGGATGATCCTGTATGGGCCTTCGAATAGGGGGAAAACTTTTTATATTGTTTATCACTTAATTAACCCAGTCTCCTACCGTAAATTGTCTTGGGCAAGCATTCCCCTTCTTTATTCTCTGTTCAGCTTTCTTCTTTAATCTGTCTCTAGCCAAGCTTTGATCCTCCACTACATTTATCATTTCAGTAACAGTGGGAACGGGACATTTGAGGAGAGAAGGCTCAACTCGACTGTAATGCAAGCATTCTGGAGTTAACCCTGTAGATTTGTGGTAGTTATAACTAATTATTTTAACCCTTTGTGGCAATACTTTAAACCACTGTTGATGGTTACCTTTCAAATGTACGCGAAATAAGTTCCCCAATTCTTTCATAACCCATTCGCAAGTGTTATATTGAGGTGAGAACATGATGTATCTGTTCTTGCTGGAGCCAATTCTTCCATTCTCTCGATATAAAAGGAGTTCCATGATCACTCAAAATCGTCCGAGGTTTGCCAACTTGAACAAATTGTTTTTCTTTTAGCACAGTTATGGAAGACCTGGCGTCAGCCTTTCGTAGAAGGTAGGCCTGTACTAATTTTGAGAAAACGTCAAAGGCCACCAATATATATTTATATCTATGAAATGATGGTAGCGGGCCGTAAAAATCTATGGCTAGAAGCTCGTTCGGGTTTTTAGCTATTATTGGCACCGGTGTCCCAGCGTAATTTTTATTAGCTGGTTTACTTTGCCAACACTCATGGCACCCGTGTAATGTAGTAACCACTGACCTATACAAACTTGGTCAATAATACCATCTGTATTAGTTTATTAATTTTAAGAGACCCATAATGCCCATATATACCATGCACATACTTTATTAGTCTTTCCCTTAGATTTTGCGGTATAAATACTCTCCAATAATCTACTCCCTTTCTAACCTGAAACATCAACAACCCATTTATTATTTTATACCGATATAATTTGTTTTTTTTTTTGCGTGCAATTTTTTTGTTGTCTGACATTTGCTTCTTTACAGCCTTGTATCAGCTTCCAGCTCGTAGTGTCTGAGTTTTGAAAAAAATAGAGTCTTTTCAAATCTTTCTCTATCGATACCGCAGGATCTTCTTTAAGAGATATTAATCGTGCTTCCTTCAGTGTTAAATTTTGACTGTGATCCATAAGCGGATTTCTGCTTAATATATCCGGTACTATATTTTCTTTCCCGGAGCAATGAATTACCCTGTAATTAAACTTCTGTAAGTATAATGCCCATTTTACAAGTCTATCATTAGTTAAGTAACACCTATTTATAAACTCTAAGCTTTTATGATCGGTGATAATAATAACCTCAGACCTAAAAGCAAATGTTTAAGTTAATTTAATGCCCAAACAATTTCCAATGCCTCCCTTTCCATAGTGGTATAATTTCTTTCCGCTGGATTTAATATCCTACTTAAAAAATACAAAACCTGAGGTATCTTCTCTTCATTCTCTTGAAACAGTACCGCTCCCAATCCTACACTACTACTATCAGTTTGTAACCTAAACGGTTTGTCAAAATTTTTTTATGTATCTGTTTAAATGCTTGCTCTTGTTTTTCTGTCCATTCCCACTTGCTTTCTTTTCTCAGTAAATGCACAAGTGCTTCCGTATCTGTAGAAAAATCTTTGTAGAACCTTTGATAGAAATTGCATATACCAAGGAACGATCTAATCTGTTTTCTATTTTTTGGTTGAGGGAATTTAACGATCGCTTCTATCTTGTCAGGATGGGGCCTCACCCCTTTAGCACATATGAGATGACCGAGAAATATAATTTCTTCCTGAAATATATTACTTTTCTTCAGATTTATTGTAATGTTCTTTTCGTGACACTCACGGAGGAACACAACTAAATTTTCTAAATGTTCCTGAGGAGATCGTGATGCAATCACGACATCGTCCATATAATAGAGTATAAATTCTTTTACCCTCGGAGAAAGTACCTGGTCTAAACATCGTAATAGCCCCGACCTACTGTTAATTAGTCCAAACGGAACTCATTGAAACACGTATGTAAAGCCTTCATAATGGAATGCCGTGTATTTTTGAACCTCAGTGTGGAGCGCCATCTGCCAGTAACTTGATGTCAAATCGAATGACGAAAAAATTTTTTTTTCTTTAAGTTCCAACAGCAAATCTGTAATTCGAGGCGGCACATCCCGATCCGGTATAGTAATAGTATTTAACTGCCGAGCATCTAAGCATACTCTCATAGAGCCGTCCTTTTTTGCAATTACTAAAGGGTTTATATACTGTGACTGTTGTATTTTTATAATACCCCATTGTTCCATTTGTTGTATTTGTTTATCAACTTCCTCTGTATATTTGACAGGAACTGGGTACGACCTACCCTGAAAATGAGTTTCTTCTTTCACCTTTATCCGATGAACATATCCCTTTATAATTCCGGGTTTAATGGCGAATACTTGTTCATTTTTCAAAAGTGCCTCTTTAAGCTGACTTTTCCAGCCCCTATTATTACTACCTAATTCAGTTATTTTACATTCTATTTCTTGGTATATGTCATTAGTTACCATGTAAGCTACCCTGTTATCACTCTATCTGTTATATCCACTAAATGGCATCCTTTCGTTTCCTATCATTATATTCTTTTCGCTATAATTAATTTTCGTCCCGGTTCAGTGCATAAAATCCGACCCCAATATAAGACCTACCAAACCTGACATTGATAATAATGTATGCTGTATTTTTTTTCTTCCCACTTGTACTTCCCCGTATATTTGTATAGGATCTAACTTAACACTTTTGCCATTAGCCATAGTTATTTCAGATTTTCTTAATGGTAGCAACTGTATTTCCCTCTTCTGATCTCTGATTCGATCTAATATTTTATTTGAGATTATCGAGACTTGGCTTCCCGTGTCTAGTAGGGCCTGTATCTCTATTCCCTGTATTTTTATCGTTATCACTGGGCAAGTTTGTTCTGCCATCATTTGTATTTTCTCTTCTTCCTCAATTACTACATTTAACAGCTTAGGGAGTTGTTCTTGTTTCTCTTCTTCCTGTACATTTTCTTCTTCTCTAAGAACTTCCAATATGTCTTCCACACCTTCGCACCTACAGACAGCTAATCTCTCGTATATTTTGCAGTAAGTTTTTTTTTATAATACTTATAATTTGCCGTTCAGCAATAGGATATTGTATCACCCTTCTCAATTTTACCATTTGCTTTAAAAAAAACTGTCTATATCCTATCCCTTCTTCTTTTTTATACCTTTCTAATTCGACCACTCTTCGTAACTTTTCTTGTCTCTTTACGTTCCAAAACGTATGTATTAATTTATTTTTGTACTGTTTGAAATCATCCGGTCTTTTCTGTATCGTTCTCCACCAATCTCTTGCCGTGCCTGCCAAATAATTACTTGCTATATGTTTTTTTTCTTCTTCCCTTGTCTCGTACATACAAAAACACTCTTCTAAACTTTCTAAGTGTCCGAATAGTGTCTCCTCTTTGTCTCCTTCGAACATTTTTATCTTAATTTTATCCTGCATTTTATCTACAATATTTTAAATTTACTTCTGACATTCAAAACCCTCCCCTACTGGGACACTAACTTCTCGCTCTAACCACCCAAACCTGCCTTACCCCACTTTTACCCTAATCTCAAGCCGTTTATTTAATTACTGAGCCCTACAGGTTGAGACGCCATTTTCTTATATTTCACCCGCCGCCACCCTCTATAACAAAACATTTTGTTACACTCTTAAATTTCACGAGATTGCAACATACGGTGGCCATTCGAGGGTGCCACCAAGCATTTCTGCCTAGACCGTATTATAAAATTTCTATAACGGTTAATTTATTTACGAACGGCAATCACCAAATGCAAATCTTAAAACAATTTTTTTTTAATGGACCAAAAGATGATAAATGAATTATAAGAATTAATTATAATAAACAAAAAAAACAAAAACAAATCGACACTTCACTATAGTTGAAATATTTATTATACCTTTATTCTATTTGTTTGTTATTCCCTTCCCTCGTACTTGTCGAATCAAACCCTCCCGATCCTTTTTATTTCTAATCAAGAATTAACATACATCATTCTCTAAGGAACATGCGCCATCACTTTACCAATTATACAATATTTTCATCAAACATCATGGTATATAACTATGAGTGAACTCAAGGGCGACTTACTATAAGAGTGTGTTTGTTAAAAACAAACACATTCAAACCTCCTCTTTCTAATGTTAAATCTTTTCATCTTAAATTTTTACTTGTCCTTGGATCGAGTATACAGTTTTTCTTATTTAGATCTATACATTATAAGAACAACAATAATAGAAATTAAAGGTAAGTTTAATTAATAGAATGTAACCCAAAAAAACAATAAATAATAATAAAAAAAAACAATATAATGTGGATTAATTTGAATTAGTAAATACATCTACTTAAAGACTACATATCCCTCCCTTTCTATTGCTGAAACTTTGAGATTTTTGAAGTGAAGGCTTTTCTTTCATTTTTTAAATTCTATTACGCAAATGTCTCTTGAAATTATAATAAAAAAAAAAAAGTCTATTTACCCTGATCGATCAGTGTAGATCCGGTATGGGTGGAATATTTCACTTTATATTCATCGTGGTTTGTCCATGGTCTTGCAGTCCGTTCTCCTCGACCAGCTCTCTATGTACAGCATTTACAAGGCAGTTCCAGGTGGTAATAGGAAGAGGTTCCCAGAAGGGAAAGTTCTGTTAGATCTAGCCGCTCAACATTTTCTCCTTGTGCTTTCTTCTTATTTTTTTTTTAATGTAACTTTCGATTTTTTCTATTGACGAGTCCGAGCCGAATTTTAAACTTATAGATTAGGTATTGACCTCGGCAGAAATTCAATTAATTTAAACAAAAGGAAAGTCCGTAATTTATAGTTTTTTTTTTAAAAGCCTCAGTTCACACCTTTAATGTTGTCTTCTTATATTTCATATTTTATTTTAAAATCCCAAAGAAACATTTCAATTGATCAGCGTAATAGATAGCATAAAATACCTTCACTATCAAAGCCCCAACAATAGAACTAATTGCTTTCTTTTCCCTTCTATCTTTAAGAATTATTTTTTTTAGACTAAACAAAAGACAAACTTTTATCAAAAACATGCAAGATCTTGATCTAATTTATTTTAACTTCTCAAAAACTCCATTTTAAAATTAAGTGTTAATTTATTTCTTTTTTAAAATTATGTATTATAAAACGATATTTCTATTTTAACAAAGCATATGTGTGAGTATATATATATGTGAGTATGAGCTGACATAAAAATACCAGCTCATTGCACCCTTTTCCAAAAATAGAAAAAAAAAAATAAAGAAAAAAACTTTTAATCACGCCGTGAGATCTTAATTTGTTTTCTTTTCTTTACAAGGTTTTAGGATTCATGCATTATAAGTGCACTTTTTATTTCTTTTACCTTGTATTATAAATGCATTAGGTCCGCATTTTTGGATGATCCTGTATGGGCCTTCGAATAGGGGGAAAAACATTTTATATTGTTTATCACTTAATTTGCTAACTGGCTGAGTTTTAACATAAACCCAGTCTCCTACCGTAAATTGTATTGGGCAAGCATTCCCCTTCTTTGATCTCTGTTCAGCTTTCTTCTTTAATCTGTCTCTAGCCAAGCTTTGATCCTCCACTACATTTATCATTTCAGTAACAGTAGGAACGGGACATTTGAGGAGAGAAGGCTCAACTCGACCGTAATGCAAGCGTTCTGGAGTTAACCCTGTAGGTTCATGGTATGTATAATTAATTATTTTAACCATTTGTGGCAATACTTTAAACCACTGTTGATGGTTACCTTTCAAATGTACACGAAATAAGTTCCCCAATTCTTTCATAACCCATTTGCAAGGGTTAGATTGAGGGTTATGGATAGAGGTGAGAACATGATGTATCTGTTCTTGCTGGAGCCAATTCTTCCATTCTCTCGATATAAAAGGAGTTCTGTGATCACTCAAAATCGTCTGAGGTTTGCCAACTTGAACAAATTGTTTTTCTTTTAGCACAGTGGTAGGCCTGTTCTAATTTTGAGAAAACATCAAAGGCCACCAATATATATTTATATCTACGAAATGTCAGTAACGGGCCGTAAAAATCTATGGCTAGAAGCTTGTTCGGGTTCTTAGCTATTATTGGTGCCGGTGTCCCAGTGTAATTTTTATTAGCTGGTTTCTTTTGCTGACACTCATGGCACCCCTGTTACATAGTAACCACTGACCTTGGCCAATAGTTTACTAGTTTTAAGAGACCCATAATGCCCATATATACCAAGCACATACTTTATTAGTCTTTCCCTTAGATTTTGCGGTATAAATACTCTCCAACAATCTACTCCCTTTCTAACCTGAAACATCAACAACCCATTTATTATTTTATACCGATATTTTAACGGTCACTGAAAGAGCCTTCAACGTATCTGCCGTACGAGGGCGCCATCTAGGCATTTGAACCTAGAAAAATTTATATAGTAGGCAGATACGTAAGTTAAGATTCAAAAAAAAATTTTATATATATTATTCTGACAGTTTGCCCAATGTCACTAGCTCATAGAGTAGCAGAGATTTAAACATTTTTATAACTTTTAATAGATTTAGATTCTCAATATATTAATATTTAAAACAATAAAATAAAAGAAGCCACTGCCAGTAATTAACACACAAATAGATTTTATTAACGCACATTTAAAATTTGAGGAATAAATTTATTTTTAGATTTTAACATTAATTTTTTTTAAAGTTTAAATTACTATTTTAAATAGACCGCACAGATGAATATTTAAATTATGTTTTACTTTAGCATGTCGAGCATAGATAGTCTACCTAGATTTTTTCCACTTAAAAACTTATCAAAACATTCATTCAATCTCAGACTAAAAGTTCGCAGCCAATCCAATGTCAGCTTCCAGATATATATTTGCAACCAATGCAATATGAAAATGCTAGCATAAAACTATGCTGACAGGAATGTGCATCTGACAGCGTGATAATTTAAGGGAAATGATCCGTGTCCAGGACAGGAAAAGTGCATCTGCCTGACTAAGGAATCATGTATATAATTTTTTTTTAAGAGTGCTACGTATGGGGGAGAGTGGTCTTTCTGCCGTCTTATAAATCCCTGTCCATAGAGCTAGAAGGGGTCAATGGCGCAGCAAATACATCTGCGACTATTTCAACGATATGACTGCCTCTTTGGGGTCATGCATTCAGTTGGGCACGTTGCCCTGTATGCTAAACACGCTTCACATTACATTAATATAAACACCCATATATCCTTCCACAAGCATTGTCCTAACTACGAAACAAATAGCCTGAAATTAGAATCCCTTAAACTAAACATAAACAAATTTAAACATAGTTATTAATCTTTATCCATGCAACTATCTACACCCAACTTTAAATTTAGTACATTTTAGTTAAAACATAACACACACAAAAAAAAATGAAATGGAAATGATTGCTTAAACATCTGCATAAAAAAAATATTAATAATTGAATTTGCATTCTTTAATTCAGAAAAGAGTTCTTATTTTCAGCTATTAATTCATTGCAATTTTAGAAAAGTTCTTATTAGATAGACACAAGAGTTCATACTTTACGGATTGAGTAGATTTAGAAGTCCATCTTCGTGATCACTTTCATAGATTTTGTCCTTCTTTGAAACGAAACCACTACTTGCCATTCATTTGGTCAGGAACTGTCATCCAGAGGCCTCAGCTGGTTGTCCGGAAAATTAAATTTATTGCAGACTTCCACATCGTAAAAATCTGCAATATAGCTAGTTATAACGATATATTCATAGTCAGCTCTCCGATCCCAATTATAATAATCCTTTGGCTTTTATATTTTTATTAGTCTCTTATCATTAGATGTTGGGATTCAACGAGCCAAACATCACTAATCCTCTCGTGTTTCAGTTATGGTCCGTGCTGTCATTTTCGTGCTTGCATTGGTCATTTGATTTCTTTGTATTTTCTTATCTGACCGTTTAATTTATTTTAAATGCCTTAATGGCCATCTTGCTTTCGAACAATCATCTAATTAATAAAACAATCATTTCCATTTTCTAAGATTATAGAAATCAACATTATTTCTATTTTTAAAATATCAATCTTTATATTTTTACTTTTTTACAAAAAAAATACTTTCAAATACTTTTTCTTAAAATAGTTTAAGTTTTCCATCTGCGTGACAATATATATATTAAACAACTTTTAATTTTTAGTTTTTAAGTTTTTTCTTTTTAATAAATCAATTTTTATTTACGATCTTTTTATTTTCATTTTAAAATAATGTAATGGAATATTATATTCCCTTACAATATAATTTGTTTTTTTTTTTTGCGTGCAATTTTTTTGTTGTCTGACATTTTCTTCTTTACAGCCTTGTATGAGCTTCCTGCTCATAGTGTCTGAGTTTTGAAAAAAATGGAGTCTTTTCAAATGTTTCTCTATCGATATCACAGGATCTGCTTTAAGAGATATTAATCGAGCTCCCTCCAGTGTTAAATTTTGACTGTGATCCGTAAGCGGATTTCTGCTTAATATATCCGGTACTATATTTTCTTTCCCGGAGCAATGAATTATCCTGTAATTAAACTTCTGTAAGTATAATGCCCATCTTATAAGTCTATCATTAGTTAAGTAACACCTATTTATAAACTCTAAGCTTTTATGATCGGTGATAATAATAACCTCAGACCCTAAAAGCAAATGTTTAAGTTTATTTAATGCCCAAACAATTGTCAATGCCTCCCTTTCCATAGTGGTATAATTTCTTTCCGCTGGATTTAATGTCCTACTTAAAAAATACAAAACCTGAGGTATCTTCTCTTCATTCTCTTGAAACAGTATTGCTCCCAATCCTACGCTACTACTATCAGTCTGTAACCTAAACGGTTTGTCAAAATCCGGATAGGCGAGTGTTACAGTACCTACAAAAATTTTTTTTATCTGTTTAAACGCTTGCTCTTGTTTTCCGTCCATTCCCACTTGCTTTCTTTTCTCAGTAAATGGACAAGTGCTTCCGTATCTGTAGAAAAATCTTTGTAGAACCTTTGATAGAAATTGCATGTACCAAGGAACGATCTAATCTGTTTTCTATTCTTTGGTTGAGGGAATTTAATGATCGCTTCTATCTTGTCAGGATGGGGCCTCACCCCTTTAGCACATATGAGATGACCGAGAAATATAATTTCTTCCTGAAATATATTACTTTTCTTCAGATTCATTGTAAAGTTCTTTTCGTGACACTCACGGAGGAACACAACTAAATTTTCTAAATGTTCCTGAGGAGATCGTGACACAATCACGACATCGTCCATATAATAGAGTATAAATTCTTTTACCCTCGGAGAAAGTACCTGGTCTAAACATCGTAATAGCCCTGACCCACTGTTAATTAGTCCAAACGGAACTCGTTGAAACACGTATGTAAAACCTTCATAATGGAAGGCCGTGTATTTTTGAACTTCAGCATGGAGCGCTATCTGCCAGTAACTTGATGTCAAATCGAATGACGAAAAATATTTTTTTTCTTTAAATTCCAACAGCAAATCTGTAATTCGAGGTGGCATATCCCGATCCGGTGTAGTAATAGTATTTAACTGCCGAGCATCTAAGCATACTCTCATAGAGCCATCCTTTTTTACAATTACTAAAAGGTTTATATACGGTGACTTGTTTTTTTATAATACCCCATTGTTCCATTTGTTGTATTTGTTTATCAACTTCCTCTGTATATTTGACAGGAACTGGGTATGACCTACCCTGAAAATGAGTTTCTTCTTTCACCTTTATCCGATGAACATATCCCTTTATAATTCCGGGTTTAATGGCGAATACTTGTTCATTTTTCAAAAGTGCCTCTTTAAGTTGAATTTTCCAGCCCCTATTGTTACTACCTAACTTAGTTATTTTACAGTTCTATTTCTTGGTATATGTCATTAGTTACCATGTAAGCTACCCTGTTATCACTTTGTCTGTTATATCCACTAAATGGCACCCTTTTTTTCGCTATAGTTAATTTTTGTCCCGGTTCGATGCATAAAATCCGACCCCAATATAAGATCTACCAAACCTGACATTGATAATAATGTATGCTGTATTTTTTTTTCTTCCCACTTGTACTTCCCCGTATATTTGTATAGGATCTAACTTAACACTTTTGCCATTAGCCATAGTTATTTCAGATTTTCTTAATGGTAGCAACTGTATTTCCCTCTTCTGATCTCTGATTCGATCTAATATTTTATTTGAGATTATCGAGACTTGGCTCCTTGTTTAGTAGGGCCTGTATCTCTATTCCCTGTATTTTTATCGTTATCACCGGGCAAGTTTGTTCCTCCATCGTTTGTATTTTCTCTTCTTCCTCAATTGTTCCTCAATTACTACATTTAACAGCTTAGGGAGTTGTTCTTGTTTCTCTTCTTCCTGTACATTTTCTTCCTCTCTAAGAACTTCCAATATGTCTTCCACATCTTCGCATCTACAGACAGCTAATCTCTCGTATATTTTGTGGTAAGTTTTTTTTATAATACTTATAATTTGCCGTTCAGCAATAGGATATTCTATCATCCTTCTCAATTTTTACCATTTGCTTTAAAAAAGACTGTTTATATCTTATCCCTTCTTCTTTTTTATACCTTTCTAATTCTACCACTCTTCGTAACTTTTCTTGTCTCTTTACGTTTCAAAACGTATGTATTAATTTATTTTTGTACAGTTTGAAATCATCTGGTCTTTTCTGTATCATTCTCCACCAATCTCTTGCCGTGCCTGCCAAATAATTACTTGCTATATTTATTTTTTCTTTTTCCCTTGTCTCGTACATACAAAAACACTCTTCTAAACTTTCCAAGTGTCCGAATAGAGTCTCCTCTTTGTCTCCTTCGAACATTTTTATCTGAATTCTATCCTGCATTTTATCTACAATATTTTAAATTTACTTCCGACATTCAAAACCCTCTCCTACTGGGACACTAACTTCTCGCTCTAACCACCCAAACCTGCCTTACCTCACTTTTACCCTAATCTCAAGCCGTTTATTTAGTTAATGAGCCCTACATGTTGAGACGCCATTTTCTTATATTTCACCCGCCGCCACCCTCTGTAACAAAACATTTTGTTACGCTCTTAAATTTCACGAGATTGCAACATACGGTGGCCGTTCGAGGGTGCCACCAAGCATTTCTGCCTAGACCGTATTATAAAATTTCTATAATAACGGTTAATTTATTTACGAACGGCAATCACCAAATGCAAATCTTAAAATAATTTTCTTTTAATGGACCAAAAGATTATAAAATGAATTATAAGAATTAATTATAATAAACAAAAAAAAAAACAAATCGACACTTCACTATTGTTGAAATATTTATTATACCTTTATTCTATTTGTTGGTTATTTTCTTCCCTCGTACTTGTCGAATCAAACCCTCCCGATCCTTTTTCTTTCTAATCAAGAATTAACATATATCGTTTGCGAAGGAACATGCGCCGTCACTTTACCAATTATACAATATTTTCATCAAATATCATGGTATATAACTATGAGTGAACTCAAGGGCGACTTACTATAAGAGTGTGTTGTTAAAAACAAACGCACTCAAACCTCCTCTTTCTAATGTTAAATCTTTTCATCTTAAATTTTTACTTGTCCTTGGATCGAGTATACAATTTTTCTTATTCAGATCTATACATTATAAGAACAACAATCATAGAAATTAAAGGTAAGTTTAATTAATACAATGTAACCCAAAAAAACAATATAATGTGGATTAATTTGAATTAGTAAATACATCTACTTAAAGACTACATATCCCTCCCTTTCTATTGCTGAAACTTTGAGATTTTTGAAGTGAAGGCTTTTCTTTCTTTCTTTAAATTCTATTACGCAAATGTCTCTTGAAATTATAATAAAAAAAACGTCTATTTACCCTGATCATCAGTGTTGTTCCGGTATGTGTGGAATATTTCACTTTATATTCATCGTGGCTTGTCCGTTGTCTTCATCCAGTCCGTTCTCCTCAGCTAGCTCTCTATGTACGGCATTTACAAGGCAGTTCCAGGTGGTAATAGGAAGAGGTTTCCAGAAGGGAAAGTTCTGTTAGATCTAGTCGCTCAACATTTTCTTCTTGCGCTTTCTTCTTATTTTTTTTTTAATGTAACTTTCGATTTTTACTATTGACGAGTCCGAGCCGAATTTAAACTTATAGATTAGGTAATGACCTCGGCAGAAATTCAATTAATTTAAACAAAAGGAAAGTCCGTAATTTATAGTGTTTTTTTAAAAGCCTCAGTTCACACCTTTAATGTTCTCTTCTTTTATTTCATATTTTATTTTAAAATCCCAAAGAAACATTCCAATTGATCAGCGTAATAGATAGCGTAAAATACCTTCACTATCAAAACCCCAACAATAGAACTAATTGCTTTCTTTTCCCTTCTATTGTTAAGAATTTTTTTTTTAGACTAAACAAAAGACAAACTTTTATCAAAAACATGCAAGATCTTGATCTAATTTATTTTAACTTCTCAAAACCTCCATTTTAAAATTAAGTGTTAATTTATTTCTTTTTTTAAAATTATGTATTATAAAACGATATTTCTATTTTAACAAAATATATGTGTGTGTATATATATGTGAGTATGAGCTGACATAAAAATACCCCCTCAATGGAAACTTTGAAAAATCCTATATTTAACTACTTATTTGGATATATATATAATATAATGATGCAATCTTGCTAAATTAATTGTTGCAGGATCTTTGTGCCTTCTTTGTGCTATCAAATGGTGATAAAGTCTAATCATTGATATGCTTAGGGTCTAAATAAGCGTGGAATGATTTAGAGAAAGTTCTCATGGAATCGGAAAGGAAATTGCTACAAAATCAGGAGCTTTATGAGCTCGACTTCATCATGGGAATTGTTTTAAGTGGTTGGAGTTTGAAATCATTCAACATGCACGAATAAAAGAAAGACACCATCTGCTGAAAACACTGAAGCCACTCTTACAAATTTTAACCCATTATTTTTAAAGAAGTCTAAGATTTCGTTTAATTTTGATGCTCTTAAATATTTTGTATTTGTATTTTTTGGTGTATACTGAGAGTTGAGGTACAATTTTTCTCACTCTTTTACTTATTTGCAGAAAGCATTTTTTTTTCCTCTAAATCTTGAAATGTAAAGAATCCATTTTGCTTAAATTTTGATAGGAGGAGAAAAATATAAATACACAACTCAAGGTCTACATATATAATTTTATATGTTTGTAAATAAAATCTTAGCATAATTGGGTATATTAGATTTGACATCTGGACATTGACTTAAAAGACAAAGTTAAGATTTTTAAACATCTACATTTAATTAGGCATTTAATATATAAAATTAAATATTTATTTTACTTACTAACAAGTAATTATATATAAGTAAATTTTTCTGTTTGTATGATTAACAATTTTATGAATGAACGCTATCTATAAAACATAAATTAACACTCGATAGACATAAGTGTAGCATACATTCAGATGACATAATCTAATTACACATTGAACATCTAATAATATAGATTGATCTTTGGGATAATAGGTACATTCTATATTGTCGTGCATTGTAATTTTATTTTTTTTAATTGATATATTTAATATTTAACTTCTATTGTTCAGATTGGGGTATGTGACCATTTTGTTGTAATCACGAATCAACAGTAATATTAAGTTGTATTATAGTAAAGACACACACCTATACTTTATTATATTCATGTGTATATTTTATTGAGTTATAATTGCTATAAATTTGGAACCTGAATTTTGTTAATAAATATTTGTTGTTTGAAGTTAAAATCTTTGTTTCTATAGTTTCTAGATTATCGATCATCATTCATACTTCACTTCACTCACCAGGATATCTAGTGTACATGTTCACACATCTTTTATACATATTCATGATATTTGTGAGAACTTAAGAATACTTTCATTAGTAAAAAGCCATTAGGGACCTATATAGAGGTCACATTATTGCCATCCTGTTTAAATCCATCCTTGGGTAGAGTTAAAGGCAAATTTCTTCACTGAGTTTGAACACCGAGATATTAACTATCTAATAATATAGTTATGCCAATTTTTAAATTCATTTGACTGAAAGCACAAAATAATATTCTTTCCCTTTCTCTTGCTGTTCCAAATAAGTTATAATGATTTTTATAATGCATACAGTAAACATAATAATTAAAACAATTATAAAGAATAAAAATGTGTGCCTATGAACTCCTGGTTTTGTTTAAGTTTGAAATTCATTTTAGCGAGATTTTTTTTTTTTTAAGATGCCTGCTAGTTTTATATGTGAACCTTGATGATTATGAATTGACAGAAGTGACATATATCATGTACACAGGTCAAGTGGCGTCCCCTACTCTATTAGTTGTAAGTTAAAATATAATTCAATCCCATTCTCAATTCAATTCAAATTTTACTTTTGATAAATTTTCAGTTATGCTATTTTCAGAGGTTGTTATCATTTCCCCTGTTATTCTAGTTGTTCTCTGTACTCTATCCACATCTTTATTTTTATTTTTATAAACTTTCATCAGAGAGAATTATTGTACAAAATAAGCCAATTAAATCGTTGTATGTGCATACATTAATATATAATTAATAATTCTCCATCTATAAGCATAAGTGTTGTTCAAAATCATTTTAAATTGCAATAAAAATATGCTTAAGAATTAATTATAAAGATTAATTTAGAATAGTTATAATTTTAAATCTTTTTGATTATTATTTAATAATAGTAAAATAGAAAATATTTCTGTACTTTCAAATTAATAAATTATTACTTTGACACTATTAAAAGTAGTCCATCTGACAGACTGCATATAAAGTCCCATACACAACCTGGCAGAGTATATAGCATATCTTGAATAGTCCAAGTCTTTATCATTCTCAGGAGGTTTATTGATAAAAATTTACTTACTTTTATAATATATATAATAAGATATTTATTTATATAGCGCTATGTTAATAAATTGTAATTGTAAATTAGCAATTAGGCTAATGCACATGTGCTTTACAGATTGTAAAGTATGCGTAAATGAATACCAATAAAATTTGACAACTATGATAGCACATCACTGATATAATACACTTATTTAATACTGAATATTTATTATTTTAATTATTACCAATTAAAATTTAAATTTTTATATAATTAACTATTTAAATAGGTAAATAAATAATCAATCAAACAAGATTGAAATAAACAACTATTAATAATTATATTTAAATATTTATCAAACCGGCTTTCATCTCCATTGAGACCTTCTCAAGATATTATATTATACAATTCACATAAATAATAATATTCACCCCATCTACTGGACATTATTTACATTATATTTCATTTTCTTTTTAAACATGTCCATATATTATAAATAAATAAATTTAACATATTATACATCTAAAAATTTTAACAATATATAGCCATATATATATAGTGATATAGTCATTTAAATAGGGCTTGATAAACATTGAGCCCAACCATAAGGTTACAATATATATAGAGAGAGAGGGGAGATGACAAAAATTTGAAGATGAGTTTTGCAATGATTATATAAGCCAATCTAAAGTACAACTTTGATTGCGTACAATAAGTAATATCCTTATATCCAAGCTTTTTGCAGATACCTAGAACTGCAGATAATACTAAATGTTATATATGTGTTTCACATATATATTTATACTTATGATACTATTTATTTTAAAAAAATATATACCTTAAAATATCATCAGAAATAAAATAATGTTGATGCAATGATAAATAGAGATCACATGTTTGTATGTACTATGCTGAAATCTGAGATTGTATGTGAATGAGTTTACTTGGTATATGTGTATTTTTCTTTATCTACTAAATTTTCATTTTATCCCATAAAGAAACAGAAAAATGAATCACCAATTTTTGTATGACAATATATTTGTGTTTCATAAATTGTTTTGCATAGTCATTATAAAAATCATCTCTAGAATAGATTTTTTTTTGCATCTTTTTTTTTTTTTTAAATCTTTGGAGTTGGAATGACAATATTCTTTAACAAGTAGCTACTGTATGTTTTAATTTATCCAGATGTTTGATTCAATCAATTGAAAAATTTAAAGCAATGTTTGAAAATATCTTTCCAATGTAATTTTATTCATAATACTTCATATTACACAGCTTCTAAATGATAGTACAAGTGAAAAAGTGATGGTGGAAAATCTGAAACCATTTATAATTAAAACTGGTGATGAATAATGATGTATATTAATTCCAATTCTATTTTCCATTTTTATAATAATAAATTGCAACACAAATTCCAATGTAGTGCTGTTACATTTAATAAATTAAAAAATAAGATAGTTCAACATAGCAATACAAACAAATTAGTTGTACATAGAGCTATAATTTTGTTAAATTTATTGATAACGATATAAGATATGGAGCCAACATCAACATAACAATCAGGTAATGATAAATAATTGGTTTGAGACTATTTCCATAATATTCTGATAAATATACTATAAAGATTATAGACCAATTGTATATTATTCAGCTTCCTAGATGTTATAATATTGAATTTACAATTACATAATTATATATTCATTCAACAGGACATTAAAAATGGTTGAAAACTAAAAAAAATAGTAATATTTTATAATGAACTTGAGAAAACAAGATATTGGTTTTCAAACTGAAGTTTTCTGCAGAAGAATTAAAAAAACAATTCTTCAAAAATCAATGGCAGTAGTATCAGTCAGATTTAAAATTTATGTGCCAACATAGCCTGGGAAATATAGCATTAAAATCTTTTGCCTCAGTGATGTTTATGCAGTTACGTTCTAAGGTCTTACATATATTCAAGAAAAGATTCTAATAATAACAAATCCCCCAATCTGTTATCAGATTGGTGAAGTCAATCCAAAGATCCAAGAGAAATGTTACATTAGACAATTGATTTAGCTTCATAGAAGTTATCAGAGAGTTACAAAAGAGAGGTCTACTTATTTGGGAACTTTGAAGAAAAATAAAAAAACCAAACTCCTATAACTTTTCTGCCATATAGCTTTCATGATAATATTACACTGTTATCATGTCATATGTTTCAAAAATATAAAGCTGTACTATTAATTTATTGCATGCACTACTCTAACAAAATTGATTGTGGCATTGGCAAACCTGAGATGATTGCAGATTGTATTACATTATAAGGAGAGGTGGATTTATTTGATCAGAATTGTGCTAATTATTAACCCTTGCAGGAGAACAAGATAGTTAATGACAATTTTTTCCAAATGTTAAATATCTCAACTGTCATCACATTCCTTTTATATTAAAATTTTAAGCAACTGAATAAAATTTAACACATGGATTTTTTAAACTCATTAGCAAAATTATTTATAAATTTGTGTTTAGGATGTTTCTTAATGTGCAACATCTGAAATGAACTTCATGTCTATATTTTAGAAGCATTAGGAAGATCTGAAGCTACTATTGATAGTGACAAGAATGCAGATGACAGGGGATATGAGGTAAAGAAAACTTGCTATTAGTGTCCTTCCCAATTGAAAAGAATTTTTTTTTATATATATGCAGAATATGTGGAAGTCAATTTGTATAGAGCACATAAAAAATGTGGAGTATATGTTGCAATCAGAAATAAATCATTAAAAATATATTTTTAGTTTTTTTTTACTTATTTTAAATGCCCATTTGGAACCTTAATTACACCATAAAAAATACTTTTCTCATGAATGGTGTTATATGCCAAGTAGAGCATTTACATTATAAAAACAAACTGTAGACATTACAGGTTAAGATTACAAATAGCTATTTTGACTTCACTAAGGTGGATATCTTTGTTTAAATATAAATGAGAAGTTAAAGTGAATATATTATTAAAAGTCATTATCTCAATTTTTGTATTGTTATTCAAGAGATAATCAAACAGAGAGCCATTGCTTCTCAGGTTCATATGTTGTTTTTAGTGTATCTAAAAAGATTTAGTCACCATGATTATTAAGTGTCTATATCTTTTTTGCCATTTTAATACATCAATTATGTTTTTTAAGCATTTTTATCAAACCTGTTGAATTTCTTTCAAATCTTCATGTTTATTATGAAATTCTACTTTTAATCTATTGTTCTGTCAAGTGGAAAATGGCATGTTTCTTTTTAATCAAATCACTAATATTATCATAATCTAAAAACCAATATATGATTATTTTTTTAAAATAAACCTAAAAATAGATTTACTTGAATTTATAATACATTACTTAAGAAAATCTGAAAAGTCCTAATTAGCAGTTTTAATATTTAATAGCTGTTGAAATCTAGTATGTATAATAGATACTTTTAAAGAACAAGCATCAATTTTCTTGTGAATATAATTGGAATGAGATCTATTTTTTAATGAAACTATTATTTTAATCTTGGAGCATACTAATCTATGATCTATCCAAAAATCTGCACTTATAAGCATTTGTATATTATGAACTCCTCTTGTGTTCTGACTTCTAATTATAATGTAATCTATTAAATGTTATTGGTTTGAGCATGAATTTCTTTATAGTGATTTTTCTGCGTAAACAAAAAGTTTGTGATATCAGTCCATGTAAAAGACAAAAAAAATCAGTGTTTCAATTTGCATTATCAATACAATTATTTCCTACATCATTTGGCCAAAGGCTACTATTTATATCAACACATGCATTAAAATTTCTAAAACACTAATTATCTTTTAATAGTATTGCTGTAATAATACTTTCCAGCAAGAAATAAAAGATTTCTATGAATCTAATGCTTTAACACAGGCACTAATAAAATGAGCACTGATGCCATTGTGCAAGCAAGTTTTAGTCTTTATTTGATACAAGCAGGAATTCCAAGAATAAAAGATGTTAACAGCAAATCTAATACTATGCATTCTCCTTTCATGACTTTATAAAAAAAAAACCTTGTAACTATCCATCTATTCTATTAAACTTCCTTTCTCATGAGCATGAGTTTCACTAAGAGGAGATATATCAGTCTTAAATTTTGACATTTTCTTTGCCATAAATGTTGTCTTTCATTCTGGTCTCAAAGATTTTATATCAAGTAAAGTTAGTATATTTTATATCAAGTGAAGTTAGTATATGTTATATACTGTACTTTTTTTAGACAAAAATTACATATACATTACTTATTTTAGTCCTTCCACTACTTGTGCTTTACCACTGCTACTGATATTATTATGTTTGTTACTTTAATGAATAATCTTCCAGGCATGACAACCTATCACAGATTATGTGATATTGACTATTTTTAAGTCATCCTTTCCATTTCCATGATAGACAGAGGAATTCCTAAATAGGGCTGCCTAAACATACACTCTTTGACAGTGAAATTATTTTGTTTCAAATCTCATTTCAAACGGACTCATTAGTGATTGTATTGCCTTGAGCAAAGATCACAACTAAAGACTACCAGTCTATTAAGACATGGAGATAAAAAAAAAAAAATTGTAAAATGCAATTGGAGTGAGAAATGCTGCACATGCACTAAAAAAATGTAAATGTGGATGCACACATACACAATAAGAAGATGATCAGTGGCAATAGATACTCATGGATTGGACGTTGCACTAACTTAAGTAGCTGAAGAAGAAAAAGAGGGAGGCAGAAAAGATAATTTGTATTGAAAATAATACCTAGCTTTTTAAGAATCATCATCCTATACCATAGGGTAGCAAATATTTTGATTGGGCACTGTTTGTTTAATATTTAGTTCATCTTTATGTCTGAAGGTCATTCTACTATGCTACTCATGGAACCTGTCTGTAGTCTGAACACATCATCAGATAGTATCAAATCAATAAAAGCAATATATATGTGACATCTTTATTATGGCATTTATTTTTTGCATTTGCCTATGTTCTTGAGTCTATAATAATTACCATTTATAATTGAAAGCTTATTCAGTAAAATCCTTGATAGTGGGATAATAGATATTATGTTAAGATCATGTGGCATAACTTAATTTTTTTTATTTTTATTTTGTTAGAAATAAGAACAGCCTCATCTCTTTACTACTTCATCTACTGTAAACTTGCACAATTAATGATTACCAGATAGCAGGGTAATTTAATATTGAAGCTCAAGTCTGTTTCTGGTTTTGCTTTTATCAATAGGGACTCAAAATTGGAACCAATGCAATTATGCGTTTCACCACAACCTTTAATTCTACTTTTACTATCACGTTAATAGCCTAAAATTTAAAATACCCTTAAGTTTTTAATGCAAGCCAATTTTTTTTATATAATTATGTAAATTTGGTACAGGATCAGTAACTGTTTATTTCAGTAACCCAGTTCTAATCTTATATAATCACCATTTTTCCTTGACTAGGAATATTATAATACTAACACATTACTTGATTCTTTCATTTTATCTGCAGTGTAAACAAAAACAATCTTTTTTCAAATCTAATGCTATCTGTGTTAGGTTTGAGTAATCAATAATTAGCAGATGGTAGTTCAACTTAATTTCCATCTTTAGATGCTCCTTATTAATGAGAATTTGGATTCAAAATTGATTCAATGCAAATTGCATTTGGAGCCATGTTTAATTTCTTTCGTGCTATCAAACTAACAATCTTAAATTTAACAAATCTAACTTGCTTAAATAGTTATATAGAATCTGACACCAGATCAATAATTAATATATTTTAGCAACCACCAGTTCTATTCTAACTAGAGGTACCATTTTTTTTTAAAATTAGGAATGATACTAGCAAAGTGCAATCCTCTCTCTCTATTTATCTAGTACTAAAACAGGCAAAACTCTCCATACAGTGGTGCCACTCAGTGCCAGCCAGAGTAATCAATGGGTGCCAGAAGGCTTGTGCATAAAATCCCTATCTAGTGCCTACTCATCTAATATCCCCAGACTAGTTGCTGACTTGGCCTTCATCAGTGAGGAGCTTTGGATCTGTGAGCACTGCACCTAGATCTTAGAATCTAATGCAACCCTCCAGCAGCCGCCTTTTATCTCTACTTAACTACAAAACTATGAGAATAAAATTGAAAACACAATAATATTTTCAGTCTAAGCTCAATAGCTTATATAGTCATATGGGTCTCAATCCAGTTCAGTATCCATACATTTTGGTGTCTTTGGCTCTTTAGCAACCATAGCCACCACTGTTCTATTAGGCAGGATCCAAAGCTCTTCACTGACGAAGGCCACAAGCCACAAACTAGTCTGGGGATATTGGATGAGTAGTCACTAGATAGAGATTTTATGCACAAGCCTTCTGGTATCCATTGATTACTTTGGTTGGCACTGAGTGGCACTACTGTATGGAGAGTTTTGCCGGTTTTAATAACAGTAATGTGCTAGCATAAAAAATAGTGAACATGTGATTTTTATCTAGTACTACTTATTGCAAGTTCGAGTAATTAGTAAATATAAGAATCAAATGATGTACTAGTATTAACAATTCTAACTAAAGAAAAAAATTGCTGTAGTTAGAATAGAAATGAAAGTTACTAAAATATATATAACTATGCCAGCAGGTTGGCTTGGGTCCAAAATCATAGAGTTATTTGTGCTATTAGTTTTGTAATGAAAAAGCAATTAAATAACTGAATTGGTTTCAATTTTCAGTTCCAAGTTTTCATTGATAAAGACAAAGCCAGAAATTTTACTATTATTTGTTAAACACTGACTATTCAAATTATATAATTGATGGTACTAGAGTAACAATATCTGTTCTTGTTGATACTGCAGTAAGCTGAAAATATCAAGTGTTATATGTTAATAATATTTCTAATCAATGTGGTATATATTTGAACACAAATGAAGGTGCTAATATATAAAGTTACTGACCAATCATCTACAAGTATACAAGAAAATTAACTTGAATTTAAAACCTTGAAGTATTTTTTAAATTTTAATCTATTAGCTTGATAGTAAAAGAAGTTTAAGATAGTTGCCATATACATAACTGTATTCATTTCAGCTTTGAATCCCAAATCCTCATTGATAAGGGTAAAAGCTAAAGATTAACCTGGGAATGGAGATTAAATTGCACTGTTATATGGTAATCATATATTTTTCAAGCGTACAAGGGAAGGTACTAGAATAGTAGAGGAAGGAGACTTAGTCCACATGTTTTTTAAAAAAAATCATAATTTTTTAATTAACATATCAACAGCCATATGTTAAAACTTTTTTAGTAATTGATTAGGATTTTTCAGCTTTTCATCATTAACATTATAAAATCTAAATACAAATGAGTTGATGGGATGTAAGCCAATTGTGGTACTTTTTTTATCTGTTCAAAATATTACACTGACAGATCTATTTGACTCCTACAGAAGAGTTCATCATGGGTTGGAATTTTGTGAAGAATATTGGTTTTTTGTGTATGTCATCAGAACTGGAGTTTCAGTTTGTTTGCTCATTTGGGATTGAAAGAAATTATTTCTATTTTCATTTACCTATGTTTATGATTTTCATAGTGTTAGATACTGTGATATATATTTGACTGATCAGGATTTGATATTCTGTTGATAGTTAGGTTTGTATAAGAATTTAGGAATTAATTTAAAATTAAAAGTTTTAAGTAATATGATTAAAAAAGAGATATAATTTTTCTCCCCTATTTCAATGTATTATTTATTTTAAAATTTATTATTTATAATTCATAGAATTTCTTTTAAATATTAAGGTAAAATTAAAAACTTAAGTTTTCATTTTTATTAAGTTTTAAATATCAAATCATCTCAAACGTTAAGAAATTTTCAGCTACACCTTTTGAAATAGCTGTTTTGAGATGCAGGCTCCAAAGCATTTATTCACAGATGACATAGATGAAAATTTCTTAATGTTTGAGGTGATTTGATATTTATTTCAGATGCATTGGATATATTATTATGTTTGTATATTTTATGATGGATGGCTCTCTGAAGCAGTTTTTATGAAAATTGGAAATTTTGATTCCAAAACTTGTAACAGTAAAATAACTAAGAGAGTTAAAAAAACATTGCTGATACAACTGTTTATCTTAAATTGAAATGGAAATAACTGATACTCCCAGTGAGTTATATATAAACTAATACTCAAATATCAATAAATTATCAAAAGAATGGAATGATATGTATTCTTTTAGCTTCAATGGTGTTTAAGCATGAATTTAGTTTGATTTATGTACAACATAAATTATCTGATATCACTATTTAACTGTTCAGTAGATAAAGGCTGTGCTTTTTTTTTAACAACCTCTAAATAACATATTAAACATCATTAAAACAGGCAAAATTTTCTATATCTATTGCCACTCGGTGCAAGTCAGAGTAATCAAGCCTTTTGGCATCCATTGATTACTCTGGCTTGCACTGAGTGGCAATACGTATAGATAATTTTGCCTGTTTTAATAACAGTTAAGAGCAAGCATAAGAAATAGTGATCATGTGATGTATATTGTTATTAAACATCAGTGTATAATAAATGTAATAATAAAATAATTATAGCTTAATGATATGAAATTGAACCAACGGGTACTTCCAATGAGCATATCACGTAAAAAATACTTTGCAAATTGCCAGAATGTGACTATATTGTTGGTGAAAGTTTTAAATATATAATAATTGTTAGAGAGAAAGAGAAAAAAGAAGAGAGTTATTAATATTAACTTTGCCTGAAAAGTTTTTGATTTTCTGCTAGTATTATAATATTAGAATATATTAATGTACTATATAATTTATGAACTGTTTATGAATTGTTTGTTATTATATTACTTACTTATGGAAATGTTTCCTAATAATTTGTATTAAAACATTTATTAATGTGAAAATATTATAGTGACCTTACACGAAGGGACTATTTGTAGATATATTTTAAATTTTAAAAAAAGTATTACTATGAAAGCAAAAATAACTTATTTTGTTTATTACAAGTAAGATCATTTTTTGAAGAATTGTCTATTTATTTGTACTGGTTAATGTATTTTACATATATTTATTAGATTATGAGGGATCCTGAGACTGGAAATTCAAAAGGATATGCTTTTATAAACTTTGCTAGCTTTGAAGCTTCTGATGCAGCTATTGAAGCTATGAATGGACAGTATCTTTGCAATAGAGCAATTTCAATCTCATATGCTTTTAAAAAGGATGCTAAAGGAGAACGACATGGATCTGCTGCAGAAAGATTGTTAGCATCCCAAAATCCACTTTCCCAAGCTGATCGTCCGCATCAGTTGTTTGCTGATGCTCCTCCCACTGGTGTGATTGTTGGAATGGGGTCTGCACCTGCACCACCTCCACCCCCATCAACTATTCCTCCAGTAGGAGTACCTGCTCCAGGTACAGAATAAGATTTATTGAAATGTGTAATTGAGTGCACAGCATTTAGATATTGTTTTCATTTTAATTTATAAATTAATCATCTTATTTAATTCTGTCAATCATTTTAGTCACCAACATAATGTGCATTTAAATATTTTTTTCTATGACACTATCAACAATGAAGATTTTTTTACTTTTAGCTCTTGCAATTTCGAGTGGAATTGTTCCCCCAAGTGCTGTTCCACCACCACCAGTATCTCTACCATCTGGTATTCCTATTCCTGGTGCTCTTCATCCTTCCAATATTAACACTACTACAGTAATACCACCATTTCCACATCCAGGGGTTATACCCCCACCTCATGCAAGTAAGATCATTTTATTAAAGTGAACTCTAATTGATTATTTTATTTTTATTATTTTGTTAATAAAATATATGTTTCTGTGAATATTATAATAGTAGGTCTGATGTATGGTTAAAGTGGAAAATGGAAAAAGAAGGAAAACAAAAATTACATACTTATTAAGTAATTAAGAAAAAGTATAACTGCAATCATTTTTGAGATTCAAAGAAATTATTGTTGCATCTCAGCTATTAGTTTCTTTTTATAAAAGATACTTATAAATTATTAAATTCATTTATAAATGCATTAAGTAAATCTTTGATAATTAATGAAATAAAGTTGAAAGGTACTTAAATGATTATTTATTTTATGAGGCTTCTTTTTCTTTTCCAGTATAGTTTTCAGCACAGTGTGTTCAAGTACAAATTATCATATTTCTAGAGATATCTCATTCTATTTATCTAGCAGTGTAGTGTATTGCAAATACAATCCATAAAAAATAAATTATAAAATGCTAGAACCAGATTTAAATTCATGCAAAGATATCAAGTAAAATAAATAGATTTAGCAAATAGACAATAATTAATTAATTAATTGTAAATTTATAAACAATGAAGATAAGTAAATTATTCAAAATTAAATATTACAAAAAAATATATACTATAATCTTTGGCTTTGGCAAAGAGAACTAGTTTCATTGTAGATGCAGCAGTCACTAAAAAAAAATTTTTCTCACAGAAAATCCGATAAATTTAACATGTTCATAACTGACATTGGTTTAGATAATTCTAGCTAATGACGAAAATGCTTTTCTTAGACATATAATATTTAAAATTAATGCATAGTTATGCTTAGATGTTTCAATACAGTTAAAAGTCTGTCAACCAGTGGATTTGAATGTGGGATGAGTAACCGGAGTAGAGTAATTAAGTGCTAAAATAGTTAGTTAATAGTAACTTAATAGAAGAATGTTTTTAATTTAAAGAAATAGGTGTGTAAGTTTTAATAGTAGATTTAACTTGGAAGTAGTTAAGCAATCAATTCATCTGATTAGATTAGTAGGTTTAAAACAGGTGGATAAGTTTATTACTATCTGGAATTTCAAAAGTTAAGATGGAATGATTAGAGGTGTGTGGGAGCTTGCTTGCTGATCTGAATGTAATTTTATTTATTGGGAAAAATATAAATGTTCATAAATCGTGTTTGCTATCATTTAAAAGCAAATTGAAAGGGTAACAATTTTTAATTGAATTTAAAGAAATATTGGTAAATATCCATTCATAAAAATTGATTTCATTTAAATCATTTAGTTTATATTATATTCTACTTTCATTTTGCTATATATTTTTTTTCTTGATTTTTTTTTTTTCGTGTGTTATAAAATTTAAAACCGGGAAAAACCCAAGTAAATCACATGACCGTTTGGGTAGTTTGAATAATTAATGTCAAAGTTATGATTAACAGCCAATAGGAAATTAATACACGGGAGGAGCAAGCGAAGAAGGCATGTTTCACGATGATTGACAACCGAAGGTTATAAAAAGCCATACACACATTTGAGAGCTGTTCTGTTCAGTTCTGGTGTTTTTTTTGTTGGTACTAAGTAAAGTTCAAATTTTAATAAGTAAAATTTTAATATGTTTTTGTTTTAAATAAGAATATTGATGCAAATTTTAATTGACCAAGAGTCAGATCCCAATGATAAAGAATTTGTTGGAAACATGTTGTGGGCTGATGCATCTGGAGTGAAACCCTGGCGCTCTAAGCCTGAGATATCACAGATATTATTTTTACAATATCCTGATTTTATTAGAACTGTTATGCTAGATGAGTTGTTTAAATGTCGAATCTGGAAAGAAAGAAGAAAGAAAGATTTAAATTCTATATCTATCTATAATCTTAAACTTATGCTATAAATGAATTAAAGGAAGGGACTTAAGAAACTTTCTAAGTGCTTATGATATGAATGATGAAAGAAAAATGTTTCTTTGAGTGGAAAATTTATGAAACAATAATAGCTTACTGTTTATTAATTGAAAATGAAAGTTTAGTAAAAAAATATCAGAGATATCACTATTGTAAGATGAATAAATTTGGATCTAAATATATGTTTGAAAACGGAATGTAAGAATTATAAAATACCCGATAATTGTAGAGTAACTAGACTTAGTTAGTGATATCACTATCGTAAGACAAATAAATTTGGATCTAAATATATGTTTGAAAATGGAATGTAAGAATTATAAAATACCTGAGAATTATAGAGTTCTTTAACTGCTACTGGAAAAAAAACCCTATAAAAGAATAAGTGTGTCTAAAATGATCTACTAAAGTATTAAATGCTTTTGATAAAGATGTGTGAGGACTTTCTATGATTAAAGAAATAATGCAACTAACTAAATAATATGAAGTTGTTGGAATTGTGTGTGTATACGGTTCACGGAAAATAACCATTTGTTGCCTTCATATGTTGATATTTGTCATGTGTGCAGAACTGATTTAATGCAATTGTTTGGATAATGCTGATGGTGTAAGGAGATCACTGTAGTGTGATAGATCGATGGACTATAGACTTTTGCTAAGGACTTTAAGTATAATTTTTTTATATATTATTTATTTATGATATGCATTATTGAAAAGCCTATTTTATTTATATTAATTTTGGTACAATCTATACTTAGGTTATATTAGGATTGAATATGCCTTTTTAGTATATCATTAGATACAGTTTAATCTAGATGCTATGATAATATTAATAACTTATATGTGTGGGAGATTTAAAATTATTTATATAAGTGGTTCACTTTTTTTTTTATATTATTGTTAAATTTTAACATTATCGATGCTATATCATATTAATTATATAGTATTAAGATTTCAAATGTTGCTATGTCCTAGGTTAGGAGAAATATAGTTATAAAATGTTATATGTTTTGAGTATGATGCACATTTCTTATTTCTTAATTATTTAAGGCTAATAAAATTTTATTCTAGTCATATTTGATGATTATTGTATTATCATTTTTATACATCAGTGTTATATTTAGTGAGAGTTCAAATCAAACTCTCTCTAGGATAAATGAGATTTGAGAATGACCATTGTATGTCCAAAGTATGCCAAGAGATTGAGCATAGTTCTCTCAAAATTATTAGTAGATATTTTAGTTAGTTTATAATGAGATTGAAGATTACTTTCCATCTCCCTTGTTGATATATTCCTTGAGAAATATGTGTTTCATGTTATAGTTGTAGTAGTGATCGGGTCATTCCCATGTTTTATATGTGTAGTGACACAGTCCTAACATATTTTTTACACTCAGATAGTAGAAGTGCCCTCTAGGTTCGGCCATCACAGGTTTATTATTTGGATAGCTTAATTTTCCTTCTGGATGTATCTTTATAATAATATTTTTTCATCGTATAATGTGTTGTTAACTTAAGCGATTGGTCATTGTTTGATTTAAATATTTTGAAGTGTTTCATCGACTTTAGGGTCACTTTTTAATTCCTAAGTGTGTGTTTAGGGTTGATGTAAAAGGTGTTTCGCTGAGCTTTGCTCGCAATCATTTATAAAACTGATAAATATTTTAAATTTAAAAATTAATGTTAATAGCCTAAATAAGCAATGCTCATAGACCAGCTGTGCACTGTAGCAAGTCATTACTGGAGTGGCAAGAGTAATATGGTTCATTAGTCAATGTTGGGACATAGGAAGCATCGAGTGTGTGTGAATAGATAAGTGTGACCTCTAAAAGAATTGAGTTTTGTTTCTAGCTGGAAAGTAAAAATGTAAAGTGAACATGGGAGGGATAGTTAATAAGGTATTATAAATAAAAGCTAACAAATCAGCAATCGTTAATTAATATATTTACCACTAAGGGTTATAAATAGATAATTAATAGAGGAGGCTTATAAAGCAGAAAGTAAGAGTCAGAGCATCCAGAGGCATATTCCTCTCAAAAGTTGTAATAAGTTTGAAAATTTTACTTAATAATTTGTTAGCTTATTTTATGTACTGTTATCTAAAATAGTTATTTGTACTTGCAGTAAAATAGGAATAGATTATAAACAGAGTAAATTTAAGTCATCATTATCATCATCATCAACTATTATCAATCCATTCCAGGATGAAGGTCTCTCCAAGTTCAATACATCTCTGATTTTTAGCTTCACTTCTCCACATCATCCCTGCACACTTTCTTATTTCATCCATTCATCTCACATGTGGTCTCTTTCTGGGTCTTTTACAATCTTTTGGAAACCAGTTTAAGATTTCAATTGTCCATCTATTATTATCTCTTAGCAATATGTCCAGCCCAACTCCACTTCAGTCTTTTAATTTTTTCAGTGAGGTCGGTAACACCTGTTTGCTCTCTTACCCATATATTGCATTTTTGATCTCTTCTTGTTATTCCCAACATACATCTCTCCATACTTCTTGGAGTGGTCTGAAATCTCTGTATTGCTCTTCTATTAAGGGTCCAAGTCTCAGATCCATAAGTAAGAACTGGTAAAACACATTTATTAAAAACTTTCCTTTTCAAACACATAGGCATATTTCCTTTTAGTATTGTAACGGTCATAATTCGTATATCTTGTTAACCAGTTGCATCTTCCCTCCACTACAGTCGAAAAGCAGCACTACAGGTGGGTTCAGGGCCTGAAATGCTGAGTTCGAGTCTAGTAGCTTGACTACACAACATATAACTACGGGATAATGTACTTGCCACCACAGTAGCAAACATCTTTTAGGCCACAGGGGTCAGGGAGATTCAAGAGACTCTAACTAATTCTATTACAACTAATATTATTATTAATCTAATGAATGACCTTATTATGTTTAATTTATTTCGACATTTAGACACTATGGCTATAAGGCATTAAGGAAATAGACATGAAGACGCAGATATAATTAAAACTATATTTACTATTAATATAAATCTATTTACAGACTTGGAGTTTGATCTTAATCAATACTCCTAATACGGCATGAGTTTACATTATTAAAGCATTAATTCGACCTGTCCCTTTGCGTATTTAATGGTAACAAGTCCTTATTTCATGCCCCAGACTAAGTACATTGCTATCGTGTGAGGTAAAAGTTGAACGAGATATACGGCTGTGAATTAACTCATCCCAACAATAGATTATATAAAAAGTTTATTTACATGATTAATTCTAAATAGGCCTTATATTGGAGGGCAGATAACATGGGAGGCTTGGGAAGTGAAATCATAAGCAGAGAATAGACGAGAGGTGGTATTGATAGAGATGCCATAGAATAATAACAGAGCGAACTTTGAGATGGAAACTAGGAGGGAAATATAAATTCGTGGATGGGCTTTCTGCCGGGAACCCTACGAGACTGGTCATAATCACAAGTCCGGGTGTACGGAACTTCTGCCACTGTTATTACCTGACCGCATGACAGACTCAGCTTTCCATGGGAGCACTTTGAACTATGCCCTTCCATATGGAGTGGAACGATACCTTTAAACATAGGTATCCGGTGATTTCCCTGGCTTAAAATAAGAGAAAAACTTTGGCATCACTCAATAATAATGTCTATCGTTTGATAATAGAACAGGATTTATATTTAATTGCTAATAAATGATGACTCACTCCCGAGGCCCACATTTATGAGTGATTAACTTCAAGCCTTCAAATAGCATGAGATTGGTTTGATTACAAAGTTAAAGTCAATGTATACCAATCGATACTAATAATAAAAGGGGTAAAGATTATAATTCTATCATATTTCTATTGTTTAAGTTAAGATATCTGCCTGCACAAATTATGTTACACCCACATTCATAGTTAATCATGAAAGTTAGATGCATCTCTGAAGCTATGATAATTCATTAAAATATAAGACGATGCAAGAAAGCATATTAATATAAGATGAGACGCATCCAAGAATAATTTATGAAATGTAAAGATTATATAATTCCTGAGCTAGCCGCTTTATCAATATAAGATGAGTTTACTATAAATATGTGATTTAATGACTCCGCGCATTTTGGCGAAGGCTAACATTTAATAAAGTTAAGAGGCTAGGTCGGAAATTATTGAGGCATTAAATTAATTACGTCAATAAATAAATATTAATAGAATTGGATACTCAAAGAAAAGAAAAGATCATATAGTAAGTAAACATTACAAGGTTACAGATTTTAAGAAGTTTAGTGGTTTAAAAGGATTTATATGATGAGAAATTATAAATAAAACTGTACAAATTAAAGATACGAGTTCTAGTTTGAATAAAGAGCACGAAAGTTCTTAGAGATTTTGGGTACAGGTTACCTTTGATTTAAGCAGACCGTGCATGTTTCTGAATGATTCTCTCATTCATGAAGTATGGCGCAGTAGTTTTTCCTTAACAGTTCATTTAGTGGTCATGATTGTAAACAGCAGTTGATTAGGCAGCAATATATGGATTACAGCAGACAATTTCAGTTCATTTTAAAAGCGACTAGGGGATCCAGTCTAGCTCCCACTCTCCAAAGGAGAATAGCTCGCGCCTCCTACTTGGGCATGGTAATGTTATACATAAAAAAACATATTTTAATGAAAAAGCAGACAGAAAATCAGAGATTAGAGATTAATTTAGCCTGACATTGGGAGATTCAGATAGATAGATAGAGCCCATTTTAATTTTAACAAGACTTTATATACCTTTTGTTTCCCTTGCTTTTTATCTCTCGGATCTATCTGACATTACGTATTGTTTCGCCTTTCAGGTCCGCTCAAATATCTGCAGGTAAAATAGTGCATTAAGAGCACACATTCCATTTGCCATTTCAATCCGAACATTTTACTTTATTTTATTGTGTATTCCACCTATGACCTCATTATACTGCAGAGGTTTCTTTAAACCTAATTAAAAAGCTTTTAGGAATATTTCTCAGTATTCTATTGTCTCTCCCCACCCACTATGACTTACAATATTACTTAGCAGGGGAATTTCTATTTTTAATACATTTAAATATTTAAAAAGGTTAAAAACAACTTTTAGATTTTATAAATTAAAATGTTATATAATTTTGACCTTAATAATTATTAACGCAAAATATTAAATATTCTAAATTTAATAAATTATTTTCAGTGCATTAATATCTCATATTGGAGTGCATGTGCATGAGGCATATTTAACAAGCTTTTATATATATAACTAATACTATTATATGCACACAGTCCAATATTGAGGGTTTAAATTTAGGTGGGATGGAGGAGTGGGTAGAAGATGATAGAACAAATATGACTAAGGTGAAACTAAGATTCGAACTTGAATCTTACGGTTTCATATTCCCTTACTTGAAGTGGATAACAAAAAATCAAACAAAAAAAAAAAAACTGCACTTATGGTTCATGGACATTTAAAATTTAAAAGAAAAGCTGCATTTATATACCTACTTCTTTTTGATTGCAGAATACAGGAATTCAGGAAATAGTTGACTTATACACTCGGATCAGTTATTGATTATACTAAGTTTTTGGGATTATAATCTATATATAAGTTACTCAAAACATTTTCTTTATTAACCTATGGGGTTTTCAAGCTCATATCCCAAGTTCATGTTCATTTTTGGTTAGGGTTGTGTCTATCTCTTTTGAGTTAAGTGGCTTATATCCCAAGATCATGTGGATGATGTCTGCATGGTTTGAGGCTCTGAGGATTATACGTACCTTTAATAGTATCCTTTTAGTAGGTATGCATTCGGGCCGCACTCGCTTTTGATGATAAATGGTCCTTGGTACAGTGGAAAGAACTTTTTGTACTTTTTTAGATCCTGGTTGCTTGGTTGTGGGGTCCTTACCCATACGTAGTCCCCTACTTGGAATTGATGTCTTGGACCCGTTTAACACCTCCATTTGGCATGTTCTCTTAGGCGATGGAAGGCTTTTCTTTGATCTGCTGCAGAGTCAATTGGGTGGTCATCCCCGGGTAGCGGTGTTTTAATTAAGGTGGGGTCCACTCCCAAAATGGTAAGCACGTGGGTGTATTCCCTTGGACTCATTGACCGTCCCATTGATATACTGACAAATTTTTTTGGTCTGTTTCACCCAGCCTTGGTGGTTTGACTGGGTTACTGATCGAGGTCAAAATATGCCTGAGGTTTTGTTTTAACCACATCCTCCATTCCTGTGATGTAAAGGCTGATCCATGATCAGAAAGGAGGGTTTTGGGTTTCCCAATTTGGGTGAATTGGCTTTGCGATGCCCTGATCGTGCACCATGAATCCATTCTCCTGACTGGGTAGGCCTACATTTTGAGAATAAGTCATAGGTGACTAGGAGATACTGACATCTCTGATATGACGGTAGTGGTCCATAGTGGTCAATAGCCAGGATTCTGTTTGGTTTTGATGGGATGATGGGGTTGAGAGGGCCACTATAATTCCAGCTTGGCAGTTTGTCTCTAGCACATGTCATGCATTTTATTAGGGTTTTAAGGATGCTGGCATATATCCCTGGCCAATGGAACTGCCTTTTTATGGCTTCATCTGTTTTCCTTGGCCCATAATGTCTTATCAGGTTATGCCTGTAGTTGTGAGGCAGATCCTTAGGTCTGATGGCACCAGCATCTTCCAGCATTTTCCTTCCATCCCCACTTGTTGCTGCAGTAATCCGTTCTGTATCCGGTAGCGTGTTTTGCCTTGTAATGTCGTGCATCCCTGAACAGGGTTTTCATGTTATAACTGAATCAATTGTTGATATACAGGGCAAAGTTCCTGCCAATACTGGTGGTTTTTCAACTGTTGCTCCATATCGTGGTCTAGTACGTTAGTGGCAAAGATTTTCGGGTTATATCTGCGACCATGTTTTCCAGGCCGGGACAATAAACCTTATAGTTAATTTCCTGAAGAATCAGATTCCATCTTATGAGGTGGTTGTTGTTCAACTAGCTCCAAGCACCGATGGTCGGTGATGATGATTACTTCGAGCCTAATAGCACGTGTTTGAATTTGTTACATGCCCAAATGATTGCCAGGGCGTTCGGTGACTGTAATTTTTCTTGGCCCCCTTCAATGTACGGCTACTAAAGTACAGCACTTGGTGCTGGCCATCTTGATTGACTTGGAACAACTAGTCCTTTTTGACTGCTATCCATCTGTAGATAAAATGGGCAGGTGAAATCAGGGTGGTTTAGCATTACAGTTTGCAAAAATGTTTTCTTTATTTGCTGAAAACTTTCCTCATGGGTCTGCGACCATTCCAATCAATGTTGTGGTTTAAATAATTCTATCAAAGGGGATTTGTGGTTTAAGTAATTCTATCAAACGGGATTTGTCTTTGGCAAATTTTGGGTAGAACCGGTGGTAATAATTACACAGGTCGAGGATTGACGGTACCTGTTTTCGGTTTGTTGGTTTCGGAAAATGATGGATGGCTTCAATTTTGTCGGGATGAGCCTTAACTCCCTGCCCTTGAATGATATGCCCTAAGAAGTATATTTCCTTGAGTGCAAAACAACTCTTGTTGAGGTTTATGGCTATATTATTCTGGGCGCACTCCTCGAAGAACTGCCTTAAATTCTCTAAGTGCTCATTTATATTTCTCGATGACACCGTGACATCATCTACATAGCACACCAGTTTTTGTTTTAAAGGTTCTGACAGGACTTGGTCCAGGCATCGCATGAAATCAGCACTGCTGTTTATTAGCCCGAATGGTACCCTCTTAAACATGTGTGTCTACCCATTGTACCAGAATGCTGTACATTTCCGGTCTTGGGGATGTAGAGCCATTTTCCAATAACTGGCGGTCAAGTCTAACGTGGAGAATGTTTTTCCCCACTAGTTTTCCCAATGTTTTTTGGACTGGAGGGGGAATATCTCTCTCAGGTATCGTGATGTTATTGAGTTTCCACATGTCCAAGCAGTCTTATGGATCCCTTTTTTTTAACCACAACCAGTGGATTGTTGTACGGAGACTACCATTTTTCGATGATACTCCAGTTTATCATTTGCTGGATTTGAGCATTGACCTCTTGCTGGTACTGAAATGGAATTGGGTAGGTACGGGTTTGAAAATTCGTCTCATCTTGTACTGGTATCCTATGGATGTAACCCTTGATTTCACCAGGAATCTGTGAAAATACTCCCTCATTTTCATATTAGGACTTGTCATAATTGTTATTGTTTCCTTTTCATTTTAAGTGATGACTCAGTGATCTTTTGGTGAATCTCTTCATCAGGGCAGGTTTGCAAACATCTAACTTGGTTTTCTTGGTCTTTGATGTCGGTCCCAAAACTACCTTGTTCTTTCCATGCTGGGCTAGGAAGTTTAATCCTAGTATTAAGTCCTGTATGAGTCCCTTGATTACCAAGAATGCATGTTCCATGGTAGTTTCCCCTATTGAGACTTCCAGCCATACCTGATAACTCTCAGTCTTTGTTAACTTTCTATCAGCTAACTTCATCTGGATTATCCGAGCTGGGAGTCTGGGTATAAGTCCATGTTTTACCAGTTTGGTCAGCCACTTTTTAGAGATGCATGATACTTGTCCACTGTATCAAGGAGGACACTTGCTTTTGAGGCCCCTACTTTGGTGTTCATTATTGGGCATGGGCTGATCATGAGACCTGAGGTGGGATCCTCTTCTTGGATGACCGCTAACGTGACATCATTCCCTCTTCATATCTCTGATTTATGGTAGGGTTGGTGTTAATCATGGGGCTTTCTTACTGGGGCTTCTGTAGCTGAACCCCTTCTCCATTTGTTCCTCCTCTAGGGTTGTCAGGAACTCTACGATTTCTTCAACTTTTCTGATGCAGCTTTCAGTCATCAATTGTTGAACGGACCATGGCATGCCTTGCTGAATTTCCCGAGTGATATATGTATCCGAAAATGCGAATGTTGTCAAAGACCTTAACATGTTAGCTTGGTGGATGAAAAACTGGGTGTAGATTTCTCAGTCGCTGGGCTTATATGTTTCCTGGCGGAGTCTGTAAAAGACACTGCTCTGCTGATCTTTGCCTCAGTACTGTTTCAACAGCGCTTCCTGGTAGCTTCTCAGGATTATGGGTTTTATTGCCAGTGTGTCCCACCAATCCCTAGCATAACTTCTTAAATATTATTTTGCAATTGTAGCTTGTTTACCCATTCCTGCTTCAAAGCAACAAAAGAATTCCTGGAGACTCTCCATGTTTGGTTGTGATCTCTACTATTTTTCTGTTGAAAATTTTTATCTGCATCTCTATTACTAATGTCAAAGGGCTCATTACTATCCTCCCCTGGTACTGTGGTCAAATGATTACTGTTCCCTCTTGCTATTCTATACTACTGCCCTTGTCTGTCTATGCTGCTCAAATCCCTATGCTTTATCCTTAAACTAACTTCTTGTGACTACTGCTATTTTATTATTCTGGCTTTTATATGGAACCCCTATTAGATTCGTGTATGCTTTATCCTTTCCTAAACTATATATTCCCTTACTCTGAGTATGACATTTACATTATTAAATATCAAATTATTGTCACAATTACAAACAACTTTGTGTATTATTTATGACAGCTACGGAAAATTTGATATATTTTACAAAGATCTAAAGTTGTTATTATCACTTTTATACTGTTCATATTGTAACAGTCAGAAACGGCAATTAGTTAACATAGTGCAGAATTCGACCACCACACAGAGTGGCAGCACCATCGAGGTAGCGAAGCCACCCGTAGTAATGCGTTCGAACATAGTTTATTGGTTCCACAATACAATTTACGAAACAACGCATCTGTTGTGACATTAGTAAACATTTCTTTAGGCACAGTGGTCAGGATGTTGCAAGAGATTCATGATTTTATTTCGAGTTAGCCAATAATAACACTAATATTAATTAAACATTTATATTTACAAAATCGAGGAAATATTTTATAGAATGGGTATCGAATAAATAAAACGTAACTGCAGACATATAGTTTGAAATTATTTATTGAAACATTTTAATAATAAATCATTTACTAATAATATTTGGTAATATATTGAGTAACGGAATTTTCCGATACTTTTATTCAAGAAATACATTTATTTATTTAGTAACATTTATACAAAATCATTTTACCAATAATACTTTATATTTAAGACCTCAGTAGCGGTATTTCCGATACGGTTATGTTTACAAAGAGAAATACATTTATTTGATGTAGTAATCTAGCTACCTAAAATTCTTGAGCAAGTATTTCTAAGGCATGCTTTTAGGGATTTACCTTTGCAGTGCAAGAGTCTAAAGTAAAATTTATAATAGTAGCGGCGGACATATATTTATTTAATTAAAGATATTTATTAATAACTAGGGGCAAACATTTATTTGAGAGTGAATTATGAAGCTAATACAGGGACAGAGTTATACATAGAGTATAAGGATAATAAAAGAAAACACGTGGTACGCTAGAAAGGCGATATGAAATGGCAGTATATTGAAACTGCAAAGCCGTGAATGAGTTTATCAGCACGATGGGCTGGCGTTTGCCATCGTCCCAAAGAGGTAAGGTGTCACATAAGCATAACCAGGGACAAGCGGTTCGTGCCGCGATTGCCTGCTGGCTGCGTGACTTTCGTATATGTCCGCTTGTGTAGGATGACTGGGGTTAATTTCAACCCTATAGAATCCGGAATATTCAAGGCTTGTAATGGGTCATCGCGTCTCTAAAACCTAACACATGTATAATGTACAGACAATTTTGTTAAGACTTAAATATATTTTATAACTCGGCCCTACATAATCAACACTTAATAAGGATTGTTTGCGACTCTCAAAAAAATGCAAATTTTATGGAATTATTAATTACAAATTTAATAAAATATAAAAACAATATATAAACTGGGTGATTATTATAACTAATGCGTCAGCCATTTGTTAAGCACTAGACCCCTGTATTACAATAAAGGAAGCATTGAATGCGTGTCGGTTTGTATGAAAATATTAAGTTATTTATGAAAGTAAATAGTAATGAAAATTTGACACGCATCCACTGTTTCAAGCGATCATAGATTTATACTTAGAGAATTCTAAGCATGCGATAATTATATAATAAAATGTAGATTTTAGAAATACGTATCCAAGAAAGATAGAATCAGACAAGCTAGATTATTAAAGAAATTTACATATTAATTATTAAATTTATAGCGTTACAAATGAGAATTTACAGTTTATAAGTTATATAAAGAATGAATAAGCTATAGCGGGATATTAGTAGAGTACTCTAGAGAATTTGGATACACAGGTTCCTGTTTTATGAGAAGTTTTCCGATTCTGTGATCAGTAGCAAATTGTTCATGATTCAAGCATTAGCAGTTCTTTACAGCATTTAGATGATTCATGTAATTTAACAGCAGCAGCTTTCAAATTATTTTAGGCAGCAGATCTTCGTGGTTGAATTTATGAAGGGCAATGGAAGGTTTGGCATCCGATAGGCCATCTCCGGATGGAGAATAGTCTGGGCGCTTTCTATTCACGCATATTATGGGACATCAAAATAATTTAAGATCTTGGGGACTCTCAACTGATTGAGAGCACAGCTAAAGTTAAAGTGAAAGTTTTTAGCAAGTCTCAAAATGGCCTTTTTTCTTATATCTTATCTTTCACATTTTTGTCATAGTTTATTTTTGGATTCCACTTAATCTGCCCTGAGGATAATCAATGCATTTTTGTTAATTTTAATTATCGAGAAAGCTGCCGTTCTATTGTTTATGTTTAGATTTTACATTTAATTGTTATAATTACATCTTAGGGAATTTTTCTTTTTAATTAATGTATTATCTTTCACCGACCGATGCTTTTAAAATTTCAAAGACAAAAAGGGAACATACGATTATTTTTACTTTTAATTAAATATTACAATCTATTTCTAAAATTATTACTAAATGAAATTTAAACAATTTTACAATTCAAAATAAATGATTAAAATTATATATTTTTATATAACTAAAAGAAGAAATCTAAATTATATTATTTATCTTTGTTTATTGCCTTAAATTTGAGATCGAAATGTGTGTGTGTTTATGGTGAATTCTACTTATCTATACATTTTTAATATTGCTACACACACAATTCGATACCAAAAAGTTTAAATTCGGGTAGGATAGACCGGTGAGTGAGAGACGGTAGATAAAGGTGAAACTTAAGATTCGAATACGAATCTTACTGTTTCAATATCAAAGAAGGCTTATTGTTACAAAAATTTTTTTTACATATATATATATATAGTGTAACAACAGCTACGGAAATTTTTTATACATATTTACAAAGATTTTAAAAAAATTTTTTGGTAATAGTATGAATACTGAACCTTACTGTTTGATGGTGCTCTTTTTCTCCCAATGCACATCAATATATCGATTCACGGGCTGTCTGTTTGTTTACATAATATTACGGTAAAAGATTTTTTTTGTTTTTTTTTCCAACCAGTTTTTAATTTTTTTTTCGTCGTTGGCCCATCTATTTGGTTTACATAATATTACGGTAAACCACTAAAGTTTTTTTATTCCACCTGGGTTTTTTTTTTTTCGTTTTTTAATAAACAAATACTTTGTTTTTAGATGGTCTAGGGGTTGGTTTGTTTTTAAATATCGACTAACTGCCCATCACTTTCTTTTCATAATATTACTTAGAGTAAATTAAAGTTTTTTTTTTCAACCGTTTTTTTTAATTTTTTTTTGGTTCGTTTTTTTAAGAAACAAACACTTTGTTTTTAGATGGTGTTAGGGGTGTTGGTTTGCTTTGAAATTATCGATTAACGCTCCGTCAGTATGTTTACACAAAAATACGGTAACAAACACTTTATTGTTTTTAGATGGTGGAGGGGGGGTTGGTTGTTTTCTTTGAACTTATCTTCTTTTTTTTTTTTATTGGTTGATGTTTTGATTTGCTGAAAGATGGGTTGTTTTGGTTTTGAATTGTCGTCTTTTTTTTTTTGTTAATTTATTACGAGGCTTTTCTATTTTTTTGTTTCAAATCTTTACACTTCAGAAAGTTATATTATATGATATCGAAAAATTCTTTCTTCATTTTTGGGCCTTTAATTTTAAAAAAGACATAAACAGTTTGTTTTTAAATAACCCCTTTTTTTTTAAGCCGGGGGAGGTGCAGTTGAATGGTGGGGAAGATTTGTTTTGATTTTTAATTATTGTCTTCTTTTTGGATTTTCTTTTTGAACATTTTATTAAGTTACCGCTCAGTTCTTGATTATTATTTTATATATATATATTTGGGTGGGGCCTTTTGAATAAACTCTTAAACACTTCTTTTTTTATTTTGGTATAATAAAATATTACCTACTTTAATTAACTGTTAATGAAACTTATCAAATATTATCTGCCTGCTTTCTAATCATGTGAACAACAACAGCTTCCCATAAAATAATTTATGGAATCAAAAATAAACGAAACTTTGGACAAGTTGTGAACCAAAACAAGTAACAAAAAAAAACACCATTTTCAGGGGCATAAAAAAAAAAGCCAAAAGTAACATGCAAATAAAATAACAGGGAAGCCTCAAAGCTGCAAGAAAAGTAACATGCAAATAAAATAACAGGGAAGCCTCAAAGCTGTAAGTAACATGATTTTGGAGCCCTTGAACCAACTTCCCTTACAGTTCTCGCACGGATTCATGTGTAAATGGGCATTTGCACGCGAAATCGGAAACAATTCTGCTGAAAAGAAGAACCCTTTCAAGTTGTGTGCAGTTCAGAAGCGTAGGGAAGCGTGTGTGATGCCATGACAATTCTTAATATGGAATACTAATTCCACTATGCTTTCTAAAAAATTTCCGACAATGAATTTTTGCAGTTTTGTCTTTTTCAAATACGGCCAGCATTAAATCAGACCATAGCATGAGTTCAAGAGCCCTCACTTGACGAATACTGTCACAGTGCAATGGGCATAGTATTTCATTATGTAATTGTAGAATACATCACCCTCAGGCGGCCTGTTACGGCTCAAAAATCACCTATTTTAGTGTCAGCCTAAATTAAGGCCGCTAAAATGGTATATTGATGTGCGTTTTGTGAAAAATGACACCATCAAGTGGTGGGGTTCAGTATTCATACTATTACCAAATTTTTTTCTTTACTCAGAGTAGAACGTTTATATTTTTGACGCTAGCATGCCAAGTGTTTAAAAGAGAGTAAAATCTTTGATTGGTATATACAACTTCACATAATAGGTCACTCATTAGTTCAAGGTCACAAAAATCTTTTACCTATCTTACTCTTTAATAATTTAACAATTTATTTTGATGACTTATTTATCTATAGTTTGGTTATTAGAATCTCTTGCATATTTTACTCAGGGTTATATTATTTTATTATTACATGTCCCACATTACAGCTTAGACGCTAAAACAAAAATCTTTTACTCTGGATATATGGGTGATTATATCATCGAAGCCTTACATTAGCATGCCAGACACTAAAAAAAAATCTTTTACATATTTTACCTCTTTAATAATTTAACTCTCATTTTTTTTATATATGATATTCATTACTCAGGGTATGTGGGTATTTACATCGAAGCCTCATGTTGCGGCGCCAGATGCTAAAAAAAAAATTTACTATGTTACAGTCAGAATTCGTATATCTTGTTAACCAGTTGGGCCTGCAATGCTGAGTTTGAATGTAGTAGATTAAATACACAACATATAACTACGGGATGTACTTGCCACCACATTAGCAAATATCTTTTACACTATGGGGGTCAGGGAGATGCAAGAGACTAACTAATTCTATTACAACTAATATTATTACTAATCTAATGAATGACCTTATTATATTTAATTTTTTTCGACACTAGACACTATGGCTATAAGGCATTAAGGAAATAACCATGAAGACGCAGATATAATTAAAACTATATTTAATATTAATATAAATTTATTTACAGACTTGGATTTTGATCTTAATCAATACTCCTAATATGGCATGAGTTTACATTATTAAAGCATTAATTCGACCTGTCCCTTTGGGTATTTAATGGTAGCAAGCCCACATTTCATGCCCCAGACTAAGTACATTAGTTATTGTGTGAGATAAAAGTTGAACGAGATATACGGCTGTGAATTAACTCATCCCAACAATAGATTATATAAAAAGTTTATTTGCATGATTAATTCTAAATAGAGCCTGTTATTGGAGGGCAGATAATGTGGGAGGCTTGGGAAGTGAAATCATAAGCATAGAATAAAAGAATAGTTAACTAGACAAGAGGTGGTATTGATAGAGATGCTATAGAATAATAATGGAACGAACTTTGAGATGCAAGCCAGGAGAGAAATATAAACTCATGGGCGGGATTTATGCCGAGGACCCTACGAGACCGGTCATAATCGCAAGTCCGGGTGTACGGGAACTTCTGCCACTGTTACTATCCAACCACATGACGGACTCAACTTGCCATTGGAGCACTTTGAACTATGCCCTTCTGTATGGAGCGGAACGATATCTTTAAACATAGGTATCCGGTGATTTCCCTGGCTTAAAATAAGAGAAAAACTTTGGCATCACTCAATAATAACACCTATCATTTGATAATAGAACAGGATTTATATTTAATTGCTAATAAATGATGACTCACTCCCGAGGCCCACATTTATGAGTGATAAACTTAAAGCCCTTAAATAACATGAGATTGGTTTGATTATAATCTGCTCGCACAATTTATGGTAGACCCACACTCATAGCTAATCATGAAAGTTAGATGCATCTCTGAAGCTAAGATAGTTCATTAAAATATAAGACGATACAAGAAAGCATATTAATATAAGATGAGACGCATCCGAGAATAATATATGAAATATAAAGATTATATAATTCCCGAGCTAGCCACTTTATCAATATAAGATGAGTTTAACCACTAAACATCACATGATCACCATCTCTATGGAGAGTTTTGCCTTTGTTTAAGATGAGTTTACTATAAATATGTGATTTAATGACTCCGCGCATTTTGGCGAAGGTTTAACATTTAATAAAGTTAAGAGGCTAGGTTGGAAATTATTGAGGCATGAAATTAATTATGTCAATAAATAAATATTAATAGAATTGGATACCCAAAGAAAAGGAAAGATCGTATAGTAATTAAATATTACAAGGTTACAGATTTTAAGAAGTTTAGTGGTTTAAAAGGATTTACATGAGGGGAAATTATAAACAAAACTATACAAATTAAGGATATGAGTTCTAGTTTGAATAAAGAATGTGAAAGTTCTTAGAGATTTTGGGTGCCGGTTACCTTTGATTTAAGCAAAATGTGCACGTTTCTGAATGATCCTCTCATTTATGAAGTATGGCACAGTAGTTTTTCCTTAACAGTTCATTTAGTGGTCATGATTGTAAGCAGCAGTTGATTAGGCTGCAGTATACGGATTACAGCAGACGATTTTAATTCATTTTAAAAGCAAGTAGGCGATCCAGTGCATCTCCCACTCTCCAAAGGAGAATAGCTCATGCCTATTACTCAGGTGTCACAATGTTATACGTAAAAAAACATATTTTAATGAAACAGCAGATCAGAGATTAGACATTAGATATTAACATAGCCTGACATTGGGAGATTCAGATAGATAGATAGATAGATCGAGTCCATTTTATTTTAACAAGACTTTATATACCTTTTGTTTTCCTTGCTCTTTATTTCTTGGATCCATCTGACACTACGTATTTGTTCGCTTTTCAGGTCCGCTCAAATATCTGCAGGTAAAATAGTGCATTAAGAGCACATGTTCCATTTGTCATGTCAATCTGAACATTTTACTTTATTTTATTGCGTATTACACCTATGACCTCATTATACTGCTGATGTTTCTTTAAAACTAATTAAAAAGCTTTTAGGAATATTTCTCAGTATTCTATTGTCTCTCCCCACCCACTATGACTTACAATTTTACTTAGCAGGGGAATTTCTATTTTTAATGCATTTAAATATTTAAAAAGGTTAAAAGCAACTTTTAGATTTTATAAATTAAAATGTTATATAACTTTGATCTTAATAATTATTAACGCAAAATATTAAATATTCTAAATTTAATAAATCATTTTCAGTGCGTTAATATCTCATATTGGAGTGTGTGTGCATGAGGCATATTTAACAAGCTTTTATATATATATATAACTAATACTATTATATGCACACAATCCAGTATTGAGGGTTTAAATTTAGGTGGGATGGAGGAGTGGGTAGAAGATGATAGAACAAATATGACTAAGGTGAATTTAAGATTCGAACTTGAATCTTACAGTTTCAGTATCAAGTTATTTCTACCAAAAGCACTCCAACCAAGTTTAATTCTATGATTAATTTCATTCATTTATGTTTCCATCTATATTAATAATCTGACCAAGGTATTTGTAACTGTTAACTTCTTCTAACTCATCACAATCAATCTTTATTTTCATATTTTGAGAAAATCCATTAAACATTACTTTAATCTTTTTAACATTTGTCTTTAGTCCTACTTTCATCTTATAACTCCTGCAACATTTCCTGCATCTGTAAAGCATTATTTGCAAAAACCCTGTCTTATACCCTTCTCAATGTTGACTTTCCCAGTATCATTATGTAATGTAATTGTTGCTGTTGCATTTTTATAAATATTCTTAAAAATATGACAATGTCCTGAATTTATACCTTGATGATCCAATGCTTTAATGACTGAAACTACTTACATTTATTTTTTACTGAAATAAATTTAAGTAGTTTAAGATATTTTCATATTACTTAGATAAGGACATGTAATTCAATTAAATACTATTTAATGCCAAGGAATTGCGATCATATTCTCCATAGCAACTGTAAAATTCATTGTAAATATACTTTTTTTTTTTTGTCAATTTCTTGCCAGATTGCTATAATGTTTATATTGTTTATAGTTGATAATTTTTAAAGTTAATAACTTTATTAATAAATGTTATTTTGTTAATTAAAGTTGGTGTAGTGTTTTAATGTTCTTGGTACTTCTTGAACCCAGAAATCTAATCATTATACAACCTTATTAAATAAATATTTGCTACTTATCCAGGTACAGACACATAACACATATTTAATTATTGAATTGATAATTATAAGATAATATGAAAATCATCTTCAAAGAAACATTAATCATTTACTTCAGTGGTCGTCAACCTTTTCACACCTGCGGACCGGTAAAAATAAGGATAAGGTTCCGCGGACCAGCAAAAATAAGGATAAGATTTCGCAGACCCGGCAGAAGTCTATAGATAAATTTTCTTAAAGATAAGCATAATTGTTATAACTGATCATAACAACAATGTTAAATATATAAGATAAAGTTTTATATATATGGAGTTTATATAATAAAAAAGTTTTTTTTAATTTTTTTAGAAAAGTAACAAAAAATTTAATTCTACCCCCCCCCCCCATAAACATCTGTGATAACTAGAAAAACAAATTAATTTATGAATGATTGATTAGATTTTGTTTTCGTTCTGTTTTCTTTTTTTTTTAATTGGGTAAAAATGAGATGAAAAAATAAATAAAAATTGGCTATATTAATTAAAAGTTTAAACTCTTATTATTTATTATTACAAACTTTTTACTGCCCGTCTAGTATGCGGACCTGCAGAAAAGTTCCGCGGCCCGGCACCGGGCCACGGACCAAAGGTTGAAGAACACTGATTTACTTTACGGATTATTATAATTGAAATTGTAAATATATTGGAGGAAAATTATATTCTAATTCATTATTGTTAGTTCCATTTAATAAATTTATTATGTTATTGATGAATATCTTGGGTGGACATAAAATTCTTTTTCCACTTATGGTATTCAAATGTGCTCCTAGTCAAGGGTAACATATTTCAAAATTTAGTTTGATATGATATTTTATATTAGTTAACTATTTGTTAATTCATAAAATTTTATTATTAGTTAATGAAAAGTAGAGATTAGTTCATAAATTAAGTATATGAGTATTTATGCTAATTGCTAGAATGACATTCATCGATCAGCAACGTATTTATAAAGTCACTAGTAGAAATTTTGCATTCCTTATAAGAACCCTGAGATCATGATATTCCAGTTTTAAATTAATAATTCATAGATTTATTGCTAGAGAATTAATATGACATTATGAATTAATAAGATCGATAAAATTGACTATTTATTCCCTGCAGATTGGATCATGGCAATACGATAAGTAAAATTTTAAAGATAATAAATTTTATTTGAAGAAGGAGAGTGTAGAAAATTTCTTATCAGAAAGAAATTAATTGTAGCCATGTTGTTTGGTGATTTATGTGGGGAAGACCAAGATCGTTAAAGTGTTGTAAGAGTGAGTTGAGGTTTCTCCTCCTCTTCTAGTTTATTAATAATGTTTTATAATGAGTATTATTGGTATAATTCTCGGTGTTCTTGGCATGAATTACCAAAAAAATTGCAGAACCCTGAGTTGTAGCCGAAGTGTTATTCATGTTATTAAATATTTTGAGATATTAAAGCTTTGTCATTATTGAAGAATAATACTTTAATATTTTGCAGGACTGATTGGCCAATCTTTCTCATGCCGCATTTTGTTCTATTTAATAATATCTTTGTAAGATTTAAAGAGAGTTGTTTGTGAAAATTTGTTGCCTGGAATTTGTTTGATTTGTGTGACCATTACATTCATAAGAGCTCGATGGTCAAGTCAGTCAGTTCTTTCCTGCTACGTTACAAGTTGGCTGGCTTCATATATGCAATCTCAGTCATCTATCGATCAACCATGCATTCCTGCGTTATCATCTCTTTTGAGGGGGTTACAATTTGGCTTGCTTAATGTGTTAAGGTCACAATACATTACTTGTTATAAGAAGAATTTAAATTTAAAAAATTATTCATTAGATAAGATACAATTTGTTTTTACAAAGAAAGTTGTATAAGTAAGTTTTGATGCTTTAAATAGAATTAATGAGATTAGATCTAAATTTGAATTCTCTTTAGAAAATGATTAACAAATAGAAAAGAATCATTCTTAGGATGTTCATTATTCTTGAAAATAGGCTTCAATATTCTAAGTTCATCCTATAAATTTATAATTTAAAAAAAAAAAAAAATTCCTTGAAGTTTTAATTTGGAATAAATGTGTGCTGGTAGATATGCATGTATATGTGAACCTAAAATATGTATGTGTATGTGACTACAATAATAAACACAGACGTAATATTTAAAAGATAAGATCAGTATATGATAAATATATATTAGATATCATATAAATTAAAAAAACATCCCTTTGATAGAGATATATGGGATATTAAATGATTGCTTTGTCACTGATTAAAAACATCTGGAAAAATAAATCCAAATATAAAGTATATTTTAAATAATTCAGGAGTACATCTTCAATATATATATATGGGAACACAATAAAAACTTATTTTATTTCAAATTTGAAATACTTGAATGAATATGAGTATTAACATAAGAAGTTTTGACCTATCTTATATTTGTTTGAAAATATTCATCTTCCCCAACAAAATAATAATTCTGACAATAAATATCCAGGAAGTAAAAGCTTCTATAATGCAAATATCCCAAATGTGGACATTCCCAGCACTAAAATTAGTTAATATAAAAGATAAACTACATCAATAATATCAAATGACAAACAAAACTAAAAAAATAGTATAATATATAGGGTATATGAGCACAGACTTTCACATGACCCACCACTCTCCACTCCATCTAATAACACTGATACACCTAAACACACATATGCCGAAAAGATAAATAATCACCAATATACGTATTTCATGCTAAACCAGCAATCATCAGTTGGTCCAGATTATCATCTCCCACACATATATACTATAAGTGCTCAGATATATATTAAGATAGACAATCTTCATACTTTGATGGACAGGCTTCAATCTATTCCACACTCCAACTCTTCAACCGTCCATCCAATTGAAAATCTGATGATGGAATGCTCAAAGGCCACCCTGAGGCTGAGATTCTTGTCACATCCATGTTGACCTAAGGTCAATCTGAACCCCACATGTATAGGACATAATCCATTTAATACATATGCAAGGATGGGCAGACATCTCTACAATGTAACTGATTCTAACATACTTTAATTATCCATAATCTATGTAGTTGAATGTGTACAAACAAATTTCAATTTTTACATATCTGATAATTTCAGAAATTTTAATAATAATAATAAAATCCTTGTTTTTTATTTCACCCTTGAGTTGTAAGTTTTAAATTGTGCTTTACGCAAAAAAGTGAAGCATATTATTATTAGAAAACAATTATATGGCTGAGCGCTAGTAGGCTATGAATATGGAGACTTAAGTTCTGTGAAAGCGCTCAGCCATATAATTTTTTTCTAATAATAATAATAGTAATATATTTTGAGAAAAGATTCTTTTAACAAAGAAGTTCATTGAAACTTTATACTAAATTTATCCATACAAACTCATGCACTTTGGAAGATTTCTTTTCATATTTGGGCTTAAAGTCTCTAAATTTAGATAGACAAAATAAATTATTCCACTAAAATAGATCGTATAAAAAAATGGTACCAAAAAAATACATAACATGACATATGATTTCAATTTATAAAATAATTACTGATCACCATTTTTTGTTTCTATTTTCCTTTCTTCTTTGGTTTTTTTTTATATTTATTTATTAAAAATTAAATAATCAAGAAGAAAAAATACACATTTTTTAGATACATAAAATTGTTATGAAATCGATTTTTCCTGATGATTCCATATGGGATTGATAATGGTTGAAAATGATGTTGATGATCACATATGAGTTAAATTGCATGATTTGCATAAACCATTTACCTACTTGTAAATATTTTCCCTCTAGAAATTGTATTCAAAATTCTTGATCAAGTAGGTACATTATGAAATTATTAGGAACTATCAAATAAATAAATTTTTTATCCACTAGAAATGTTTCATTTCTTCATTAATTTTATGTTAAAAAAAACCTAGAAAATACATAAATAAAAAGCAAGAAGAATTATTAATAATTACATTATATATTTTTTAAAGACTTTAATTTTAATAATATACTGCTTTAGATTTATGTTTGAATAATTTAAGTAGTAGCATTTTTTGAAAGTATCAAATGTGTATAAAAGTTGAGATTTTTCTTACACATACACACCTGGATAAGTTGTGGAATATTAAACAGTGTTAATATTAGTAGTTTATTAATATTTGCCCTACAACATTTTTTTATTATTTTTGTTTGTTTTTGATAATAGTTGATATAATATCCTTTATACTAAGTAGTTCTTGTAGCAAAAATGTCCACATTTTTGAGATAAAAAGGTTTGCTTTATAAAAGATTTGTATTATCTTCATGTTTAATATTGTATTTATTATTTTTCTGGAGAAGATGAATACTCTGATGCTCATATATACCTGATAAGTCAAGACTGTTATTATTTGCTAAAGAGATTTGAATATAAAGTAAAATACTCTCTAACAGCATTAGAGTTTTATTGTGCTCCAATATATATTTAAGATGATATACTTTTGAATTACCTAGAAAGTTTTTTATATCTGAATTTATTATTTCAAAAGCTTTTAGATGAAGCAGCAAGACAAATTTAAAATCCAAGGTATCATTTGATAGGGTTGGTTCTTGACTCACATGGTTAAATTAATCATAAGATTATCCATTAGATATTTATGAAATGATTTCATTTATTACATATTTGGGTTATAGAATGTTTTCTATTAAAATTAATCACATGACCTTTTATATGCTTTAGTTATTTGTTCCCCAGAGCTATTATCTTCATCCTATTCTAGATCCAAGATTATATAATCAATGGACACTAGATATATACTGCTATAAAGTCTCAATCTTCAATTTTCTATTATTATCGTATACACATGTATGTTTTACGCTTGCATATACACACATAATTTCTTGCACATATAATCTATTATATAGTAAAATACAGTTAAAATTTCATAGAAATTTTTAGCAAGAAGTTAGAATATTATAATCTATTTTCATGTACAATAAATATCTAAAGAATATCCTTTTTTTTACCTCATTCCTAATCCTATTTTTATAAAGGTATTCAAACCTGCTTCCCATGGTACTAATTTTATTTAAAGGAATCAATTTTGTTTTACAAAATTTTATGGAAGTAAATTAGATCTTATTTAATAAGTAATTTTGTTTTAATGTATTAGTCATTTAACTATTAATATATACTTAATTTTGTATTCTATATTTATTGTCAGTAAATATGTAACTAAATGTTAAATCTGACTCCATCTTAGTGCATACTTGTTAAGTCTATCTAATTAATATCTTTGTCCTGAGAATCTCAATAGTTTATCCTTAGTGGTGATAAATCAAGTATACAGTGAGTGATTTAAATATAGTTTTAGTATCCTCTTATTATTTAGTTTTCATGAGTAATATTTGCATAAATCTTCACTGTTAGATAGAATGGAAACATCTTTCAATAGGTAGTACTATTCTGATAGTACTATACCATTAAACTATTATTGTAAAGTTCTCTCCCTAAAGGAAATAATTATTTAAGTATCTTTAATTTCAGTTTATTAATTATTAAATGTTTATTATATACTTTTATGAGATGCGTTTAATATGTTGTGTCGATTATAGAGAGAAACTAGTGACCGAGATACAATAAAAATGCCATTGAATCTTAACTGTGAATGTGACTGCTCTTTGTTTCTTTTTTAATTTGTATGCATACACTAGATCCATCATTTCAATTAAATTGGCTGTTTAGTGCATGATTTGATCATGTGAGAATGAACTCTTGTCCCCATTATCTATTTGTTAGTGTGTTTATATATAATAACAGGGGCCAGGTTTAAACCCTGTTCCAAGGTCAAAAGTGACTTTAATTAGTTTAGGTTATGTAGATACCTTTTAATGTATATATTAAAATATATATGAATTAACCAAAGCAATATTAAGGGAGGATCATATGCACAATTTGTTTTGATAGAGTATGTGCGTGTATATATTAAAAAAATAGATATATATTGTGATGATCGCACATACTGCGATCACACATGTATATATTTAATATTAAATAATATTAAATATTGTAGTTTTCTTTTCGAAATACAAAAAAAAAAACAAGTAAATAAAAGAATTAAACTAATGAAGAAAGAAAATGTTGTAATTAATTACTGTAATGAAATAAAAGAGAGGGAAATGGAATTGAACAAGATTCTTATCTTTTACCCTCCAAAGTTGATATTTTGAAAAATATAAGAAGTAAAGTTAGAAAATATTGAAATCGTATATTTGGTTTAAAATCAAAAGTGAGAAAGGAAATATAAACAAAATAGGATCTTAAAAATGATTTATAAAAGAAAAAAAGTAAAAATTGAGGAGTTTAAATAAGATTAGGAATAGAATTTAAAATGTGACAAAAGATAAAGATCTATTCCAAAGAAGTACACATTTTGACAAAAACGAAATGCACGTGTGAAGGTATGTATAAAGAGAGCAATGTTTAATGCATGTCAAATGATAATAATTTTATTAAAAAAAAAAAAAAAATAAAATAAATAATAAATAAATGTAAAATATTACTACGAAATTGTATGAAAAAAGTAAATTTGTATAAGTTGTTGAAGGCGTCTTAAAGTGAAAGGTGTGAAAGGAAGCTACAAACAAAAAGATGAAGATAATGAAAGAATTTGGAAAAAGACATTAATGAATTAATTCTAAAAGAGGAGTTCACGTAGAGACTTCGGTGAGGACACTGCTCTGATAAGAAGCAGATTAGAATATAGTAGAAAGCAGGGAGTTCACGTAGAGACTTCGGTGAGGACACTGCTCTGATAAGAAGCAGATTAGAATATAGTAGAAAGCAGACATGAAAATTTAAATTTGCAAAGAAAAAACCAGAAAGCTGAGTAAAAGGACTTCGACGTAGAAGACTGAACACTGTATGAACATGGAAATAATCTACAATATAAGTGAAGCTTCAAGGATGTGTGGCTAAGAGCCATCACGATCGCTAGCCGATTCAGACCTACCGTGCTCATACAGTCACCTCACCATGTAACAACTGCTGGTGTAGCACCTGCCTGATGATCCGCCTGCCATGCCCTTGATGTCCTAGTATGGAGAAATCACTACGGATATAAGAAGAAATTCCACAAACCAAATTCAAGCCTAAGAGTGGCTATCTCTGCTAAAGAAGTGGAGGAATTCCACATGATGGTCAACTGGACCTTAACTCACATCGGAGAAAAAGTAAAGCCTAGGTAAATTACATAACATGCCTATATAGAACACATGTGCATATACTCTTGATTTAAAGCAATTGCAAATTCCAGATATTAATGAGATAGACAGTAATTAGACGCTTTCTAATACTTGAAATGACGACTGTAAATGGATAATTTATTTTCGTAGATTATAATCATTTATAGGATTCAACCCATACACTTAATCGTAGCATTATATCAAAAGGATTTTTTTTTTATTATTGTATGTAAATATTTCAATTGATTTCTTTTTTGTTATTTATTTATTATATTAAAAGTTCCTTAATTATTTTTCTGTTTCGTCTTGTTTTTGCACCATTCCAAATAATTAATATACCCGGAGGGTTTTGGGTTATAATTATCACTCCATTTTTGAATACTAAGGAACACGTGAGGCTAGTGGTATGGCATTTGTGATCCCATTAAATTTATAATTTATTCAAGTGCTGTAATTCTTTAATAATTACAGCAGTCGAGAGACGTTTGACCGGGAAAGATAACCTGGGGCAATATCCGTATAGTCACAGGTTTGGTCAAGTATGGATATAGATTCGTTTATGTCTATATGTTATTTTTGCTTGCAGTAATGGAAGATGGATGAATTTAAATTTAAGAATCCGTATTATATTTAAATAAAAAGGAACATCTTTCAATTGTTTCATATCCATTACAATATATAGCATGTAAAAGAATATTCTAGAAAAAAAAAAAATTTAATGTATAAACTTTATTGTATCTAACTTTGATTTAAGAAGATAAGAAAATGTAGAACGAAACAGCTTTTGTTCTTATATATGGAATGCTGCTAATGTAAATCTTGTTTAAAGTTATGTTCTTTAAATTGTTTTAATGAAATTGTAAATCTGACAAAAATATGCTAAAAGCTTTTTTTTTGTAAAAGAAAAAATTAAAAACAAAGGGACCCGGATCAAAAAAAGAAAAAACTAAAGACAAAGGGACCCGGATCTAAAATCGTAAAGTCCAGGACTGATGAGAAGATAAAGTTTACAGAGTAAAACCTTTTGTAAGAATGACGGGAATTAAGGCATGAGGACAAAAGGAAGCTTCAAAAAAAAAAAGAAGAAAAGGATATAAATAGCCAAATGAGAATAAAGTGGGGATTTTGCTTCTGATTCATATTTGGTATTAAATAGAACTTTATGCTATTATTGTAAATGCTATCAATTTTCTGGCCTACGAGATTGCAAGAAAAATATGTTAGCTGACATGAGTGTGTTGGGGTAAAACCGTAGACATGCTGGGTTTTCACTCCCATGACTCTACACAGTAAATCAAAGCTGTTCCATAGTCCCATGATGGTTCAAACTTCAGAAATCCACTCCATACATCTTCGCCATGTCAATCATTTGGACCCACTATCATTTCTTTAGAAATTATAAACAGTCTTTCTTGATGGACAACCTTTATGGCTCCTGACTTATTAAGTAAGCTTACTTTACTCATAAATGTGGACAATTTAACTTCCCAGGGGATCAAAAGGTAGCAACCTATTTTTATTTCAGATGTAGACATGCACATCTTATTAATCTCACAGCATAACTTGTAATTACTTCTGTTAAATTTTATAAATACAAGTGTTAAGAGAGAATGTGTAATTTGTATAATTAATAATAATTTGATCTGAATGCGCCTTCAACGTAGCTGCCATACGAGGGCGCCATTTAGGCATTTGAACCTAGAAAAATTTATATAGTAGGCAGATACGTAAGTTAAGATTCAAAAAAATTTTTTATATATATTATTCTGACCGTTTGCCCAATGTCACTAGCTCATAGAGTAGCAGAGATTTAAACATTTTTATAAGTTTTAATAGATTTAGATTCTCAAAATATATTAATATTTAAAACAATAAAATAAAAGAAGCCACTGCCAGTAATTAACACACAAATAGATTTTTATTAACACACATTTAAAATTGAGGAATAAATTTATTTTTAGATTTTAACATTAATAATTTTTTAAAATTTAAATTCAAATTACTATTTAAATAGACCGCACAGATGGATATTTAAATGATATTTTACTTTAGCATGTCGAGTATAGATAGTCTACATAGATTTTTTTCACTTAAAACTTATCAAAACATTCATTCAATCTCAGACTAAAAGTTCGTAGCCAACCCAATGTCAGCTTCCAGATATATAGTCGCAACCAATGTAATATGAAGGTGCTAGCATAAAACCACGCTGACAGGAATGTGCATCTGACAGCGTGATATTATTTGAAGGAAATGATCCGTGTCCAGAACAGGAAAGTGCATCTGTCTGACTAAGGAATCATGTATATAATTTTTTTAAAGAGTGCTACGCATGGGGGAGAGCGGTCTTCTGCTGACTTATAATCCCTCCAGAGCTAGAAGGGGTCAATGGCGCAGGAAATACGTCTGCGACCATTGCAATGATATGACTGCCTCTTTGGGGTCATGCATTCAGTTGGGCACGTTGCCCTGTATGCTAAACACGCTTCACACTACATTAATATAAACACCCATATATCCCTCCACAAGCATAGCCCTAACTACGAAACAAATAGCCTGAAATTAAAAATCCCTTAAACTAAACATAAACGAATTTAAACATAGTTATTAATTTTTATCCATGCAGACATACCCAACTTTATATTTAATACATTTTAGTTAAAAAATAACACACACACAAAAGAAATGGAAATGATTGCTTAAACATCTACATAAAAAATATCAATAATTGAATTTGCATTCTTTAAGTCAGATAAGAGTTCTTATTTTCAGCTATTAATTACTTGCAATTTTAGGAAAGTTCTTATTAGATAGACACAATAGTTCATACTTTACGGATTTAGCAGATTTAGAAGTCCATCTTCGTGATCACTTTCGTAGATTTTGTCCTTCTTTGAAATGAAACTGCTACTTGCCATGCATTTGGTCAGGAACTGTCATCAATAGGCCTCAGCTGGTTGTCCGGAAAATTAAATTTATTGCAGACTTCCACATCGTGAAAATCTGCAATATAGCTAGTTATAATGACATATTCATAGTCAGCTCTTAGATAAAAATTATAATAATCATTTGGCTTTTATATTTTTCTTGGCCTCTTATCATTAGATCTTGGGATTCAATGAGCCAGACATCACTAATCCTCTCGTGTTTCAGTTATGGTCCATGCTGTCATTTTCGTGCTTGCATTGGTCATTTAATTTCTTTGTATTTTCTTATCTGACCATTTAATTTATTTTAAATACCTCAAGGGCCAGCTTGCTTTCGAACAATCATTTAATTAATAAAACAATCACTTCCATTTTCTAAGATTATAGAAATCAACATTATTTCTATTTTTAAAATATCAATCTTTATATTTTTACTTTTTTTTTTACAACAAAAAATACTTTTAAATACTTTTTCTTAAAATAGTTTAAGTTTTCCATCTGCGCGACAATATATATATATATTAAACAACTTTTACTTTTCAGTTTTTAAGTTTTTTTTCTTTTTAATAAATCAATTTTTATTTACAATCTTTTTATTTTCATTTTAAAATAATGTAACGGAATATTATATTCCGTTACAATATATATATATGCATATATTGCCAGTAAAGCATTGAGGACTATTATTTTTTTTTGTTCTTTTTTCTTTATTTATTTTCATTATTTCATAGTATTTAAATGTATATATGTTTTACATATTAAACACTTTTATGTGTACTGGTCAAAGTAACACATTTCTGTCAGTCTCAGGACTACCCACCTTCAATGAGCTAGCTAGTGGCCGAGTATTAAATAATACAGTATTATTTTTTTGATAAAATCCCGGTAATATATTTCTTATGTATGCATAAGATTGGTGCATGGAGTCAGAAATCGCTGATGTCCATAAATATATTGCTTGGGAAAAATATTAATTAATGGTTAATAAAAACTAAGGCCGAGTATTTAGGTATATATTGTAATGGTATGAAAAGTAGAGCTGCTTTAACCTAACCTAGAGATGCAGGTAGAGGGGGTTCGAACCTCACCTACTCCTCCAGATTGCTAGTAAGCGACTTACTCCTCAAACCTCACTAGAATTTATTCCTAATGTATGCCTGGTGGTCAGGGAGAGATAAGACCACAAAATGAATTTTACTAATTAGATATATATAATGACCAGATTTATATATGTGTATCACACAAAGAAAAACAAACAATGCTACAGAGTTTTAATGATAGTGAATGACAGACAAAAAAAACTTTTATTAGTTATGCTATCAAGATTCTACAAAGTTTCACTGATTGAGTTGCAGGCTATTACCGTACAACCATATACAGATATATACGAAAAATCCCTTCTTTTGTAATGTTAATGATAGACAAAAATTTATATTATAATTTTTTTCAAAAAATATTTCCAGCCAATGAACAGGTTACATAAAATTCAAGAGAGAGACATAATTCATTAACTCTATGGATAGAGCACATGGTAATAAATAAATGGTTAAACCCAACCAAACACTTTTGGGACATATTTAAATCACAAACCTCTACTAATGACTAAAGAAAATGAAATAGTGACCGCAGCAGAAATTTCCAGCTATGATTGAAACATTTTAATAATATTTTGAGACAGATTTTAAAGTAAAATATAAATATGCAATATAGTGCACTAAAGCGAAAGCATAATGTGAGCTGAGTTTCGAGACATAATAAGCAACCAAGAGGCTAATACAAAATCGGATAGCACTCCATCTCTAAACTGGGTTAGAGAAAAATGGAATCTGTTTGCTAACCGCGTGAACTGGATTCAGATATGGAGTTTTCTTGCTTATGTCCAGTTATGTACATTGAAATATTTGAAATAGATGTGAGATTCAGAATTTTTATTTATTTTCATGAAGATCCATATGCAGGTATATTAGCCTAAGCAGACTTGGTAAAAGAGAAACACTGAATATATGCTGAGATGTCACGGATCACCTAGTGCACAATACAACATAAATACAGTCAAACAATCTTTAAATTTAAAAAAGAAACCCTTTTGCAAAAACGTATATATAAAACATTACGAAAGCTCAACCACCACTGAAAAATCCGCAGAAAAGTAATAGTGACTTTCCCCTTTATAAAATTTAGATCACTAACACAAACGGGCAGATATTTTACTGATTTAGTTGAAGTTTAATCTATCTACCCACAGACCAAACGGTATTTATAAAACTTTAATATATATATTTTGTCAAATGTACACTCTCTTATTACAAAAGAATAAGTGCGAATGTTTGTTTTATTTCACGCTCTTTAAAATAGAATTTTAAATTCGTAACTCTTCATTGGCTAAAAAATAAAGGCATTGGTCGAGATTTTTCCTTTTTATATATATCAAATAAAAAACAACCAAAAAGGCTAAATTAAAAATCTTTGAAATTTTATAATAGGATCTTTTATAGTTATACAAAAGAATCTTTCGCAATTAAATATTAATTCTAAGAATGGGATTTGCACTTTCTGCTTGCTTTCTCTCCTTCTAAAATAAAATATATACATAAAATAAATTCTTAATTACAGATGCATAATGGCAGTAAGTTAAGTGACTCATTTCAACTAAATTAATAAGAATTATTGCCGCCATGATGCGAGAGAAACCACTACCCATTACAATATTTTAGAAAGAAAAAAAAAAGAAACAATTGATGAAATATAATTCTACAAGACGCAAACATATAAATTCAAAAATATACATGTAGATAAATGGAATAACAGAGTAGATATTTAAATTTACATTGTGGAAAGATAAAACATATTTCAAATCATGGAATAGTTACTTGGTAACTAGAAGGCTGGTGTAAGAATGGAAACCGTTGATGTTGCATGACAGTTCCTTTTTGAGTCTTGATGTTACTTCACATTTCCATTGAAAGAATTTTTATTGAACAGGGTATGGCATTTGTCATGAATGCAGGGCACTGTAGTTCTCAGGCTGGCTCACATGTCTATGACTCCGGTCTCAGGAACGGGCAGGAGAGTGAAGGCAAAGCATATTACTCACTCATTTCTTTTTGCAGAGTAGCTCATTTTGTGATTTATGGATATATATGCTGAACAGAAAGAAAAAGACTATGGCTTGAAGACAGTATAGCAAGATTTTCCAGCAAATTATCTTATAAATTTCAGCAAACTTCTTTCCGAAAAATTCTGAATAAAAGCCAATTCTTCAGCAAAACTACAGTAAGCATAAGACCCAGAACAAAAGAAAAATTCTTTATTTATACCCTTTTCAATTTTATTTTTAATTAAACTACTTATTAGTAGCCTATTGTTTCAAATTTTTCCCTGTTATCTAGTTTTCTTTCAACTAAAATATTTCATAAATTAATTGCATTCTTTAATGGATTCTGTTTAAGTACAAAAATTTATCTTATCTATTTCTGCCATATTTTTAAAAAATAGTTACAAATAAAAATTTAAATTTTGTATATTTTATTTCATTGATTTCTTTTTTTAAAATGCTTTTCTTCTTTAATTTATGTAATTATTTGTGCAGATGATTATTTATTTTAAGAAAATAACATACATTCACTGTGGTTGGACTTAGGGTCTTAGCTAGTCCACATGAATGGTGAAGCCAGCATATATATATTTGTATATATATATGCACAGCTTCAATATAGAATGATGCTTGTCATTTTATCTTTTCTTATTGTTGGGAAATTAAGCTTTAAAATAACTTGTCACTAGGCTATGGCTGCTACAAGTCCATCTCGGCAATAATGGTCGGGTGGAGACTCTTTTCCTATCTGCCATACCAGGGTGCCACTAGGCTGTTAGAACCTAGAAAATTTATAAAGTAGGCAGATACATATGGGTAAGATTCAACCTTTATTTGACCTATAGTACTAGTCACTAGCCCATGGAGAAGCTGAGTTTTATAACATAACATTTCATTTTTTTTTTTATTATCTATTTCAAAATATTATGAATAAACATAAAATAATAAGTCACTGCCAGTACTAAATAAGACAAACATTTATTACACACATAACATATATTAAAACAGATTTGAGGATTAGATTCTTTATTTAACATTAGATAGATTTAAATCCTGATGTTTATCTTAGTATGCACAGATGGATGAAATTTTATATAATTTAATATTTTCATAATGTGTTAAGTGTAGATAGACTACATAGAATATGCATTTATAGGCTCAAATAATTTAACCTTAGGCTAAAAGTTTGCAGCTAAATCAATGCTAGCTTCCTGATATACAGACATAATCAATGCAACATGATGTTAGCATAAAAACAGGCTGACAGGAGTGTGCATTTGTAGCATGATATTATTAAAGAAGTGATCCTCATCCAGTACAGGAATGTGCGTCTGTTTGGTGAAGGAATCATATATAAAAATATTGAGAGAATGAAATGCTCCATATGGAGGGAGAGCGGTCCATGCCGACTTATAGTCCCTATCCATAGAGTATAAGAAATTAAGTGTTGTAGGAAATACCTCTATCACCGATAACAACGCGATGGCTTCCCTTTTTATGCCATGCATTTATTTGGGTACTATAGCCTGCATGTTAATGCAGCACAAGAGAATGAAAATCTAATGTGCCTTTTCATATTACATTGCTATAAAATGCCCTACATCCCTCCACTAGCATCGATTCAACTACGAAACAAATAGCCCAAAATTAACCCCACACAATCTAACCTAAACTTAACGAATGTATGTAGCCACTGCACTCCACTTTAAAATTAGTAATTTAGTTAACAAAGATGGAAATGACTTATAGCAAACACATTAGACATAAAAAACAATATTAATAAATGGTTTAAGAGTTATTTTGTTTGTCAGGTAAGAACTTATTTAGAAATTACACTCAGGTTTACTAATTGAAAGATCGTTTAAGTTAATTATTTAAAAGTTTATATTGCATGCAAAGGTTTTATACTTTCCATAGTATATCTTGATGAATCCTTTGGATTGCAGCAAGTTTATGGAAGTCCATCCTAGCTATCACATTTTGTATATTGTTCTCCTTGGAGATGAAACCGCTGCTGGCCATTTATTCAGGAACTGTCATTTGGGAGGTTGCCTCAGTCGATACAAATGAGGGAAACAAAATCTATTGTGAGACCCCTATGTCATGGAGTCTGCAATACAGCTGTGAAATATTTTTAACCAGTCACCACCACTCAATCAATAATCAATCAATAATAATTTTTTAAATATTTTCTGCCTTTCTTTTTATAGTATTATGCATGCCTTATTGCCATATTTTTGGATTGATGTCTTCTAATGTTGCGCCAATCTTATTGGCCATGATGGTTTTCCTTTCTGGACTGTGTGTTTGTTGGTATTTTCATTGGCAGTTTTCTCCAAAGCTGGAAACACCATAATCTTTATTTTTTATGTCTTATCTGACTTACATTCCTTTGAATGCCTCAAGGACTTGCTTGCTTTACATTTTATTAGAAAAATCATTTCCATCCTGCTAGTTTAGAAATAACTTTAAAATACATTGACAGCATTTTTATTGTTCTTTTACCTTAAAATTAAATTCTTTTGATTTTGGATTTTTAACTTTCCTTATCACATTCTTTTAACTTTAAATAATTTAATCAGACTACCCTCTGTGCATTTATATCTATTATTTGAATTTAAAATTATTTTTATATATATATATCAATTTTATTTATGGATCTTTTTTATATTTTTATTCTAAAATGATATAATGGCATATGTATACTGTTACAATATATATATATATATATTATAACCGTGTTTGTAACCTTCAAACGACATGGAGTTGAGAGATAGAACATATGATATGATATGCCAGGGTGCCAAACTGTAACTTTAAAGGAACAGCTGCTGCAGCAATTTGATATCGTCACAGATTTACAAGTTTGCAAGGAAAGCAACTTATGAAATTCTAAATAATTTGACTTATAAATATTAAGAGTTAATTCTTTTCTTGAATTAAGTAGCTTCTTAAAATTAAGACAGCCAAATTATAACTCACAAAAGGTCATGGGCTAACTTGCTTATCATATCCTTATAACTAAGTCACACGAACCAACCACAGCTGTACCAATTTTCATGTCTAGTAAACAAAAATACCGATCCCCTCTCTGATGCCTAGGGTGGTATAAATGATTTGGCAATTCATGCGGAGAACACTGAAAATTATTCCACTAATAAATATTACAGATTATTACTACTAAACTAAAGGAGGAAGACAAACCTTGACTCACACCCTCAACACATTAACAACCTCAGTATCCCCTCATATAAATTCCCAACATCAAAGATACAATTAAGTTATTTCTGATGTTAAGTTTTCTCTAGTCTCCCCTCTACCTACCACCAAACTTTACCATCTTCATAATGTTATATTTCATGATCCAAGATTTGCAAAATAAATAATTAATATTACTTCAATTAATCTTGTTTGTCCCCTTAATTCTGCAATACTAAATTCATAAGCTCTAATCTTATAGTTGAAAATCTTATAACTTGGGTTAAGGTTTTTTTTAGCGATTTAAAATTTATTGTTGATCAATGAATGTTATCCCAGCGATTGTAATTCCAATAGACATATGCTTGATCTCTCTAAGCCTATATCAATTTTTCATCAACCAATAATAATTATAATATTAAACCTTATGAATTACCAAACAATTAATTAGAATAAAATGTTTAACTATTTTAAAATTCAACTAACTTATTATCGACTGAGAACGCATTCAAATACCAGGAGTGGGAAAAGGGATTTTATATCCACTCGAGAAATTAGTCATAACACAAATCTATGAAAATGATGATTAATTTTAAAATTAGATCTTCTTCCGGATGTTTGCCACATAACCATAATAATTTGTAACACAAGTTAAGAATGTTTCTTTAAAACAGGCAAAACTCTCCATACAGTATTGCCACTCAGTGCAAACCAGAGTAATCAATGGATGCCAGAAGGCTTGTGCATAAAGTCTCCATCTAGTGCCTACTCATCCAATATTTCCAGATTAATTTCTGGCTGTGGCTTTTGTCAGTGAGGAGCTTTGGATCTGAGAGCACTGCACCTGGATTTTAGGATCCAATGCAACTCTCCAGCAGTCATCTTTTATCTTTACTTAACTACAAAACTATGAGTCTTAAATTGAAAACACAATAATATTTTCAATCCAAGCTCATTAGCTTATATAGTCAAGATCTGAACTCAGTTCAGTACCTATACATTTTGGGGTCTTTGGTTCTTAAATTAATCATAGCCACCACTATTCTATTAGGCAGGATTGGTTTTAAGCCAATAAACATAATGAGCTTGGATTGAAAATATTATAGTATTTTCAATTTAAGACTCATAGTTTTGTAGATAAGTAGAGATAAAAGGTGACTGCTGGAGGGTTGCATTAGATCCTAAGATCTGGGTGCAGTGCTCTCAGATCTAAAGCTCCTCACTGACGAAGGTCACAAGCCAGAAACTAGTCTGGAATATTGGATGAGTAGATACTCGATGGGGATTTTATGCACAGCCTTCTGGCATCCATTGATTACTCTGGTTTGCACTGAGTGGCACTACTGTATGGAGAGTTTTGCCTGTTTTAATAACACTTATAAGCATGTATAAGAAATGGTGATCATGTGATGTTTATTGGCTTAAAAACAAACCTGCCTAATGGGATAATGGTGGCTATGTTTATTAAAGAACCAAAATATATAGGTACTCTACTGAGTTCAGACCTATATGACTATATAAGCTAATGAGCTTGGATTGAAAATATTGTATTTTCAATTGAAGACTCATAGTTTTGTAGTTAAGTAGAAATAAAAGGTGTCTGTTGAAGGGTTGCATTAGATCCTAAAATCTAGGTGCAATGCTCTCAGATCCAAGGCTTCTCACTGACGAAGGCCACAAGCCAGAAACTAGTCTGGGGATATTGGATGAGTAGGCACTAGATGGAGATTTTATGCACAAGCCTTCTGGCATCCATTGATTACTCTGGCTTGCACTGAGTGACAATACTGTATGGAGAATTTTGCCTGTACTGAAATAAGCATTAAATATTTCATTAAAATTGCATATGATGAGATTTTTGGATTTTATGGGTACCAAAAACATTAAGACATAACACCAAAATTTTTAATTAACTCATAGTGTTTATTAACAGAGTAAATGATAAACTACAACAATATAATAATACAAATCTTCATAGCTATCCAAATGACAATAAAAACAAAATATTTACATGGGGATTTACAACCGCTACGGTAAATGATCCCTTCTTTGTGCTTAGCATTTCTACAAACATGCCTCTCTTATTACAAATGTACCTGTATTTAGGTAACTTGAACAAAAAAATAACACTAATAAAAAAAAATATTTCGACCAGTTAATTTTGCTGGTTCGACAACACTTCCTTGGGAGTCAAGCTTCGATAACATTTATTGTAATAACTAGAAGTTAATCTGTTAACTTTATTAAATAAGATAAACATATCCCTTATTGCTACTGACTTGGTAAAATTAATATTATGCCTAGATGTACATTTGACACCTATAACTTCTTGTGTAAATCATTGCTTATCCGCATATTAAATTCTTCAAATCCTAATTCTCAAATGATTGGCTATTTTAGAGATCACATTTACACGCATACATACATTTAATGCCCCTCTGTCCCCAACATGAATATTACTCATTTGTTTTACCAGTCCAGTGGTGACTTGCTTTGGCTATAGGCTTGATATGATGCACATTGTTTATCTAAGCTTTTTATATTAAATTTACATTTTGAATGATTATTGGTCTTAGAAACGATTGTAAGCAAAGCTCAGCTAAACATTATACATCAATTCCTAAGTCATACTTTTAAATCTAAAGTACCCTAAAGCATATAACACACATCAAAAGACTACACAATGACCCATTACAAAATTAAACAAATTTTCATATAAAAATATGGCAATAAAATATAAATCCATAAGGAAAAGAAATTCACAAAATTACATATTAGTGTTGGCATGAACCCAGAGTGCACTTTCTACCTGAGGGCTAGAGATATGTTAGGGCCTAGTCACTGCACATATGAAGATGGGCGTGCACAAATCACTACTACCACAATTACGAAAATACCTCTTACAGAGTGAATTAATAATGGAGTTGGGGATACACCCTTGATCTCTGAACATCTTAAAATTCTTAACACCCATAATTGTGAGAAAGTTATGCTCCATCTCAACCTTCAAGGCAGCGAGAACTTAGCATACCTTGATCAAACAAGGGTCATTTACAATCTCACATAATCCTGAGAGAACAGGATTTGAACTCTCATAAAAAAACTATATTATTGATGTGTGAACCGATAATTTAATAATAGTCTAATACGACTAAGTAATAAAGAAAAATTATCTAAGTATTAATATTGCAAAATAAGAAATATGCATCATTCATTTTCTTTAACATATAATGATTTTAAATCTCTTAACCTCTAGGACATTCAATATTAAACTTTAAAATACATGAGCAAAATAAAGCATTAAAATATCAATCTTAACTATAAGCATAAAATTATATCTGTGAACTTCTTAGACAAATATTCCACACTTTTACATAGATACCTCATTCATTCCACAATAGCACCACTGTTAAGGAATATCAATTGATAATAATAATATAAAGGCATATTTTCCCTATCATAGCCTAAATTCAACACCGGGTATATTTCGCACTATGTTTAACTAATATACTCAATAATCTTAGCACCATTCATCACTTATGATCATCATCCTCGATCCAACTGTTAAAGTTCATCCACACTTATTATTAGCGCACTCATATTATCCAAATGTAATGTTTTAAAAAATGGTCATAATTTTTAGAAATCAGATTATTCTTAGCATTCTATAATTGTTTCCCAATATTATGGTATCCTTCTGCACAATTTACATTCTGACACAACAGCTGTATTTTTCTTTTGGATTCAATAAAGTCATATATGTTTTCTTAAGACACACTTGATATTCAAAGTAAGAAATTCAAATAAAACTTTAAAGTTAGTCACAAGCTTAAACACATAATTAATCCATATTTTCTATTAGCATTCCAAATTCACTATTTCCACAGGATATGTACTTGGTTTAACATTTATTATTTTTACACGAAATTTTGGTTTTATTCAATTTTTATTTGTTTGACTTTTCATTCATAATTAGACAATAATAGTTGAGCATTTTTAAAACTTTCTTTCATGTACAGAATCAGTCTTTCTTTTATAAGAGAAGTTAATAATGTGAAATGCTGAAACCTTTGACAAATGCGCCTTAAAAATGCTTATATGACAGCCAATCAGATGTAGTAATAACTGCATAGGGAACTCTCAATTCAAAACACAAGGCAGAGGTTTTATGAGAAAAAGATGGTTCTATCTTCTTCTCTACTTAAATTTATATGTAAATAAGCCAGACTCAAGCATTTTGAACTAAGAGCATGAAGCTTTTTAAACACCTACACATTTAATTCACCAAATATTATATATAAATAAACAACATGAAATCTTTCAATTTACTATGAAGTAATTTTCAAATCTAATGAAATGATTGTAACAAATATAAATATATTAATTTATTAAGTGCAAGCAAATGATATAATAATAACGTGAAAGGCTGAAACCTTTGGCAGATGCTCCTTAAAAATGCTTATATGACAGCCAATCAGATGTAATAATGACTGCACAGGGAACTCTCAATTCAAAACACAAAGCAGAGATTTTATGAGAAAAAGATGGTTCCACCTTCTTCTCTACTTAAATTTATATATAAATGAGCCAGACTCAAGCATTTTGAACTAAGAGCATAAAGTTAGTAAAATACATAGATAACTTAGCCCATAGTTTGGACTAGATTTGCAAAGTATAAAATTATAACTACTATTTTTATTTCAATTCAAAGTTGTTTTTTTAGTACTTTCTTGAACACTATCGCTCCCATCTTTTATACATCATAATTGTTCTAATGCAAGAATTATTAACAAAAATTAAGACCTGCAAAATTAAGACCAATAAGAACAAAGAAAGGAACCCTCCCAAAATATGTGTGTTTCTTTTATAATCTCTGGTTGTCTATCAATTTCAGACTCATCCTCTTGATTATTCATCCTTGGTATTAAATTTTGATTGGCTATTAAACACAATTTTAATATTAATTATCCACACTATTAATAATCATGTGGTTTGCTTAAAAATTTTCTGGGTTTAAATTGTAAAAAAAAAAAAAAAAATCTGTAGCAACTTGAAAGAAAATGTTATAATTGGAAATAATAAATGAAGTTTTAATTTAAAATTTATGATTGAATGTTACTAAATATTTATCTGAAACTGATATAAAATTATTGTTCTTTCAATTTGCTATCAAATCATTTCCTTCATGAGACAAAAAACTCCTATAATTATCCCAGTAACCAAAATTTTACGCATACCACATGCACACTTGCTCACACACTATTCCTTGCTGGTTAATCATAAAAATTCCAATTAGCACTATCTATTATATAATGTTTAAAATTTTATAGCCATTTCCCTGTAAATTGACTATTAAAGTGTGTACTATTATGAACAAGCTAAATTTTATGATCTATACTTACATCGATTTTTTCAATTTTTTTTAATTTTTTTATTAAACAAATATTGCTCATCGATCTCAATATTTAACCTTTAATAATTAAAGCATATCTAAATTTACTGTGTGTTAGACTTCAAAATTACCTTCACACTTAAAATTTCTCTGATTATTTAAAATTACTATTATTTATAACATTTTTTTACTTAATTAGATTTCTTCTATGAGAAAATTTTTATTCTTATTTATTAAAAACAGCATCTGCCCCGAACTCAGCCTCTTTGGTCAAAACCAAAGATTATAATATATATATAACTATTCAGTCATACTGTTTTGTCCCCAATATCTTATGTATTACTTTTCTTGTTTATTAAAGAACAGATTTTACATATCTGTTTGATAATCTCTAAGTCTTTTTATTTTTTGCTTTAATTGCAAACATTCATAATATTTAATTTCTTCTATTTTTTTTTTTTTATAGTCCATTGAAAATATATTTTGTAATTCCTCTTTTCCTATATATATATATCCAATTTTTTTTCTATTTCATAATTTTTTTTTAATAAATTACTTTCATTTATTTTTTTCGATATTACTAAACTTTGTTTTCCAATTTAGCTCTTCTATTCTTTCAAATACATAGCAAAAACTTCCATTTTTTTTCAACTTCCTTTTTCTAATTGTTTAAGTCTTTTTTCCATATAAAATTGTATTACAAACAACATTATGTTTTTTAAAATTTGGCATTAATAATTCACAAAATAACATTGTATTCTATTAAAATATTAATCTCTTCTAATTTTTGTCCAACTATAATTCTTAATCATATTGATCTTTCATTAAATCTATCACTTCCTTTATTGTGCTGTAGTATTTCATACGAATATAATATTTTCACCTTACCTCAAACATTTTTTGTAAAAATTTTTTATTATATATATATAGATTGTAATGGTCAGATTTGGCATAAGTCATTTATGTAAATTTAAATTTTCTCTATTTATTTATTTACACAAATTACACAATCCTATTTGTAATGTCGGGCTATATCATGGAGAAATAAGTTACTCCCAACGAATGACGGTAGACTATGCAATCTTACATAAACAAAATAACAAATTGTGTCATAATAATTTATTTACAAGTTTACTTATGAATTGTTGTACAAAATATTTTCTTGAACAAAGTTAATAAATTATGTAAATAATGTATTTACTAAGCATAACCATTAATGGGTATGCAATTTATTTTTTTAACAAAATCTTTTATACATTATAATAAAGAATATATTCATAAATAAGGTGACACATTTGCTGTACCTAGAACCCTGTCTTCAATAAACCTAAATATAATTCTACGCATGTATGAATCCATAAATATAAACATTTCTTTTACTTGCATATCTCCTAGCACTTACACATACATATGCTTCTTATGGGATGCACATCAATGCTATCTTTATCACAATAATCATCAGGAATGGTTATTTTAGATCTTAATCCTAAATGTAAGCACTTATATAATAATAACTATAAAAGGTTGATGTTTTGGTCCTAACCCTAACTGAATGAACCTATACAATAATTATAAGGAGTGGCCTTTTGGATCCTAAATCTAATTTAATACAACTACAATTTATACAAGGATGACTCATTTTGAGATCGATCCCTAACTCATTAAACTGATAGAAATGTATTCTCCCATATGGATGCGAATATATGCAAACTATTAAACATTGAACAAACAACTGCACATATAGAAATCCATCTACATAAAATCCAATTTTCAGTAATCAAATATAAGTTTAACTACAAATGAATGAGACTAATGGAAATAATTACATTTTTAACTATGATTATTTGTGACTTACATATTTATGTGTACATTGTGTTTACATGATTATCATTATTTTTTTTATCTTTTCCTCTTATTAATAACATATAAAATTCAAAAACTTAGCATACATATGTGATATATAATAATTATTTTTTCTTTAAAAAATAATTTTAACAAGTAAAGAGAAGTTATTACAAATTTATTTCTTTTTTTTTTTTAATTGACAGTTTGCTTTAAAATAATACCTGGATAATAAGACTTATTTACAAATCCAAATTATTTAAAATAAAGTACAAATCATTCTTTAAATATAAAACTCACCCAAAGCAAAATAATTGTCATTTATTTCTTTCTGACAAATTTTAAAAGTCCATTTAGAGTGTTAGTATAGCCTTATAATATCTAGCTATCTTTTAAATAAGTGCTAATTTTTTATTTCAGCCAGAGTTATTTGAAATATGATTCAAAAGTATTTCAGATTAGATCTAGCTAGCTATTAGTAGTATTCTTTCTTTTTATTCACAAGGCATAGTCAAACTCTGGGATTTGAATGTAGTAGTATTTCAATCTGATCAAGAAAAGAAAAACTGATTTTTTATATCCAAAACTTAGTTTCTTTCTTGAACCTCATTTTAGTTCTTTTTTAAAAAAAATTCTATATTATTTTGCTTAGAAGAAAAAAAAAATTCTTATTTTTTTTTTTATTGAAATGAATTATGGAATTTAAAAACAACAATAACAAAAAAAAAAAAATGATTGTACTTATTAAAAGTTCTTTTTGGATGTCCATTGGGCATTTTATAAGCTGTTTATTCTGCCATTGGTCAATAAAATAAGATTGTTCTGGCATAGTTTGATAATAAAGTCTATCTGGGGGCCTTTTCTTTCATGGCAACTGTGGAGAAGAGGTAATTGGTGTGGGAGAAAATTATGTTTTATTTCTTTCCATTTGTAAGTAAGTTGACAATCAGTAAAATTCTTGTTATGCATAATCAGTAAAATTCTTGTTATGCATAACTGTATAAATACTATAGATTCATATAACATATGGATTTAATGTTTGGTTGATGCTGTTGGATTTTTTTATCCAATAGATTAATCACCATGAGAGTTAAATCTTTATTTAATTTTTATATTAACAGTGATTCCATTTCATTTTGGGGATAAAGTAAAAATTGTTCTATTTTTATTTGTATTTGTTTATCTAGCTGTAAGATGGCTGGCACATGATATAGTACATCACATTTCCTTCATCCATCTAACTTGTTGTGAGCCTTCAGACTTAATTTCATGTATTTGGACATTTAGTTTTAACCGTTCCTGTTTGCTTTCAATTTCTTTCAGTAGTTTTAGTTCATTATCATCTACTTGTGTTAGTTCAACATGTGCACCTTCTTCTATTTGTTCTTTTATTTGAACATGTTTGTGTTTATTTTGTACATTTTCATCTAATAGTTTTGGGTCAGATTCATTTAAAGGTTCATCACATATTTTTGGTTCAGTCTCTGACTTTAAAAGCAATTGTCCATGATTTGATCCCATTGTTTCTTGTTCAATTTGTACTTGCTCATCTATTTGTTTTGAATCATCTAGTTTTTGCTCTGGTTTAAATGGTTTGCAAAAATTATCCATCTGTTTTTGCCTCTTCAATTCCATCTGTTTTAGATTATTTTCAAACCTCAATTCTTTTTGTTTTGCTATTTCTAAATGTTTCTGTGTTATGTTATGGTTAATACTTGTAATTACAGACTGACAGCGTAGTGGCGACAACTGAGATTAGTGAGCGAGTGACATCACTCTTATGTTAGAGAATGCGAGTAGTTAATAAAAATTAATAGTTATCTAAACTGTGTGTATTTATTAATTTAGATATTACGACCAAGAACATAACATGCTGTCAGGAGTGGGATTAATGAAATAATAGTTAAAAAAAAAATTTCTAAAGTCTATAAAACAGTGAGTATTTAAATATTGATAAAAATAGTTTTTATAGCAAAATTCTTTTTTCATATCATATTTGCCAAAAATACAAAATGGTGTCACAATTCGATCGTTTTTACAATAGCAAACTGCTATCCATGGAAGGAAATATGTCAGTCAAATGGACTGAATGGAAAGAATTATTCCTAAATATCCTAGAGGCAACAGAACATGATATGAAATCAGATAAAGTAAAATTAGGAATATTACATCATCTCATTGGAAAAGAAGGGAGAGATGTAATAACATTAGACCACACGGACCCAGAAGATAAAACAAAATTGCTACCTGTCTTAAACCAAATGGATAAATATTTCAAAACAATGAAAACAACATTATATGACAGAATAAAAGCATATACAATGGAGCTGTACAAGGGAGAATTGATTGATCACTTTCTTACTCGCTTAAAATTAGTAGTTGAAAAAGCTGATTTCGGGGATCAAAAACAAAATATCCTCCAAGATAGAATTATAATTGTACAAAAAGAAGGACTAAAAGACAGATTATTTGAAAAAGGAAATATTACACTAGAAAAAGCACTGGAAATAATACATGGACACGAAACTAGAAGATTCAAAAATGAATTACAAGGAAAGTCTGAACAATGTATTAACGTAATAGGGAAAAATACAACAACAAACATACAAAATTGTCAAAAGTGCAACCATAATCTCCCAAAACGTCTGTCCCACATTTGGAAAAAAATGCTATAATTGTGGAAAGCTAAACCACTTTGCCAATAATTGCCGTACGAGAAGCTACGACCATAAAATTTTAAAAACGCTCAAACGCAAAGTATCATAAAAATAGGAATAGAAATGGATGTTATGTGCATGAAGTACATGATACTACAACATTGGGTTCATCATACCAGTGATGTTGAAAATACAATTGCATACGTCAGACGTGTAGACTTAACTCATTCGTTTAATGGCTGGTACGAATAGATTTTATTAGACAATAATAAAGTAAAATTAGAAATAGACACAGGAGCCAATGTAAACATTATATCTAAAAAAGGGCTTAATACCATTTATCCACAACCAATAATATACAAAACAAAGAAGAAATTACACACTTTTGGAGGATCATTTTTCACCCCAATAGGAAAAGCAAAACCTCAATGTAAAATAAGCAAAGATCTGCATAATTTACGTTTTATAATAATAAAAGAATATGAACCAACACTTCTTAGTGGCAGTGATTGTGAGTTACTATGTTTAATTAAACACAATAAAATTACAGTACAAAAAGTAATGATGAAAAATAACAAAAGTAAAAATGATCAAAATATATCCAACAACAACAAAGATAAAATAACAAAGAGTAGAAAAGATAATTTAAGTATTAAGAAAGTGAAAACTTCAAGTCTATATATGAGAAATACAAAAATGTTTTTCAAGGTGTAGGTTATTATGAAGGCAAACACCACCTCACAATAGACCCAACATTTAGACCAGTTGTCCATGCACCTAGATTAATTCCACCAAGTATACATGAACAATTACGTGAGGATTTAATAAAATGGATTAACAGTCTATTAATAGTTGAAAAACCAAATAGCACTCTAAGAATATGCATAGACTCAAGAGATCTTAATAAAGCATTAAAAAGAGAACATTATAAAATGTCATCTCCAGAGACAGTTTTAAGTACAGTAACAGGAATGAAATATTTCACAGTTTTGGATATGAAATCTGGATTTTGGAACATAAAACCTGATAATGAATCAGCAGACTTAATGACATTTAATACATCCTTTGCAAGAGATTGCTTTAACCACTTACTCTTTGGCTTAAATGTATCATCAGAAATTTTTAGAGGACAAATGATGAATTATTTGCCAATATACCAGGTGTCAGTATAACAGTTGATGATTTCTTATTAGGAGGAAAAACTGTTGAAGATATGAACAAAAATTTGTTAAAAGTCTTAAACAGAGCACGCATGGGCAATGCGAAATTCAATCCAGATAAGAGCCAATATGCTCAAATGCAAGTGTAATACTTAGGACGAATGATTTCAGGAATAGGAATCTCAGCAGATCCTAATAAAATAGAAGCAATACAAAAGCTCGAACCACCAAAAGACAAACATGGGTTGAAACGAATGTTAGGAATGATGAATTGTCTCTTACCACACATTCCGAACTTAGTAGATCTGACAGCATCCTGCAATCTCTTAATAAAAATAACATTATGTGGGTATGGAATTCGTATTACCAACAATGTTTCGATAAGCTAAAAGAGGCAATTTGCAATGCAACCTCGCTAAAATTTCTGTAATAATACAACAGATGCCTCACAGACAGAACTAGGGGAAGTTTTACTCCAAAATGGGAAACCAGTTATGTATACCTCCTGAGCACTTTCTAAAACAGAACAGCATATGCTCAAATAGAAAAAGAATTCTTAAGCATTGTCAATCATGTCAAAAGTTCCATTACTACATATATGGATGAAATACAATAATACACACTGATCATAAACCATTACTTGCAATTGTAAACAAACCCTTTGAAAGAATCACATCCAGACTCCAAAGATTCATAAGGAGATTACAACAGTATAAACTTAAATTTGAATACTGCCCTGGGAAGGAACTCTACATCGCAGATAGATTATCACGTAACTACATAAATACAACACAACAAGAAGATGCCTGTGAAATACGCACTGCAAACAAAATTGTCAGTACCTGGGACAATGACTTAAAAAGAGCTTATTCTTTAGATGAGGAAGCGTCAGAATTAATTAAACACATATGCAATGGTTGGCCGAACATAAGTGCAATGTACCTCCAATTTTGCAAAAATTCTGGCAGAATCGCTACAAATTCACTCTGAATCATGGAATACTACAACATGAAAGAAAATTATTTATACCGACATCGCTACGACCCTAAGTATTGAGCTTGCTACACAAGTCCCATTTGGGAATAGAGAAGCTAAAATCCAGAGCAGGTCAATCATTTTATTGGTTGAATATTAATAAAGATATTGAATCATTATTGGATAACTGCCCAATATGCGCTACATACAGGCCATTTCTACCAAAAGAACCATTGTTACCACATGTTGTGCCAACAATACTATGGGAAAAGATTGGTGCTAATTTATTTGAATTTGGCAACAATACTTACTTACTCCTAGTAGATTATTTCTCTAAATACCCAGAGGTACTTCACATACCTGACAATACTGCTGCTTCAGTAATAAAGCTATGCAAAACAATATTTGCATGCTTTGGCGTACCAGATGAGGTAATGGCAGATAACATGCCATTTGCTTCATTCTTATTCTGCAAATTCACAATGGAATGGTGTTTTAAAGTGACCACATTGAGTCCACACTATCCACATTCCAATGGACTTGTGGAATGAAATGTTCAAACTATAAAGCAATTATTTCGCAAAGCTTATCAATCTGGAATTGACCCAGAATTAACCTTGACTTGAATTTAGAAATACACCGATAAGTGGGATGAAGATTACTCCATCACAGCTACTGATATCTAGAACACTTAAAACAAAATTACCATCCTTTTTAAAACAACTCATATCTCCACCACCCAAAAGGCTTGTAGATACTTAATACAGAGGCAAACTCGACAAAAGTTTCTATGACAAGACAGCCAAGATATCTCCACCCATGGAAATTGACAAACTGAGACAAGTATCTGATGGGACAATATGGAAGAAGTATAAAATTCTTGAGAAAACTCTCGAGCCAAAATCATATCGCATTTTGACTGAGGATGGCTCTATTCTTCGTCGAACCAAGACACATCTACAGAACACAGCTGAAAGATTCATAACAACTCCACAGACACAAGAACCAGATGAGGAGATACAGTTGCCCGTAACTGAGACAGAGAAATCACCACCATCAACATCAAGTGACAATGGCACAGTGACAAGAAGAATACCAGTCGAATGTTCTGAGATGAGAGAAAAATCGAACAGAAGAAGGCCTCTAGTATATTTAAAAGACTATGTGTGTAAATAAATAATAAAAAAGAAGAGTTGTCATGTTATGGCTAATACTTGTAATTACAAACTGACGCATAGTGGTGACAATTGAGATTAGTGAGCGCACGACATCGATGTTATGTTAGAGTACACGAATAGTTAATAAAAGTTAATAGTTACCTAAAGTATGTGTATTTATTAATTTAGATATTATGACCAAGAACATTGCACTCTGATTCATTATTTTTTGGTGATCTTGTTTCCATTTTTGATTATCTTCCTACCTTAATTGCATCTATTTTTGACTATGTTCCATACATAGTTTGGTTCATTTGCTTTTGATCATGCTCCATTTGCTTTTGATTAATTTTTTGATAATTTTGCATAGTTTGGTTTATTTGCTCCATTTGTTTTTGATTGTTTTTATGATTTTTTTTTTGTTTGATTTATTTGCTCCATTTGTTTTTGATTATACTTCATTTACTTTTGATTATACTCCATTTGCTTTTGATTATGCTCCATTAATCTCAGTTCCATTTGTCTAAATAATGTGTTAGTCATCTGCATTATGTCTAATTATGATGATGTAGTATTCTTATGCATTCTTATTTTTTTTATTAATGTCTTTATACTTTATTTGATCTGCATGGATATTGTCCATATCCAAAGTTTTTAAATTATCTTCTTCACTGCTAGTTTCAGAAGTATTTGCTTCCGTTATTTCTTGCTACTTTCCATTCATTTTATTTTCATTCTCCATTTTAATAATCCTCAAAATGTTTAATACTTATTATGTGCAATGCAATTATAACTAGATATACCACTAACAGTGCTTTATTGTCCCCTGGAACGCATTTGGAACACCACATATATTTGTATGTCTTCTTCATAACACAACTTGCTTTGTTCTTTTTTGTTGTTGGGTTTTTTTTTTTTGTTTTACAATATAATTACAATATATATATATAAAAAAAAGTTTGGTTAATATATCATTCATCTAACTCAGGCAAATGGGAGTTTATAACAGATACACTCATGCCCATGCCCCAGACAAACAAAAATTTACAATTAATGGTATTACTGTGTAATGATTAGATTTAGCACAATTCATTTATTTTTATTTTCTCTATTTATTTATTTACATAAATTACATGGATGCCATCTGGCTTTGTGCATCAAGAAATAAAATAATACATGTATATTTAAAACAATATTTTAGTCAGTATAATAAGTAATCATTACACAGCTCCCTTTGTAATACCAGGCTAAATCACAAAGAACATAAGTTATCCCAATGAAGGATGGTAAACCATGCAATCTTACATAAAGTAAATCATGTGATAATAGTTTATTTACAAATGTACTCATTAATTGATGTACAATTTATTTTCCTAAATAAAGTTAACAAATCATGGAACAATTTATTTACAAAGTATACTCACTAATGGATATGCAATTTATTTCTTTAACAAAATCCTTTTAATCTTTCTATATCATAATATAAAAATTATAATATGAAAATTATGGAAAATAAAAAGATTTTTGATAGAGCTACGTATTTAAGTTGTTATCATAGTGATTATGTGGCTCCAAAAGTTTTCTTTAATTTGAAGTCTTATAAATATAGTTTTCTTTCAAGATGTATTTTTGATTTTACAGGAGGAATTGTTGATAAAATATCAAATTTTATAATAAGATTTTTTAAGAACTATATTAAATTAAGTCAATTTGTGTTATTCTTTTGTTTTAGATGATAATTGTATTTTTGGTAGTTTAGATATTGAAAATATGTATCAATCAGTTGATAGATTAAAAAGTATTGGTGTTTTCTTTCAATTTTAAAAAAATTGAATGTATTTCTGCAGATAAGATTAAGATTATTCATGATTTGCTTTTGCTGTTAGAGTATTCAATGTATTTCATGTGTAATGATGGTTTTTATAAAATTACAGAGGGTTGGGTTATTGGTTATGTTATTTCTCCTTTAATGTGTTCTGTCTATATTAATTTTTTGGAATGTAGTGTTATTAATCAATTTTCTGTTTCTTTAAAATTATTTGTTAGGTATGTTGATGATTGTTGTTTGTTATTCAGAAAGGAAAACTAGAGGAATTTTTAAATGGATTAAATGCTTTTGATTCTAGTATTAATTTTATTATTGAGAGTAGTAATTTTGATTTTGTAAAATTAAAATTGTTGAGAAGGTTGATAATGTTTTATTTAGTAGTCATTTTATAAAACCTAAGAATTTGAGAAATATGATTAGGCCTGATAGTTAGCAGCTTTTTATACATAAAAAAATATCTTTATTGAATTTTTGTTGTAGGAATAAAATGCTTAATAATGTTAGTAATAATGCTGATATCTAAAAAGGTCAATTTGCTGCTGATTATATAGAAATAGATTATAATCATGAATTTATTAGAAATATTGTATTTAATAATAATATTTATAGTCATGACACTAATAGAAAAAATTTTATGGTTAGTTATGATAAAGAGTTTATGTCTTTAACATTTAAGTCATCAATTTATAATTTGGTTTATAAGAATACTTATTTATTAGATGGAATGAAGGTTGCATGGAAAAAAGTTTCTGATTTGAATTCTTTATTGAATGGTTTAAAACATTCGATTGATAGTAAATTTATTCCTGGTATTATTTATAAGATTCTTTGTAGTTGTAGTAAGATTTATATAGGTCAGGGTAAATTTAGCCTTAATGAAAGGATTAAAGTTCATATAAGTAAAGTTCAATGTAAGTATCATAACTCAGTGTTATATATTCATGAATTGAATACAGGTCATAAAATATTGTTTGACAATGCAATGATTATTTTTTATGAAAAGAATGAATTAAAAAGAAGAGTAAAGGAAACTTTAGTGATAAAACTTCTTGAATCTGAGGCTATCAATCTTATGAAAGCATCTTTTGATATAAAGGAAGTTGGTTTTTGAAATGAATTATAGGAAGGTTTGTTTGTTTTGTATATATATATATGTTGCTTCTTTAGTTTGATTTTCACTTGAGAAGATCTATTTGTTTAGTAGATGAAACCATGGTCGTGTAAGGATCTTGGTAAAGTTTGGATTTTTATCTAGTATTGTATTATTTTATGGTTTTGTATTTTATTATAATATCAATATATTCATAGATAACACATTCACTGTTCTTTGAACCCTGTCTTCATAACCTAAATATAATTCTATACATATGAATCCATAAATATAAACAATTCTTTAACTCACATGTATCCTAGTATTTACACACATATATGCTCTCTATGGGATAGAGATCAATGCTATCTTTATCAAAATAATCATAAGGAATGGTCTTTTTAGATCCTAATTGTAAACATAACTGCTTATATAATAATAACTATAAAGGGGTTGTATTTTAGTCCTAACCCTAACTGAATATGTATGGTAAGTTTTATCTGTTTTAATAACAGTTATAAGAAAGCATAAAAAATGGTGATCATGTGATGAATAAACCTTCTGTACAATAATTATAAGAAGTAGTCTTTTGGGTTGTAAACTTAATTTAATGCACCTACAATTTATACAGGGATAACTCATTCTGAGATCGATCCCTAACTCATTAAATTGATAGGAATGTATTTTCCCATATGGATGAGAACATATGTAAATTATTAAACATTGAACAAACAACTGCGCATATATACATTTATCTACATAAAATCCAATTTTCAGTAATGAAATATAAATTTAACTATGAATGAATGAAACTCATGGAAATAATTACATCGTTAACTACAGTTATTTGTGACTGTTTAAGGAGAGTTTTGAAAAAAAATTATAATCTATTATGCATTTATTACTCCAGATGAATTTTACTGGAGACTAACAGTTTAAATGCATTGTAATGGAGAGCTTGCCATAAAGTACTAGAGTTTATTCCTAAACTTTAGAATTGCACTATATCCTATCACTTTATTTACATTATGATCTTAATTGATAATTGTATTTAAAAAAGTGTTATATTCACACACACACACACTTATGATAATTAAATAATTTTATTTTATAGGTAAATTCTGTTGAAGAAAACATTGCAAAATGATGAAAGTATTTTTCAAACGTTAAAAATAGATTATCTCATCATACATTTTATAAATTTTCTTTGCATTTTTTATTTTTAAAATTTTGATATTGCTGAATTTATGAAATAGTTATAAATAAAATATATTAACCTGAAATAAGTGTACATTTCAATATTTGAATAAATCCTAATCATATATAATTGATTAATGATAGGGGTATTTTCCATCATATTTGGAAATAAAGTACATTTTGAAATAAAATAAAATTTGGTTTGAAACTTATTTATTGTGCATTGCTAAGTCATTGGAATCAATGTAGTAATAAAATTCATGATTAGAAAAGTTGACAAATTTGAGGTTTTTATTATATTGATCTTAAGAGGTATGAATTATTTGGAAAAGATGTGCCTTCAATAAAATATATATACCTTTACCCCGCTTAGCTATTGGCTACTTAGCGATATTTCACAATAGCGATCATCATCAATTTGTACCCACTACTTCGATTTACAATCGATTTTTCACTATAACGATCGGGAAAAAATAAAAAAATTTGGGGACAGCCATCTTGAATTTTGCATCACTGATGACATCAGAGAATAGGTATTTTAAATTCATTTTACCCAAAAGCAAAAGTATATTATTGTAATACATATACAGGTAATGACTTTGCGGTAATTGTATACACATACAATATTTTATTCATGAAACACAATGTTAGTGCTGCATTCAGTATTTTGAATATAGAACGTATAAACTTAAAATATCTATAATTACTGAATCTATAATACTGTATACTGTACATATAAGTGTTGAATGTCTTTAGAAAAATTAAACTTTATTTAAATATAATATACGGTACTTGGATTATTTAAATAAAGTTTAATTTTTCTAAAGACATTCAACACTTATATTAGATGATGAAATGGTTCAATATATAAATACAGTACAGGACAACTAAAATACCATCATCACAAACTTTCAGGAAAACACTTACGATATATTATTTTTAGAACACCTGGATAATTATGTAAAAATAGTTATTGATTTTGTAACTTCGTTAATAAACATGTTGTTTAGACTCAAGTTGTTTCAAGTCAAAAGAAAAACATTTTAAAACGCAAATGTCGAATTAGAAAAAGTTTAAAAAGAAAAATAGATTGTATTTAAAATAAATGTTAATGAATTTTCTTGTACACGAACGGGGGGGGGGGGAGGAGGCACTATTACATTGCTAAAAATATAGTACTGTATTTATTAAGATTCCAACAATCAACTTATAGCAAATATAAAATAAAAGAAAAATAAACTTTGTGTATGTTTTAGAAAATTAGTACAATTGGGTTTTTTTTTTTTTTAAATAAGTTGAATTTTTTTTTCTAAAGTTGACTGATTTACGATACACATTAAGCCTTTTGTTATTCTGGTGTACAGTAATAAGTCTTTATGTTCAATTAAATAATTTATAATTAAACATTGTTTTTTAATTTGAATAATTTCACATAAGTAATAAAGATAAATGTATAGTAATATGTACTGTAATACAAATTTTAAAAAAATGTACTTCAGTATGGATTTTTTTTCTCATTACAATGAAAAACTTCTGCGGAAGAATAGAAAAACTCTTAAATTCAAATTTAGTTTCACTTTCTAGTGAAAATATGCATTTTTTTTCCCTAGTGATATAAAACTTTTCTTTTTAGATACCATATTTAGTCATCATTGTCATGAAAAAAATCAAGAAAATCTTTGAGCTTGGAAACTAATGTGGATATTTTACGTCGACTGGAACTGACCATTTTTTTCCCCATAGACCTCCATTATAAATACGTATTCTGTATACGATATTCTTGCTTAACGATGATTTTTGGAGTACCAATTGCCATCGATAAGCAGGGTAAAGGTGTATATGATAATATATCACATTTTTAATTGTTCTGAATTATTTTTTATTGTTACTTAATCTTTGAATATGTTTATGAAAGTTTTTTTTTTTAAATGATTTTTTTAAATATATTTGATATCACTGAAATTTCTTTATTTTATATATTAATTTACCTTATTTACTCTTTGTAATTCACTGATAGTAAGAGTGGAAATTGCTAAACATTATTTTATATCCATCTTTTTCAATATACTTGTTTGTTTTTTTATTAATAAACTCTAATATTCTTTTTTTTAAAAAGTCAGAATAAGCTTTTAATTCACATTATTTGTCTCAAATTTAAATATTGCCAATATTTTTTTTAAATAGGTGCAGCTTTAGCAGCAAGTGCTGGTATTCCATTTCCTCCTCTTCCACCTGGTCTTCGACCTCCCCTTAGTGCTGATTCCCAAGCAGCCTTCAGACATTTTGCCTTGCCACCCCGAATACCACCACCTCCAATGGGTTAATATATTTAAACAGATTTATAAATTCTTGTTAAAGTTAACAGATAATTAATTGATAATATGTTTCATCATCATTAATCTTAAAATATCATTTTAGGTCCCTTGCCTCCTGGTTTGCCACCCCCACCTACTGGACCACCACCTCCTGGTGCCATAACATTGCCTCCAGCTCCACCTCCAGGATTACGACCACCTCCTCCAGGATTTTTGGGTAAGTTTTTAAGACTTTTTGATTTTATATTTTGAAATTATTTATATGATTATGGATAAATCTGTAGAAATATATATACTGTATATACATTTGTATAATGTAAGAGATACTATAATAGAATGTATGTTTTAGTATTTATTTTAATAAACCTAGTATAATTTCAGTGTAAATTAGACAACTTCCATATTTCTCCATTCTTTTTTATTTTATAAATAATTTCATATAAATAAAGATACAATAAAAGACAAATAATCCCCAAGGTGTATTTCATGCTGAACAAGCACTCATCAGTTAGGCCAGTTCATCATCTCTCATATATATCTTTATTACATAAAGAGTATTTATGTAGAGCAAATTGTCTCATTTTTATTTTCAAGTGTCAATTTACTCCACTCCCAACTTTTACATTATCAACTTTTTGATAAACAAGTAATGATTATTACTAATCATTTATTAAACTAGAGATTTTCTCTAGCACAGATATAAACTTAATATATCTGATTTTCAGCCCACACACATGGCTATTTAAGTTTCTCTTTCTCCCATGTGTAATATCTTTTTTATAGATTAAACAACTTTCATATTTCTCCATTCTTTTTTATTTCATAAATAATTTCATATAAATAAAGATACAATAAAAGACAAATAATACCCAAGAATGTCTTTCTCATGGTTATCAAAATTATAATTAATTCAATGTTAAACAACATTTAAAAAGTCCATTGGTCCATTATTTATTTATTTGAAGGCTATTGTCTTCCTGATTCATATGTGTTTCTTTTAGTACAATAAACCATGCTTCTTTGATTATTCTCTATCATTTTTTTTTATCACAAATCATTTAAAAAATACCTGGATTGAATCCATGTTCAACTTTTTTTTCATGATTATAAAATACTAATGTATTTGTAGAATTAGATTTTGTTTTTCTGTAGCAAATTCTTTTTTCCTCGGTGTAACTTTAATAATAAAAGATGCCAGATGGTATGCTTATTAAATACTTATTCACTGCTGTCCTATCCAATATCCCCTGACTGGTTTCTAGCTTATGGATTTCATCAGTGAGGAGCTTTCGCATCAGGAAGCAGTGCATTTAGAAGATCTTTTGGATAATGTACCTCAGCAGATGTATTTTGCTTCATTATTCATATTTTTAAATTCACTTTTGTTTCTATAGTGTATATATATATTGTAATGGACAGTACATATATCAGTATCCAACACTAGAGGACGCTATTACTTATAGTCTATAGATATAGCGAAGGCGTATGATAGTGTAAATAGAAATAGATTATGGGTAAGTTTAGTAAATTTGGGAATGGATGGAGCTTTAGTGGATATTATTAAGAAATTATATGAAAATAATTACTATACGTATCAATTAGGGAATATAGAATCAGTTCAAGTTAAAAATAAGGTGGGACTAAGGCAAGGATGTCCTCGGTCATATATTTTGTTTTTCTTGTATTTGAGAGAAATGGAGAGAGCAATAGAAAGACTAGAAAGAGGGGTACAGATACCTTTAATAGGTGGCAAGGGAGTATATACATTGTCGGGTTTTTTATTTTCCGGATGATGTTTTTTTGTGTGCAGAAAGAAGAGAAGATATGGAAGTTATACTGAGGACATACGCGAAGATGGGTAAAGAAATGGGGATTAAATTTAGTAAAGAAAAATCAAAAGTAATGATGATTAATACTGGGGAAAGAGAAATCAAAGAATTTTTATTGGGGGATATAAAGTTAAGTGTGGTGAATAGATATAACTATTTAGGAATTGTCTTAAGTAATAGAAATTGCTTGGACGAATGGGAGAAAAAAATGATAAATGAATCAAAGAAAGAAAAGGGATTGATAAAGAAATTAACAATGTTCTCGTATAATAAATATGATGTAGCTAGAATCGTATGGAAGTGAGTGGCAGTAACAGTTTTAACATATGGTGATAATGATGCATTATGTGTTGTAAAAGGATATCATATTACTTAGAAAAAGTACAAAGAGAAGTAGGAAGACATGCATTAGATGCATAAGTGTGGACAGCAAAGGAGGCAATTCAAGGAGAAATGGGATGGTCAAGTTTTTATATGAGAGATGCAAAAAACAAAATGAAAATGTTTGGTAGATTGTAGTTTATAGCCAAAATAGTATTTAATTGGATTATGAATAAAGGGCAGGCACCAAGATAGATGCCAAAAGTAATGTGATATGCAGAAGAGATAGATAAAGAATTTATGTCAGTATACTTATACAAAAGGTGGGATTACTGTGTTAGGAGAATTGTTGAGTGTTATAGTGTTAAGGAATGGGATAGAAGAATAGATGTAATGATAAAGAATAGGGAGTTAGAGAGATCGAGAGCTAGTGTGGAGAGTAAAAAGAGTTTAAATATTTATAGAAGTAAACAGAATATTGAGTGAGAGTTAATTTATGATAATAGCAAGGAAAGTAGTTTATTGTTTAAGGCTTGAACTGGATCTTTAGCAACAAGTGAATATAGATGTAAATGGAGAAATATGGGTGATTTTGTCTGCAAGTTGTGTAATGAAGGCATAGAAAATATTAGGCATCTGTTAATTGAATGTAAATGCCTGAAAGCAGAAAGGATACAAATAATGAAGTTGTGGAAGAATAAATATGAACAAAGTGATTATACAGAAAGTGGCTTATTGGTTTTTATGCTGGGTTTGGGAAAAGATAAGGGGGTTTTAGATCTAAAGGTCATGGAGTTGACAACGATTATGTTGTGGAAATGGGGTGGATCAGGACAGAGAAGAAATATGGGAAAATTTGGGGTGGGGAATGGAAAGGGGTTCAAAGTGTAAACAGATTTCTTTGGGCATAGTTGCTGAGAGATTCCTGACTCCATATAAGAAGTCACATTGCATCACATCACATATGAGAGTTTACTGGTGTATATACCTACACAGCTACACCATTACTAATAGAAATTTAAAATTGCCTCTAGGTCACAAAGAACAGGTACACTTTATAAACACCACTTCACAAAGGAAACTACAGTAAACAGATGCTAAAATTGGTCTAACAACAAACAAAACATAATTTATTAATAGTTCAATATAGTATAATTCAAGCATAAACTGAAATTTACCCTTTATGTGGCATTTATTGCATTTTACATCAGGCAACCTATAAATATTAACATAATTTTTTATTAATAATTCAGTATCATCTCTGAAGACTATCATTAAATAACTATTGTTTATCTGATTCTGTTAGATATGTGATTAGCTAAGTTAACATATGTGTCTTTATTTTCTATTAACTTAAAAGGATAAGAAATAATAAAACTTAAATTAACTTTAATTGTTCACAACACACAGGTGATTACAAAATCAGACCTATACACCTTGCATTTGATCCCTACACCATATTAAAAGTAAAATCGTACAATAAGTAAACCTCTTGTGACCTTGAATACAAATTAAAAGTCATCACGCAAGTAAACTACATATAAACTGAATATTCAAATGTGAGAAAATATGTTCCTATGGAGAACTGACTCTAAACCCAGAATAAAATCCAAAATCATCTGCAAGTAATTACACACAAAATCAAACTATGAGAACTACATATATGTCATGGGGACGCAAATAAACATACAGAATTCAAGTACAACAGATGATTGCTACATAAAATTAATATGTATTTGTTCTAATCTTTAATTTCAGATGCATATTGATATAAATAAAATAATGATAGCAAACTGTCTACAAGTTCTACGCACAATAATATGAACTTACTAAACTATTTTTATATATAGGCATGCACATCAGCATTAGAACACATATTTATATTTCCATTAATTTTGAAATATATCGTTCAAATCTTTGATTAGCTTTAGAGAGAAAATTTAACTATTTAAAAACTAAATCTTTCTTATACTTTTTAAATCGGATTAACACATGAAGAAAGATTGAGTTGACTTGTATTTAAACTAAATGTTGATTATTTTAAAACTAAATTTTAATTTTAAAAATTATCTCCATTATATCAAACTGTTTAGCAGGAAAAGAATAAAAAATTATTAAAAACAAAACTGATTTTTTTAAAATCTTGAACATTTAATTGCATATCACAATATATATATATCAAATTCTAAAACTAAGTTACATGTTATAAAGTTAAGTATTAAAACTAAGTTAACATGAAAAATAAATATATAAATACTTAAAATCGTATAAAGGAAATTATAAATGGTACTAGTACATATAAGACACTCCACCACTTGATGACACTGGTTTTCGCCCAGTGCACATCAATATACATGTTCGCAGGCCGACAATACAGTAAAATATATGCTAAATTTTAGACATTTATATACGATCTTTTTTAGTTTTTTAAAAATTTATATGTGTTTTTTTTTTATATATGGTATTTTTTTTTTTAACACTTTTTGAAAATAGTATGGGTTTTTTTTTTTTTACTAAAGTTTTAAACATTTCATTTTTAATAAACAAACACTTTGTTTTCAGATGGTGGAGGGGAGTTGGTTTGCTTTTTAATTAGCATCTTTTTACCTTTTTTTTTGGATATAGTTTTTTTTTTAACATATTGGTTTGCTTTTTAATTATCGTCTTTTTTTTTTGGATATACTTTTTTTTGAAATATTTATGCTACCGAAAAGCTCTTCTTATTTTTAGGTGGTGGTAAGGGGGTTGGTTTGCTTTTGAATAAACAAACACTTTGTTTTTAGATGGTGGAAGGGGGTTGGTTTGCTTTTTAATTATCGTCTTTTTAGTTTTTTTTTTTATACACTTTTTTTTTAAAACATTTATGCTACCGAAAAGTTCTTTTTTATTTTTTGATGGTGGAAAGGGGATTGGTTTGCTTTTTAATTATCAACTTCTTTGATTTTTTTTTTTAACATTTATGCTAGTGACAAGTTGTTGCTTAATTTTTATGCGTTTTAAGAAATCCTTAAATATTTCATTTTTAATAAACCTACAGCTTGTTTTTCAATGGAGAGTGGGTTTAGTTTTATTTTCAATTATGTAAATAACAACAATTTTCCATGTAATAATTTGGACATTTATTGAATAAAAAATAAACTAAACTTTTTACAAGTTGTAAAGATTTTGGCATAGAAACAACAAAAACTGTGGCCAGCAATTCACTGAGTTTCAATGAATTTTTTCCAGTTGCTGTCGCCATTTTTTTATTCTCACCCGGAATCACATGAAAACATCCATTTTCGCATGAAAACATGCATTTTCGCATGAACTCAGCTGAACTGTGCTTTTCAACCTAACCTTTCGCAGTTGTGTTTAGTTACAAATTGTAGGGAAGCTTATGTGATGGGCTGACAATTCTTAGTATGTACTATTACTTCGATTAAGCTTTCTCACAATTATTCAATAATGAATATTTTAAGAGTTTTGCGTACTTAAAATACGGCTACCATTAAATCATACTGCAGCTATAGGTCAATTGTGCTCACTTGAGGAATACTTTCGCAATCCAATGAATGTAGTATTTCATTATATAATCGTAGAATACATCGCCATCAAATGGCCTGTTATGGCTACAACAACACTGTTGTAGTGTTAGCCGTAAGTTAGGCCTCTAAACGGCATATTCATGTGCATTGGGCAAAAACCAGCACCATCAAGCAGTGGAGTGTATTATATGTATTAGTACCTTATAAATTGATCGAGATCTCTTAATATAACTGGCTTGTAAAAGTTTATTAAATCATTCACAAAAAAAATAAACTGGTTTACGTATTGTTTCTCTATACAAAGAGTAAATTACATTTATATGTGTATGTTTTCCCATAGACATGATGAAAAAAAAAAAATTTTTGGTAGTTCACTATGAAAATCTTTTTGTTAATGGTTTTCAAATAATGGTCGCAATTGGTTTTCACATTTTTAGGTAGAGTTTGTCTTCAAATTTGTTCACTTTTACTTTTAAGAAGCATGCCTGTTTTTTTTTAAACTGCAATTTAATATATATTAATATAGTTGGCGTAGCATTGGATCTAATTCAACAACAGTATTTGATATTCAAATGGTTATGGGTTCCATATTTTGAAGTAATGTTCTTTAGTAGCTGATAAGTTCCATTTAAATGATGGTTTAAAACAATTATTTGTGGTAGATGGTGAGTAGAGGCAGCAACAAAAGACCAAAGATAAAATTATTTTCTGAGTTGGCCCATTTGTATTATTACCAACTTGCAAAACATATTTTTATTTTTTAATTAAAAAATTTTCCATTCTTACAAAATTCTTCAGATAAGTAGATAGCATGTTTATAGATAACACCAGCTATCGTAATCCCTAAAATATGTTTAATTGACATTTTAAAACATTTACAAAACAAAGGCTAGTAAAAGAAATCAGTTTTCAATGAATTTCAATTAATAATGAGATAAACTATTTCATCAAACTTTTCTAAATTAATCTGATGTTTTATTAGAGATGTTGTTTCTAGAACATAACTTTTAAAACAAATTTATTTAGTTGAAATAAATTAGTTTTTTTATCTTTTAAAATTAAACTTAAAATTGAATCAATTTTATTTTAAGCAGAGACCTTTATTGATGTGTGAGTGAGCCTGGAATAGAACCTAAATTTGATACAAAAATATAAATGTAATTTTTGAAACCTGAATTTTAATTTACAATTGAAATTATTTTTATTTTTAAATATAAATTATAAATTGAGATATGACTTTCATCAGTGAGAAGCTTTTGGATCTGGAAACAGTGCACTTAGATCTTTTGGATCTAATGCACCCACAGCCATTTTTTAATTCTTTATTTTACTATCAAGCTACTAGCCCAAATTCCAAAACAAATCAATGTTTCCAATCCAAGCCAATTTGCTTGTGAAGATCCAACAGTCCTAATGCACTGCTTTCACATCCAAATGTTCTTTACTGATGAATGTCATAAGCTAAAATCTAGTCTGGAGATATTGAATAGGATAGCATTGAATAGAGATTAAATAAGCACTACAATTTGAAATCTATTGATTACTACAACTTATAGTGAATGGCAAAAATGTTAGTAAGAAAAAAGAATTTTCTAGCATGATTTAAGTGGGGCCTATGTGATATGTTATTGGATTTTGTTTTTCTGTATATGAACTAATGCTGCATCATTCTTATCCTTACGTTTTTAATTACATAAACTTATCCTTAAGTCTCCTTTTGTTTTTTATAGTTTGTATATATATATATTATAATGATATGAATGTGGGAGGATCATGGGATGATGGGAATCATCACCATCCTAACACTACACAAAGCGTCAATCATTGGGCATGAGTAAAAATCAGCATTGGAAATAAATATAAATAGTTATAAGTAATAGTAAACATAATAATATAATATCAGTAGCATTAACTATCAAGTGACATCAGTCAATCTCTTTGACTAGAATTAAAAAAGGTACATTATATAAAATTTTAGATTAATCATCTTCTGAACAAGAAAAAATAAACATCTAAAACTTAATCTATTTTATGTTAAATAATTTCACTGGAGTGACTTTAAAATAATGATAACCAGTTTATTAATTAGAAATTATAATAAAAATGAGATTAAAGGTATGTTAAGTACTCTATAACATAAACATATTATTCTTATTTTATCTTACAAATAAATATTTAAAAATATTCCATACATTGAAAACATAACACACAGGTTATGAATATGGGAGCAAATATGCCCCGAAACCGCTAAGCCAGAATAAAACATAATTAAAATATAGCTTCACTAGTGTGCGTTGGAAGCACAGTATAATAATAACAGTATAATTTACAAATATATAAATATAGTTTCCAGATATAAAAATTGTAACAAGTATTAAACAATATAAGTATAAGCACACATGCATGTCTAAGAACACAAAATATCTCCATCATTAATAAATTAATAAACAAAAAACAATTCTATTTAATATATAAATAATGACTGATTTTAGATATATGTATACATATTGTGTGCACTGTAATATACTAATAATATTACATTTGTTAATAATATATATCAATATTACTCTATGATAATAATGTATATAATTAAATAATAAAAATATACATAATGTGCACGCATGTATTCTAATATAAAATTATTTTATCTTGTAATTCTAATTACTTAACTGTACAAATCAAGTTATTAACACTCTTAAATTATAAATAAATATTTTTTTTCCTTTTTTTTTTTTTATATCACTCTTAAATTATAAATAAAATCTTTTAGGTTAAGAAATATTACTTATGTTTTAAAAGATTCCAGCTGGAAAGTTATTTTAAACTTCTGGTTTTTGTTTTCTGTATTTGTTAATTTTTGATTAGCTACTTTACTTCTATTAAAAAGTTATTATGTTTTTAGCTTTTGCCATCTAACTTTTAAGAAAAATTTTCTTAAATGTTTTTTCATGAGTAATTGCTTTAGTTTTTTTTATATTGTTTATATACAGTTATTGTAAGAAGTTTTCCTCCTCCTTTTTTTAAAAAAAAATAAATTCAAGTAAAATAATTTACATAGAATAGATTTTTCGTTCTTTTAGAACTATGTTTACAATATATATATGGGACTGACAATAATTCTTTTTTTGTGTTTCCATGCATATAATATATAAAGCAGCACATATACTACATTTGGTACTGGATTTTCAAAGCTTGTAAGCAGGTCTTATGGTCATGTCTGAGTTATAAAGAATTATTCTAGTACTAGTGATCCTATCTTCAGTTCAGCTTTGATGGACTTCAATCAGGCAAGCAATCTAGTACATGCATAAGGGTTATGAACCACAGAAAAGCTGTCCCTTCTGTGTGAGTTCATATTACCAAATTGAAACAAGCAGCTGCCTTTCCGCACTCCTTCAATCTAATGATGTAATAATAAATCTTTAATTTGAATGTCTATTTATAGTCTATGCAAAAGAATCTAAAATCAGAATAATTAAGTATATTTGATTTTGATTAAAATAAGAAAACAGGATTGTTTTTTTAAGTTTATGTTATTCAAAAATAATTAGTTTTAATTAAGTAAAAGTTTTTACTTAATCCAAGTAAAAATAAATAGAAATCTATAATTAATATCTATTGCAAAATGAAACAATCTTGTTTTAGATTTTTATCAAATTAAGAATTAGATGTATAAAAATATTTTAAGTACATACCATTTTTTAATGTTTTCTTTTAAATAATTTGTAATATCAAAACTCACTATATATATTGCCATACACAAGCATAAGAGGTGATGGCCATGTAATTTGTAATATCTCAAAATATCAATTATTATTATTTAACTATTATTTCATTATTCCAGTATATATAAATAATTTTATATATTTGTCTGTGTTTATTTTTACTATTCCTTTTAAGCTTTAAATATAAATTAGCACAACCCTAAATTGTATGCCATGAGAGCATATTTATCTCAATACTTAGGTGGTCTGATTGGTTACTTCTTATGTGATATAGAACATTATTCTATCGTATCTACTTTATCTTATGTATTATTAATTAATTAATCTTTTTAAAATCATAGGTAATGTCATTTATGCTTTGGGCATAGGCATTTAGACTGCACACATATATACTATGGATAAACAAAGGTAAACTTAGGAATGAAAATGATATAGCATTCACTTATATACAGAAATGCCAAAACTAATTCTCTAAATGTGTCAGTATTTTATAATCGTGAAAAAGAACATGGACATGAATTTGATCCAGTTATTGTTGAAGTAGTTTGTGAAGAAAGAATTGATAAAAAGAAAAGAATCAAGGAAGCATAGGTTTATTTATAAATATGTATTTCATACTGTGGCTGCAGAAAGGAGTTTGCTATTAATTGAAAGGAGACCCTTTGATTCCTCTTGGATGCCTTAAAGGAACCGAGCAGGGCAAATTCCTAATATCCACTCCATATGTTCTTGTTGTTGCAGTTGTTATTACTATGTGATTATTCATATGGTATATGAACGTGGATGGGCTGCTCACCAACACACATTAGCCAGCATGGTAAGTTTATTGGCTTTTTACCTCCGAGTTTAAGATCAAGAAACAGCATGGTCTTTCTTCTCAGTTGCCTGATAAGGCAGAATGAATGTATTTAAATTATATACTCGGTTATATTTATACATATAGATATATATGTAGATTATATATGAATCTGTTACTTGTTGATTATCTCCAGAACTTAAGACAATTTTTTTGTTAGTTCATGACATACCTGATATTTTTTTGATATTGCTGTCCCAGAGCTAGCTTTTTTCATAAAAGATGCAGGGAAATATTTTTCAGAGCCCCAACAAAATTTCAAATAAAAAAATTTAGATTTAAGTAACAATACCAGATAAACAATATACAATTTTTATATATAAAATTACACAGATATAATGTAAACATTTTTACAATAGCAACTCTTCATACAGTAGTGCTAGCCATTGCTTGTGTAAGCATAAGAAATGATCATGTGATGTTTTAGTAGTTTAAATATTTTTATTACGTATATTTTATTATTGAACGTAATTCATTATAAATAATTTCACAAATAATTCACATTTAAGTAAAAAAAAAAAACTTTGAATAAAAGACATCACATTTTAAAAATGTGACATTTTATAGTTGTTTCATTAATATAGCTATTATTTCTGACCGATCTTCACACATTGTAGAAAAAAGTTACTTTTTTATAAGCTTTAATTTACTAAAAGAATATTCCATGATTGAAATTGTCATGGTCAATGTAATAAACATTGTTATTACAATTAATACATTCAGAAAAAGTTCATTAAAATTATAGTCTATTATTGTAATATATTGAGGAGAAAAGTTTACACCTTTTTTAAAAATCATTCTTTTAATGGTAATGTTTCTTGAATAAGCTCTTTATCTATATTGTTTTCATGAAATTTATAAAATCTCACAATATTTTTTCTAATTCTTTATTTTGTAATACTTTTATAGGCAAAATTAATTAAAAATAATTTTAGAATATTTACACATCTAAATTTTGCCTGGGAATCCTTTCACACTTCATCCCAATTCAAAGAGTAATCTTTTTTTTCCCTAATTCATCTTTGAAGAAAACTATCTAAAATATTAATGTTATTTACTTTTACCACCTGAAACAAGTCTTAATAACTGCACCAAATAATTTTTTGTCAAAAAGGCTTAGAAATATTCTCTCAGGTAACTGGCTCATAATCAACATAACATTAATCAGTAAATGGGTATCTAACTATCCTTATGTAGAAGATAAAACAAAAACGGAAGATCACTCAAATTCTCATCACTTGACAATTGGAAAATATGGAGATTACTGCCTTTTCCTTCACTGTTCTTCTTTGAGGGGCTACTGGAGATATATTTGCTCTGCTTTACAGAAGGCTACTTATTTCAAAAGGTTCTTTTTCTTCTTATTTAACCTTTTGCTGTCCACATTTTTTGACAGCTTCTAATGGTTGTTTTTCATCTTTTTATTTTAACAAAATGACTTTTATTCTTACCTGTATTCTCACAATTTTGAAATTATTACTCAGAAAAAATAAGTTCAAAATAAAAATCATTTTTAAAAATAGTTTTCAATTTTGAAAATATAAATAAATAAATTGACGTATCTAACCAGAATAATAGCTTTTGTTATTTTGTATTTGCTCATAAAAATAAAAACCTATTCACAGAAGAAACTAGTTTGAATATATTTCTAAGATAATTCACAGGCTAGATTCTCAAGGAGTCATTTCAAAATAACTTTTAAATAATAATGTCACCTTTTGGTCAGATAAAAGTTGAATCTTTTCTCTAATAAAATAGATTGCAATTGATATAGCAAAAAGTATTATGTATAAGTTCATTTAAAATTATTGTTTTAGAATCTCTTTTTTAGTAATAGATTTGGACTTATTTGTTCCATGAATATATCTGTGGTTTTACATGATCGTTAAAATTCATTGATGGATAAAAATGTATTTGGAATGGAATAAAAATTATTTGAACTCAATTTCTGACATGCAAACAAACTTTTATAAAGATTGCATAAAACAATGATATTCCAATTAAAGTTGTTAAAAAATGACAAAAAGTAACAGCTCCTATGATTATAGAAGTATTCCTTTTTCAGCCACTCACAATTTCCTGCTTTATGTTATTACATTTTTCTCAACTTATACTCTTTTCTAAATCTTAATCCAACATTATATTTTCATCAAATAAATAAATTTTTTATAAATATTTTTAAAAAACAACATAAATATATATACTATGGAAAATATGTGATTTTTATTTTAAAATTTGAGTAGAAACTGAGCTCTCACAAGCATAGTGACTATTTTGAAAACAAATAAACTATCAATCATTTTGTGTTCTGTATATGATACTGACATCTTGATGTCTTTTTTTTTTTAATTAATAAATCAGTATATGAACACAAAACGAGCAAATAAAACTACTACTAATAGCTACAAGAGCGTGAATTTAACCATGTGATGAAAGCATCAATTATTGTGGACACAACTTTATGTTTTTATCTGCTGCAGACTTAAAAGAGTCTCTTGAAGACTGTAAGGAATTATAATACTAAAAATATGATTAAATAAAACAAATATGAAAAATTCACACAAAAATAAAAACCGCAGAAAAATGAAGAAAATATAATAAAAAACTAACTGAATAAAGGAAAATTATAATATAATAAATTAATCTTTGGCCTTTAGTTATAGCAAATAATAAGATTTCTATAGAAATTATTGCTAAATCATTTAATTGATCTTGGGACACATATTTTTGTAAAATTTTCAGTTTAGGAAAATTACTTTTGTTTGCTGTTACATTTATGGTAATGTTAGTAGAATTCTTTGGGCCATATAGCAATTTTTATTTGGGATAAGAGAATGATTAAAAAAAAAAAAGGAATATGAAAATATTTAAAAATGCTATGTATGTGTGTGTATTCACATATGCATGCAATATAATAATGTAATTATTACAAAATATTTAAGTATGTGTGTGTATGCTAAAAGCATTCACATTAATGATTAAGATAGTCAAATGAGATAACAATGGTTGTTGATTAAAGGAAGTAAAGATTAATTAGAGTATAAATAATTAGAATCAGTAGTTAATATCGAAGTAGTGGAATATATAACTGATTAGTCAGAGATAACCAAACTGGCCACTATGAGCTTCTTGTCATGGGATGACCAATGGGAATAGACTGTGTAACACCCAGGACAGTGGGAACAAACTAGGTCAGGCTTGCGAGGTGAAGTTTGAAGGATGGATGCTTTTTCCTGATTGCTCAAAAATCACTACTTCACTTTCAGCTCGTTTTGCAGAGAGATCTACCTCCGAACGTACCAAGGTAGATCTAGGAACAATTACAGGTCGTATAGATCTTGTTATTAATTAATGTAAGCCTACGGGCTGTAATATATAGTGATGTATAATAATGTATTAATCTGTTTTATTTATATAATAATTTGTATTCATATATTGATCCTCGTGTATATATGTATAAACCTATTAATTCCAACTGCCGTGTTCATGTATTTCATTATATAAATACTTTTAGTTGTTGGGTGCGATAACTTGAACCTAAATCATTTGGCCAGTCAAAGCTATCGATCCCGGCCCTTATATATCCAACTAGAACCGGATATTTCAATGGTGCAGTCTTGACAGTTCAATTTGAATCCTAGCAGCCTACTGACAACTAAATAGGTCAGGCCGAATTATTGAAGTAACGAATAAATCTACGGTATTTAAACGAGTTACTTTATATATAAATTGCTTAAAATGCAATTGACAATATCGGAGTTTGTCGTTAGAGAGGCAAATGAATGGCCCCTGTATGTTTAGCAGATTGAAAATTATTGTTTTATTAACAGAGTAGTTGAAGAGGCATATAAAACAGCGACATTATTATGTTTTGCAGGAAAAGGGGTCGTACAAATAGCTAACAGATTAGCAGATCACCACACTCCTGAAAAATTAACCTATAATGAGTTAAAAGATCGTTTATCAACGTATTTTAATCCTAGCCTGTCTAGGCACATCACCAGACTTCATTTTCGAAACCGCCAGCAAGGCAGAAACGAAAATATGCAGGAATACGACTCAGCTCTACGCGAACTCGCAAAAAATTTCTGTTATGATTCGTATCTAGAAGAAGCATTGCAAGATATATACAACCTGCAATTGTCCCTAGATCTACCTTAATACGTTCGGAGATAGACCTTTCCGCAAGATGAGCTCAAAGTGAAATAGTGATTTTTGAGCACTCAGGAAAATGCATCCATCCTTCAAACTTCACCTTGCAAGTCTGATCTAGTTTGTTCCTGCCATTCTGGGTGTTACACAGTCTATTCCCATTGTTTATCCCATGACATGAGGTGGCTGGTTTGGTTATCTCTGACTATCTTAATTGTTAATGTGAATGCTTTTAGCATACACGCACATACTTAAATATTTTGTAATAATTACATTATTATATTACGTGTATATGTGAATACACACACATACATAGCACGCCTCCCCCAAGTTCAGAGACTTAACTTTCAAATTTTTTCTTTTTCTCTGAACTTAACACATAATCGTGCAGGCGGAGGGGAATTTTTCTTCTCTTTGCGTGTGGGGGCGATTTAATTTCACCATCTGTGATTATTTCATTTTCTAGACTATTATGACTTTCTTCCTCAGCAGTAGTGATTTCTGTTTCACTTTTAGTTTCATACTGAGTAGCATTTTCTTTGTCATTACTTTTAAACAATTGCGGAGTGCATTCTGTTATTGCACTCTTGCGCAATTGGTTAATATGTTTACGTAATATTTTACCATCTGCCATATGGACAGCAAACACTTGTTTACTTAAATGGTGTACAACGCATGCCTGAGTCCATGATTTGTTTAAATTATTTTTACCCAGACTTGTTCATCAGTTGAAAATATATTGTTTATTGTGGCATTTGATGCTCTTTCGATGGCATTATTGCAGAGAGTTTTGTACGTAATTTCCGGCCTAAATATTTTTCTGCAGGTGATCTGCACGATTTACATGTGAGTGTGGAATGTTGATATAGCAACGCCATGAAAACTGCCTCTTGGAATCTTCCTTTTCCCAATTTATTCATGAGTGACTTTAAGCTTTGTACCGCTTTCTCGGCCAGTCCATTTGATTGGGGGTGGTAGGGAGGGGCAAGGATGTGTTTAATCCCCCATTTGTACATAAATTCGGCAAATTTTTCAGATGTGAAGCCCGTTCCATTATCGGATATGAGTGTTTCCGGTAGCCCGTGGTATGAAAAAATTTCCATGAGCCTGTCAAGCGTCTCATCTGAACTTGTATTTTTCACTGGTTTGCAGAGTTAGGAATTGAAATCTCATTGGTCAAAAAAATTAACAGTGAAAGTGACATAAGCGATCGTTTCCCTAAACTTTTTAATGGCAAACCAGGAATTTTTAAAACTAAACCGGTGTCACTGGAAATGTCACCAAAGGCCGTGCCAATAATTTGCAGACCTCGAAAGGTTCCTTTTGCACAGAAAGAAAAAGTAGCAAAAGAAATAAATGACCTGGTGAAGAACGGTGTTCTAGAACCAACAGAGGAGACAGGGTGGGCGACTCTACTAATCCATTAAAATATCTAGAATTCAGCAATATTGAGACTAAAGAATTAATACTAATATAAGAAAATATAATGATGAATTGGGAAGGAAATCTATAAGTAAGAATAAAAATGTCAAAAGTATAAAATATTTTCATATTGGAAATAAACTTGTTTTAGCAATAAAAAAAACAAAAACAGAATTATTACTAAAAAAAGCCATGAAACATTTGTAAGACTTTTATAAAGAATTAGAGAATAATAAAGATGAATAAACAAAGTGATCTTTATAATTACAACATCTGAATTATAAAGATTTTAAATGAAATGAAACATGCAATTAAATCTAAAAAAAGAAAAATCTTCAGTAAATGATAGAATTATTATTAATTGAACTCTTAAAAGTAGCAGGTGAAAAAATAAAAAAAAATTGTTGGCAAAATTATGTTAATTGTATAAATGATAAATATATACCAGATGATTGATAGAATGCAGTTGTGATATAGATATTTAAGAAAGACAATGAAGAAAATATTAGAAATTACAGATCTATCAGTTACAGAGAAATCAAGTCATATGTCACATGACCTAATTTAATAAACTTGTATTACAAATGTTATATAATGAGCTTGCGAATAGCTCTTAACAAGCTTTTCAGAATACCCCCAACCTCAGACCGGTTTCTGCTACTGGCTTCTTCGGTGAGTTGCTAGGATAATCAAGCATTGGATATTTGAATATCCTAGCAGCTCACTGAGAAAGCCAATAGCAGAAACCAGTCTGAGATTGGAAAAGTATTCTGAAAAGCTTGTTAAGAGCTATTTGAAAGCTCATTATATAATAAGATCTAATAGTTTTCTGTCATGTCTATGCAACATCTTTACCAAGATAAATACACCTTATCTATAGTAAATTTTTGACTTCAATCAACCAAAAGCATAAAACTATATTTAAAAAATGGTTTAGCACAAAGATCACAATCCAATATTGAGTTTAATTATAAAAAAGACCAATAAGTATGAATTAACATTTTGCTATGGATTTATAGATTATAAAAAAGTATTTCCTCAGTGATTAAAGCTTTAGCCCACTAAGACATAGGTTCAAAACATTAAGATCAACATTGATATGGATATACATTTTTATAACAAGTATTTTGTGGCTTAAAATAAGCTTCAGGAAAGTTGCAGAAAGACTAAAATAATATTCAATGGATTTTCTCAGTAGAAGAAAATGATTGAAAATTATGAATTAGAAGGAATTAATAACTGGTCAAATTTTTAATAGTAATGGAAACATAATGGATATAAATAATTATTCATAGGATTAAACTTGAATGGAATGCTTTGAATATGTTTGAAAAAGAAGTTTTTTTTATAAATATATTTTGCCAGTTTTTATATAAACAGAAAAGCAATATAGATGCTTCAGATCACACAACAAACTATAGAATGATGTACATTTAAACTAGCAAACAGATATATCATTAAAATAATTAAAAGACTGGAATAGAGCTGGGCTGGACAATTTCTAGAATAGAATAGAATAACTTGTAAATAGTTGGAGTTTCAAAGTAGATCTAAAATGTTGTAAAAGACCCAAAAAGAAATCATCTGTGAAATGGAAAAAATCATTTATTTGTATGATGTGGAAAAGAGAGACTGGATTATTGTGACTAGTTTAAACTCAGAGATATCTTTATTTTGCAATGGATCTATAATGGTTGAAAATGATCATAAGTTATTATATTCAATAGAATCACTCATTATTATTTGAATTAAAACAAGCAAAACTCTCCATACAGTAGTGCCACTCAGTGTAAGCCAGAGTAATCAATGGATGCCAGAAGGCTTGTGTGTAAAATCCCTATCTAGTGCCTACTCATCCAATATCGCCATACTAGTTTCTGACTTGTGGCCTTTGTCAGTAGGAGCCTTGGATCTGAGAGCAGTGCACCTAGATCTTAGGATCTAATGCAACCCTCCAGAAATCACCTTTTATCTCTATTTAACTACAAAACTATGAGAATAAAATTGAAAACACAATAATATTTTCAATCCAAGCTCATTAGCTTATATAGTCATATAGATCTGAACTCAGTACAGTACCCATACATTTTCATATATTTGGGGGATATTGGATGAGTAGGCACTAGATAGGGATTTTATGCACAAGCCTTCTGGCATCCATTGATTACTCGGACATGCACTGAGTGGCACTACTGTATGGAGAATTTTGCCTGTTTTAATAACAGTTATGAGCAAGCATAAGAAATGGTGATCATGTCATATTTAGTGGTTTAATTATTTGAATTTTTCTTTTATATATCATTAAGTTAATTAAAAAGTAGCTGAAAACAATTTTTTATTTATATTAAATTATTTAAAACTTAGCAAATATAATGTAAAATATTTAAATATATGAAAGAAATTATTAATTTTCAAATTTGTACTTCTATAACTTGTTTTGCAATAGAACAGTAAAAGTCGCCACCAAAGTATCTCTTTATTTACTTTGGTTTTTCTATTTCAAAAGAAAAAAGTGTTTAGTTTTTTTTATTGGTTTATATTTGTGAAAAAAAAGTAAAAATAGATGAAATGTTTATTGTAATAATTCTTGAGTTAAAAAGAATCTGATTGTTTGTATATTTGGATAGGGAAAGGGGAGGATATTATATTATTTGTTTTAAAAATGTTTTAAGCCATGTTTTAAAAAGTTTTTATTTAGGCATTATATAATAAATATTAAATCTTTTCATGACTCACTATTTCATGAACTTAAATAGGCAAAGATTATTTTTTGAGGTTACAGCAATCAAAATCTTTGTCATGTTACTGAACTTGGGTATCATAACTTATAGCCTGGATGCCATGAACCCATGGCATCCTCTGGTGGCTTGCCTTGGCTGCAAAGAAGTTTTTGCCATTTAAATTCATTTTCATACTGATTAAAATCTAGATTAATTTACAACAAAAGTTAAAGAGTTTTATCATCAGAAGTGTTATTTTTAATTTAAATGTCAGAAACAGAAAATATTGAATGTCTTAATGCAAATGAAAGTCATGTCTATTGCAATGGTAGTATTCCAGAATTGATTTCCATGTGCATAATGTGTTGAATGGAATGTATTTGGTCAACCTAAGACTGCAATTTCCAATGTCACATGAATTTTCAAGCAATTAACAATACAATAAATCAAAGATGTAAATTCCAATATTACAATAAGTTTAATTATATAATGTAAATACTTAATTATAAAATAAGATGCCAAAAAGTTTAATTGTAAATGAAAATAATACTTAAAATAGTCAGTCATTTTTTTATTGACTAAGAATAGTTTATAAAATGTTGAATATTTCTGAAATCACAAATAGTTTTTAATTCCTGTGTAATTTATTACAAATATTTCTTGTATTAACTTTGTTTAAGATCTTTAGCAATCTGTGTTTAAGGTATTATCAGAACTATTGATAAACATTATTATCATCATCATTTGTTTTTCATTGAACAAAACATTTATTCTAGTATGTCATATTTAGGCTTACATCATTCATAAACATGAGTGAAACTCTACGTTTTGAAATACAACATAAATAATGTAGTTGTAAAATGGAAATTACTATATGATTTATTCACTGACAATTTTATCAAGTCATTTTGATCAAAATAAAATTAATAAAGGTAATGAAGTAAGTAATATATCATTGAGAAGCTAAGTATTATGGCAGCTCCACATAGTTAAAAGAAAATTGATGTCAGTATTTAAAAAGTTGACTAATAAAAGTATTTTACAAAAATGTCTTTATAGAAGCATTCTGCACAATATTTGTATAGCACTTTTTATTATTGAAAACTAGTTTCAAAATTCTATGCTCAAAATAGGAGAGACTGTGAAAATGAAAAGATTTTCTTAGATGTTTTAGTTAATACATGAGTTTCACATATGATTGCAAAATAGTGTTTCTTATAAGATGAGTAATGGTGTGTTTTTATAAGCATTTTGTTTGTGGAAGACCTTTATTATTTTAAGTGCAATTGAAAATAATATAGCAGACTCCAAAGTAGATCATGACTGACAGTGATAACAATTAGGTTTAGTTATAAAAAAATAATATATATATTCTTAACAATACTTTATTTAATTGAAGGACTTAATGCATTAAAAAGCAAAAACAAAAAAATCTTAGACCGCTATTTTGGTTCTTATACATAACTTTACGTAAAAGCATGGATTATCCATAAATTAATTAATTTAAGCAATAGTAGAGTATTTACTTTGATCACAAAACTTGAATTAATTAATTTATGGATGTCTCTTACTTTTATTTAAGGTTATAAAAAAAGAAAATAATGATTGATAATGATGAATTAGACGTTAACGACTACAAATATCTTGATCAGATTGTTAATGCAGATGGAGACATAATGTATGAAATTAATAATAGAATTAAACTTGTGTTTTTGATAGAAATAACCTAATGTTAAAAAAAGTATACCTGTGTGCTTGAAAAGAAAGGTTTTTAATAGTTGTGTTTTGTCAGTCCTTACTTAAGGATCTGAAACTTAAACACTTAACAAAAGAGCAATATAGAGACTAGATCATGAAGTTTAGAAAGTTGTATGTTAAGAGTACAAAGAAATTAAAAACAGGTGAAGAATTTGAGGCATTTGAAATGAAAACAAGTATCAAATAAGGATATGTACAACATTGTTTTTAATTTTTATGTTAGTGGTCTCTGGAATTGTTTATAAGCGGCTTGATCAGACAGGTATCAAGATACAATACCGATTTGACAGTAGAATTTTTAATTTGAATCGATTAAAAGCAAAAACAAGAACTTCATCTTGGGTTATGAATTTACAGTATGCTGATGATTGTGCTATTCTTGCCAGTTCAAAAGACAATTTACAAAATGTTCATAAGGTTTTGAATATTACTTATAAAGATCTCGGTTTATTAATTAATGTTCATAAAATTTAAAAGTTTTTTTTCATCAGTGATGGAAGAAAAATCTTCAGCAACATTTATCTTGGATGGTTATCAACTTGAAAATGTAAACCAGTTAGGTAGTTTTATGAGTACAAAGGTGGACATAGATGTGAATATCCAATAAAGACTCCAATGTGCTGCTATTGCTTTTAATAAGTTTAAGTATTTCTTCATAAGGAAATAACTACTACAACTCTAAGTTAGTTATATATAGGACTATTATTTTATCTAATTTATTGTATGGATGTAAAACTTGGATATCTTATTGGCATAATATAAAAGCATTAGAACAATTTCATTGAAGGATATTCTGTAAAATTTTAAAAATACAATGACAGCATCATAAAACTAATATTTTCTTCAGCTTGTTAGATGTGATACTATTGAGTTTATTATTGTAAAATCACACCTTCATTGTATTGAACATGTAAAATGAATGAACAATGGAAGACTTCTTAAAAGGATACTTATGGTGAACTTGAAAATGGCTATTATAGGAGAAGTAGCCCTATCTATGTAATAAGGATTATCTCAAAAATATTCTAAAGAAGTATGGTGTCAGTTGTTTCTATTATGAAGATATGGCAGACATGGTGTTGAATTTTTTTCAGAAAGAAAAGTTTTCTTCTGAGGAAACAAAGACAGCATCATAAAATATCAAGTATAGATACTTCCATATTTCTCCATTCGTTTTTATTTCATAAATAATTTCATATAAATAAAGATACAATAAAAGACAAATAACCCCCAAGATACATTTCGTGCTGAATAGCACTCATCAGTTGGGCCAGATCATTATCTCTCATATATATCTTTATTACATGAAGAGTATGTAGAGCAAATTGTCTCATTTTTATTTTCAAGTGTCAATTTACTCCACTTCCAACTTTTATGTTATCAACTTTTTGATAAACACGTAATGATTATTACTAATCATTTATTAAACTAGAGATTTTCTCTAGCACATATATAAACTTTAATCCAAGTTAAAGATTAATATATCTGATTTTCAAACAGAAGAATGGACCGGAATTTGCTATATATGATTGTATTTGTGATTCACAGATTAGTTTGTATAGTCATTGCAAAACTCATTTCTGGAGTTGTTTTTTTTTTTTTTCCTTTTTTTGAATTAGAATGACCATACTCACTTTTGAGTAGCTATTTATTAGTAGTAGTATAGGAAAAGCAAATTCCTTAGTGAAGTGCAAATCATTCTAATTTTTTACCTCTAGTTATTAGCATTTTCATTGTTATTTGGATATATAGTTGTTTCTTGTACTATATATTGTATCATCAGTATCAGCAAACTTGAAAATCAGCTAACTAGATTGGGCCTGCCATATTTTGTTCAATATGATGAAGTTATTCATTATTAAAGTTTAAGATTCCCTAAATGTTTTGCTGTCTCTTCTGCTAAATTGTTCAGGAATTAATCATTTCTTTAAACTCAGAAAAATGTTAGGAATTTTTATTTTTGATAAATAAGAAATAAGTCCAATTATTTAATGTAATGAAGTTTCAGCAAAAACTAACTGCACTTGACTTGAGAATTTCCATTTTAAAACAAAGATTAAGATAGTAAATGCCATCATTTAATTTCTGTTGAGATTTTTATGTAGACTATCATCACAACATTGATTAACATGGTTACTAAAAGATAGAAGTGATGTGCCATATTTAAATCTTTAATAGTATTATGGGTTCTAGTTAAATTTAATAGATTCTGTCAAATCTGGTACTGTGTATTTTAGTTATTTCAGTAATGCGTTAACTGCATGCACTTTTTGTTTTTTTGAAATATGGGAATCTCACTATTTCATTGACTGACTACAGTAGTAATTTGTACTATAAAATTTTTTTTTAGTAATGTGTGCTATTTCTACTTAGTCCATACTGCCTTCTAATATTTACAGTCTGTTTGCTTTTTTGAATCATCCAAATGGATATATATGATAGAGAGGGACAATTTTTTATTCTGATTTTTATAGTAGCATCTTCGATTAAGAACAAACAACAAATTAATGTGTCACTTTTTTTTAAATGTTTTTTTTTTCTTTTGATATTATTGATATATATATATTAGCATCCCAGGAAGTAATTATGCCATCATGCATACATTAGATAACTTTTGGTGTTTTTACATTAAGGCTTGAAGAAGTTCACCAGTTTGTAGAATAGCTATCAAGATCTTGTGTAAGAACAAACATATGGACATTCAATATCTTTAAAATGATAAATTACAAAATTGTATCTTTTACTTGTATTTTAAGTGAGTGAGTTATTTGATTGTTTCTTCTCTGAAATTTATTTTTACTTATTTAGTACACAGATGTTTTTTTTTTTTAAAAGACAGCTTCATTAATAACAGAATGTCATAAAAGAAATTCCATCCAGGAGATAGATTCACCAGAGGTTTTATTAAATTATTAAATTCCGCCCTTATAATCACAGATTTAATAAGCATTAATTATGTAGTTTTTAATTTGTGTTTGCCTACATTTTTATAAATCAATGACTGTTAAATTCCATATATGAAATAAATGAGTGCAATGACTCATGGGTGTTGCTGAAATCTCTGAGAGACTTCACTAATATCTATGAAAATCAAATCTGACTTTTTTATTGTCAAAATTGGGGAAATTAATTTATTTGGAATCTCATAAGAAATCAATTTTTAATGTCACAATTCTTTGTTTGCATAATCTTGATTGTGATAGGGGTCTTGGTTCATAAAAGTCTTTTGTGAATTAAAACACAAGCAAAACTCTCCATACAGTAGTGCCACTCAGTGCAAGCCAGAGGAATCAATGGATGCCAGAAAGTTTGTGCATAAAATCCAATATCCCCAGACTAGTTTCTGGCTTGTGGCCGTTGTCGGTGAGGAGCCTTGGATCTGAGAGCACTGCACCTAGATCTTAGGATCTGATGCAACTAGTCTGGGGATATTGGATGAGTAGGCACTAGGTAGGGATTTTATGCACAAGACTTCTAGCATCCATTGATTACTCTGCCTTGCACTGAGAGGCACTACTGTATGGATAGTTTTGCCTGTTTTAATAACAGTTATGAGCACGCATAAGAAATGGTGATCTATTGTGAGTTATTGGTAATTGAAATCTTTTTAACAACTTTTCATATATTATCTGTGAGGCAATTTCTTTTCTGATTTATGGTGAAAAATATATGAAAGATTAGAAAGCCACTAGAAAAGAGTAAACTTGAATGTAACAGAAATATTTCTCTCAGTAATATTTAATGTATGCAAAATATAGATAATTGCTTTATTTTTCATTTTAACCTTGATAAAAATTGTAGAATATGATTATTTAAATAGTTAAATACTAATAATAAATTGAAGAGCTTCTATTGATCTAAGTTTTTAAGTAATGTGTGATATATAGCAACTTGAAATTCTATTTTATTCTATTATGGTTGTTTTTATGATACTATTATTTTGTATATACTTTTATAAAATATTCATTTAAAATAAACAAATTGGTATTCTGGGAATTATATACAATAAAAAATATTTATATATATAAATATTACTTGTTTTATATGAGATAATAAAAAGTTTTATGAAGCTTCTTGATTGTTTAGTACAAACTAGTTTCTCATCAGACACCTGATATTGAACTGAAATGTTATCTGTCAAAGTAGGAAATTGTAAATGTTCCTATGTTTGGAGTATTTTTAATAAGGCTTCTTAATTATATTGAAAAAGAGGTACAATAGTTATATATATATTAAAACATGCATTAATTTGATTTTTTTTTTTTTTTTAGCTAGAGCACCACCGCCACCTCCACCACATACTTTACGGTCGCCATTACCAAGAGCAACAGCAATACGACCTCCACCACCAGTTAGAGCTGGACCACCTCCTCCTCCACCCCCTCCTCCTCCACCACCACCTCCACCTCGTTTTTAAAATAAATATGCCTTGTCAATTAAAAAGAAAACTGTTTCCTGTTTTATTTTTATTAAAAGAAAAAAATTTTTTTCCCAAAACGATTTGTTATTATCTCACATTGTTGAACATTTAAATTATAATTGGAATTATATTCCAACAAATTAAATAAAAGAAATAAGAAATGATGGAAATAAATTTTCCTTTTTTGTTTTTATCAGTTTATGTATTAATTTTATTTTCTGTGAATTAATGTAGTAATAAATATAGTTGAAGAGAATGCTATATTTTTCTCCAATTTAACATATTATCTATGGGTGTTATTTATTATATTCAGTGATAAAGACCTTAAACCAGAAACTAGTTGTAGCAATGCTATCATCAGGTATCCATTGATTATTGGAGGTTCACAAGTAAATGGCTCTGGAATATGGAGCTGTGATATCTATTTCATTTTAAGCCTCTTAGCTCACATTTTGTTTTCTTTAGAATATGTTTGATTGTTGTATTGTTCTGTAGGGGTACATTAATTTTTCAACACAGACATATATATATTATAATCATATCATACTGTGTGCAGCCCACATTAATTAGATTGAAGCAGCATAAAAAGAAAAAATATAAAAAAGGTACAAAATGCCTTTATTAGGTGCCATTGGAATAAACTACATAAAAAACAAAAACTGATTTATGGATTTGTCAATATTACTAAATATTTATGGTTTATTGTGAAAGGCAATGAATTAATTAATTGATAAAGATTTGAATAACAGTGTATGTGTGAGTGTGTATGCATGTATATACTGTAAAGAAATTGCCACGAGACTAAAAGAAAAATTATTAATAGACATTTTAATAGTATTAAATTTTTGTGGTAATTTATGCAGAATGTTATCATTACTTACTGAATAGAAACAATAATAAATGAGACTGTAAAAATGAGAAAAACAAAATGCTTGTGATCATGAATCAATTTTAAAATGTGTAGTTTACAAAATTTCAAGGCATTTTGAGATCTTTGTGGTTTTACCTGTTCTGAATCAATTTATAAATAAAGTCTTGTTTTTTGTTATAGTAAATTGAATGGTGAATTCAAATCCAGGATTAAAAATTATGAATTAATGATATTTGTGAAATTAGAATTTAATAAAATAAAATCGGTGAAGAATTTTATATGTTCCTGTATTGGAACAGGGTGGTTAAAAAAAAGAAAACAAGCAGCTATATCTTTTTTTTTTGTTATAAAATATGTGCTGTATGCACAGATAATGAAGCTAGTATATATCAAAAAATGCTATATTAGCGCAGTGCTTTCGAGAGTATAACTTGTACACACAATGATTTTACCATTATTTTTGATTAATCATAATTTACTTTTGCTGACCAGTTGAACAAATATCTCCATTGTTAGCCTGAAATATTGTATATAAGTTTGTTTCCTCCCACATGTTTTTGAAGAGAATAATGGAACACTTTACTCAGGGCTGAGATTTTAGAATGGTCTACATTATGATTCGACTGCTGGTAGTTGAAGAAAACATATGAGAATGATCTACATTATGATTCAATTGCTGGCAAATGACATAGAAGGTAGAAAAATAACAGGTATAAAAAGGTGTCTTTTAAAATTCACTCATTATGCAGTCATTTGTTTTAATGTGGAATTTGTTCCATTGCTGATTTCCATTAGAACACTATTTTGATGCTAGATTGTTGCTGTACGTTAAAGCTATATTGAAATAAGCAGTGTGGGAGAAGAGACTTTACAGTTAATTAAAATTGCAATGCCTATAGCAGAAGCAATGATAATGTTTTCCTATAGTAGTGGATTATGCTCCATGCAAGGCTAGGCAAAAACAAGTAGAACATCAGAAGATCCTAAGTATGCAGTCCAATCCAATAAATAACATTGATGTATTATGCTGCTAAATCACTGATGGGCCCCTATTGATATTCTATATGCTATATGTCACCATGCTGTTATAACTACAATTCATGTCTCCAGTGTGGGAGAAGAAATCTACTCATCAAGTAAATTTATGAAGACAACTGTAACTATAGATATTTGAAAAACCATGATTTATGACTTTAAAGATTTTTACTGGTTAGGTATTCACATTATATTAGGAAGGTCTTGGACATAAAATTGAAAAGACATTAATTATTATGATGTGTTCGATCTTTACATCTATATGCAGAATCCACTAGTATATATCTATAACAAACTTGCATATGTTTTTTTAATAAATTGTCAATTATTGTTTTGATAATTTGTTGGTTTTATAACTTTGTTCAAGCATTATAACTTCAACACACATATACATATGCTAGTTTATAAATCAAACCACTGGGACATACTCTGGGATGTCACGATAATAATTGGCAGTGATGATGATTATTCCATTACTATTCTCAGTAAACTTTTTTTGTTGAGGAAGAATTTGATGCCTGGAGTTTCTTTTTTTGATTGAAGCCTAAAACAAAATACTGTTAGGGGCGAATTCCAATCATAATTATCACATTGGAAAGCATTATGAAAATTTGTCTGAAGGTTTGTAATGATGGTATATTATAAGATGTAATATGTTGGACTATTTCCATCATTTATGAGTGAATATTGAATGTATAGAAAATTTTAAACTTTATTTAAACTTTTCAAATACAAACAACTTGTTAGTAATAACACACAAATAGACAATACAAGTTAGTAATTACACAACGTTTCGAGTAGTATTATTCTCCACTCTTCTTCAGGTGTTGCCGGCGTATATGCACAGTGACAATATTCGCTTAGAAGTTGAACTCGCACCTTTAGATTCTTGTATATTGAATTTAAGGCAAACGCTCTACCAACTGAGCTATTCTGTCAAAGGCAACATATAGTAGAAATTTGATATATTTATACTTGAGGGTTGGTTCAAATCCTCCTGAGTCCTTCAATTTTTTTTTTTTTTTTTTTATACAAGTCTAATTATTTTTATTATTTTTTATTTTTTCCTAAGAGCAAGATTAATTAGAGGTTTCCATACATTGTGTATTGCCACACTGGGTTGACTTATAGGATTATTTACCATTGTCATATGAGCAGCTTCCTTGAATTTTCTTCTATGCATTTTTTCCTCTTTATCCAATATCTTTGTATTTTCCGATTTAAGCATGTGGTCATTAGTACATATATGATCTGCTATGGTAGACACATCTGTTTTTTCTCTTTTAACCATTAGTGTTCCTTCAATCGTTGTTCAACAGGCCGACAGGTCTCACCAATGTATTTTCTTCCACATTCACATGGTATCTCATAGATGCAGTTTTTGTTCTTCAGCATTTCCAGTTTAGGCTTAGTGGAAGTAAGCTTTGGAAAGCAGTTCTAATATTATATTGACTGCAGATTATTTTTAGTTTGTCCGCCATTCCTGGTATGTATGGATACACCACCGTACCAATAACTATTTCCTCTTTTGGTGTCTTTTTCTGTTGTCTATTGAAAGTTTTTCTGATGACTGCTGATGGATAACCATTCTTCATAAGCATTTGTTCTATGTGAATCTTTTCTTTTTCCAAATCACTGGTTTCTGAACAAACCTTCGCTCTGTTCCATAGTGACAGTACAATTCCTTGTTTAGTGCTTCTTGTATGATTGGATGTATATGCCAAGTATTTTCCAGTGTGTGTTGGTTTCCTATATACTGATGTTTTTACTTTGCCCCGAGGGAGTCTTGTCACAAGAACATCCAAGAATGCCAATTTTTGTTCTTGTTCTGCTTCCGTCGTGAAATTAATTGTAGGAGATATGTTGTTAATGTGCATCCAGAAAGACTGTAATTTTATCTTGCCATGTGGCCATACTACAAATGTATCATCAACATATCGAAGCCACACTTTAGGCGGACATGGAGTAGTATTTATGGCTGTTGTTTCAAGTTCTTCCATGTAAATGTTGCTGAGCAATGGTGACAGTGATGATCCCATGGCCATCCCTCGATTTTGTTGGAAGAATTCTGAGTTATATTGAAAGTATGTTGTTGTTACACAGAATGTTAATAACTCCATTATGCTATCAATAGGTAGAACTGTTCTACTTTGTAGACTGTTATCGCCATATAACCTTTTCCTTACAATAGACAATCACATGGTACATTTGTAAACAGACTTTCCACATCAAAGCTTACTAATATGTCAGTTCTTTCCATTTTCATGTTCCTGACTAATTCTACAAAGTGCTTAGAGTCCCTGACGAAAGATGGTGTTCTATATGCCAATGGATTAAGAACTTCGAGAAGAAATCTTGACAAATTTTGACAGGGTGAATTTCTAGAACTAACAATAGGTCTTAATGGAATATTCTCTTTATGGATTTTAGGCAGTCCATACAGGTGAGGAATCTTGCTGAAATACGAAGTTAATTTTCTTTTTTCTGAATCACTGAAATACCTGCGATGCTTCCGGAGTAATGCTTGTAGTTTTACCTCTGTACTTGGAATCGGATTTTTTGCTACTTTTTTGTATTGGCCTGCTGTGAGAAGTCCTTGAATTTTGTTATCATAATCAGTTTTATCCATTACAACTGTAGAGTTACCTTTGTCAGCAGGAAGAATGATTATAGATGCATCCTGTTTGAGAGATTTAATAGCTCTCCTCTCATCATATGAAATGTTTGACTTCTGCTTGTGCACTTGATGTCTTTCCAGTGTTCGTTTCACTCTCCAGCGTAACTCCGCTGCTTCCTCTAGATTCAAATTTTGCGTCACCTCATCAGTCGCGGCCATTATATCCAATAGCGGAACAGTAGATGGTGTAATGGCGAAATTCAAACCTTTTTCCAGAACTGATAATTCACAATCGGTAAGTTGTTTAGAACTAAGATTTTTCACTGATGATGAGGATAGACTAGTTGCAGTATTACTTTTGACTTGCCCATGTAGATTTACAAGCTTCTTCTGTAGTTCTTTTATCCTTCCATGTAACTTACAATATGATCTGTTCACTGCTTGACAAATTCTTGAGAAATCTTCATCTGTAACTTTGTTTTGTAGAAACGATTCCACATTTCTAATAGATTGCAAGGTTTGATGCTTGATAAACCGCTGAACCTTTATACTCTCTCTGAATAATTTTTTCAGCTCTCTTGGAGGAAATAGGAGGTTTTAACTGCAAACCCTTAGGGATAATCCCTTCTGATTTACATAAGAAAGTTAAATGAATTTCTACTTTAGCCAGTTTTAGACATAATTTATCATAATGTCTAAATTACAACATAGCATCGGGTCCATACTGAGTACTTAGTATTTGTCTGAAGATTTGTAATGATGGTATATTATAAGATGTAATATGTTGGACTATTTCCATCATTTATGAGTGAATATTGAATGTATAGAAAATTTTAAACTTTATTTAAACTTTTCAAATACAAACAACTTGTTAGTAATAACACACAAATAGACAATACAGGTTAGTAATTACACAACGTTTCGAGTAGTATTATTCTCCACTCTTCTTCAGGTGTTGCCGGTCTATATGCACAGTGACAATATTCGCTTAGAAGTTGAACTCGCACCTTTAGATTCTTGTATATTGAATTTAAGGCAAACGCTCTACCAACTGAGCTATTCTGTCAAAGGCAACATATAGTAGAAATTTGATATATTTATACTTGAGGGTTGGTTCAAATCCTCCTGAGTCCTTCAATTTTTTTTTTATACAAGTTAATTATTTTTTTATTTTTTCCTAAGAGCAAGATTAATTAGAGGCTTCCATACATTGTGTATTGCCACACTGGGTTGACTTGTAGGATTATTTACCATTGTCATATGAGCAGCTTCCTTGAATTTTCTTCTATGCATTTTTTCCTCTTTATCCAATATCTTTGTATTTTCCCATTTAAGCATGTGGTCATTAGTACATACATGATCTGTTATGGTAGACACATCTGTTTTTTCTCTTTTAACCATTAGTTTGTGTTCCTTCAATCGTTGTTCAACAGGCCGACAGGTCTCACCAATGTATTTTCTTTCACATTCACATGGTATCTCATAGATGCAGTTTTTGTTCTTCAGCATTTCCAGTTTAGGCTTAGTGGAAGTAAGCATTCCTCGAAGTGTGGTATGGCTTTGGAAAGCAGTTCTAATATTATATTGACTGCAGATTCTTTTTAGTTTGTCCGCCATTCCTGGTATGTATGGATACACCACCGTACCAATAACTGTTTCCTCTTTTGGTGTCTTTTTCTGTTGTCTATTGAAAGTTTTTCTGATGACTGCTGATGGATAACCATTCTTCATAAGCATTTGTTCTATGTGAATCTTTTCTTTTTCCAAATCACTGGTTTCTGAACAAACCTCCTTCGCTCTGTTCCATAGTGACAGTACAATTCCTTGTTTAGTGCTTCTTGTATGATTGGATGTATATGCCAAGTATTTTCCAGTGTGTGTTGGTTTCCTATATACTGATGTTTTTACTTTGCCCTGAGGGAGTCTTGTCACAAGAACATCCAAGAATGCCAATTTTTGTTCTTGTTCTGCTTCCATCGTGAAATTAATTGTAGGAGATATGTTGTTAATGTGCATCCAGAAAGACTGTAATTTTATCTTGCCATGTGGCCATACTACAAATGTATCATCAACATATCGAAGCCACACTTTAGGCGGACATGGAGTAGTATTTATGGCTGTTGTTTCAAGTTCTTCCATGTAAATGTTGCTGAGCAATGGTGACAGTGATGATCCCATGGCCATCCCTCGATTTTGTTGGAAGAATTCTGAGTTATATTGAAAGTATGTTGTTGTTACACAGAATGTTAATAACTCCATTATGCTATCAATAGGTAGAACTGTTCTACTTTGTAGACTGTTATCGCCATATAACCTTTTCCTTACAATAGACAATGCTTCATCACATGGTACATTTGTAAACAGACTCCACATCAAAGCTTACTAATATGTCAGTTCCTTCCATTTTCATGTTCCTGACTAATTCTACAAAGTGCTTAGAGTCCCTGACGAAAGATGGTGTTCTATATGCCAATGGACTAAGAACTTCGAGAAGAAATCTTGACAAATTTTGACAGGGTGAATTTCTAGAACTAACAATAGGTCTTAATGGAATATTCTCTTTATGGATTTTAGGCAGTCCATACAGGTGAGGAATCTTGCTGAAATACGAAGTTAATTTTCTTTTTTCTGAATCACTGAAATACCTGCGATGCTTCCGGAGTAATGCTTGTAGTTTTACCTCTGTACTTGGAATCGGATTTTTTGCTACTTTTTTGTATTGGCCTGCTGTGAGAAGTCCTTGAATTTTGTTATCATAATCAGTTTTATCCATTACAACTGTAGTGTTACCTTTGTCAGCAGGAAGAATGATTATAGATGCATCCTGTTTGAGAGATTTAATAGCTCTCCTCTCATCATATGAAATGTTTGACTTCTGCTTGTGCACTTGATGTCTTTCCAGTGTTCGTTTTACTCTCCAGCGTAACTCCGCTGCTTCCTCTAGATTCAAATTTTGCGTCACCTCATCAGTCGCGGCCATTATATCCAATAGCGGAACAGTAGATGGTGTAATGGCGAAATTCAAACCTTTTTCCAGAACTGATAATTCACAATCGGTAAGTTGTTTAGAACTAAGATTTTTCACTGATGATGAGGATAGACTAGTTGCAGTATTACTTTTGACTTGCCCATGTAGATTTACAAGCTTCTTCTTCTGTAGTTCTTTTATCCTTCCATGTAACTTACAATATGATCTGTTCACTGCTTGACAAATTCTTGAGAAATCTTCATCTGTAACTTTGTTTTGTAGAAACGATTCCACATTTCTAATAGATTGCAAGGTTTGATGCTTGATAAACCGCTGAACCTTTATACTCTCTCTCAATAAAGCCTCATTTGCTCTCTGAATAATTTTTTCAGCTCTCTTGGAGGAAATAGGAGGTTTTAACTGCAAACCCTTAGGGATAATCCCTTCTGATTTACATTTACATAAGAAAGTTAAATGATTTTCTACTTTAGCCAGTTTTAGACATAATTTTTCATAATGTCTAAATTTCAACATAGCATCGGGTCCATACCGAGTACTTAGTATTTGTCTGAAGGTTTGTAATTATGGTATATTATAAGATGTAATATGTTGGACTATTTCCATCATTTATGAGTGAATATTGAATGTATAGAAAATATGAAAACTTTTATTATTGGAATTCTTTTCAACTTCTTATTGTTAATATTTATATGCATATCTGGAAGATTTCATATTATATAGATTATTATATCTCATTATATATATGTGTATAACTTTAATAATATACTATCCAGGTTTTAACCTATCTGTCAGCTATATATAAATATGTAAATACTATAAAAGGGAAAAGTTACCATTACATAATTTATAATATTCATATAGGAAATAAGATAATCATCTGTATAAATAAAATTTTAAAAAAGTAATGTAATTACTAATAATATATTGAGATAGCATGTTTACATAATATCTGCTGTGATTATTCTTTCAGATTCAATCAAGAGAATAATAAAAATTTACTATATCTTTATTATTATTTTTAATAAAATATGGACAGCAAACTATCAGACTTATATTTTCCTAAGCTATAGTTTGGGAAATTTTTGGAAATCTAAATAATACAGATAAAGTAAGTCTTTTTCTGAGAACACAGGTAGTTTGAAGCATGTAAAGTTGACAGAGCTTTATTTTGTTTTGATGACATTTTTGAAAAAGCATTCTAATGAGAATTTTTGTTTTTAATTCCAGAAAATGGTTTTGCAGGAATTGTAATAAATCATGATCTTCTTCTATGTAAGAATAATGTTATATTTCATTTGTCATTTTCCTTAACTGTATTTTTTAGATTCTTTGTAGGCTTGAACTCTTAAAGTTTTACTTTTGCTATTTTTTTTCTTCTGATGGTGACACTAAAGTATTAACTCTTTGTTTGTTAGACGTTTTCAATATGCTCTGCAATTTGTTTGTTAGTCATATTAGTAAATCCATTTTCCCCGAGATCTTGTTATCTGAATAAATTTTTCCATTAATCTTTGTACAGCCATCAAATTATCAATGACTTCACAATAGACATTTACAGTCTTTGGTTTTAATTCATCTACTGCCACTTTATGTCATGATGCATCAAACAATGCCTTGGTTAAGAGGATGAAGCTATACAGTATTTGGAAGCAAAAATTTAATCTTCATTTTCAAAGGGAATAGATTCAGAATGACCAGGTGCATTGTCTAGGAACAGAAAGACTTTTAATGTTGATTTCTTTATTCTCAGATTTATTTGACTTTAGAAATAAAATAATTGCGGAAATATTCAAGCAATAAAATGTTTATAACACAGGCATATTATTATTATGTGGGTAGTCAGAATACAGACAGTTAATTTTTGTTCTAATTTTTGATAGACTTTTAGATTTATAACTTCCAGTTTTATTTCATAATCTGCATTATTATTATATTAAATAAAATTTGAAGTTGTGATTTCGGATTATATAGCATCAGTTATTTTATCTCTATATCTTAGTCTCTGCCATTTTGTGAAAGTAGTTTTATTGGCATTTTGTTCTACAACAACATCAGAATTAAATACTTGTTTTGGCAATCCTTTTTTTCTTCAATAAATTTCTTTTAATTCTAAATAAATCGTAGTAGCAATCTCTATCAGCAAATATTCTCCCAGTTATTTGAATGTTTTTTAGATAAATAACATTCAGAATCTATACAATCACATTTTATTTCCAGTGAGTAGCTTGAAATGATCTATTTTAGACCATTGACTAAATTCCTTACACTAACTTAAGGCTTCCTGATAAATCTAAGGCTATCAATTAGAATATTTTTCTCTCAAATTCAAAGTATTTTTTGTTTTGATCAAAAAAGTTATCTCTTTAGCTACAACTTTAACCATTTCAGGAGTGTAAACAACTGGCATGAATTTGCTTTTTTTTATTATCTTGCTAATAAATTATGCATTTTTTTGGAATATATGGATATTTCCAGCTTATGACATATTCCCTTTCACTAATAAATCATTAACTTTCATTTTATCACTCGATGAAAGTACTTCACATATTCTCTTAGATTTGTCATCAGGTTTATATTTGCAAAACATTTTATTGAACAAAATTCTACACTAAATGAAAGTTTTGGAGAGAAAAAGTGACATACTTTTAAGTTATGGTATTGTCCTTAAATCATGGGGGAAAAACTGCAGCTAAATAAATTCACATTTGATATTTGAAAATTTTAGATTTAATGAGGGTGCTTCAAAATGGAAAAATGCTGTGCCAACCATAAGTGATACAAACATTAATAAATTACAAAATTTAATGTTTTATTTTTAATTTATTTGCATTTTGTATTAGATAGTCTATAATTTAAGTAGTGCATATTGATGCAGTGTATGTCAGGACTTTACTGTACCATCCTGACTAATGTAGTGTCTAATTTATTTAACTATGCAAGTTGATATAAGTTTAAACCTTAAGATGCTTTTAAACTTTAGATTATTACCTCATTAGTGTAAAAGTGGCTAGATGCATAACCATTGGATTCAAATTTGTTAATAACAAAGGTCATAATTAAGAAATTTGTCTGGAAATGTAGATGTAGTGGCATATCATTTAGTGGCCATTGACTATTCAAACTTATAATAGATGTTTATTCTGGTAAGGAATGAAGATAACTGCTTCTGAAGCAGAGAAAGTTGTGATGGTATTACTTTTCAACAAGTGGACTCTTTTAATCAGTGGAGTAAGCTTGATTTACAGGATTTAGACTTAATTTATTGCTTTAGATTGAATCAAATATGCATGTACATTTTTAATCAATATTTTAAAATTACTTTTGTACATAAATTTATTCAAAAATAAATATGCACACTTGTAATTGATCCTATATACTTTAATATAATTTTAATAGTGCTTTTTGGCTGTGAGAAATTAAATATGGATATCATTTATTTTAATAAATGAAAGACTAGGATGTTCTTAGAAGGAATGAAATACTTACTATTCAAAAATTTGTATTTAAATTGTAAATATTTCTAAAGAAATATTAAAATTTTTATATAAAACTTTCACTAATTGCAAATTTAGGCTAAAAAAAGCATATTTGAATATGAATTATTGTAATAAGCTAAACAATCAGTATTAACTTGTTTATGGTCCTTGGCACCATATTGAATTTTTAAAAAAACTGACTTGTTTTAATAATGTTAGAGCAAAAAATTTACATTGATAGAAACTAGGAAATCAAGACTAAGGCAAATAGTGATTGCCATTAAAAAAATAAAGCAAAAAAGAAATTTCAATATCTGAAATAATTATTACTTTATTGTTTGATCATAATTTGTAATTTATCATTAAGTTTAAATTACATTTTCATTGATAATATCTTTGTATTCCTCACAAAATTATCATTGAAAGGATATATAATACTTGAAATAATCCATGGCTTCAGAATCTCCTAAACTAGTCACATAAGAATTGTTTATTTTTATCTTTTACTCCAAATGTTAACAAATCTCAAGGTATCTGTATAAGAAAGATTCATCCAAATAAAAGATACAAAACAAATCATTTCCAAAAGGTGGATATGCATTTGTCATCATAGCAATTGGCTCCTTGTCTATCTAAAACCAGAAATTGTAGGCTATTGTCTGTGTCAATGATAAAATGAATTCCATCTCTTCATTTTTTTTTGTATACACCAGAGATGTTTATATTTATGCACATCAGTGATGCTATCTTGTTATATTTATTGTCCTACAGAGATATAATTTATTTGCATATAGCTCATCTGTTAGATATAGATGTGTGGCAAAATACTGAATCCACAGCATGAGTACCAAGACATAGGCAAGAATCAGAATTTGATTTCTTTGCCTGCATTCAATTCCATGTGGTATATACACACACTATTTGAAATCTCTTTATTGGTTTTAAATGTTTATATTTTCACATGGCACTATAACCAGTAAATTTTGTGATTGCTTTATCAGCTGCAACTTTTCTGTACATTTGAAAATCAGTCTTAAAATTTACATTGCACTGCTCTATAATTTATACAGGGTGGCCCAAAAGTAGGTTTACAGTTATTAAACTACCTTTTATATGGTTGAAGTTACTTGCTTAGTAATACCAATATAAAACATTCCTCAGAGTATAAATCTAACTTACATAAACAGCTTTTTCCTTACTGATTGTAATTTATTTTATTATGTAAAGCTAACTTTTTACTTGATGAGTTCTAGTGTCGAATTTTCAAATAAATAGTCTACGTGATAACTGTAGACCTACTTTTGGGCCACCCTGTATATAAATCATTACTTGTTATACAAACACAGACATGCAAATACAAACACACTAATGAATTATCAAATCTTTTGAGAATCATTGTCTCTAAATAAGGTTGTCTTAAACTTGGATCAGAGCCCCAAAATTACATTGTACATAAACCACTTTTATATTTGAATGCAAATGTATATACTGTATAATAAAGAGCATAAATGATTTAATATATAATTTATATACTACACAGACACACCAGTACAAACACATTAATAAATTATACCATTTATCAAATAATATTAAAAAATTTAATATTCAAATAATTAAAATTGAATACTTAAGACCCGATATTCTATTTATGTTTTTATCAGGGTGAAGGCCTTGAAATGCGAATCATCGGTGCATATTTAATCCATTTTAGTAACGAGTCTGGCCAATAAGGCAATTTTGCCGTTGTCTTTTTTGTGCAATCTAGTAAACTGACCAGAAAAGAAAAAAAAATGAACCTATATAAAAAATTCAAATTTTATCCAATTTCAACTTGTGATACGCCATTTTAAAGAGGAATTCAAGCAAGATACTTGGGTTAATTCCTGCAGTATGGACAATGAATTGCACCTTTTGTCATTTGTATCAATGCACTGGTAACTTTGTAATGTTATTTTGGAAACCATTTACAAAGTTCAATATGAATGAAAAAGGCACAGCAATATGTGGTCCATGTTGCAGGACTAAAACCCAAGATCTATATTTTTAAAAGGAAAAACATGAAATATACATGTATGCCGGCAATGCTTTGACAATTCAATTTCAAAAAATGTGTAGAAATAGTTTTCAAAAACTACCTACACATAGATGCTACTTATCGGTTCTAATAGATCATCTTGTGTAGTTGAAAAAAACCAATTTGGAATTGACTTCTTGCAGATAAAATGGAGATTTGAAGTGGAAATCCCTCCCCCCCCCCCAGTGGTTAGGGAGCACATGATTACACAGTACATGCTGTAAATGGAATTTTGATATGCAATGTAAGTTTTCAAATAAACTAATGGCAATGTGTTTATTTTTTAAACAGACAACAATAATGCAAAGAAAAGAAAACAAAAGTAATAACAAAGTCAATTTAGTAATTTAATAACTAAATAAAAAAAGCGTAAATTGCAGCATTTTGATGAGATGTTTTTTAGACTGGAGGAAAAACGTTCTTGATACCATTTAGTATGGAAAAGTTGATTTGGAATTTTGTAATAATTTCTGCTTTTACATAATCATCCTCATCTAGACTTGGGTAGCTACTTGGTCACAATAATAATGGACTTTTTACCTCATTACCTCTATATTTGTTCAGCCATTATCTGTCATAAAATAAAAGAAATTGATCTATAGGTTTTTAGACAATCACTTATCACTGACCCTATATAGGAATAAAAAAAGATCACGAAAAAATGCTCTAACAAATATTAACTGTTAGAACCTGTGTAAAGTTATCTAGCTCAGTTATTGATCATACTAGGCACTAACAATATTTCCCATACATAATTATTTAGATTGTCCATTACACTACCATAAATACTGATAACAATCCCTATTAAAATTAATTTATTCAGATGGCATTTAAAACGAGGTAATGCAAACAAGATCATCGCCTCAGACATCAACAAATCTATTCACTATTCCCAAAGTAAACTATAATAAGCAGTAAGATCATATCATTGTCCTAAACAATGATGTATACTTAAAATATCTATTTGATTAATAATTGAATAAAACAATTCAAATCAAACAACTAAATTCCAACATACTTTACTAATCTAATATTTTATAGTAGTGCAAATTTACTTTAATATTTAATGACATTCTATTTAAATCAACTAGTTTCTAAATATATTTTGAAAAACGTTTTATAACTTACACTCTTTGTATTAATAAATGGTGAAAATCTGCACTACAAATAAATATTAAAAAATGTTCTCTACCCATTAAAAATTGCAAAAAAAGAAGAGCTTTATAAAGTAAATGGCACTTTGCTTTTTCCATTATAAATCTATAATTAAAACTACTACAAATGAGAAATGCTTTAGTTTTTACTTTTGACTAGCATTTTAATAAAGGAATATCAAAGAAAACAGAATAAATTCTATTTCATAGTAGCAACTTTAACGACTTCCTGCCTCAAATGTTCTTTAAAACTATTAGATGATGGAAATAGTCCAATATAAGAATACAACTAGAACACCATCATCACAAACCTTTAGAAAAACACTAAGAATTTCACCATTCCACTTAGAGATTGTTTGATTTTTACAAAGCCAAATCTGTTCTGCAAACTGACTAATTAACCTAAAGTCATGGCTAACTAATTCCATACCACCATCAAAATTATTGATGGCTTCTCCAAGAGCATCAGTAGTTTACATGTCCAAATAATTAGTTGGTTTATCCAAAAGCAACATATGAGGAACTTGTCATGCCAACCAAGCAAAAACAACTCTGCAACATTAACCATCAGATAATTGTTATCTGGGGCAAATTTGTTGCTTGGCAGTGAAACCATATTGTCCAATAATTTTTCTCAGTTCTTCCTTTCCTTTTCCTTCTGGAAAACAAGGATGGTAATTCCATATCTAACATTTCATGAAGATGTTGATGGTAGTGGCCTATAAAAAGATGAGAATGCTTTATAATAAGACCATAAGTAGACACAAGCTTGCCATATAAAAATTTGAGTAATGTGAATTTTCCAGCTCCATTAGGTTTTACTAAGGCAACTCAAGAGTCTAAATCAAGACCAAATTCCAGATTTTTATAGATATATGGTTTATCATCAGAATACCTGAAGCTCACTTTCTATACCATAATCACTGGAAGTGGAATTTTGCCACATTCAGGGAAGTAGAAAGTTAATGTTTTATCTGCAATACTTTTTTCTGTAAGGACTCCTGTCACCATTTTAACTAGTGTTTTTTCTTTACTTTGAGCTTGTCTAGCGAGTTTGGCACTACCATGACCAAAACGAGCAATATAATCCTTCATATGAGAAATCTTATCTTGTTCCCATTGATAATGTTTCATTTTGGTTATGTATTTTGTTTTAGTGTCTATTTTTCTGCCAGAGTGAACATTTATTTTTTAATTTTAAGTAAAATTTGGAAGTTGCTGCCCATTATAGAGAATGCACTTAAATTGCAATAATGTTTGATTTTTTGCATAGGCACATGATTATTTCATGACAATTTCTGTTATATATACATTGTAAGAATGTTTTGATTTTAAACGAGTGATGTAGTAAATTTTTTTCACTTTTGATTTGCCTTTTTTTGTCAGTGGTATAGCTTATATACTATTTTATATCAAATATAATATCTCTTTTTTTCTTTGGTTATTAGAATAAATTATAAAATCCTTTGGCTTTGTTCATTCTTTCATAAAATATATCGAACCATTCAACCTTCCAACTGCCAACAAAATCCTTAAAGAATGACAACAACAATAAAACTCCAAATATCTACTTACTCCCCTTTACAATACAATCAGCTATAAAACTCCATTAATGTATATAAATACAATATCATATCTTAGCATATAGATGGTGCATATATAATAGTTTGTGGATATTTATGTGAATATATGAATATGAAATATTTTTTTAAAATTATTTAAATATGGAATTAAGAATAAAGTTATAAATATTTGTGTTAAAAAAATGAATATATTAAATTAAAATTAAAAGTGATTACAAAATAATTGGATATTAAATTTATGAAGGATTGTTATTATAAAATAATTCCAAAATTTATTAAATTTAAAGTGTTTAAAAATATTTTTGGAGAAAAATATGTGTATATATTACAGAAAAAGTTGATTAAGAAATATATTAGAATTTTGTATAAAGAGAAAGAAGTTTTGTTAAACAAGGTTAAGGAGATATATAAAAAATTAAGGACATTAATAAATTTAAAGGAAGAATTTATGTTAAGAAATTGTTATATATATAAAATGAAAATTATAAGGATACAATAAGGATAAGATATAATAAAAAATTAAGATAATTTATACTAAACAAAAAATGGGTATATTTAAGTATGGGAATAATAATAAAGGTAATGGTAATATAAATAGTAGAAGTTATTATAATAATAATAATTTTGTAATTAATTTGACTGAAACAAAATTTGAGAAAGAGGAGATAGAGATATTGGAGAAAGGTTTAAAGTATATACCGAAAATAAGTAAAAATGTTAAAAAGGAAATTTTTGAAATAGAGGCAAAAAATAAATTATTAATGGATAAAATTAAAGAAAATAATAATATTAATTGGGATAATGATAATAAAAATAATAGAATGGATGATATGATGTTGAAAGAGTTTCAATGTAGAATGAAGGAATTAGAATATAATATGAAAAATAATAAGGATTATAAATATGATAATAGATATGAAAGGATAATTGTTAGTGAAATTAAATGTAAATATAAGGATGTGTTATTTTTGAAAGGAGATAAGGCATCTAATATGGTTATTATGATGAAAGATGAATGTAATGAAAAGATAAAAATATTATCGGAAGGTGATTGTTTTGAAAGAATTAGAAAAAAATGAAGGAATAAAAAAAAATTAATAGAATTAAAGTGAAAGGCTGAAACCTTCTCGCATGCACATTTAGAATCCATATATAACAGCCAATCAGATGTAATAATGACTGTATAGGTAGCTCTCAAGTCATAACACACGACAGAAATTTTTATAAGAAAAAGGTGGTTTTACCTTCTGCCTTACTTAAATTTCTATATAAATATGTCTCTGAAGCATTTTGACTTAAGAGCATGAAGCTTTTAAACATCTTCACATTTAACTCACTGCGTATTATTTCTAAATCAACAACGTGAAATCTTTCAATTTATAATGAAGTAATATTTTCAGAACTTATGTAATGTGGATTCATATTATGAAAATATATCAAAATGGTTATATAATAAAAATTTTAAGAATTATGGAGAAAGAAATAATGAAAATAATGTGTGTAATTCATATGATTTTGTTAAAATTTTAAATATATTTTTAGAAAGAAATGATTATAAGAATATATTTTTTGTTAAACTAGATATTTGTAGTATCTTTACAAATATACAACCATATAAAGCATTTGAAATGATTAGAGAAACATATATTAAAGATATTAATAAGAATATTAAAATAGAATGTCATCAATTATATGATTTACTGAATATATATTGTAAAGATATTGTATTTATGCATGATGTATATTATAAACAATGTAAGGGTTTGAATATGGAGAGTAGTTTGAGTGAGTTGTTAGCTTCTATATTTATGAATGATTTTGAAGAGAAATATTTTTATAATACAAAATATAAACCTGTATTTTATGTTAGATATGTGGATGATTATTTTTTAGTATTCAATGGAAATTATAGAAAGTCAGAGAATTTTGTAAAATATATTAATTCTATTGATGTTAATATTGGTTTTGTAATGGAAAATGAAAAGAATAATGTGATTATATGGATGCTAATATTAAAAAGGTTTATAAAAACTGTAAGGTTGATATTGAACTAGTGTGTATAGAAAGAATAATTTTTATGGTTTGCTATATAATTAGGGTTCAGATATAGAGTATGAACATAAAATAAATATTACTAATAATAAGATAAATAAAGCAATAAATTTATATTCTGCAAAAAAATTGTTTAAAAAAGAACTTGTTAGTATAAAAGAAAAAGGTATTATAAATGATTATCCAGTAAATGTTATTGCTAAATTGTAAAAAAAAAATATTGCATTTATATTAAGAAAGAATAATAATAGGAAAGATGTACAGAATATATTATATAGTACTTATAATGTTTCATAGGATACATTTTTTAAGATTAAAAAGGTAATGAAAGATATTAATAATAAGTATAAGGGGGATAGTGGGTTAATTATTAAACCAGTGTATAAAAAGAAATTTAATTTAGGGATTTTAATTAATGAAAACAAATATCAAGAAATAGAAAAAATGAATGGAGTTTATATAATTGAATGTTTGAATTGTAAGAGGGTGGGGAGTATCATATATTGGTACAACAAATAATAAATTGAAAACAAGACTAAAACAACACTTAAATGATAGAAATTCAAATGTTTATTTACATTATGTAGAATGTGGGCATAAAAATTTTAATATAAAAATGTTAGAAAGGGTTAAAAAATATAGGGAAAAAATGATAAAATACTTTTACATAAAAAGGTATAAACCTGTTTGTTGTGAAATATCAAATACACAGCGGCATAAAATTATATTATAAAAAAATAATTAATAATAAATAATTATAAATTTTTATTAAGCGCTAACAGATGATTTTAATAATAATGTGAAAGGCTAAAACCTTCAACAGAAGCGCCTTAATATATATATAAATTTAAGTATAGAAGAAGGTGGTTCCATTTGGGCCCCATCTTTTTCTCATGTTCTGGCTTGTGTTCTTGAATTGAGAGTTCCACATGCAGTCATTATTACATCTGATTGGCTGTCACATAAGCATTTTAAGGTGCTTCTGTTGAAGGTTTTAGCCTTTCACATTATTATTAAATAATTATATTATAAAAAATATCTGGGTAAAACTGACTTTTAGTGACCACAACATTTCGCCTCTATTTTTAAAAAAATGAACTATATCTTATTCGTACTATGTAATTGTAAAGTATATTTAACTATAAATGTATTTTGTACATGAAGGTTAATTGAAAAAATAAAAAGAACTTACATTTTTAGGTGTAGTTTTGAGCATATTTTCCACATTATTAGTGTGGATAAGTTAGTTGTCCGGATCAACAAAGTTGTCTTGGTGGATGATGACTGAGTGAAGGTATAGACCATTATTTAGACCACAGCCATCAGTGATTATATGCATAGCAGGTAAAATGTGTTGCTGTAGAGCAGTTCCAGAGTGGCAGCTGATTCATCTTCAAATTCTGTTACAAAATACTTTCTTGATCCTCTCTCTATCCCACCAAACACCCAATGGCCTTCTCTCATTGCCCCCTCCCCATGGTGTTTTCGGTGAAAGAAATACAACTCATCGATCTCCACTATACGTGGTTCTATGTTGTCATCAAATCTGCTGACAAGTGCTGGATTTCTGTCAAAATATGTAGCACATTCTTTCCTGCAAAAATGACACCAGTCTATGACCACTCATTCGTTAACATAAGTCTCGCAAACAATAAAGTGCATTGGCAAATTATTTTAAGGTTTTCCACATGTAAATGTTAATATTTAATAGTTTATAACCTAGCTCAAAATTGCTCATAAAACTGTAAGTTTTAAAAATTCTTTTTTATTAACCTTCATGTAAAAAATACATTTATAGTTAGATATATGTTACAATTATATAGTACAAATAAAATATAGTTCAATTTTTAAAAAATAAATACAAATTCCTGCAAGTAGGATGAAAGCAAAATATAGTTCAATTTTTTAAAAATAGAGGGCAAAAAGTTGTGACTGCTAAAAGTCAGTTTTACCATATTAAAATAATAAAATAAATGGTCCAGATATTATACAGAAAACATTTTATGCATATTCCATAATAAGTTCATTCATAATTACTGTCCATTGAAGTTTAATAAGTTCATTCATAATTAATAATATAAGTTCATTCATAATTACAGTCCATTGTAGTTTTTACTTATAATAGCAATAAAATTCACAAAGATGGTGTCAGTCATGTAGAGAGTCCTAAAATCAAATTTCTGTAGGTAGGATTCAAATAAAGTACTTCTGGTACCACACTGATGTTTGAGCTTGTGTTTAGCTCTCATCCACATATTTCCCACACTACCATCAATACATTATTCCAATCCTACCTATAAGAATTTGCTTTGTGAGTTTTATCTTTTGTATAAGTGACAACTACAATGGACAGTAATTCGACAAGAAACACTCTGGCGAGAAAGATTTGAAACAAAAATTCGAAGTTTGTCATGACCTGGTAAATTCATGTTTACCTAAATAAATTGCTAAAGATAGAATAAGTTGATATTTGTTTTAAATTGAAGGTATAGATAGGAATGTAGATAATTGATATGAGATGTTTTAGATGAATGGTTAAAAAAATATAATTAGTGTGGGTTTTATGATAAAATGCTTTTTTTTTCGTTTATAAAAGGTTTTTAATATATAAAAAGTGTTATATTTAAAAGATGTAAAAAGAAAGAATAATATATATATATATATATATATATATATATATATATATATATATATATATATATATAAAGAGTTTGGGATATGGAGATGTAAGTAAATATAACTAATATATTTTTATTAGGGGTGTGATATGTTATTGATAATATGAATAGGTATTTTTTTGCTGTAGATCCTTGAAATTACTGTAATAATATAAAAACAGTTGAAACGTTGGAGTGTGTATGACATATAATATATATGTTCATTGTTAACTAAAAAATAATGTTTTTGGAAAGAAAAAGAAGTTTTTGAATGTATTCATTTTTTGAAGAACATATATATTTTAAAGAAAAAGTGGTGAATTATGATAATATTGAAACAGTATGATTTAGATATGTAGTTTCATCTACTATATATCATAATAGTCTTCTTTTTCCTAATTCAAACCCCTCAAGGTGCATGTAAATAACCTTATAATAGTAAATTTAATCTGTAAGAGTGTATATTTACACGTATGTGCATGTAATTGTATCTGCATACACATCTAATATAATAATGTTTGTATGGGTAGTGGTTACGCATTTATAATTTTATATAAATATTTTATCTATGATTTTAAAATTAATAAAATTGGTTTATGTTGTGAACATCATTATTTATGTGGGAGCACACCTATGTATATATGCGAAGGTAACTGTAATGCGATAGATTTAGTAAACATTACAGATTTTCTAAATTATTTCCGAATTGTCTTTTAAGTTATTTAATTTACTGAATCGTTGGTATTTGCACATAATTATTAAAATCAGGGGTGTCTGTCTTATGTATATTCTAGAATATTGATGGCTTAAATCTCTTTTTTTAAAAAAAAATCAAAGGTTATAGATTTCTCAGAATAACTTCTCATTAAACTAAGAAACAAAATTTTATAGATGTTTAAAAAATGATGTTATAAGCAAAAACAAAGTCATTAACAGGGCCCAGCTTGACAATAAGTACAACTGGATCTTTTGTATTTGCTAAAATTAATGTGTGTCATTAAATTTAAAAAATTTGAAACTAAAGATTGCAAATATCTTAATGGCCTGTAATAGGGGGGTGAGAAGGAATATATAAAACCTTCAGTTTTAAGTGAAAGCATATCAATTTTTGTTTGCTCTCTTACTTGTATTCAGGCAGTGGGCCAAGTTTTACAATGAAAGTCAGTAACTAGAAAGTATCATTGCCACCTCCTCATGCAACAGACCAGTTTATGGAAATGAAAGATCCAAAACATCAGCCTACCAGTAAAGATAGCTGATGGAAAAGATTGATGAATCAGCCTGAGAGTGAATGATTGTGCCTTGCCATGCAAGCCTTGCAGTCAGAAGACTCTCTAAAATAAATGCTAAAGCAATTTTAATCACTCTTAAAGTTAGTTATATTATATAGTAAATGTGCACAAACTCTCAACTTAAATTTCTCATCATAATTAAACTATATTAGATAAATGTACTTCTAATTGTATAAAATTTAAAATAACTTTAAAAAGCTAATTTGTAAGATCTTGCCTGATCTAAAATTCTCATAAATCTTTTAAATTAAACTTGTGAAAAGATAATAACTGTCTCCAGTTATTATTCTATCTATTCTCATCTACGCTTGTGCCTATATATATATATATATATATATATATATATATATATATATATATATATATATATATATATATATATATATATATTGTAACCCCTCATCACCGATCACAAACAACTACAAATACCCGGGGGTGCCAATTCTATGGATCATAGAATAAACTATTGAACTAATCTTACTTTAAAACTATTAATGAGGCTCTTAAATGAAGTTTTACCTTAGCTTAGCTCAGTTGAGGGATACAGAGGTCTATAAGGTGTCAAATGTACATTAGAGGTGGGAGGAAATATTATGATTAATAGGGATAAACATCTATTAAAATCTAAAATAAATAAGAATTAAATTGGTAAAATTCAACCATCTAAATTAACAAGTTATAGTATATACTTCACCTCCTCCCATTATCTACATGCATTGAACAACCTTTACTATATTAGAAAATTAAATTAATAACTGAGAATGTAATGTTTAGCAACTATATTGTATAGAAAGTTGAAACTGAACATAAAATAAACCTATCATTACTGAACTTGTAATTATACAATAATCTAAACTAGTTAACTGAATTAATATTTAATCTCAATTAATAATTGAATATCTCAGAGAATTAATTTATTGCGCAACTTAATTTGAAATCTACACTTCTCAACAACTACTATTTACTATTATAAAAAGTAATGATATAAATTAAGCAATACCCTAACACAATAATGATAGTTAGATAATGAAAGAAATAAGGTACATTTTGATTTCAATTCATTATCTAAACAATAACTGAATGTTAAAACTTTTAGAGAATCAGTAAATAATTAACATGTCATACAGTGTTTGGATCAAGGAAATCAACATCATCATATCTGAATATGTTCATCATTAAATTAAATGAAAAGTGCAATCATATCATATTAGATAAAATAAATGTGTGTGCATGTGTGGAAATATGAAATACGAATGTATGTTAAAGAAGAATTCTGAATACAATTTTGAATAATAAAACATTTATTAAAAAAAATAGTTAAGCAAACATTTAATTTTTTTATAATTGGTGCAAGTACAAGTTCTAGATGTATTTAACATCAATAGTTGAAAAATTTACATAAGAGTAAATAACACAAGATAATTTTCTAATTTCTAATCTGACACATCTCATCTAACAAGGCACTCTGATAGACTTATGGAAAACACATTATATTTTTAACACTAAAATAATAAACCAAAATAAAATCTTTACATTTTTATTGCAAAATGGTTTTAAGTTATCAGTCACTTCTGATAAACATATGGAGTTGAAGTAATATAGCCCTACACTTCATACAATAAACTACAAAAATTTACTTTATATTCTACATCTTGTTTTTAGCACTCTTAAATTATCAATTAAGCTGGTAAGTCTATGATAAATAACATATGGTTAAATATTTATATTAAATTATAGGATAAAACTAAAATTGTTGGCATTTTACTTCAAATGCACATTAACTAAAAATAAAAAGGGTTTGAATCTAAGAATAGGTATAAAATAAGAATAATATCAAACTATACTTTGAAAAATGAAAATAAATAACTCCATTAATTAAATATATTCTCTCTTTGCAAAAATGAAGTAAATAATTCTATTAAATAACTATGTTTTATTTTTGCAAAATAGAAATAAATAATTCTACTAATTAACTAGGTTATGTCCTCTATTGCTTGCTTACTCAAATGATGATTGAATATTATGAAAATTGATGACATGAAACTTAAATGATAAATACAAAATGATTTGGAATAATAATTAAAGTTATGTATTATTGATGGATTTTTCCATATCTTTTAAATTAATACTTTATACATGTGTCTGTATTATGCTGTGTGTCGTAAAATAAATAATTAACATTAATCAATCCAATCGGTTTACTTATGAAGTTGTAATACAATCATAATATGGATGATGACAAGGAACAATCAAGCTTTAACACTAACTTTACTACAGCTGTTTTGTGAGAAAATCAATTCTGATTTTTTACTTCTTTTTTATCAATAATTATCTGGCACTTGGTTATAAGTATAAGATGAAAACATTCCTTAAGGCACATGGGGATAAAAAAACTTTCACAATTTTAATCATATAAATAATAATACAATAACTCCCAAGTCTAACTTCTGAGACTAAATAAACTGGTGGGAATAAATTCTCATCACCAAAAAACATGGGAGATAAAATACTCGACTTCTTATACTCGAATTCATAATATCAACTATAAAACTGGAGGATTCAATCTATTCCTATCAAATACTTCAATAAACAAAAAGGGAGAGTTTAGTCTATCCCATAAAATATACTATGCCATCTACCCATGTCAAATATTCAAATAACAAAAAAGGAGAGATGACTAAATCCCATAAGATACTATAAAACATTACTAGCTTCATTCTACATAGCCATTAGATACTTTTCTATCCAAGCATAATAAAGAACAATAAATTCATACTTAAGTATATTTTTAACCTTTTCAATTTCAATTGTCCCAATCTCATCCTCATTTTTACTTTCAAATCAAACATTATTATAGTTGGTTTTAATAATAGACATGCATATATAAGCATAACAATGAACAGACATTTCCAAATCTCAGAAAGTAGAGAACTACTGTAAAAGTATCAATAACTGTAAAAGCAATAATGGATAAATATTTCATATCTGATAAATATAATATCTATAACTTGGAAACATATTAATTACGGTTGAAAAGCAAGGCAAAAATCATTTCAATTGGCAAGGTAAGACAAAATATTCTTTTTTCATAATGCATTTACATTAGCACAAAATTAAAGTAAAAGTTTGGTTTAGATAAATAATAAATCTTTATATTCTAGGTTAAATAATTATTGAAAATAATTATTTTCTAATCTATTGGAAAACACAAAGATATTCTATAAAAATTTATATAATGAGCTTCTTTTTAAAAAGGCTATTAACCCCTTCATCATTAAATGGATGTCTACCTTTCCGACATGCACGTATATTTATAATACGAGCACACAATAAAACTTATACTAAAATGATAATAAATACCTTGTATAATATTTTTTCATATTATACATTTATGAGACGTTCTTGGAGAATAATAATACATAATGATAATAATAATAAAAAATCATAATGCACTTTTTTAAACTATCTGTCTATTAAAATAATAATTAATAATAATTACTAAAGTTTTTTTTTCTTCTTTTCTTGGTTAAGAAATGAAAAGTTTATTTACAGTTTATAAATGACATCTCTTGGTCATATATTAAATAATGATAATTATTAGCACAAAGATAAATATTGGTTAACACAACAAATTCTTGCAGGAAGACAAATAATATTAATTTGACTCCAGTATAGCGTATTCAATGTTCTTAGCAAAGCTAATGAAATTGCTGTTAACATTATATAGAAGAATTTTTTATTAAGCAATAAACATTTTACTATGACGTAAATCAAGCAATAATTTATTATTTCATTTGTGAGATATATTCAAGCATTTATTTTATATTTTCAGAGCCATTCGTAAATGCATATAATTATTTAATTGATAATATTTACTAAAACTTCTGTGAGTTTGTTGGTAATATTCTATATAAGGAAATTCCACTGCAAATGAAGAGAACAATTAATAAAATAAAGTCATATTCAGTTTTATACTATTTTTATAAATTCATTTCTCACAGTAATTGGGGATAAATAGATAAATCTCACACAATGCATTAAATTGCACATTTAATCTTATTTTTCAAATAGGCACAAATAACAATAGTCAGGCAAGTGTTCCAATAATAATGGCAATAAAAATAAATTATTCATACACATCTGTCTCAACCTTCTTTTTTTTATAACTAGCAAACATTTATTATTAAGAAATCTTGATATGTTTAATAAAATGTTCACACACTTTCCAACATTATAAAAGTATACAATTGCTTCATTAACATTATAATTACATTTTAGGAAAAATAATCTTGAAAAATAAACAAACATTCTTTTTTCTTCTTTACAATTAGCATTAAAGTTTAAATAAAGCAAATTTAAAATACTGCTATGCATTTCCATTCTTTCTTCAATATTGGCAATTAGATTTAAATAATATATAGTATAGACACACATATACATTTTAAATAATGGTTTGAGAACCTAAACAGTTAATTAAGAATAAAGATTAATGTATCTTTATGGTTGCTTATGCTGTCATATTTAGAAACCAATAATACTTTTTTTACTTTCAAACTTGGTCTTAGAAGAATTAGCTTTCAGTAAAAAAAAATATACTGTTAAACTTTGTTTAGAAAATGAATTGGAGTTTAGTCAGTAGTAGAAAATTTGTCAGTAGCCAGCCCTTATAGAATTGTAATCAACACTTTTTATAGATTTCAAAACATTACCTAAGCATCTATTCTTCCAATAATCCAAGGTTATTTGAAATTTCAAAGGTCATGAGACAGAGAACTACTTCTCCCATTGCACTAAGATTTTTAATTAGGAGATTTTTATGCAAGAAACTTTCTTGTCTTGAAAAAGAAAGAAAGAGGAAAAAAACTATATTGTCTGTTAAATAAAAAAATCTTAATTATTCTGTATTTTTAAAGTAACAGAATAAAATTAATGACAATTATTTTAACAAATAAAATATTTTATAGCATAATTGTTGTTAAATAATTCACTAGTCCAGTAATCCATTAATTCACTTAAAATGTAATTAAGCTGGTTTTTAAAATTGTTAGTTGCAAAATTAAATATTGGATATGAGACATGATATTTGATGGTTTAATAAAGCATATGAATGAAAAATGAAATTGAACAATGATATAGACATACATGAATATTTACAAATAAGGCACAAACAGATACTAAACTGATATGATTAAAATGACAATTTTAGTGATGATGAGTGAAACATATTTTACTGTTTATATTATAAATTAAATTATGAAAAGCAAATGAACTAGAGAATCAATCAAACAAATCTTAATACTGTTCTGTAAACAAATAAAACAAATTAGAATTAACTCAAACTAAACTGACTACTTTTGTGACAAGCCACCTCCTATCCTATCATTGATTATACACTAAAGTAAGATATTAAACATCTAATAATCCTCAATTTGCATCTATAAGTACTTTTAAGCATATTTTTAAGTCATTAATAATTTTTTTTAAAAACATTTCAAGTTATTTCATTTTTTTTAATAAGATGACATCAGATGTTACTGATACAGTAACACATAATTATAGTAAATATTTCTGGTGCCAAATGAGAAGGTCACAACTTGTCCTTCCTTATAATAAAAAAAATACACAATTAGCAACAACAATAATACATTAGTAATTTAAATATCATGCACTAACATTAATTTCAAACATGGAAAAATATGCAATTAAACACTCAGGCTCTATAAATTTTCAGCTAACTATTACACTTTGGTTGGATAAGGTATCAAACTGTGAGCATTATAAATAACTTCTAAATTTTGTGTTTATATTCTTGATTTCCCTTCTTTGGATAATGTTTTTCTCTAAAAGATTTCAGCTTCACTGTCTTGGATTTAACTTCAGTCTTTTGATTATTCTTTGCTTTATTTTTAAAGATTATTTGTATTAACTAATTTTCCTTTTATTCTTTTGAGTTTGATCCTGGCCTTCCTATGCATCCATCTAGACCAATACCTTTCTTAAGACAATCCATATAAAACTTATGGACGTTTTTGATTTTGCACTTAATTTTCAGCTTATCAACTTCTCTATCATGATCAAAATATTTCATTATATGTTCTATCCTAGACATTACTTGTTCAACACCTCCATAAAGTACTTCCCTGCAAACATTCCTTTTCATCTTATAATTTAAATAATCAAGAACATACTCTGAGATTATGCTTTGAGTTTTATTGTATTTTCAACAATTTCTGGGCACTTCATGCCTAAAGAAATTATTCCTAACTTGACTAATTTAATAATCTCATCATTCTTATCATGACTTTTCTTGAAATATTTAAACATATTTATAACTTTATTCTTATCTAATTCTAGTTCTTGATTAACTATTGTTTTAATCTTTTTGTATGCCTTTAATTCATCACTGGCTAAACTATAATTCCTATAAATTAACTTAGCAATTGGTTGATTATTTTCCTTGAGTTGTAATACTAGGTCATTATCATCTAACTTACTCTGATGTAGTGATCTTTAATCTCTATTCCTACCATTTTTAATTCAAATATTTGACTCTTACTATCTTGCACTTCTAACTTCACTTCTGATGCTTGTTGATCATTTTCTGACAACTTTTTCTGTATCACCTCTGATATTTCCGATTTTACTTCTAACATTTTTGGCTTTATTTCTAACATTTCTGATTTTTCTGGTTTTATTCCCAATCTTTCCTCCCTCATTTCTTTTATCATTTCTGTCATTTAACTTTTTTGACATTTCTGACATCATTTTTGACATTTGTTGGGCAAATTTTCTCAACATTTTCTCATGCATTTGTCTGTCTATCTGTGAGTACTCATCCATTTCTCCAGGTGGAACATTTGTTACTCTACCATCCTGTCTATTGGATAATTTCAATTCTTCCATTATATCCAAGTATTGAATATACTACTGAGAAAGAAAATAGGATACATCAACCCTACTCTCAACCAACAATCCACACCTCCCACCATCATCCAAAATACATTTGGTCACTATAGTATGCATATTGATATTCTTCTAGCATAACATTCATTTCCCACACATTGAGAATAAAATATTAATAAGAAAGAGAGAGAAAAAAATTATTGCACTTTATGAACAGATGACATTGATCCAAACACATATGATTTTATTGAATAAGTCCTGTATATTTCATCTATAACATATTATAAACTAAGTTATTCTTGAAATAAATAAAATAGTTTAAACTGACATAATTATTAGTAAATTAATTCTCATATTTTTAAAGTATGGAGTTTGAAATCAAAGCCAAAATGTATCTAACCAAAAAGCCCAACCTGATGATGATCATCATCATCATCAATCAATCAATCAAGCCACCATATTGGTGCATCAAAAATCCCACCTGTAACCCCTCATCACCAATCACCAACAACCACAAATACCTGGGGGCGCCAATTCTATGGATCATAGAATAAACTATTGAGCTAATCTTACTTTAAAACTATTAATGAGGCTCTTAAATGAAGTTTTACCTTAGCTTAGCTCAGATGAGGGATACAGAGGTCTATAAGATGTAAAATGTACATTAGATGTGGGAGGAAATATTATGATTAATAGGGATAAACATCTATTAAATTCTAAAATAAATAAGAATTAAATTGGTAAAATTCAACCATCTAAATTAACAAGTTATAGTATATACTTCACTTCCTCCCATCTTCCACATTCATTGAACAACCTCTACTATATTAGACAATTAAATTAATAACTGGGAATGTAATGTTTAACAACAATACTATATAGCAAGTTGGAACTGAACATAAAATAAACCTATCATTACTGAACTTTTAATTATATAATAATCTAAACTAGTTAACTGAATTAATATTTAATCTAAATTAATGATTGAATATCTCAGGGAATTAATTTATTGCATAGCTTAATTTTAAATGTACACTTCTCAACAACTACTATTTACTATTATAAAAAGTAATGATATAAATTAAGCAATACCCTAACACAATAATGATAGTTAGATAATGAAAGAAATAGGGTACATTTTGATTTCAATTCATCATCTAAACAATAACTGAATGTTAAAACTTTTAAAGAATCAGTAAATAATTAACATGTCATACAGTGTTTGGATCAAGGAAATCAACATCATCATATCTGAATATGTTCATCATTAAATTAAATGAAAAGTGCAATCATATCATATTACATAAAATAAATGTGTGTGCAAGTGTGAAAGTATGAAATATGAATGTATGTTAAAGAAGAATTCTGAAAACAATTTTGAATAATAAAACATTTATTAAAAAAAATAGTTAAGTAAACATTTAATTTTTTTATAATTGGTGCAAGTACAAGTTCTAGATGTATTTAACATCAATAGTTGAAAAATTTACATAAGAGCAGATAACACAAGATAATTTTCTGAATTCTAATTTGTCACATCTCATCTATCAAAACATTCTGATAGACTTATGGAAAACACATTATATTTTTAACATTAAAATAATAAATCAAAATAAAATCTTTACATTTTTATTGCAAAATGATTTTAAGGCATCAGTCACTTCTGATAAACATAGGGAGTTGAAGTAGTGTAGCCCAACACTTCATATAATAAACTACAAAAATTTACTTTATATTTGACATCTTGTTTTTAGCACTCTTAAATTATCAATTAAGTTGATAAGTCTATGATAAATAACATATGGTTAAATATTTATATTGAATTATAGGATAAAACTAAAATTGTTGACATTTTACTTCAAATGCACATTAACTAAAAATAAAAGGGGTTTGAATCTAAAAACAGGCATAAAAATAAGAATAATATCAAACTATACTTTGCAAAATGGAAATAAACAACTCCATTAATTAAATATATTCTGTCTTTGCAAAAATGAAGTAAATAATTCTATTAATTAACTATGTTTTATTTTTGCAAAATAGAAATAAATAATTCGACTAATTAACTATGTTTTGTCCTCTTTTGCTTGCTTACTCAAATGATGATTGAATATTATGAAAATTGATGATATGAAACTTAAAAGATAAATACAAAATGATTTGGAATAATAATTAAAGTTATGCATTAATGATGGATTTTTCCATATCTTTTAAATTAATACTTTATACATGTGTCTGTATTATGTTGTGTGTCATAAAATAAAAATTAACATTTATCGATCCAATCGGTTTACTTATGAAGTTGTAATACAAACATAATATCGATGATGACAAGGAACAATCAAGCTTTAACACTAACTTTACTACAGCTGTTTTGTGAGAAAATCAATTCTGATTTTTTACTTCTTTTTTATCAATAATTATCTGGCACTTGGTTATAAGTATAAGATGAAAACATTCCTTAAGGTACATGGGGATAAAAGACTTTCACAATTTTAATCATATAAATAACAATACAATAACTCCCAAGTCTAACTTCTGAGACTAAATAAACTGGTGGGAATAAATTCTCATCACCAAAAAATATGGCAGATAAAATACTTGGCTTCTTATACTCAAATTCATAATATCAACTATCAAAACTGGAGGATTCAATCTATTCCTATCAAATACTTCAATAAACAAAAACGGAGAGTTTACTTTTTCCCATACAATATACTATGCAATCTACCAATGTAAAATATTCAAATAACAAAAAAGGAGAGATAACTCAATCCCATAAGATACTATAAAACATCACTAGCTTCATTCTACATAGCCACTAGATACTTTTCCATCCAAGCATAATAAAGAACAATAAATTCATACTTAAGTAAATTTCTAATCTTTTCAATTTCAATTGTCCCATTATCATCCTCCAAAACCGATAGACTTACATCATTTTTACTTTCAATTCAAACATTATTATAGTTGGTTTTAATAATTGTCATGCATATATAAGCATAACAACGCACAGACAATTTGAAATCTCAGTAAGTAAAGAACTACTGTAAAAATATCAATTAATAACTGTAAAAGCAATAATGGATAAATATTTCATATCTGACAAATATAATATCTTTAACTTGGAAACATACTAATTATGGTTGAAAAGCAAGACAAAAATCATTTCAATTGGCAAGGTAAGACAAAATATTCTTTTTTCGTAGTGCATTTACATTAGCACAAAATTGAAGTAAAAGTTTGGTTTAGATAAATAGTAAATCTTTATACTCTAGGTTAAATAATTATTGAAAATAATTATTTTCTAATCTATCCGAAAACACAAAGATATTCTATAAAAATTTATATAATGAGCTTCTTTTTAAAAAGGCTATTAACCCCTTCATCATTAAATGGATGTTTCCCTTTTAGACATGCATGTATATTTATAATACGAGCACACAATAAAACTTATACTAAAATAATAATAAATACCTTGTATAATATTTTTCCATATTTTACATTTATGAGACGTTCTTGGAGAATAATAATACATAATGATAATAATAATAAAAACTCATAACACACTTTTTTAAACTATCTGTCTATTAAAATAACAATTAATAATAATTACTAAAGTTTTTTTTTCTTCTTTTCTTGGTTAAGAAATGAAAAGTTTATTTGCAGTTTATAAATGACATCTCTTGGTCATATATTAAATAATGATAATTATTAGCACAAAGATAAATACTGAAAAACACATAAGAAATTCCTGCAGGAAGACAAATAATATTATTTTGACTCCAGTATAGCATATTCAGTGCTCTTAGCAAGGCTAATGAAATCACTGTTAACATTATATAGGATAATTTTTTATTAAGCAATAAACATTTTATCACAATATAAATAAAGCAATAATTTATTATTTCATTTGTGAGATATATTCAAGCATTTATTTTATATTTTCAGAGCCATTCATAAGTGCATATAATTATTTAACTGATAATATTTACTAAAATATCTGTGAGTTTGTTGGTAGTATTCTATATAAGGAAATTCCACTGCAAATGAAGAGAACAATTAATAAAATAAAGTCATATTCAGTTTTATACTATTTTTATAAATTCATTTCTCACAGTAATTGGGAATAAAAAGATAAATATCACACAATACATTAAATTGCACATTCAATCTTGTTTTCCAAATAGTCACAAATAGTAATAGTCAGGCAAGTGTTCCAATAATAATGACAATACAAATAAATTATTCATACGCATCTGTCTCAACCTTCTTTTATAACTAGCAAACATTTATTATTAAGAGTATTTGTTATGTTTAATAAAAAGTTCATACACTTTCCAACATAATAAAAGTATACAGTTGCTTCATCAATATTATAATTAAATTTTAGGAAAATTAATGTTGAAAAATAAACAAACATTCTTCTTTCTTGTTTATCATTATGATTAAAGTTGAAATAAAGCAAATTTAAAATACTACTATGAATTTCCATTCTTTCTTCAATATTGGCAATCAAATTTAAATAATATATAATATAGATACACATATGCATTTTAAATAATGGTTTGAAAACCTAAACAGTAAATTAAAAATAAAAATTGATGTACCTTTATGGTTGTTTATGCTGTCATATTTAGAAACGAATAATACTTTTTTTTACTTTCAAACTTGGTCGTGGAAGAATTAGCTTTTAATAAAAAAATTGTACTGTTAAACTTTGTTTAGAAAATGAATTGGAGTTTAGTCAGTAGTAGAAAATTTGTCAGCAGCCAGCCCTTATAGAATTGTAAACAATACTTTTTATAGATTTCAAAACATTACCTAAGCATCTATTCTTCCAATAATCCAAGGTTATTTGAAAGTTCAAAGGTCACCAGACACTATTGCATGAAGATTTCTAATTAGGAGATTTTTATGCAAGAAACTTTCTTGTCTTGAAAAAAAAAGAAAGAGGAAAAAAACTATATTGTCTGTTAAATAAAAAATCTTAATTATTCTGTATTTTTAAAGTAACAGAATAAAATTAATGACAATTATTTTAACAAATAAAATATTTCATAGCATAATTGTTGTTAAATAATTCACCAGTCCAGTAATCTATTAATTCACTTAAAATGTAATTAAGCTGATTTTTAAAACTATTAGTTGCAAAATAAAATATTTGGATATGAGACATGATATTTGATGGTTTAATGAAGCATATGAATGAAAAATGATGTTGAACAATAATATAGACATACATGAATATTTACAAATAAGGCACAACAGATACTAAACTGATATGACTAAAATGACTGTTTTAGTGATGATGAGTGAAACATATTTTACTGTTTATACTATAGATTAAAATATGAAAAGCAAATGAACTAGAGAATCATTCAGACAAATATTAATACTGTTCTGTAAACAAATATAATGAATTAGAATTAACTCAAACTAAACTGAGAACTTTTGTGACAAGCCACCTCCTATCCTATTACTGATTATACACTAAAGTAAGATATTACACATTTAATAATTCTCAATTTGCATCTATAAGTACTTTTAAGCTTAGTTTTAAGTCATTAATAAAAAGTTTTTTAAAAATTTCGAGTTATTTCATTTTTTTAAATAAGATGACTTCTGATGTTACTGATACAGTATTACATAATTATAGTAAATATTTCTGGTGCCAAATGAGAAGGTCACAATATATATATATATTGTAATGATCCAGAGATAGGGAGCTTAATGTAATCTAGACTACAGGGCACCATCTAGGCATTTGAAACTAGAAAATTTTTTATAGTAGGCAGATACGTAAGTTTAAAAAAATTATATTGTTTGATTCCGGTCATTAGCCCATTGTCACTAGCTCAGTGGAATAGCAGAGATTTATATGTTATAATAAATTCTTATCTAAGAATATATAAAAAAGAATAAAATAAGCCACTGAAAGTAATTATACACACAAACATTTATTAACGCACATATAAATTTTGAATCATTTTAACATTACTTTTACTTTATAATTTTAACTTGATTTTAGAATTTGATTTTACATTTTAATTTTTATAAGTTTACATTTTAAATTTTATAAGTTTGCACAGATGGATTTATAAAATGTGTTTTTAATGTTGAGTATAAATCGGTTACATAGATTACACAGTCAAAAACATTTCAAAGTAAATATAAACGATCAAAATATAAAGTCATTGATGGAAATGCAGAGGGGAATTTATAAGAAACCCAATGGCATTCATCATAAGATGCTGCAAGACACCAATAACTTAAAAGACATCCGACATAAATACATCTTAGATACTGACCGTAAGGTATCAGTATTTACCGAATGTCTATACATTTTGATCAAATATGAAAACCAAAAACATAATTAACCTGTAACGAACCCATGCAAGCGTCGATACCCAACTTAAATTTAATGCATTTTTATTTAGTGTCGAGTATGAATAGACTACATAGATTTGCATTTGAAAAGAAAATATTCTATCCTTATTTAACCTTAGGCCAAAAGTTCGCAGTCAAATCGGTGTCAATCCATCTGATACATTGATGTATTCAATGTAGCATGAAAATACAACAGCACAATATACTATACTGTCAGGAATGGACATCTGAACAATATATTTAGAGAAGACATTGACTTTTGTCCAATACAAAAATATTACATCTGTATGGCAAGAAGAACAATAAAATAAAAACTCCATAGGAAGGGACTGTGGCCCTTTTTGCCAACTTACAATCCCATCCATAGGCAACAAGGCTTTGTGTGGCATATACAGTGATTCTGCCCATAGCAAACCTCATACTACATCTACTAATTACACCAATATATCCAATCCATTGACCTAATTCCACTATGAAGAAAATAACCTAAGATTTCTTTCCCTTAATATAACTTTTCAAATCTATATAGCTGTTCATGCCCGACTTAAGTTTAACATTTATATAATTTAATTTATCGCAAAACAAATATCATAAATAAAACTTAAAGAACAAAAAAAAAATAAATGGAAATGATTTAAAAAAAAATACATCAAATAAAATTATAACTAATTAATAACTAATTTAGTTTGGTCAGATAGGAATCTATTTCTATTTTTTTTAAATACAGGGAAAGTTTATATTTTAAAGTTCTTAATGTTTTTAAATGTTCATTAATTAGATATTTCTTACTGTTTTGAAAAAAATGTTCGTAGTTTCATGCTCTGATTTTTTTTGTAATGGAAGGTGTTAATTCCCATGAAGTCATAAGGAGATCAGTATGCAGTTAACCATTGGTCCTTTATGGTTGATGGTATTCTTCCAGGCCTTGATGTCCTGTGGTCTGCAATATTGGAAAACAATGTTTCATTTTTTTGAACAACTGAACGAATTGAAAGTGCGTCTTTCAATCCCTTTTCCTCCAACCTTCTCCAACTTAACACATATCTGTCATCTTCTAATAACTAAATAATAATTTCCAAACTTTTCCTTTTATATTAATTTTAAGGATTAATTGACATTACATCATGATGATGTGATGGTCCTTTCGCTGAGGTCTGATTCCATTGTTTTTCTCTCCTATCTGACCATTGCTTATGCATTTGAAATGCCCAAGGGCTAGCTTACTAATTAAAATAATCATTTCCATTTTTCGATAACATTAATTAATTTATCTACATTCTTGAAGATATATTTTTATCTTCAATTAAATCTTTTTACGTTTTTGCTTTTAAAATCCTTTTTCTATTTTTAATAAAGTTTTATTTTAATAATAATTTTTTTTCATCTGTGCGATTTTATATATATACGAGTTTAAGATAGATTTTTTAATTTTCAATTTTTAATTCTTAAAAAAGAAGTTTTAATTTGCAAACTTTTATTCTTTTCATGTTTACTAATAAAAAACAACGTAATGTTGTGTGTGCCCATTACAATATATATATATATATATTATTGCAATTTTTTTATTAATTTGTACTATGCATTCAGAGCAGAGATTATTAAATATTATAACAGTAGAAAGTTAATTAGACTCTCTCATATAATCTTAAATTGCCTTTTAGCACAAATAAATCTCTGATCTAAAACCTATTTTTATATATGTTGAGCTACTATGTTTTAGCGTAGTATAATTCAGGTTTGCATGTTAAATGATTACATTTAGTTAAGTATGAGAATGATATTGAAAGCATATTATAAATAATTAGTTAATTTTTAAGTCCCAAATATGCTTTAGCCCTCCTTAGTTTATTATCATCGACTATGTGATTAAAATTGGTAAACTAGATCATTTTAATTAGTCCCTTTTGGTACATTTTAAGTATGCTAATATACGAATTGGCAGATAGTAGTTTTGCAGATTGAAACTATAGGTTAATTGCTTTATTAATTTTAATAATTGATATTTGGAAAGTGTTGCAAATGTGCTTTTAGAAAGCACTCTGTGCATTACACCTTGCTATTATATTCTTATTAAAATGGGCTTTGGTTTTAAGGACCCCCATTATTGAACAGCTCTCTTTTTAAATGGGCTTTGGTTTTAACAGCCACCCCATTATTCCTTTTAGAATAGGAACACAAGTATCCAGAACTGTATATTAAAGCTGCTCCAAACACCCAAACTAAATGTTCTAGAATGGTATGATAGCAAGTCATATGGTCCAAGGGAACTGAGTACTTGGTGCTGAATCCCATGAGTAAATGTGCATTCGAGCCACAACCATTATTTACTTGAGATAGCACCATAGTCTTGGAAGCTATGTTACAAATCATCAGTTCATCCTTTGTAATATTATCTGTCCAGTGTTGATCTGATCCTCGGATCTGGTTTTTATGTAATGCAATCTGCATAAAGAGCACGTTGACTGCTTATTACGTAATATAAATAAATAAGTTTAGTTATCATTCTTGTAAAATTTAATTCTTGGAAAAGCTGGTAAAGTTGGCAGAGCATAATTAAGACATGAGAGTAGATGTAGAAGTGCAATCAATTTGAGAACTTGTAGTTCACATGTTCACCATACCACCTGTGAGTGGAATATCCAGAGCACTTGATTGTCATTATTAGTGTTATTTTACTATGATTAAATGATATTAAACATACTGATGTATGTTGTCTTATTCACTCTGTTCATATTGAGTCACTTTCCCAATTTCTCAATATATACATTATCTAGCCAGCTATATGTGTGTGTGTTTCATTAAGCTGTCAATTATTTAATTATTATTTCTTGAGTTTCTTGCTCTACTTTTTGCTACTGCTGGCATATAAATTAAGAAACTCCAGGTGACCTTGTATATGTCATTTATAGGATAGTAAGTCAGGGAGCATTAGTAAAGGAGCTGAAGTGTGATCAGACTTGAGGTCTCAACAACTCATCTAGATCTACCTTGGTATAATTTGCCAAAATTCTGGATTTTGTTGTATGAATGTATAAATATGATTGTTACAATATTATCATAAACAATATATGGTATATGATTCTTATAGGTAAGACTTGCTTTTGACAGAATAATTTAGTTTAGTGGAATGCCATCATAAATTCAGTATTTCTCATACTAGCTGTCATTAGTCAGTTACATCAATACTTAAAGAAGAGAGAATAATAATATTACCCAAAATTTATGTTCTATTATAAACCTATGGGTTATTACTAATAGTTGGGTTATTCAGAAAAATAGTTTGAATTTTTCTAAAAAATTTTGATAAATTTAATTAGATAACAGAAATAGACCAACTATTATAATGCTAAGTTAAGTATCATTATCAATCCTTTTAATAATTGATGTATAATTTATTTGTAAACCAAATTAAAAACATCCAAAAGTACTGGATTATAAAATATCCTAATTTTCATACCTAAACATGTTGTGATGATCAGGTAATAGCAACAAAGTTATAAGGTAACTGATACCTAAATCTAGAATGTAATTAAGTTAAAAAATAAATGTCATTTATGCCTTAATAAATTTTTATTAATCATTCATAAAGACTAGAGGTTATCCAATAATGAATAATATTTCTGGTAATACAGCATTGATTGATCCACACCATAAGATGGCGCTGTTGCTAGTGAAAAACGAATAGATATAATGTTACCGGGCTGATTTGATTTTTATTATTTTGTAATGTTATCGTGTTTTTTTTGGTTTGGATTTTTTTCTTTTTGTTTGGGACCGTATTTTCTTTTTTTTTTTAGATAAATAAATTGATTTTTAAATATTTTTTTTAATACGTTTTGTAAAAACCTTTTTTTTCTTTATTTTTTTGGTAAAACTTGTTGTTTAACAAAATTGGATTACGGTCTCTTTTTTTGTAACTTTTTTATTTTTTTTTTGGCTTTTTACTTTCATTAAACTACCACAAAGGCAGTTCTTTTGGGTGAGGAGAATATTTCTCTGTTGAAGAAAGGCCACCGCATCTGCTTCTGTAGTCTGCCATTGAAATGTTTTGATCTCGAAAATTGTCGGAAAGTCCGCGACTTGATCATGAAGTTTGCTGAATTGTGACTAACAATCTTCATTAACTGAATTCTGACCCTGACAACGAAACCAGGGGCGTTTGGAAAATTGTTACAATTTTTATGAATGAAAATAAAAAAAAGTACATCGAAGCCAAAAAAAAAAAAAACGTTATAATATAGTTTTTGACATTCAAAATACAGAAACCTTCACATCATACGCTGTACAATAGTTAAGAATAATGTCTATAGAGAGTCTTGCATACTCATCGCTAATAATGTTCAACATACTAGAGATGTTGGGGTAATGGGTGCACTTCAACATCTTAGCGGTTGAACAGTTTACTAGGCCATAAGATCTATGAGTGGTCTTGTAAACAGCATATTTATGTGCTTTAGCATAGCAACAGGACCGTCTTATGGTGTGGATCAATCGATGCTGTATTACCATATTTCTGTAGTGTAATTTTTATCCACTTTTAACATCTTGTGAAGGAATGTAATCCTAAACATGTGACCAAAAACATGGAAAAGCACTCATCAGCTGGCCCAGACCACAATCTCTTACACATATGTTTATCATTGTTCAGTATATATAACTTAGAAAATTGTTATTTCTCGTCTGGTCCAACTGATGAATTCCTGATTCAGCATGAAATGATGGGCATCTTAGGGATCATAGATTTTTTTACATTTTTTTGGTTATATATTTGATTACATCTCTTCACAAGGTGTTAAAAGCAGATAGAAACCTTCCATGAGTAGTAAAGTAAAAATTACACTATAGAAATATTATTCACTATTGGATAATCTCTTCATATGAATGACTAATAAAATTTATTAATATACTTTTATTAAGTGATTTGTGTCAAAATTGTAAAGGCAATACATTTGACACTTATCAATCTATAGGAATTTGATATCTATCTATATATACTGAACAATGATAAAGAGATCGTTGTCTGGGGCAACTAATGGGTGCTGGTTCATTATAAAATGTGCATCTTAGGAATCATAGATCTTTTCACATTTCTTTGGTCATCTATTTATGATTACATCCCTCCACAAGGTATATGCATGAGAATGGTGTAGTGAAAATTACACTAAAGAAATATTCACAATTCAGCATTTATGCCTATTTTATATTTACTAAACTTGACTTTTAGGAATTGAAAATAAGTATATGGTTTTCTTTATGCTTTTACATATTGTATGCAATATGTCTTTAATTGGTGGTAGCTTTTAAATGCTTGAGTCTGCAGTAACTTATAAAATTATTCTGCTTATTTCTTTATTTTATTTACCATTTTTAAGTTTTCCACAGCCACTTAGCACTGTGATTACTGGGTACTCAGTCTAATCATTTTCAGGTAGTTTTTATGGCACTTTTCATCTAGCATTAGGTGAAAGATGTAGGCTTACTAACTTAAATGACTGGAGTTTTTTTGACATCTATGACTTTATTTAATCCAGTTTGAAATACTTTATCTACCATAGTTTTAGTACATTTTGTTAAGATTCTTATTGAAGCTAGTATCATGCATAGCTGTGATTGAAACTTTTGTTCAGACAATTTGTAGATTTCTACTATAGAGGTTAAAAAGTTGGAGAAAGCCCAATGCTGTTATAAAACACTAGACTTAAAATAATGGTTTTATTAAAGAGAAGCTAGTTGTCTGGAAAGTTTGGTTATATTTATAGAGTAGTCATTTTGATTTTAAGTGTTGATTTTTTAAAAGTTTTAGAATTGTTATTTTGATTTTAAGTGTTGATTTTTAAAAAGTTTTAGAATTGTTATTTTACTCAAATGTAATAGCTATTGTATTATTCACACCAAAACCTAATCCTTTATATATATATATGGTATTTGTGGAAGTTGTGATAAAGTTACTAATATTAAAGAAATAAAATGGACAATTTGTATTAATTTTGCATTTGATAGTCTTTGATTTGAGATGTCCTTGGCTTTGTGATGTTTTATTGTTGAATCCAAAGAATTAGTACAATATTGCTTATATGATATAAGTATAAGCACCACAATTTCTTAGCATTACTTATTAAAAGGAAAGCTGATTTAATTTTGTCAATAATTTTTTTTATACCATTAAATCGATTGATAATTATTTTATAGTCATTTTTATAAATGGCTTTTTTTGCACTATTAAACACGCAGAATTAACTAATAACTAACTTCAAATTTAAAGAACAAACTTTTGAATGACCTAAAAACTGGAATAGAACCAACAACGCAGAATTAAGTAGCAAAAATCTCCACAAGGCACCAATATAATAGCTTTTCTTGGAGACGATTCAAAACACGTTTTTTTATATTGATATTACATCATAATGTTTAGACATAGAATTTATAATATATGAAAAAAATAAATAAGATTAGAACTTGCTTCCAGTAACCATTGTGGATAGTTCTCTATTCACAAGTTCTGCCTATCACAGTTCTTTTTGCATGTTGGAGGTTAGATATTTAAGAGAATTGTTGCTAAATTACAGGTAAGTACAATATTTATTATTCTAAGCTAATTTTTCTGAAAAATATAATAATTTTACACCACATATTTTATAAAACATCCGTTCTGACAACAGGTATAATGGCTGCCAGCAAAGAAGCTTCAAACATGCCAAGAAGCTCTGAAAGTTGCTTAAATCCTAATGAATATTTAAATGATGACTTTATTACTGTCACTAGAACAACAAGAAGGTGCAGAGCTATTAGAAAACCTACTTCTGTGAATAATTTTAAAGAAAAACTGCTTATGAAGTCGATTCCTACTAAATCTTCAGAAAAAATACTCACAAAAGAGAAAATTTGTAATGTAAATTTAAAGCCACCCAGAATCAAAGTTAAACCCAGTTCTCAAATCAATTTTAATTCAAACATAGTTAAAAATGGCCAAATCTTAAAACCAGTGGAAAAAACAAATCGATTACCCTTGTTACAAATAAGTTCTACTGCAAAGTCTAATCAAACACTAATCTTATGCTATGTTCAGGTTCACCCAGAAGTGCCGAAATGCAGAAAAACTTTTCAGCCACCCAAAATTACATAATTCTAACTCAAATTTAAAAGTAAACAATATAGATTTGGACTCAAGCTACAACTCAGTGGAGAAATCAGATTTTTTAGATGTTCCAGTAGAAAGTGATAAGGAGAAAACCAATGAAACAGTGGCACCATTAAGCACACAATATTTTTTGTAATAAAAAAATAATTCTAATGAAGATTTCTCCATATCAGAAAATGACATTCCGATGCCCAAGAGTCATAAAAATTATACTTTGGACACATCTAAAGTTGATAAATCAATACATTTTTCCACTATAAACATGACTAAGTTTTCTAAGTCTGATTACAAGCAACAACAAGAAAGTTATAGTATTAATTCAATTTCACCATCTATGAAAGAAAAACATGTTTTTAATGTAAATACGCGATACATGCAGGAATTTACTCTGAATGTTCCCAACCCCAAAACTAAAATCCCAGATGCCATTAAAAACCCCATAATGATGGATAACTCACCAATAAGGACTACAACATATGCCCAAAAATCTAAGCCTTCAGTCCTCCATTTCAACAAATTCTGGCTATTCACCCAGTTTACAAATTAATAATACTGACCACATCTCACAAAAAAATCTATCAGGTTCTCAAGTCTATACTAGAATGGATATAGTATCTGATTTTCTTTCTCCAAGTCCACATCCAAGTCAAAACTGCCAAACTATTTCAATAAAAATAAATTCACAGGACCTAAACCACTTACTACAAACAATTACAATGATCTTAAGAACCAACATCCAAATAAAACAATCAATTTAGACAAAAAATCCTCCCTTCACTAAATGTTACTCCCAATCATAAAACCTATCAATTAACTTCCAAACCATTATCTTATGCTGAGAAGGTGGCTATGATTTTTAACTCAACCATTTTGTCTAAATCATTTATCGTTGAGAATCTACATCATACTCCTAATCCAGACCCCTTTAATAAGGCCATACAAATTATTGTTGGAGAAAACACACTTGCTGGACAGGATATTCCAGAAATAACACCACTCAAGCCACTCACAAATTTCATTGTGATCCTACTATTCATGCATTTATTAATAAACAATTTAATAGATCTATTCCTGCTCTCCTCCATAAAACCTTTCAAAATTTACAAGAATGAAAATGCAGTCATTTTTTCAACTACTGATAATGATCTTAATTTGTTTAATTTTCTTGCCAAATCACTATATGCTTTATTCAAAAATCACAATCTATGGGGATTAGTATATAAGACCTTATTCCATTTAAATAAACAATATCTCATTGTACAATTCCATAATATTGTTGCAAAAGAAGTCTTCAGGAACAACTACAAATCACTGGCTAATCATTATTTAATCACCATAGATGCTAATAATCCTCTATATTTGGATGGAACAGTATAGAACTGTGGAGCTGATTGTGATAGAACTGATCTACAAAATATTCTGGGTCCTTATGGAAAAATCATCTCTTTTGACTACAAGCTCAAACATCATGCTCAAACCCACATACTCACCAATGTGTCAGTATTCAAAATTGTCCTTACTAAGGGTGTTTCTCTTTTGTCTATTCTGGGATTGATTATCATGAATGCCCCCTTATAATCATCCTCCATGTTGTCCCTCCTCAATGTTTTCATTGCTGACAAAGGGGACATATCACAAAAGAATGCCAAGACCACATATGTGTCCAATGTGGAGATATACATCGTAAATGTCATAAATATGCCTATAAGGACAGACTGTCCTCATCCCATAACAGAATTGATAATAGCCAATAGCTTGGGCCTAAATCATATTTTTTCTCCATAGCTGCAATTTCTGGTCCTAGTGCTCAACAATTTACTAATGACTTTCTCATCTACTGAGCATGTCAAGATAATGCTTGATGACCAATCTGCAGATGGCTCTTCTTTGGCTGAAGAAGACAGCCTGTCTATAGCCTCTGTCACTGACACAGAGATCAACTCCTTTGGTCCCTCCTCCCCTCCCCAATATAAAAAAAAACTGTAACCTTAAATCTAGTCTAATCCAGCTGAGTCTTATTCCAGTGCTGATAGTCTTGTGACCCTTGGAGAGGCTTGATCTTCATGACAAATCAGATGTCCCCTCCATATCTAATAATAAGAAAGTCAAAAAAACTTCTGTGATATCTGAAGCCTCTCAGAAATCTGATCGAATAGACCCAAATCTTGAATCTATTCCCGATGTTTCTCCCTCCTCTTCCAGTTCTGGACATATCCCATTGCTGAATAATATTGGCTCTTCCTCCTTGCTGGCTGAGGATATTCCTGAACTTGATGTAGCTTTTCATCCAGTGATTGATCGTGATTCTTCTGACTCCACTTCTAAGAGCACCATATCTTTGAATCATAAGAATAAAAACACCATCTACTATGTTTAGTGTTGTATCAGTTAATGTCAGAGGTCTGAACTCTCATGACAAGGCTTATGCCTTATCACACTGGTTTCCTCACCAAGCCCCTGATATCACCTTGGATGTTACCCACTACACCCTTGATCTCATTCATCACCTAGGTTACTTCCATTACTCCTACTCCTCCTCTGTTTCAGGAGGAGTTTCAATAACCTACAATAAAAATTCCCCTATTTCCTTTTTTAAAATTATGCACATCGATTCCAACTGTTTAATAGCCACCATTTAAATCAATAGTTTTTCTTTCAATCTGATAAATTTATACTTATCCAAGGATTCAGACACAGTTTTCAGGATTACGCACATTATAAATGTCATCCCCAGAATCACTCCTCTTCTCACTTTAATCATTGGAGATTTTAATTTTTTCTATGAACAATGTTAAAATAAATTTAGGCAATTTCTAAACCAGTAAATTGAAAGTGGAAGGAGATTCTTCCCTGAAACTGCATTATCATTTTACACTCAAAAGTCCAGTTCACTCATTGACTTTATCCTCTTCTCTCCCTCTTTTTCACCGATTATCAAAGCTTATCTATGGCATGTAGTATTTTTTGACCACTTTGCCTTAGAAGTTAGAGTCAACCTAAGAACTGTCTCACAGATTGTTAATAAATTACCACGAATGACTTGTATGCTTACTAAGGGCAATATTACTATCCAATTGATATTGGAAGCTTATATCATCTTTAATCATTTACAGCTGATTTCTGTTCCTGTACAGGTTGCTTGGAAAGCATTTGTTGACACACTCAAATACCTAATCAATAAATGTACAATTAAATCTAAGGGTCCAGTTTGTATGCTTCATGAATTGGACTCCATCACCAGAGAGCTGAAGCCCAAACTGTCTCAAAAATTCTGGCTCTAAAGACAAATTATAAGCACACTCAAGGAGCCATTTCTGAGTATCTTTCGATTAAGATGGCCCACCAATACATTCACTACCAACATTGCTGGACCAGAGGCTACTTAAAATGGGCCCTGGTCTCTGGCAAAAGGTCTAAGGCTCATAGGTGAATTGAATACAGGGCAATGAATACTCTGGTTCTTCCATGTTAGCCAGAGTTTGTGAATTTTACTACAGAAAATTAGTCTCTGGGAATGTTTAATTCACATAGGACTCTCATCAATAGAAAATCTGCTCTGCATAAGATCACTGAAGCTAGGATCCTGTTAAAATTAAAATCATTTCCTGATAGAACTCATCCTGGCCTGCATGGCATTCCCAAGTTTGTACTCATACACCTTCATGCTTTACCATCCCTATTATTGAAGAAATGGTTGGCCTTCTGGCTGACGGCAGCCAGGAAATTGATGGAATGTGTCCATTTGCCATGGTTTCTCTTATTAAGAAATGGGAAGCCCCACATCCATTGGACAACCTCTGGCCAATTTTGATGTTGCCCTTACTAGTGAAGACAATTGAGGGCTTAATTAAAAAAATATCCAAAAAATGATCATAGATCAATTATCCTCATACCAATTTTCCAAGAGGGGGAGCTTGACTGCTGATGCTGTCAGCCATTTTTGCCTTATCGTAGATCATGTTTGCAGGAGAAGAATGTCCCAACCGATTGCAGTTCAACTCAACTCTTTTGATTGTGTCAGGATCAATGTATTACTTAGTGTGCTAGAGGAACTGCAACTGCCTTCAGCATACCTTCAGATGATAGAGAAACTGCTTCACAATTGGAAAGTATTTTTCTCTCTGGATGGCAGAGTGGCTCCAGGATTTTGGCCCTGTATTTCCATCCCTCTGGGCTCACCACTAAGTACACTCCTCTTTACAGCCTATGTAAACCCATTACTGCTAAACATTGAGGCTGTCTTTTCTGTGATAGCTATCCCTATGCTGAGGGAGAACATTGACCATATATGGATGATGTGGTGGTGTTCATCTCATCTTGGGATGAGTTCACTATGCTTGAGAAACTCCTAGACCAATTTTCTTACAAATTTGGTCTCAGAGTAAACAGAGCAAAATTGACCATGTGGTCGATTCTATCAGGCAAGCAAATACCAGATGGGTTTGAAGTCCCCCTCAGAAATTTTTTAGCCTCTTACTAGCCTCCCCCCATCAACTGTGAGGATGGGAACTCAAAGCTTTCTTATTAGCTAAGGTCAATTCAACAGTAACACCACTATCTAAGGTCTACCAGTCCTTGTTGGAGAAGGTAGCACTACTGAATGCTGTAGTATTGCCCAAAATAACATACTACCTGGCAGGATTTTTGCCCATGGGAAAGTTTACCCAAATGATTGAAACCTTATGCAGAAAACTTTGCTGGGGAGGCAAGACTCCCATCATCAGCCTCAATTTATTACAAAAACCCAAGCTTCTTAATAGTCATAACCTTAACTCGCTAAAGATTTTTTACCTCCAATGAACTCATAATGTACTATTCAAGATTTTTAAAAGATAATTCCAATATGGAGTGATCCTTCTTCATGGAAAAGGTCAAGCCTACCGATCAACCTCTCACTACTTGGAGAAAAACTTGGTTACAAAATCAAGTTACTGTGATTATTCAAAAATTTCTGGTAATAGGGTGCTTTTTTCCAGGGAAAATGATCATATTGGGAAGTTTATCAATTAATGTTTTCCAAAAAAACTAAATCCATTAATATACTCCCTGTTGGAATCTCTCAATTTTCCAAATTAACAAAATTCATCGAACAGAGTCCAAAATTTGTCAATTTTTTAATAAAAATCATCCTTGGGCCACTTCCTACTGGGGCCTTTCTCCACTAACAAAGGGGTTACATCATCAACCCCTCTTTCCCCCTATGCAACAAACAGAAGGAGTCCATTGACCATATTCTGAATCAGTGTAGTTCATGGACTTACCTTCAAAATATAACAATAGACCGGATCAATGGCAATGATCCAGATAACATTTCTCTAAAGGCTGCAAATAAAAAGGGTCAATTTGGAACAATAAGACTGGCCACTTTCATTAACTTCTTAATTTGGACTACCAGATGTAGCTTGATATTTGATCATGGCTGTGATGACTCAATGGTTAATCAAGTCCCTTTATAAGATAAAAGATGAGAATAAACGAACTTGTCAGCCTTGGCTAGCTGACCAAATCCAGAGCCAAATGAGGCTATAGACTTAATTCATGTAATTCTTAGGCCTAAGACTTGAACTTTCTCCCATCTACTGAATGAATAATATATCCCATCTTTCATCCAATAATAATTTAAACTTTATCTTTCATACACCTTACGTATTTACTACATAAACTTTGCATGTAATTCTTAGGCCTAAGACTTGAACTTTCTCCCATCTACTGAATGAATAATATATCCCATCTTTCATCCAATAATAATTTAAACTTTATCTTTCATACACCTTACGTATTTACTACATAAACTTTGCATTAGTCCATACTGTGTAATTAATTTACCTATATATCCTAATTAATGATTCTCAATAATTCCTTTTATATATCAACTTGTAAATATTGTTGTAGTCCTCATTGGCCTTTGGGCCAAGATAGTCATTAATCAATGGGATTTCTAAACCTTAGATATATGTTTGACTTACTTTATATCCCTAGCAAATTATGCATATGATGCACTGCCTTATGGCATTAGTGTAATCTTTGATTTTATTTTTATTTATTTGTTTCTTTCATACCTGCATTAATTTGCCTATCATATTTTTATGCAGCTCTTGAGGCTATGTTATTGATCTAACACAACTTTTGATTTTTCTATATACATGGTTTGCATGCCACATTTATATGTATTCATTGAAACTTTCTTATTGACCTAATTTTATGCTATTATTGATTTCTCTCTTATCTACTCTAAAGTGTAAATAAAGTTTTAATTTTGAAAGTAAAAATAAATAAGATGCGATATTAAGTAAATGTAAAATTTTTAAAAATAAAAGATAACAAAAATATGTCATAAAAACTGAAAAATATATATATACAATATTTATGAAAAATGTTTTCTAAGCATTACTTATTGAAAGGAAAACTGATTTAATTTTGACAATAATTTTATTTATATCATTAAATCGGTTGAGAATTATTTGATATCGTCATTTTTATAAATGTCTTTTTTATTTTGCACTATTAAAACTGCAAAATTAACTAACAATACACCAATAACTTTTGAGTGTTGTTATTTTGGCAACAATTTACAAAGTTATCAAAAATTACAAAGTTACCTGTGCATTGATATAAATGTGGAAAGCCCTCCTATCTTTTCTTTATTGCAGGAATAGTACACCATAGTTTGAAAAAAGCTAGTAAGCTATTATAGAAAGGGAATCATCTTTTTGACATGTTTTTCAATCTACATAGCCGCAGAGTTTATTTTCTTTTAATAGCAAGATTACGCATGTGAAAAAGACCTATCTTCTCTTGCGAGTATTCAGTTCTGTTATTACCTTCTTTTTTTTGCTCTCACTAAAAAGTTTGTAATTAAAATTTAAATTTAGTTCTTCTTGTTGTTACTTAATTCTGCATTTTAAACCAAAAGTTTGTTGTTTGAATTTGATGTTGAAATTACTTGCATTTGAATTCTGCGTTGAAAAAGTTGTTGAAATTGTGAAGTTTTTGTTAATTTTCAAGAGAATTCTTTACTTCTGCGTTTATAAATTGTTTTTTTATGTTTTGAATTTCAAAAATCTTATACTTTTCAGCAAAAAAGTTTTATTATTAATTATAGTTTCGACTTTTTTATTTTTTGTTAAATCCAATAAAATAAGTAACTTTTTTCTGCAAAATCTGTTTGCTTGAATGTTCTTAATTCCTCCTGTTCTTTATTACAAAGTAAGTAACATCTAAGTATATTTTATGTGTTTTTGTAAATATTATTTGTATATAATAATTTAGTGATTGTTTTATGTGTCTGTAAAGTGACATTTGGTAGTTTTAAGATATATCAAAAAATTTTGTTCTTGTCAACGTGCCAATAACTTATAAATCTTGCGAAAAGTGTACCCGTTTTTGGCATGTATTTTTTAAAGAAATATCTTGGTATGTCGTGCTTTGATTATTATTTTGCGTTATTTATATTTTTCAGTGATTTCTTTTTCAAAATGTACTTTGATTATTATTATTTTACTTTATAGTTGTCAGTTGCAAAACATTGTCTTTTTCAAAACGTGCTTGGAAAGCGTCTGTTTGTTGTTTTTTTTGAAAACGTACTTTGATTATTATTATTGTTTTTTTGCGTTCAGTTTATTTGATTTAATGAGTGTAAGTAGTTTTCGTATTTTGATTTGTGTGTGTGTGTTTTGTATTTGGAAATACTGTAGTCCAATATGATGACAGTTTGGAAGCTGTCCACTACCGAATTGAATGCCTTTGTTGTTTTATTACCAAAAAGTATAGGTTGATGAATATTTTTTTACAATTTTGTCCACCTGCATGAAAAGCAGTAATTAACAAAAGTCTTATAATTTATATTTCTTTACTCTTCTGAATTATTTGATTTATTTTGTTTTTTAGTTGACTGAGTCTAAAGTTCATTGTAGATGAATCATAATTGTATTGATAAAAATTTTGTATAGATAAAAGTTTGATAGATCTGTAATATTTAATATAATCTTTTTCACTTTCTTAAATATCTATGTCACTACTATAGTTTTTCTATCATCTGATACATTTTTATTCAGATTTTTAGTATATAATTTTTCAAACAATTTTTCTATTTCTTCACTGGCTGCATTTAAGATAGCAATAATATTTTCATTATTTCGCAAAGCTTTTTTTATTTTTCATAGATATAATTGCATGTCTTACTCTTTATATAAAATACTTGGCAATTCAGAAGATATCATTGTAAGGGTTGCATTATTTTCTTGTTTTTTGCTACTATATGGTTTATTATAAAACTTCTACACATTTCATGATAGTCATTTCTCTTTTTAGTAATAGTTCCATTGTTTTTTCTTATTGTTGAAGCAATTTTTTTTATAGTTTTCTTTGTCAAGTCATAGTTAATCATGATATAAATATTGATTATTTTTTGTATTCTTTTTTAGAATTCCAGATATCTAATTGTCTTACCAGATTAATTTAAAATGTTTTCATATTCTTTCTTTTTTATATACATTAATTTGTTTCGTTTGAAATTTTGTTGGTGAATGGCATCTTATGTAGCAGTTGTTAATGGAGTGTTAGTTATCTTTGCATTGATTATCAAGCTGAAAACATTTTCATCATCTATTAATATTTTTAAAGTGATTTTCAAATTTTAATTTAAATTCATTGTAAGATTTTTAAAGTTTATGACATTAACTGTTAATATTATTTCTCTTAATAATTTTCATCTCATTAGTTTTGCATTAACATATATCTTACACCTCAATAATCAATGATCACTTCTTGTGTTGAATGTATTAAAAATATTACAATCTTATTTTTTATTCGCCAAAAATATAATACAATTATGCCTTACCTTCAGTTGGATACTTTCATTCTCATTTTGCTTAATATTTTTTTTTCAAAGAAGAAATGCATAATATGTTTTTTTCTTTTTATGCAAGTTTCACAATTCTGTGATTCCTCTTGTATCCATACCTGAATTTACCTACAGAACTTTCATCCTTTAATCATTTTTCCAATTCTAGCATTAGTCTCCCATGACAATTCAATACGTTTAATGTGATCAAAAACATTTTGTACATTTGTATAAAAATTCATTATTTCTTCATCATTCTGAGAACTATTGATACATAAACTTATTTATTCTACATTTCATATTTTCTATTAATTTGAATAATTAATCTTCCACTCTTGTTATTCTATTTTTTATTTATAATAAATTCCATTTCTCCTGTATTTCCAGTATTTAATTTTTGCAATAAAGTATATGTTCACTTTTCAAATTAATTATCTTTTCACCTTTTTTTCTAATATCATAAAGTCTGACTATATCCTGTTTAATATCAGACAGTTATTTTTCAATTCATCTAATCTTTCTTCATTGGAAAATGATTTACATGTCTAAATTGTCATCATTAAATAGCAGCCTGGGTTTGTAGTTAGGACGTTTTGACCTATTATGAATAAGAGAATGGTTTAATTTCACCTTTTATGATTGTAGATATATATATATACGTTAAATCAAAGATTTTCATGGTTTATAGATAGAAATAATATATTATCCAGGTTCAATTGTTGGCAAATGTGATCCAGGTGATTGTACTATGAATCATAAATGGGTGAGCCTGGGTGTTATTTATCTATATATAAAGAACATTCACACATATTCTTCACACATTCATTCAGCCTTCAAGAAACACAACTGATGCATCAATTAAGAATTATCAATCAATCAAGAAGAAAAACCATAGTATTTTTTTGCTCTTAAACTCAAGAGTTAAAAAGTCAATAAACCCATCACACTAGTTGATATATATTGGCAATCAGCCCATTATTATGAATAATTACATAGTAATAACAACTGCAATGATGAAGACATATTGAAGTGAACATTAGGAGTTTGTCCTGCTCATCTTCTTTAACTCAAAGTGGAATCAAAGAGTTTTTCTAAAACAGAAAAAAAATATTATTTAGTATATACCTTTAATATGTAAGTTACAAAGAAATCAAGTCAGAGGTCACATAAAATATGTAAGTTTTCTGCAGTTTATGGTGCTTTAAAGTCAACGAGATATGTGAAAGATATTATTGAAATGTTTTATGTGATATCTTTTAATCAAGCAAAATTAAAAAATTATTTTATTGTAATCATTTCTTTTTATATAAATTTTAATAAATCATGGCACATATTTATTTTTTAGCATTTAAAATCATGAATGAAAAGACATTAGAAGAACTTGTACTTATTTTATTTCATAAAAGTTCATAATTGCTGTTGAAGAATTATCAGATAATAGTAAAAATAAGTGCAAACTAGAATTAGAAAATGCATTAACTAGTCTTGCTAAAATTAAAGCAATTTTAAATGAAAATAAAGTATCTGCAAAAAAAGGAAGTATTATACTTATTTTTTTATTTATCATAAAATAGAGATAATGTAAAACTCATTTCAATTATTATATATGTGGGTGAGTTGCATTTATGCACGTTTTCTTTTTCCTGAAAACATTTATTAATGGAACAAGTTATTTGTCAGTGATATCTTGATCAAATACAAACACACACACATATATAAGTAATAAATCCCGAGGGGAAAAACATGCTTGATCAATGTATTATAACTGTATTTTTTTTTTTGCATTTACGTTTTTTATTACTTTTACAATGCTTCATATAATTAATTGACAGTTTTTATTGCCCCAGTAATCTTCAGAATTGAGCAATTAAGATCTGAAAATATAAGTAGAAGTTCTGAAGAAATGAAGATTGCTGGGGCAATCGAAACTGTCAATAGTGTGTTGTAATTATATGAAGCATTATAAAAGTAATAAAGAACATAAATAGTATTAACTTAATCAATGTACATATCTAATAACATTTTTTCCCTTTTTCGATAGTTTTTTTAAAAAAGAAATTATAATAATTAATCTTTATGATATTTTAAAATGTTTTCTTTGTTGCAAATATATGTAACCAACTTTTTTATTTATGTGGTAAATGCTTCATCCACAATAAAATGAAAATACAAGTATAACAAATTAATGACAATTTTTATTGATTTTCAGTTTTATTAAAGATCTTTTTGTTACTATTAAAAAAAGTTATATTTGGTTTTGACAGGCGAATTCTCAAAACACTTAAAAATTGAATCCTGATTAAAATTAAGATGATAATAAAATATCATTATAAATTTTTTTTTTAAAAGCTACTACTGTAAAATATAGCAGTAATTTCTTATAGGATTTATTACCAATGTGAAGTACACATTACTTAAGAGTAGAAATTGCCACATGCAAACGAAAACAGCAGAGGGGGAAATAAATCATCAAATGCAAGCTGTAATTAGGTAAGGAGATTAAATTTAATAAATCTCATGAAGTATCCAAAGATATAAGAGCATTTATTGTTTGTGTGAGTTATGTGGTAGGTTTTATTTGTATTAAATGTATAAGTGCAATAGACAGTTCATTGCTATTGCAGTATAAACAGGAACTGAAGATAACTAGGAGAGTTCATTGTTGCAGCATAAGCAAATTAAGATCTTGGTATTAGTCATGGCTATTAACTATTAAGCATATCAAAGAGGTATAATAATAATTGGATGTGCTTCTTAATGGGATTTCAGAGACATGTAGCCAGGCATCAACTTGAAAAGACTACAGCATTTGTTTCCATTGAAAAAAAAAAAGATTTGTCAATAAACACGACATGATATTATTCCTATTGCAGTACAATTCTACAACATCGTTTTATTAGTAAGTAATACTACCTATGCTTTGTGTAGTTTTCTCAAATTCAATTGTAAATTTGAACTTAAATAATCATAATGTTAAATTTCGTGATAAAGTATATTATTTTTAAAATTTTTCATATGTAACTTAAATAAAATTCTGTCTAATTTATTTTTATAATTTTTGCTTGTATTTTGTATATAAATAAAATTTTATTTGAAAAGAAAACACTTTTTTTTGGTAATTAACAAAATGTGTTAGGCTTTTAAATTAAAAATATGTAGTTTAACTTTAATTCAACTTTCAACTTACAAATTATTTGTTCATTATAAATATTATCAAATTGACCTGAACATATAATAGCTCTAATTTTATATCATAATTTATGTAATAAACATTTGGGCGCAGAACTATTTCAATGAAGTCTATTAGGTCACACGGCAAAAGGTTGAGAAACACTGCTCTAAAGAGCTCTTATTTTAAAAGTGGCTTGGAAAGTATGATTTACTGCAACTATGATCTTAGGACTGCCTTTGGTAAATTTTGTTTCATCTTATAAATATTATTTAGAGGAATAAGAGAAAATCTCATATCAATGCTATATTCATACTTTCCAGTTACAAAATTTTAAACTAGAATCTAAGCATTATTATACAAGTTAAATTTTTTAATTTGTTGAAATATAATTCAGTCATTAAGATTGAGATTTTAATTACATAATAAAAATAATGAAGAACATCAATAAGATTTAATTGTTAAGAATGCTTTATTTTTTTGACTAAATTAGTTTATATTCAAAAACATAAATAAAAGAATTAGTATATGTTATGATTGCATAGAGGTATAATCAAAAAGTAGTTGACAAAATGAATTTATATTTTACTTATTTCTATCGGTCATATATTTATCAGTCATAAAAAAATAGATCAGAATCTTTTTAAAGATATATAACAACTTATTATATTTGGTTCTGGACATGAAAATTCTCTCTACCATAAAAGAATTACATAGAATTCTCAAAATTTGTGTTAATTGAACTATTAACAATGAAAACATTATCTGCAATATATATGTAATGAAATTTTTTAAATGAAATTTCATGTATTTTTAGTTCAGCTATGATGCAATTAATCACACAACTTATTAAAAACTGAAATGGTAACCTAAACAAA